>JAIOJX010000026.1:24030664-25488290 GCA_022376925.1 Tragulus kanchil
CTGCCGCGGGGCTTGTCCCTGGCACAGAGGCGCGGCAGCTAGTGTCGCCTGGCAGACGGCGGGAGCAGGTGGAGCCGGGCGTGTGTGCTGCGGGCCCTGGCGGGGTCCAACGCTGCCCCAGGCCACACTCCCCGACCTCCACCTCACCCGTTTCAGGCCCCGACGGGTCTGCAGTTAGAGGTTAAGAGGATGTTGGAGACAAGCACCAACAGGGACCTGGAAGGAGAAGAGTGAGCCTGAGCACTCTTGGCTAAGACTTAAGCTGATGACAAGAGATGGAGGCTCTGGAGGCGGGCTCAGGCCCCGTCGTGAGCACACAGCCCCTCCCCGGGAAGGAGCAGGGCTCGGTCACCTTCGCTTTACCCCGAGGTGGACACGCGTGGTGTTCAGGTGGAAGCGGAGTCTCCCCGCGAGTGTTAGAAGCCAGAAGGTGCCAGGGGGCAGGCGTAAAATGTGAACAGCAGCCCCGTGGGTCCCCACGGGCTGGGTCACCTCCCAAGCAGCACCCCCTTGGCTGGAGCCCTGTCCAGCAGCCACAGCCTCTCTGGTCACTGCCAGGGGAGGTGGGCAGGGCCTGACACCCACACTGGGTCCTGTAGCGCCAGCACTGGCAGAAAGCACCTCCACAGCGGGGGGCCTGCTGTGGGTCTGTGCGCCCCTACCAGGCAGAGCAGGATTTGTCCCCGCGTGCCTCTGCAAAGGCGGCCTCACCTGCTCTTCGCCGGCAGAGCCCCCGAGCCCCCCATGCCGGACGTGTCCACTGAGAGACTCTTGTAGGCGATCACCCCAGTCAAGACTCGAGTGACCAGCACCACAGGCTGGAAGCAGGAGGGCCGACCTGCGCTGGGAGCCTGACGTGTTCCTGCCCGTCTTCCCTCCGTGCAGAGCTTCTGTGCTGTCCCGAGCCAGCGTCAGGTGGTCACACCAGCTTTGGCAGGGTGCCCTTGCTCACCGTGTGTGTGGGTGTGCTCCTGAGTCATCGCGGGGTCCCCAGCAGAGCTGTCCCTGTCGGCGTGGAGGCATCAGGTGTAGGTTTCACGTTCCCCGAGCTCCCTGTAGGCCCTGAGCTGTGTGTGACCTGGCAGGGCCGGCGTCCGCTGAGCCGTGCCTGCCGCGTCGGCCTTCTGGGCTGGTCTTGGCTGCCGCGGGGCTTGTCCCTGGCACAGAGGCGCGGCAGCTAGTGTCGCCTGGCAGACGGCGGGAGCAGGTGGAGCCAGGCGTGTGTGCTGCGGGCCCTGGCGGGGTCCAACGCTGCCCCAGGCCACACTCCCCGACCTCCACCTCACCCGTTTCAGGCCCCGACGGGTCTGCAGTTAGAGGTTAAGAGGATGTTGGAGACAAGCACCAACAGGGACCTGGAAGGAGAAGAGTGAGCCTGAGCACTCTTGGCTAAGACTTAAGCTGATGACAAGAGATGGAGGCTCTGGAGGCGGGCTCAGGCCCCGTCGTGAGCACACAGCCCCTCCCCGGGAAGGAGCAGGGCTCGGTCACCTTCGCTTTACCCCGAGGTGGACACGCGTGGTGTTCAGGTGGAAGCGGAGTCTCCCCGCGAGTGTTAGAAGCCAGAAGGTGCCAGGGGGCAGGCGTAAAATGTGAACAGCAGCCCCGTGGGTCCCCACGGGCTGGGTCACCTCCCAAGCAGCACCCCCTTGGCTGGAGCCCTGTCCAGCAGCCACAGCCTCTCTGGTCACTGCCAGGGGAGGTGGGCAGGGCCTGACACCCACACTGGGTCCTGTAGCGCCAGCACTGGCAGAAAGCACCTCCACAGCGGGGGGCCTGCTGTGGGTCTGTGCGCCCCTACCAGGCAGAGCAGGATTTGTCCCCGCGTGCCTCTGCAAAGGCGGCCTCACCTGCTCTTCGCCGGCAGAGCCCCCGAGCCCCCCATGCCGGACGTGTCCACTGAGAGACTCTTGTAGGGCGATCACCCCAGTCAAGACTCGAGAGTGACCAGCACCACAGGCTGGAAGCAGGAGGGCCGACCTGCGCTGGGAGCCTGACTGGAGGCCTGGGGGGCCCGTCTGCCCCTCAGGCTCCCAGCTCTGGCTGTCGGCCTTTCCTCCCCATTGTGCGTGCCTAGGGCTGTGACCTGCACGGCTCTGCCCAGCGTGGTTAAGTCACACACACACACCCCTGCCCCGAGCATGTCCCGACGGGGCCTTGTGAGGGTCCAATGAGGTCATGAAGATCAGGGGGCTTGGGAGAAGAGGCCTAGGCTTCCTGCAGACGTGGGGTCCCACTTGCTCGCCGCTTGCCTCCAGGGGAAAGCAGGGCTGCGGGCCCCGGAATGCATGCAGAGGGCCATCTGCCTTCAGGAACACGTTGCTGTCCCCCCTGCGCCATTGGCCGGGCCTCAGGTTCTCTGTGCCGCAGAGTGGGGGTTAGGCAGCTTGCTCTGCTTCCCTGAAAGTGTGTTAACCTTGTTAAGCCGAGGGAAGGGGTTCACATGCCCGTGTAACCCTGGATGTTGTCAGGGCAGGAGGAAGGGGATGCTGAGCTATTTCCTGAGCCTAAACGAGGAAGACTTGTTTTTCTTCAGATATATTTTTTCAGCAACTTGGAATTCTGAAGCAAGAATGGAAATTTCCTTTTCTCTCGGTGATAACAGTGTCCTTTCTTTGTGGAATCCACAACCTCCTTTCTGCTCCTCCCAGACCCCCGCATGGGAGGAGCCGCCCTGTGCTCAGGACACGCCCTCCCCCAGCTGGCGAGCCCCGCCTCTCTAGCCTCTGTCTTCTGGAGGGAGGTGTGCAGGCAGAGGATGCCCAGGAAGGAGCCTTCTGCTCTTGTGGCCTTGCTGGAGGGTCCCATCCCAGGTCCCCAGCCTGGGGTCAGACAGCGCCCCTCGGCTGTTTCCCTTTCAGGCACTGTGGGCAGCCGCACACAGCTCCGTCAGCCCTTCCCAGCAGCTTGTGCAGAGCAGCCCTAGCGGGGGATGAGGGGGGTGCCGTTCACTGCGTGCTAGGGCCGAACCGGCACTCTTCTGCAAGTTGTGTTCATCCTTTGAGATGCAGCATCCCAGAAACCCTGGAGGCCCGGTGGTCAGAGAGGCCTGCGTGTGTAGCTGTGGGCTCACGTGGCCCCAGGCACACTGAGCCCTCCAGCCAGGCCCCTCCTCCATCGGGGGAAGCTCCTGGGGGCACGGGCTTCTCCCTAGAGTTGGGGTTAAGGGCCTGGAGCGGAGCTGCTGCAGCACTGAGGTGGGGGCTCCGGCGCCACGCCGGCCTTGGCAAGGACCCTCCCTCCAGCTCGGCGCCTGCCGCAGGGTCGTCAGCCCGCAGGAGGCAGGGCTAGAGTGGGCTGTGACCAGAGGGGAAGCTGTCTGCAGGCCTCCCCAGCATCCCACGGCCAGGTGCCCAAGTCCAGGGCCGGGCAGAGTCCAGGATCTCGGCTCTGCCCCTTCCAGGACGGCTGTCAGGAAGACAGCCCCAGCTGCAGGGTAAAGTGGTACAGCTCAGCGCTGCCTTGTCCTTGCTACAGGCCTGGATGTGTTTTTTCTTTGTGAGGACCGCTCTGTCTTAATTCACTTACTCTGCGTTAAAGACAATGAGTCATAAATTGTGTCCATAGTTTAGTGTAAAATGCCACCACTCCTGAGTGGTTGGCAAGTGGTGAACAGGTGGCCAGGCCAGCCTTGCCAGGTGACATGTTCGTGTGCCTTCTGTGGAGTGAGGCTCAGCAGGGGAACAGTTCTCACCAGGCGGTTACAGAGTCCGGGAGCCTGAGCACTGCCACCAGCCAGAGCTGTGGCCGGGTTTACTATTTAATCATTGTGAACCTCAGTTTCCTTATCTGCAAAATGGGAGTATTTCTTTCCTATAGGGTGTCTGGGAGGTCCCAGGATGACCAGGGTAAAGCATGGAGGATACACTAAATTAATGCGGCTCTTACTGACCCTCTGATCCCCTAGGCCTTGCTCCAGACCTGCGCCCCTCGGCTGTTTCCCTTTCAGGCACTGTGGGCAGCCGCACACAGCTCCGTCAGCCCTTCCCAGCAGCTTGTGCAGAGCAGCCCTAGCGGGGGATGAGGGGGGTGCCGTTCACTGCGTGCTAGGGCCGAACCGGCACTCTTCTGCAAGTTGTGTTCATCCTTTGAGATGCAGCATCCCAGAAACCCTGGAGGCCCGGTGGTCAGAGAGGCCTGCGTGTGTAGCTGTGGGCTCACGTGGCCCCAGGCACACTGAGCCCTCCAGCCAGGCCCCTCCTCCATCGGGGGAAGCTCCTGGGGGCACGGGCTTCTCCCTAGAGTTGGGGTTAAGGGCCTGGAGCGGAGCTGCTGCAGCACTGAGGTGGGGGCTCCGGCGCCACGCCGGCCTTGGCAAGGACCCTCCCTCCAGCTCGGCGCCTGCCGCAGGGTCGTCAGCCCGCAGGAGGCAGGGCTAGAGTGGGCTGTGACCAGAGGGGAAGCTGTCTGCAGGCCTCCCCAGCATCCCACGGCCAGGTGCCCAAGTCCAGGGCCGGGCAGAGTCCAGGATCTCGGCTCTGCCCCTTCCAGGACGGCTGTCAGGAAGACAGCCCCAGCTGCAGGGTAAAGTGGTACAGCTCAGCGCTGCCTTGTCCTTGCTACAGGCCTGGATGTGTTTTTTCTTTGTGAGGACCGCTCTGTCTTAATTCACTTACTCTGCGTTAAAGACAATGAGTCATAAATTGTGTCCATAGTTTAGTGTAAAATGCCACCACTCCTGAGTGGTTGGCAAGTGGTGAACAGGTGGCCAGGCCAGCCTTGCCAGGTGACATGTTCGTGTGCCTTCTGTGGAGTGAGGCTCAGCAGGGGAACAGTTCTCACCAGACGGTTACAGAGTCCGGGAGCCTGAGCACTGCCACCAGCCAGAGCTGTGGCCGGGTTTACTATTTAATCATTGTGAACCTCAGTTTCCTTATCTGCAAAATGGGAGTATTTCTTTCCTATAGGGTGTCTGGGAGGTCCCAGGATGACCAGGGTAAAGCATGGAGGATACACTAAATTAATGCGGCTATTACTGACCCTCTGATGCCCTAGGCCTTGCTCCAGACCTGGCTGACCTCATCTCTGATCACACCCTGGTCCTCGTACATGGGCCCTGGAGTAGATGGATTAGGTTCAGAGACCAAGATGGGGTGGCAGTTTTTCTCTGCCTTTGAAAAGGAGCCCAGCATGGGCAGGCCAGGCAGATGGTGCAGCCAAGGAAACACCAGGGACCCAGGCTCTTTCTCACGCCCTCCCGTCCCCTTTAGAAAGCAAGGCTTCTGCCTCATGGTCCCAGGTGACTGCCAGCTCTCTGCACTCACATCCACATTCCAGCCAGCAGTAGAACAGGGGGGAGGCATCTAAGGACATCCTGATGGCCAGGCTGAGTCACATGGCCACACCTGACTACAAAACACTGCCTGAGCGACTTCCTCCTCAGGGAGTTCCAGGCTGTTTCCAAGCCTGTGCAGTCACCTGGGGGCCCACGTGAGCACCACTCCCTGTCGCTAGACTTTCCCCACAGTCTATAAGAACTGAGCTCACTGGGTGAGCCAGGGAGGGCCTCCCAACTTTGCTGGAGGTGGGCGGGGCACCAGCCTGCGAGAGGCCACGTGCCTCCGGGTGCGCCCCCTTCCGGGTGGAGAAGGAAGTCAGGGCTCTCGTACCCAGGTGGCCTTGGGCCATCATTTATGTCCCCACCCCCAAGCACCGCCCCCCTCCCCCCCCCCCCCCCCCCCCGGGTCCAGCTGGGACCACCAGTAAAGGGCCTGCCCCAGAGCTTCCATGCTGGTTCTGCCACAGAGTGTGTCAGCTTTAGGCTCTGTCCGCCCTGGGTGTCTGGGGCACCAGGGGCCCTGGGAGGAGGGCTGGAACCGACCTGCACACACAGCACCCAGCTGCTGATGTTGCGGGGCTGCTCTCCCCACCCGGGTATTTTGGGAAGCAAGAGTCGGTGATCTGACAGAAATAATGGCTGTGAGTTCACAGCACCTGTGCAGACATGTTGCCCAGGAAGGACAGCCCAGGCCAGCATTTCCCACGTGTGGAGGGGGCTCCCCACCTGCGCTGCCAGCTCAGCACTTGAGAATCCGCAGGAACCTGGGGGGCGCCATGCTCCAGTGCAGGGAGGTGAGTGCCGGTCAGAACCAGTGGAGGCCGGCTGTTCCCTCAGCAACTGCTACACGGCAGCCGGGGATGGTCCAGACCCCACCCGTGCGGCTCAGATCAGTGTGGGGCCGGCCTCTTCTCCCACCGGGCTCCTCTGGCTTGGGCTCACTCAGCCGTGATAAGGAGATGGAGATGACAGGGGCCAGGCCGGCCCCGGGGGGCTGTGCTGATGGCCACTCCCTACCACAGGAAGGGGAGGAGGCAGCCGGCCCAGGGCCTCGCTGCTTCCACCTCCCCGAGGGAGTCAGAGCTAAATCAGATTTGGACTTTCTCTAAGGCACCAGATCGCCCTTCTGGGTTCTGTGCTGTATTGTTTTATGCATTTCTCAGAGCCGGCCTTACCCACGTGCAGCATTTTCCAAAGCCGGAGGACGGACCATCAGGGGCATCAGGCCTGAGGTGGGCACCGCTCAGTGAGCTAATTGTTAACATGGGGGCCTCCCTGGTGGTCCAGAGGGTAAGGACACCACTTTGCAATGCAAAGGCCACCGGTTCGATCCCTGGCCTGGGAAGATCCCACATGCCGCGGAGCAACTGGACTGATGTGTCCAATTACCGAGCCGGAGCTCTGGAGAGCATGTGCCCAGAGCCAGTGCTCTGCGACAACTGTGGCCACTGCGATGGGAGGCCCACCTGGGCCAAAGAACAAAGATGGATGAAAATAGAGAAATGAAAGACCAATAGAAGTGGCCCGCCTGCTCCCCTTCCCTCCCACTCCCACCCCACCCTCCAAAATAAATAAATAAATAAATAAATCTTTAAAAAAAAATTGTTAACAAGGTGGTTCACGCCGTGATCCCCTGGAGGTCGCCATGTTCTTGCTGGGAGGGGGACCCTGAGCCTGGTGCGGAAGCTAGCTCTCCAGCCTTGGGTGCCCAGGGGCGCTGGGGTGGGGCAGTCATCAGAAGAAGGGTTCCGGAGGCTCCAGCACCCCTGAATGGGGTGAGTTCTCACCTGAGTCCTCCTCCTCAAGCTCCAGAGACCCCTCAGAATGTGGTTTAAAAGCAACAGACCATCTGGACCTGGCTTCATGGTGTCGCCTCTGTCCTTTTGCAGAGACTCCCGGGCCCTGAGAGACCACCGTATGCAGTTGGGGCGGCGGGGGCCCTGGGGGCTCCTCACAGAGTTGCCCTCGCCGCTCTGGGATCCCAGAGCCCATCCTGGGAGGGGAGAAGTGGCAGTGAAGCCAGGCCCCCTACACATTAATTTTTTTCACTGTGTGTCTGGAAGTAATACACAGTATTTCTTTTGAAAAATGTGGTGGGAATGTAATTCTAACCCTAAAGAACAGTGTCCTCACCTGCTTCCACCTCCCCGAGGGAGTCAGAGCTAAATCAGATTTGGACTTTCTCTAAGGCACCAGATCGCCCTTCTGGGTTCTGTGCTGTATTGTTTTATGCATTTCTCAGAGCCGGCCTTACCCACGTGCAGCATTTTCCAAAGCCGGAGGACGGACCATCAGGGGCATCAGGCCTGAGGTGGGCACCGCTCAGTGAGCTAATTGTTAACATGGGGGCCTCCCTGGTGGTCCAGAGGGTAAGGACACCACTTTGCAATGCAAAGGCCACCGGTTCGATCCCTGGCCTGGGAAGATCCCACATGCCGCGGAGCAACTGGACTGATGTGTCCAATTACCGAGCCGGAGCTCTGGAGAGCATGTGCCCAGAGCCAGTGCTCTGCGACAACTGTGGCCACTGCGATGGGAGGCCCACCTGGGCCAAAGAACAAAGATGGATGAAAATAGAGAAATGAAAGACCAATAGAAGTGGCCCGCCTGCTCCCCTTCCCTCCCACTCCCACCCCACCCTCCAAAATAAATAAATAAATAAATAAATCTTTAAAAAAAAATTGTTAACAAGGTGGTTCACGCCGTGATCCCCTGGAGGTCGCCATGTTCTTGCTGGGAGGGGGACCCTGAGCCTGGTGCGGAAGCTAGCTCTCCAGCCTTGGGTGCCCAGGGGCGCTGGGGTGGGGCAGTCATCAGAAGAAGGGTTCCGGAGGCTCCAGCACCCCTGAATGGGGTGAGTTCTCACCTGAGTCCTCCTCCTCAAGCTCCAGAGACCCCTCAGAATGTGGTTTAAAAGCAACAGACCATCTGGACCTGGCTTCATGGTGTCGCCTCTGTCCTTTTGCAGAGACTCCCGGGCCCTGAGAGACCACCGTATGCAGTTGGGGCGGCGGGGGCCCTGGGGGCTCCTCACAGAGTTGCCCTCGCCGCTCTGGGATCCCAGAGCCCATCCTGGGAGGGGAGAAGTGGCAGTGAAGCCAGGCCCCCTACACATTAATTTTTTTTTTCACTGTGTGTCTGGAAGTAATACACAGTATTTCTTTTGAAAAAATGTGGTGGGGAATGTAATTCTAACCCTAAAGAACAGTGTCCTCACCTGCAGTTATGGAGCCACAGCTCTGTTAGTACAGGTAGAAAAATCCAGCTTTGTGTCAGGATCTGAGTTTGTTCCTGTGAGTTAGACCCTTGGTCACGAAAGGCCTGCTGTCAGAGCCCACAGCCCAGGAGGGGCGGGGCGGCTGCTGTCCTGTCACAGGGTTCGTGAGCACAGAGCGTGCCGAGCCGGCTGTTTCTGGTGGCCGTTTTGCATCCCAGGCAACGGGGGTGTTTTATAACCTTGTTACCTGATTTCAGTTATGTAAATAATGTGTACTCACTGCAGGCAATAGAAAAGTATAAAGAAGACAGTGTTAAACTCACCTGTTTGGGTATGTGAGTGTTCACGGACTTTCAACTTTTAAGTTTGAAATGTTTCATAATAAACATTTGGGAAGGATCCCTAGTTGCACCATCCTGAGAGCCTCATATAGTGCCATCCAGTCCTGGGTGGGGGTCACAGGTCACCGGTATCCCCACGCAGGTGGGCACGGGCCCTTCTTTGTGCCAGCAGCTTGCGAGCATCTGGGCCCTTGGCTGCAGGACCGTCTGCCGTGTGTGTCGGCCATTGACGTCCACACCCGTGTCTCTCGTGACACCCATCATGCCACCACATGCGACAGCCTGCAGCAACCTCATCATGACTCAGCCCTTCTCTGGAGGACAGGGTCCCTTCTAGAGGTGTAATTACTCATCCAGCCCCTTGCCTAGCCACAGAATTCTACATCCATCTCAGTGTGGGGTGGGGCAGTCATCAGAAGAAGGGTTCCGGAGGCTCCAGCACCCCTGAATGGGGTGAGTTCTCACCTGAGTCCTCCTCCTCAAGCTCCAGAGACCCCTCAGAATGTGGTTTAAAAGCAACAGACCATCTGGACCTGGCTTCATGGTGTCGCCTCTGTCCTTTTGCAGAGACTCCCGGGCCCTGAGAGACCACCGTATGCAGTTGGGGCGGCGGGGGCCCTGGGGGCTCCTCACAGAGTTGCCCTCGCCGCTCTGGGATCCCAGAGCCCATCCTGGGAGGGGAGAAGTGGCAGTGAAGCCAGGCCCCCTACACATTAATTTTTTTTTTCACTGTGTGTCTGGAAGTAATACACAGTATTTCTTTTGAAAAAATGTGGTGGGGAATGTAATTCTAACCCTAAAGAACAGTGTCCTCACCTGCAGTTATGGAGCCACAGCTCTGTTAGTACAGGTAGAAAAATCCAGCTTTGTGTCAGGATCTGAGTTTGTTCCTGTGAGTTAGACCCTTGGTCACGAAAGGCCTGCTGTCAGAGCCCACAGCCCAGGAGGGGCGGGGCGGCTGCTGTCCTGTCACAGGGTTCGTGAGCACAGAGCGTGCCGAGCCGGCTGTTTCTGGTGGCCGTTTTGCATCCCAGGCAACGGGGGTGTTTTATAACCTTGTTACCTGATTTCAGTTATGTAAATAATGTGTACTCACTGCAGGCAATAGAAAAGTATAAAGAAGACAGTGTTAAACTCACCTGTTTGGGTATGTGAGTGTTCACGGACTTTCAACTTTTAAGTTTGAAATGTTTCATAATAAACATTTGGGAAGGATCCCTAGTTGCACCATCCTGAGAGCCTCATATAGTGCCATCCAGTCCTGGGTGGGGGTCACAGGTCACCGGTATCCCCACGCAGGTGGGCACGGGCCCTTCTTTGTGCCAGCAGCTTGCGAGCATCTGGGCCCTTGGCTGCAGGACCGTCTGCCGTGTGTGTCGGCCATTGACGTCCACACCCGTGTCTCTCGTGACACCCATCATGCCACCACATGCGACAGCCTGCAGCAACCTCATCATGACTCAGCCCTTCTCTGGAGGACAGGGTCCCTTCTAGAGGTGTAATTACTCATCCAGCCCCTTGCCTAGCCACAGAATTCTACATCCATCTCAGCTCTGGAAGGAGCTCCCAGAAGAAGGGTCAGGAGTGGGGTTTGGGTCAAACCTACACTCAGAGCAGAGGAGGGAAAAGGAAGCCCTCCACCAAGGTGTGACCTGTGGGAGGGGAGCGGCCGTTTCCGCTGCAGAGCTCAGGTGCTGGCTCCGGCCTTGCACCAGCCACCCTCAAGCCCAGATTTCTCATCGCTGATGAAAGTGCCAGGGAGGCCAACTAGACTCTCACTTGGGACTGTGAGCGCCGACTTGCCTGATGCTCTCAGTGGGGGCAGAAGGGAGCAGGGCTTCTGAGCACAGAGCGAGAAGGGTCCTCTCCCTGATGCCAGCCCCCGCCATTCAGCCACCTCGAAGCTGTCACCTTCAAGGAAGGAACGCAAAGCTGCACATGCAGAATTTTCCCAGAGGCCATCACTCGGACTTTTTTTTTTGGTTGCACCGAGCAGCAAGCAGGATCTTAGTGCCCCGACCAGAGGGTGGAAACATGGAGTCCTGACCACTGGACTGCCAAGGACGCCCCAAACTCAGACTCTTAAAAACTGTAGAGCTGGCCAGTCCCTGACAGCAGTGTTTGCACCCAAGAATAAAACACGTCTGCTGGGACGTACGTGCTGGTGGGATGCGCTGAGCCAGGGCACACAACAAAATCAGAACAGCCGAGGTTGCGGAAATCTTTAAAGAGAGCATAAGTAAATGCAAGGGATACAGGTGCTTATACCCCAGTGTTCATTGCAGCTCTCTATACAATAGCTAGAACATGGAAGGAACCTAGATGCCCATCGACGAACGAATGGATCCAAAAGCTCTGGTACATATACACAATGGAATACTACACAGCTGTAAAGAGAAATGCAGAAGAATCAGCCCTAATGAGGTAGCTGGATCTAGAACGTACCATCAAAAGTGAAGTCAGTCAGAAAGAGAAGGACAAATACAGTATATTAACACATATATATGGAATCTAGTAGGATGGTGATGATAGCACATGCAGTGAAGCGACAGACAGACATGGACAGTGGACATATGGACATTGTGGGGAAGGAACAGAAGGTGGGAGGCGTAAAGGAAGTAGCATGAAGGCCTGTACTATCATAAGTGAAGAAAATAGCTCTATTCATTGCTCTGTGAGAAAAGGGGATCCTTCAGGGGTGCTGTGTGATGATTGGGAGGGGTGGGAAGGGGGGGATATACATATGACTAATCTGGGAACTTTCATATCTGTAAACAACAAAACTTTGTAAAAGCTAAAAGCAAAATAAAGGTTTAAAAAAAAAAAATGCAGGGGAGCATGTAGGCTCTTGCAGTCCATGCAGGCTAGAAGTGTTCCACAGCATGACGTTTCTCTGAAGTCCCACGTTCTGTTTTTAAAATCCATGTGAATTCTGCATTTCATGCCATTTCCCATCCAAACTTGTTTTCTGATAAATGAACAAGACCCTTCTCTGTCCGGCCCCGCCTGCGCCTCAAGCCTGTACTGCCCCCTTCTCAAGTCACGAAAGCCTGCGTCCCCTCTGTCTGAGACGCCTTCCTGACCTCCACTTGGTCAACCATGCCATTCACTGCTTCCTGCCGCCTGCGTTGGTTCTGCCCCCTCAGCCCAGAGCGCTCTGAGAGCCCTGCCCATCTGAGCCCGGGCTCATCCTCTGTGGGAGGGGAGACGTGTCTGGGTCTTGGGCGGTGTCTGGCATGCTGTGAGCACGGTGGCTGTGGCCACTGGGGCTGTGTCGGGGTCCTGGGGGTGTTGCCAGCCCATGTCCTTCACTGTGCGTCCATGGAGTGCCTTGGGTCCTGAGTGCCAAGGCTGAGCCACAGGCTTCTGCCTCCTCCTCTTCCTCGCCTCCCCACCCAGCTGCAGCTGTTCCCACTGTGGGGCCTCCTAGTTCCCAGGAGACAGTCCCCCAGTCCACTGGGTTCCATGGATAGCTTCAGTGTTGGAGACAGAGGGACTGAGCAGGAGGCCCCTCCCTTGGTGCCAGGGGGCGGGGTGCACTGTTTGCTGGCCCTGTGCACCCCAGAACCCTCTTCGATGGGAAGCTGGCCACCGGCTGGGACCTTCAGCTCTAGAGGAGCTGTGCTTCCTCCCACAGTCAGGAGCAGCTGGCTGGCTGTCCCGTAGTTAGTCCACAAGCCGCAGGGCAGCGCCAGCGGACCCGAAAGACTTACCACCCTCACAGCCCCCAGAGGTGGCACACGCAGGGGTCCTCCCCTGCCCCGCGGGGCCTCTGCCTGCTCACATCAGTGTGCAAGAAGGAGTAGGGGTGAGCAGAAGGCTGCAGCTGGGAGTTAGCTAGCACAGAGATGGGAAGGGAACCAGTGCACTTGAAGGGACTGAGGCTCCATATATGGCAAGAATGTGGTTCACCTGCAAAGCCAGCTAGAGACTCACAGGCTGCCTTGGAGAACCTTGGTTTTAAAACTGCTTTCCTATCACAAAGTGTTTGGGGCACACAAAAGTATATGTGCCAAACGTGTGTTGCCTGAATGCACATAAGGAATAAAGCACAGAGATAAATCACCTGCACCATCGCTGCCTGCCCTATGCATGAGGATGTGAATAGTGCCCTGGAAGCCACCACTCCCCCCAGCCCCAGAGCTAACCTCTGACTTGAACATTCCTGTCGCCTCATCACCTTTTCTTGTTAATATTTTCAGTATATATGTATGTACCTGTCAGGTCATATGTTAAAGAATCTACCTGTAGTGCAGGAGACCCAGGTTCGATCCCTGGGTCAGGAGGGTCCCCTGGAGAAGGGAATGGCTCTCCACTTCAGACCTCTTGCCTGGAGAATCGCGTGGACAAAGGAGCTAGGTGGGCTGCAGTCCGTGGGGTTGCCAAGAGTCAGACACGACCGAGGGACTGAGCGCACACACCACTGACTAGTATTTTCTCTGGTTTTATTTTTAGAGGCTTTATAAACCCTATCAATGTACTCTGTTGTGTTTTCTTAATTTGCTTGTTTTCCACACTGTCTCATTTATCAAGTTTATCTGAGTTGCTGCGAGCAGCTGTCGTGGGCTCCTTTTGGTCGCCGAGCAGTGTTCTGTTGGAAGAGGCTGCCCGGTGTGTGTGCACGCCTCTGCGGAGGACGCCCAGGGCTGCCGCCAGCAGTGTCCACGCCTCCCAGGGCTCACGGACAAGGTGTGTCTAGGAGAGGACTCGAGGTCACGTGGGCGCATGGGCCTCCAGCCTTCCTGTGAAGTCACTCCACAACCTCTGTCCCCAGTAAACATCCCAGAAGCAGTAGCTGAAGGTTGGCATTGCCCTACTTCTCGTTTGCCGCTCTAGCAGATACGGCCCGTGGCCAAGTGCAGTGTTTCATCAGTGACTAACGAAGGGGAGCGTCTCTTCATGGTTGTTTTTTTAAGCCAGTTTCCTCACTGCTTTACTTTTAATGCTTTTAGCTATAAGAATTCACACACATGCTTACAGACAAATAGCTCTAAGTTTGTGGTTAAAAAAAAAAAAAAAAACAGCAGATCCGCTTTTCCTTTCCATCCTCCCCAACGAACCTCCTGCAGCTCTTTTCAAGTCTTCAGGTTGGACTTCCCTGGTGGTTCAGTGGATAAGAATCTGCCTGCCAAATCAGGGGACGTGGGTTTGATTCCTGGTCCTGGAAGTTTCCACATGCCATGGGGCAGCTAAGCTCATTCACCACAACCACTAGCCCACGCCCCTGGAGCCTGTGCTCCACAACAAGAAGAGCCACCACAGTGCAAAGCTGGGGCACTACAGCGAGGAGTAGCCCCTGCTCACTGCAGCTGGAGAACATCTGAGGGCCGCAGCGAAGACCCAGTGCCACCCAACATGAGTAACTAAGTTATTAAAGAAAGAATAGTCTTCATGTCTTTACTTCCATATTTCTACATGTATAGGGCTATTTCTTTTTTTTTTTTTCGTGCAGTGAAAAGTAAGAAAGGATAGAGAAAAGCTTCCAGCCTAGACACTGGAGGGGGATAGAACAGTATCCCCTTTGCCAGTTGAAGCATGACAATTTGTATCTTCTAGTCAGTTACCAGAACAATAAATCAGGACTGTTTCCTTTTTAAAATATTTGTTTAGCTGCTGTTAGTTGCAGCACACAGGATCTTCCATCTTCATTGCACATGCGGGATCTTTGTTGCAGCTCGTGGAATCTTTTAACTGTGGCGTGTGAATCTCATTCCCTGAGAGGGGCTCAAACCCAGGCCCTCTGCATGGGTGCTCCGAGTCTTAGCCACTGGACCACCAAGGAAGTCCCTATAGTGCTGTTTCTTGATTGATTAATTTAAACATCGTCTGTGTGCTTCCTGTTCTGGTGGCTGAGCAAGTTCTTATGCCCTTCTTCTCCCACCCATCTCCAAGGGGAGCGAGAGCTCCAGTTCCTATTAAATCAGTAGCCCCTGTTGACATCCTCTTGCCTTTAACACCAGTGATTCCTTCTGAGTCTAGTAGTATACTTTGTTTTCTTTATGTAACTTTTCATTTTTCCTGGAAATAATGATTGCTATACTTTTTACTCAATTTGTCTTCCATCTTCATAGACTTACTTTTTTCCAAGTGATTCCAGAGATCTGCTTTGTACATGCCATACCGTGTGTGTGTGTGTATGCGTGTTTTCCACATATGCTCTGTGGTGTCAGGTAATCTGTCCGAACCCCATCCTTCTGCTCCTGACAGGCCCAGCGAGATGCCAGAGGACCTCTGGGGTCTCTCCTGGTTTCCAGCTCCTGTCTCCCACACTTTTCCCCTCATTTAGTAAATGAGATACATACTCCAAAATCTGCCTAGAACAGGATTCATGGAAAATACGCTTCCCAAGCCTTCACTGTGTGAGAATGTCCCTCCTCTCCCGTTATGCTTGGTTGATAGCTTGACTGGGTATGAGATCCGTTTGGTCGTTTCCCACTAGCGTTTTGAAGCCATCGCTCCATCGATTCTTAGTGTCTGGTTGTCCCCAGAGAAGTGGAATCCCGTTCTGATGACCAGGCCTCTTTGTGTGTCCTGGTTTTCTGTTCATGTACTTCATGGATCGTCTCTGTAATCCTGGGCCTGGCATCCACGTTCATCCGCTGGGTAGCAGGTGAACCATTTCACTCTAGATGAAGTGTGTGCTCTACTCCTCGCTCTTCCAGCTGTCATCTCCTTCCCCGGGTCCTCTCTCCCCTCCTCCTGGAGCTCTTAGGGGCCAGCACTTGGACGGCCTGGATGGGCCAGACCTGCTGGAGGGGGCGAGGCAGGAGGCCCGGTGGGTGGGGGCCCCAGGAGTGAGTGCAGGAGGGGCTTCGCTCTGGGGCTGAGACTGTGCTTTCCCCTGGGGTGGGGCTGGGGCAGGGTTAGCTTTACCTGGGCACTCAGGCAGGGGCATTTGGGGGCAGGGGCTGGGTCCCTGGTGAGCACACAGGCTGTTGTTTGGCCTCCTGCCCAGTTCCTCATGTCGCTGAGCCATGAGCACCTCCAGAGAACACACATCCAGTCTCATCCTGGGCAGGGAGCTGCCTGGATGTGGGGGGTCATCTGAGGGTCTTCTGCCTGCCCCCACCACACCTCCCCTCTGCTCACTTTTTGACATTATATATACATAGAGTTTTATCTGCATTTTATATAAATATATATATATATATGTAGAAAGAGAAAAAATATAAAACATGACACGTATGAGCATCTACTATTACAAGTTCCTTACATGGTTCCTTACAGTAAATTGTGAGATTAGTAATAGCTTTACTTACAGATGAGAAAACTGAGACTCAACAAATCTAAGAAATTTGTTTAAGATCACACAGCTAATTAATGATAGATTAAATATTGATTTTTTTAGTCTATGATTTTGGGGTGGGGTTAATACATTTATTAGTAACATGAACAAAAACTTTAATATATTCAAAATATTGCATGATTTAGAGTACCTTTTTTTCAGAATTGTCCTTTTTAAAAAAAAATTTTTTCCTTTTTATTTTACTTTTTACTTACAGAGTTTTGTTGTTTACAGATATGTATAATCCCAGATTAGTCATGTGTATATCCCTGGCCCCCTCCCTTCTCCACCCCCATCCTACCCCTCAGGCCATCACACCCCAGGCCATCGCACCCCGCCCCTGCAGGATCTCCTATTCCTGTAGGGCAATGACAATAGCTATCTTTTTCACATATGATAGTATAGGTTTCCAGGTTACTCCCTCTATGCCTCCCACCCACTGTTCATTCCCCACAATGTCCATATGTCTGTTCTCTGTGCCTGTTTTTCTACCTCCTCCTCCCCCTTGGAGCTCTTAGGGGCCAGCACTTGGACGGCCTGGATGGGCCAGACCTGCTGGAGGGGGCGAGGCAGGAGGCCCGGTGGGTGGGGGCCCCAGGAGTGAGTGCAGGAGGGGCTTCGCTCTGGGGCTGAGACTGTGCTTTCCCCTGGGGTGGGGCTGGGGCAGGGTTAGCTTTACCTGGGCACTCAGGCAGGGGCATTTGGGGGCAGGGGCTGGGTCCCTGGTGAGCACACAGGCTGTTGTTTGGCCTCCTGCCCAGTTCCTCATGTCGCTGAGCCATGAGCACCTCCAGAGAACACACATCCAGTCTCATCCTGGGCAGGGAGCTGCCTGGATGTGGGGGGTCATCTGAGGGTCTTCTGCCTGCCCCCACCACACCTCCCCTCTGCTCACTTTTTGACATTATATATACATAGAGTTTTATCTGCATTTTATATAAATATATATATATATATGTAGAAAGAGAAAAAATATAAAACATGACACGTATGAGCATCTACTATTACAAGTTCCTTACATGGTTCCTTACAGTAAATTGTGAGATTAGTAATAGCTTTACTTACAGATGAGAAAACTGAGACTCAACAAATCTAAGAAATTTGTTTAAGATCACACAGCTAATTAATGATAGATTAAATATTGATTTTTTTAGTCTATGATTTTGGGGTGGGGTTAATACATTTATTAGTAACATGAACAAAAACTTTAATATATTCAAAATATTGCATGATTTAGAGTACCTTTTTTTCAGAATTGTCCTTTTTAAAAAAAAATTTTTTCCTTTTTATTTTACTTTTTACTTACAGAGTTTTGTTGTTTACAGATATGTATAATCCCAGATTAGTCATGTGTATATCCCTGGCCCCCTCCCTTCTCCACCCCCATCCTACCCCTCAGGCCATCACACCCCAGGCCATCGCACCCCGCCCCTGCAGGATCTCCTATTCCTGTAGGGCAATGACAATAGCTATCTTTTTCACATATGATAGTATAGGTTTCCAGGTTACTCCCTCTATGCCTCCCACCCACTGTTCATTCCCCACAATGTCCATATGTCTGTTCTCTGTGCCTGTTTTTCTATCACTTCACTGCATGTGTTATCATTACCCTCTTATTACATTCCATATATATGTGTTAGTATACTGTACTTGTCTTTCTCTTTTTGACTTACTTCACTTTTTATAATAGGTTCTAGATCCATCCACCTCATTAGGGCTGATTCTTCTGCATTTCCTTTTTTTTTTTTTTTTTAATTCTTTATTTTAAAGATTTTACAGAGTTTTGTTGTTCACCCACATGTATGTTCCCAGATCATTCATATGCATATCCCTGTTCCCCACCCCCCAGTTCCTCCCCTCCCACCCCTCTGGACCATCGCCCCAAGTGATTGTAGGCACTCCTGTTCCCTTAGGACAATGACAATAGCTAGCTTTTCCGCATGTGCCTGTATAGGTTTCCATGTTACTTCCTCTATGCCTCCCTCTCACTGTTTGTTCTCCACAATGTCCTTATGTCTATTCTTTGTTCCATGAATTCACTGCGTGTGTTATCATGACTATCTTACTAGATTCCATATATATGAGTTAGTATACTGTACTTGTCTTTCTCTTTTTGACTTACTTCACTTTTTATGATAGGTTCTAGAGCTAGCCACCTCATTAGGACTGAGTCTTCTGCATTTCTTTCTACAGCTGAGAAGTACTCTATCATATATATGTACTAGAGCTTTTTTTATCCATTCATTCGTCGATGGACATCTAGGTTGCTTCCATGTTCTAGTTATTGTATAGAGTGCTGCAGTGAACATTGGGGTACAGATGCCTCTTTCAGTTTTGATTTCATCAAGGTGTAAGCCTAATAGTGGGATTGCTGGGTCATATGGTGCTTCTATTTTTAGTTTTTTAAGGAGTCTCCATGCTGTCTTCCAAAGTGGCTGTATCAATTTACATTCGCACTAGCAATGCAAGAGTGTTCCCTTTTCTCCGCACCCTCTCCAGCATTTATTGTCTGTCGATTTGTTGATGATGGCCATTCTGACAGGTATGAGGTGATGTCTCATTGTAGCTTTGATTTGCATTTCTCTAATAAGT
Source organism: Tragulus kanchil (assembly GCA_022376925.1). NCBI lineage: Eukaryota > Metazoa > Chordata > Mammalia > Artiodactyla > Tragulidae > Tragulus > Tragulus kanchil. Next base: position 24,049,378 of record JAIOJX010000026.1, read on the forward strand.
GAGGTTGCCCTCTGCTCACTTTTATTTTTTTTTTTAATTTTTATTTATTTATCTTTTGGGGGATGGGGAGGGAGGGAGATGGGCGGGCCACTTCTATTGGTCTTTCATTTATCTATTTTTCATCCGTCTTTGTTCTTTGGCTTCTGTGGGCCTCCCATCACGGTGGCCTCTGTTGTCGCAGAGCGCCGGCTCTGGGCGCGTGCACTCCAGAGCTCCAGCTCGGTGATTGGACACATTGGTCCAGCCGCTCCGCAGCACGTGGGACCTTCCCAGGGCAGGGATCGAACCGTCGCCCCTTGCACTGCAAGGCGGTGTCCTTACCCACTGGACCACCAGGGGAAGCCCCCCTCTGCTCACTTTTGATCAGGTGGCCCTCGCTCCCCCTTTCCGTAGGTGCTGCACCAGAATGCAAACAGCTGACATGTCTTCGGATGTGTATAAAGGGCAAAGAAGAGCAGGGGACAGGGGCGGGGCTCGGGACAGAGGGTGGCCAAGCACGGGCCTGTGGTACAGATGCCTGTTAGGTAGTGTGGGCAGGTGGCATCTTGAAAGATGTCTGACTCTGTGGGGGTTGAAATAGTTCCTGAGAGATACAAATTATGAGTTATGGCTCACCCAGTGGGTCCTGAGCTGGGTGGTCCCCTGGTGCCCCTCCCCACTGGATCTCTGCTGGAGCCTAGGGTGGAGTGGACCCAGCAGGAGGCCCTGGCCCAGGCCCCAGGGGGTCTGTGAGTGACTTGTGGCCCTCAGGGTGGCACCAAGCCTGACCCCGTGAACAGCTCCTTTAAACCACTGGTTCCACACGGCATCAGCTGTGGGACTACCCTCCACCTGCTGCAAGGCAGAATCGAGTTTTCCCTGCCAAAGCATGAGCAGGCAGGAGGGCTTGCCTGGGCTCAGGGTAGCCCTAGAAGAGGCCTTGGAGTAGGTCTCAGGAAGGCTTTTGTGGGCTCAAGGTAGCCCTAAAGGAGACCCTAGACCAGGGCTCAGAAGAGGGCCAAGACCAGACTCTGTGGGACACTGCTACAAGAGTCACACTTGGCCTCCAAGGTGGTGCCCTGTGACCTTTGCGGGTTACATCCCATCTCACACCTGAGTTTCTCGTTCAGCAGTGGCCTTGTGGAGACCTGAGATGTGGGGCTAGAATCTCAGGAGAGGCCACTCCCCTGGGGTCCCCTAGCTAGAGGAGCAGTGGGAGGAGCAGTCAGATTTGGGGCTGTAGCCTGCCCCTTCCTTCACCCCCAGGGATCCCTGCATGTCCCTCCCTGGCGGGTGCCCCGCCTCACCTCCCCGTCCCCGTCTCATTGCAGGAAGTTCTACTACATCACGCTGCTGCGAGACCCCGTGTCCCGCTACCTGAGCGAGTGGAGGCACGTGCAGCGGGGGGCCACGTGGAAGACGTCACTGCACATGTGCGACGGGCGCACGCCCACGCCCGAGGAGCTGCCGCCCTGCTACGAGGGCACGGACTGGTCGGGCTGCACGCTGCAGGAGTTCATGGACTGCCCCTACAACCTGGCCAACAACCGCCAGGTGCGCATGCTGGCTGACCTGAGCCTGGTGGGCTGCTACAACCTGTCCTTCATCCCCGAGGGCAAGCGGGCCCAGCTGCTGCTGGACAGCGCCAAGAAGAACCTGCGGGGCATGGCCTTCTTCGGCCTGACTGAGTTCCAGCGCAAGACGCAGTACCTGTTCGAGCGGACGTTCAACCTCAAGTTTATCCGGCCCTTCATGCAGTACAACAGCACGCGGGCAGGCGGCGTGGAGGTGGGCGAGGACACCATCCGGCGCATCGAGGAGCTCAATGACCTGGACATGCAGCTCTACGACTACGCCAGGGACCTCTTCCAGCAGCGCTACCAGTATAAGCGGCAGCTGGAGCGCCGGCAGCAGCGCCTCCGGAGCCGCGAGGAGCGCCTGCTACACCGGGCCAAGGAGGCGCCGCCACGGGGGGACGCGGAGGAACCGGGCCGTGTGCCCACCGAGGACTACATGAGCCACATCATCGAGAAGTGGTAGTGGCGGCTGGCGGGGAGGCGTGGGGCTGGACAGACTGACCAACACACACAGCCCCCAGAACTCTGGGCAGAGGACCCCCATCTGCTCGCCAGAAGGCAGATGCTCCCTGAGCAGTCGAGGGAGAAGAGGTGGGCCAGGCAGGTCGGTTCTTCCCGCCCTGCCAGGCCAGGGTCTGGGAAATCAGAATGGGAACCCACTGGGTCAGAGGGAAGCATGTTGAAGGACGCGCCACCCAGCCTGCAGGGCCAGGAGTAGGTGCGCCCCACTCCCCAGCCCCCGCCTCCCCGTCATAACAGCCACAGGTTTGAAAACTAGAAAAAGCCAGTGTGGTGAAGAGCGGACCTGCCACGTCAGTGTGCGGCCACGCCAGCTTCCCCCCAGGCTCAGGCCATCCAGCAGCCCCTCAATCTCCAGGGACCCTCTTGCCACGGGGCTTTCGGGGGACACGGGCAGCCCTCTGAGGTAGCCTTAAGAATGGAGGCTACCTCACGGTCAGGGGCCTCCTAAAGCCAAGGAGATTCTCGTCCAGCCTCTGGGAAGCCCACGGCCCTCTCTAGCCCAGGGTCAAAACCCACAGTGTGGCTTCATGCTTTGGGTCAGGAAATCAAAGCACAGCCCCTGGGGTCCCCCACCCCATTGTCCACTGTCCCCTCCCACAGGCAGAAGGCATCCCAGGGGTAGGAGTGCCGTGGCTGAGGACACTGCGCCTGTGTCCGAGCAGAGCACCCAGCCTCCAGCCCAGACAGGCAGCGGGTGTCCCCGCTCTCCTTTCTTACTCTCTAGGCCTTGTCAGTGGACTGCCCCCGGCTCCAAGCCCAGCACTTGGACATTTACCTGGGGTTAGGTCCCATTGCCCCCACAACCCCTTGTATAAAGTTCAGTCAGGCCTCCATTGGTTGGAACACTGAAGACCACAGCCACTGCCCACCAGCCATACTTTGGGGCTCTGGTGGCTCAGGACGGCCAGGAAAGGGTACACAGGTAAGGGTGGCTCCCTAGGACCCAGGTATACAGCCCCATCCCACTCCAGCCTCTCCTCACATTTTCCTGCACCCCTGCCCACCCCAGCTGGTCAGGCCTGTCCCCACAGCCTTGCAGATTGGAGAAGCCATGTTCAGTTCGTTGCATACATCGGCCCCATGTCCGTTCCTCCTGTGTTTGAGGAGGCCAGGCCAGGCCTGGGTTCTGGGGAGCTGAGTGCAAGCCCCTGACGCCTCTTCTGTCCGGGAGAGGACATGCATGTGCTCAGAAACTGCAGGCCTGACTCAGGGTGAGGGCCACGGCCACCGGAAGCTTCATGGGCAGATCCCCCCAGTGTGGCCCTTAGCCACCTCAACTTTCCTACTGTGGAGTGAGAGTGGAAGCAGAGAGCCTTCCATAGCACTGGGAAAGTTAGGTGTTGTCAGATGAGGTGGCTACCCAGGAGACAGCAGTTTTGCTGCTTATCTGGCAGAGGGGCCCCCCTTCCAGCTTCTTCCACTGGCCACTCCCTCTTGTAGCTCAAAGGCAGCACCCCGCCCCAGAGTGGACACATTTGCTGAGGAGGTGAGCACCCAGGGGACTCAGCGGCTCTCTTAAAGGGATGCAAAGGTCCACGTGGAGGTATGCTAATACTCGTTTGGGGTGGGCGTGCTCCAGGGAGGAGGGTGGGACAGGTTCACGAGAGCTCTCAGGTCCTGCACAAGCACATCCAGTGCCCTGGGCCCACTGTGGCCTCCCGCCAGGAGGAACGCTCAGCCCTGCTCTGCCTGAGTGCCCGGCACCCAGCCAGGGGCTTGGCTCCAGCAGCCCTCCTCAAGGCGGGCTCCTGAGTGTGTGCGCCTGAGTGTCGTTCTGTTTGTGCATCATGGCATGTTGTCCCTTACGGCCCATTGTCCCGAGTCACACGGTCTCCTTGGTTTCTACGCTGCATCGGGAAGGAGCTCCAGCCAACACCTTGACGGGGCGCCAGCAATATGGCAGCTGGCATCACCCTCGGCTGCTGGGGTCTCCCATGTAGCCCTGCCCTCCGGGACGCCTGCTCTGGAGTGGAGGCTTCTCGTGCCTGCAACATCTCCTCCAACACCACAGCCTGGGGCTTCGGGAAGGAATGGCCTTCTGGGTTCTTCCCAGGGCTAAAGGACAGAAACAGACATGCAGTGAGCCAGCAGCTCCCCCCACGGAGGCCTGCGGCATCCTCTTTCAGAGGAGGAGTCGGGCATAACAGTACTGTCAGAGCAATGAGTCTGTGAACTTTCTGGAAACTGGAAGTGTTTAACTTGAACCCAGGAGCGTTTAAAGCTTTATTTATTTATAGCTTCTTATTAAAAAAAAAAAAAAAAGTGTTGAGAAGAAACCTTTTGGTGACTCATGCAAAAAAATGAGTTGATGGAAACGCAAGTCATAATCATCTAATTGTTTTTGTCTAGGTCAAGATGAACGTTAGCAGATGAAATAAACCCTGAAAAGGAGCACTGGTGTGTGTGTGGTCTGTGGTCCGTAGCACACGTCCTGGTGTGGCACCATCCTGGTCTGAGTTTTGAAATGAGCGTTTGTGAACCCAGGAGTCCCAGAAGCAGACAGGCTTCCCTCGGGAGCCGGAGGCCCAGGACGAGAGGCGTCAACGCGGTGTCACTATGTCTTGCTTTGTGAGAGTAAGAGATGTGGCTGGCGTCACTGCAGAGGGTAACTCAGGGAGACCCCTGGCTGGGCAGGGGTTAGGACTCCACACTTTCACTTCCAAGGGCCCAGGATTGTTCTGGTTAGGGAGCTAAGATCCCACAAGCCTCGGGGCATGGCTTATTAGTTACAGGACTTGAAAGGTGAGCCCAGCTTGAAGGAAGGTCGAGAGCAACTTGGACACCATGGGTTTATACTCTCAGTATCTTCTTCCTTACAGCTTTCATTTTGAAAGATTGTAAATGACAGATTGAAAAAGTGGTTCATGGACACTATAACCCCTTACCTGATTTTCACCTGGATTAACACTGAATCATGCTTTATTATCCTGCATCCCACTCGCTTTCTGTTAAGGTGCATAATGTGCCTCATCGCGTTCCCAGAGATGTTTTTCCAAAACGTTTGAAAATAGATTTACTCTCCAGAATACCTCTAAATGTTTCAGCATGTACCTCCTAAGAATGACATTCTGCCCCCCACACACACAAACTAAACTTTAACAAATATAATATTAGTAGTTGATGTACAGTCCACATCCAGATTTTTCCATGGTCCCCGCCTGTCTCCAGAGGGAACAACATGCAGGGGGGGCCAGCAGCTCCCCCACGGAGTCCTGCGGCATCCTCTTTCAGAGGAGGAGTCGGGCATAACAGTACTGTCAGAGCAATGAGTCTGTGAACTTTCTGGAAACTGGAAGTGTTTAACTTGAACCCAGGAGCGTTTAAAGCTTTATTTATTTATAGCTTCTTATTAAAAAAAAAAAAAAAAAGTGTTGAGAAGAAACCTTTTGGTGACTCATGCAAAAAAATGAGTTGATGGAAACGCAAGTCATAATCATCTAATTGTTTTTGTCTAGGTCAAGATGAACGTTAGCAGATGAAATAAACCCTGAAAAGGAGCACTGGTGTGTGTGTGGTCTGTGGTCCGTAGCACACGTCCTGGTGTGGCACCATCCTGGTCTGAGTTTTGAAATGAGCGTTTGTGAACCCAGGAGTCCCAGAAGCAGACAGGCTTCCCTCGGGAGCCGGAGGCCCAGGACGAGAGGCGTCAACGCGGTGTCACTATGTCTTGCTTTGTGAGAGTAAGAGATGTGGCTGGCGTCACTGCAGAGGGTAACTCAGGGAGACCCCTGGCTGGGCAGGGGTTAGGACTCCACACTTTCACTTCCAAGGGCCCAGGATTGTTCTGGTTAGGGAGCTAAGATCCCACAAGCCTCGGGGCATGGCTTATTAGTTACAGGACTTGAAAGGTGAGCCCAGCTTGAAGGAAGGTCGAGAGCAACTTGGACACCATGGGTTTATACTCTCAGTATCTTCTTCCTTACAGCTTTCATTTTGAAAGATTGTAAATGACAGATTGAAAAAGTGGTTCATGGACACTATAACCCCTTACCTGATTTTCACCTGGATTAACACTGAATCATGCTTTATTATCCTGCATCCCACTCGCTTTCTGTTAAGGTGCATAATGTGCCTCATGCGCGTTCCCAGAGATGTTTTTCCAAAACGTTTGAAAATAGATTTACTCTCCAGAATACCTCTAAATGTTTCAGCATGTACCTCCTAAGAATGACATTCTGCCCCCCACACACACAAACTAAACTTTAACAAATATAATATTAGTAGTTGATGTACAGTCCACATCCAGATTTTTCCATGGTCCCCGCCTGTCTCCAGATGTTTTGTGGTCCTTGTAGTTCTCAGCTGTCTCAGCTCATGTTATTCTGTAGTTCAGTGGTGTGCTAATCTTTGCGACCCCATGGACTGCAGCACAGCAGGCTTCCCTGTCCTTCACCATCTCCTGGAGCTTGCTCATACTCGTCCATTGAGTCGATGATGCCATCCAACCACCTCATCCTCTGTCATCCTCTTCTCCTTTTGCCTTCAAGCTTTCCCAGCATCAGAGTCTTTTCTAACGAGTCATCTCTATGTATCAGATGGCCAAAGTATTGGAGCTTTAGCTTCAGCATCAATCCTTCCAATAAATATTTAGAGTTGTTTTCTTTTAGGATTGACTGGTTGGGTCTCCTTGCTGTCCAAGGGACTCTCAAGAGTCTTCTCCAGCACTACAGTTCAAGGCATCAACTCTTTGGTGTTCAGTCTTCTTCATGATCCAACTCACATCCATACATGACTACTTGGAAAACCATAGCTTTGGCTATACAGACCTTTGTCAGCAAAGTGATATCTCAGCTTTTTAATATGCTGTCTAGGTTTATCATAGCTTTTCTTCCAAGGAGCAAGCATCTAATTTCATGGCTGCAGTCACTGTCCATAGTGATTTTGTTTCAATTTTTTCTCCATCTATTTACCATTAGTGATTACTGGGGCCAGATGCTATGATCATAGTTTTTTGAGCCAACTTTTTCACTCTCTTCTTTCACTTTCATCAATAGGCTGGTTCCTCTTCGCTTTCTGCCATAAGGGTGGTGGTATCTGCATATCTGAGGTTACTGATAGTTCTCCCCTGCAGCCTCAATTCTAGCTTGTGCTGCATCCAGCCCAGCATTTCACATGATGTACTCTGTATGTAAGTTAAATAAGCAGGGTGGTGATATACAGCCTTGATGTACTCCTTTCCCTATTTTGAACCAGTCCATTGTTCCATATCCAGTTCTAACAGTTGCTTCTTGACATGATACAGATTTCTCAGGAGGCAGGTAAGGTGGTCTGGTATTCCCATCTCTTTCAGAAGTTCCCACAGTTTGTTGTGATCACACAGTCAAAGGTTTTAGCATAGTCAATGAAGCAAAAATAGATGTTTTTCTGGAATTGTCTTTCTTTTTCTATGATCCAGTGGATGTCAGCAATTTGATCTCTGGTTCCCCTGCCTTTTCTAAATCCAGTTTGTACATCTGGATGTTCTCAGTTCACATACTGTTGAAGGTCTAGCTTGAAGGGCTTTAAGCATGACCTTGCTAGCAGGTGAAATGAGTGCAGTGGTGCGGTAGTTTGACCATTCTTTGGCATTGCTCTTTTTTAGGATTGGAATGAAAACTGACCTTTTCCAGTCCTGAAGCCACTGTTGAGTTTTCCAAATTTGCTGGAATACTGAGTGTAGCACTTTAATAACAGCATCCTCTTTTAGGACTTGAAATAGCTCAGCCAGAATTCCATCACCTCCACTAGCTTTGCTTTTAGTGATGCTTCCTAAGGCCCACTTGACTTCACACTCTAGGATGTCTGGCTGTAGGTGAGTGATCACACCATCATGGTTATCAAGATCTTTTTTGTATAGTTCTTCTGTATATTACCACCTCTTAATATTTTCTGCTTCTGTTAGGTCCATATCATTTCTGTCCTTTAGGTGCCCATCTTTGCATGAAATGTTGCCTTAATATGTCTGATTTTCTTTTCTTTTAAAGTTTTCTTTTTTCTTTTTTTGGCGGGGGCGAGGGCGGGTTGGGGAGGGAGGGGGACAGGTGGGCCACTTCTATTGGTCTTTCATTTCTCTATTTTCATCCATCTTTGTTCTTTGGCCCATGTGGGCCTCCCATCGCAGTGGCCTCTGTTGTCTCAGAGCACCAGCTCTGGGCGCATGCACTCCAGAGCTCCGGCTCGGTAATTGGATACATCGGTCCAACCGCTTCATGGCACGTGGGATCTTCCCAGGCCAGGGATGGAACTGGCACCCCTTGCACTGCAAGGCAGTGTCCTTACGCACTGGACCACCAGGGAAGCCCCATGTCTGATTTTCTTGAAGAGATTTCTAGTCTTTCCCATTCTGTTGTTTTCTTCTGTTTCTTCATACTGTTCACTTAAGGCTCCCTTCTCCTTGCTATTCTCTGGAACTCTGCATTCAGATGGGTTTATCTTTCCTTTTCTCCTTTGCCTTTCATATCTCTTCTTTTCTCAAGTATTTGTAAGGCCTCCTTAGATAACCATTTTGCTCTTTTGCATTGGTTTTTCTTGAGTATAGTTTTGATCACCACCTCCCGTACAATGTTACAAACCTCCATCCACCGTTCTTCAGGCATTCTATCAGATCTAATCCCTTGTATCCATTTGTCACTTCCACTGTATAATCATAAGGATTTGATTTAGCTCATATCTGAATGTCCTAGTGGTTTTCCCTGCTTTTTTCTATTTAAGTCTGACTTTTGCCACAAGGAGTTCCTGATCTGAGCCACAGTCAGCTCCAAGTCCTGTTTTTGTTGACTCTCTAAAGCTTCTCCATCTTTGGCTGCAAAGAATATAATCAGTCTGATTTCAGTACTGACTGATTTCAGTGATGTCCATGTGGAGAGCCGTCTCTTGTGTTGCTGGAGGAGGGTGTCTGCTACGACTGATATGTTTTCTTTTGGCAAAACTCTGTTAGCCTTTGCCCTGTTTCATTCTGTAGTCCAAGGGCAAACGTGCCTGTTACTCCAGGTATCTCTTCCTACTTTTGCATTCCAGTCCCCAGTGATGAAAAGAACATCTTTTTTCGGTGTTAGTTCTAGAAGATCTTTTAGGTCTTTATAGAACTGTTCAACTTCAGCTTCTTTGGTTGGGACAGCAACTTGGGTCACAGTGATGCTGAATGGTTTGCCTTAGAAACAAACCAACATCATTCTTTCATTTTGTGATTGCACCCAAGTACTGTATTTTGAACTCTTTTGTTGCCTATAAGGACTACTCCATTCCTTCAAAGAGATTCTTGTCCACAGTAGTAGATACAATGGTCATCTGAATTAAATTCGCCCATTCACCGTGTCCTTAAGCTGGGCAGCCTCTCCCTCTGCTCTTCTTCAGCTTTCACAGCCGTAACATTTTAACATAGACCAGTTGTCTCTTACAAGGTCTGCATGTGTCTCTCTTGGGGCATAAATGCTGTGCAGATGAGGTGGCTCTCTGGTGCCAGCACTGAGGAGTTTTCATTCTCTGTCCCAGAGGACGGGCAGGGAGGTCCTTGCTCGATTTCTGGATCCTGATGGCTCACAGGCCTCACTGCTGTTTCTTCATGGAAATGGATCCATTGTGCTTGGAGGTGGGTCTGGCTGCTGCTGACGGTGTAGGGCTAGGGACCAGTGTCCAGCCCCTGCATTCCTCCCGTTCAGGCATTCTATCAGATCTAATCCCTTGTATCCATTTGTCACTTCCACTGTATAATCATAAGGATTTGATTTAGCTCATATCTGAATGTCCTAGTGGTTTTCCCTGCTTTTTTCTATTTAAGTCTGACTTTTGCCACAAGGAGTTCCTGATCTGAGCCACAGTCAGCTCCAAGTCCTGTTTTTGTTGACTCTCTAAAGCTTCTCCATCTTTGGCTGCAAAGAATATAATCAGTCTGATTTCAGTACTGACTGATTTCAGTGATGTCCATGTGGAGAGCCGTCTCTTGTGTTGCTGGAGGAGGGTGTCTGCTACGACTGATATGTTTTCTTTTGGCAAAACTCTGTTAGCCTTTGCCCTGTTTCATTCTGTAGTCCAAGGGCAAACGTGCCTGTTACTCCAGGTATCTCTTCCTACTTTTGCATTCCAGTCCCCAGTGATGAAAAGAACATCTTTTTTCGGTGTTAGTTCTAGAAGATCTTTTAGGTCTTTATAGAACTGTTCAACTTCAGCTTCTTTGGTTGGGACAGCAACTTGGGTCACAGTGATGCTGAATGGTTTGCCTTAGAAACAAACCAACATCATTCTTTCATTTTGTGATTGCACCCAAGTACTGTATTTTGAACTCTTTTGTTGCCTATAAGGACTACTCCATTCCTTCAAAGAGATTCTTGTCCACAGTAGTAGATACAATGGTCATCTGAATTAAATTCGCCCATTCACCGTGTCCTTAAGCTGGGCAGCCTCTCCCTCTGCTCTTCTTCAGCTTTCACAGCCGTAACATTTTAACATAGACCAGTTGTCTCTTACAAGGTCTGCATGTGTCTCTCTTGGGGCATAAATGCTGTGCAGATGAGGTGGCTCTCTGGTGCCAGCACTGAGGAGTTTTCATTCTCTGTCCCAGAGGACGGGCAGGGAGGTCCTTGCTCGATTTCTGGATCCTGATGGCTCACAGGCCTCACTGCTGTTTCTTCATGGAAATGGATCCATTGTGCTTGGAGGTGGGTCTGGCTGCTGCTGAACGGTGTAGGGCTAGGGACCAGTGTCCAGCCCCTGCATTCCTCCCTGTGGGCACAGTCACAATCTAAGCTTCTGGAAGGGCTGTGTTCTAACCCCAAAGCCTGAGGGGCCTCCTCTTCCCACAGTCCATATCTGGATACTCCACCTAGTGCGTGCGGGAGAAAGACTGGTGGGCCAGGCTTCCTCCCCAGCCTGCCGGCAGCGAGGAAGACAAGACAGTCATAGTTGAGACCATGGGCATGCCAGTGGGTGGAGGTGGCCGCTTCCTGATCACCCAGGCTTCCTCCCCTACATGGGAGAGGCCGAGTGGGAGGCAGACACAGCTGCCCCTTGAGATCCAGTGTGTTCTTGACCACCTCAGTCTGCGAGGGAGCCTCGTCATAGAGCCTCACCACGTAGCGAAACACAGCCTCTCAGAGACGGGCAGAGAGGCCGCCCCCAGAGGAGACCCGGAGCAGACGCCTGTGCAGCCCAGCCCCAGGCCCTCCTGAGGGACGTGTGACACCTCAGCCCGCTCCTCCCCCCACGGAGGCGGAGGTCCTCCCCACTGAGGTGGCTCCAGGCAGTCTCACAGGGCCAGTGGGTGAAAAGACACAGGCCAAATTGGTCCTGAAAACACCTCCCCATAAAGATGAGGGGGTTTATCTTCCTTTTCCTGTTTTAAGTTGAAGATCACGTCTAAGTCTTCCTGCACTGGCTATGGCCTCGCCTGTGTCAACCCAGCCTGTGAGCCCATCCACCCCTCTGGGCCCCACCCGCGTCTGACCCTGTTCCTCCTCCGTCTCATCCCCCACCCCCAGAGCCAGCTGCCCCCCAGCGCAGCCTCCCCACCTCTACATTCCTGGCTATTTCCTCTTCACACCAGACAATCCAGCAGTGGATCCTCAGCCTGAACCTTGGGGCTGAGCTCACGAACTCGAACACGCGGTGCTCTGAGCAAGGTTCCTCTTCAGGGAGGCAGTCCAGACTGCCCTGCCCAGACAGGGGCCCTTTGTGGGAGGACATAGAGGATCATGCTCCCAGCCCAGAGTCCAGGGGGTCCCCAGGAGCCATCACCAACCCCGAGACCCCTCCCAGAACACTCACCTAGTCTCAGGGGCCTCCAAGACCTGACACTTGGGGAGGTCAGGAGGAGCCTTGCCCAACACTCCCAGCTGACCAGGGCCCCTGTCCACAAGGTTCTGCCCTAGCAGGCATGGCTCAGGGGGCCTTACCCTTGGTGTGGGGGCCTGGTCTGGGCTCTCCTCCGTGCTGTAGCAGCAGACCTAGCCTTCAGGAGCACAGCCTGTGGTCAGGGTCCAGTTTGATTTCGAGTGGCCCATGGTCCTGTGTCTGCGCCTCTGTGTGACATGGGAGGGTTGCTGTAAGAGCTCACCTGCTTCTAAAGAAGAAGCGGTCCAGACTTTAGAGCAGGGCCACACCAGCCACACCGAGGCACACGTCAGCCCTGACCAGCAGCCAGCCACTGCGGAGCACCCTCCCCACGACCAGCTCAGTCTCACCACTCTGATGCCCTCCCCAGGAGTCAAGCCACATGGGCCAAGGGCCTCCTGTGGAAACTGCTAAGGATGGTCCTCTTGCTTGCTTTCCCCACAGGACCATGATGAATTTCCGGGTCCCCCGTCCACCAGCACCAGCCATCCCCACCTAGTCAGCACCATCTGGTCTCCTGCCCCTAGGAGTTGGGGGGGTCACCACCTGCCTTCTCTCTCTGCCAAAGACAAGACCCTCCTGGTCCCACACCGCTGGGCCTCCCACTTCCCTGCACCCCCAACACAGTCCCCTGAGTCCTGTGGCCTTCCTACATGGCCCAGGCAGGAGGTGGAACCCAGGGTCCCAGCAGGCCCAGAGGAGGGGTCTGAATACACACTGTCTAGACTTGCCCCCAAACATGGTTTTTTTTTTAAGAAATTGTTCATATACTGACTTTAAATTTCCATTCCCTTTAAAGTGGGATTGAATTTTTTTAATATGTCCATTCAAGTTAACAATCTTTCTCAGTTAGAACTTTCCCAGTTAGTGTGTACGGGTCCTCCCCTCTTCCACTCCCCTCACTCCTCTCCCCCAGTGATGGTCAAGATGCCCACTCATGCCCGTGCCATCCCCCACCACCTGTCAAGAAGAGTATCAAGGCCTGAAGAAGACCACCAGCCTCTGTCCTCACCAGCTCCACTGTGAGTGTCCAGAGCAGTGGGAACTCGGGGTCATCCTCTTGGTTTGGACAAAGCACAGAGATTTCCCCCGGGTCTGGCCCTCCAGCCCCTCCCCCTGCCCTGACCGTGTTTCCAGTGCCGGGCTCTGGCCAAAGCCCCCCGTGTGGAGCGCTGAGACACATGGGGCCTCCCCTTCATCTCCTCCGTGCTGTAGCAGCAGACCTAGCCTTCAGGAGCACAGCCTGTGGTCAGGGTCCAGTTTGATTTCGAGTGGCCCATGGTCCTGTGTCTGCGCCTCTGTGTGACATGGGAGGGTTGCTGTAAGAGCTCACCTGCTTCTAAAGAAGAAGCGGTCCAGACTTTAGAGCAGGGCCACACCAGCCACACCGAGGCACACGTCAGCCCTGACCAGCAGCCAGCCACTGCGGAGCACCCTCCCCACGACCAGCTCAGTCTCACCACTCTGATGCCCTCCCCAGGAGTCAAGCCACATGGGCCAAGGGCCTCCTGTGGAAACTGCTAAGGATGGTCCTCTTGCTTGCTTTCCCCACAGGACCATGATGAATTTCCGGGTCCCCCGTCCACCAGCACCAGCCATCCCCACCTAGTCAGCACCATCTGGTCTCCTGCCCCTAGGAGTTGGGGGGGTCACCACCTGCCTTCTCTCTCTGCCAAAGACAAGACCCTCCTGGTCCCACACCGCTGGGCCTCCCACTTCCCTGCACCCCAACACAGTCCCCTGAGTCCTGTGGCCTTCCTACATGGCCCAGGCAGGAGGTGGAACCCAGGGTCCCAGCAGGCCCAGAGGAGGGGTCTGAATACACACTGTCTAGACTTGCCCCCAAACATGGTTTTTTTTTTAAGAAATTGTTCATATACTGACTTTAAATTTCCATTCCCTTTAAAGTGGGATTGAATTTTTTTAATATGTCCATTCAAGTTAACAATCTTTCTCAGTTAGAACTTTCCCAGTTAGTGTGTACGGGTCCTCCCCTCTTCCACTCCCCTCACTCCTCTCCCCCAGTGATGGTCAAGATGCCCACTCATGCCCGTGCCATCCCCCACCACCTGTCAAGAAGAGTATCAAGGCCTGAAGAAGACCACCAGCCTCTGTCCTCACCAGCTCCACTGTGAGTGTCCAGAGCAGTGGGAACTCGGGGTCATCCTCTTGGTTTGGACAAAGCACAGAGATTTCCCCCGGGTCTGGCCCTCCAGCCCCTCCCCCTGCCCTGACCGTGTTTCCAGTGCCGGGCTCTGGCCAAAGCCCCCCGTGTGGAGCGCTGAGACACATGGGGCCTCCCCTTCATCTCGACCTGAGAGGCCCCCCACCCCAGGCCCCAGCAGCTTCTCCCTTTGAAGGGCCTGTCCTCACCTACCCCACCCTCACCCCACCTTCCACCCCATAGCTCTCTTCAGCCTGTCGTGGAACCCTGAGATTTCTCTGTGAAAGGAAATCTAGAGACTAGAAACCGTTTCTTTAGCACACAAAAAAGCCAAGCATTCAAGACACAGCCTCTCCAGGACTCCAGGGAGCCAGCCTGGAGCCTTGTGGCTGGGGCTCCGCCAGTGGCTTTGTTCTGCATCGTGCCCGCCCTTCCCCAGAAGCCACAAAGCCCAGATTCAGGACCCCAGGGGCTCCAGGCAACATTGTGCCCTGAACTCATCAGCTTGGTGCTTTCCCGGGGCCATCTCCAGGGGGGTGCCTCACGCAGGGTGCTCCAGGGAGCGCTGGCCAGAGGGCTTCCTGTGCAGCAGAGGCCAGCTTGTACAGCTCACACTTTGTTCTCTAGGAAGGGCTTTAAGGTGCGGTCGGCCCTTGTGCTTCCAGAGCGTGTTGAGAGATGCTGCACGTTACGTGGCCTGGATTCTCTGCCTGTTTTCAGCTGGCACTCAACACAGGAAGTGATCTGTCTACATCAAAGGATTTTCAAATTTGGGCATCGGGTCCTGCTGGTTATCCCTTAATATTTGTACCCCCCTCCTCCCCTAGCCATGGAGCCCCACGGATCTGTGTGAGCACAGTCGGCCAGGGTCAAGACTCCACTTGCCAGCCCCTCCGAAGACACACAGCCAGAGTGCCACAGCACTCCGGCTGACACTATGCAAGAGAGGACATGTGCAGCTTTAGGAAACAACCCTGGAGGAAGCCGTGGGCCCTTCTTCCTCCATTTCTCCTACCAAATGTGATGGCTGGAGGTCAAGCACCCATCTTAGCCCGCAAGGTGGAAGCCTGTGCTGAAGATGGCGGAGTGAGAATATAGGTCTCTCATGATTGTGGAACTGTCTTACCAGTTCTGAGCTATCTACTCCATGTAAGAGAGAAATGGACCTGTATGGGCCAGTGCTGCCTACAAGTTCCTTCACACTCAACTGAACCTAGTCCTATCTCTGACGGGCCACATGGCATGACCACTAAAGGTGATATTTCTGCAAAGGGAACCCAGCTGGAGAGTTCCCACCCCAGGGACAACACAGCCACACCCCACCAGCTGCTGGGGGTGCTGCTCCGAGGCCCCGCTGTTGCCCTGGCCTCACCTCTGCTCCACAGGCAGAGAGGGCTTTCTTTCCTATATGTGCTTCTCTACCTTCTGAATTTTGAAATACGTGAAAGAATTACCTATTCAAAATACAGAAGGCTGAAGTAAAAACAAAAGTGAAGTGAAAGATAAATGCTCAATTCACAACAGTGATTTTCTCAGAGTTGACAGAGCAGGGAGCAGGTGGGACTCTGGCTGGAGGAATAAGAAAATTTCAAGTTTGTCTGTAACATTTCATGTGTTATACCTAGAAAACAAAGCACATCAAAGAATGACAACTGTCGCTTCTGGTGGCGGGCGAGGGCGGGGGATTGTTGAGTTATTCTCTGTATTCTCTGTATGGCTTTATGGGTCTCAGAATAAAACCATCATTGTGAAAAGCCTGCATGCAGGGAGCCCCCAAGCTCAGGTAACTCAGGCTTCAGATTCCCAACACAGGAAGGAGCCCAGGGAGGCCGGAGAATTTCCAGCTGAGACATGGGGCAGAGGGATGTGGGGTCTGGAGCTTTTGTTTCATGTCATTTTGCTGGATGAATCATGGAGCTGTTGCAATGGGCCCTGGTGTGGGCCCAGCCTGCCCACACATTCGTTTGTCCCCTTTATTGGAGTTCCAAGTGTAGGTAGAAATCAGAATCCTTGTCGGCCTCTCTCAACATTTGAATTTGGGGCACTCTTCACCACTGACCCTTGGGGGCTTATCACCAGCCGATGGGTATAAAAGTCCTGCCTCCCTCCTTGACCTTCCTGATGTTCCGCCCCACCCCGCAGCGGGGGCTTTACCTAAATGAGAATGCCCGCTTGGCCTTTGCCAGTAGCAGTAGGGGCAGGACCACAGGTTGCAGATTGGCTGGAATAGGGTGGTTACCGCCTAAGCGTTTTCCATTCTGTTAGGCTGCCCCTTTCCTGGTTTTTGGCTAAGACAGCGGGCTTCCTTGGGTCTTCGCTATCTATGCCATTGGCTCCAACTCTGGGAGATGTGAGGCAAAAAGAAAGCTCAGGAGCTTACTACCATATCTCTCCTTGGGTCTCAAAGTTAAGGACACATCAACTAAGGCTGATGTGTCTTCTTTTCTTTAGCTTTTAGAGTCTAGATAGATACAGATGTTAGATATTAATAGATATGATATAATAGAATGATAGATGATATATATAATATACATTATAGATAGATTTTCTATATAGATATAGAGAGAGATGGTTGAACTTAGCAGGAAGAATAGGATAAGTATGTCTACTCCATATTCCCAGGAGAAGAAGCTTCCTGTTAAAAACAAGTTGCCTTTGGGAGTGGTTATTCTTTTTTTTTTTTAATTTTGGCCCCTTTTATTGGTTTATTTATTTATTTATCTTCATCCGTCTTTATTCTTTGGCCTGTGTGGGCCTCCCATCGCAGTGGCCTCTCTCGTTGCATAGCACTAGCCCTGGACTCATGCGCTTCAGAGCGCTGGCTCATAATTGGACACAGCGGTCCAACTGCTGCACGTGGGATCCTCTGGGCCAGGAATCAAACCGGTGCCCCTTGCACTGCAAGGTAGACTCTACCCACTGGAATACCAGGGAAGCCAGGGGGCGGTTATTCTTAATCCAGAACAAGCATCAGCATTTTCTCTGGTCACCATAAGAGGGGCTGCACACAGAAGAGCCTCAGACACCAAGAAAGTAGACCTGAGGACAGAGCAATGACCCTCTGGCGTCCTTGCTGCCCCAACTCAGAACAGCACCTGCAGAAAGCTTGGCTCAGGCCCTCCTGAGCTGAGTACTTCTGACTTTCCCAAACACGAGAAAGACTTGACTCCCTCCCAAGCCAGCTCCACCGTCCGTGGACCCGGGCAAGAAGCACAGCCTCTGCAGTTACCTCTTTGGCTCTCCTTTAAGCTGGTTTGTTGGCTCATCCCTGGGCTGCGTGAGCTGTACACATCTGGCCTCCCTGCCTGGAGCCTGACTCCCTCTTCAGGGCTGGGCCTGCTGTGGGGCCTCACTGGACAGGGTCAAGTGACAGGAGGCGGCACTCAGCCAGGAAGTGGGCAAGACAGGCTCGCCCCTAGCTCCAGCTCAGCTCACGTGCTAGTGGGTCAGGAAGGAAGGGGCTCCTTTGGGTGTGACCTCGGTCCTCTGAGCCCCCAGCCCTTCCTTACACACTGCCCTTCCATGTCTACCCTTGACCATGACTCAGGTTCTGAACTCACCAGCCTAGGAACCAGGGCAGACATTCCACCCCCAGACCCTCCGCCTCCAACTTTGGGGCAGAGGGCTGCTCTCACTGAGCCTGTGTTTCTGCTGTGAGATGAGAGCTCGGATTGGAGCTGAGGTACAGGTAGGCAGTGGTTCCCCAGAGCCCTCTGTGAGATGCTATTTGCAGCTGGAGAACAAGAGAGGATCAGTCTCTAGGGGTCCCAGCGAGCCCTGTTCCCTAAGCACCATCCTCCATCCACTCTGCATCCGCATCCACATACTGGAGCCCCCGAGGAGCATCTCCTGACTGCACTGCTTGCAGCAGAATCCTTGCTCCAAGCCTACCTCTGGGGAATACAAGCCCAAAGACCTTGCTTCCAGGGTCGTTGCACAAAGGCCTCTCTCCACCTTGCTTCTCCCTTGGTGGAGTCACAAGGGGACTGAGAGGAGGGGGCCAGCCTGGCGGCAGGGCCTGCAGGCAGCAGAGGTCTAGCACTGCTGAGAGGGATCACCTCACATGGATTTAGGGGCTAGGACAGAAGCCCTCCTCTGCTTGTAGCCACATCACAGAGGTCCCATTCTTTATCCCAGTTTACTCAGGCTGGGGCAAAGTAAGTGATAGAGAGTGAGGGGTGAGCCAAAACAAGCCTAGTTACCCCCACCAGAAAAGTGATTCCCACCTTAGGCCAGACCCCCAGAAGAGGTGCCTCGTGGAGGGCAATCCACACCGGGGGCTGTGCTCAGCACCTCATATGTGTGTGCACATGCTGTATCCACTACATGCCGTGTGCATCATGCTATGTGTGTTACACGCTGTGTGTGTTATATGTGACACAGATGCTCTCTGTATTGCGTGTTATGCATGATATGTTTGTTGCGTAGTATGGGTGCTGCTTGTTCTATGGCACATGTTACACACTAGACCTGTGATACACTGTGTATACTGGGTAGCACGTACTGTATGTGTTATACACTATGCCGTGTGTGCTATGTACGTCCCACGTTATGAAAAGTGAAAGTGTTAGTCATTCCGTCGTGTCCAACTCTTTTCAACCCTCTGGACTGTAGCCATATGGAGAATCCATGGGATTCTCCAGGCAAGAACACTGGAGTGGAGTGCCATGCCCTCCTCCAGGGGGTCCTCCCAACCCACGGATCTGCCCCAGGTCTCCTGCCTGGCAGGCAGATTCTTTACCATCTGAGCCACCAGGGAAGCCTACCTCTTGGAATTTCCCTGGTGGTCCAGTGGCTAAGAATCTGTGCTCCCAATGCTGGGGACCCAGGTTCAATCCCTGGTCAGGGAACTAGATCCCACATACCATAACTAAGACCCAGTGCAACCAAATAAATACATTAAAAAAGAAAATTTTTAATAAAAAATAAAATTAAAAAAAGCCCAACCCCTGATTGTTGTGTATGTTTCCTGCTGTAATATTGCTCGCTGTGTTACATGCTACATACTATATATTACACATTAGACTCTGTGTTGTATAGTATATGTTGTATGCTCTACATATACGCATACTGAATTGTACATTATGCATGATTACAGTACGTGTTGCTGCTTATGTGTTTTTTTCATTTTTATTGGAGTACAGTTGATTTATAATGTTCTGTTAACTTCAGGTGTACAGCAAAGTGAATCTGTTCCACATAAACACATCTACTCTTTCTCAGATTCTTTTCCCATACAGGTCATTAGAGATTATTGAGTAGAGTGTCCTGTGCTCTACAGTAGGTCTTTATCAGTTATCTATTTTACATACAGGAGCAGCATGTTACATGTTATACATGTGCATGTGCTGTTATGCATGTTTTGCCCTGTGTATTACATGTTGTGTGTGCTGCGTGTTAGTCACATTATACACCATGTGGGTTCACGTGCAGCTCCTCACACACACTGGTGGCCAAGTCAGTCTCCTAGGATGGGGGGCCACTGGCCGCTGCCCACTGTGCCCTCACTGATTCTGAGCGCCCTTTACTCCCAACTCTGCTGGCCAAGGTACTGCCACAGGGTGCCAGACCAGGCCCGGGAGCAGCCCGTGCTCCGGGCTGGGCCTGGTGAGAGCCTGGCCTTCCTCAAGGCCCCTCTGTGCTTTCATAGCTCCGTGACAAATGGATGTACATCATTTCTTGATCCATTCTCCTGTTGTAGAACACTGAGTTGTTTCTAAATTTTAACTATTTATAACTGCACTTACTATTAAATTACTTATGTAGAGATGTTTCTACTTCTCTTGGGTAAATACCAATGAGTGGTGTTTCTGAGCCATATAAAACTGCATTTTATCTTTTTCATAAACTTCCAGTCTTTCAAAGTGTTTGAACTAATATCCCCCACAGGCTCCATATCCTTGCCAAACTTTGTTGATGCCAATCTTTTCAATTTTCATCCTTTTCAATCTTTTCATCCATATGAATAGTGACATCACATGTGGCTTTTAATTTTTATTATGCAGATAAGTAATGATGTGGAATACCTTTTCATATGTTTGTGGGTTGGGAATCTTGTTTTGCTCAATTTTAAAAATTGTGACGTCTTTTTTTCTTGTTAATCTGTTGGAATTATTTATGTCTTCTTGATAGGAATCCTTTGTCAGATGTATGAATTCTGGATATCTTCTTTCAGCCTTCACTTTGACTGTTTACTCTTTTGATGAAGACAACTTCTCAATTTTAATGAAGTCTAAATCATGAGATTTTTGTAGGTTTTTTGGTTAGTGTTTTTTGTGTCTTTCGGCCAAGCAAAATGTTATATATGACTCCAGGAAGCCTCCTTAAAAAGGACAGAGCATGGCCTTCACCTTTCTTTCCTCTAGAAAGTTTGTACTAGAATACAAATGTAATGGTTGGAGCCCTAGCAGCCATCTCAGACAACCAAATGATCTTGAGAATGAGAGTCACAGAGAGGAGCCTGAGACATCACAAAAGTACCAGTGTGGGTGTTGTTTTTCAATCACTCAGTCATGTCTGACTCTTTGCAACCCCATGGACTGAGGCCCACCAGACTTCCCTGTCCTCCACCATCTCCTGGAGTTTGCTTAAACTCGTGTCTATTGAGCTGATGATGTCATCCAACCATCTCATCCTCTGTTGTCCCTTTTTCCTCCTTCCCTCAATCTTTCTCAGCATCAGAGTCTTTTCCAATGAGTTGTCTCTTTCCATCAGGCGGCCAAAGTACTGGAGCTTCAGCTCCATCATCAGTCCTTCCAAAGAATATTCAGGGTTGATTTCCTTTAGGATTGACTGGTTTGATCTCCTTGCAGTCCAAGGGACTCTCAGGAGTCTTCTCCAACACCACAAAGGCATCAGTTCTTTGACACTCAGCCTTTTTTTTATTGTCTGACACACATCTGTGCATAAGT
The DNA here is from genome assembly GCA_022376925.1 of Tragulus kanchil. Lineage (NCBI taxonomy): Eukaryota > Metazoa > Chordata > Mammalia > Artiodactyla > Tragulidae > Tragulus > Tragulus kanchil. The sequence goes on from JAIOJX010000026.1 coordinate 24,070,335, forward strand.
ACTGGAAGAACCACAGCTTTGACTATACAGTCCTTTGTTGGCAAAGTGATGTCTTTGATTTTTAATGTGCTAAGTTTGCCATAGCTTTCCTTTCAAGGAGCAAGCATCTTTTAATTTCATGGCTGCAATCACCATCCGCAGTGGTTTTGGAGCCCAAGAAAATAATGTCTGTCATTGTTTCCATTGTTTCCCCACATATTTGCCATGAAATGATGGAACCAGATGCCATGATCTTCATTTTACAAAATTTTTTTTTTGGATTGTTGAGTGTTTGAAAGCACTATTCTGTTCTGGCCAGAAAACTTCTAGACTTCTATAGGCGAGAGCCTGTGAGTGCTCTGGCTTCCTGCTGTGAGTGCAAGAAGCCTCACAGCTCTGCTGTAGGTAAGATAGGTGATGAGTCTTGAGACTGTTGAACCCCTGGAGGGGATCTGACCAGGCTTAGCAACCTTACAAGTTTTACACGACAAAACAAACAGTATTAACATGAAACCAGAACTGCAATTTGCTCACAGATTGATAACAATAGCATTATCAGCTTTGGTCCTAATCCTGGGATTGTACGAGGAACCCTGAACTGCAGTTTTTGAAGTCTCACCCACAGAGCAGACATACTACCTGGAACCTTTTCCTAGAAGCGCTGTGACACAGGACTTCCCAGCGCTGCTTGAGTCTGGATATTATCAAAACCCAATTTGGTGATGTATCCTCTGCTGTTTCTGTTTTTTTTTTTTTTTTAAGATTTATTTATCTATTTATTTTGGGCGGGGGTCGGGTTGGGGAGGGAGGAGAGTGGGCGGGCCACTTCTGTTGGTATTTCATTTCTCTATTTTCATTCGTCTTCGTTCTTTGGCTCCTATGGGCCTCCCATCGCGGTGGCGTCTGTCGTTGCAGAGCGCCGGCTCTGGGCGCATGCGCTCCAGAGCTCCGGCTCGGTAATTGGGCACATTGGTCCAGCCGCTCCGCGGCACGTAGGATCTTCCCAGGCTAGGGATCGAACCGGTGCCCCTTGCACTGCAAGGCGGTGTCCTTATCCACTAGACCACCAGGGGAAGCCCTGTTTCTGTTTCTTTTCTCTTTTAATGTTACTATATTGAAACACAGCTCAATAATTCTCTAATAAACACTGATATAACACAGCTCAATAATTCTCTAATAAACACTGATATTATTTATCTGCATATAATAAGTGGCTTATTTTTTGTGTGTGCAGTGAAAAGTTTATTAGAGTAAGAAAGAATAGAGAAAAGTTTCCAACATAGACACTGGAAGGGGGATAGGCAAAGGATGGCAACTGGCAAAGGATGGACATGCTTTGCCAGTTGAAGCATGACAATTTGTATCTTCCAGTCAGTTACCAAAACAATAAATCAAAAGAATATCTTAAGGTTATAAAGGCCCTGTGGGCCCACACCCACAACATTAACATGAGATTAGCTAGGACAGTCTCCAGGCCTCAGGGCTAGGTGAGACATTCTAATATAAACGCCCAGATTAACATAAGACTAGAAGTTTTCAGTTTCAACATTGAAGATCTTTGCCTTTATTTCTCCTTGTCCTTCCTCTTCTCCTCCTTGTCCTTGGGACCCACTAGCCTCCTTGACAATTATCAGCTTTGGTCCTAATCCTGGGATTGTACGAGGAACCCTGAACTGCAGTTTTTGAAGTCTCACCCACAGAGCAGACATACTACCTGGAACCTTTTCCTAGAAGCGCTGTGACACAGGACTTCCCAGCGCTGCTTGAGTCTGGATATTATCAAAACCCAATTTGGTGATGTATCCTCTGCTGTTTCTGTTTTTTTTTTTTTTTTAAGATTTATTTATCTATTTATTTTGGGCGGGGGTCGGGTTGGGGAGGGAGGAGAGTGGGCGGGCCACTTCTGTTGGTATTTCATTTCTCTATTTTCATTCGTCTTCGTTCTTTGGCTCCTATGGGCCTCCCATCGCGGTGGCGTCTGTCGTTGCAGAGCGCCGGCTCTGGGCGCATGCGCTCCAGAGCTCCGGCTCGGTAATTGGGCACATTGGTCCAGCCGCTCCGCGGCACGTAGGATCTTCCCAGGCTAGGGATCGAACCGGTGCCCCTTGCACTGCAAGGCGGTGTCCTTATCCACTAGACCACCAGGGGAAGCCCTGTTTCTGTTTCTTTTCTCTTTTAATGTTACTATATTGAAACACAGCTCAATAATTCTCTAATAAACACTGATATAACACAGCTCAATAATTCTCTAATAAACACTGATATTATTTATCTGCATATAATAAGTGGCTTATTTTTTGTGTGTGCAGTGAAAAGTTTATTAGAGTAAGAAAGAATAGAGAAAAGTTTCCAACATAGACACTGGAAGGGGGATAGGCAAAGGATGGCAACTGGCAAAGGATGGACATGCTTTGCCAGTTGAAGCATGACAATTTGTATCTTCCAGTCAGTTACCAAAACAATAAATCAAAAGAATATCTTAAGGTTATAAAGGCCCTGTGGGCCCACACCCACAACATTAACATGAGATTAGCTAGGACAGTCTCCAGGCCTCAGGGCTAGGTGAGACATTCTAATGTAAACACCCATGTGAGACATTCTAATGTAAACGCCCAGATTAACATAAGACTAGAAGTTTTCAGTTTCAACATTGAAGATCTTTGCCTTTATTTCTCCTTGTCCTTCCTCTTCTCCTCCTTGTCCTTGGGACCCACTAGCCTCCTTGACAATTATTCCTATGAGCTTCTTTCATTCTGAACCCCTTTCATTCCCCCCTTTTTCTTTTAGGAGTATTATGTTTCCAGGGGAAAGGAGCGACGACCTATCTGGCTTCTTCGAGCTGAGTAGGGGTGTGGTCCCTAAATTATTGAGGCAACATATTCTCCTTACCCTTTATTAGGGTTAATAAGTGGCTTATTTTGTTAACAAATCCTTTGAACCTGTTTGTTGACAAATCCTTTGTACCTTTCCACCAAATGACATCTTCCTGGTTCCAAAACTGTTGTGAGAACCAAATAAGACCATGGACTTCAAAGGGTCTTGTTCACCACATCCAGTCAATTTCTGACATCGTTGTAGCACAGCATGGAGGTTCTGTCCCACCTCAAGGCCATATGCACAGCCTTGCCACTCAGAGCCTCACACTGAGCCCATATCAAGGCCAAGGCCCCCTCACCACCTGGAGCTTGTATGTTGAAACCCTAACAGCCAAATGACTATATTTGAGAAACGGCCTTTAAGGAGGTAACGACGGTTAAAACAAGGTCATACGGGTGGAGCCCTAACCCAATAGAAAGGATGTACACCCACAGAGAAAAGGCTGAGTGAGGACTCAGTGAGAAGGTGGTCACCTGCAATCAAGGAGAGAGGCTTCAGGAGAAACCAAACCTGCCCACACCTGGATCTTGGACTTTCAGCCTCTACAGTTGTGAAAAGAAATTTCTGCTGCTTAAGCCACACTCAGTCTGTGAAATTTTGTTAGCAGCCCTGGCAGACTGAGACAGTGCCTGGGCAGCCTGAGCTCTGAATATTTGTATCTTCCAGTCAGTTACCAAAACAATAAATCAAAAGAATATCTTAAGGTTATAAAGGCCCTGTGGGCCCACACCCACAACATTAACATGAGATTAGCTAGGACAGTCTCCAGGCCTCAGGGCTAGGTGAGACATTCTAATATAAACGCCCAGATTAACATAAGACTAGAAGTTTTCAGTTTCAACATTGAAGATCTTTGCCTTTATTTCTCCTTGTCCTTCCTCTTCTCCTCCTTGTCCTTGGGACCCACTAGCCTCCTTGACAATTATTCCTATGAGCTTCTTTCATTCTGAACCCCTTTCATTCCCCCCTTTTTCTTTTAGGAGTATTATGTTTCCAGGGGAAAGGAGCGACGACCTATCTGGCTTCTTCGAGCTGAGTAGGGGTGTGGTCCCTAAATTATTGAGGCAACATATTCTCCTTACCCTTTATTAGGGTTAATAAGTGGCTTATTTTGTTAACAAATCCTTTGAACCTGTTTGTTGACAAATCCTTTGTACCTTTCCACCAAATGACATCTTCCTGGTTCCAAAACTGTTGTGAGAACCAAATAAGACCATGGACTTCAAAGGGTCTTGTTCACCACATCCAGTCAATTTCTGACATCGTTGTAGCACAGCATGGAGGTTCTGTCCCACCTCAAGGCCATATGCACAGCCTTGCCACTCAGAGCCTCACACTGAGCCCATATCAAGGCCAAGGCCCCCTCACCACCTGGAGCTTGTATGTTGAAACCCTAACAGCCAAATGACTATATTTGAGAAACGGCCTTTAAGGAGGTAACGACGGTTAAAACAAGGTCATACGGGTGGAGCCCTAACCCAATAGAAAGGATGTACACCCACAGAGAAAAGGCTGAGTGAGGACTCAGTGAGAAGGTGGTCACCTGCAATCAAGGAGAGAGGCTTCAGGAGAAACCAAACCTGCCCACACCTGGATCTTGGACTTTCAGCCTCTACAGTTGTGAAAAAGAAATTTCTGCTGCTTAAGCCACACTCAGTCTGTGAAATTTTGTTAGCAGCCCTGGCAGACTGAGACAGTGCCTGGGCAGCCTGAGCTCTGAATATTTGGGGTGGCTGGCATGGCAGTGAGTGAGGTGTACCCAGAACATAGTCTCATCCACACAGCTCCTTGCTCCCCCTAGCGTGACTGCCCCTCCTACCTGCTGGCCTGGCACAGTGGGCTCCCTCAGCTCCACCAGCCCCAAATCAAGTCCCTTTCCCCAAGCAATATCTGCTCATCTTTCAGGCCCCTGGGTCCAATCTAGGGACCACCATTTCTCCTCTGTTTTTTTTTTCTTTATTAATTTATTTTTCCTTTTCCCCATCATGCCTCTTCTGTTTATATTTATTTTTCATCTGTCTTTTATTCTTTGGCCTATGTGGGCCTCCCATTGCAGTGGCCTCTCTCGCTGCAGAGCACCGACTATGGGTGCATGCCCTCCAGAGAGTTGGCTCGTAAGTGGACACACCAGTCCAGCCGCTCTGCGGCATGCAGGATCCTCCTGGGCCAGGGATCAAACCAGGGCCCCTTGCACTGTAAGACAGACTCTTTAACCACTGAACCACCAGGGAAACCCCTTCTCTGGTTTTCAAAGGTAGATTTACATAGCAAATTTCAAACAGAAAGAAATTATAAGCCCTTTGTGGAAATAAAGACCACCCAGTTGAGAACCAACAAAGATCATTTATTCAGAGGAATAAATGCTGAAGCAGATGACTAAACATACCATCAGGTGTATTTTGGTAAAGACCAATGGAGTGAGAAAGGTTTATTATAGAAAAGACAACGTGCTCAGATGTGCCATGATTCGAACAAAAACTGTGTTGAATTTAGGTAGTAGGTATATGCATATTAATATATTAATAAATATTTTTTCAACTTTTATACATGTTAGAAAAATTTTGGAAGGACAAGTTGGGAAAAAGTGTTGGATCTGCAGTTTTATTTAAACGTTAACACTAAAAAAAATTTTTTAGTAAAATAAACATAGCTCTGACCGACAACCACAGAACATGAATCACTGGCTTGAATTGAAAAATTCACAACTTCATTTTTATCTGTGTTTACATATTCCTTTTCACAGAACAGTACCCAAGGATCAGGGATCAGCCATTTGTGACCCATCCAGGCTGAACAGCCCTGCCGCTGCATTCCAGCGGCCTGAGACAGCCAGTCCCTGCAGGAGCAGCCACCCTGCTTCCTGGGCCTTGTGTATTTCCACACATTCAACTGGCAGCTGCAGACAGCTTCCTGGGTGGCCAGAGCCTGGCGCTCAGGCATCCTGGCCTTGGCACTCACCACCGCTGCACATGCTTGCTCTCCCTCTTGGACAGAATTGGCCTCCGCTCACGAGGGAGGCGTGCAGTGCATCTCCAGCCACAGCTGCTCTGTCACAGTCCAGAGGGGCCAACTCAGCCTCGCACTCCCACCCCCTGCCACAGGCTTCGTGGCCAGCAGGCTCGAGCTCAGTATGGCCACACAAGGCCAAGCACTAAAGAGCCATCTTGATTGAATTTCTTTCTGAGTAAGTGGATTGATCAACCAACCAGCTTGAACTATCCTCAAAGAACATGTAATCACTTCTCACCCCCCACCCCTGGTTCCCTTGGTCATGGGCAAGAACCCCCTCCCTGTGCTTCTGGCTTCCTTCTGGATCCTCCATGTGTCCTGTACACAGAAGCAAACTTGTCCACGCCAAGTTACTTCTCTGTTCAAGACCCTGCAGTAAACTCTTCTATTTAATTTAAATACAGTTTATCGGAGCACACACATATGTTCATCCATGTGTGTTAATGAATCTAGGGATACTTTTCTGCTATAAGGGTTTATTTGGGATCACCCTAAATGTTGAAGACAACATGAGAGGCCCACTCAGAAAGACCAAGACAGGGCTTCCCTGGTGGTCCAGTGGGTAAGGACACTGCCTTGCAGTGCAGGGGGCGCCGGTTCAATCCCTGGCCTGGGAAGATCCCATGTGCTGCGGAGCGGCTGAACCGATGTGTCCAACTACCAAGCCGGAGCTCTGGAGCGCATGCGCCCAGAGCTGGTGCTCTAAAACAGAGGCCACTGCAATGGGAGGCCCACACGGGCCAAAGAACAAAGATGGATGAAAAATAGATAAAAGAAAGACCAATAGAAGTGGCCTGCCTACCTCCCCTTCCTCCCCAACCCACCCCCCACCCCCAAAATATGCTTAAAAAAAAAAAGACCAAGACAGGTCAACAGCCAGCCCTGTACTGCCAACCACATGAGAGGACCACATGGAGTGGGGGTCCTCCAACCCAGGGAACCTGCAGATGACTGTGGCCCCAGCTGAGCCTTTCCCAAACACCACACCTAGAGAGTCTGTGGGCATGAGACAACAGTTATTTAACACCATTGTTTCAGACCTGTTGGTAGTCCCATCTGCCATTCTGCCATGATTATGTAGTAAGCACACCTTGAATTACATAAAAAGTCTGTATGTATATACGTGTGAAAATGTGTGTGTGTGTGTGTGTTGTGTGTGTGTGTAACACTTTAAAGAAATGCATTAAGATTGGGTTTCTTTCTTTTAATTTATTAATCAATTTATTTATTTTTGTCTCTTCTGGGTTTTCACTGCTGCCGCAGGTTCTTCTCTAGCTGCAGGGAGTGGGGACTACTCTCTAACTGAGGTGGGCCAGCTTCTTGTTGCGGTGACTTCTCTTGTTGTGGAACTCAGGCTCTAGGGCTCACAAGCTTCAATAGTTACGGCGCATGGGCTCAATAGTTGTGGCTCCAAGGCTCTAGAATACAGGCTCCACAGTTGTGGCTCACAGGCTTAGTTGCTCCACAGAATGTGCGATCTTCATGGATCAGGGATCGAACCTGTGTCTCCTACAATGGCATGAATTCTAAAAGGGATTTTTTATTTCATTTTATATAACTACCATTAATTACTAATGGGGTGTGTGGGCTTGTAAGGCACTGCATAGGTTCTCAGGGACTGCTGGCAATCCTGTCCCAGAGCACGTGGCACAAACCAAGCCAAGACTCGATACGGTGACTAGCCTGGCATAGTCCACCATGTGGTCCCCATAGACCAAGACTGGCCCGGGATCTGTCTGTGGCCTCTGCTGTCTTGAGAGACATCCAGAGCTGGAGCCTGGGCGTCGCGCATAGCTGGGAACATAGATGATGTCTCTAAAGACATCTTTAGAGACAAGAAATATACAAGCAGTATTCACAGTGTGTACTTCTAAAGTGAGCTTAGGCTGTGTTTCTGCACCTTTCTAAACTACATAGGTATCACCAGAATAAAATTTTTAAAGCAATGGTTTGCTCACAAAGCCATGCAGTCCTCTGCATCTAAGATAGCTAAAGGATTCCAAACTCAGATGTCTCCAGGTTCCCGGTGAGTTGGGTAACTGAGAGGGCGACTGGAGCACAACAGTTATTTAACACCATTGTTTCAGACCTGTTGGTAGTCCCATCTGCCATTCTGCCATGATTATGTAGTAAGCACACCTTGAATTACATAAAAAGTCTGTATGTATATACGTGTGAAAATGTGTGTGTGTGTGTGTGTGTGTGTGTGTGTAACACTTTAAAGAAATGCATTAAGATTGGGTTTCTTTCTTTTAATTTATTAATCAATTTATTTATTTTTGTCTCTTCTGGGTTTTCACTGCTGCCGCAGGTTCTTCTCTAGCTGCAGGGAGTGGGGACTACTCTCTAACTGAGGTGGGCCAGCTTCTTGTTGCGGTGACTTCTCTTGTTGTGGAACTCAGGCTCTAGGGCTCACAAGCTTCAATAGTTACGGCGCATGGGCTCAATAGTTGTGGCTCCAAGGCTCTAGAATACAGGCTCCACAGTTGTGGCTCACAGGCTTAGTTGCTCCACAGAATGTGCGATCTTCATGGATCAGGGATCGAACCTGTGTCTCCTACAATGGCATGAATTCTAAAAGGGATTTTTTATTTCATTTTTATATAACTACCATTAATTACTAATGGGGTGTGTGGGCTTGTAAGGCACTGCATAGGTTCTCAGGGACTGCTGGCAATCCTGTCCCAGAGCACGTGGCACAAACCAAGCCAAGACTCGATACGGTGACTAGCCTGGCATAGTCCACCATGTGGTCCCCATAGACCAAGACTGGCCCGGGATCTGTCTGTGGCCTCTGCTGTCTTGAGAGACATCCAGAGCTGGAGCCTGGGCGTCGCGCATAGCTGGGAACATAGATGATGTCTCTAAAGACATCTTTAGAGACAAGAAATATACAAGCAGTATTCACAGTGTGTACTTCTAAAGTGAGCTTAGGCTGTGTTTCTGCACCTTTCTAAACTACATAGGTATCACCAGAATAAAATTTTTAAAGCAATGGTTTGCTCACAAAGCCATGCAGTCCTCTGCATCTAAGATAGCTAAAGGGGATTCCAAACTCAGATGTCTCCAGGTTCCCGGTGAGTTGGGTAACTGAGAGGGCAGACTGGAGCACAAGGCAATAGGGAGTAGTGGGGACTGCAGAGAACCAGCTGCTAGGCAGGAAGCCGTCTTCTCCAGCTCTGGCTCATCTTTGTTGTTGTTCAGTGGCTCAGCCATGTTTGACTCTTTGTGACCCCATGGACTACAGAAGGCCAGGTTTCCCATCCTTCACCATCTACCAGAGCGTACTCAAACGCATGTCCATTGACTCAGTGATGCCATCCAACCATCTTGTCCTCAGGTGTCCTGAAACCGTTTACCTCAGATTGGGACTTGAATCTGTGTACTGGGACTCGAATCCAGCCAAAACCCAGATTGGGACTCAAACCCACATGACAAGGACTTGAACCCAGCCAAAATTCTGCTCGGCACTTGAACCCATGCGGCAGAGATTCAAACTCAGCCAAAATCCTCAGTACCTGGTTTCAGGACCAGGTTCTGAAGCTCAGGTTCTTGATGTCTCATCACAGAAAAGAATTCAGTAAGACACAAAGTGATAGGTAAGAAGTGGATTTATCCAGATTCAGAGAGAAACACACTCCATAGACAAAGTGTGGGCATGGTTAGTTTCTATAGGGTTCCAACTCTTTTAGGGAAGGGGTGGCACTGTCTTGGTGCCTCTAGATGTGTCATTTAGCTTACTGCTGGAGAATCAAGGTCTAGTCTTCCATCTTGGACTCATGTGATTCTAATTCATTTATGTTGTGTCTTTGGACAACAACATTCTTTCAAAAGCTGTGCCCTGCCCCTTTCCCTCCTGTTACAGTCCCCTTCTTCTGCCTTCAATCTTTCGCCAGCATCCAGAGCTGGAGCCTGGGCGTCGCGCATAGCTGGGAACATAGATGATGTCTCTAAAGACATCTTTAGAGACAAGAAATATACAAGCAGTATTCACAGTGTGTACTTCTAAAGTGAGCTTAGGCTGTGTTTCTGCACCTTTCTAAACTACATAGGTATCACCAGAATAAAATTTTTAAAGCAATGGTTTGCTCACAAAGCCATGCAGTCCTCTGCATCTAAGATAGCTAAAGGGGATTCCAAACTCAGATGTCTCCAGGTTCCCGGTGAGTTGGGTAACTGAGAGGGCAGACTGGAGCACAAGGCAATAGGGAGTAGTGGGGACTGCAGAGAACCAGCTGCTAGGCAGGAAGCCGTCTTCTCCAGCTCTGGCTCATCTTTGTTGTTGTTCAGTGGCTCAGCCATGTTTGACTCTTTGTGACCCCATGGACTACAGAAGGCCAGGTTTCCCATCCTTCACCATCTACCAGAGCGTACTCAAACGCATGTCCATTGACTCAGTGATGCCATCCAACCATCTTGTCCTCAGGTGTCCTGAAACCGTTTACCTCAGATTGGGACTTGAATCTGTGTACTGGGACTCGAATCCAGCCAAAACCCAGATTGGGACTCAAACCCACATGACAAGGACTTGAACCCAGCCAAAATTCTGCTCGGCACTTGAACCCATGCGGCAGAGATTCAAACTCAGCCAAAATCCTCAGTACCTGGTTTCAGGACCAGGTTCTGAAGCTCAGGTTCTTGATGTCTCATCACAGAAAAGAATTCAGTAAGACACAAAGTGATAGGTAAGAAGTGGATTTATCCAGATTCAGAGAGAAACACACTCCATAGACAAAGTGTGGGCATGGTTAGTTTCTATAGGGTTCCAACTCTTTTAGGGAAGGGGTGGCACTGTCTTGGTGCCTCTAGATGTGTCATTTAGCTTACTGCTGGAGAATCAAGGTCTAGTCTTCCATCTTGGACTCATGTGATTCTAATTCATTTATGTTGTGTCTTTGGACAACAACATTCTTTCAAAAGCTGTGCCCTGCCCCTTTCCCTCCTGTTACAGTCCCCTTCTTCTGCCTTCAATCTTTCCCAGCATCACGGTCCTTTCCAATCACTTGGCTCTTCACATCAGGTGGGCAAAGTATTGGAGTTTCAGCTTCAGCATCAGTCCTTCCAATGAATATTCATCAAGGCTGATTTCCTTTAGAATTGACTGGTTTGATCTCCTTGCTGTCCTAGGGACTCTCAAGAGTTTTCTCCAACATTGCAATTTGAAAGCATCCCTTCTTCAATGCTCAGCCTTCTTTATGGTCCAACTCTCACATCCATACATGACTACTGGAAAAGCCATATATAGCTTTCACTATACAGACTTTTGTCATGAAAACCCTCAGGGCAGGCCCATTTTGAAAATAGGAGAAGGGGAGGCAGGGCCCAAGATGACAAAGCAAGAAGCCACAGCAGAGCGTACTCAGCACAGAGGCATGGGCACCACCAGTCTGTGAGTCTGCGCCTTCTCAGTCCCCGCTTATGGCCCGGCCTGGTGCAGCACCCCTGGCCCATGAAGACAACTGTCTCCTGGACTCATTTTCAGCAGCACAACCAAGCCAATTATGGTTTTAAGAGGAGTAAGGGGGCGGTGAAAGCACTCAGAGTATCAATAGCAAGGGCAGACTAGTGACACTTGAAAAGGAAGGAAAGTCTTTATAGCCTTGGGGCAGGGAAAGATTTCTTAAAACAAAAAAGAACATAAACAAAAGGAAAAGATTGACATTGAAAACTTGTCTACATCAAAATTAAGAGATTCTGGTGCTTAAAAGATACTGCAAAGGGGACTTCCCTGGTAGACCAGTGGTTAAGACTCTGCTCCCAATGCAGAGTGCCCAGGTTCAATCCCTGGTCAGGTAACCAGAGTCCACATGCCACAGCTAAGACCCAATGCAGCCCAATTAAAATAAAGCAATAATTAAAATTAAAAAAAAAGATACTGTAAAGAAAGCAAACATCCTGGTAAAAAAGAAAAAGATATTTTCAATATGTATACTTGAAAAATTAAACCAGAATGAATATATATATATATGTATGTATGTGTATATATATATATATATATATATATATATATATATATATATATATATTAGTCTATGAATCAAGAGGAAAAGACACAACTCAACAGCTTAAAATTTGAAACTTCCTACTTCTTAAGGAAGGAACTGCGAGGACCAGTACACATGTTAGAAGATGTGCAGCCTATTTTCAAGAAAACATAAATTAAAAACAGTGGAATACAATTCCACATTCATTAGATTAGCAAAAGATAAAGTTTCTGTTAATATAGAGTGTTAGGAAACGCTTAGAAAAAAAAAAGAATTTTTGTGCCATCTAGTGAAACTGTGAAATGGAGCAATCACTATGACACAGCTTGGCACCTAATAAAGGTGCCTCTGTATCACCCAGGATTCCATTCCTCACATATGTACCCAAACGGAATGCAAGCCAACATGCATCAAGACCCATGTGAAAGAATGTTTGTGGTAGCAATGTTTGTAATAGGGGGAAAAAAAAAAAAAAAAAAACTGTGAACAATCCAAAAGTCCTTACTGGAGAGGAAGTGGATAGCCTATATTCAATTTTGTGTGGTCTGACCTATAGTTTACTTCAAGTTACATACACAGGAGGTAAAACTATTAAGAAAAGTAAGGGACTGATTGGGGTTTCCCAGGTGACGCTAGTGATAAAGAACCCACCTGTCAATGCAGGAGCCTAAAGAGATGCAAGTTCGATCCCTGGGTGGAGAAGATCCCCTGGAGGAGGAGGACATGGCAACCCATTCCAATATTCTTGCCTGGAGAATCCCATGGACAGAGAAGCCTGGAGGGCTACAGTTCATAGGGTCGTAAAGTCTGGGACACAACTGAAGCTACTTAGCATACGCACACGCATAGGGAATGGTTAATACAAATTTTAGAAATATGAGAGCATCTAGTAGGTAAAGAGGGAGCTATGATCAGAGAGATGCATGTGGGATGGAAGAGGAGAGGACTTGTTCTCAGGTACCTGTAATGGACTTCCCTGGTGGTCCAGTGAAGAATCCGCCTGCCAGTGCCAAGGACACAGGCTCAATCCCTGGTCCAGAAAGATCCCACATACTGTGGAGCAACAAGGCCCTTGCACCACAACCACACAGCCTGTGCTCTAGAGCCCTCAAGCCACAACTACTGAGCCCACACACCTAGAACTGCTGCTTCATAAGAGAAGCCGCTGCAATGGGAAGCCCATGCACCACCATGAAGGGCAGCCTCACCTGCCACAACCAGAGAAAGCCCACGCAGCAACGAAGACCCACCACAGCCACTAAACAGACCTTAAAAAAAGAGAAAATATAGGAGGAAAACTAAGTGACTATGGTGGTTTTGTTGTTTTTTGTCTTGTTTTGCTTTTTCACTTACATTTATTTAAACACAATTCTCAAAACATTTGGGTGAAATTGAGCCTCCTTTGGTAATCAAAGGGCCTGAAAATAATATTTAAAAAATGAACAGGCAGAATCTTCAGATCATCTCCAACGCAGGTGTAGTGTTCTCTTCTTTTTTTCAAACTCTGAAGCATCCAGTTTTTTCCCTCTAGTCTTAAAAGCTAGAAGAACAGAATACATTTGTGGTGGAATGTATTGTCTCTTGCTGATAACTAGCTGAATTTCATTATCCCCTTGTAACAGCTTTAAGAAATAGCCTTTTTAAGGCATACATTATGTAACTCTTATCTTATTCACTGCTGTATATAATACAGATTACATAAAGGCTGACAAATTCAGATTTGTATAAACATTAAGCATTTGCTCTATTGAAAGTTCTTTAGTTCTAATACTAGTAGTATAGAGTTATAGAGCATAATTTTTTATCACTTAATTGCAGGTGTATTAAGGGTTTATGGGTGTGTTCATGGAACCCATTCCAATATTCTTGCCTGGAGAATCCCATGGACAGAGAAGCCTGGAGGGCTACAGTTCATAGGGTCGTAAAGTCTGGGACACAACTGAAGCTACTTAGCATACGCACACGCATAGGGAATGGTTAATACAAATTTTAGAAATATGAGAGCATCTAGTAGGTAAAGAGGGAGCTATGATCAGAGAGATGCATGTGGGATGGAAGAGGAGAGGACTTGTTCTCAGGTACCTGTAATGGACTTCCCTGGTGGTCCAGTGAAGAATCCGCCTGCCAGTGCCAAGGACACAGGCTCAATCCCTGGTCCAGAAAGATCCCACATACTGTGGAGCAACAAGGCCCTTGCACCACAACCACACAGCCTGTGCTCTAGAGCCCTCAAGCCACAACTACTGAGCCCACACACCTAGAACTGCTGCTTCATAAGAGAAGCCGCTGCAATGGGAAGCCCATGCACCACCATGAAGGGCAGCCTCACCTGCCACAACCAGAGAAAGCCCACGCAGCAACGAAGACCCACCACAGCCACTAAACAGACCTTAAAAAAAGAGAAAATATAGGAGGAAAACTAAGTGACTATGGTGGTTTTGTTGTTTTTTGTCTTGTTTTGCTTTTTCACTTACATTTATTTAAACACAATTCTCAAAACATTTGGGTGAAATTGAGCCTCCTTTGGTAATCAAAGGGCCTGAAAATAATATTTAAAAAATGAACAGGCAGAATCTTCAGATCATCTCCAACGCAGGTGTAGTGTTCTCTTCTTTTTTTCAAACTCTGAAGCATCCAGTTTTTCCATCTAGTCTTAAAAGCTAGAAGAACAGAATACATTTGTGGTGGAATGTATTGTCTCTTGCTGATAACTAGCTGAATTTCATTATCCCCTTGTAACAGCTTTAAGAAATAGCCTTTTTAAGGCATACATTATGTAACTCTTATCTTATTCACTGCTGTATATAATACAGATTACATAAAGGCTGACAAATTCAGATTTGTATAAACATTAAGCATTTGCTCTATTGAAAGTTCTTTAGTTCTAATACTAGTAGTATAGAGTTATAGAGCATAATTTTTTATCACTTAATTGCAGGTGTATTAAGTATGGTGTGTTTCATGGACTGGAGGACAATAGACATTTTTGTATTGAATTTACTACTGACTATCTAATATGCACAGTTCTGCTAAGCATTGATACGTTGGAAAGAAGAACACCAAGATCACAGCTAGCAGTTGAACAAGCATCAACAGGAAGACACTGGAAGCCACCAAAAAGGAGAAGCCATAATGAAACTTGGGAAGGAAACAACTTCAATAAAATCAAATCCTATGCCTGCAGGGTGGGTGACTCACAAGCTAGAGAACAATATCATCAAAGAAGTTCTCAACTGTTGTCAAAGTTCTAGGCCCTCCATCAGGCTCCCTAGCCTGGGGATTTCACCAAAGGACTAGAAATCTTCAGGGGATCTGACTTTGAAAGTCAGCTTGATTCCAGAGTTTTCATAAGATTGAGTGAAACAGAGTCTCCTGGAAGGCACAAATTCTTTTGCACCCCAAGACTGAGTTGCCTCAGGCCAAACAACAAACAGGGGAGGAACACAGCCCCACCCAACAGCAGATAATTGGACTAGAGTTTTACTGAACACGGCCCTGCCCACCACAGCAAGACCCAGTTTTCCCCACATCCAACACCTCCCAAGAGGAAACTTGCTCAAGCCTCTTATCCTCTCCAGAAGGCAGGCAGAAGAAATAAGAACTGTAATCCCATCAGCCGCCAGAGCTAATACCACCATCATAGGAAGCTACCACAAATGAAAAGATGTATTAGAAAGAAAAGTAAAAACAAATTTTATTGTTGGCTTTTTGTCATTTGGTAGCATTTACAGATTTCGATCTAGTCTTAAAAGCTAGAAGAACAGAATACATTTGTGGTGGAATGTATTGTCTCTTGCTGATAACTAGCTGAATTTCATTATCCCCTTGTAACAGCTTTAAGAAATAGCCTTTTTAAGGCATACATTATGTAACTCTTATCTTATTCACTGCTGTATATAATACAGATTACATAAAGGCTGACAAATTCAGATTTGTATAAACATTAAGCATTTGCTCTATTGAAAGTTCTTTAGTTCTAATACTAGTAGTATAGAGTTATAGAGCATAATTTTTTATCACTTAATTGCAGGTGTATTAAGTATGGTGTGTTTCATGGACTGGAGGACAATAGACATTTTTGTATTGAATTTACTACTGACTATCTAATATGCACAGTTCTGCTAAGCATTGATACGTTGGAAAGAAGAACACCAAGATCACAGCTAGCAGTTGAACAAGCATCAACAGGAAGACACTGGAAGCCACCAAAAAGGAGAAGCCATAATGAAACTTGGGAAGGAAACAACTTCAATAAAATCAAATCCTATGCCTGCAGGGTGGGTGACTCACAAGCTAGAGAACAATATCATCAAAGAAGTTCTCAACTGTTGTCAAAGTTCTAGGCCCTCCATCAGGCTCCCTAGCCTGGGGATTTCACCAAAGGACTAGAAATCTTCAGGGGATCTGACTTTGAAAGTCAGCTTGATTCCAGAGTTTTCATAAGATTGAGTGAAACAGAGTCTCCTGGAAGGCACAAATTCTTTTGCACCCCAAGACTGAGTTGCCTCAGGCCAAACAACAAACAGGGGAGGAACACAGCCCCACCCAACAGCAGATAATTGGACTAGAGTTTTACTGAACACGGCCCTGCCCACCACAGCAAGACCCAGTTTTCCCCACATCCAACACCTCCCAAGAGGAAACTTGCTCAAGCCTCTTATCCTCTCCAGAAGGCAGGCAGAAGAAATAAGAACTGTAATCCCATCAGCCGCCAGAGCTAATACCACCATCATAGGAAGCTACCACAAATGAAAAGATGTATTAGAAAGAAAAGTAAAAACCAAATTTTATTGTTGGCTTTTTTGTCATTTGGTAGCATTTACAGATTTCGATCTTCAAAATATCCAGGATTCAGTAGAAAAACCACTTAAATGAAGTTTTTGTGCAATAGAAACTCCTCAGCAATCAAGATCTGTACTGTGAAAAGCTACATGCAAAACACATTTTTCTGAAAACACAACTTTTTAAAAATAAATTTATTTATTTATTTTTGGCTGTACTGGGTGTTCGTTGCTGTGTGAGCTGTTCTCTAGTTGAGGCGAGCGGGGGTCTACTCTCTAGGTGTGACGTGCAGGTTTCTCACTGCAGCGGCTTCTCTTGTGGAGCATGGACTCTAAGGCACGCACATTTTGGTAGTTGTGGGATCCAGAGCCCAGACTCAGTAGTTGTGGTGCACAGGCTTAGTTGCCCCAAAGCATGTGGGATCTTTCTGGACCAGGGATCATACCCTTGTCCCCTGCATTGACAAGCCAATGACTTACCACTGAGCCACCAGGGAAGCCCTGAAAACAGTTAACTTCAAACAAAGCACCAAAGTACACAAAAATGCAGAATAAAAGCAGCATTTTAACTCCACCAGAAGTAGTCATCATAAAAGGCGTAAAAGTCTTCTAACTTCTCTAGACACGGTTCACTTAGACAATAAAAAATATTGTCCACCAACAGTATTCCAACACTACAGCAGGTTTTAGGAAGTCTTCAACTTTGTGCTTAAATAGCGACAAGGTGCGTGTAAGCAAGATCTGTCACATGATCTGTATTCTCCATGACTACAGGACAGAGGAGGTGACTGTCTTCTGTGTACTTGAGACCTCTCTTGAGCGCTCTCCATCCTCCTCCTCCACCTCCTCCTCTGCATGTTCTGCTTTAACAGTCCTTATCATCACAGCCTCATGACCTCTGTTATGGTTACCTCAGCCGGGTGAGCTGCCACAGGTAGGCACCCCATGTAAATTCCTGGTGAGGGAGTGTGTGGTCTTTCTGTTATAGAGAAATCAACTCTGATCCTATGTCCATCGAGCTCCATTCCACTTGCATGCTCTTTTGCTTCTTTGGCATCTTCTACATTTTCAAAGCACACACAGGCACACTCCTCTTGAACGTCTAAACTGCTGGTCATATACAACAGACACCTCAGCCACGGGGCCCTATTTAGAGACTAGTTCTTTTAGATCTCTTTCCATAGTGTACAAGGTTAATCCAAATATGCCAAGACAACAGTCAGATCTGTCTGCCTGATTCCCAACATGACGCCTGTGAGTCGACATGGGGAATGACTGTGACTATGCCGTCTTCAATCATCTCCACTGTGCGATCCGCTACAGGATCTTCTGGGGGAGCGAGGCAGAGGTCGTGACCTTGTGTAAGGCCTTTGGGAACATCTTCTGGATCTAGACCTGCTTGCTGCTGTCACTCAGGACTTCTACTGCTCTCACCATTCAGTATGATTCAATTGAAGCTGCCAACCTTTGCACCTTCTCTGCAGAGGTTCCTCCACAACCTCAAACCACTCACTGGTTCCCACGCCCAGGTTCCCCAGGGGCTGGGAGCCAAAATGCCATGCATGGCTTCCACGTGGGCTCTAAGTTTCCTGGTGACTGTGGTGGTTTGAAAAAGATGTTTACAGATTCTGATACTTCTTTCTAGACGTGGAACTTACTCCCCCTGCCCCTCACTACCATGAATGTGGCACAGACTTAAATGGCAAATAGAATTTGGTAGAGGTGATGAGCCATCACTTCCAAAATTAGACCATTGAAAGATTGCAGCGTCGATCTTGGCCTCTCTCTATCTGCCCCTCCCCATTCCTCTGTCTCCCTCCCTCCCTCCCTCTAGTCCTTCCTCCTCCCCAGACCCTCCCACCTTCCCTTCCCCTCTCATCATTCACTCTGGGAACAGCCAGCTGCCACTTTATGAGGAGAGGCCCGTATGCTGAGGGACAGAGGCCTGTCACCAATCCCAGGAGTGACCTCTGAAGCAGATGCTCATTTCATCAAGCCTTAAGATGACCGCTGCCCAGCTATTAATAACAACTGCCAGCTGACTTCAGTCTCATGAGAGCCTCAGCCAGGACTGCCCATTCAAGTTGCTCCCAAATTCCTGATTCATGTGAAAACAACAAATGTTTGTTTTCTAAGCCACTAAGTCTGGGGATAATTTATTATGCAGCAATGAACAACTAATGCAGTGATCTTCATTTTGGCAAAAATGCCTTATAATGACACAAAGAACATGAACTATAACAAAAAAAGATTCATAATCAGATTTTCTAAAAAGCCGAAATATCTGCTCTTTTAAAGAAGCTACAACAGGGTTTCAGACAAGATGAGGTAGACCTTATTTTGCCTGTTCTTCACACTAAGTACAGCTAAAGCCCTGGACATAACACAATTAACAATGATAAGGGGACTGTCTTAGCTTGGGCTACTGTAACAAAATAGCACAAATGGGGTGGTTTCAACAACAGACATTTATTGTTCACACTTTTGGAGGCTGGGAAGTCCAAGATCAAGATGTTAGCAGATTCAGCGTCTGGTGTGACCTGGGAGAGAGAGATATTAAGGGCAACAGTGTGCTTTGGTGTTCCCTCCTAGTCGTCTAAGGGCACTGATCCCATTATGGGGGCCCCACCATCGTGACCTCACCTAAACCTAACCACCTCCCCAAAGCCCCACCTTCAGATATTATCATATGGGGATTAGGATTTCCACATGTGAAGTTTGGGATGACACGAACATTTATTCCAAAACAAGGACTCCGAGAAATGGAAGGCAGACTGACTGATAGCAGACAGCTCTGGAGCACCACTTTCTGAGTCATCTCTAAAGTCCAGAGATGGCACTTTTCCGCCCGGCCAACGTGTGATTACTGTAGAATGAACAGAGAGAGTAGCAGCAGGTGGCCCAGACTGGACTGCCTTCCTCACCTCCAGCTGGGGTGCCAGCAGAGACCAACTGGTGATTCCTGACCCTAGTCCCCCACCCAATGGTAGCAGAATGCACAGCAACAGCAGAATGCCTGGGGCACTTTCTTCCCCTGCCGCCTGCCGTGTTCACTGGGGGAAATCTGATCTGAGGCCACAGAGCTTTCCTCTGGTCTGGGCAGCACCAGTGGAAAACGAGTGGCAAGTTTGGACTTCTCCTGACTCAGCAGTAGTAGGCAGTGCCCCTCACCCTCCACACTAGGGAATGGTGGGAGAAATTTGGAGAGAAGAGTACCAGAGAAAGGGATTCTCTAACCTATACAGGATATTCTGATTTACTAAATCAGACACTGGGCAGAATGAATTCACCAAAAGGTTGGAAGACCCAGGCTTTCACAGCAGCCTTTGAATAGCACACAAACAAAGCAGACCAGAATAAAACCGCAAGAACTCAGAAAGAAATTGTCATTGGAACCACAGCCACAAAAAATAGGGCAAGACCAGCATGCATCCTAAACAGGATGACTGCTCGAACAGACGATTTAAATAGAGTCCAGAGTCTTATAACATAATATCCACAGTGTCCAAGATACAGTAAATTAAAAAAAGAAAACATCATTTGTCATACCAAGAACTAGGAGCAGGAAAATCACAACTGGGAGGGGGAAGACAATAAGGCCAACACTGACACAGCTCAGATGTTGGAGCTATCACAAGGATCTTGATGCAGCCACCATTAAAATGCTTCAGTGGGCAATTATGACTACTCTTGAAACTCACACAAATAAAAAATCTGAGTAAAAAAATAAAGATATAAACAGAAACAAATGAGAATTAAAGAATTTAACAGAAGCAAATGAGAATTAAAACAATAAATAATCAAGACTGAAACTCACTGGTGGGCTTAAGGAATGATTGGAAGGGCTTCCCTGGTGGTCCAGTGGGTAAAGAGTCTGCCTTGCAGCGCAACGGGCACTGATTCAATCGCTGGCCTAGGAGGATCACGCTTGCCTCAGAGTGGTTGAACCAGTGTGTCCAATTGCGAGCCAGTGCTCTGGAGTGCGTGTGCCCAGAGCCGGTGCTCTGCAACGAGAGAGGCTGCTGCAGTGGGAGGCCTTTGTGGGCTCAAAGAATAAAGGTGGATAAAAATAAACAAATCAAAAACCAATAAAAGAGGCCAAAATTAAAAAAAAAAAAAGATTGGAGGAGAGATATGAAAAAATATTGAAGATAGATCAGTGGGACTTATCTAACCTGAAAATAGATGGGAAAAAAATAAATAGACCTCAGAGATCAGTGAGGCAATGACAACAAATCTAATGCTTTATCACTGAAGTTCCAGAAAGTGAGGAGAAGGTGTGGAACAGGAAAGAAAATTTTTTGAAGAAATAATGACTGACTACCTCTAAAATGTGGTGAAAAGTGTAAACATATATTCAAGATGTTGAACAAGTCACAAACAGAGTAAACAGAAAGAAACCCACTCTAAGACATAATCAAGCTTCTGAAAACCAAGGACAAAGGGAAAAACTCTGAAAGCGCCTAGAAAGAAATAATGTGTTGCCTATAGGAAAACAATTCACATGAGAACAGATTTCTCATCTGAATCCAAGGAGGCCAAAAGTAAGTGGCACAAGATTTTCAAGTGCTGAAAGAAAAGAGCTGTCAATGCCAAACTATATTCATTGAAAACATCCTTTAGAAATGAGAAGTGAAGTCTTTCTTAGGCAGAAAAACACTAAAGAGACTTTGTCACCAGCAGTTCTACTCCAGAAAACTGGCTAAAGACATTATCTACACAGAAAGGAGATAATAACAGAGGGAAACTTGAAACAAGAAAGAGAGAGACAGGACAGCAAAATGGGTGCAAAAAAAGGGGGCAGGAAATAGAGGTAAATATATTGTTATCATTCTCATAAGTTTTTAGAGTTATGTTTGATGGTTGAAATAAATATTATTGATTCAATGTGATGCTCAATATACAGAGAGGAAATACTTAAGACAATTATATTTTAAAACTGGGGAAAGTGAAAGGACCTAAATGGAAGTAAGGTTTCTACACTTTTCTTGTGGCAGTAAAATGTCACTAGTGGTGGCCTCTGATAAGTTGTGTGTACACACTGTCATACCCAAAGTAACCATTAAAAAAAAGTGTAAATAGAGACAAACAATTTTTTTTTTATTTTTATTTTTTTAAAGCTTTATTTTACTTTTAACTTTTACAGAGTTTTGTTGTTCACAGACATGCATGTTCTCAGATTAGTCACATGTATATCCCCCCCTTCCCTCCCCTCCCGACCATCACACAGCACCCCTGAAGGATCCCCTTTTCTCACAGAGCAATGACTAGAGCTATTTTCTTCACTTATGATAGTACAGGCCTTCATGCTGCTTCCTTTACACCTCTCACCCACTGTTCCTTCCCCACAATGTCCATATGTCCACTGTCCATATCTGTCTTTCTGTCGCTTCACTGCAAGTGCCATCATCACCATCCTACTAGATTCCATATATATGTGTTAATATACTGTATTTGTCCTTCTCTTTCTGACTGACTTCACTTTTGATGATACGTTCTAGATCCAGCCACCTCATTAGGGTTGATTCTTCTGCATTTCTCTTTACAGCTGTGTAGTATTCCATTGTATATATGTACCAGAGCTTTTGGATCCATTCGTTCGTCGATGGGCATCTAGGTTCCTTCCATGTTCTAGCTATTGTATAGAGAGCTGCAATGAACATTGGGGTACAGGTGCTTCTTTCAGTTTTGATTTCGTCAGGGTATAAGCCTAAGAGTGGGATTGCTGGGTCATATGGTGCTTCTATTTTTAGTTTTTTAAGAAATCTCCAGACTGTCTTCCATAGAGGCTGTATCAATTTACACTCCCACCAGCAATGCAGAAGTGTTCCCTTTTCTCCGCAGCCTCTCCAGCATTTATTGTCTGTCGATTTGTGGATGATGGCCATTCTGACGGGTGTGAGGTGATATCTCATTGTAGTTTTGATTTGCATTTCTCTAATTATTAGTGAAGTTGAGCATCGTTTCATGTGTTTTTGGGCCATCTGTATGTCATCGATGGAGAGGTGTCTGTTTAGGTCCTTTTCCCATTTTTTGATTGGGTTGTTCGTTTTTCCAGTGCTGAGTGAGACAAACAATTTTGATGAAATCATAATTTAGCTCCCCCTAACTGTTCAAATATCCCAGAGGAATATACAAAAAATGGAACAGAGGAAGAAAAAACAGAAAAATATTAGAAATATTGGAAATATTGAAGATCCTAAATCTCTTATTTGAATATGTACATAATAATAACTTTTGAGCAAAGCCTCTTGACTTTTTTTTTTTTTAAATCCTAGTATTCTTTTTTTTTTTTAAACATTTATTTTATTTATTTATCTTTTGGGGGAGTGGGGTGGGGAGGGAGGGGGATGGGCGGGCCACTTCTATTGGTCTTCCATTTCTCTATTTCATCCATCTTTGTTCTTTGGCTCCTGTGGGCCTCCCATCGCGGTGGCCTCTATTGTTGTAGAGCACCGGCTCTGGGCACATGCACTCCAGAGCTCCGGCTTGGTAATTGGACACATCAGTCCAGCCGCTCCACGGCACGTGGGATCTTCCCAGGCCAGGAATCGAACCGGTGCCCCTTGCACTGCAAGGTGGTGTCCTTACCCACTGGACCACCAGGGGAAGCCCAAGCCTCTTGACTATTAAAATAAGCTTTAAAATCATATCTATAGGGACTTCCCTGGTGGTCCAATAGCTAAGATGCTGTGCTCCTAATGTACGGCACCTGAGTTCGATCCCTGGTCAGGGAACTAGATCCCACATGTTGCAACTAAAGATCCCACATGCTGCAACTAAGACCAGGCACAGCCAAATAAATATTAAAAAAAAAAAAATCATATCTATATAAACAAATCAAGATGGGATTCTAACAAAGGCCTAAGCAGTCCAAGGGAAGCAAGAAATGAGGAACAAAGGAATGAGAAACCCCAAAACAAGCATAAATCAAACAAGAACATGGCATATTTAAGCCCTAACATTTTGAAAATTACATTAAATATAAATGATTGAAGTACCCCAATTAAAAGAAGTTGACAAAGCAGATTATAAAAAACACAACATATCCATCTGTTGTTGGACATTTAGGTTGTTTCCATGTGCTGGCTACTATAAATAATGCTGCAATGGACATTTGAAATTGGATCATTTGTAGAGATGTGGAAAGACCTAGAGTCTGTCATACAGAGTGAAGTAATTCATAAAGAGAAAAACAGAAAAATATTAGAAATATTGGAAATATTGAAGATCCTAAATCTCTTATTTGAATATGTACATAATAATAACTTTTGAGCAAAGCCTCTTGACTTTTTTTTTTTTTAAATCCTAGTATTCTTTTTTTTTTTTAAACATTTATTTTTTTTATTTATCTTTTGGGGTGTGGGGTGGGAGGGAGGTGGATGGGCGGGCCACTTCTATTGGTCTTCCATTTCTCTATTTCATCCATCTTTGTTCTTTGGCTCCTGTGGGCCTCCCATCGCGGTGGCCTCTATTGTTGTAGAGCACCGGCTCTGGGCACATGCACTCCAGAGCTCCGGCTTGGTAATTGGACACATCAGTCCAGCCGCTCCACGGCACGTGGGATCTTCCCAGGCCAGGAATCGAACCGGTGCCCCTTGCACTGCAAGGTGGTGTCCTTACCCACTGGACCACCAGGGGAAGCCCAAGCCTCTTGACTATTAAAATAAGCTTTAAAATCATATCTATAGGGACTTCCCTGGTGGTCCAATAGCTAAGATGCTGTGCTCCTAATGTACGGCACCTGAGTTCGATCCCTGGTCAGGGAACTAGATCCCACATGTTGCAACTAAAGATCCCACATGCTGCAACTAAGACCAGGCACAGCCAAATAAATATTAAAAAAGAAAATCATATCTATATAAACAAATCAAGATGGGATTCTAACAAAGGCCTAAGCAGTCCAAGGGAAGCAAGAAATGAGGAACAAAGGAATGAGAAACCCCAAAACAAGCATAAATCAAACAAGAACATGGCATATTTAAGCCCTAACATTTTGAAAATTACATTAAATATAAATGATTGAAGTACCCCAATTAAAAGAAGTTGACAAAGCAGATTATAAAAAACACAACATATCCATCTGTTGTTGGACATTTAGGTTGTTTCCATGTGCTGGCTACTATAAATAATGCTGCAATGGACATTTGAAATTGGATCATTTGTAGAGATGTGGAAAGACCTAGAGTCTGTCATACAGAGTGAAGTAATTCATAAAGAGAAAAAACAAATACTGTATATGAATGCATATATGTGGGATCTAGAAAAATGGTATTGATAAACCTATTTCCAGGGCAAGAATAGAGACACAGACGTAGAGAACAGACATGTGGACCCCGGCTGGGGTGGGGCGGGGGGTGGTGGACAAAATGAGAGATTAGCATTGGGAACCTGCGGTATAGCACAGGAAGCTCAGCTCAGTGCTCTGTGATAACCTAGTGGAGAGGGATGGGCAGAGGTGTGAGGTAAATCCAAGAGCAAGGGAACATGTCTATACATAGAGCTGATTCATTTCACTTTACAGCAGAAGCTAACACAACATTGCAAAGCAATTATACTCCAATTTTAGAAAAAAAGTAACTCAGCTATATGCTTTCTACAAGACACTCATTTAAAATATGATAACATAGATAGGTTAAAAGTTGAAGGGACAAGCTTCCCTGGTGGTTCAGTGGGTACAGACACCGCCTTGCAGTGCAAGAGCTGCTGGTTCGATCCCTGGCCTAGGAAGATTCCACGTGCCGTGGAGCGGCTGGACGGATGTGTCCAATTACTAAGCCGGAGCTCTGGAGTGCATGTGCCCAGAGACAGTGCTCTGTGACAACGGACACCACCGAGATGGGAGGCCCACAGGAGTCAAAGAACAAAGATGGATGAAAATAGATAAATGAAAAACTGATAGAAGTGGCCCACCTGCCCCCCTCCTTCCTCAACACCCCCCCCCCCTGCAAAAAAAAAATGTATCGTGAGAATTTCTTGAAAAAAAAAATTAAAGGGACAAAAAAAGATACATCATGCAAAGATTAATTTTTGAAGAAAGGAGTGGATATATAATAATAAAGCAGACTTCAGAGGAAAAAAAGTACTACAGACAAAGAGAAACGTTGCAAATGATAAAAGGAATCAATTCACCAGGAAGACATTATGATTCTAAATATGTATGCACTAAATATCAGAATCTTGAAATACATGAGGCTGAAAAAAGTAGACAAATCCACAACCCTAGACGTGCATGAGGTGCAGCCAAGAAAGCACAAAGTGACTAGACAAAGTAAAGAAGAAGAATAACTGAGCAACAGTATCAAACAAGATTTAACTGACATTTATAGAACACTCTAGTCAACAACTGGAGTTGTACCCATTTTTTTTCAAGTGTCCACAGTATATTCGAGAAGATCGACCATATCCTGAACCATGCATCAAAGCTTAACAAATTTAAAAGAATTGAAATAATATAGCATCCTCTTACCATAATGGGAAAAAAAAATCAATAACAGGAAAATCTCCAAATACTTGGGAACTAAACCACACAATTCTAAACAATCCATAAGTCAAAGAAGCAGCTTCAAATGAAATTTAAAAACAGACAATTGAACAAAAATTAAAGTACAATGTATAAAAATTGGTGAGGTATGGTCGAAGCGGTGCTGAGAGGGAAATACAAGGTATTAAAAGCTTACATTAGAAAAGAGGAAAGGTTCATAGCAATAATCTTAGTCCCTACCTAAATAAACTAGGGGGTGGAGCTAAGATGGCGGCATAGAAGGACGTGCACTCATCTCTCCTGCAAAATCACCTGAATTGCAACGAGTTCCTGGGAAACCATCAACGAAAGGAGGTTGGATCTGATCACAGAGAGGATACCCCACATCGAAGAGCAAAGGAGAAGCCGCATCAAGACGGTAGGAGGGGCACAATCGCACTTTTAAAAGTCAAACCTCATACCCGCCGGAGAGGCTGGGCGGGCCAAAGGTACAAAGCCTGTTGCAGATCAAAACCCAGGAAAGGAGCAGTGACACCCACAAGGGACTCAGCCAGACCTGCTTTGGAGGGTCCAGGTACCCCCTTGAGCTAGAAGTGCCCTTGAGCAGGCCTCGGAAGGACGGCACTCAGTTTCCTTTGGAGGAGGTTACCATTAACCCCATCACAGAGTCGCCGAGGAGGACTGGAAAGTCTTTGCCCACTGTAATCCGGGAGAGGGGAATAGCGATCCTGCACGAGACTGAGCCACACTCACCTCTGAGTAACCTGACGTCTCCTGCGGTGGCGGGGGTCGATGGTGGCCTGCAGCAGGGTCGGACTCACTGTGGAAGTGCTTCCCATAGAGCGTGTGGGAATAAATCCTTTGTCAGACAGATGCCATTTTCCCTACTGTAGTTTGGCTGCTGGTCAAACTGCAGGGCTGCTGGTCAAGCTACAGGGAGGGAATTTAGCTCCACCCAGCAAGAAAAGCGATTTGGATTAAGAAACATCCAGGGTCAGCCTGAGCGGGCCTTTTAGTTCTGGAATAGGCCGAAACAAACAAGCAGTCAAAGAGGTCTTCAGATAGAACCACTGCCAGAGGCAAGAAAAAGACTGATAATTCCTGAATAGTCAGCAAGAGGCAGAAGAACATAAACACTATTTTCACGTTTTGTCTGAAACTGGAGTTACTGCTGGACTTTAAAATTTCATTTTTTATATTGTATTACTTTGTTTCAATTTTTTTTTCTCTTTTTTCCAAACCCACTCAGTTCACCCCCCGCTTTTTTTTGTTGTTGTTTATTTTTTGGGGGGCGGGGTGAGAGTGGGTGTGTTCATTTCCTTCACTGAATTCTATTGAACCTACTAATCTTATCAGTAAGACTGAATATATTCAAGTTTACATAATTTTTTTTTTCTTTTTCCTTTTAAACCACACATTTTATTTTGGTATAAACTTCTGGTTCTCCATTGCCTTTTAAGGTTCTGTGGGGGTGGGGGGGGTTGTTTGTTTTTATTATTTTTGCTTTGTTTTTCTATATTTTTCTATATACTTAGCTCTTTTAATTTAAAAAAATTTTTCATTTGTACTACTACTTCCGCTATAATTCTTTGCTTTCTCTGAAGCTCCTTTCCTATGGCACTAAACTCTAATACATACAAATCTTTATCTCCCTATATTTAACTTTGCAATATTATTCTATATTTCTCTTCTATCCTCCCTTTCTCTTTTTCCCTTTCCCCACCATATTTCTTAGTCTGTTCTGTCCTCATTGCCTTATCTCCAACTGGGACCCTGCTCTAGCATTATTCTCCAATTGGTGCTCTACTTAGTTTGGTTATTAACTGGTGGATATCATTCTTGGTTTTCTCTATTTGCTGTGCTAACGTATTGTACTGTATTTTTGGTTGGATGCTTGAAGGGATCGGACTCACTGTGGAAGTGCTTCCCATAGAGCGTGGGAATAAATCCTTTGTCAGACAGATGCCATTTTCCCTACTGTAGTTTGGCTGCTGGTCAAACTGCAGGGCTGCTGGTCAAGCTACAGGGAGGAATTTAGCTCCACCCAGCAAGAAAAGCGATTTGGATTAAGAAACATCCAGGGTCAGCCTGAGCGGGCCTTTTAGTTCTGGAATGGGCCCGAAACAAACAAGCAGTCAAAGAGGTCTTCAGATAGAACCACTGCCAGAGGCAAGAAAAAGACTGATAATTCCTGAATAGTCAGCAAGAGGCAGAAGAACATAAACACTATTTTCACGTTTTGTCTGAAACTGGAGTTACTGCTGGACTTTAAAATTTCATTTTTTATATTGTATTACTTTGTTTCAATTTTTTTTTCTCTTTTTTCCAAACCCACTCAGTTCACCCCCCGCTTTTTTTTGTTGTTGTTTATTTTTTGGGGGGCGGGGTGAGAGTGGGTGTGTTCATTTCCTTCACTGAATTCTATTGAACCTACTAATCTTATCAGTAAGACTGAATATATTCAAGTTTACATAATTTTTTTTTTCTTTTTCCTTTTAAACCACACATTTTATTTTGGTATAAACTTCTGGTTCTCCATTGCCTTTTAAGGTTCTGTGGGGGTGGGGGGGGTTGTTTGTTTTTATTATTTTTGCTTTGTTTTTCTATATTTTTCTATATACTTAGCTCTTTTAATTTAAAAAAATTTTTCATTTGTACTACTACTTCCGCTATAATTCTTTGCTTTCTCTGAAGCTCCTTTCCTATGGCACTAAACTCTAATACATACAAATCTTTATCTCCCTATATTTAACTTTGCAATATTATTCTATATTTCTCTTCTATCCTCCCTTTCTCTTTTTCCCTTTCCCCACCATATTTCTTAGTCTGTTCTGTCCTCATTGCCTTATCTCCAACTGGGACCCTGCTCTAGCATTATTCTCCAATTGGTGCTCTACTTAGTTTGGTTATTAACTGGTGGATATCATTCTTGGTTTTCTCTATTTGCTGTGCTAACGTATTGTACTGTATTTTTGGTTGGAATGCTTGGGTTATGTTACAGCTGTATATGTTTATGTGTATAATTCAATACGCTAGATAGTATTTGCATAATTTTTTAATTGCCATTTGTCAAAGGTATACCTTCTGTTTCTCATTTGCATATATATGTTTTAATATCATTTAATGCCATAACAAGCCAGCCGTGAAATCTTCATTCTTTGGTCAGGCAACAAGCCCCGGGGCTTTAGGGAGGGAGCACTGACTCCAAAACTCTACAATACTAGAGAACGCCTAACACTAAAGAGCAGTATACAAGTGAGAACGCCAACATAGGTACTCACTTGTATGCAAGTCCTGACATCACCTAATCACCAGCATCACCCAGAATAAGAAGCCCCAGCCAAACAACAAACACCAACAGGCGTAACTCAAAGTCTGGGAAAAGGAGATCACAAACAGAGTCAGTTAAAAAATTAATAATAACAATGAAACGGCAGAGAAATACCACACAAGCGAAGGAACAATCCACAAACACACAAGATCAAATCAATGAAGAGAATTTGGACAAACTTTCTGAAAGTGATTTCAGAAGAATGATAGTAAAGATGATCAAAGATACTGAAAACAGAATGTTAGAGAAATTGTAAGACACAACTAACACACTGAATAAAGAAATACAAGAACTTACCAAAAAAGTAACAGAGACAAACAACTCAATTCCCGAAATGAAAAACACTGTAGAAGGAATCAAGAGCAGAGTATCTGAGACAGAAGCCCAGATAAGTGAGCTGGAAGATAAAATGGTGGAAGTAACTGCTGAAAAACAGACTCTAGCTCAAAGAATGAAAAGAGCAGAGCTGATAGCCTCAGAGACCTCTGGGATAATATCAAACACACCAATATTCGAATTATAGGGGTTCCAGAAGAAGAAGAAAAAAAGAAAGGCTATGAGAAAATTTTTGAAGAGATTATAGTTGAAAATTTCCCCAACATGGGAAAAGAAATAGTCAATCAAGTTCAAGAAGCACAAAGAGTACCATACAGAATCAATCCGAGAAGAAACACACCAAGACACATATTAATGAAGTTAACACAAATTAAACACAAAGACAGAATTCTCAAAGCAGCAAGGGAAAAGCAACTAGTGACATACAAGGGAAAGCCCACACGTTTAACAGCTGATCTTTCAACAGAAACTCTGCAGGCCAGAAGGGAATGGCAGGACACATTTAAACGGCTAAAAGAGAATAATCTGCAACCAAGAATCCTCTACCCTGCAAGGATCTCATTCAAAATTGATGGAGAAATCAAAAGCTTTACAGACAAGCAAAAATTAACAGAATTTAGTCACACCAAACCAGCATTACAAGTATTAAAGGGACTTATATAGACAACAAGTATAAAAGGAGAAAATCCACAAAACAAAACCATCATAACATCTAAGAAGATGACAATAGGATCATATGTATCAATAATTACTTTGAATGTCAATGGACTAAATGCCCCAACCAAAAGACACAGAGTGGCTGAATAGATCCAAAAACACGACCCATACATATGCGGCATGCCTCCAGGAAACTCATTTCAGACCTAGAGACACTCATAGACTGAAAGTGAGAGGCTGGAAAAAGATACTCCATGCAAATGGAAATCAAAAGAAAGCTGGAGTAGCCATCCTCATATCAGACAAAATAGATTGTAAAGTAAATAAGATTCTAAGAGACAAGGCAGGTTACTACATCATGATTAAGGGATCGATCCAAGAAGAAGACATAACAATCAATCATAAATATCTACGCACCCAACGCAGGAGCACCCCAATACATAAGACAAACACTTTCAGACATAAAAGAAGACATTGACAGTAACACAATCATAGTAGGAGACCTTAACACTCCTCTTACACCAATGGACAGATCATCCAAACAGAAAATTAATAAAGAAACACAAGCCTTAAATGCCACCCTAGAAGAAATGGACCTCATTGATATCTTTAGGACTTTCTATCCAAAAGCAGAAGAATACACTTTCTTCTCAAGTGCTCATGGAACATTCTCCAGGATAGACCACATCTTGGGCCACAAATCAAACCTCAGTCAATTCAAGAAAACTGAAATTCTATCAACCATCTTCTCGGACCACAATGCAGTGAGACTAGAGATCAACTACAGGAAAAAAACCGCTAAAAACACAAACACATGGAGATTAAACAACACGTACCTAAAAAATCAACTGATCATTGAGGAAATCAAAGGAGAAATAAAAAAATTCCTAGAAGAAAATGACAATGAACACACGACCATGCAGTCCTAAGAGGGAAGTTTAAAGCAATTCAATCCCACCTCAAGAAACTAGGAAAATCTCAAACAGACGACCTTACCTTATGCTTAAAACAACTGGAGAAAGAAGAACAAAAACACCCCAAAGCCAGCAAAAGAAGGAAAATCATAAATATCAGAGCAGAAATAAATTAAAAAGAAACGAAAGAAACAATAGTAAAGATAAATAAAACAAAAAGCTGGTTCTTTGAAAAGGTAAATAAAATCGACACACCACTGGCCAGACTCATCAAGAAAAAGAGAGAAGAACCAGATCACCAAAATCGAAAATGAAAAAGGAGAGATTATAACAGATAATGCAAATCCAAGATATCAGACACACCACTGGCGGCATGCCTCCAGGAAACTCATTTCAGACCTAGAGACACTCATAGACTGAAAGTGAGAGGCTGGAAAAGATACTCCATGCAAATGGAAATCAAAAGAAAGCTGGAGTAGCCATCCTCATATCAGACAAAATAGATTGTAAAGTAAATAAGATTCTAAGAGACAAGGCAGGTTACTACATCATGATTAAGGGATCGATCCAAGAAGAAGACATAACAATCAATCATAAATATCTACGCACCCAACGCAGGAGCACCCCAATACATAAGACAAACACTTTCAGACATAAAAGAAGACATTGACAGTAACACAATCATAGTAGGAGACCTTAACACTCCTCTTACACCAATGGACAGATCATCCAAACAGAAAATTAATAAAGAAACACAAGCCTTAAATGCCACCCTAGAAGAAATGGACCTCATTGATATCTTTAGGACTTTCTATCCAAAAGCAGAAGAATACACTTTCTTCTCAAGTGCTCATGGAACATTCTCCAGGATAGACCACATCTTGGGCCACAAATCAAACCTCAGTCAATTCAAGAAAACTGAAATTCTATCAACCATCTTCTCGGACCACAATGCAGTGAGACTAGAGATCAACTACAGGAAAAAAACCGCTAAAAACACAAACACATGGAGATTAAACAACACGTACCTAAAAAATCAACTGATCATTGAGGAAATCAAAGGAGAAATAAAAAAATTCCTAGAAGAAAATGACAATGAACACACGACCATGCAGTCCTAAGAGGGAAGTTTAAAGCAATTCAATCCCACCTCAAGAAACTAGGAAAATCTCAAACAGACGACCTTACCTTATGCTTAAAACAACTGGAGAAAGAAGAACAAAAACACCCCAAAGCCAGCAAAAGAAGGAAAATCATAAATATCAGAGCAGAAATAAATTAAAAAGAAACGAAAGAAACAATAGTAAAGATAAATAAAACAAAAAGCTGGTTCTTTGAAAAGGTAAATAAAATCGACACACCACTGGCCAGACTCATCAAGAAAAAGAGAGAAGAACCAGATCACCAAAATCGAAAATGAAAAAGGAGAGATTATAACAGATAATGCAGAAATCCAAAGGATCATAAGAGACTATTATGAACAACTCTATGGCAACAAACTGGACAACCTGGAAGAAATGGACAGTTTCTTGGACAGGATTAATCTCCCAAGACTGAGCCAGGAAGAAACAGAAACTTTGAACAACCCAATCAAGCTCAGAAATCGAATTTATAATTAAAAATCTGCCCAAAAATAAAAGCCCAGGGCCAGATGGCTTCACAGCTGAATTCTACCAAACATTTAAAGAAGAGCTAATGCCTGTCCTTCTAAAACTCTTCCAAAAAATTGCACAGGAAGGAACACTTCCAAACACATTCTACAAGGCCGCCATCACCCTGATACCAAAGCCAGGCAAAGACAACACAAAAAAAGAAAATTATAGGCCAATTTCACTGATGAATCTAGACGCCAAAATCCTCAACAAAATCCTAGCAAACAGAATTCAACAACACATCAAAAAGCTCATTCATCATGATCAAGTTGACTTCATCCCAGGCAAGCAAGGATTCTTCAATATCTGCAAATCAATCAATGTGATACACCATATCAACAAATTGAGAGACAAAAATCACATGATCATCTCAATAGATGCAGAAAAAGCCTTTGACAAAGTACAGCATCCATTTATGATAAAAACTCTTCAAAAAATGGGCATAGAAGGAACTTATCTTAACATAGCGAAAGCCATCTATGAGAAGCCCACAGCGAACATTATCCTCAGTGGTAAAAAACTCAAAGCATTCCCTCTAAGATCAGGAACAAGACAAGGGTGTCCACTGTCACCATTCTTATTCAACATAGTCCTGGAAGTTCTAGCAACGGCAATAAGAGAAGAGAAAGAAATCAAAGGAATCCAGATTGAAAAGGAAGAAGTCAAACTCTCTCTATTTGCAGATGACATGATATTATACATAGAAAATCCCAAAGACACTATTACAAAACTACGAGAGTTAATCAGCGAATTCAGCAAAGTCGCAGAATACAAAATCAATATACAGAAATCACTGGCATTCCTATACACAAACAATGAAAAATCAGAAAACGAAATCAAAGAGGCAATCCCCTTCACCATCGCAACCAAAAGAATCAAATATCTAGGAATAAACCTACCCAAAGAAACAAAAGAACTGTACACAGAAAATTACAAGACACTCATGAGAGACATTAAAGAAAACTTAAACAGATGGAGAAATATTCCATGTTCCTGTGTTGGAAGAATCAATATTGTGAAAATGACCATACTACCAAATGTCATCTATAGATTCAATGCGATCCCTATCAAACTTCCAGTAACATTCTTCACAGAACTAGACCAAAGAATAACACAGTTCATATGGAAACACAAAAGACCTCAAATAGCCAAAGCAATCCTGAGGAAGAAGAATGGAGCTGGAGGGATCAGCCTCCCCAACTTCAGACTCTACTACAAAGCAACAGTCCTCAAGACAGTATGGCACTGGCACAAAAAAAGAACTATAGATCAATGGAACAAAATTGAGAATCCAGAGATAAACCCACGCACCTATGGGTACCTTATTTTTGACAAAGGAGGCGAACATATAAAATGGGACAGAGACAGCCTCTTCAACAAATGGTGCTGGGAAAACTGGACAGCTACATGCAAAAAAATGAATTTGGAACATACCCTGACACCATGCACAAAGAGCAACTCAAAATGGATTAAAGACTTAAATGTAAGGCCAGAAACCATCAAACTCTTAGAGGAGAATATAGGCAAAACCCTCAAGGACATCAATCAAAGCAAGATCTTCTCTGACCCACCTACTAGAATAGCGCAACTAAAAAGACAAATTAACATGTGGGACCTCATGAAACTTAAAAGCTTTTGTACAGCTAAAGAAATCACAAAAAAGCTGAACAGACAACCCACAGAATGGGAGAAAATCATAGCAAATGAAACAACAGACAAAGAATTAATCTCCAAAATCTACAAGCAACTCAGACAACTCAGCACCGGAAAAATGAACAACCCAATTAAAAAATGGGAAAAGGACCTAAACAGACACCTCTCCAATGATGACATACAGATGGCCCAAAAGCACATGAAATGATGCTCAACCTTGCTTATCATTAGAGAAATACAAATCAAAACCACAATGAGATATCACCTCACACCCTTCAGAATAGCCGTCATCCACAAATCGACAGACAATAAATGCTGGAGAGGCTGCGGAGAAAAGGGAACACTCCTGCATTGCTGGTGGGAGTGTAAATTGATACAGCCTCTATGGAAGACAGTCTGGAGATTTCTTAAAAAACTAAAAATAGAAGCACCATATGACCCAGCAATCCCACTCTTAGGCTTATACACTGATGAAATCAAATCTGAAAGAAGCACCTGTACCCCAGTGTTCATTGCAGCTCTCTATACAATAACTAGAACATGGAAGGAACCTAGATGCCCATCGATGAATGAATGGATCCAAAAGCTCTGGTACATATATACAATGGAATACTACACAGCTGTAAAGAGAAATGCAGAAGAATCAGCCCTAATGAGGTGGCTGGATCTAGAATGTATCATCAAAAGTGAAGTCAGTCAGAAAGAGAAGGACAAATACAGTATATTAACACATATATATGGAATCTAGTAGGATGGTGATGATGGCACTTGCAGTGAAGCGACAGAAAGACAGATATGGACAGTGGACATATGGACATTGTGGGGAAGGAACAGTGGGTGAGAGGTGTAAAGGAAGCAGCATGAAGGCCTGTACTATCATAAGTGAAGAAAATAGCTCTAGTCATTGCTCTGTGAGAAAAGGGGGTCTTTCAGGGGTGCTGTGTGATGGTTGGGAGGAGTGGGAAGAGGGGGATATACATATGACTAATCTGGGAACATACATATCTGTAAACAACAAAACTTTGTAAAAGTTAAAAGCAAAATAAAGGTTTAAAAAATAAAAAAAAAAAAAAATAAACTAGGGAAAGAGAGCAAAATAAACCCAAAGCAAGAGGAAGGAAGGAAAAAATAAAAAAACAAATCAGTGAAATTGAAGATGGAAAAAAAAGAGAAAAAATCAATGAAGCAAAAAGATCTTGAGAAGATTAATAAAATCAATTTTTTTGAGTTAAATTGATAAAAAGAAAAGACAAAAGATATAATTTACCAATATCAGGAATGAAGAAGGAGATATTAGTACAAATTCTGTAGCCATTAAAAGGATAAAAATGGAGCATTATAAAATCTCTATACACATAAGTTCAACTATCTAGATGAGCTACATCAATTTCTAGAGTGTCACAGACTACTAAAACATATCCCAAATGAAATAGATACCCTTAATAAATTATATTATCTATTAAAAACATGAAATCTAGAATCTAAAAGCTTTCCCAAAAAGGAATCTTCATGCTTCTATAGATTCCCTGGAAAAGTTTATCAAACATTTAAAGAGCTAACTCTAATTCTATATTATCTCTTCCAGAAAAAAGAAAAGAACACTTTCCAATCCATTTTATGAGGTCCTGAAACCAAAACCATCAAAGACCATACTTAAAAAAAGAAAACTGGGCTTCCCCTGGTGGTCCAGTGGGTAAGGACACCGCCTTGCAGTGCAAGGGGCGCCGGTTCGATCCCTGGCCCTAATGAGGTGGCTGGATCTAGAATGTATCATCAAAAGTGAAGTCAGTCAGAAAGAGAAGGACAAATACAGTATATTAACACATATATATGGAATCTAGTAGGATGGTGATGATGGCACTTGCAGTGAAGCGACAGAAAGACAGATATGGACAGTGGACATATGGACATTGTGGGGAAGGAACAGTGGGTGAGAGGTGTAAAGGAAGCAGCATGAAGGCCTGTACTATCATAAGTGAAGAAAATAGCTCTAGTCATTGCTCTGTGAGAAAAGGGGGTCTTTCAGGGGTGCTGTGTGATGGTTGGGAGGAGTGGGAAGAGGGGGATATACATATGACTAATCTGGGAACATACATATCTGTAAACAACAAAACTTTGTAAAAGTTAAAAGCAAAATAAAGGTTTAAAAAATAAAAAAAAAAAAAAAAATAAACTAGGGAAAGAGAGCAAAATAAACCCAAAGCAAGAGGAAGGAAGGAAAAAATAAAAAAACAAATCAGTGAAATTGAAGATGGAAAAAAAAGAGAAAAAATCAATGAAGCAAAAAGATCTTGAGAAGATTAATAAAATCAATTTTTTTGAGTTAAATTGATAAAAATAAAAAGACAAAAGATATAATTTACCAATATCAGGAATGAAGAAGGAGATATTAGTACAAATTCTGTAGCCATTAAAAGGATAAAAATGGAGCATTATAAAATCTCTATACACATAAGTTCAACTATCTAGATGAGCTACATCAATTTCTAGAGTGTCACAGACTACTAAAACATATCCCAAATGAAATAGATACCCTTAATAAATTATATTATCTATTAAAAACATGAAATCTAGAATCTAAAAGCTTTCCCAAAAAGGAATCTTCATGCTTCTATAGATTCCCTGGAAAAGTTTATCAAACATTTAAAGAGCTAACTCTAATTCTATATTATCTCTTCCAGAAAAAAGAAAAGAACACTTTCCAATCCATTTTATGAGGTCCTGAAACCAAAACCATCAAAGACCATACTTAAAAAAAGAAAACTGGGCTTCCCCTGGTGGTCCAGTGGGTAAGGACACCGCCTTGCAGTGCAAGGGGCGCCAGTTGGAGCCCTGGCCTGGGAAGATCCCACGTGCCGCAGAGCGGCTGGACTGATGTGTCCAATCACCGAGCCGGAGCTCTGGGGCGCATGCGCCCAGAGTCGGCACTCTGCAACGACAGACGCCACCGCGATGTGAGGCCCACATGGGCCAAAGAACGAAGACGAATGAAAATAGAGAAATGAAAGACCAATAGAAGTGGCCCGCCCGCTCCCCTCCCTCCCCAACCTGACCCCAGCCCAAAATAAAAAAATAAATAAATCTTTAAAAAAAAAGAAAACTATAGACCAATATTACTCACGGACCTAAATCTAAAATTTCTCAACAAAATATTATCAAATTGAATTGAACAACATTTAAAAACAATTATCCACCAAAAAAAATAAGAATAATTATCCACCATCAAGTAGGATTTATTCCTGAGATGCAAGGTTGGTTCAGTGTTTGAAAGTCAATAAATATAATTCAAATAATATATATATAATAATCTATATAATAAATAATAAAAAGAGAAAACTCAAATGATCAAAACAATTGATGCAGAAAAAAGAATTTTATGTAATTCAATACCCCTTCATGATAAAAAAAAGGAAAGCTCTCAGAAAACTAGAAATAAAGGGGAACATCCTCAACTTGATAGAAAGTATCTAGAAAAATCCTACAACTAGCATCACATTTAACAATGAAAGACTGAATACTTCGTCTTTAAATCTGGAACATGGCAAGACCTCTGCCCTCACAAATCTTATGCAAGATAATGTTGGAAGTTCTGTCTAGAAAAATTAAGCAAGAAAATAAAAGGCATATATATTGGAAATGAAAAAATAAAAGGATTCTGATTTGCAGACAACATGGCTATTTACATAGAAATCCATTGAAAAATAAAATTCCTAAAATAAACTAGTTTACCAAAGTTGCAGGATACAAGTTGAATATTAATAAACCAATTGTATTTCTATATACTAGCAATAAACAGATGAAAACCCCTGTTAAAAAAAACACAAAACCATTTATAGTTTCTTAAAGAAAATAAGTATGCTCTAGGTGAGTGATCACATCATCGTTGTTAACTGGGAAATATATTTTTTTGTATAGTTCTTTTGTGTACTCTTGCCCCCTGTTTTTTTATTATTATTATTATTATTTATTTATCGTTTTTGGAGGGTGGGGTGGGGAGGGAGGGGAACAGGCGGGCCACTTCTATTGGTCTTTCATGTCTTTGTTCTTTGGCCCTTGTGGGCCTCCCATCGGGGTGGCCTCTCTCGCTGCAGAGCGCTGGTTCTGGGCACATGCGCGCCAGAGCTCCGGCTCGGTAATTGGACACATCAGTCCAGCTGCTCCGCGGCACGTGGGATCTTCCCAGGCCAGGGATCGAGCCGGCGCCCCTTGCACTGCAAAGCGGTGTCCTTACCCTCTGGACCACCAGGGAAGCCCCTGCCCCCTGTTTTTTAATCCTTTCTGTTTCTGTTTTAGGTCCTTGCTGTTTCTTGCCTTTATCTATTAGGTTGGTGCAAAACTAATTGCGGTTTTTCATTGTTTACATTTGCCATTTGATATTAGAAGATGTTCTTAAACAAATGTGGTTACGTTATACATCATTTTAATGTGAATTTGTCACTTTAGTTTTTTTGCTAAAGATCTATTACTTGCTACTCATTTTATGTTATTTTAGACTAAGCAACTGATGTTAGAAAGCAAATTCTAGCAATTTTCTTAGGCCAATTCGAAAGCAGTCATAAAGCAGTGGAGACAACTTGCAATATCAACATAATTGGTCCAGGAGTTGTTAATGAAGATCAACAAAAAAGGAACCCCAAACTTCCTCAACTTGATAGAAAGTATCTAGAAAAATCCTACAACTAGCATCACATTTAACAATGAAAGACTGAATACTTCGTCTTTAAATCTGGAACATGGCAAGACCTCTGCCCTCACAAATCTTATGCAAGATAATGTTGGAAGTTCTGTCTAGAAAAATTAAGCAAGAAAATAAAAGGCATATATATTGGAAATGAAAAAATAAAAGGATTCTGATTTGCAGACAACATGGCTATTTACATAGAAATCCATTGAAAAATAAAATTCCTAAAATAAACTAGTTTACCAAAGTTGCAGGATACAAGTTGAATATTAATAAACCAATTGTATTTCTATATACTAGCAATAAACAGATGAAAACCCCTGTTAAAAAAAACACAAAACCATTTATAGTTTCTTAAAGAAAATAAGTATGCTCTAGGTGAGTGATCACATCATCGTTGTTAACTGGGAAATATATTTTTTTGTATAGTTCTTTTGTGTACTCTTGCCCCCTGTTTTTTTATTATTATTATTATTATTTATTTATCGTTTTTGGAGGGTGGGGTGGGGGGGGAGGGGAACAGGCGGGCCACTTCTATTGGTCTTTCATGTCTTTGTTCTTTGGCCCTTGTGGGCCTCCCATCGGGGTGGCCTCTCTCGCTGCAGAGCGCTGGTTCTGGGCACATGCGCGCCAGAGCTCCGGCTCGGTAATTGGACACATCAGTCCAGCTGCTCCGCGGCACGTGGGATCTTCCCAGGCCAGGGATCGAGCCGGCGCCCCTTGCACTGCAAAGCGGTGTCCTTACCCTCTGGACCACCAGGGAAGCCCCTGCCCCCTGTTTTTTAATCCTTTCTGTTTCTGTTTTAGGTCCTTGCTGTTTCTTGCCTTTATCTATTAGGTTGGTGCAAAACTAATTGCGGTTTTTCATTGTTTACATTTGCCATTTGATATTAGAAGATGTTCTTAAACAAATGTGGTTACGTTATACATCATTTTAATGTGAATTTGTCACTTTAGTTTTTTTGCTAAAGATCTATTACTTGCTACTCATTTTATGTTATTTTAGACTAAGCAACTGATGTTAGAAAGCAAATTCTAGCAATTTTCTTAGGCCAATTCGAAAGCAGTCATAAAGCAGTGGAGACAACTTGCAATATCAACATAATTGGTCCAGGAGTTGTTAATGAATGTACACTGCAGTGATGGTTCAAGAAGTTTTACAAAGGAGACAAGAGCTTTGAAGATAAGGAGTGAAGTATCTGGCCATCAAGTTGTCAACAAGCATTTGAGAGCAATTATCTGAGCTGATCATCTTACAACTAACTATACAAGAAGTTGCCCAAGAACTCAACATCAACCATTCTATGGCCATTTGGCATTTGAAGTGAATTGGAAAAGCAAAAAAGCTTAAGTAGGTGTCTCATGAGCTAACTGCAAATCAAGAAATCATCATTTTGAAGTGTCATTTTCTCTTATCCTATGCAGCAACAATGAACCATTTCTCAGACTGGATAGTGACATGTGATTAAAGGTGGATTTTATACAGCCTCTTGCCAAAGGGACTATCACTTCTTCAAGTAACTGGACCACTTTTTGCAAGGAAAAAAACACAACCAGCTGGAAACAGAAAATGCTTTCCAAGAGTTCTTCAAATCCCGAAGCAAGGGTTTTGAAGCAATAGGTCTTAACAAATTTACTTTTCATTGGCAAAAAATGTGTTGACTGTAATAGTTCTTAAATTGGTTAACAAAGATGTGTTTGAGCCTAGTTATAATGACTGAAAATTCACTGTTTTAAAGTGAAGCCCTTAAATACGCTTTTTTTTTTAAACTTTATTGATCTCCCAGGCCAGGGATCGAGCCGGCGCCCCTTGCACTGCAAAGCGGTGTCCTTACCCTCTGGACCACCAGGGAAGCCCCTGCCCCCTGTTTTTTAATCCTTTCTGTTTCTGTTTTAGGTCCTTGCTGTTTCTTGCCTTTATCTATTAGGTTGGTGCAAAACTAATTGCGGTTTTTCATTGTTTACATTTGCCATTTGATATTAGAAGATGTTCTTAAACAAATGTGGTTACGTTATACATCATTTTAATGTGAATTTGTCACTTTAGTTTTTTTGCTAAAGATCTATTACTTGCTACTCATTTTATGTTATTTTAGACTAAGCAACTGATGTTAGAAAGCAAATTCTAGCAATTTTCTTAGGCCAATTCGAAAGCAGTCATAAAGCAGTGGAGACAACTTGCAATATCAACATAATTGGTCCAGGAGTTGTTAATGAATGTACACTGCAGTGATGGTTCAAGAAGTTTTACAAAGGAGACAAGAGCTTTGAAGATAAGGAGTGAAGTATCTGGCCATCAAGTTGTCAACAAGCATTTGAGAGCAATTATCTGAGCTGATCATCTTACAACTAACTATACAAGAAGTTGCCCAAGAACTCAACATCAACCATTCTATGGCCATTTGGCATTTGAAGTGAATTGGAAAAGCAAAAAAGCTTAAGTAGGTGTCTCATGAGCTAACTGCAAATCAAGAAATCATCATTTTGAAGTGTCATTTTCTCTTATCCTATGCAGCAACAATGAACCATTTCTCAGACTGGATAGTGACATGTGATTAAAGGTGGATTTTATACAGCCTCTTGCCAAAGGGACTATCACTTCTTCAAGTAACTGGACCACTTTTTGCAAGGAAAAAAACACAACCAGCTGGAAACAGAAAATGCTTTCCAAGAGTTCTTCAAATCCCGAAGCAAGGGTTTTGAAGCAATAGGTCTTAACAAATTTACTTTTCATTGGCAAAAAATGTGTTGACTGTAATAGTTCTTAAATTGGTTAACAAAGATGTGTTTGAGCCTAGTTATAATGACTGAAAATTCACTGTTTTAAAGTGTCATTATATTTGCACCAACCTAATAAATACGCCTTATTTTATTTTTAAATAGTCTCATTAAGAAACTTTACATTGATATTTATCCATTGTGAAAAATCTACAACTATATGACAAAATATGGAATAAAATATTAAAGCCTATCCACATAGCAGAAAAAAAAAAAAAACCACAAAACCATTTATAGTTTCTTAAAGAAAATAAGTATGTGGGCTTCCCTGGTGGTCCAGTGGGTAAAGAGTCCACCCTGCAGCGCCAGAGGCACTGGTTTGATCCCTGGCCTGGGTCGATCCCACATGCTGATGAGTGGCCGGTATGGGCCAATTATGAGCCAGCGCTCTGGAGCACATGCGCCCAGAGCCGGTGCTCTGCAACAAGAGAGGACACTGCGATGGAAGGCCCACACATGCCAAAAAAAAAAAATTAAGATGGATGAAAAATAAACGATGACTTAGAGGCAAAAAAAAAAAAAAAGGGTTAAAAAATAAGTATGTTATAAATGTATAACAAAACACATGTGGAACTTGTAGGCTGAAGCTTGCAAGACACTGATGATAGAAGTCAAAGAATCTTAACGCAAATGGAGAGATATTCTATGTTCATGAATTAAAAGATTCACATAGTAAAAGATGCCAATTCTCTCCCAAATTTCTTTCCAACAAGATTAGCCTGAATGCCAGGGGGAAAAATGGGGTGTAGCTATAGAGATTACTTTAAAATTGACATGGAAAATTAAAAGGACAAGAATAACTTAAGCCATTTCAAAAAAGAAAACTGAAGAGGGAAGAACCATGGGCTTGATGCTGAAACTGTGTGGCTCCAGTAATCCAGACTGAGTGGAGTTGGTAGAGAAGCAGAAACAGCAGTGGAACAGCACAGACTGTTCCAGAAATATGGAATCCACAAATAGACACATACAAATTCTCCCAAGTGATTTTTACAAAAGTGCAAAAGTAGTTCAATGGAGGAAGCAAACTTTTTCCAGGAAATGGTGGTGGAGCAATTGGATATCCATTGGCAAAAACATGATC
The DNA here is from genome assembly GCA_022376925.1 of Tragulus kanchil. Classification (NCBI taxonomy): domain Eukaryota; kingdom Metazoa; phylum Chordata; class Mammalia; order Artiodactyla; family Tragulidae; genus Tragulus; species Tragulus kanchil. Next base: position 24,113,532 of record JAIOJX010000026.1, read on the forward strand.
AACCCAAGCCTCACATAAAACATTTAATTCTAAATGGACATGGATTTAAATATAAAATGTTAAATTATTTAAAAATTTAGAAAGAAACATAGGAGAAAATCTGCAAGACCTCAAGCTAAGCAAAGGAGTTCCTAAACAAAGAAAACCTGGATAAACTAAACTTCACCAAAATTAAAACTTTTGTTCCGGGGGGACTTCTCTGGTGGTCCAGTGGTTAGGAGTCTGCCTACCAATGCAAGGGACACAGGTTCGATCCCTAGTCAGGGAACTGAGATCCCATATATCATAAGGTGATGAAGCTCACATGCCTTAACTAAGACCCAATGCAGCCAAATAAATACATACTAAAAAAAAAAAAAAAGGAAAAAACAACAACTTTTGTTCTGGGCTTCCTCGGTAGCTCAGTGGTTAAGAGTTCGCCTGCCAATGCAGGCAACACTGGTTCCAGGAAGATCCCACATGCTGCAGAGCAACTAAGCCCATGAGCCACAACTATGGAGCCTGTGCTCTAGGGCCTCGGAGCCACAACAATTGAGCCCATGTGCCACAAATACTGAAGCCCGTGAGCCCCAGAGCCCGAGGTCCACAACAAGAGAAGTCACCACAACAAGAAGCTTGCTCACCTCAACTAGAGAATAGCTCCCACTCCTTGCAGCTAGAGAAGAGCCTGCGGCAGCAGTGAAAACCCAGAGTAGCCAAAAATAAATAAATAAATAAAATTTAACAACAACAACAACAAAACCTTTTGGTTCATAAAAAAACTTTTGCATTTTGCTAATGCAAAAAAAAAAAAAAAAGGCCACACACACAAGTACACGCATACAGTCACACATGCATTATTGGTTCTGGCAGCATATATTGTTTGTAAACCTCAAAAGAATGTTCAAACATTTTGACCATTTTAGGAATTTACCCTGGAGAAACAGATTTAGCTGGGTTTTTTTTTCTTTGCCAGTTCACACTCAGTGGTATATTTATAATATGAAAAAGTGGAAACAATTTTAACATGTTTAACAAAATACAGAAAAATTACTCCCAGCCTCAAATTCCATATTAAGCCAAATATCACCAAGTGTCAGGGCAAAATTAAAACATCTCCAGGCGCATAGACCATGAAACCTATCTCCCATGACAAAGAATCTTCTTAGGAAGGATGTCTTTTGCCAAAACAGAGGACTCCAAGAGAGGAAGCCCTGTCTGGGCTCCAACAGCGGAGAGGCAGAGAGGGTCTCATGTGACGGAGGCTGGCGGGAGCTGGGGTCCGGTGCTCAGCCAGGAAGGATTCAAGCCGGGGGGGATGGGACGAAACTCACACGTCCAGGCGACGGGGTAGATATTAGAAAGGCATTTGAGAGTGCTGCTGGACCACTTGAGGAAAATTAATGCACAAAAGACTAAGCACATGAGAGTGAGAGAGTCACCTCTATTTAAAATAAGTTATTTCAACAAGGAAAAAAGTTATAATCCATAGCTTGCTTCTGAAGTAAACTCTTGATGTATCCAAATATCAACTGCTCAGTTACTTATATTCATCTGCTAGGGCTATCATAACAAAATATCACAAATGGGATGATTTAAACAATAGACATGCATCTTCTCACAGTACTGAAGGCTGGAAGTTCAAGATCAAAGTGCTGGCATGGTCAGGTTCTCGTGAGACCCTCTTCCTGGCTTGTAGACAGCTGACTTCTTGCTGTGTCCTCACTCAGCCTTTTCTCTGTGAATACGTATACCTTCTGTCTCTCCCTCCCCTCAGAAGGACACCTGTAACAGGATTAGACCCCAGCCTTATGACTCAGATAACCTTAATTACCTCTTTAAGGCCGTATTTTTAATACAGCCATATTGGGATTTCCCTGGCCATCCAGTGGTTTAAGACTCCACTGGTCCCATGAAATCCTTGGTCAGGGAAGTAAGATCTCACATGCCACAGGGCATGGCCAGAAAATAAAATAAATAAATATATACAGTCACAGTGGGGATTAGAGTTTCAACATACGAATTTGGACACGAGGACACAATTTAATCCACTACAGCTACAATACTATAGAATGGCCATATGATACAGTAATTCCACCCCTAAGTATTTACCCTAAAGAACTGAAGGCAGGGGCTTAACCAGGTACTTGTACTCCAATGTTCATAGAAGCAGTATTCATAGTAGTAAAAAGACAGAAACAACCCCAAAGTCCAGATGAATGGATAAATGGATAAACCTTTTATCTATCTGTCTATCTATCTATCTGTCTGTGAAATGGGATATTATGCAGCACTGAAAAGGAATCAAATGCTAATAATACATACTCCACTGTGGGCTGTTCTGGCCCAAATTTATATTTTGAAGCCCTATCCCTGGTATGATGCTAGGTGAAGATACAGGCTTTGAAAGGTAATTAGGTTTAGATGAGGTCATAAAGATGAGTACCTCATGATGAGATTAGTGCTCTCATAAGAAGAGAAAGACACCAGTTCTCTCTGTGTCATATGGGGACACAAGAAGGTGACTATCTGCCAGTCAGGGAGAGAACCTGACCATTCTAACACTCTGATCTGACTTTTAGCTTCCAGACCTGTGAGAAATAAATGTCTGTTGCTTAAGCCACTGGTCTATGGTATTTAGTTATGGCAACTTGAAGGAACTAAGTCATGCTACAGTAGGGATAAACATTTAGGACAGCATGTTAAGTGAAACAAACCACACATAAAAGGGTAAGCATTATGTGATTCTGCTTATAGGAACTACCTAAAAGAGCGAAGTTCATGGAGAGAGCAGAACAGAGGTTACTAGGTGCTGGGGGAGTTGCTTAATGGGCATAGTTTCAGTACGAGCTGATGAAAACATTCTAGAGATGGATAGTGGTGATATCTGCATACGTATACCTTCTGTCTCTCCCTCCCTCAGAAGGACACCTGTAACAGGATTAGACCCCAGCCTTATGACTCAGATAACCTTAATTACCTCTTTAAGGCCGTATTTTTAATACAGCCATATTGGGATTTCCCTGGCCATCCAGTGGTTTAAGACTCCACTGGTCCCATGAAATCCTTGGTCAGGGAAGTAAGATCTCACATGCCACAGGGCATGGCCAGAAAATAAAATAAATAAATATATACAGTCACAGTGGGGATTAGAGTTTCAATATACGAATTTGGACACGAGGACACAATTTAATCCACTACAGCTACAATACTATAGAATGGCCATATGATACAGTAATTCCACCCCTAAGTATTTACCCTAAAGAACTGAAGGCAGGGGCTTAACCAGGTACTTGTACTCCAATGTTCATAGAAGCAGTATTCATAGTAGTAAAAAGACAGAAACAACCCCAAAGTCCAGATGAATGGATAAATGGATAAACCTTTTATCTATCTGTCTATCTATCTATCTGTCTGTGAAATGGGATATTATGCAGCACTGAAAAGGAATCAAATGCTAATAATACATACTCCACTGTGGGCTGTTCTGGCCCAAATTTATATTTTGAAGCCCTATCCCTGGTATGATGCTAGGTGAAGATACAGGCTTTGAAAGGTAATTAGGTTTAGATGAGGTCATAAAGATGAGTACCTCATGATGAGATTAGTGCTCTCATAAGAAGAGAAAGACACCAGTTCTCTCTGTGTCATATGGGGACACAAGAAGGTGACTATCTGCCAGTCAGGGAGAGAACCTGACCATTCTAACACTCTGATCTGACTTTTAGCTTCCAGACCTGTGAGAAATAAATGTCTGTTGCTTAAGCCACTGGTCTATGGTATTTAGTTATGGCAACTTGAAGGAACTAAGTCATGCTACAGTAGGGATAAACATTTAGGACAGCATGTTAAGTGAAACAAACCACACATAAAAGGGTAAGCATTATGTGATTCTGCTTATAGGAACTACCTAAAAGAGCGAAGTTCATGGAGAGAGCAGAACAGAGGTTACTAGGTGCTGGGGGAGTTGCTTAATGGGCATAGTTTCAGTACGAGCTGATGAAAACATTCTAGAGATGGATAGTGGTGATATCTGCATAGCACTGTGAGTGTATTATACTTGATCTGCAGTGTGGTGTTAGCTTCAGATATACAGCAAAGTCATCCTGTCATACATATGCATACATGTACTATTTTTCAGATTATTACAGAGTTTTGAGTTCCCTGTGGTACACAGTAGATCCTGGTTATCTGTTTTACATGTAGTAGTATGTATATGTTAATTCCAAAAATCCTACTTTATTCCTCCCCACTCCCTTCCCCCTTTGATAACCATAAATTTATGTTCCATGTCTGTGGGTCTATTTCTGTTTTGTATATAAGCTCACGTTTATCATTTTTTGTTGGAGATTTTTAAATTGAGATTTGATTTGCATTTTTCTTATGATTATTTGAAGCTATTTTCACGTGCTTATTGGCCATTTGCATATCTTCTTTGGAAAAATGTATATTCAAGCCATTTGCTCATTCTTAATTAAGTGGGGTTTTTTGTTTGCTTGGGGATTTTGTTTGGTTTTGCTGTTGGATTGTAGGAATCTCTATATATTTTGGATATTAATCTCTCGTAAGATAAACTATTCCTGTTCTATGGCTTGTCTTTTCACTCTCTTGATAGTGTTCTTTGATACACAAACTTTAAAATTTTTGAAGTCCAATTTACTTTTTTATTTTGAGAGGAAAGTAAAGTTCATTAGAGTGGGGGACGGGAGAGTCGCTGCCAGTACAGCCGGCCGGCTTAAGGGAGAAAGTGGGAGACACTGTGAGCACAGCAGGCCTCAGAGTGGACCGGCTCAAGCGAGAGCAGACCCAGTTTACTTTTTTAATCTTTGGTATTTGCTCTTTTAGTGTCATGATTAAAAAAACCATTGCTAATTTGGTGGAGTTCCGCCTCCTTATTTTGTTGAATGTTGTCTCAGCACATTTGTGAGACAACACATATGTCACATATGTGTCAGGAACACATATTGTCAAAGCAATGCCTTTCCTTCTAACAAATTGTCTTGGGACTGTTTTTGAAAGCCAGTTAACCATATATGTGAGGGTTTATTTCTTTTTTCTTTTTCTATTTTCGGGGGAGTGGTGGGGTGGGGAGGGAGGGGAGCTGGCGGGCCACTTCTATTGGTCTTTCATTTATCTGTTTTCATCCATCTTTGTTCTTTGGCCCATGTGGGCCTCCCATTGCAGTGGCCTCTGTTGTCACAGAGCACCTGCTCAGGGCGCATGCGCTCCAGAGCTCCAGCTCAGTGATTGGACACATCGGTCTAGTCGGTCCAGCTGCTCGCAGCACGTGGGATCTTCCCAGACCAGAGATCGAACCGGTGGCTGTTGCACTGCAAAGCGGTGTCCTTACCCACTGGACCACCACGGAAGCCCCCGGGGTTTATTTCTAGTCTATTCAGTCAGTCTGTATTTCTATCTTTATGTTATTGCCACGCCTTCTTGATTACTGTAGCTTTGAAGTAAGTTTTAAAAGTGGGAAGTGTGAGTCTTCTAACTTTATTCTTCTATACAAGGATTGCTTAGGGTTTCAAAGTCCCTTGAAATTCCACATGAATTTTACAATGTGTTTTTCTAATTTTGCAGAAAATGCCAGTGGGATTTTGGTAAGAATTGCATTGAATTTGTGGATGAAATTAAGAAGTACCGTAATTTTAACTATGATGTCTTCCAATCCATGAATGCAGTATGTCTTTCCATTTAAGTATTCTTTTATTTCTTTCATCAATCTTTTATAATCAGTAGTTTTCAATGTACAGTCTTTCTCTTTTGTTTAATTCTAAGAAAATTATTATTCTGGACCTGTGTAAATATAATTGTTTTCTTAATTTCTTCTTGAATTGTTCACTGCAAGTTTATAGAAATGCAATCAAGTTTTTGTGTGTCGAATTTGTATTCTACAACACTGCTAAATCAATGTTTTTGTCAATTACTTAGGGTCTTCTACACATCATGTCTTCTACAAGCAGACGTAATTTTTCTGATTTGGAAAGCTGTCATTTTTTTCCCTGGCCTAATTTCTCTGGGTAGTACTTTAGTACTATGTTGAACAGAGGCAAAAGTAGGCATCTTTATCTTCTTCCTGATCATAGGAGAAAAGCTTTCAGTCTTCCATCACCAAATATGACTTTAGCTCAACTGGATTTTTCATATATGGCCTTTATCATGTAACAAACATTCCCTTCTAGTTTTAGTTTATTGACTTTTAAATCATGAATGGTGTGGGATTTTATTAACAGTTTTTTTTACATCAATTGAAATGATCATGTGGTATTTTTCTTTCACTTTATTAATGCAACACATTATAATAAATTGTTTTCTTATATTGACCCACTTGTGTTCTGGGGCTAAATCCTACTTGCTTGTGTTGTACGTTCTTTTTAATATATGGGAATTTCATTTGGCAGTATTTTGTTGAGGATTTTGCATCAATATTCACTAAAGATATTGGCCTCTAGTTCTCTTGTAGTATCTTTGTCTGGCTTTGATGTCAGGTAGCTAGCCTATGGAATATGTCAGGAAATGTTCCCACCTCTTCATTTTTCAGGAGAATTTGAAAAGGACTGGTTTTAATTCATTTTCCATGTTTGGCAGAGTTCTCCAGTGAAACCATCTGGTCTGGGAATTTTCTTTTCTGGGAAGTTTTTGATTACTGATTCAATCTCCTTGTTAAAGGTCTCGTCTGATTTTCTATTCCTTCTTGAGTCAGTCAGCTTTGATCATTTGTGTATTTTAGGGATTTTCCCTTTCAATACAGGTTATTCAATTTGTTGGCATACAGTTGTTCATAATATTCTCTTTTTTTCCATAATATTCTCTTATAATCCACTTTATTTTGTACAGTCACTAATAATGGTCTCATGTTCATTTCGTCAACCTGTTTATCAATTTTGTTAATATTTTCAAAGAACAAACTTTTTTTTTAAAACTTTTATTTATTTATTTTTGGCTGTGCTGGGTCTTTGTTGCTGTGTGAGTTTAGCTGCCCTGCGTTATGTGGGATCCTCCCGGATCAGGGCTCGAACCTGTGTCTCCTGCATCGGCAGATGGGTCAAAGAACAAACTTTTGATATTATTTATTTTTCTCTGTTATTCTTCTACTCTCTAATTCATCCCTCATCTTTATTAATTCCTTCCCTCTCCCTGTTTGGGTTTAGTTGGCCCTTCTATTTTTTAGTTCATTCAGATTCACAGGTTATTAAAGTGAGATTTTCTTCCTTTCTTCCTTTCTAAAGTAGGCTTTTACTCTGTAAATTTCCCTCCTAGCATTGCATCCCATCAGTTTTGGAATGTTGTGTTTTCATTTTTATCCATCTCAGGTTTTAAAACTTATCCCTTGTAATTTTTTATATTGTCCCTTGTGATTTTTTTCATTGACCTTGGTTGTTTAATTTTTGTGAATTTCATTACTGTGGAATTTCCACTTTCTCTTCTATTATTGATATCTGATTTCACTCTTTTTTCATCCTTTTAAGTGTTCATTTATTATTAATATTTGGCTATACTGAGTCTTAGCTGCATGTAGGATCTAGTTCCCTGACCAAGGGTCCACCCCAGACCCCTTCCATTGGGAGCATGAAGTCTTAACCCCTGGAATACCACAGAAGTCCCCCTGCTTTCACTGGGTTGTGATCAGAAGATACTATGTATGATTTCAGCTTTACAATATCTATTAAAAGGTTGTGACAATATTGTGCGTCCTGAAGGGTGTCTTATGTGCACTTGAGAAGAATACATGTACTGCTGTTTCGCAGAGTGTCGCGTTTATGTCTATTAAACAAATTGGTATATAGTGCTGTTCAAGTCTTCTATTGATCTATTTGGCTTATCTATCCATTTCTGAAAGTTGTAGGTCCTGAAGTGTCCATTATTATTGTGACAAGTGAAAGTCATTCAGTCGTGTCTGACTCTGTGACCCCAGGGACAAACCATGGACGTCTCCAGGTAAGAATACTGGAGTGGGTAGTAACTCTCTTCTCCAGGGAATCTTCCCAACCCAGGGATTGAACCTAGGTCTCCTGCATTACGGGCAGTTTCTTTAACGTCTGAGCCACCATGGAAGGCCAGAACTGCATTTCTCCCATCAATTCTGTCCATTTTTTGCTTCATATATTTTAGGTCTCTGTCTTTAGGTGTAAACAAGTTTATCGTTATCTTATTGAATTGACATAGTTTTCAATATACACTGTCCTTCTTTGTCCCTTGTAACTTTTTAAATTAAAGTGTCTTTTACAGACAACAACATAGTCATTGAAGTTCTCTTGTGGTTGCTATTTTTGTGGAATATCTTTTCCTTTCCTTTTGCATTCAAGCTCTGTTTTTGTATCTGAAATGAGTCACTTGTTGACAACATATAGATCATGTTTTTAAAAACAGTTTTCCCAATCTTTGCCTTTTGATAGGAGAGTTTAATCTATTTACATTTGAATTAAATACTGATAAATTCTTTATTTCTGCCATTTGGCTATTTGTTTCCTGTATACCAGGGTACAAAGCAGCTCCTGAATATGGGTGGGGCCTCTTCTCTTTCTTAACTGTGTCATCTCCAGAGACAGTGGTTCCTCCCAGTAGGTGGGGAGTAGCTCCAGCAGCTCCTTGCAGAGGATTTAACATTTGAAAGGCCCCATAGGGTCCATCAGCTAAAAGGTCTTTTGTGTCTTTACTAGAGTTTTCCCGCGGAGCTACACACACCTTAAATTCCTTTTGAATCTCATTGTCTAGATATAAGGCCATGAAAATTTGAACATATGGAAGTTCCCTACATCTAGACTTCCTTCCACAATATAAATCTAACCGTAATATAGTATCAAAATACAGGCTCCCATTTAGTGGCCATTTTTCTTGGCTTCCTATCTCATATTGCAGCCAAACATGATTACATAGCCTAATAAGCTTTTTCTTTTTAATCCCAGTAGTCTAAATCTTTCCCAATCCAAACAGGGGTGTAGGATAAAATTGGTATATAGTGCTGTTCAAGTCTTCTATTGATCTATTTGGCTTATCTATCCATTTCTGAAAGTTGTAGGTCCTGAAGTGTCCATTATTATTGTGACAAGTGAAAGTCATTCAGTCGTGTCTGACTCTGTGACCCCAGGGACAAACCATGGACGTCTCCAGGTAAGAATACTGGAGTGGGTAGTAACTCTCTTCTCCAGGGAATCTTCCCAACCCAGGGATTGAACCTAGGTCTCCTGCATTACGGGCAGTTTCTTTAACGTCTGAGCCACCATGGAAGGCCAGAACTGCATTTCTCCCATCAATTCTGTCCATTTTTGCTTCATATATTTTAGGTCTCTGTCTTTAGGTGTAAACAAGTTTATCGTTATCTTATTGAATTGACATAGTTTTCAATATACACTGTCCTTCTTTGTCCCTTGTAACTTTTTAAATTAAAGTGTCTTTTACAGACAACAACATAGTCATTGAAGTTCTCTTGTGGTTGCTATTTTTGTGGAATATCTTTTCCTTTCCTTTTGCATTCAAGCTCTGTTTTTGTATCTGAAATGAGTCACTTGTTGACAACATATAGATCATGTTTTTAAAAACAGTTTTCCCAATCTTTGCCTTTTGATAGGAGAGTTTAATCTATTTACATTTGAATTAAATACTGATAAATTCTTTACTTCTGCCATTTGGCTATTTGTTTCCTGTATACCAGGGTACAAAGCAGCTCCTGAATATGGGTGGGGCCTCTTCTCTTTCTTAACTGTGTCATCTCCAGAGACAGTGGTTCCTCCCAGTAGGTGGGGAGTAGCTCCAGCAGCTCCTTGCAGAGGATTTAACATTTGAAAGGCCCCATAGGGTCCATCAGCTAAAAGGTCTTTTGTGTCTTTACTAGAGTTTTCCCGCGGAGCTACACACACCTTAAATTCCTTTTGAATCTCATTGTCTAGATATAAGGCCATGAAAATTTGAACATATGGAAGTTCCCTACATCTAGACTTCCTTCCACAATATAAATCTAACCATAATATAGTATCAAAATACAGGCTCCCATTTAGTGGCCATTTTTCTTGGCTTCCTATCTCATATTGCAGCCAAACATGATTACATAGCCTAATAAGCTTTTTCTTTTTAATCCCAGTAGTCTAAATCTTTCCCAATCCCAGAGGATATGACCCAGGGGTGTATTGGTTGGGATTGATGCCACCTGACCCATTTCAGACCCAAACCTGAGATGTCTCTAATTCCCATTCTATCCAAAATCATACCCTTAAAATCAAAATCCACAACAAAATTTGGTAAAGATTTGCACTTACGATTTTAGATCCTATCCCTTCCAAAGTAACCTCTCAACCGTCACAAGGAAACAGCATGGAAGACTTTTTCAATGGTGTTAATGATGAGTTGGTCTAATTATAAATTGGAAATAAAGGGTCAGTGCCTATAAGGCTCAGGGAGAAGGGTATCACAAGGGCTTTTTATATTTAGCAAAAGAAAGAACGGGGTGGGGGGGAGGATACTCCACAGGTCTTTCAGATTAGCAAGAGGGAAGTGGGCAGGAACCAACAAAGGGTACGGCAGTGGGGAAAAGAGAAGAAAAAAACAAACATACTCCAAGTCAAACAGGACAGACTTACTCTCTCTTGGACCTGTTGTTGAAAAAGTATCAGTAGAAAACAGCAGAGTGCCTTCCCCAATATACTCAGCTCCTAGTTTTCCGTGGACCTCTTACCAAGACACAGCTCCAGACTTTTCTTACCTATCACAATCCTTCTGGCTGGCTCGCCATCTGAAAGGGTTTTACCTCAATTTGAGGCTTAAAGCCAGGGCCCAGACTTAATCAAACACAGCTTGGGACTTGAACCCACGTGGCTGGAGCTTGAATTCCAGCCAAAATCCTGTTTGGGACTCGAACCCACATGACTGGGACTTGAACCCAGCCACAACCCTGTTTGGGACTTGAACCCACGTGGCTAAGGCTTAACCCCAGCCAAAATCCTTCTTGTGACTTGAACCCACATAGTCAGGGCTCAATCCCGGCCAAAACTCTGAGACTTGAACCCACGCAGCCAGGACTTAATCCAGCACTAACCCAACGTCTGGACCCACTGAGGCTCAGGTTCTTCATGCCTCAATGCAGAAGAGACTAGTAATATAGTATCCAGGCTCCCATTTAGTGGCCATTTTTCTTGGCTTCCTATCTCATATTGCAGCCAAACATGATTACATAGCCTAATAAGCTTTTTCTTTTTAATCCCAGTAGTCTAAATCTTTCCCAATCCCAGAGGATATGACCCAGGGGTGTATTGGTTGGGATTGATGCCACCTGACCCATTTCAGACCCAAACCTGAGATGTCTCTAATTCCCATTCTATCCAAAATCATACCCTTAAAATCAAAATCCACAACAAAATTTGGTAAAGATTTGCACTTACGATTTTAGATCCTATCCCTTCCAAAGTAACCTCTCAACCGTCACAAGGAAACAGCATGGAAGACTTTTTCAATGGTGTTAATGATGAGTTGGTCTAATTATAAATTGGAAATAAAGGGTCAGTGCCTATAAGGCTCAGGGAGAAGGGCATCACAAGGGCTTTTTATATTTAGCAAAAGAAAGAACGGGGTGGGGGGGAGGATACTCCACAGGTCTTTCAGATTAGCAAGAGGGAAGTGGGCAGGAACCAACAAAGGGTACGGCAGTGGGGAAAAGAGAAGAAAAAAACAAACATACTCCAAGTCAAACAGGACAGACTTACTCTCTCTTGGACCTGTTGTTGAAAAAGTATCAGTAGAAAACAGCAGAGTGCCTTCCCCAATATACTCAGCTCCTAGTTTTCCGTGGACCTCTTACCAAGACACAGCTCCAGACTTTTCTTACCTATCACAATCCTTCTGGCTGGCTCGCCATCTGAAAGGGTTTTACCTCAATTTGAGGCTTAAAGCCAGGGCCCAGACTTAATCAAACACAGCTTGGGACTTGAACCCACGTGGCTGGAGCTTGAATTCCAGCCAAAATCCTGTTTGGGACTCGAACCCACATGACTGGGACTTGAACCCAGCCACAACCCTGTTTGGGACTTGAACCCACGTGGCTAAGGCTTAACCCCAGCCAAAATCCTTCTTGTGACTTGAACCCACATAGTCAGGGCTCAATTCCAGCCAAAACTCTGGGACTTGAACCCACGCAGCCAGGACTTAATCCAGCACTAACCCAACGTCTGGACCCACTGAGGCTCAGGTTCTTCATGCCTCAATGCAGAAAGAATTCAGTGAGCAGCAGAGTGATAGACAAGAAAAGGATTTATTAGGATAGGGTACTTACAAGTGGTGCAAGTGGGCAGGCAGGAAAGCTCTGCTCTGCTCTCTCCTCAACTGAGTGGGCAGCAATATATATATAGGATGGTAGAAGACCTCCCCCCTCAAGTAGACACAGATGGAAGGCATACATCATTAGTTCCTTCTTCGCCAACTCCTCCTTCATCAGCTGTTTATGCCCAGTCGAGCCTGCTTTACTGAACAAGGAGCAGCTCTCCTGAGTTATCGTCAGCTCACTAGCCTCCCAACCTTTCTCAGGTTTCTCCCTTCTACCTACCATCCCCTACTAGGACTCTACAACTGTAAGCGTTATGAGGGAAAGGGACAGGGCACATTTTTGAAAAGAATGACAGCCCAAGGACACAGCATAAACCCACTAGAATCAAATGGGTCCAGGATGGCAGACCAGACCTTGATCTTCAGTCAGCAAGCTAAATGACACACCCAGAGGTGCCATGACATTTACACCCCTCCCTAAAGGAGCTGGAATAACCCTCCCACTCATTAGCATATGGATTACCCAGCCTATAAAAGCTAAGGACGGATGCTTTTGGGCCCACTGGATTTGCTTTGCCATGGCCCACCCTCTGTCTGTGGAGTGTGCTTTCTCTGACTCTGAATAAATCCATTTCTTACCTGTCACTTTGTCTCTTGCTGAATTCTTCTCTGCAAAGAGACCTGAAGAACCTGAACCTCAGTGAGTCCAGACATTGGGTGAGTGATTTTAATTGCCAGGGTTTTGGCTGGGTTTGAGTCCCGGCTGAAGTCCCAAGCAGGGTTTAGGCTGGGTTCGAGTCCTGGCCACGTGGGTTCAAGTCCCAAGCAGGTTTGATTAAGTCTGGGCCCTGGGTTTAAGTCTCAAATTGAGGTTCAACACTTTCACAATCACCTACCTATTCTACTCTGTCCCTTTGTCCCCTACTCTGTCTACTCTGTTTCAGAGTTCCAAAATAGTCTATCCCAATGGGTCTTTCTAGCTCAATGGCTGACTCAATGCATCAACCCCAGGCTTCCGTTGGTCTGTCACTTTCCAAGTTGCCGCTCCCATTCTGTATTTTTAAGTAATGCCATCATACACATACATATTAAGATTGTTAAGGTCTCCTTGATTGACTTCTTGTAGGGGAAGCTCTACGGGGTCTTAGTGGTGGCACACAGGATCTTTTTCTTTGCAGCACGCAAGATCTCTAGTTGGCCATGTGAACTCATAGTTGTAGCATATGGGATCTAGTTCCCGGACCAGGGATCAAACCTAGGCCCCTTGCATTGGGAGCATGCAGTCTCAGTCACTGGATCACCAGGAAAGTCCCAATTTATCATCATAGAATGTCCTTCCTCCCTCCTCTGGTAATTTCATTGTCTTGAAGTTCACTCTGTCTGATATGAATATAGCCATGCCAGCTGTCTTGTTATTTCTTATTGTTAGTATTTGTGTGAGATGGTTCTTAACCGATTTCTATTTAATGTGTATCTCTATAAATTGCTTTTAATAACAGAAATTCTCAGCCTTCTATTTAGAGTGTTTAAGACCATTAACTATATAGTCGAATACTGATTTTTCAGCCAGGAGACTACTGCATTTGCTTACTATTTATCTCCTCTAATTTTTTTGTTTTCTTCAAATGCACCCAGAGGTGCCATGACATTTACACCCCTCCCTAAAGGAGCTGGAATAACCCTCCCACTCATTAGCATATGGATTACCCAGCCTATAAAAGCTAAGGACGGATGCTTTTGGGGCCACTGGATTTGCTTTGCCATGGCCCACCCTCTGTCTGTGGAGTGTGCTTTCTCTGACTCTGAATAAATCCATTTCTTACCTGTCACTTTGTCTCTTGCTGAATTCTTCTCTGCAAAGAGACCTGAAGAACCTGAACCTCAGTGAGTCCAGACATTGGGTGAGTGATTTTAATTGCCAGGGTTTTGGCTGGGTTTGAGTCCCGGCTGAAGTCCCAAGCAGGGTTTAGGCTGGGTTCGAGTCCTGGCCACGTGGGTTCAAGTCCCAAGCAGGTTTGATTAAGTCTGGGCCCTGGGTTTAAGTCTCAAATTGAGGTTCAACACTTTCACAATCACCTACCTATTCTACTCTGTCCCTTTGTCCCCTACTCTGTCTACTCTGTTTCAGAGTTCCAAAATAGTCTATCCCAATGGGTCTTTCTAGCTCAATGGCTGACTCAATGCATCAACCCCAGGCTTCCGTTGGTCTGTCATTTTCCAAGTTGCCGCTCCCATTCTGTATTTTTAAGTAATGCCATCATACACATACATATTAAGATTGTTAAGGTCTCCTTGATTGACTTCTTGTAGGGGAAGCTCTACGGGGTCTTAGTGGTGGCACACAGGATCTTTTTCTTTGCAGCACGCAAGATCTCTAGTTGGCCATGTGAACTCATAGTTGTAGCATATGGGATCTAGTTCCCGGACCAGGGATCAAACCTAGGCCCCTTGCATTGGGAGCATGCAGTCTCAGTCACTGGATCACCAGGAAAGTCCCAATTTATCATCATAGAATGTCCTTCCTCCCTCCTCTGGTAATTTCATTGTCTTGAAGTTCACTCTGTCTGATATGAATATAGCCATGCCAGCTGTCTTGTTATTTCTTATTGTTAGTATTTGTGTGAGATGGTTCTTAACCGATTTCTATTTAATGTGTATCTCTATAAATTGCTTTTAATAACAGAAATTCTCAGCCTTCTATTTAGAGTGTTTAAGACCATTAACTATATAGTGCGAATACTGATTTTTTTCAGCCAGGAGCCTACTATTTAGCCATTTGCTTACTATTTATCTCCTCTAATTGTTTCTTTGTTGCTCCTTTCCTGCCTCTTTTGGGTTGATTGAGTTTTACATGTGTGGCTTTTTTTCCCCCTGAATCTAAAATTTCTTACCTGCTCTTTTTTGCTTGTTTTGATTTTTGTTTCAACTGTTTTTTTATTATTATTTTTTAAAGATTTATTTATTTGTTTATTTTGGGCGGGGGTCGGATTGAGGAGGGAGGGGAGTGGGCAGGCCACTTCCATTGGTCTTCCATTTCTCCATTTTCATCTGTCTTTGTTCTTTGGCTCCTGTGGGCCTCCCATCGCGGTGGCCTCTGTTGTTTCAGAGCTCCGGCTCTGGGCGCATGTGCTCCAGAGCTCCAGCTCGGTAATCGGACACATCGGTCCAGCCACTCCGTGGCACATGGAATCTTCCCAGGCCAGGGATCAAACCGGCGCCCCTTGCACTGCAAGGCAGTGTCCTTACCCTCTGGGCCACCAGGGGAAGCCCCTCAACTGCTTTTCTCATATGGCTGCTCTAGGGAAAATAATATGCTTTCTCAGCTTATCAGTTTATCTTGTACTACTATTGATATCACACCAATTCACAATGTTAACTAAAAAGATCCACAACCTGAGAGTAGTGAGTAAAGTTTTATTTAGGGTAAAATGAGGTCTTCAGCCCAGGAGGCAGCACCTCACATAGCTCTGAGAGACTGCTCCAAAGAGGCAGTGAGGGAAAGGTCAATATATAAGATTTCAGTGAAGGAAGAATTCAATGCAATCAAGCACTTACTTTACAAGAGGTTTTCTGCTAGGTCGTGAGGAGCTGATGTCACCATGAAGGGATTTAGTGATTTTCTAGATAAGACAAGATACAAGGATTAGGATCATAAAATCTGTTCCTAAAAATATTCACCTATTTAAAGACCAGAGTACCTCACTCCACCCTGAACTCCCCCAGGGGGTGCTGAAGGTTAACAGCAGCACAGGGGTCAATTCCAACATTCAATTTTTCTGAAATAATTTTATTTCCTATTCATTTAAAATATTCACTCCACATAATGTTAAGATAGCTTTTCTTTCAGCACTTTAAAAATGCCGTCCCATTGTCATGTTCTTTTTACCTGGGAAAAAGTCAGCTATCATTCTTACTGTTGTTTCTGTGTGGTATATCTTTTTTGTTTTCCTGACTACTTTTTAAATTTTTTCCTTATCTTTAGTGAAGTTGTTGGGGGTGTGGACTAGATAGGCTGCTCGAGATAACTGACTGACCTTAGCCAGGGCCCAAACTGGGTCAGAACAGTATTTTTAAGAAACTATATTTCAGTAATTGCAAAGGCTCTTGGATCCACAAGTTGATATTTTTAATCATACTTTGAAAAGTTTTGGTCAGTATTTCTCCAAATATTTTTCTTCTCCTAAAAATCCACTTACCATTTGTTAAGCTGCTTGATGCTGCCTCACAGGTTATTCATCTATTCTTTTTCCGAATCATTTTTCTCTTTGTTATTCAATTGGATAATTTCTATTAACCTGTCCTCAAGTTCTCTGATTCTTTTTTCTGCTGTGTTTAATCTTTATTCATGAAATTAATTTTTAAAAATTTCATCTCCTAAAATTCTCTACATCTTCATCCTTTGTATTGTCAACTACAAATTGGCACTTACCAATTCCATTGTCGATGACTGAACAACAGGGCATTTGCCATCTGCCTCTGCAGAGATTGAGCCCTGTGCTGTTGGGAGCTGCTGACCTTCAATACCCCCTGAGGGAATTCAGGGTGGAGTGAGGCCGTCTGTGCTCCAGGGAATCTGGTGGGACAGGTCTTTAGATAGGTGGATGTTTTTAGGAACAGAATTTATGATCTCAATCCTTGCATCTCCTCCTATCTAGAAAAGCACTAAATACCTTCATGGTAATTATCAGATCTAAAAACCCTTTGTGAAATGAGTATTTAATGGTATTGAACCCTCTCTTCATCAAAACCAAATATATTGACCTTTTTCCCACTGCCTCTTTGGAGCAGTCTCTCAGAGCTATCCTAGGTGCTGCCTCTTGGGCTGCAGTCCTCATTTCTCCCCAAATAAAACTTAACCCACAACTCTCAATTTATCTTTTTTAATCAACAGTTTATATCCATTCCTAGTTCTGTAACATATTTATAGCTATTTTATAATTCTTATTCAATAATTGCCCTATCTTGGTTACCTATGGATCTCTTGATTTTTTTTTTTTTTTGCTTCATTTATGCATCATACGTTTCTCATGCCTGATTTGTGACTGTATCCTGGACAGTCTGAGTGATGTATTGCAGAGATGTATATTAATTAATTTTCACATGAAAACTATTCAGTTTTGTTTTAGTAGGGAGTTAAGTTACTAGCTCACCTTCATTTTAGGCTTTATTAGAGAGGACCTGGGCTTTCCTGATGTCTCAGCGGTAAAGAATACACCTGCATTGCAGGAGGTACAGGTTTGATCCCTGAGTCAGGAAGATCCCCTGGAGAAGGCAATGGCAACCCACTCCAGTATCCTTACCTGGGCAATCCCATGGACAGAGGAGCCTGGCGGGCTATGGTTCATGGAGCCACAAAAAGAGTTAGACACAGCTTAGCAGCTCAAACAACAGAGTGAGTCCCTCTTGGATGTGCCCTGTGTGCTAGGGCCAGGGCCCAGATCCAACGGAAAGCCCCAAACATTTACTATCCCTCTGTAACCTGAGGGGACAGAAACGCCAGAGACTTCCTCCCTAGCACCAGGTACTGGCTGCAGTCCCTGCTGAGCTGTTCCAGCCATTCAGCTGTTGCTTTGTTTGGACCTCTTGAAGTCCCATTTTGGTCAGCGACATTAAGGAGTCAGCCAAGGATCTGAGGGGAGTATGCAAGGCAAATTCAAATCCCTGTGGCTTCCTTCTCTCTGAAGATATTTCCTCTTCAATTTCCAGCGGCTTAGGCAGCCCTGAACGCTGACTTGACTCTTCATCCCCATAAAACTGCCACTTTTTGTTTTATCCCTGTGGACCACATGAGGAATGGTCACTTAAATGTGGATCTTACCCTGTGTGGTTCTCTTCTTTCATTGCCTGAGGACCCTCCAGTTCTTGCCTGCCTCTGGTCACCTTCCAGTGCATTTCAACAATGTGGATAGTTAGCAGTTGGTCAGCCTGATACAATGGAAGTCAGACTAATTTTCTTTCATTTCTTTATCTAGTTGATGGCTATATAAGTATGTTCACTTCAAAAACCTATCAAGGGGCTTCCCCTGGTGGTCCAGTGGGTAAGGACACCGCCTTGCAGTGCAAGGGGCGCCGGTTTGATCCCTGGCCTGGGAAGATCCCACGTGCTGCAGAGCAGCTGGACCCATGTGTCCAATTACCAAGTGGGAGCTCTGGAGCGCATGGGCCCAGAGCTGGCGCTCTGCAACTACAGACGCCACTGCGATGGGAGGCCCACGGGAGCCAAAGAACAAAGACGGATGAAAATAGAGAAATGGAACACCAACGGAAGTGGTCCGCCCACTCCCCTCCCTCCCCAAACCCGACCCCTACTCAAAATAAATAAATACATCTTTAAAAAAAAAAAAAACAAAAAAAAACAAAAACCTATCAAGGTGTATGTTCGTGTACTTGTACCTCCACGTGCATCAACAGTAATTTTTTACAAGAAAAAAGTGGTTTCATGTTGGCACCCAGTTTAAAACGTCTCAGAGGATTTCTGATGGCCCCACATCAACTCAGACCCCCTTCTCCAGCATCCCTCCTGACCAAGACACTGGGCACAGAGGTCCACTTGCAGCTCTGAATGAGCTGACGCCAGTTCTCACTCCTCCCTGTATCCCTCTCCTCCTTCTACATGGATAACGCTACTGATTCCTCAAGCTTCTGTTTAGGCACCGTCTCCTTTAGAGGCTTTTCCTGGCCACCAAGTCTCTCCTCCACCTTAGATGCCCTTTGTCATGTTCTCACAGTCACAAGGGCCTCCTCCCCACCTCCACCTCGGCTACAGCTCGTTACACCAGCCTATTGTGAGTGCAGTGAGCACCCAAACAGCAGGAACCCTATCTTCAGCCTCAAATTCAGTCCCAGAGTAGCTCACAGAATTTGCAAAATGAACAAAGCTCCTGACATCCTTCCTGTGATTAGTTATTGCTTCCAGGGCAGCTAGCCTGCCAGATCCTACCTGGGGCAGTTTCCTCAAGCTGGGGGCCTCAAAGAGGCCTGAGCACCCTCCCAAGAATGGGCTGCACCTGGACCCACCCCTCACCAGACAGAATGTTCAGGTAAAGCCTGCTTTCTGTCAGATGAAGGGGTGGAACGTCAAGCTCTAACAATCTACTCTTCCTAGACAGAAAAGATGAATGATAGAGCAGGCGGTTTTAAAGAAGAGAAGGAAAAGTTTATTGTGTTGAGCAGACCTTATGTTCATTACAGTACCAGGAAACGCATTCTCAGTTCATTTCAGGTGCAGAGGGCTCTGCAGACATTTAGCGCCCCAGCGTTTGTTCCCAAGCAAGGGGCAGCACCTGGACCTATGCTGCATTTCATACAACATGATTACAGTAAAACAAAAGAGTTACAAAGTTGTTTGTCTTTTTAAGTATACGGGGTCTTTAAAAATTCTAGTATTTTTGTTTTTTCATGTTTACCTTATTATTACCAAAAATGACCAGAAAACATGGTACTTGATAATCCTGTCTCCAACTGCTGACCTCAAGTTAATGTATTTTGCTATTTTTTATTCTGTAGAGGAATTATGCCCATTTCTCTGGAAATCTAGAAGGCGACAAGTAAGGCAATGCATACATCACAGGTGGGAGGAAGGCCCTGGCTCATAGCCTGACTCGTGTCCTGCTTAAATCTGCCACATATGGCCTCTGCGTTGCTACGTAATTGGAAAGGCTCAGGAGAAGAACTCACTTCTGGACTACTTCTGGGGAGCAGGCAGCTGCCTGAAGCTGATTTCCTGGTTTGTTTTTAAAAAACTGTCAGCACTCATGACACCCTGAGGGGGAGAGATCCTCCTGTCGGTGCACTGACTCACGGCCACCCAGGAGAGCCATTTCTGCACTGGATTGAGGGATCAAAGACCAAACAATGAAAGAGGAACTAGTGTCCTCCAGATACTCTGAAACAGCAGCAACCCTACCTTCAGCCTCAAATTCAGTCCCAGAGTAGCTCACAGAATTTGCAAAATGAACAAAGCTCCTGACATCCTTCCTGTGATTAGTTATTGCTTCCAGGGCAGCTAGCCTGCCAGATCCTACCTGGGGCAGTTTCCTCAAGCTGGGGGCCTCAAAGAGGCCTGAGCACCCTCCCAAGAATGGGCTGCACCTGGACCCACCTCACCAGACAGAATGTTCAGGTAAAGCCTGCTTTCTGTCAGATGAAGGGGTGGAACGTCAAGCTCTAACAATCTACTCTTCCTAGACAGAAAAGATGAATGATAGAGCAGGCGGTTTTAAAGAAGAGAAGGAAAAGTTTATTGTGTTGAGCAGACCTTATGTTCATTACAGTACCAGGAAACGCATTCTCAGTTCATTTCAGGTGCAGAGGGCTCTGCAGACATTTAGCGCCCCAGCGTTTGTTCCCAAGCAAGGGGCAGCACCTGGACCTATGCTGCATTTCATACAACATGATTACAGTAAAACAAAAGAGTTACAAAGTTGTTTGTCTTTTTAAGTATACGGGGTCTTTAAAAATTCTAGTATTTTCGTTTTTTCATGTTTACCTTATTATTACCAAAAATGACCAGAAAACATGGTACTTGATAATCCTGTCTCAAACTGCTGACCTCAAGTTAATGTATTTTGCTATTTTTTATTCTGTAGAGGAATTATGCCCATTTCTCTGGAAATCTAGAAGGTGACAAGTAAGGCAATGCATACATCACAGGTGGGAGGAAGGCCCTGGCTCATAGCCTGACTCGTGTCCTGCTTAAATCTGCCACATATGGCCTCTGCGTTGCTACGTAATTGGAAAGGCTCAGGAGAAGAACTCACTTCTGGACTACTTCTGGGGAGCAGGCAGCTGCCTGAAGCTGATTTCCTGGTTTGTTTTTAAAAAACTGTCAGCACTCATGACACCCTGAGGGGGAGAGATCCTCCCGTCGGTGCACTGACTCACGGCCACCCAGGAGAGCCATTTCTGCACTGGATTGAGGGATCAAAGACCAAACAATGAAAGAGGAACTAGTGTCCTCCAGATACTCTGAAACAGCAGCAACCACCTGAGCTAATGATGTCTACATCTGTTGAATTCAGTCAGGTTATTACCAAAGTGCTGATAAAGACCTTTCCTCACTCTATCAAGACTGGGAAAATAGGAATTTAAATAAAAACAGTTATCCCATCAGACTAGACACATAACAGCTGTATTCTGAGTAACCCACAAAAATGTCCACAGAAAATCAAATACTTAACAAACTAATCATTAAAATTATACAGTGGAATATATATTTAAATAACTGTGCACATGGCGCACCCTCCAAGAGAAAGCTTCCATTACATAGCTTTACCAAAGCTTTTGAAATTTGATACCATAATACCAACATTCTATTCTGAAAAATGCACGAGCAGTTCCCTTGAAACTCTTGTGTTGAATTATTTCTTTTAATCATTCATGATAATTGTAGGAAAAAAAAAAAAAACTGCTTTCAAGTACCCAAATTTATTCTTGTGGAGAGTCTGGGGGAGGAGGAATCATCTCATATTCCTTGCTGTGAGAGTGGTGTCTGATCCGTTCCAGGTTACAATGTCAGTAAAGTGTAATTCCCAGTCAAAGGAAACAGATTTTCCTTCATCCTAGCTTTTTCTGGAAACTGCACTGCCATCCCTAGCCATCATTGCTTCATTCAGGGACTCTGCAACCAGATAATTGTTGTTCATTCCATCAAAATCTTAAGAAGGTGCACAGTATGAAGATGTGAGGACAGCAGAGTAAATTAAGCTCCATTCTTGGAACTACTTCATAATTTTTCTAAAACCTTTGCTCTCCTAGAGAGCTGAGTTCACATAACACATGGGCTTACCAGATGCATGTACACTTAGTAGGTAGGCAAACAGCTGTATGTTTCAATTTGAAATGCCATTTTGACGGATTCAGCACTTTATCAAGTGTATAGAAAACTAACACACCATCATTCTTAAAGTGGTAAGTACAGAGGACAATTTTAAAACAGAACACTGACATACCACCACAGCCCCAACAGCAAGTTGTGTTATACCCATTTTGACCCCAATCAAATACCACTGTTCATAGCACTTAATAAATCACACGGTTGCATTTCATTCTGACATGTCGCATTACTTCAACATTCCGGCAAGGATTAGGAAAGTTTTCCATTATGGCATGAGGAAAGAGAAAAATCCATTACACATAAATGATGGTTAGAAACAACCCACCACGAACAGTCTCCAGAAAGTTAAAACTTTTCAGTGAAATCAATTCATGTTTCTTGGAGAAAATCTACCTATCTTTTCAGTCAGAATTTGCTTCATACAGTAGAGACAGCAGACAAACTTTAGTGGTAGCATCATTTCCCAGGGAGCCAGAGATTCGTTTTGGGCAATCTTATGCCACATTAACCAAGAATTCCTAGCACGAGAAAGAGGGCCCAAGGCCATTTCAGAAGCAAACTGGGTCTTGCATATTTAGATTCAACTATTAAGAAGACTAAATTTAGGGTGGTGACAGATAAGGGGCAAAGAGGATGCACACGCTGCATCTCTGTCCTTCCTCACAGAGGACACTGAGAGACCAGGTAGAGGTGGCCTGCTCTACATCCCAAGGGAACCAGCATTTTGAAGGCATATCCTAGTGATTTTAGTATTTCCTGTTCAATATTCTAGAAAACAAACTGGAAAAAAGCACAACTGTGCCCATGGTTATAGACAGGAATGGTGGCGACGGCCGCTGCCTCTCTAAAGGCTTAATTAAACCTCAGATGAAGCTGAGCCAATGTTTTTCACTCTCATTGATTCTGTCCTTTAGCAGCTCCAACCAGGTGAGGAGCAGCGTGCTGGGGGGGCGGGGATGGGGCTTGGAGAGGCTTGGGGATCATGTTACAGCCTTTGTCAACAGCAACAACTCTAAGGGACCTTTTTTGTCTTGGATCAGTTTATCTGAGAGTCTTTTGGGCTCCCTCCTCTCCAGTTTTTTTTCTCCCCAATTTTTAATGGAATTACACAATCACACTCAAAAGCTCCTTCAGACTAAAGGACTCCCGAGCTAACGCTTGCATGTGAATATGGAAAAATTAATTACTTGATATCTGTCCAAAGAGTCTAGGCACAGTCCATGGAGTGCCCCTTTGCCGACATGCCCCAACAGCAAGTTGTGTTATACCCATTTTGACCCCAATCAAATACCACTGTTAAACTTAATAAATCACACGGTTGCATTTCATTCTGACATGTCGCATTACTTCAACATTCCGGCAAGGATTAGGAAAGTTTTCCATTATGGCATGAGGAAAGAGAAAAATCCATTACACATAAATGATGGTTAGAAACAACCCACCACGAACAGTCTCCAGAAAGTTAAAACTTTTCAGTGAAATCAATTCATGTTTCTTGGAGAAAATCTACCTATCTTTTCAGTCAGAATTTGCTTCATACAGTAGAGACAGCAGACAAACTTTAGTGGTAGCATCATTTCCCAGGGAGCCAGAGATTCGTTTTGGGCAATCTTATGCCACATTAACCAAGAATTCCTAGCACGAGAAAGAGGGCCCAAGGCCATTTCAGAAGCAAACTGGGTCTTGCATATTTAGATTCAACTATTAAGAAGACTAAATTTAGGGTGGTGACAGATAAGGGGCAAAGAGGATGCACACGCTGCATCTCTGTCCTTCCTCACAGAGGACACTGAGAGACCAGGTAGAGGTGGCCTGCTCTACATCCCAAGGGAACCAGCATTTTGAAGGCATATCCTAGTGATTTTAGTATTTCCTGTTCAATATTCTAGAAAACAAACTGGAAAAAAGCACAACTGTGCCCATGGTTATAGACAGGAATGGTGGCGACGGCCGCTGCCTCTCTAAAGGCTTAATTAAACCTCAGATGAAGCTGAGCCAATGTTTTTCACTCTCATTGATTCTGTCCTTTAGCAGCTCCAACCAGGTGAGGAGCAGCGTGCTGGGGGGGCGGGGATGGGGCTTGGAGAGGCTTGGGGATCATGTTACAGCCTTTGTCAACAGCAACAACTCTAAGGGACCTTTTTAGTCTTGGATCAATTTATCTGAAAGTCTTTTGGGCTCCCTCCTCTCCAGTTTTTTTTCTCCCCAATTTTTAATGGAATTACACAATCACACTCAAAAGCTCCTTCAGACTAAAGGACTCCCGAGCTAACGCTTGCATGTGAATATGGAAAAAATTAATTACTTGATATCTGTCCAAAGAGTCTGGAAGGGGGCACAGTCCATGGAGTGCTCTGCTGCTGTAGCCGAGCCCAGGCAGCAGGACCTGCAGCCTCACACACCCGGGAGACTGCTCTGGGCACCTCCCAGCACTGCCCACCCAGCAGGAAAGGCTGCCACAGAAGCGCCGTTCTGGGCTGTTGCAGCGAAGATGTGAGAAGCCATGACTTGTGGGTTAAACTTGCTTCAAGAAGCAACTCTGTGGAGTCAGTATGGGTGGAACGCTGGCAATTTCTACATGTCAAAGGAAGCCCGCTGTCTTAAACTAAAAGGACTATAGAACAATGGATAGAAAAACATGAATTACACAGCCAAAATCTCTCTTGGTCTCAGATCTGGGAGTCTTTAGTAGAGAAAAGTCAAAGTCAACTTCCTCTGGGTCTGAGAGACAAATATTCTGCGGAGAAGCGGGTAAATGATGCTGCAACCTTCCTGAGGGAGTCCTGAACCCCTCTAGGTGGATCACGAGAGGGGCTTGCTATGGCTGTATCCAGTAAGGAAATTACAGACTTTTTTTAAGAAATTGGGAAGAGAAAGCAAAGACTTCTGCAAATACAAAAACTGCTTCCAAAACAATGACTTAAAAAGTTCATTGGGGCTGGGTGCAGAATAAGAACAATGTCTTCATTTCAGATTAGTCAAAATGGTACTGACGGTCTATAAAAGAGAAAAGGCCTAGGTCCTCTCGTCCCCCATGCCAACATTCCAGAGCCCTCCTCCTGCTGATATTTTCCCTGCCCTCACCCCAACCCACCCCCATCCTATCCCAAAATTAATCTGCCCCAAGCTGGGCTGATATTTGAATCCTGTTTTCAAGAGTCTTAGTCAAGGTGAGGAGCAGCGTGCTGGGCGGGATGGGGCTTGAGAGGCTTGGGGATCATGTTACAGCCTTTGTCAACAGCAACAACTCTAAGGGACCTTTTAGTCTTGGATCAATTTATCTGAAAGTCTTTTGGGCTCCCTCCTCTCCAGTTTTTTTTCTCCCCAATTTTTAATGGAATTACACAATCACACTCAAAAGCTCCTTCAGACTAAAGGACTCCCGAGCTAACGCTTGCATGTGAATATGGAAAAAATTAATTACTTGATATCTGTCCAAAGAGTCTGGAAGGGGGCACAGTCCATGGAGTGCTCTGCTGCTGTAGCCGAGCCCAGGCAGCAGGACCTGCAGCCTCACACACCCGGGAGACTGCTCTGGGCACCTCCCAGCACTGCCCACCCAGCAGGAAAGGCTGCCACAGAAGCGCCGTTCTGGGCTGTTGCAGCGAAGATGTGAGAAGCCATGACTTGTGGGTTAAACTTGCTTCAAGAAGCAACTCTGTGGAGTCAGTATGGGTGGAACGCTGGCAATTTCTACATGTCAAAGGCAGCCCGCTGTCTTAAACTAAAAGGACTATAGAACAATGGATAGAAAAACATGAATTACACAGCCAAAATCTCTCTTGGTCTCAGATCTGGGAGTCTTTAGTAGAGAAAAGTCAAAGTCAACTTCCTCTGGGTCTGAGAGACAAATATTCTGCGGAGAAGCGGGTAAATGATGCTGCAACCTTCCTGAGGGAGTCCTGAACCCCTCTAGGTGGATCACGAGAGGGGCTTGCTATGGCTGTATCCAGTAAGGAAATTACAGACTTTTTTTAAGAAATTGGGAAGAGAAAGCAAAGACTTCTGCAAATACAAAAACTGCTTCCAAAACAATGACTTAAAAAGTTCATTGGGGCTGGGTGCAGAATAAGAACAATGTCTTCATTTCAGATTAGTCAAAATGGTACTGACGGTCTATAAAAGAGAAAAGGCCTAGGTCCTCTCGTCCCCCATGCCAACATTCCAGAGCCCTCCTCCTGCTGATATTTTCCCTGCCCTCACCCCAACCCACCCCCATCCTATCCCAAAATTAATCTGCCCCAAGCTGAGCCTGAAGACACATGATTGTTGGTTGGGTTTCAATTTGACAATGAACCGGATGCTGGGGAAGGGTGCAGGGGCCCATGGGTGCAAACCCCAAGATACTTGGACCTTGGCAGAGCCTCTGGTGGCTGACAGAGGTGGCACTGCCCCGCGGCCCCGGCTGTGGACGGAGCTCTGCTGCCCGGAGACTGAGGTAAGGAAGGACACGGTGGCTCTGGCTGGTGGCCTCTGAGACACTGAAGCACGTGTGAGCACGTTTTCTTCCACTTGCCTTGGCCATCTTCTCTTCTGGTGAGAGGCTCGCTCTAAGTCCTCCAAAGATCAGCCCCTTGTCTTCGTCTGAGGACTGAATCCAGTAGAGCCTTAACTCCAAAGCTCCAGAGCCGCCAGCGTGCAGGAGTCAGATGAGCAGGGTGCCACTCCTGCCCAGCCACTTCATCAGCAGTTGTATAGACAGATTGGAAAAAACTAGCATTTCATACAAAAAGTGTTTTTCAAATGGGGTAATTTCCTATCCTCCTCTGGAGATCATAATTCTTCACGTGTCTGAGGTCCTAAGGAAAAGGAGGACAAGTGAAAAGAAAATGGATCATTGTCAAGTTACAAAGTATAGACTGAGCATTTTCTGTTATTGAAACCTATTATCTGTGCCCCACCTCCACTGCATCTGTATTAAAATTTTTAGAAGCTTCGGTTCGGTGTGTTTGTGTTACATTTTGAAAGAAAAAAACAATAAAAAAAGACATTTTTATTTTCAAGGACATTGAAGCTACATGCATACTCCTACTCCACCTGAATTGTTTTCACAAGTGCAGTGTTTACTCCTAGTAAAAATGCACATATTTTTAGTTAAAATTCTTCTTTTTTCACTTAGTAACATGCATATGTATATATTTTCCTATGTAGCAGTGTAACTCATTTACCATTTTCTAGTCTTGGGCATTTAAACTGTTTTCAAATGTCTTTTTTAAAAAAGGTAAATAACAGTAAAATAAATTTCTCCATGTATATAACTTCTTTCTTATATTGAATTATTTCTTTCAAGATAAATTCTCAAGAGAGGAACTGTTGGTAATATAAACATTTAAATGACTCCTGATAATTGATTTACTGTCTTTTAACAAGGATTGTTCTAATGCACAGAGCTTCACTAAGATTTACCCAGAACAGTTTCACCACTATCTCCCCCAACAAATGGCATTATCAATACAAATATTTTTTCTATATAGTAATGATAGAGTCCTTTAATTTGATTATTGTTTCCTCAAATTCATTTATTATTTGTGTTTCCTCCTTATTTAAACAGTATGTCTATATTCTTTGCCAAATGATCTATGAAAATCCTAAGGTTTTACTCGTGAATTTACAGTGCATACTAAATCATGGCCTTGTCTTCAGGATATTTAGGTGAGTGAATCACTCAAGATGCAGGTTCTATAACTGCTTTTTTATAATTAGTTTAGAGCTGAATAAATACAAAATCCATAGTTCAGCTTATTAAAGATTTATAAAAGGTCAATTTTGTATTCTAATAATTTTTAGACTCAAGATGTACACATAGTAGAGAAAACAGTATATGAAGATTAGTCCTTTCTATTCTCAGCCTACATTACATAAATATTCCACTCCCATCCAAATACACTTGTCTGAAAGAATACTTTTTCAAATAAACATGTCCACTGCCTTGATCCTAAATCTGCTCACTCACTAGTGTCTGGGCAGATATAATTAAAAACTAAGGAATCGACAAGAGATCTCCCAAATAATGTCAGCTTATTATGGATCACAATATTCATAAACCTAAAGAATAATAATTACAATTAAATCACTGTTTCTTCAAAAAAGAAAGGAAATGCAAGAAGGAAGGAAAGGTGGGAGGAAGAAAAGAAGGATGGGGGAAAAAATAAAGAAAAAAGGGCAAGAAATGCATTAACAAACACTGTTTAGAAGCCTAATTAAGTGAAAAACATACACTAACAGATATCACAGTGGAAGGATTGAATAACTGATTCTTCTTGTTCTTACATTATTCTGTTTTTGCAAAGGAAATCAGACAGGCCAAGAAGTACTGTCTAAAACCAAAAGTCTGTACATACCTTCTCGGTGTGGCTCCTTTGCGATCTTGTCTCTGTATAGTGCTCCTATTTCCTTCTCCTCCTGAAAGCGGATCTGTAGCTGTTTGATCTCCTGGTCATAGTCCTGCCACTCTGGGACAATTCGAACAGCAGCCTCCAACTTGGGCTCTTTGGTCATTGGATTATTACACTGTGGAAACCAAAATAACATACTTCCACTCAGTTAAAGGAAGGATATGTTACATAGAATAGGAAGATGTTTCTATTCTTGGGTTACAGTATGTCTAATTCATTTATTATTTGTGTTTCCTCCTTATTTAAACAGTATGTCTATATTCTTTGCCAAATGATCTATGAAAATCCTAAGGTTTTACTCGTGAATTTACAGTGCATACTAAATCATGGCCTTGTCTTCAGGATATTTAGGTGAGTGAATCACTCAAGATGCAGGTTCTATAACTGCTTTTTTATAATTAGTTTAGAGCTGAATAAATACAAAATCCATAGTTCAGCTTATTAAAGATTTATAAAAGGTCAATTTTGTATTCTAATAATTTTTTTAGACTCAAGATGTACACATAGTAGAGAAAACAGTATATGAAGATTAGTCCTTTCTATTCTCAGCCTACATTACATAAATATTCCACTCCCATCCAAATACACTTGTCTGAAAGAATACTTTTTCAAATAAACATGTCCACTGCCTTGATCCTAAATCTGCTCACTCACTAGTGTCTGGGCAGATATAATTAAAAACTAAGGAATCGACAAGAGATCTCCCAAATAATGTCAGCTTATTATGGATCACAATATTCATAAATCTAAAGAATAATAATTACAATTAAGTCACTGTTTCTTCAAAAAAGAAAGGAAATGCAAGAAGGAAGGAAAGGTGGGAGGAAGAAAAGAAGGATGGGGGAAAAAATAAAGAAAAAAGGGCAAGAAATGCATTAACAAACACTGTTTAGAAGCCTAATTAAGTGAAAAACATACACTAACAGATATCACAGTGGAAGGATTGAATAACTGATTCTTCTTGTTCTTACATTATTCTGTTTTTGCAAAGGAAATCAGACAGGCCAAGAAGTACTGTCTAAAACCAAAAGTCTGTACATACCTTCTCGGTGTGGCTCCTTTGCGATCTTGTCTCTGTATAGTGCTCCTATTTCCTTCTCCTCCTGAAAGCGGATCTGTAGCTGTTTGATCTCCTGGTCATAGTCCTGCCACTCTGGGACAATTCGAACAGCAGCCTCCAACTTGGGCTCTTTGGTCATTGGATTATTACACTGTGGAAACCAAAATAACATACTTCCACTCAGTTAAAGGAAGGATATGTTACATAGAATAGGAAGATGTTTCTATTCTTGGGTTACAGGTCCTAACTGTACAAAAAGAACAAGGATATGAGGAGGAGCAATGAATCTGAGCAAACTCTGGGAGACAGTGAAGGACAGGGAAGACTGGCGTGCCAGTCCATGGGGTCACAGTCAGACACAACTGAGCGAGTGAACTGAACTGAATGCAGTAGTAGGCAGTACAAAGCTTCTGCAAACAAGTCATGGAGCACTACCGGAGGCAGGGAAAGAAGATTTGTTTGGAAAAATTACAAGGCACAGAGCGAGGTGGAAGATTCACAGACTCTAAGTAGTGAAAACCCCAGTGGACACTAGAGGAGCTGCCTCCCTGCTGAGGTTACTGTAAGAAGTCCTGCAGCCCCCGAATCACACAATTATAGAGAAAGACTAGATTACCTAATTATACATCAGACTGGACCAAATGCAGAAAAGAGCCACAGACAACTTACCAGATCGATTGTTTTTGCTCTTTTCTTAGAGGCGTCATCACACCATGTTTCACACCAGAGCCATTCTTGAGGCAGTGATTTAATTGGCACCTGATGGATCATGTTATTGGGCAAATCCTATTTGGGAGAGAAGATAAAACACAACAATCTGAAGTTCTAGGAGAATAAGCAACAAGGTCCTACTATAGAGCACAGGGAACAATATTCAATATCCTATTCAATATCCATAATGGAAAAAAACATGAACAAGAATATATCTGATTCACCTTGCTATACAGCAGAAATCAATACAACATTGTAAATTAAATATGCTTCAATAGAATACGAAAAAAAAAAGAGTTTAAAAAAAAAGCGCTGGGGCTTTCCTGGTGGTCCAGTGGGTAAAGAGTCCGCCTTGCAGTGCAAGGGGCACCAGTTCGATCCCTGGCCTGGGAAGATCCCACACGCTGCGGAGCGGCTGGATCAGTGTGTCCAACTACGAGTCAGCACTCTGGAGTGCATGTGCCCAGAGCCAGTGCTCTGCTACAGGAGAGGCCACTGCAATGGGAGGCCCACACAAGCCAAAGAACAAAGATGGATGAAAATAAATAAATGAAAGACCAATAAAAGAGGCCAAAAATTTTAAATATATATATAAACAAATAAAGTGCTAAGGAAATTTTAAATAAATACATAGAAAATTAGCTGCTCATTACATATCACATGCCAATCACAATATTTTAAAACAGAATCCTTAGCAAAAGCCTTAAAAGAAATTACAATATTTATTTATGGTGTTTTCAAAAACCACAAAATTTAGAGGATCCATAAAACATCTACCCAAAATAAGCACCTGAATAACTTCAGCTTAAAATTCACAAATAGCCGCTTGCTGCTTGGAAGGAAAGCTATGACAAGCCTAGACTCTAAGTAGTGAAAACCCCAGTGGACACTAGAGGAGCTGCCTCCCTGCTGAGGTTACTGTAAGAAGTCCTGCAGCCCCCGAATCACACAATTATAGAGAAAGACTAGATTACCTAATTATACATCAGACTGGACCAAATGCAGAAAAGAGCCACAGACAACTTACCAGATCGATTGTTTTTGCTCTTTTCTTAGAGGCGTCATCACACCATGTTTCACACCAGAGCCATTCTTGAGGCAGTGATTTAATTGGCACCTGATGGATCATGTTATTGGGCAAATCCTATTTGGGAGAGAAGATAAAACACAACAATCTGAAGTTCTAGGAGAATAAGCAACAAGGTCCTACTATAGAGCACAGGGAACAATATTCAATATCCTATTCAATATCCATAATGGAAAAAAACATGAACAAGAATATATCTGATTCACCTTGCTATACAGCAGAAATCAATACAACATTGTAAATTAAATATGCTTCAATAGAATACGAAAAAAAAAAGAGTTTAAAAAAAAAGCGCTGGGGCTTTCCTGGTGGTCCAGTGGGTAAAGAGTCCGCCTTGCAGTGCAAGGGGCACCAGTTCGATCCCTGGCCTGGGAAGATCCCACACGCTGCGGAGCGGCTGGATCAGTGTGTCCAACTACGAGTCAGCACTCTGGAGTGCATGTGCCCAGAGCCAGTGCTCTGCTACAGGAGAGGCCACTGCAATGGGAGGCCCACACAAGCCAAAGAACAAAGATGGATGAAAATAAATAAATGAAAGACCAATAAAAGAGGCCAAAAATTTTAAATATATATATAAACAAATAAAGTGCTAAGGAAATTTTAAATAAATACGTAGAAAATTAGCTGCTCATTACATATCACATGCCAATCACAATATTTTAAAACAGAATCCTTAGCAAAAGCCTTAAAAGAAATTACAATATTTATTTATGGTGTTTTCAAAAACCACAAAATTTAGAGGATCCATAAAACATCTACCCAAAATAAGCACCTGAATAACTTCAGCTTAAAATTCACAAATAGCCGCTTGCTGCTTGGAAGGAAAGCTATGACAAGCCTAGACAGCGTATTAAAAAGCAGAGACATCACTTTGCCAACAAAGGTCAATGCAGTCAAAGCTATGGTTTTTCCAGTAGTTATGTACGGATGTGAGAGTTGGACCATAAAGAGGAATGAGAGCCAGAGAACTGAACCTTTCAAATTGTGGTGCTGGAGAAGACTATTGAGAGTCCCCTGGACTACAAGGAGATAAGCCAGTCAATCCTAAAGGACGTTAACCCTGAACTGGAAGGACTGATGTTGAAGCTGAAACTCCAATACTCTGCCACCAGATATGAAGAGCCAACTCACTGAAAATGACCCTGATGCTGGGAAATATGAAGGGCAGGAGAAGGGAATGGCAGAGAATGAGATGGTTAGTCAGCATCACAGACTCAGTGGACATAAATCTGAACTCCAGGAGATAGTGGACAGGTGAGCCTGGTGTGCTGCAGTTCACGGGGTCACAGAGATAGCATAGTGACTGAACAATCACAATAGACTTCCTTTCAGGAGGGCAATTCTAAGAAAAACAGCACTGCCTCCTAAAAGCCAATTAAGCACTTAACGTGGTTCTTATACTTCAAAGTTTTGCTTAAAGAAAGTTCTGAATCTACTTCATCAACTGAGGCTTCATTCCAAGTAGATAGAGCCCACATACTTTCTAGCCAACTGTACTCTATGCTTTGAAGTTTTTCTCTTAAGTCTTTTTTTTTTGCCTCTAAGTCATTGTTAGAGCCAGTGCTCTGCAACAACAGAGGCCACTGCAATGGGAGGCCCACACAAGCCAAAGAACAAAGATGGATGAAAATAAATAAATGAAAGACCAATAAAAGAGGCCAAAAATTTTAAATATATATATAAACAAATAAAGTGCTAAGGAAATTTTAAATAAATACATAGAAAATTAGCTGCTCATTACATATCACATGCCAATCACAATATTTTAAAACAGAATCCTTAGCAAAAGCCTTAAAAGAAATTACAATATTTATTTATGGTGTTTTCAAAAACCACAAAATTTAGAGGATCCATAAAACATCTACCCAAAATAAGCACCTGAATAACTTCAGCTTAAAATTCACAAATAGCCGCTTGCTGCTTGGAAGGAAAGCTATGACAAGCCTAGACAGCGTATTAAAAAGCAGAGACATCACTTTGCCAACAAAGGTCAATGCAGTCAAAGCTATGGTTTTTCCAGTAGTTACGTACGGATGTGAGAGTTGGACCATAAAGAGGAATGAGAGCCAGAGAACTGAACCTTTCAAATTGTGGTGCTGGAGAAGACTATTGAGAGTCCCCTGGACTACAAGGAGATAAGCCAGTCAATCCTAAAGGACGTTAACCCTGAACTGGAAGGACTGATGTTGAAGCTGAAACTCCAATACTCTGCCACCAGATATGAAGAGCCAACTCACTGAAAATGACCCTGATGCTGGGAAATATGAAGGGCAGGAGAAGGGAATGGCAGAGAATGAGATGGTTAGTCAGCATCACAGACTCAGTGGACATAAATCTGAACTCCAGGAGATAGTGGACAGGTGAGCCTGGTGTGCTGCAGTTCACGGGGTCACAGAGATAGCTCAGTGACTGAACAATCACAACAGACTTCCTTTCAGGAGGGCAATTCTAAGAAAAACAGCACTGCCTCCTAAAAGCCAATTAAGCACTTAACGTGGTTCTTATACTTCAAAGTTTTGCTTAAAGAAAGTTCTGAATCTACTTCATCAACTGAGGCTTCATTCCAAGTAGATAGAGCCCACATACTTTCTAGCCAACTGTACTCTATGCTTTGAAGTTTTTCTCTTAAGTCTTTTTTTTTTGCCTCTAAGTCATTGTTTATTTTTCATCCATCTTTATTCTTTGGCATGTGTGGGCCTCCCATTGCAGTGGCCTCTCTTGTTGCAGAGCAGCAGCTCTGGGTGCATGCACTCCAGAGCGCTGGCCCATAATTGGACACACCAGCCCAGCTGTTCCTCAGCATATGGAATCTTCCCAGGCCACGGATCAAATCAGTGCCCCGTGCACCGCAAGGCAGACTCTCCACCCACTGGACCACCAGAGAAGCCCTCTCAGGACAACTTTTGAGTTTGACACATTAATAACAAAATGTTCCATTGTCCAAAAACACAATCAATAAAACCCAATAATTTTCCTTCTGGGTAGATACACTAAAGAACTGAAAGCAGGAACTCAGATACTTGTACACCAATATTCAGAGAGGCATTATTCACAAGAGTCAAAAGATGGAAATAAGCCAAATGTCCATCAACAAAATGTGGTATATAGATACAAAGAAATATTACTTGATCTTAATAATGAAATGTGTTGTACGAAGGGGGACCCCTTCCAGACCTCAAGAGTAGGCTCTTGTCTAACACTCAGAAATGAACTGTCTAAGGAGATATGCATGCCGACAAAGCAAGAGATTTTATGGGGAAGGGGCGCCCAGGTGGAGAGCAGTAAGTAGGTTTAGGCAACCCAGAACTGCTCTGCCACATGGTTCACAGTCTAGGGTTTTCCAGTAATATGATTAGTTTCTGGGTTGTCTTTGGCCAATCATTTTGACTCAGAGTCCTGCCTGATGATGCATGTATTGCTCGGCCAAGACAGATGCCAGCAAGAAGGATTCTGGAAGGTGAATTGGACATGTGGTGTCTCCTTTTAACCTTTCCTGAACTCTCCCTATTGGTGATGGTTTATTAGTTCTGTGTTTTGTATCCTGAACTCCAGGAGATAGTGGACAGGTGAGCCTGGTGTGCTGCAGTTCACGGGTCACAGAGATAGCATAGTGACTGAACAATCACAATAGACTTCCTTTCAGGAGGGCAATTCTAAGAAAACAGCACTGCCTCCTAAAAGCCAATTAAGCACTTAACGTGGTTCTTATACTTCAAAGTTTTGCTTAAAGAAAGTTCTGAATCTACTTCATCAACTGAGGCTTCATTCCAAGTAGATAGAGCCCACATACTTTCTAGCCAACTGTACTCTATGCTTTGAAGTTTTTCTCTTAAGTCTTTTTTTGCCTCTAAGCCATTGTTCATTTTTCATACATCTTTATTCTTTGGCATGTGTGGGCCTGCCACTGCAGTGGCCTCTCTTGTTGCAGAGCAGCAGCTCTGGGTGCATGCACTCCAGAGCGCTGGCCCATAATTGGACACACCAGCCCAGCTGTTCCTCAGCATATGGAATCTTCCCAGGCCACGGATCAAATCAGTGCCCCGTGCACCGCAAGGCAGACTCTCCACCCACTGGACCACCAGAGAAGCTCTCTCAGGACAACTTTTGAGTTTGACACATTAATAACAAAATGTTCCATTGTCCAAAAACACAATCAATAAAACCCAATAATTTTCCTTCTGGGTAGATACACTAAAGAACTGAAAGCAGGAACTCAGATACTTGTACACCAATATTCAGAGAGGCATTATTCACAAGAGTCAAAAGATGGAAATAAGCCAAATGTCCATCAACAAAATGTGGTATATAGATACAAAGAAATATTACTTGATCTTAATAATGAAATGTGTTGTACGAAGGGGGAACCCCTTCCAGACCTCAAGAGTAGGCTCTTGTCTAACACTCAGAAATGAACTGTCTAAGGAGATATGCATGCCGACAAAGCAAGAGATTTTATGGGGAAGGGGCGCCCAGGTGGAGAGCAGTAAGTAGGTTTAGGCAACCCAGAACTGCTCTGCCACATGGTTCACAGTCTAGGGTTTTCCAGTAATATGATTAGTTTCTGGGTTGTCTTTGGCCAATCATTTTGACTCAGAGTCCTGCCTGATGATGCATGTATTGCTCGGCCAAGACAGATGCCAGCAAGAAGGATTCTGGAAGGTGAATTGGACATGTGGTGTCTCCTTTTAACCTTTCCTGAACTCTCCCTATTGGTGATGGTTTATTAGTTCTGTGTTCCTTACTAGGACCTCCTATAGCAAAATAACTCACAAATGATTGCTATGGTGCCTGACCAGGGTCGGTGGATTCAGTCAGTGTGCTTCGCCTTACAAATGGAGTTAATGAGCTCTAAGATAATGCTACACAAACTGTAATACGTGCACTTGCAGCACAGAGTTTATTCAGAATGCAGATTCTAAGGTCCAACCATATACTTACAAAATCAGTATATGGGGGCATGAGGACCCAAAGATTAATGCTTTAATAAGTTCTTCTGGTGATTTTTATTATGCTAAAATCTGAGAGGAACTATTCTAATGTTTTTGCACTGTCTGGTAGATAGGTAAAATATACTTATTAATATTAGCCTTTTCAAAGTCTGAAATGCATACTGTTATCTCCAGGCCAATTACTAAATATTTTAAAGTATATAGTTTAATAGAGGGATATAGAATTATTAAGAAGTCTCAATCAATCTGAAAGAAACTATTTCAGGAGAAAAAAGAAGCACAGGATACACAGAGTAAGTCAAATATGGAAGAGTCAAACTCGTTGGTGATTACATTAACTATGAACGGACTAACATTCCAATTAAATGATGGCCACGTCAAATAAAAAAAATCAATATAAGCTATTTATATGAAACAGAGCTAAAACATAAGGATAAAGACTTATTGAAAACAGAAGGATAAAAAAGTATACCTTGTAACACTAACCAAAAGGAAAATCAGTATAGCCCCACTAACATTGCCAGACGAAGCACACTTTAAGCCCCTGCCGCAAAAGCATTAATAGAGATAATAAAAGGTTAATTTACCAGAAATACATATGCCTTATAAGCTTTTAGGCACTGAATGATATAGTCTCTAAGTACAGTAAGCAAAATTTGATAAAACTATAGGCAAGAAAGATTTCCCGGGCTTCCCCTGGTGGTCCAGTGGGTAAGGACGCCGCCGTGCAGTGCAAGGGGCGCCGGTTCGATCCCTGGCCTGGGAAGATCCCACGTGCCGCGGAGCGGCTGGACTGATGTGTCCAATCACCAAGCCGGAGCTCTGGAGCGCATGTGCCCAGAGCCTGTGCTCTGCAACAACAAACGCCACCGCAATAGGAGACCCGCAGGAGCCAAAGAACAAAGATGGATGAAAACAGAGAAATGAAAGACCAATGGAAGTGGCCCACCCGCTTCCCTCCCTCCCCAATCCGACCCCAGCCCAAAAAATAAATAAATAAATAAATCTTTAAAAAAAAAAAAACTATATATCTAAGGCACAAACTATAATCTCACCTCTAAAAATGTTTAGCATTGATAAACTGTGATTCAGCTAAACTTCTTAAAAAGCACCACTGTTTTTGTTATACAAAAATGGGAAATAATGATACTACATTCTGTGCTGTGATTGTTAGTTCCTAAAGAAGAGAAACAAATAGACCCTAGCAGGCAGAGAAACAAATTTACAAGCTTAGCTGGGTATAAAATGAAAAGACATAGCAGTGTCCTCCTTCCATCTCTCCCTTCAAGCTAATATCTGGCCATTTCACCATTACATTCTTTCTTGACGGCAAATAAAAATGACACACACACACAAATTCCTTTCCATGAAGAAACAAAACACTAGCCCAACAGAGGATAGAAATGAGAAGCAAATACTACTTCATTTTCTGAAATAGCATTGTATACCATCACTGAAACTGTTAACCAAAAAAATGGTCACTTACTTGATCAAGATTTGAAAGGCTGTTAGGATCCTGACTCAGACCTTGATACTGTCCCCTGAGTCTGTCACCAGCAGCTATTTTCCTGAACTTCTTCAGATCCACGACATACAGGGCACTGGATAGAGAAAATCCATTTGTTGTAATCATGGATTATGGCAGAAAAAGTAACCTCATTTATTAATGGAATAGATCACTAGGCTAAAATTCAGGCTTCTCATTAAGAAGGCAACATGAGGCTTTACAGTGGAGCTTACAGTCACTATGTACCACTTCAAGGATGGCTACGGAAGTGATTACAAAACCCATATTCTGGTACCACAAGTTCATTTTAGCACTCTTCTTTAATAAGCTTTCAAAGGAAATCATCTCTGACAAAAGGTTTCGAGCAAATGTCAGAAGATTTGGTAATAAAAACTACAGTAATTGATAACCAATAGTCAAGATATCTTGATGATGCCTTAAATGTTTCAAAGGCAAAAAACAACCAAGTGCTTCAGTTCCTCTGGATCAAGGGCACACAGTATAGTACTTAAGTCCACACACCTCCCATTGACTTCTACACCTGCTGCTTCCTACAGACCCATTCCCCTACTCTCTAAGTCACACTTTGCCCTAAGAATATACAAAAACAACAAATGTACAACAAACACATATGCTATTTAACCCAGGAACCTATCCTACAGATAACCCACTCCAGTATTCTTCCCTGGGAAATCCCATGGACAGAGGAGTCTGGTGGTCTACAGTCCATGGGGTCACAAAAGTCAGACATGACTTAGTGACTGACTAAACAACAACAAGTAACACTGTATGTCACAGCAAGACCACAGGAAAAAGGTCTGTCTCTACACGATGATGTCAGGTCTACTAGAAATATCAAGTTCAAAAAGCAAGGTACAAAACTGTAACTAAGACAGACTATGTTTTGTGTAAGTAAGTCACAGTTGTTTACCTAAGAATTAAGAAATTCTGGAAGGACACGTTGTAAATTAATAGAGCATGTAAACTGTTGTGTAAGTAGAAACTGGGGAGAAGAGAGACAGAATGGGGCAGGTTTATACTATGTATTTTTTATAGATTTTATTTTTGAACCACATTAACATATTATCTACTCACAATTTTAAATAGGCAATATTAATTTTAAAGAAAAGAAAATCAAACCACAGCATTCTTAGTACCTGATATGGTACTTTCGCCCAGCTAAGTGGCTGGCCCAGTACCCTGACTTCCAGAACCTGTAGCCATCCATCTCTCTGCGGCTGTCACAGAAAGGCGTGTAACCGTAAGGAGCACCATCCAAATTGAAATCTCTTAACTCTTTCAAGTCTGTTCGCACGATCTGAAGAAGAAAGGCCCACAGTTATCTGTTTAACAACTGCACAGATAGCAGTTTCTGGAAAATACCAAGGGCAGCTCAGGGACCGATCGATCGCTCAAGCCAGGCTTCTTAAGTAGGCCAAATGCTCTCACTACCACGTAGCCTGGTGCTTGGCACACAGTATTCAAAGTATTCAAAAAAAGCAGAAGTAAAACAAATTTACACTGTGTAGAATCTCTGTGACTCAGTTTCCGCATCTACAATGGAGCTCTGACAGGCCTCTTGGGAGGATCACATGCACTCGTGTACGGACAATGGGGAATGATGCCTGGCACACAGTGAGTGCTCAGCAGGGATGAAGAGTGGTTGTACTAGAACTAGAGGAAAGCAGGATTCATGCTGAGCCACTTGTGATATAAATTAGTCAGGTGGGGCAGAATTCCCCAAAGCTGTATGAACTCTGTCCAAATGACTTTTGCATATATTACATCACTTCCATTCAGATGAGGAACTCAGGTTTCAGCCAGCTCAAGATAAGAGTAAACACTACAGGGCAGAAGCATATTTATACTTTTTGAGTTGGTATGCTCTAAACTTAGTGTGTTCCTCTTAATTTAGTCAATCTTGACAGCAGGAAGACCATCTGAAGTGCTCCGAATGGTCAAGGCCCGGTTAATCATTTCCCTTACCTGCATCAGTAACTCCTAGCTTTGGGACAAATGACTGGAGATGACAGCAAGTAGTGCTATGTTAAATGGGTGAATTTTCCAGTTTTTAGTTTGTATATTAAATGAGTTAACTTTAAGATACAAAACTACATAAATGATATAATCACAACTAAATAAAGGAGGCATAGGATAAAAGATGAAAAAGAGATACAAGGAATGCAAATTTTAAAAGTGATCACATCCAGGATCTAGAACCTATCATAAAAAGTGAAGTCAGTCAAAAAGAGAAAGACAAGTACAGTATACTAACACATAGATATGGAATCTAGTAAGAGGGTAATGGTAACACACGCAGTGAAGTGATGGAAAAAATAGACATAGAGAACAGACATGGACACTGTGGGGAATGAACAGTGGGTGGGAGGCATAGAAGGAGTGACATGGAAACCTACGCTATCATATGTGAAAAAGATAGCTATTGTCGTTTCACTGTGGGAATAGGAGATCCTACAGGGCTGTGTGAGACAGCCTGGAGGGGTGGGATGGGGGGACTGGGAGCAGGGAGGGTGCCAGGGATATGCATATGACTGATCTGGGCACATACATGTCTGTGAACAACAGCAGTCTGTAAAAAATTTTTTAATTAAATTAAATATTTTTTTTTAAAAAAGTGATCACATCCAGTCATACCTTTCCATATATTCTAAACAATGTAAAATAAGCACATTTTTTCCACAATTGGAAAGATAAAATCATTTAAAAAGGAAAAAGAAGCCTAATGCTTTTAATACAAACTGCTGAAACCCAGCCTTAAGGAGCTCACCTGATCGGCATCCACAAACAGGAACTTGTCAACCACCAGCGGGAAGAGCACATCTAGGAAGAGGATCTTGTACCCCCAGATGATGCGCTGCTTCTCAGTCTGCTGGTGAAGCCACCGGGGCCACTTGTACTGAACAAGCTCATACTGAAAATTGTACTTGTCTGCCATATAAGGTATAAACTCCTGTTTGTAGACACCGGGAACAACAGTCATTTACTTTGATTAAGAAAAAAAGTCAATCAACCACAATTATGGCACAAATATAACACATTTACCATATCAGCAGTCTAGTATGAAATATGAAATGTGATCCTGCCTCACTTGTGACTATATAAAGAATATATTTAAACTTTTGTCAAATTCCCATTTTTTATGATTTCTAATCACACGCAAGATGACCAAATATCTTTAAGTGAAGGCTTTTATATAACTAATTTATGTGTGTGTTTAAGGGAAACAGACTTCATCTAAACTTGATTTCAGTAAAACATTTTTTGAGTTTGATTTTAAGCCTTTCTCACCACTAGATCTAACCCAGGGAAAGACACAGCAAACCCAAATACTCTGAACAAGTTTGTAGCCGTTAAGTCTTTCAGATTCTAAACATAAGCACTTCAGGGGACCAAGTGAATTATTTATCTAGGAGAGGTATTACTGAAGACATTAAAAGTTGTTTGGTAAATTCTACAGAACAACAAAGAAAAAGATGCAAATAAATCTAATATTTAGATGACAAATACTAGTAAAAAGAAAG
This sequence comes from Tragulus kanchil, assembly GCA_022376925.1. Classification (NCBI taxonomy): domain Eukaryota; kingdom Metazoa; phylum Chordata; class Mammalia; order Artiodactyla; family Tragulidae; genus Tragulus; species Tragulus kanchil. The sequence continues at coordinate 24,154,849 of JAIOJX010000026.1, forward strand.
CAGAAAACATTCCATGTATGTTTTTGCTATGCACAGATGATATACTACAGATCACTGGGTACAGTTGTTCAACACAGAACAAATCATCCTTCTCTTTGGAACCAATATCATGCTTTCTTTTTTGTTGTTGTTAATATTTATTTATTTGGCTGTACTTTGTCTTAGTCATAGCACGCAAGATCTTTAGTTACGGCATGTAGGATCTAGTTCCCTAATTAGGATCAAACCCAGACCCTCTGCATTGGGAGCTCAGAGTTTTAACCACTGCACCACCAGGGAAGTCCCCAGTACTGTGCTTGCTAATTAAATGAGGATATGCATGCTCAAGGAAAATGTTACTCCTAAAAATTTTTTGTTATCGAACCTTAAACCAAGTTACTTTTGGTTTTACAACTTTAGAAATCACAAGAGCACATCTAGGAAGAGGATCTTGTACCCCCAGATGATGCGCTGCTTCTCAGTCTGCTGGTGAAGCCACCGGGGCCACTTGTACTGAACAAGCTCATACTGAAAATTGTACTTGTCTGCCATATAAGGTATAAACTCCTGTTTGTAGACACCGGGAACAACAGTCATTTACTTTGATTAAGAAAAAAAGTCAATCAACCACAATTATGGCACAAATATAACACATTTACCATATCAGCAGTCTAGTATGAAATATGAAATGTGATCCTGCCTCACTTGTGACTATATAAAGAATATATTTAAACTTTTGTCAAATTCCCATTTTTTATGATTTCTAATCACACGCAAGATGACCAAATATCTTTAAGTGAAGGCTTTTATATAACTAATTTATGTGTGTGTTTAAGGGAAACAGACTTCATCTAAACTTGATTTCAGTAAAACATTTTTTGAGTTTGATTTTAAGCCTTTCTCACCACTAGATCTAACCCAGGGAAAGACACAGCAAACCCAAATACTCTGAACAAGTTTGTAGCCGTTAAGTCTTTCAGATTCTAAACATAAGCACTTCAGGGGACCAAGTGAATTATTTATCTAGGAGAGGTATTACTGAAGACATTAAAAGTTGTTTGGTAAATTCTACAGAACAACAAAGAAAAAGATGCAAATAAATCTAATATTTAGATGACAAATACTAGTAAAAAGAAAGCAGAAAACATTCCATGTATGTTTTTGCTATGCACAGATGATATACTACAGATCACTGGGTACAGTTGTTCAACACAGAACAAATCATCCTTCTCTTTGGAACCAATATCATGCTTTCTTTTTTGTTGTTGTTAATATTTATTTATTTGGCTGTACTTTGTCTTAGTCATAGCACGCAAGATCTTTAGTTACGGCATGTAGGATCTAGTTCCCTAATTAGGGATCAAACCCAGACCCTCTGCATTGGGAGCTCAGAGTTTTAACCACTGCACCACCAGGGAAGTCCCCAGTACTGTGCTTGCTAATTAAATGAGGATATGCATGCTCAAGGAAAATGTTACTCCATCAAAACAGAAGAGACTCTTCTCTTATGTTATCGAACCTTAAACCAAGTTCTTACTCTGTGTTCGGTTTTACAACTATCGCCCCCAAACAGTTTGGAAGAATAATCAACATAGAACTATGAAGGTGAATTAGGGTAACCTAATAAAAGACAACATTGTTTAATTATACAGATAAAGGAGAAGTAGTAAACAGTATATTGCACTGTATGTAAGTCCTTTTTTTAAAATTTTTTTTTGGGGGGCCGGGTTGGGGAGGGTGGGGAGCAGGCGGGCCACTTCTATTGGGTCTTTCATTTCTCTATTTTCATCCATCTTTTGTTCTTTGGCTCCTGTGGGCCTCCCATCACGGTGGCCTCTGTTGTCGCAGAGCACCGGCTCTGGGCGCACGCGCTCCAGAGCTCGGGCTCGGTAATTGGACACATCGGTCCAGCCACTCCGCGGCACGTGGGATCTTCCCAGGCCAGGGATGGAACCGGCATCCCTTGCACTGCAAGGCAGTGTCCTTACCCACTGGACCACCAGGGAAGCCCGTGTATGTAACTCCTTAATAAGAATGTTTTCCTTTTCAAAGTCCAAGGAACAAACCTTAAATGTGGGGGACAAATAATTCTTCAAGAACCAAAATTTCACAGGAGTCTTGGTATTCTTCAATACTGATAGCATCATTATGCTGTCAAACAAAAGCCAACAGTAAAAACAATCATCCAGATCTTTTCAATCTCAACAAAATCAAGTAAAGTCAATTATGAGATCATTCAATGTTCTTTATGGTAGCGCTAACCAATGGCTCAGTTAGGCAAAGAGCAAGCGAGGAGTGGAAAGTAGAAAACTGCACTTATTCACTTTACAGAGTCATCATTAGATGGGAAAAGAGAAGCACTTATGACCTGTAAAAATACACCCAACTGACAAAGACACACGTTCTAACTACATTTCACCTTTAAATAAACTGCTTTACATGTTGACACGTTAATTATGGTACAAATGAATCATGGAGGTTGTGCTTAGTGACTACATCACTCTAAAAGAAAGTCGGTGAAGTCTCAGCAGCTCTGTGTAATAGCCCTGCTTCCCTCAGCCTACAACGGGGGAGCCTGGCCAGGGAGGAGAGCAGGAGAAGGAAGGGGATGCCAAATGCTCACAGCTTCAGGGACTCCCTACTTTTTCTCTCCTTGTTTAGGATTCCCTACTTTGAAAACAAACAAAAACAAATTTTGAGTCAAGGAATTTAATTAAATTCAGTGGTTATCAATGTCTGACATTAATATTCTAGGCCAGATACTATTTCTTTGGAATATGACAGCTAAAATGAGTAAAATGACATTTTGATTATTTGCTATAGTAGATTTTGCAGTAGAAAATTAAAAGTAAAGAAAACTCTGGCATTAGGAAAGTCACCATCAGGCAAAGGTGCATATTCATAGCCAAGCCTTCCTGACCACTGACTACAAGGTGCCCTTGAGGGCCTTTCCCCTGGTGACCCGCTGAGTCCACCAGCCAAGCCTGTGCCTCCCCTTGACTCTGGCTGCTTGACCTCAGGTGAGTCCCTCTAGCCTCTAAGTCTCAATCTGTCTATAAAACATAACTAAGACCCCTCCTGGCTCTAAGCCCCTATGAATCTTCAGAAGGCAGGTACACGGTCCTGTTCTATCTCTCTTCTCTATGTTAACCTCAAGCAATGCTTGGTGGACAATTAAAAGCCATTCTTTATAACGTCTGCACAGTGGTATTAAACGCTTATAGCTACAGCCTTATAATAGCTACACAGATGCATTTTCTATATATTATATAGCTCTACTTCATGAGGTTGGTCAAAGTAAAACAATCATCCAGATCTTTTCAATCTCAACAAAATCAAGTAAAGTCAATTATGAGATCATTCAATGTTCTTTATGGTAGCGCTAACCAATGGCTCAGTTAGGCAAAGAGCAGGAGTGGAAAGTAAAACTGCACTTATTCACTTTACAGAGTCATCATTAGATGGGAAAAGAGAAGCACTTATGACCTGTAAAAATACACCCAACTGACAAAGACACACGTTCTAACTACATTTCACCTTTAAATAAACTGCTTTACATGTTGACACGTTAATTATGGTACAAATGAATCATGGAGGTTGTGCTTAGTGACTACATCACTCTAAAAGAAAGTCGGTGAAGTCTCAGCAGCTCTGTGTAATAGCCCTGCTTCCCTCAGCCTACAACGGGGGAGCCTGGCCAGGGAGGAGAGCAGGAGAAGGAAGGGGATGCCAAATGCTCACAGCTTCAGGGACTCCCTACTTTTTCTCTCCTTGTTTAGGATTCCCTACTTTGAAAACAAACAAAAACAAATTTTGAGTCAAGGAATTTAATTAAATTCAGTGGTTATCAATGTCTGACATTAATATTCTAGGCCAGATACTATTTCTTTGGAATATGACAGCTAAAATGAGTAAAATGACATTTTGATTATTTGCTATAGTAGATTTTGCAGTAGAAAATTAAAAGTAAAGAAAACTCTGGCATTAGGAAAGTCACCATCAGGCAAAGGTGCATATTCATAGCCAAGCCTTCCTGACCACTGACTACAAGGTGCCCTTGAGGGCCTTTCCCCTGGTGACCCGCTGAGTCCACCAGCCAAGCCTGTGCCTCCCCTTGACTCTGGCTGCTTGACCTCAGGTGAGTCCCTCTAGCCTCTAAGTCTCAATCTGTCTATAAAACATAACTAAGACCCCTCCTGGCTCAAAGCCCCTATGAATCTTCAGAAGGCAGGTACACGGTCCTGTTCTATCTCTCTTCTCTGTGTTAACCTCAAGCAATGCTTGGCGGACAATTAAAAGCCATTCTTTATAACGTCTGCACAGTGGTATTAAACGCTTATAGCTACAGCCTTATAATAGCTACACAGATGCATTTTCTATATATTATATAGCTCTACTTCATGAGGTTGGTCAAAGTAAAACAAATACAATCCTCAGAGTACCTCAAATACACAGAAGTATAATAGGAAGAATCCCATAAAACACATACTCCCCAAAAGAACCACACTGTGACAAGTTCATGCATATACACTGAAATAACCAACATGACTAACCGAAGAAATCTTTCATAGAGATGACCAGATGCAACGGAGAAAATATTAATTATGTCATCTTTATCTTGCTTCACTTCCTCAGTCTTCTGTCCTCCTGTAAAGCCCCTATAACAAAGAAGGTAAAAACAAGAACACTTGAAATGCTGGTACAGACGCGTTGCCCTTTAAGGGGTGGGGGAAGAGATGGTGCTTCCCCATTCCTGCTCTTTCTGGAGAGAGCAAGGCTTGCAAAAGCAGCCCACAGGACAGGGAGGCTGCCCACAGGGACCAGTGTTGGCTAGTCCACTAGAAAGTGAAACCTACAATGGCAAGTTAACTAAGCAATTACCACTTAGCTTTTCAAAAAAGCCGACACAAAAATAACTGCACTATGAGGGGCCAGTAACCTCTTTCAGTTAGTTACTCAGTGGGAAACACTCATCTACTCTACACACAAGTGCAAGATTTAGTTGCATAGAGCAGAATCTGAAAAGCCCACACAGGCTTACTATATTCAAAACAAACATGGGATGATAGCATTTACAATTCAGTTTTTCCTTAAAATTATCTCTTCTTTATGACACCAATTTACCATTTGAAGGAGTCCCAAAATCCAGATTCATTCTCATTAGTCCCGTCGCTCAGCAAGTCCTCATTTACCATGTCTGCCTTCTTCTGAACCTGCAAGCAGTCACACGTGATTGAGTCTCGTTCCTCCTACCGGGTTTAATTGGATTGAACTGATCTTCACTGGATGCTCACTGTAAATACTGATAACACTAGGGGGTGAATTCTGCGAGCAAATAAAACCTGCCCCAAGTCCAGATACATGCAACAGAACTATGCTCATCATATCACATTAAAATCTTAATGAGGAGATAGCCACCTCTTATAACTAGGCAATCATTGTTTCTAGTTCGCAAAATTGGCCGAGAATCTTACGGTTTAAGTAAAAACAGAAGTGTAGTTCACTAAGCTAACTCTAGTTCTAGGGAAAGGGTACAGAGTGCATAAGCTCCAGTTGCCAGAAAGGATCATCTGTGATGGCCCTGTTTCAGGACTGACTAGTACAAAGAGGGGTTGAATCTTCTCGACAGCATGGGGATCATTTTTTCTGTGCAACCATGTGTGCCCTGCTTTAGATTTTACTGTGTGTAATGACTGCTCATTCCATAATACCTTTTACTTGAATTTAAGGGATGAGCAATTTCAAAATCATAAGAACAGAAAGTAAAAGTGAGAAGAAATTAAATAAGGCTACCATTTCTTACTGTTGTTGAAATTCTCATTGGCATGCTTTCCAATTTGCTGAGAATACAATCATGAATAATGATGTGAATAGTGGCTGTACAAACAACGTAGTATCTATGAAAATATCTCCTGTAAAATGAGACTGCACTGCTCACTGAGATAATCCAAAAGACGCAATCTCTCAGCTGAAGAAAGCCACAAACTCATATTTATAAGACATTTCGCATTTCAAACAACATTCCAATAAAGGCTACAGCAAAATTCCAAAGGTGAATTGAAGTTCTGGGCTGGTTTCTTTCCTTTTTCTTCAGCTTTCTTCAGAGAGATCACTGACAAATAAAACTATATAAATTTAAGGTGCACAAAATGATGACCTGGTATAGGTCTATACTGTGGAATGATCACCACAATAACACACTATTTCTGGAGTTAACACAATCCATCACCTCACACAGTTTGGGGCTGGTTTCAAGATAGATATTTTTATATAACAGCTACTAAATACCAAGTTACTGCTGCTTTTACCAACGGTAATAGAATGACTGCCTTAATATACCAAACTCACCTTCACTTTAATAATTTTGCTCTTGAAGTTGTTGAGGACAACAACAACTTCATCAGCATCAGGTGGAGAATCTGTACCATCATGACTTAGAAAAGAAAAGAAGATAGGTATCACAAATCACAACTCTCAAATTGCAGTAAAAGGACTGCCCCAAGTCCAGATACATCCCTCATCATATCACATTAAAATCTTAATGAGGAGATAGCCACCTCTTATAACTAGGCAATCATTGTTTCTAGTTCGCAAAATTGGCCGAGAATCTTACGGTTTAAGTAAAAACAGAAGTGTAGTTCACTAAGCTAACTCTAGTTCTAGGGAAAGGGTACAGAGTGCATAAGCTCCAGTTGCCAGAAAGGATCATCTGTGATGGCCCTGTTTCAGGACTGACTAGTACAAAGAGGGGTTGAATCTTCTCGACAGCATGGGGATCATTTTTTCTGTGCAACCATGTGTGCCCTGCTTTAGATTTTACTGTGTGTAATGACTGCTCATTCCATAATACCTTTTACTTGAATTTAAGGGATGAGCAATTTCAAAATCATAAGAACAGAAAGTAAAAGTGAGAAGAAATTAAATAAGGCTACCATTTCTTACTGTTGTTGAAATTCTCATTGGCATGCTTTCCAATTTGCTGAGAATACAATCATGAATAATGATGTGAATAGTGGCTGTACAAACAACGTAGTATCTATGAAAATATCTCCTGTAAAATGAGACTGCACTGCTCACTGAGATAATCCAAAAGACACAATCTCTCAGCTGAAGAAAGCCACAAACTCATATTTATAAGACATTTCGCATTTCAAACAACATTCCAATAAAGGCTACAGCAAAATTCCAAAGGTGAATTGAAGTTCTGGGCTGGTTTCTTTCCTTTTTCTTCAGCTTTCTTCAGAGAGATCACTGACAAATAAAACTATATAAATTTAAGGTGCACAAAATGATGACCTGGTATAGGTCTATACTGTGGAATGATCACCACAATAACACACTATTTCTGGAGTTAACACAATCCATCACCTCACACAGTTTGGGGCTGGTTTCAAGATAGATATTTTTATATAACAGCTACTAAATACCAAGTTACTGCTGCTTTTACCAACGGTAATAGAATGACTGCCTTAATATACCAAACTCACCTTCACTTTAATAATTTTGCTCTTGAAGTTGTTGAGGACAACAACAACTTCATCAGCATCAGGTGGAGAATCTGTACCATCATGACTTAGAAAAGAAAAGAAGATAGGTATCACAAATCACAACTCTCAAATTGCAGTAAAAGGACTGACATCAACTTGCTATATTTTTCCATCATCTTTATTATAAAGGAGTTTTTTAGGAACAAATTATTTTCTCAAAACCTGCAGAAAACCACTTCAAGCAACACAGGCACTTGTCAAAATCTCTACCTTTAACATATTGAGTGTGCCCATCAGCCACAGCCCAGACTTCCTTCCCGAGTTCCTCACTGAATGACCTTCCACAGACTGAGAGGCTCCCAGTGCTAGCAAGCATGTAATAAGCACAGACCCACGGTCTGTATTCAAGTCTGAATGCCTCCAACAAAGGAGTGCCTAGGGCCCTGGGCCCTACACCATCACCAGAAATGCATCACTACTCTCTTTAATAGGCCAGTAGCAGAGGTTTCCCTGGTAGCTCAGCTGGTAAAGAATCAACCTGCAATGCAGGAGATCCTGGGTTAGGAAGATTCCCTGCAGAAGGGATAGACTACCCACTCCAGTATTCTTGTGCTTCCCTGGTGGCTCAGATGGTGAAGAATCTACTTGCAATGAGGGAGACTTGGGTTCAATCCCTGGGTTGGGCAGATCCCCTGGAGAAGGTTTAGGCTATCCACTCCAGTATTCTCGCCTGGAGAATTCCATGGGTCATCCAAGGGGGCGCAAGGAGTTGGACACGACTGAGTGAACTGACTTTGACTTTGAGCAGTGGCTCAGCTGGTAAAGAATTTGCCTGTCAATGGAGGAGACGCAAGAAACACAATTTCAATCCCTGGATCAGGAAGAGCCCCTGGAGAAGGAAATAGCAACCCACCCCAATATTCTTGCCTGGAGAATGCCATGGACAGAGGAGCTTGGTGGACTACAGCCCACTGGGTCACAAAGAGTCAGACACAATCAAGTGCACATTCACGCATTACATTACACATAACAGCTACTAAATACCAAGTTACTGCTGCTTTTACCAACGGTAATAGAATGACTGCCTTAATATACCAAACTCACCTTCACTTTAATAATTTTGCTCTTGAAGTTGTTGAGGACAACAACAACTTCATCAGCATCAGGTGGAGAATCTGTACCATCATGACTTAGAAAAGAAAAGAAGATAGGTATCACAAATCACAACTCTCAAATTGCAGTAAAAGGACTGACATCAACTTGCTATATTTTTCCATCATCTTTATTATAAAGGAGTTTTTTAGGAACAAATTATTTTCTCAAAACCTGCAGAAAACCACTTCAAGCAACACAGGCACTTGTCAAAATCTCTACCTTTAACATATTGAGTGTGCCCATCAGCCACAGCCCAGACTTCCTTCCCGAGTTCCTCACTGAATGACCTTCCACAGACTGAGAGGCTCCCAGTGCTAGCAAGCATGTAATAAGCACAGACCCACGGTCTGTATTCAAGTCTGAATGCCTCCAACAAAGGAGTGCCTAGGGGCCCTGGGCCCTACACCATCACCAGAAATGCATCACTACTCTCTTTAATAGGCCAGTAGCAGAGGTTTCCCTGGTAGCTCAGCTGGTAAAGAATCAACCTGCAATGCAGGAGATCCTGGGTTAGGAAGATTCCCTGCAGAAGGGATAGACTACCCACTCCAGTATTCTTGTGCTTCCCTGGTGGCTCAGATGGTGAAGAATCTACTTGCAATGAGGGAGACTTGGGTTCAATCCCTGGGTTGGGCAGATCCCCTGGAGAAGGTTTAGGCTATCCACTCCAGTATTCTCGCCTGGAGAATTCCATGGGTCATCCAAGGGGTCGCAAAGAGTTGGACACGACTGAGTGAACTGACTTTGACTTTGAGCAGTGGCTCAGCTGGTAAAGAATTTGCCTGTCAATGGAGGAGATGCAAGAAACACAATTTCAATCCCTGGATCAGGAAGAGCCCCTGGAGAAGGAAATAGCAACCCACCCCAATATTCTTGCCTGGAGAATGCCATGGACAGAGGAGCTTGGTGGACTACAGCCCACTGGGTCACAAAGAGTCAGACACAATCAAGTGCACATTCACGCATTACATTACACATAGCAAGACCCGACTTTAGAGTTTTGTCCATATACTCAACCTGGCATCTAGAAAGAACTAGAACAAGCTCTGTTTGCAAGCAGACAGGGCAGAGGAGGAAAAAGTAAAGATAATATTTCCCTACGAAGCAACTATAACATCTAAAATTTCCAGTCACCAATTTAGGTGCTAACTTCAGAAAGATCCAATAAAATAAAAATCCACTGGATTCATTGCCATCCAGCAGAGAGCAGAGCTTATGGGAAAAGGAGAGATTCTGATAGGGAACATGGAACATTCCAAAACCCAGGAAGCACAGGAGGAAGACACCCCTCAACCGCTGCATGGAGAGGAGGCCCACACACTCTGTAGGGAAGAGTGGTCAGGAAGAGGGCATATAGAGGGATGGAGTTTAGAAACACAACAGAGAAGCTCTTAATGACAGTAATAAAATTCTTTAACACCATATTTGGGAGAAAACCCTACCATGTACAATGAAGATATTATAATATAAAAGTCTACTATTTTCTTGGCAAGATATATGCATCCTTTCACATGTGTCAGATAAGATTCTATGAAGCTGAGGACACAACAGAATGTTGTTTTCAAATAAACTAATGGAAATCAGCCCCAAAATGAACTGGCATGAAGTCTTCTCACATACGTTAAGACTAATTTAAATTGTGTCAAGCAGAATTTAGACCACACCTTTTTACAAGACAGTATAATATTTTTAAACTAACAGTCACTTGCAGCAAACCTTAAATCAAAACACAGGCTACTGACAAAACATACTAGAAGTACTTCCATACCACTTCAGACTTGGAAAGACAAGGGTTCGCATCAAGATTCCATGGCCAAAGCCTACATGTCTGGTCAATCTGCAATTCACTCAGGGTAGAGAAATATACCATCTTGGGCTGAAAAGTCTGATTGTTCTTCATTTCTTTTCTCCTTTCTCAAAATGACTCACTTTCTCATCTGCTTATGGTTTTCACCACCATTAACAGAATGATCTGATTCTGGGATACTATTAGCACAAAAGAATGATTGAAGCCAAATTTGACTATATATATTGTCAGTATTTATACTGCATATTATCCAACTGCACAACATAGAGCTGTGTGTATGTTTGTGTGTGCATGAAGTCACTTCAGTAGTGGCAGATCCTATAGACTATTAGTTGCAAGCAGACAGGGCAGAGGAGGAAAAAGTAAAGATAATATTTCCCTCTGAAGCAACTATAACATCTAAAATTTCCAGTCACCACTTTAGGTGCTAACTTCAGAAAGATCCAATAAAATAAAAATCCACTGGATTCATTGCCATCCAGCAGAGAGCAGAGCTTATGGGAAAAGGAGAGATTCTGATAGGGAACATGGAACATTCCAAAACCCAGGAAGCACAGGAGGAAGACACCCCTCAACCGCTGCATGGAGAGGAGGCCCACACACTCTGTAGGGAAGAGTGGTCAGGAAGAGGGCATATAGAGGGATGGAGTTTAGAAACACAACAGAGAAGCTCTTAATGACAGTAATAAAATTCTTTAACACCATATTTGGGAGAAAACCCTACCATGTACAATGAAGATATTATAATATAAAAGTCTACTATTTTCTTGGCAAGATATATGCATCCTTTCACATGTGTCAGATAAGATTCTATGAAGCTGAGGACACAACAGAATGTTGTTTTCAAATAAACTAATGGAAATCAGCCCCAAAATGAACTGGCATGAAGTCTTCTCACATACGTTAAGACTAATTTAAATTGTGTCAAGCAGAATTTAGACCACACCTTTTTACAAGACAGTATAATATTTTTAAACTAACAGTCACTTGCAGCAAACCTTAAATCAAAACACAGGCTACTGACAAAACATACTAGAAGTACTTCCATACCACTTCAGACTTGGAAAGACAAGGGTTCGCATCAAGATTCCATGGCCAAAGCCTACATGTCTGGTCAATCTGCAATTCACTCAGGGTAGAGAAATATACCATCTTGGGCTGAAAAGTCTGATTGTTCTTCATTTCTTTTCTCCTTTCTCAAAATGACTCACTTTCTCATCTGCTTATGGTTTTCACCACCATTAACAGAATGATCTGATTCTGGGATACTATTAGCACAAAAGAATGATTGAAGCCAAACTTGACTATATATATTGTCAGTATTTATACTGCATATTATCCAACTGCACAACATAGAGCTGTGTGTATGTTTGTGTGTGCATGAAGTCACTTCAGTAGTGGCCGATTCTTTATGATCCTATAGACTACAGGACACCAGGCTCCTCTGTGCACGGGATTCTCCAGGCAAGAATACTGGAATGGGTTGCCTTGCCTTCCTTCAGAGGATCCTTCTGACCCAGGGACTGAACCCACATCGTTTACATCTCATGCACTGGCAAGCAGGTTCTTTACTACTAGCTGCACCTAAGCAGCCCTTATTATCCAATTACACCCTGTAAATTCTTCCATAGTTGATTTCCTGGAAAAGAACATACAATTGCAAACTAAATTCTAATTGGCTGGCTGTTAGTATACTATTCAGTTCAAGTTGATCCTCATTGCAGAATGTTCTGGGGGAAAATGCACCTGTATTGTTTAATCCTACCTGTAGATTCTGTAAATATCTTCAGAACGTCCCTTCCTTAGTCTGAGAATCCAAGCTCCTGGGTTAGCTTTTAACTGAAAATAGCCCTAGAAAAAGACAAGACAGGAAAATTTTTAGTTCTCTTGGAAACATCAAAATGCAGTTTCCGAGGGACAGCTATTTATTTTTCTGAAATGTCAGTCAACTTTATTTTAAGTAAGGTAAGACAAAATACAAAAAAATTTTTTTTAAATTTTAAGTAAAAGAAAAATTAAAAAAAAAAACAAAAAAATATAGTTGACAAACCAATGCAACTCTTAAAATCCGCATAGAAACACTAGCAAAATACAGATCTGTCAAACCAAGAAGCCCTGCTCTTTAACTGTAATTCAATGAAGAGACAGTATGTGATGCTGTCATGTTATTCCAATATACAAGTTTAACGAAACTGATGATTTTTAATATTGACCAAATTCAGTCAATCATGAATTTTAATCTCACTCATGTTCAGAAGGCTAACTGCTCCATCATAAATTGCAGGGCCCAAATGAACATGACTCAGTCTCATCACCTGATGTGTTGATTATTTACCAGATTAGCCATAACAATGGTATCCACGATGACTGGCTTGGCTGAAGTTCCTAAGGTAAACTGCAGTCCCCGGGGGGGCTGGCCAGTGGTGATGTCATAGCAGTGCCCTTCTAGTAAGAGGTACTCCAGCTCATACTCAGCAGCCACAATGCTATCCACCTGCAACATCAAAATTAAACCACCTGGAGACTACTTAGCAACAGAAACAATCTAGCGATACATGCAACAACACAGATGAACCACAAATGCATTATGCAAAGTGAATGAAATCAGACATAAAGGGCTATATACCATATCATATTTATAAAAAATTCAAGAAAAGGCAAAAAAAAAAAAAACCTATGAGGATGAAAAGCAGATCAGCCGCTGCCTGGAGCCAGAGGGAGAAGAAGGGGATCACCTGCAAAGGGGCATGAGAGAACTTTTTGGAGTGATGGAAATGCTCTGGTATCTTGATTGTGCTGGCAGTTAACAAGTATACACAATTTTAGAAACTCAGGTAGGTTGGAAGGAGAGATAGGAGAAAGGACACAGAAAACAATAAGGAGGTTTATTCCAAAAGTACAGAGGGCAGAATAAGACATTAATCCAGGAAGGCAGTATTGAGAAAAAAATCATGTAAAATAGAATTTCTGAAAGAATGAATATGTTTAAAAGCAAATAAAGGAGAAGAAAGACAAGACACTCCTACAGGATTAATAATGAGAAAAAAGAAAGAACGGTCAGAAAAACATCAGACAAAAGTGAAAATTCCTCTTGGCCTTTAGAATATAACTGAAATATAGCTGTTCTAAATCCAAGTGCCCAAGATGATATAATGGCTCCAGAGTGGCATAAAACCACCTATCAACTGACTAAATAATTGCTAATTCCCTGCAAAAATATAACTACAAACTCTTGGGTCGGCTTGGCTTTAGCTATTAGGTTGGTGCAAAAGTAATTACGGTTTTTGCATTGTTGAAATTTGCTGTTTGATACAGGAATATATTCTAAATAAATTGCACATTTCTCACATTTTTTTTGCTAATGACTTATTACTTTTTGTTTTATATTTATTTTGGACTATGGAAATGATGTTAGACAAAAATCAAATTCAAGCAACTTTCTTATTTGAGATCAAAATGGGCTGTAAAGCAGCGAAGACAATAGCAATATCAACAACCTGTTTGACCCAGGAACTGCTAATGAATGTACACTGCAGTGGTGGTTCAATAAGTTTTGTAAAGGAGATGAGAGCCTTCAGGATGAGGAGCACAGTGGTCAGCCAACAGAAGATGACCACAACCAAAAGAGAGACAGCATCAAAGCTGATTCTCTTACAACTAACTACACGAGAAGCTGCTGAAGAATTCAGCATCAACCACTCTATGGTCATTTGGTATTTGAAGCAAATTGGAAAGGTGAAAAGGTTCGATAAGAGGATACATCATGAACTGACTGAAAATAAAATTTAAAAAAAATCAGTGTTTTGAAGTGTTATCTTCTCAACAACAAATCATTTCTCAGACTGACATGCAATGAAAAGTGGACTGGATATGACATCTGCGATGACCAGTTCAGTAGGTAAACTGAAAAGAAGTTCCTTAGCACTTCCAAAAGCCAAACTTGCAACAAAAAGCGTCATGGTCACTGGTGGTCTCCTGTCAGTCTGATCTACTACTGCTTTCCAAATCCTGGCGAAACCATTACATCTGAGAAGTATTCTCGGCAAATCAATGAGAAGCGTGGAAAACTGCAATGCGTGCAGCAGGCACTGGTCAACAGAAAGAGCCCAATTCTTCTCCATGACAACGCCCAGATGCACATTGCACAAGTAAAACTTCAAACAAACTCAGCTATGAAGTGTTTTTTGTGTGTTTTCTTTTAATTAATTAGTTCATTTTTGGCAATTCTGGGTTTTCACTGCTGCTGCAGGCTCTTCTCTAGTTGCAGGAAGCGTGGGCCACTCTCTAGCCGAGGCGAGCAGGCCTCCTGTTGCAGTGACTTCTTTGTTGTGGAACTCAGGCTCTAGGGCACACGGGCTTCAGTAGTTGCGGAGCACAGGCTCAAGAGCACAGACTCAATAGTTGTGGTTCATGGTCCCAGCTGCTCTGCAGCATGCGGGATCTTGCCAGATCAGGGATCGAACCTGTGTCTCCTGCATTGGGAGGCGAACACCCTGCCACTGAGCTACGAGGGAAGCCCTGAAATGATGTTAGACAAAAATCAAATTCAAGCAACTTTCTTATTTGAGATCAAAATGGGCTGTAAAGCAGCGAAGACAATAGCAATATCAACAACCTGTTTGACCCAGGAACTGCTAATGAATGTACACTGCAGTGGTGGTTCAATAAGTTTTGTAAAGGAGATGAGAGCCTTCAGGATGAGGAGCACAGTGGTCAGCCAACAGAAGATGACCACAACCAAAAGAGACAGCATCAAAGCTGATTCTCTTACAACTAACTACACGAGAAGCTGCTGAAGAATTCAGCATCAACCACTCTATGGTCATTTGGTATTTGAAGCAAATTGGAAAGGTGAAAAGGTTCGATAAGAGGATACATCATGAACTGACTGAAAATAAAATTTAAAAAAAATCAGTGTTTTGAAGTGTTATCTTCTCAACAACAAATCATTTCTCAGACTGACATGCAATGAAAAGTGGACTGGATATGACATCTGCGATGACCAGTTCAGTAGGTAAACTGAAAAGAAGTTCCTTAGCACTTCCAAAAGCCAAACTTGCAACAAAAAGCGTCATGGTCACTGGTGGTCTCCTGTCAGTCTGATCTACTACTGCTTTCCGAATCCTGGCGAAACCATTACATCTGAGAAGTATTCTCGGCAAATCAATGAGAAGCGTGGAAAACTGCAATGCGTGCAGCAGGCACTGGTCAACAGAAAGAGCCCAATTCTTCTCCATGACAACGCCCAGATGCACATTGCACAAGTAAAACTTCAAACAAACTCAGCTATGAAGTGTTTTTTGTGTGTTTTCTTTTAATTAATTAGTTCATTTTTGGCAATTCTGGGTTTTCACTGCTGCTGCAGGCTCTTCTCTAGTTGCAGGAAGCGTGGGCCACTCTCTAGCCGAGGCGAGCAGGCCTCCTGTTGCAGTGACTTCTTTGTTGTGGAACTCAGGCTCTAGGGCACACGGGCTTCAGTAGTTGCGGAGCACAGGCTCAAGAGCACAGACTCAATAGTTGTGGTTCATGGTCCCAGCTGCTCTGCAGCATGCGGGATCTTGCCAGATCAGGGATCGAACCTGTGTCTCCTGCATTGGGAGGCGAACACCCTGCCACTGAGCTACGAGGGAAGCCCTGAAGTTTTGCCTTATCTTCCATATTCACCCAACCTCTTGCCAACCGGCTACCACTTCTTCAAACATCCCAACAACTTTTCGCAGAGAAAATGCTTCCACAACCAGGAGAATGCAGAAAATGCTTTCCCAGAGTTCATCAAATTCTAAAGCACAGATTTTTATGCTACAAGACTAAACAAACTTGTTTCTTGTTGGCAAGAATGTGTTGATTATAATGGTTCCTTTTTTGATTAATAAAGACATATTTGAGGCTAGTTATAATGATTTAAAATTCACAGTCTGAAACCATAATTACATTTGCACCAACCTAGTAATTAAAGAGCTTCTATCCCACACTAGTTCAGGCTTGGTTTTTTAACCCTATCTAGTGCTAATAATGAACTTTTTTAGAGCTTAACATGTTATTGCAATACAATATTCCAAAAGTATAATAGTAAGAGCTAAGAGAAAAAGCCCCACATGCTCACAAGTCTCAGACTCTGTATTTTCAATGGAATGCAGAGAAACCGGAGGAAGTTTAAGAAAAAGCAGCAAAAACTCTGGGAAATAATGGAAGAAATCTGCTTTGCATTTGACTTTGTACTTCTGTGCACTATTCTTTAGTGTCTTTTGTGGCCATTCTATAATCTCTTCAACAAAAGTTGGTTCTTCAAAGGCAAAGACTATATTCTGTTAAAAATACGGTGGATAGGGCTTCCCCTGGTGGTCCAGTGGATAAGGACACCGCCTTGCAGTGCAAGGGGCGCCGGTTCGATCCCTGGCCTGGGAAGATCCCACGTGCCGCGGAGCGGCTGGACCGATGTGTCCAATCACCGAGCCGGAGCTCTGGAGCGCATGCGCCCAGAGCCGGTGCTCTGCGATGACAGATGCCACCACGATGGGAGGCCCACATGGGCCAAGGAACAAAGACGGATGAAAATAGAGAAATGAAAGACCAACAGAAGTGGCCTGCCCGCTCCCCTCCCTCCCCAACCCGACCCCCGCCCAAAATAAATAAATAAATCTTTAAAAAATAAATAAATAAAACAACAGGAACTTGTTAAAAAAAAAATACAGTGGATAGAATTAGGGAAAAGCAAGCGTGTATGTATGTGTACACACATACACACATAAACACATTCTCTTTCTCCTTCAACCAGCTTAGTACCTAAGAGATTCTCCTTCCATTTTGGTCTATGTGCTGCCAAAGCAAGCAGAGGAGTTCTTCTTAAAGACACTAGTTATACAACGTCATGAAAAGAAGCCTGCAAAGTTCTTTGGTAACTATCTTCAAGTTCCCAATCTTGATTCCCCAAGAAGACAGAACCAGAAAACAAGCTTCAATTGTAGTAGGAGATATCCAGGGCAGACACAATGACAAGTGTTTTTAAAAGGAAGGAGGCTCTGACGCAGTATAAGCTCCCTGGATGTAAAGACCATGTCTTTTAGTTCCTGTGTTAATACATTCTGAGCTAGGTACAGAGTGAGGGCTGGGAAGAGACATAAGTGAAATGGAACCACACTGTCTTTGAAAATGGATTAAGGGAAAAGGACCACTTAACTTAGAGACTCCAAATACAGTTATATTAAAGAAATGAAAAACAATAAAGAAAAGCCAATGGAACCTAAAACTGGTTCTTCACAAATACCAACAAATGAGCACATTATAGCTAGACTGACCAAGAAAAAAAGACAGAGGAATCAACTTACTGAAATCATGAAAGATGAAGGAAACATGGCTGTTTATTAAACTTAAAAGACTGTAAGAAAATACTATGAAATAACTGTATGCCAACAAATTAGATAACCTAGATATAATGGATATATTCCTAAGAGACACAAACTTCGAAAACTGACTCAAGAAAAGATAGAAAATCTAAACAGATCTACAACAAGAGACTGAATCAATAATTTAAATTTTTTCCAATGAGGCAAGAAAATTATATAAAAGGCATCAGATTGGAAAGAAAGTAGTAAAACTATTTGTAGATGATATGACCATGTATAGGCTTGTATACTAAGAACCACAAAACACTGTTGAAAGAAATTAAGGACTTATGTAAATAGAAAGATATCCCATATTGATGGTTCAGAACATTTAATACTGTTAAGATGGCAATACCTTCTACATTGATTTGGGGATTTAATGCAATTCCTATTAAAATCCCAGCAGCCTTTTCTGCAGATTTTAACAAGCTTATTCCAAAACGCAAAGAACCTAGAATAGCCCTAACTATCTTGAAAAAGAAGACTGTGACCAGAAAACTTACACTTCCTAATTTGAAAACTTATAAGACAGTATGGTACTGGTCTAAGGACAAACACACACATCAATGGAATAGAACTGAGAGCCTAGAATTAAACCTTCACATTTAGGGTTAACTGATTATAGTCAAAAAGGTACAAAGACCATTCAGTGGGGAAAGAATAGATTTTTACAACAAATGGTGCTGGGACAACTGGATATTCACATGCCAAAGAATAAAGCTGGAAGTCCACTCCATATCGTATACAAAGATTTAACTTCAAAAGAATCAAAGAAGTAAAATGTAAGAGTTTTAAATTGTGAAAGTCCTAGAAGAAAACACTGAAGTAAACCCTTGTGACCTGAGATGAAACAATGATATAACTCCAGAAGAACAAGTGACAAAAGAAAAAATAAGGCAACCAGACTTTATGAAGATTAGAAGCTTTTGTGCTTCAAAAGACACCATCAAAAACAGTGAAAAGACAACCTATGAAATGGGAGAAAATATATGAAAAGCATACATGTGCTAAAGGAACTTTACTCAGAATATATAAAGAACTTTTACAATTCAACAATTAAAAGATGAGTCAGTTAAAAAAAAAAAAAAGATGAGTCAATTTTTTAAACAGGCCAAAGATTTGAATAGACATTTCTCCAATGATACACAAATGGCCAGTAAACACACACAAAAAAATGCTCAACATCATTTGCTGTTAGGGCAATCACTTTGGAAATCAGTCTGGCAGCCCCTTAAAAAGTTAAAGATAAAATTATCATATAAAAGAAAAAATTACCACATGATCCAGCAATCCCACTCCTAAATATATACCCAAGAGAAAGAAGAGAATATCTACAAAAACTTATGAACATAGCAGCATTATTCATACTAGTAAGAAAGTAGAAACAACCCTAATATCTATCAGTGATACAGCCATAAGAAATTAAGGACTTATGTAAATAGAAAGATATCCCATATTGATGGTTCAGAACATTTAATACTGTTAAGATGGCAATACCTTCTACATTGATTTGGGGATTTAATGCAATTCCTATTAAAATCCCAGCAGCCTTTTCTGCAGATTTTAACAAGCTTATTCCAAAACGCAAAGAACCTAGAATAGCCCTAACTATCTTGAAAAAGAAGACTGTGACCAGAAAACTTACACTTCCTAATTTGAAAACTTATAAGACAGTATGGTACTGGTCTAAGGACAAACACACACATCAATGGAATAGAACTGAGAGCCTAGAATTAAACCTTCACATTTAGGGTTAACTGATTATAGTAAAAAAGGTACAAAGACCATTCAGTGGGGAAAGAATAGATTTTTACAACAAATGGTGCTGGGACAACTGGATATTCACATGCCAAAGAATAAAGCTGGAAGTCCACTCCATATCGTATACAAAGATTTAACTTCAAAAGAATCAAAGAAGTAAAATGTAAGAGTTTTAAATTGTGAAAGTCCTAGAAGAAAACACTGAAGTAAACCCTTGTGACCTGAGATGAAACAATGATATAACTCCAGAAGAACAAGTGACAAAAGAAAAAATAAGGCAACCAGACTTTATGAAGATTAGAAGCTTTTGTGCTTCAAAAGACACCATCAAAAACAGTGAAAAGACAACCTATGAAATGGGAGAAAATATATGAAAAGCATACATGTGCTAAAGGAACTTTACTCAGAATATATAAAGAACTTTTACAATTCAACAATTAAAAGATGAGTCAGTTAAAAAAAAAAAAAAGATGAGTCAATTTTTTAAACAGGCCAAAGATTTGAATAGACATTTCTCCAATGATACACAAATGGCCAGTAAACACACACAAAAAAATGCTCAACATCATTTGCTGTTAGGGCAATCACTTTGGAAATCAGTCTGGCAGCCCCTTAAAAAGTTAAAGATAAAATTATCATATAAAAGAAAAAATTACCACATGATCCAGCAATCCCACTCCTAAATATATACCCAAGAGAAAGAAGAGAATATCTACAAAAACTTATGAACATAGCAGCATTATTCATACTAGTAAGAAAGTAGAAACAACCCTAATATCTATCAGTGATACAGCCATACAATGGACATAAGAAATAAATAAAAAATAGAATACAGTATATCCATACAGTGGAACACTATCTGGCAGTACAAAGGAATAAAGTACTAATACATGCCAAAACATGAATGAACCTTGAAAATAATTTAAGTGAAAGAAGCCAGTCACAAAAAACATGATTCTATTTAGATGAATGTAGAATAGGTAAATCCAGAGAGATGGAAAGTAGATTAGTGGTTGTCAGAGGGCAAGTGGAATCGGGAGGGCGGGGTGATTATTCACGGGTATAGAGATTCTTTAAGGGATGATGAAAATTTTCTAAACTTAGACAGTGGTGATGGCTGCACAACTCTGTGAATATACTAAAACTACTGCACTGCTTACTACATAAGGGTGAATTTAATGATATCTGAATCAGATCTCAGCGAGGCTCTTATTTGAACACTACCATCTCAGAAGCCCCCTAGACTGTGCGTCAGTCTGCTGAGTCAGAGACTACCACAACCACATCTTCAGCAGGGTTACATGGGGTAGGATACTGGGAAACAGTTTCTTACCTCTTCTAAATAAATATTATCAAGGTCATAAGGCGTTCTGACAGACTCTACCATCCAACTCTCAGGTGTGTTCAGGTTCAGAGTGAACAGAGGAGACTGTGGCATATCCAAAAATTTTGCTATTGGACCCTTAGCAAAGCTATTGTCTGAAGTGAAAGAAATCTCTGGTTCCAAGACATAGCGGTAAAAGCTGAAATGGAAAAGAACAGATGTTATTATTTTTTTTTAATGCCACCACAACCCCTGAGTATGTATACATCCACACAGGTAAACAACTGGCTTAAGATAAACTAGATTTGAAAGGGCTTCCTTCCAGACTGAGAAAGTGTTTCCAAAACCATCTCTTCCCCTAATTATATGTTCTATTGTTGAAGACACCAGGAGAGCAGGGGAAGTGGGATTGGGAGGGGAGGTCATTCCTTCCTGCATTGTGGGAGAAGGGGAAATGCTTGTGTCCCCACACTGATACTAAATTCTTCAAACTTTTGTTCAGTTCTTAGAAATTTAACAAAACTTCAGTAAGTGATTTCTTTTTTTTCCCAAACGTGATGTCCATATATAAATCAGTTTGATTCTTAACATTCAATTTCAGCTTTCAGATTAAGCACAATTTTTTCCAGAGATTGATCTCTTAACCAGCTTGTTTACCTTTTTAATGGCATGTCGGAAAGTTTAGATTGGCAGTTCATGAATACTCTTAGATTCATGTTGATCAGTTGAGTTAAAACCTAAAGAAGTAAATCAGATGGCAAGACATAAAAATTTTTCCTACAAAGTGACAGATACTTGAGACAAAATATTTACATTTTCTCTTCAGAAATGTGTATCTCAAGAAAAAATACCAACATAATAAATACTATAAAGTCTGCA
This sequence comes from Tragulus kanchil, assembly GCA_022376925.1. Taxonomy (NCBI): domain Eukaryota; kingdom Metazoa; phylum Chordata; class Mammalia; order Artiodactyla; family Tragulidae; genus Tragulus; species Tragulus kanchil. The sequence goes on from JAIOJX010000026.1 coordinate 24,176,623, forward strand.
CTGGGTAAATCCCTAGAAATCAACAGCTCTAGTGCATAATCTGAATCACACGTACCTATCACGGGAACAAAATACAGGCACTGCCTCTGCAGTTGTACCTACCAAAAGCAAAGGGGCAAGTCTCTGTGCTTCTCTGGTAACAGGGTCAATGACAGCCACAACATCAAAGTAGGTCTCCCCTTCCTTTGGCCTCAGTTTAATTGCACTACAGAGATCAAAAAGATAAAATGTTAATCTGGAGGAAAACAGGAAACAGTTCATTTCTTGAGGGGGTAGGGGCAGGAAGACAACGCATCCAACACAACTAATCAACTCTCTTAGCATTTCCCAAAAAACTTTAGATCTTAAACAACCAGGTTCCACGGTGGTCAACGATGTGATTATCTCGACCTCAAAGCTTGCAAAATCCTCTAAAAGCTTCTGATGTTTGTTTTTAACAGTTAAGGAACAGTATGCCAATTTGTATTTCTTGGCAAGAAGGCTATGAAGAGAGACGCAACTGACATTTTCAAATAGTAAAAGAACATAAGAATATTACAAGAAATTTGCCAAAGAGAGAAAAAGGAAATAATCATAAAATCTCACCATCCCAACTCCACCATTTTATGACATATTTCTACGTAGTCCTCCTTAAATGCCTATATATAGATCAGATTTACCTATAGGATATCAGAAATTTTATAATGATTTCACTCCTTCCTCTAGAAATTTATTCTAAAGATTTTTCCATCAATATCCTGAATAAGAAATAATCTTCAATTTTCCAAGTGAACACTTAAACTATTCCTCACTGCTAGACATTTAGATAGCTTTCAAGCTGTAAAGAACATCTCACATCCAGTTTTTATCACACTTGGAAATTTCTTGAGAATTAATGTACTCCTAGACATGAGAGTCATAATGAAACAAATACTTTTGTGGCTAATAGTCTTGTCAACCACATTTCCTGAAGAACTAAACAATTTTACAGGGCCAAGAAATGAACTTCACTGCATCTTGTCAATGTTAAGTTATATATATATATATTTTGTCTGTCCTTAATTAGCAAAAATGGACAACATCTAGGATTTCTGGGGAGACCATGCATTTTCTCATGTTATTTCCAATTACATGGTCTCCTTCTAAAACCACTTTGACTTAAGTGACAAGAGAAGTAGGGGCCTCTAATACATTTTAAAAGGAATAAACTTGAAAAGGATTTAAAAACACATCCAATTTTCTGAATATTTTTCAAATTTTATTTATGTTTGGCTGTACTGGGTCTTCACATTCCTGTTTGTGGGCTCTCGCTAGTTGCAGTGAGTAGGAGCTACTCTAGCTGCAGTACGATCCCTGGGTCAAGAAGATCTCTTAGAATAGGAAATAGGAACCCATTTGCCTGGAAAACCCCATGGACAGAGAAGCTTGGTGTGTTACAGTCCACAGGCTCGAAAAGACTCAGACAACTGAGCACACACATGCTATTCATAATCCAGACTTACTGAATCAGAAACCCTGGTGGGGGCTTCCCTGGTGGTCCAGTGGGTAAGGACACCGCCTTGCAGTGCAAGGGGCACCGGTTCAATCCCTGGCCTGGGAAGATCCCACGTGCTGTGGAGTGGCTGGACTGATGTGTCCAATTACCGAGGCGGAGCTCTGGAGCGCATGCGCCCAGAGCCAGTGCTCTGCGACAACAGAGGCCACCACGATGGGAGGCCCACAGGGGCCAAAGAACAGAGATGGATGAAAATAGACAAATGAAAGACCAATAGAGGTAGCCCGCCTGCTCCCCTCCCCCCCCCCCCCCACCCCCCCAAAAAATAAAAAAATAAAAAAGAAACCCTGGCAGTTGATCCAACAATCTGCATTTAACAACAAACTCTCTGAGTACAAGTCAAAACATAAGAACCACTGCCACACACCTCTATAACAAAGACAGCAAGACAAAAAACAAGAAAAGAGGAATGCTGGTGTGGAAATGAAGAATGCTACAAATTAACAATATGATGTTTAAATATACGTGCTATATTCATCAGAGAAAGACACAGAAACAAGACTAGGGGAACACACACATTTTTGAGAGTGAGTAGAGCAAATGTCAAGGCTCCTTCTCCAGTCTTAATGTATTTAGGAGTCACCTAGGGAATCCTGTTACTTTACAGTGGAGATGCTGATTGGGAAGTCTGGGCAAGGGCCAGAGACTCTGCCTTTCCAAAAAGCTCCCAGACAATCCCCTCTTCCAGGGACCACACTTTCAAGGAAAAGGTATACATAATCAATAGTTTTTCCAAAAAAGACATCTAGATTTCTGGGCTCATTTCCCTGCCAATTACATGGTCTCCTTCTAAAACCACTTTGACTTAAGTGACAAGAGAAGTAGGGGCCTCTAATACATTTTAAAAGGAATAAACTTGAAAAGGATTTAAAAACACATCCAATTTTCTGAATATTTTTCAAATTTTATTTATGTTTGGCTGTACTGGGTCTTCACATTCCTGTTTGTGGGCTCTCGCTAGTTGCAGTGAGTAGGAGCTACTCTAGCTGCAGTACGATCCCTGGGTCAAGAAGATCTCTTAGAATAGGAAATAGGAACCCATTTGCCTGGAAAACCCCATGGACAGAGAAGCTTGGTGTGTTACAGTCCACAGGCTCGAAAAGACTCAGACAACTGAGCACACACATGCTATTCATAATCCAGACTTACTGAATCAGAAACCCTGGTGGGGGCTTCCCTGGTGGTCCAGTGGGTAAGGACACCGCCTTGCAGTGCAAGGGGCACCGGTTCAATCCCTGGCCTGGGAAGATCCCACGTGCTGTGGAGTGGCTGGACTGATGTGTCCAATTACCGAGGCGGAGCTCTGGAGCGCATGCGCCCAGAGCCAGTGCTCTGCGACAACAGAGGCCACCACGATGGGAGGCCCACAGGGGCCAAAGAACAGAGATGGATGAAAATAGACAAATGAAAGACCAATAGAGGTAGCCCGCCTGCTCCCCTCCCTCCCCACCCCACCCCCCAAAAAAATAAAAAAATAAAAAAGAAACCCTGGCAGTTGATCCAACAATCTGCATTTAACAACAAACTCTCTGAGTACAAGTCAAAACATAAGAACCACTGCCACACACCTCTATAACAAAGACAGCAAGACAAAAAACAAGAAAAGAGGAATGCTGGTGTGGAAATGAAGAATGCTACAAATTAACAATATGATGTTTAAATATACGTGCTATATTCATCAGAGAAAGACACAGAAACAAGACTAGGGGAACACACACATTTTTGAGAGTGAGTAGAGCAAATGTCAAGGCTCCTTCTCCAGTCTTAATGTATTTAGGAGTCACCTAGGGAATCCTGTTACTTTACAGTGGAGATGCTGATTGGGAAGTCTGGGCAAGGGCCAGAGACTCTGCCTTTCCAAAAAGCTCCCAGACAATCCCCTCTTCCAGGGACCACACTTTCAAGGAAAAGGTATACATAATCAATAGTTCAGACTTTTGTTTCTTGCATAAATAAGAAACTGCTGACTTAAATATAACAAACACTCATTTAACTAACACAACCCCAATAAAAAAAATAAAACTTCTCTAATTATAATAGCATTTGTAATTAGGGCATTTTAATTATATATAACTCAGAGAGAAACCCCTGGAGGAGGAAATGGTAACCCACTCCAGTATTCTAGCCTGGAGAATCCCTATGGACAGAGGATCCTGGAGGGCTACAGTCCATAGGGTTGCAAAGAGTCAGACACGACTGAAGCGACTGATCACATAGAGAAAACGATACGTTTAAAAAGGAAGTGTTCTTGCTCAGGTCTTAGCCATGAGAGGCAAACAAGATGGCAGGTCTATTAGGAATGTTTCCTGAAGTAGCAACCAGATTGTGTCACTTTCTGAAACCATACAGAAGGAACAGAGAATGCTGCTAGTGGGCAAAATCCAACCAGAGTTATTATTAGCAAGGAGCCACAGTCAGTGAGAAAGGAGAGGATCTCCATTCTAGCCTGGAACATCCATCCGTTCAAATTTTATCCCCACAATTTTATCCCCTGTGAGAAAGCACAGGTCAATTAAACCAAAATCCAATCTACTCTAGACTAATTAAATCCAAATCATAGAAAAGCAGGATGCAGGCTTCTGCATGTAAAGTCTCTGTGGCGATTCTAAGGTGCAAAAAGACAAGGGTGAGGCAAGGGTTCTTCCTAAAGACAAGTTAGTCTTAAATCTAATCATTAGAAAGCAACCCAGATTGTGGGACACTACACAAGACAACTGGCCTGGACTCTGAAAGAGTCAATGTCATAAAAGACCAAATAAACAAACAAAAAGTGTTTGAGCTCAGAAGAGACTAAAGAGACACAATAGCTAACTACAATGTATGAGCTGGACCAAAACAACAACCAACCAACCAATTGTAAAATGTTATTACTAGGCATTTGAGAAATCTGAAAATGGACTGGTATTATATAATATGACTTTATCAAGGTTAAATTGCTAAGGTATGCCAATAGTACTATGGAGATATTCCCAGTACTCAGGAGACAGATGCCAAAGAATTTAGGCATGGTATATAATGTTTATAAAGTACTTTCAAATGGTTGCCAAAAACTGCTGACTTAAATATAACAAACACTCATTTAACTAACACAACCCCAATAAAAAAAATAAAACTTCTCTAATTATAATAGCATTTGTAATTAGGGCATTTTAATTATATATAACTCAGAGAGAAACCCCTGGAGGAGGAAATGGTAACCCACTCCAGTATTCTAGCCTGGAGAATCCCTATGGACAGAGGATCCTGGAGGGCTACAGTCCATAGGGTTGCAAAGAGTCAGACACGACTGAAGCGACTGATCACATAGAGAAAACGATACGTTTAAAAAGGAAGTGTTCTTGCTCAGGTCTTAGCCATGAGAGGCAAACAAGATGGCAGGTCTATTAGGAATGTTTCCTGAAGTAGCAACCAGATTGTGTCACTTTCTGAAACCATACAGAAGGAACAGAGAATGCTGCTAGTGGGCAAAATCCAACCAGAGTTATTATTAGCAAGGAGCCACAGTCAGTGAGAAAGGAGAGGATCTCCATTCTAGCCTGGAACATCCATCCGTTCAAATTTTATCCCCACAATTTTATCCCCTGTGAGAAAGCACAGGTCAATTAAACCAAAATCCAATCTACTCTAGACTAATTAAATCCAAATCATAGAAAAGCAGGATGCAGGCTTCTGCATGTAAAGCCTCTGTGGCGATTCTAAGGTGCAAAAAGACAAGGGTGAGGCAAGGGTTCTTCCTAAAGACAAGTTAGTCTTAAATCTAATCATTAGAAAGCAACCCAGATTGTGGGACACTACACAAGACAACTGGCCTGGACTCTGAAAGAGTCAATGTCATAAAAGACCAAATAAACAAACAAAAAGTGTTTGAGCTCAGAAGAGACTAAAGAGACACAATAGCTAACTACAATGTATGAGCTGGACCAAAACAACAACCAACCAACCAATTGTAAAATGTTATTACTAGGCATTTGAGAAATCTGAAAATGGACTGGTATTATATAATATGACTTTATCAAGGTTAAATTGCTAAGGTATGCCAATAGTACTATGGAGATATTCCCAGTACTCAGGAGACAGATGCCAAAGAATTTAGGCATGGTATATAATGTTTATAAAGTACTTTCAAATGGTTGCCAAAAATGTGAGTGTATGTATGTCTACATGCAAACATATACTATACATACACACAGGGATAAACGTGGCACAATGTCAATAATTGGTGAATCTAGGTTAAAGATATCTGGGTGTTCACTGTAATAGTCTTTTAACTATTCTCCAAGTTTGAAACTAGTTTTCAAAAAAAAGATGGAAAAAGACAAGTGGTCTAAAAACTGTTTAATCTTTAATATCAGAAAATTACAGTGTTCTGTTTTCTTAAAGGGTGTATTCAGAACTGTTTTTAGATTTATTTAGAAATAAATGGGGGCTTCCCCTGGTGGTCCAGTGGGTAAGGACACCGCCTTGCACTGCAAGGGGCGCCGGTTCGATCCCTGGCCTGGGAAGATCCCACGTGCCGTGGAGCGGCTGGACCGATGTGTCCAATCAGCGAGCCGGAGCTCTGGAGCGCATGCGCCCAGAGCCGGAGCTCTGCGACGCCACCGCGATGGGAGGCCCACAGGAGCCAAAGAACAAAGACGGATGAAAACAGAGAAATGAGAGACCACTAGAAGTGGCCCGCCCACTCCCTCCCTCCCCAACCCGACCCCCGCCCAAAATAAATAAATAAATCTTTAAAAAAAAAAAAAAGAAAGAAATGGGCAGCCATGGGGGACAAATGGCAGGCGATTGGTGGAGAGGGGGCGGGGCACAGCCAGGCCAGGCCCCAGTGGCAGAGCAGTGCGGATCCGAGCTCACGCAATAACCCGAACCAACCAACGGCTTGGCGCCAGCCGGCAGGCAGCCGGGAGACACGCACACGCGCACACGTAGTCCCTGCAGCTTCCATGGCGGACAATGGCCGCGCACCCCGCGGCACCGTGTTGGCGGCTCCGCCCCCTGGATCGCGAAATGGCGGTCCAGCGCGCTGCATCTACTTTCAGAGCCCCCCTGGGGCTGCAGGCAAGGACGAGGGCCCAGTGTGGCGCCAAGGAATGGTCACGGCCAAGTACGACTGCAAGGACCTACGGAAGCGCCTCAACCTGGAGGAGTGGATCCTGGAGCAGCTCACGTGCCTGTACGACGGCCAGGAAGAGGAGTCCCTAGAGCTGAAAATCGATGTGGATGAACTCCTGGACATGGAGAGTGATGATACCCGAGCTTCCAGGGTCAAGGAGCTGCTGGTCGACTGTTACAAACCCACCGAGGCCTTCATCTCTGGCCTGCTGGACAAGATCCGGGGCACACAGAAGCTGAGCACACCCCAGAAGAAGTAAGGGTCCCTGAACCAGGTGAACGGTGCCTCCCCCAGGACAATCGCTGACCCCCGACCTTGTAGCAACAGCCTGGTGCCCTGAGCAGGGCTCCCCATGCCCCTGGCCCAGGGGCCTCTTCCCTGCCCCCTCATTTTGCCACTTTTGGGGGTTTTTATTATTATCAAACCGATGGGACTTTTTGTGTTTCTATATTGATTGCGGCACAGGCCCTTTAATAAAGCTAGACTAGGCCTTTGGTGTAGTTCAAAAAAAAAGAAATAAATGTCAACTTTTATGCAACTGAGCTCTGTTGTGAGTTTTATACATGAATATAAACATGAAAACCACACATCATATTTATATACACTTTAAATGGAAAAATAAAGGAGCTGAGGAAAAGGAAAGTATGGACAAAATTAACACTGATACTATACCTGTGTCTGTCTTCGAAAAACTGGTATTCAATTCTTGCATCTCCTTTAGGTTGAGCTGACAGGAGAGCATCCACCTTCATCACCAAGTCACTGGCCCTGAAAGACATGGTTGGTGAAATCAGGCATCTCTTTGACAGGTTTTCCACTTGTTACAATCAACCTAAGTACTAAATGCCAACGAGATGGTTTGAAGAAAGAGTAAACTTTGTACCACTAAGCATAACAACAACAACAAAACAGAAACTACAAATTGTTCTCACTGATCAGTTCTAGCCCTGCCGTAAGTACTGATTTTTCCGTATGTGAAATGAAGATAACCCCTACTCTGTGTGGCTCTTACTCTGGCTAAATACACAAAATAAAGCACCTAGCTCAGCCCGGCCCACAGCAGACAGCCAGTGTCATTTATACTCTCCTTCACTCTCTTCTAAATAACTTTATTACTTTTTACGATCACTAGAGTAAACATTTACTAAAAAAACATTCAGGAAAAAAATGTGAGGAGAAAATGGAGATACACACAATAACAGCATATTCAAGAAATAACGTTGATAACATTTTAGTTCATATTTCTTCTATATTGTAAAATATATATATCCACACACAAAAGTACTACTATATTACCTGGTAGTCTGATTTTTCATTTAATAATAAAGCATTACTTTGTTGGGAGTATATCAATATGACTGTATAATATTACATTTATGGATACATCATAATCGATTTCACTATTACAATCAGCATCACAGTAAACAACTTAGAAAAGCATTTCTACATTCCCCATCCTTCCTAACTTGATTTCTAACCAAGGAAGATCTTGCACTAAATGATGAGACTGAAAAAACTGCTCTAGTCTGCTGACTCAAGGACTGAAAGTTCGAAGAATGCTAAAATATATTTGAGTATATTTGTGAATATATTTGAACTAGAATCAAGCCTATTCATTTGCTCACTGAACCAAACAACTATATCAAATCATGTCTTTCGGCACTTCTGAATAGTAACACTGCATACATAAGAAAACAGGTCCCTTGTTTCCTGTGATGTGTCAACTTTGTCACAAAATACGTCAAGGGACACTAATGTGCCTGGGATGAACACCATGGTCAAAGAGCTCAGAGCTGAGCTTCAGGGAGCTGAGGAGGGCCTCTGCGCTGCAGGTCTGGGTCAGGCATGAAAGCTGTGGCCATCACAAGGGGCCACTCCAAGCTAGAGAAGCCTTGACACTAATGAAAGCCCTAGCCAAGCAAGGTCACTCTGAGAACCCTCACAGTTTTAGCATCAAAGTTTTCGCAACCCCATAACTACCTTATTTCTCTAAACTCACCTAGTATAGACCCAGAGTCATCTCCGGTGGGTTAAAGGCAAGTCTTCTGTGCTTAGTTTGGCAATTACACTGTCCACAAGAACTCCAAGGGACTCCCCCAAAGGCTCCAGAGAGAGGGGGAATGGTCCAAGGGATGCCATATCAAGCCTATGCCTGTGACACAGTGGCTTCCTGGCCTGCATCCAGGAAGTGTTTCATAGGCTAAAACAAGCAGCACTAAATGAAGCAGCACAAAACCTCTTTATCTGTGACCCTAGTAAGACTGAGATGAAAAAAGACTCCTTCTCATGTCACATAAAACTTGGCAAAGAGACTACCTTGGTAGCTATCAAAGTCAGCACTAAGACATGCATCTTGAACTCTGCAACATCATGTTACATGAATAGATTAAAAAAAAAGAAAGAAAATCTTCAAAATTCTATATCCTTAAACTATGCATCAAAGAACACTACCAAGAGAATGAAAAGTCAGCCCCTGGAGTGGGAAAATAATATCTGCATATCACACAGCTAAAGGGACTGATGTCCAGAATATAAATGAACTCTTAAATCAAACCACAAGGAGATACCACAACCATTAGAATGGGAATTATTAAAAAAATTAAAAATAATATATGCTGGTGAGGATGTGGTGAAATTAGAACCTTTATGCCTTACTGATGGGAAAGTAAAATGGTATAGCCTCTGTGGAAAAAGGTATCATGGTTTATCAGACAGTAAATATAAACACACATCTTCCAATTACATATTCATCTGATATTTAATGCAGAAACCATGTGAATTAGAGTAAGAGCTCCAACTGGGAGCTGTGTACCTCTCACATAGCAGGTACACAGACCAATTAAATAATCTTCTTCCTTTGAGAAATAACTTATTAAAACATATAAGCTAATACTAATACTGAAGAGAGGCCTATTTGGTAGTCCAGTGGATAGAGAGTCCGCCTTGCAGTGCAAGGGGCACCAGTTAGATTCCTGGCCTGGGAAGATCCCACATGCCACAGAGCGGCTGGACTGGTGTGTCCAATTAGGGGCCAAGTACTCTGGAGTGCATGCGCCCAGAGTTGGTGCTCTGCAACGATAGAGGCCACTGCAATGGGAAGTTCACACAGGCCAAAGAATAAAGATAGATAAAAATAAATAAACAAACAAAAAAAACAATAAAAGGGGCCAAAATTTAAAAAAACACACACAATAATACTGAAAAGAATTAAAATAACAATAAGGAACCAACAATCAATTCATCATCATCAAATTTGGACTAGACAAGAAAAACAACTCATTATTCAATAATGAGTAATTAAAGAAAAAGAAATATTCAATTTGCTTTTTCCTCAACAAAATAAAACTGAAGGGTAATTAAAGAGATAGTGAGGGAAAGCATTTCTTTCCATAAGTATTCCAAAGAAATAAGTAAAGTCACCCTTCTACTTTTGCTATGTTTGATATTTTCCACCATCAAAAGTAAAAAAATATCAAAATGCAGAGAACTAATTCAATTCTTTAAACAGTTTGCTACAGAATTAGCTCCTTTCAGTGGAAGCATAAATAAACTTGAAATGAAGAACATTATTATATTTTAAAGGTAGAGATAAAACATCTTGGAATAGATGTTTAATATCTTTTTTTCTTTTTTTTAGAATGAGAAAGGTCCTATTATCATAGCCCCTATGATATGAACTGATTAATTTCTTCTATGGCAAAACTTACACATCTTCTTCTACCCGAAGCTGTTGAATATGAGATTTAATTTTCTGTCCTGAAGTTTTTAAGATGATATTTTCCAAGAGGTGGAAATCATCTTGATTAAAGAGTTCACTCTCCTCCAGTGGTCCAATGATCTGTGAAGGAGAGCAAGGAGGTCAGTGCTGGAATCAGCAGGCTACAGAGAAGTCCTTGATTGCCTCAGGTTACCTTACAAACCAAATCATATTACAGACCCAAAACATGCTCATGTCTAGGTCAAATCAATGAAAAAAAGTGAAAATAAAAGCCAAATCAACTCATACAGCTATTCACTTATCAATTCCTCACCTACGCAGAGTATGTAGACTTGAACACTTTACAATATTTTTACAGTTAACAAACTCTGAAATAAAATAGCTATATCATTTTCATTAATTCTTACTGAATATAAACTTAAAAAGCCAAAATAGAAATGCAGTGGTAGATACCACAGATTTCACCTAAGTGCTGAGTTTTAAGTTTGGTATACCTGCCTTAGTCTCATTTTCAGGTCTGCAGATGAAGTACTTTAAGCATAAACCAATTAAGTTCATATAGACTGTACAAATCATAACCATAGTCCCCACATAGGACAAACACTTTATGTATCTAAGGTCTTACGAATTTATGTTCTGACAGCCACCACACTCTCACCACCTCATAGGAGGAAGGTTTCACATAGGACATTTGTGTCCAAATGAGCAAACTTCCTTTGAGACAAAGGAGCAGAAATGATCATCAGCACTGCATAAGCCCGAATCACCTTTGGAAAAACTGACTGTGTTTAAAGAGTTTACTAACTTCAGAGAAGAGTGCTGCCAAGACTGTTCACTGATCTAATCTGAAGGCCACCTGTCTCAAGACAAAATCCTCACCCTTCCGTTGCTGATCACTGCCCTCTGTCCCTTCTTCAGCTTCAGAACATCCCTGCAGTACATGGCATGAGACAAAATGAAATCCAGTTTGGAAGACTCAAAGACCTCTTTAAAAAGACTGAAATCCATGCCCTAGGAAAGTAATTGTTATTAAGGAAAAGTAATTGTTATTAAGAAAACCATAATAATTAATAATCACATGAAAAAATGTCATAAAAGGCTCTAGTGGAATGTAATGACTCATTTTAATAATTAACGTTATATCTCCATTCTCCACACTCCCTCCCATTTCTTCCCAGTCTCCCACTTATCAAGTAATGCTTATTTCCTTTTCCCGTTCCTTTATGTGATCATTCAACTGGCAAACTATAACTCATGAAACCTTTATTCTGTACTTTTTAATCTTGTTAATTTCGAGAGAACCTTTGTCTAACAGAAAAACATTTTTAAATACAGACCCAAAACATGCTCATGTCTAGGTCAAATCAATGAAAAAAAGTGAAAATAAAAGCCAAATCAACTCATACAGCTATTCACTTATCAATTCCTCACCTACGCAGAGTATGTAGACTTGAACACTTTACAATATTTTTACAGTTAACAAACTCTGAAATAAAATAGCTATATCATTTTCATTAATTCTTACTGAATATAAACTTAAAAAGCCAAAATAGAAATGCAGTGGTAGATACCACAGATTTCACCTAAGTGCTGAGTTTTAAGTTTGGTATACCTGCCTTAGTCTCATTTTCAGGTCTGCAGATGAAGTACTTTAAGCATAAACCAATTAAGTTCATATAGACTGTACAAATCATAACCATAGTCCCCACATAGGACAAACACTTTATGTATCTAAGGTCTTACGAATTTATGTTCTGACAGCCACCACACTCTCACCACCTCATAGGAGGAAGGTTTCACATAGGACATTTGTGTCCAAATGAGCAAACTTCCTTTGAGACAAAGGAGCAGAAATGATCATCAGCACTGCATAAGCCCGAATCACCTTTGGAAAAACTGACTGTGTTTAAAGAGTTTACTAACTTCAGAGAAGAGTGCTGCCAAGACTGTTCACTGATCTAATCTGAAGGCCACCTGTCTCAAGACAAAATCCTCACCCTTCCGTTGCTGATCACTGCCCTCTGTCCCTTCTTCAGCTTCAGAACATCCCTGCAGTACATGGCATGAGACAAAATGAAATCCAGTTTGGAAGACTCAAAGACCTCTTTAAAAAGACTGAAATCCATGCCCTAGGAAAGTAATTGTTATTAAGGAAAAGTAATTGTTATTAAGAAAACCATAATAATTAATAATCACATGAAAAAATGTCATAAAAGGCTCTAGTGGAATGTAATGACTCATTTTAATAATTAACGTTATATCTCCATTCTCCACACTCCCTCCCATTTCTTCCCAGTCTCCCACTTATCAAGTAATGCTTATTTCCTTTTCCCGTTCCTTTATGTGATCATTCAACTGGCAAACTATAACTCATGAAACCTTTATTCTGTACTTTTTAATCTTGTTAATTTCGAGAGAGAACCTTTGTCTAACAGAAACATCAAGTACATTCACCATTTTATTGAAAAGTTTAAAACTACAAGGCAATTAAAAGTATGCAACATAGAAATCAATTAGCATGGATTCATATTGGAAATACATCAAGAACCCATAAGGCTCTAATTCATTAAGTAGCTTAAATCTCTAGAAACAAATATTTTTCTTTGCTTTACAAACAAATCAAATATTATCTATCTTTTAAAAACTTACACAACCAATGGTTTTGTGCTTAAAAACACACATAAATTCATATATGCACATTTTGAAACTTAGTAAGTTTAAAAGTAAAATAAAGGGAATATGGTAACATTGTTATTTAAAGATTCTTTCAACTTAAAAAAGAAAAAAAAAAAAAACAAATTCTCTGAGCTCAGACCTACAATCACAAATTCTGATCATCAACATGAACAGCACAAATTAGCCCCACAGAAATGAACTTCTGAATAACAGAACAAGGCAGCCTCATGCAACAGACAGACTTACCCCAACAGAGAACTCCCTGATGTCAGTTCCTGCAGCCAGGGCCTCTGCAGTCTCCTCCTTGGCCATTTTTGTGATGAAGTTCTTAGCAGAGTTGGAGGTCTGTGTTTGGAGAGCTGCCCAGATTGCCCTGGAGATCTGAGTTTTCTCGTAACTTATATCTTCACTAGGATTATTGATCATGCTTACTCTAACATTGTTACTGGACTTCTGTTTACAAAATGGGAAATAAGAGTTATATGGTAAATGTCTTACACTGAAAAAGCAGCATTAATACCAATCATATTCCACAAGTAGCAAATTACACTTAAGTCTTTGGTCATTCTCCTTTGCATACTGAATAAAATTAAAATGTTATAGCTAGGCATTCAAACCCTTACATGAATTAGCCCCCAGCCTATCTTTCCAACTTCAATTCTTGTCATCCCTGTAAATACAGTATACATTACAGACTGTCAGAGTCCTGTATTTCCCCAACACACTCTGCATTCTTCTAATGTATGTTTTGCCTCACAAGGGCATGTGAATCCCAATTACACCCATCTTTATAACTCTCTTAAAGGGCTCTGTGCAATCCCTTCAGTCACATGGCCTTTTCAGATTTCTAGCAAAAATTAATCTCTCCTTGGGTAAAAAGTCAAAAATTCATGTGGAAGAAGAAATCTAGGACACGCCCCCCCCCCAAAAGGGGCCATAAGCAACAGAAATTCATAGTTACATGTATCTAAAAACATGTACAAGAGTGTTCATTGTACCTTTCTTCTAGCTCCAAACTAGAAACAAACCAACTGTCCATCAAACAGACTAGACAAACACTTTGTAGTACAGCCATATGATACAATACTGCAAAAGGAGAAAGAACTAACTACCACTACTTGTAATATCATGGATAAATCTCAAAAATGTTGAGTAAAGAAACGAAATGCCAAAAAAAAAAAAAGAAACCAAATGCAAACAAGCACCAGACTAATATTTTAAGAGTACATTTATTTATTTTATTTTATTTTATTTTATTTATATTTATTTGGCTGCATTGGGTCTCAGTTGTAGCATGTGGGCTCTAGTTCCCTGACCAGGGATTGAACCCAGGCCCCCTGCATTGGGAGCACAGAGTCTTAACCACTGGACCACCAGGGGAAATTTCCCCTTTAAAAGTACATTTAAATAAACTAAATACCAGGCAAACCTAGAATGTGAAAGGAGGGACAGGAGAGGGGTAGTGACAAGGCCAGGCTTTCAGGACTCTGTTGATCCTCTATTTCTGTACCTGGGTGGTGGTCACAGCGGTGCATTCAGTTGGTGACATTGTACATCCAGTTGGTGACACTGTACATCCTATTGATTTGTGCATGTCTGTTGAACCTACATATTTCCTCAATTTCTCCCTCCCTGTTCTCTCATTTTACCACTGCATAAGCCTTATTAATTGGAGTTAAGAATGTATTATACATGTATTATCCTTCAAGGACTGCTCCCAATTCTGAACTGACTACACCATCTAGTCTGTTCTTGACAATAAACCCGGAACATGAGCTACACCAGGTGTGCTAGAAGTATTTCCCCAACACACTCTGCATTCTTCTAATGTATGTTTTGCCTCACAAGGGCATGTGAATCCCAATTACACCCATCTTTATAACTCTCTTAAAGGGCTCTGTGCAATCCCTTCAGTCACATGGCCTTTTCAGATTTCTAGCAAAAATTAATCTCTCCTTGGGGAAAAAGTCAAAAATTCATGTGGAAGAAGAAATCCAGGACCGCCCCAAAAGGGGCCATAAGCAACAGAAATTCATAGTTACATGTATCTAAAACATGTACAAGAGTGTTCATTGTACCTTTCTTCTAGCTCCAAACTAGAAACAAACCAACTGTCCATCAAACAGACTAGACAAACACTTTGTAGTACAGCCATATGATACAATACTGCAAAAGGAGAAAGAACTAACTACCACTACTTGTAATATCATGGATAAATCTCAAAAATGTTGAGTAAAGAAACGAAATGCCAAAAAAAAAAAAGAAACCAAATGCAAACAAGCACCAGACTAATATTTTAAGAGTACATTTATTTATTTTATTTTATTTATATTTATTTGGCTGCATTGGGTCTCAGTTGTAGCATGTGGGCTCTAGTTCCCTGACCAGGGATTGAACCCAGGCCCCCTGCATTGGGAGCACAGAGTCTTAACCACTGGACCACCAGGGAATTCCCTTAAGAGTACATTTAAATAAACTAAATACCAGGCAAACCTAGAATGTGAAAGGAGGGACAGGAGAGGGGTAGTGACAAGGCCAGGCTTTCAGGACTCTGTTGATCCTCTATTTCTGTACCTGGGTGGTGGTCACAGCGGTGCATTCAGTTGGTGACATTGTACATCCAGTTGGTGACACTGTACATCCTATTGATTTGTGCATGTCTGTTGAACCTACATATTTCCTCAATTTCTCCCTCCCTGTTCTCTCATTTTACCACTGCATAAGCCTTATTAATTGGAGTTAAGAATGTATTATACATGTATTATCCTTCAAGGACTGCTCCCAATTCTGAACTGACTACACCATCTAGTCTGTTCCCTTGACAATACAGGAAAGGCACCCAGCACGTCAGTATTTCAGTGAGCCCCCTTGGGACACAGGGTGGTAAGGGGACACAGGTGTGGGGTGTGAAACTGGGATGAAGATATAATCTGAAACTATTCAGGAAATGCAACATCCCTCTCTGATAATGAAGATCTCTAGAGTCGATACTTTTGCAACAGTTCACCACTGCTGTTCATTCCATTTCTATGCTTTATATGCTGCACAGCTTTCAGACCACCTCTGCGTGCATCCTTCTGGATGCTTACATCAACTTCTATTACACATGTGCTGATGATATTTCTCCATATCTGAACTTCTCTAAAGGCAAGGACTCTGTCTCTCCTGTCAATACACAACACGAACTTCACAGTATCTCTACAGCAAGAACATGAACAATCGTACTATAAAAACTTGTCTATGATGAAGATCTCATTTTTTCCTCTAAAAGAATCTATTCCCAGACTTCCCTGGTGGACCAGTGGTTAAGAATCTCCTTGTCAATGCAGAGGACATAGGTTCAATTTCTGCTTCAGGAAGATCCCACATGTTATGGAGCAACTAAGCCCGTGATCCACAACTACTGAGCCTGTGTCCCTAGAGTCCATGATTTGCAACAAGTCACCACAATGAGAAGCCTGTTCAAGACATATGGACATTGTGGGGTATGAACAGTGGGTGGGAGGCATAGAGGGAGTAACATGGAAACCTATACTATCATATGTGAAAAAGACAGCTATTGTCATTGCCCTGAGGGAATAGGAGATCCAGCAGGGGCGGGGTGCGATGGCCTGGAGGGGTGGAATGTGAGGGACTAGAAGTGGGGAGGGTGCCAGGGATGTGCATATGACTGATCTGGGCACATACATGTCTGTGAACAACAAAAGTCCATAAAAATTTTTAAAAAATAAAATTAAATAATAATAATAATAAAAAAGAAGCCTGTTCACTGCAAAGAACAGTAGCCCCTACTCACTGCAACTAGAGAAAGACCCAGCGCAGCCACAAATAAGTAAACAAAAAAAATTTTTAAGGTCAGAATATTGTAGTCTTATCTCTACTTTCTCAAAACTGACTACACCATCTAGTCTGTTCCCTTGACAATACAGGAAAGGCACCCAGCACGTCAGTATTTCAGTGAGCCCCCTTGGGACACAGGGTGGTAAGGGGACACAGGTGTGGGGTGTGAAACTGGGATGAAGATACAATCTGAAACTATTCAGGAAATGCAACATCCCTCTCTGATAATGAAGATCTCTAGAGTCGATACTTTTGCAACAGTTCACCACTGCTGTTCATTCCATTTCTATGCTTTATATGCTGCACAGCTTTCAGACCACCTCTGCGTGCATCCTTCTGGATGCTTACATCAACTTCTATTACACATGTGCTGATGATATTTCTCCATATCTGAACTTCTCTAAAGGCAAGGACTCTGTCTCTCCCTGTCAATACACAACACGAACTTCACAGTATCTCTACAGCAAGAACATGAACAATCGTACTATAAAAACTTGTCTATGATGAAGATCTCATTTTTTCCTCTAAAAGAATCTATTCCCAGACTTCCCTGGTGGACCAGTGGTTAAGAATCTCCTTGTCAATGCAGAGGACATAGGTTCAATTTCTGCTTCAGGAAGATCCCACATGTTATGGAGCAACTAAGCCCGTGACCCACAACTACTGAGCCTGTGTCCCTAGAGTCCATGATTTGCAACAAGTCACCACAATGAGAAGCCTGTTCAAGACATATGGACATTGTGGGGTATGAACAGTGGGTGGGAGGCATAGAGGGAGTAACATGGAAACCTATACTATCATATGTGAAAAAGACAGCTATTGTCATTGCCCTGAGGGAATAGGAGATCCAGCAGGGGCGGGGTGCGATGGCCTGGAGGGGTGGAATGTGAGGGACTAGAAGTGGGGAGGGTGCCAGGGATGTGCATATGACTGATCTGGGCACATACATGTCTGTGAACAACAAAAGTCCATAAAAATTTTTAAAAAATAAAATTAAATAATAATAATAATAAAAAAGAAGCCTGTTCACTGCAAAGAACAGTAGCCCCTACTCACTGCAACTAGAGAAAGACCCAGCGCAGCCACAAATAAGTAAACAAAAAAAAAAATTTTTAAGGTCAGAATATTGTAGTCTTATCTCTACTTTCTCACTAGCTGCCAGACCTCTGAGAAAACAATGTTTATTCCCCTTAAGCACTAGAAAAGCAGAATCCAGCCTCCCCACCAGAACATGATCAGCACACAGATGCCCATGAAGATAACTGCAGCATCAAACAAAGATACAGAATGACGTTGTAGACACTTGCCTGATGTTTAATAGCATCATACAATAATTGCCTTCCAGAAGGGCTATCGAAATCCCCAACAATCCAAAAAGTTACTGGTCTAATAAAAGAATCATCTGCAGAAAAATAAAACCAATACATTGAGTGGGAGGGGGGAAAGCACATCCTATGTTTCAGCATTGCTATTAAGTCAAATAATTTCTGAAAATCATGCAAAAAATAAAGATACAAAGCAAAAGTAGTAAAACTTTGAAACTAGAATGAAAGCAGGGTAACCTTCCATGTGGCTTAGTTACAAACTAGGAACATGCACTTAATAATTCTATTTTGGTTTGAGAATCTGTTAGCGTATAAAATGAATAAGAGTCTTTGAACGTGTGGGTAACAATACTACAGTCTTTACTCATAATCATTTGCAACTTTCTGAAACATGATACTTTACACATAATTATTCAGAACTTATCTGCATTGATAAATTATCTGTTACCCACAGGTTCCAGAAACATTCTAATAAAGTATCAATAAATTTCTAATTACAACAGTGTCTGAGTCACATAAGATAATTAATAAAAGTTAATAAAAGGAATAGAATGTTCTGAAATTTAAAGTTACCATAGATTTCCTTGGAGGACATTCCTGGACAAAGTAAAGGAAAAGAGTAGAAGAAAAGAAAATGTCATTTCTCTAATTAATGCCAACATAAGAGACAAATTTTAACTAATGCCCAACATGCACTAGGCTTCTTTCTGGTCCTTAGTCCCATCTGTGTTAGAGAACTATGCAAGGACTCCTCAGAACCAACTTCTCTGAAGATCCAAATGGAGCAACTGCCTGTACTTAAACATTCATCTGGATCAAAAGTCAAAAGTCAAAAATTCTCTCTGGGAGAAGACCACAATGGGGATAAAAATAGCTATCTGAAATGCAAGTCTGCGCTTTGAAAGGGTAATAAGCGTGACCAGAGTGGAAAAGTATCTATCTGCCATTGAAAGGATATCATTTTACAAAATTTTAATCTGCCTAAAGAACTCTACAAAATTAGTTTTCAAACATATACAAGGATTTCTTGAATCAAGTTTATCTTATAAATCCTAAAAAACTCTAATCCCATGTTGTCATTGAAGGGGCAAACCAAACCAATTTTGAATCCATTAAACTGTATATTTACATAATTCTTTTTCCATTTTGAATCATGAAAAAATTTTTCCTTTTGCCTTTAATGTCTACTATAAAATTTATAAAGACAATATCTGAATTTTCAAATATATATAAAGAATTAAATTTAAACAGGTCATTTCTAGACTCAAATAATTACACAAAATAATATAGAAATTATGGAATCTCTTTGTAAACAGACACTAAAAATTAATTTTTTTTTCTAGATACTAAAAAAAAAAAGTTGAATCCAAGGTAAGCCTAAATATTACCTTTCTTAGTCAGATAATTCATACTGTTGGCTATAGCAGCAGTCTTGCCTTGGGAATCCAAAACAGTAAATCTAGCATAATCATCCACGAAAAAGTTATCTGAAAAAAAAATGCATAATTACTATGCCTAAATACAGTATAATGTTAACATTCAACTGAAAACCTGATTTTACCATAATATATATTTTAATAAAATGCATGAGCAAAATATATTGTTTCATATTTACTGAACAAGTTAACCACATGACCTCTACCTCATTAATCACAGTTTAAGACACAAACAGAAAATGTACCCATCTCGCACATAACACTCATTTATATGTTTGTCAGCTAGATGGTTTAAATTTATACATTTCTGCTCTTTCACTTTACACCTAGAGGATGATCTTTAAAAGAGACCCTTTAACTTCATCTCTCCTTTCCATGGTCCATCCCCATAGCAAATTCTTCTCTACCCTATTTGGGGATAAGAAGGGATAAATGAGAGAGAAAATATAAGAAAACTCCTATTTCAGTTCTTTCATGTCTATCAAAATAACATTTTTAACCTTAAAAAAACACAAAAGTTCATTTTCAGATATGTACTTTTCTTATTAGTGTCTATGGGCAATTGTTCTTATTAATAATTTCCCCCTCAGATTATTCTTGCCAAAATTCCAGCTTCATCAAGTCACACTCTTGTTCCAAGTACTTCATAATTTCTTCCTACCTACAAAGTGGTCTCCAGCCTGGTGCCAAAAACTAACTTCAGAAATCATTCCAGGCCTCTGCATTATTTACACACCAATGCAAGTGTCCTGCTTCATGCCCTGTCCTCCATGCATACCTTGCTTGTTCGCCCTCCCATCTATTGGTCAGTATACCCACTCACCCACCTCTTTTCATTTAACAAAGCACACCAAGGGCCTACTATCTTCTCTTTCCATTGCCTAGTAAAAGTAAACAATTTAAGACAGACATAGTCCATGACTTCATGCAGGGGAGGGGAGAAAGCACGATGGCCTTAAAACTTAGCTGCAGGACAGAAAGGCCAAGAGCAGTGGAGATGATGGAGCTATAACTACTGGCTCAGGAGGATGCCAGCTGCTCCTTCACTGACAGCTGCAAAACGCTCACCAAGCAAACTGTGCCCTTGCCTCTGTGGACTAGCATCATTTCACAGTTGAGGGCTGTAATACTCTGTCGAGAAAGATATCCCAAAACACAGAACTATTTTTATGTTCCTTATTCATCAGTCCTCCAAAGATAACTCTTTATAGTGTAATTTAAAATAATGGAATCAACACACAGGATGAAGATTCACAATACTGCTTGCCTTGCACTACTGCTATTTCTCGTAAAAGCACTTTCTTACTACTTTCTTTTTCAAATATAAACATACATGTGAATTTTCCCTCTGCTTATATTTAAGCATTGTCTTCCACCTGAAAGAAAAGGAATTTAGTTTCAGTAGAACAGAGATAGCTGCAATAATATACCAACCGCAAACACATCTCTGCTCAACTGCCACAAATACATCGCACTCAACTACCACAACAAATAATCTTGGTTTTGACTTCACTGTTACACACATCCTTTCTTCCCCAGTGAGATTTCCTGAGCAAGTGATGATATCTCTATTTTATTTCCTACAGTTTGTTAAAGTGGCCTTCAGAGTCTCAAGGGAAGGCAAAAGGAACAAACTGCACCTGGCCTTAACCTCTTAACAAAGGTTTGGGTTTTTTTTCCCCATCTTCCAAACTTACTTTTTTTAATTGAAGGAAAATTGCTTCACAGTACTGTGCTGGCCTGTGCCAGACATCCACATGAATTAGCCACAGGTATACACGTGCCCCACCCTCTTTAACCTCCCTTCCACCTCCCACCTCTTCCCATCCCTCGAGGCTGTTACAGAGCTGGGTCTGAGGTCCCTGAGTCATAGAGCAAACTCATCATGTGTATCTATTTTACACATGATGGTGTGTATGTTTCCCTGTTACTCTCTTCATTCGTCCTACCCTCTCCTTCCTCCCCACCACTCGTTTCCACAAGTCTGTTCTCTCTGTCTCCACTGTTGCCCTGTAAATAGGTTCAACAGTACCATCTTTCTAGATTCCACATATATGCACTAATGTACGATATTTGTTTTTCTCTTTCTGACTTACTTCACTCTGTACAATAGGTTCTAGGTCCACCTACCTCATTAGAACTGACTCAAATGCATTCCTTTTTATCCTGAGTAATATTCCACTATTACTCAGTTTATTTATCTATTCAACTGATGATGGGCATCTAGGTCGCATTCAGGTCCTAGCTATTGTAAATAGTGCTGCAATGAACACTGGGGTACACGGGCCTTTATTAATTTTGCTTTCCTCAGGGCATATGCCAAGCAGTGGGATTGCTGGGTCAGATGGTAGTTCTAATTCCAAGTTTTTTGAAGAATCTGTATACTGTCTTCACGGTGGTTGTACCAATTTACATTCCCACCAACAGTGCAAAAGGAATCCCTTTTCTCAATACCCTCTCAGCATTTATTATTTGTGGATTTTTTTAAATGATGGCCAATCTGATCAGTGTGAGGTAATATCTCACTGTAGTTCTGATTTGCATTTCTCTAATAATAAGCGATGCTGAGCATCTTTTCCTGTATTTAACCATCTGTTACACACATCCTTTCTTCCCCAGTGAGATTTCCTGAGCAAGTGATGATATCTCTATTTTATTTCCTACAGTTTGTTAAAGTGGCCTTCAGAGTCTCAAGGGAAGGCAAAAGGAACAAACTGCACCTGGCCTTAACCTCTTAACAAAGGTTTGGGTTTTTTTTCCCCATCTTCCAAACTTACTTTTTTTAATTGAAGGAAAATTGCTTCACAGTACTGTGCTGGCCTGTGCCAGACATCCACATGAATTAGCCACAGGTATACACGTGCCCCACCCTCTTTAACCTCCCTTCCACCTCCCACCTCTTCCCATCCCTCGAGGCTGTTACAGAGCTGGGTCTGAGGTCCCTGAGTCATAGAGCAAACTCATCATGTGTATCTATTTTACACATGATGGTGTGTATGTTTCCCTGTTACTCTCTTCATTCGTCCTACCCTCTCCTTCCTCCCCACCACTCGTTTCCACAAGTCTGTTCTCTCTGTCTCCACTGTTGCCCTGTAAATAGGTTCAACAGTACCATCTTTCTAGATTCCACATATATGCACTAATGTACGATATTTGTTTTTCTCTTTCTGACTTACTTCACTCTGTACAATAGGTTCTAGGTCCACCTACCTCATTAGAACTGACTCAAATGCATTCCTTTTTATCCTGAGTAATATTCCACTATTACTCAGTTTATTTATCTATTCAACTGATGATGGGCATCTAGGTCGCGTTCAGGTCCTAGCTATTGTAAATAGTGCTGCAATGAACACTGGGGTACACGGGTCTTTATTAATTTTGCTTTCCTCAGGGCATATGCCAAGCAGTGGGATTGCTGGGTCAGATGGTAGTTCTAATTCCAAGTTTTTTGAAGAATCTGTATACTGTCTTCACGGTGGTTGTACCAATTTACATTCCCACCAACAGTGCAAAAGGAATCCCTTTTCTCAATACCCTCTCAGCATTTATTATTTGTGGATTTTTTTAAATGATGGCCAATCTGATCAGTGTGAGGTAATATCTCACTGTAGTTCTGATTTGCATTTCTCTAATAATAAGCGATGCTGAGCATCTTTTCCTGTATTTAACCATCTGTATGTCTTCTTTGGAAAAATGTCTCGTTAGGTCTTTTTCCCACTTTTTGATCAGGTTGTTCGTTTTTCTGGTATTCAGTTTTATGAGCTGCAACAAGGTATTCTTGTGGAAACAACTTAAACATTCATCAACTGAGTAACAGATAAGGGTGACCTGTCTATACAACGGAATATAAGTCAATCATAAAAGGAAGTTCAGAGACAGGCCACAACATGGATGAACCTTAGAAGCCGTTATGCTTAGTGAAAGAAGCCAGTCACAAAAAACTTCCAATTATATGAAAAACCCATAGAAACAGAAACGAAATTATTTACCTGTTGAAAGACAGGAAAAGGGGGAAATGGAGAGGGACTACTAATGGGATACATCATTTGTTTGGGGGAATCTAAGTTAAATAGTGGGATCACACAAATTTGAGATTACACTAAAAATAGTACACGTCACCACTGTACACTGAAAGGTTGACTTTTATGGCATGTACACTATTTCTCAATGAAGCTTTACTTGTGAAACATTCTTAAGTTCGCAAAGTAAAGCTACCCAAGATATGTGTCAACATTACTGCTCATTGAAAAATGAGGAAGACCACAGCTGCTTAAGAGCTTTAGGGCCGTAGGAACAATGTCTATTGTTGAGCTGGCATTTAAAAGTCAATGAATATTTTTCAGAGTTTACAAACATTTATCCAGGAAGAGTTTCTTTCCTCTGGAGATAACTTTTATAAGTTTAGAGGCTCATATAATTAATTCAAGGTACAAGAAGTTTAAACAAAATTGTGGCATAATCTTGGGGTATCTTTCGAACATTACAATTCAGTAAATACAAAGATTTGGGGGCTTCCCTGGTGGTCCAGGGGGTGGAGAGTCTGCCTTGCAGTTCAAGGGGCACGGTTCAATCCCTGGCCTGGGAAGATCCCATGTGCCAAGGAATGACTAGCCCGGTGTATCCAATTATAAGCCAGTGCTCTGGGGTGCATGCACCCAGAGCTAGCCTAGCATGCCAATCTGATCAGTGTGAGGTACTATCTCACTGTAGTTCTGATTTGCATTTCTCTAATAATAAGCGATGCTGAGCATCTTTTCCTGTATTTAACCATCCGTATGTCTTCTTTGGAAAATGTCTCGTTAGGTCTTTTCCCACTTTTGATCAGGTTGTTCGTTTTTCTGGTATTCAGTTTTATGAGCTGCAACAAGGTATTCTTGTGGAAACAACTTAAACATTCATCAACTGAGTAACAGATAAGGGTGACCTGTCTATACAACGGAATATAAGTCAATCATAAAAGGAAGTTCAGAGACAGGCCACAACATGGATGAACCTTAGAAGCCGTTATGCTTAGTGAAAGAAGCCAGTCACAAAAAACTTCCAATTATATGAAAACCCATAGAAACAGAACGAAATTATTTACCTGTTGAAAGACAGGAAAAGGGGAAATGGAGGGGGACTACTAATGGGATACATCATTTGTTTGGGGGAATCTAAGTTAAATAGTGGGATCACACAAATTTGAGATTACACTAAAAATAGTACACGTCACCACTGTACACTGAAAGGTTGACTTTTATGGCATGTACACTATTTCTCAATGAAGCTTTACTTGTGAAACATTCTTAAGTTCGCAAAGTAAAGCTACCCAAGATATGTGTCAACATTACTGCTCATTGAAAAATGAGGAAGACCACAGCTGCTTAAGAGCTTTAGGGCCGTAGGAACAATGTCTATTGTTGAGCTGGCATTTAAAAGTCAATGAATATTTTTCAGAGTTTACAAACATTTATCCAGGAAGAGTTTCTTTCCTCTGGAGATAACTTTTATAAGTTTAGAGGCTCATATAATTAATTCAAGGTACAAGAAGTTTAAACAAAATTGTGGCATAATCTTGGGGTATCTTTCGAACATTACAATTCAGTAAATACAAAGATTTGGGGGCTTCCCTGGTGGTCCAGGGGGTGGAGAGTCTGCCTTGCAGTTCAAGGGGCACCGGTTCAATCCCTGGCCTGGGAAGATCCCATGTGCCAAGGAATGACTAGCCCGGTGTATCCAATTATAAGCCAGTGCTCTGGGGTGCATGCACCCAGAGCTAGCGCTCTGCAACAAGAGAGGCCACTGAGATGGGAGGCGCGCACGTGCCAAAGAATAAGGACAGATGAAAAATTTTTTTAAAAACCAAAAACAGATTTTGAAAGACAAATGAAAAAGCTCAGTGTTCCTAAAATGTTCCTTACTGGTTGCTGTTAAGTCCAGGTATTCTCGCTCAGCTGTCAAAATCCTAGAGTTGATTCGTGGAACAACATTTGGCTGATTCATGATATACTCTACCACATCTTGATCATGGGACAGTTCACCCTACAGGAAAAAAGAAAAAGGATGCAAGTGAGAAGCACATTAAACAAATATAAGTAGTCCTCAGTCACTCAATCCTGTCAGACTCTATACGGCCCCATGGACTGTACCCTGCCAGGCTCCTCTGTCCAAGAATATTGGAGTAGGTTGCCATTTCCCTCTTTAGGGGATATTTCTGACCCAGGAATTTGAACCTGGGTCTCCTGCATTCACAGATGGATTCTTTACCCATGAGCTAATCGATCAACAGTAATTTATTAGGAACTAAAATACCATTAACTTTTATGTTATCTTCTGATATACTAGTAAAGCTAAAAATAGAAGTTATAATAGAACATTATATAAGAGAACATATAGGTTCCTGTTATTGCCAAGCAAGGCACTTTATGTATAGTATTTCTAATCCATTCAACAATGAGGAAGATATGGTACAGAAAGTTTAAATAACTTACTCAAAGCCACAGAGCTAATGAGAAGTGCATATGAAATATAAATCTATGTTTATTCTATTTTGCCACAAAAACAAGCAAGCTCTAGATATTAAGAGTTAACACAAGCAAGAATCCATCCTGAGATCTACTGACAGTTACCTTCTCTCTAAAGAAGAAAGCCAAATGATTTCTCTAAAGCAGTTAATATACTTTGTGGGAAAAAAAGAAGGAAGGAAAAAAATCACCCCCAGCCTTTTTCAATCTCAGGCATCCAAATAATTCTATATTTTCAGAGTCACAGGTACACTGTGGGAAAAGAAATAATTTATCATTAACTCTTCCCTTTCATACTTCTCATATTATAGAAATACATGTACTTCATCAAGGTGATCTAATGTACGTGGCTGTGGAAACTAATGAATTTTTCACACATTATATTTCATATAAAATGGTATTTCAACATGATTTTAGGGAGAACAGATGTGAATCAAATAGACACAATCAAGTCTTTAAAAAAAATCTACTCAGGGGCTTCCCTGGTGGTCCAGTGGTAAGGACACTGCCTTGCACTGCAAGGGGTGCTGGTTTGATCCCTGGCACAGGAAGATACCACGTGCCACAGAGCAGCTGGATCGATGTGTCCAAATACCAAGCCAGAGCTTTGGAGTGCATGCACCCAGAGCTGGTGCTCTGCAATGAGAGAAGCCACTGCGATGGGAGGCCCACACAGGCCAAAGAAAAAAGATAAATGAATGAAATATCAATAGAAGTGGCCAAGACAACAAAAAATCTACTCAGGCATCTTCTGTGGCTACTTATCTCAGGAGCAGTATCTCATACAAAATCTCAAACTATAAGCCAATAATGAGCATACGAACCAACTACATAATTCAAAAGATTTACAAAGGTACTCAATGACTTGGGATAGATGTAAGCCAATGAATAAAACTTTGGTCTCTATTATAAATCTGAACTGATTCCAATTAAAAGCCTAACTCAGGGAGGGCAATTTGGCAGTATCTTTCAAAATTTTATGTATACCTAACTTTTTAAAGCAACTCATCACATACATAGACATACACACACAGTGGCTGTTTCCAGAAAGAAAAATGAATGGTGAGGAACAGGAGCGAATAAGTAATAATTTCTTTTCTTTTCTTTTGTATCTCTATACTACACATTTCAAACCTCACGCTATCTGCATATCCCGATGATTCTTCAATATATGCAAATCAAGCAAGGTGATATACCATATTAACAGAGTAAAATCATATGATCATCTCAATAGATACACAAAAGCTTCTGACAAGTTCAACAATCATAACAAAAAGGTCTCTGGAAAATGGACACAGAGATAACCTGCCTCAAAATAACAAAGGTCAAACATGACAAACTAAAAAAATCAATGGTTTCATACATGGGTTTATCATATTTTTATTTTAAAGAAATACATGTACTTCATCAAGGTGATCTAATGTACGTGGCTGTGGAAACTAATGAATTTTTCACACATTATATTTCATATAAAATGGTATTTCAACATGATTTTAGGGAGAACAGATGTGAATCAAATAGACACAATCAAGTCTTTAAAAAATCTACTCAGGGGCTTCCCTGGTGGTCCAGTGGTAAGGACACTGCCTTGCACTGCAAGGGGTGCTGGTTTGATCCCTGGCACAGGAAGATACCACGTGCCACAGAGCAGCTGGATCGATGTGTCCAAATACCAAGCCAGAGCTTTGGAGTGCATGCACCCAGAGCTGGTGCTCTGCAATGAGAGAAGCCACTGCGATGGGAGGCCCACACAGGCCAAAGAAAAAAGATAAATGAATGAAATATCAATAGAAGTGGCCAAGACAACAAAAAATCTACTCAGGCATCTTCTGTGGCTACTTATCTCAGGAGCAGTATCTCATACAAAATCTCAAACTATAAGCCAATAATGAGCATACGAACCAACTACATAATTCAAAAGATTTACAAAGGTACTCAATGACTTGGGATAGATGTAAGCCAATGAATAAAACTTTGGTCTCTATTATAAATCTGAACTGATTCCAATTAAAAGCCTAACTCAGGGAGGGCAATTTGGCAGTATCTTTCAAAATTTTATGTATACCTAACTTTTTAAAGCAACTCATCACATACATAGACATACACACACAGTGGCTGTTTCCAGAAAGAAAAATGAATGGTGAGGAACAGGAGCGAATAAGTAATAATTTCTTTTCTTTTCTTTTGTATCTCTATACTACACATTTCAAACCTCACGCTATCTGCATATCCCGATGATTCTTCAATATATGCAAATCAAGCAAGGTGATATACCATATTAACAGAGTAAAAATCATATGATCATCTCAATAGATACACAAAAAGCTTCTGACAAGTTCAACAATCATAACAAAAAGGTCTCTGGAAAATGGACACAGAGATAACCTGCCTCAAAATAACAAAGGTCAAACATGACAAACTCAGAGAAAACATCATTCTCAATGGTGAAAAACTGAAGGCATTTTCTCTAAGATCAGGAACAAGACAACAAAGCCCACTCTCACCACTCTTAGTCAACATAGCTTTGGAAGTCTTCGCCAAGGCAACAAGAAAAAGAATCAAAAGGGTTACAAACTGGAAAAGAAGATGTAAAACTGTCACTGTTTGTAGTACTATACACAGAAAATCCTTAAGATTCCAAAAGAAAACTATTGGACCTAATCAGTGAATATGGTAAAGTTGTTGTTTGTTCAATCACTAAGTCGTGTGCAACCCTTTGCAACTCCATAGACTGCAGCACGCCAGGCTTCCCTGTCCTTCATTATCTCCCAGAGTTTCCTCAAACTCATGTCCATTGAGTCAGTGATGCCATCCAACCATCTCAACCTCTTGTTGCCCTCTACCTGCCCTCAATCTTTCCCAACATCAGGGTCTTTTCCAATGAGTTGGCTCTTCCCATCAGGTAGCCAAAGTATTGGAGCTGCAGCTTTAGCATCAGTCCTTTCAATGAACATTCAGGGTTGATTTCCTTTAGGATTGACTGATTTGATCTCCTTGCTGTCCAAGGGACTTTCAAGAGTCTTCTTCAGCATCACAGTTCAGAAGCATCAGTTCTTTGGTGTTCAGCCTTCTTTATGGTTCAACTCTCACATCCATACATGACTATTAGAAACACCACAGCTTTGACTATACTGACCTTTGTCGGCAAAGTGATGTCTCCATTTTTTAATACGCTGTCTAGACTTGTCACAGCTTTTCTCTCAAGGAGCAAGCATTTTTTTTTATTTCATGGCTTTAGTAACTGTTCACAGTGATTCTGGAGCCCAAGAAAATAAAGTCTGTCATTATTCCATTTTTTTCCCCATCTCTTTGCCATGACGTGATGGGACTGGATGCCATGAGCTTGGTTTTTTGAATGATGAGTTTTAGGTCAGTTTTTTTACTTTCCCCTTTCACCCTTATCAAGAGGCTCTTTAGTTCCTCTTCACTTTCTGCCATTAGGGTAGTGTCATCTGCATATCTGAGGTTGTTGGTATTTCTCCCTGCAGTCTTGATTCCAGCATATGCTTCATCCAGTCCAATATTTTGTATGATGTACTTTGTATATAAGTTAAATAAACAGGATGACAATATATAGATGTGATGTACTCCCTTCCCAATGTGGATCCAGTCTGTTTTTCCATGTCCAGTTCTAACTGTTGCTTCTTGACCTGCATACAGGTTTCTCAGGAGGCAGGAAAAGTGGTCTGGTATTCCCATCTCTTTAAGAATTTTCCAGTTTGTTGTGAGACACACAGTCAAAGGCTTTAGTGTAGTGAATGAAGCAGAATTAAAGTTGCAGGGTACAAAATTAATGCACAGAAATCACTTGCATTCCTACACACTAACAATGAAAGAACAGACAGAGAGGTTAAGGAAACAATCTCATTCACCTTCAGAACAAAAAGAATAAAATACCTAGGAATAAATTTACCTAAGGAAGCAAAAGACCTGTACTCAGAGAACTATAAAACACTGATGAAAGAAATCAAAAGAGGATACAAACAGATGGAAAAATATATCATGTTTTTGGATTATCAATACAGTGAAAATGAATATACTAGCCAGAGCAATCTACAGATTCAATGCAATTCCTATCAAATTACCAATGGCATTCTTCACAGAATTAGAACAAAGAATTTTATAATTTGTAGGAAACACAAAAGACTCTGAAAAGTCTATCTCCTAAAATAATGAAAATAATGTTATCACACGTCAAAGAACTGGGAGAATAATATAGCCTGACTTCATAGGAAAAGGTATAGAATTTTCACATTTGGAACCTTCCCAGCCTTTGCTGTGTGTCCCTCAGTCTTCGGTTGGTTCTGATACACATTCTGTTACTAGAATAATGCTAACTGTAAGGCAGCACTATGCTGAGTTCTGTAAGCCATTCTAGCAAATCATCAAAACTGAGGGAACACCTGCATTTGTAGCAAGTTGATCATAAGTAAGGGTGACCTGAGAATCTCTGAAATTGTGGCTAGTGTCTAAAGTGAAGACACGGCTTGCTCCTAGTTTCTGGAACCAAAAAATAAAGTCAAGACAATCTTG
Source organism: Tragulus kanchil (assembly GCA_022376925.1). Lineage (NCBI taxonomy): Eukaryota > Metazoa > Chordata > Mammalia > Artiodactyla > Tragulidae > Tragulus > Tragulus kanchil. The sequence continues at coordinate 24,207,301 of JAIOJX010000026.1, forward strand.
TGAAAAACTATATGCTTGATCTGTTAGGACTAGGTCCTAACTGAACAGTGTGGTGTCAGAAGTCATTACAAGCCAAAAGACTACCAGAAGAAATAAAGGGTAAAAAGTTCCTAGATTTGGGGCTTCCCCGGTGGTCCAGTGGGTAAAGAGTGGAAACAATATTCAATATCCATAATGGAAAAAAACATGAACAAGGATATATCTGATTCACCTTGCTATACAGCAGAAATCAATACAACATTGTAAATTAACTATGCTTCAGTAGAATACAAAAAAAAAAGAGTTTAAAAATAAAGTGCTGGGGCTTTCCTGGTGGTACAGTGGGTAAAGAGCCCACCTTGCAGTGCAAGAGGCACTGGATCAATCCCTTGCCCAGGAAGATTCCATGTGCTGAGGAGTGGCTGGACCGGTGTGCCCAATTAGGAGCCAGCGCTCTGGAGCACATGCGTCCAGAGCCAGTACTCTGCTACGAGCGAGGCCACTGCGATGGGAGACACACACATGCCGAAGAATAAAGATGCATGAAAACAAATGATGACTTAGAGGCAAAAAAAAAAAAAAAAAGTTCCCAGATTTGATGGGAAACATGAATTTACAGATCTAAGAAATACAATGAGGGCATATCCATATAATGTATGGTTTTTCAATCTCAGCACTACTGACATTTTGGACTAGATAACTCTCTGGAAAGGTAGGTGATATCCTGCTTCTTTGGAGGGGAAGTACTGTCCTAAGCACTGTAAGAGGTTTAGCAGCATCCTTGACTTCTTCCCACTAGATGCCAGAAGCACCCCTCCCCTCCTCTGACAATGAAAAATATTACAGAGATTACAAGAATGTAAGGAAATTATTCTTTTTCAAAATCTGCCTTGAAATACTACTTACCAAGTACACTGCTCTTTGAAAGAAAGTTGTGGTCTCTAGAATTTTGTGCATTGTGATGGTGTCCAACTCATCAGGGTCTAGCTGCTCCTTTTCAAAGGGCATTCCATTGAACAGGACAACAGGTAGTGGACCAACTCCAGTCTGCTCATAGTAGCTTCTTGCTTCCTGAAACACATGGGATGACAGTTTATTTTTGTCCTTCCAGAGACAAATGGAACAAAGCCTATTTCTCACACATACATGTTCTAACGAGGAAAAAAAAAATCAACAGAAATATAGAATCCAAGAAATAACTAAAGAAAAATTCTTTTAAAAATACATAAAGAACTAATATAACATTGTACATCAATTATACCCCAATAAAAATTAATTTAAGATATACGTAAAGAACAACATCATAGTTATTATTCTACTAGGTAAACATGAGTTTAAATTACTGAGTTTTAATAAAACCACAAAACCTTGTAAGTCAGGAAGTGGTTCAAGGTAAGCATGAGGGTAATTTTAAACAGCCCAGGCTAACAGACCTGAATTACATATACTACAGCCCAAACTATACAACAGGCCTTTCCACAATGATGGAGATCATTTATCTTTACTGTTGAATGTAGTAACCACTAGCCACATATAGCTATTGAGCACAGGAAACTAATTAATTTCCATTTTAAAAGCTCATGTGGCCAGAGGCTACCATAATGGGCGGCACTAGTATAGACTGTCATAAATTATTAGTGCTCCTGGGCAGATAACCTGAGATGAAATATTTACACCTAAATATATATTTTAAAGGGTCCATATTCAAAAAGAAACTAACCTACAGAAAACAAAACAAGGTTGGTGGAAAACAGTGCTCAAAAATCACACTATACAGTAACTAAACTCTAAGACAAGGTAGGTGATATCCTGCTTCTTTGGAGGGGAAGTACTGTCCTAAGCACTGTAAGAGGTTTAGCAGCATCCTTGACTTCTTCCCACTAGATGCCAGAAGCACCCCTCCCCTCCTCTGACAATGAAAAATATTACAGAGATTACAAGAATGTAAGGAAATTATTCTTTTTCAAAATCTGCCTTGAAATACTACTTACCAAGTACACTGCTCTTTGAAAGAAAGTTGTGGTCTCTAGAATTTTGTGCATTGTGATGGTGTCCAACTCATCAGGGTCTAGCTGCTCCTTTTCAAAGGGCATTCCATTGAACAGGACAACAGGTAGTGGACCAACTCCAGTCTGCTCATAGTAGCTTCTTGCTTCCTGAAACACATGGGATGACAGTTTATTTTTGTCCTTCCAGAGACAAATGGAACAAAGCCCATTTCTCACACAAACATGTTCTAACGAGGAAAAAAAAAATCAACAGAAATATAGAATCCAAGAAATAACTAAAGAAAAATTCTTTTAAAAATACATAAAGAACTAATATAACATTGTACATCAATTATACCCCAATAAAAATTAATTTAAGATATACGTAAAGAACAACATCATAGTTATTATTCTACTAGGTAAACATGAGTTTAAATTACTGAGTTTTAATAAAACCACAAAACCTTGTAAGTCAGGAAGTGGTTCAAGGTAAGCATGAGGGTAATTTTAAACAGCCCAGGCTAACAGACCTGAATTACATATACTACAGCCCAAACTATACAACAGGCCTTTCCACAATGATGGAGATCATTTATCTTTACTGTTGAATGTAGTAACCACTAGCCACATATAGCTATTGAGCACAGGAAACTAATTAATTTCCATTTTAAAAGCTCATGTGGCCAGAGGCTACCATAATGGGCGGCACTAGTATAGACTGTCATAAATTATTAGTGCTCCTGGGCAGATAACCTGAGATGAAATATTTACACCTAAATATATATTTTAAAGGGTCCATATTCAAAAAGAAACTAACCTACAGAAAACAAAACAAGGTTGGTGGAAAACAGTGCTCAAAAATCACACTATACAGTACTAACACTCAAATCTTTTCCTTCTGAAGGACAGAAGAGGTTCCTTGGCAGAGAAGTACCAGGTGAACAAATATATCTGAGATTTTCCCAACAATCAACATAGGTACATTCCTCCAGGTATTGACCACAGACCCAAGACTAAGTTTCTAGAGTAAAAACTATGTCATTATCCAAGACATATAAAAACTTTGTAAAGCATTCTTATTAAGCATCTTGTAACTGGTATTTTCTGAAAATAGCAGAATTTTAAAATATATAACCTTTTTTAGATAGCACAAATAGAAAAATTTGGTAACTAGGATCAGTCATCAGCCTAGGTTCAGATCTTGCCACAATGATAACTGACTGTACAGACTTATCTGATGGACTATATAATATGGTACAGTGAGTAAGACCTTCTAGGTTGGTCTCTGCCATTTCTCTATATCATTGTTAAAACTTTTCATATGCACATTTGCAAAACTTACAATAATTCTGCTCTTTGACATCTCACTTATTTCAAAAAAGTTCATAAAAATCCAATTTTAATATACTTTGAGCTCTGAAAATTTATCACTGGATTCACCAAGAAAACAAAACAGAACCCACATGATAACTCTCAGAGACAATAAGAAGTAACATTGGGTTTCTCTGAAAGTCGTAACTGAGTAAAAGTCAAGAGTGGGAGGAAGATGTTCTGACTATAAGCTTTCCATTTTTATAACCTGCAAAAAGATTATCACACTAAATAACAGAATGCAGGCCAATAATCAGAGTCACACGTAAGGCTTTTTTTTTTTTTTTAATTTTGGCCTCTTTTATTGGTTTTTTATTTATTTACTTTCATCCAGGTTTATTCTTTGGCCAGTGTGGGCCTTCCATTGCAGTGGCCTCTCTCATTGCAGAGCACCAGCTCTGGGCGCATGTGCTCCAGAGCGCTGGCTTGTAATTGGTCACACAGGTCCAGGGCATGTGGGATCTTTCGAGGCAAGGGATCAAACCAGTGCCCCTTGCACTGCAAGGTGGACTCTTTACCCACTGGACCACCAGGGAAGCCCCACACTTAAGACTTTTATGTAAGGCTTTCTATCAACCAGTTACTAAAAATGCTAATTATAAAAAATAAAATTAAAATGCTAATTATACACAATTTTGAAACACGGATTACAAAGTCATGAATATGCCATTCATAAAAGATAACTGAGATTAATAAAGGCTCAGAGTCAAAATGCAAAAGGTAAAATGCTTGCATGAATAAGCTTGAACTTTTCTTACTCTGGCTTTAAAAAATGTAAATATGCACCTGTCATACTATATGCTCTTCAGTTTAAAAGATCTACTTTAATTGTATTACCTAGTTTTAGAAACAATGACTTCCTACAGATATCAAACATAGAAGAAAACAAAGACACATGTACCCCAATGTTCATTGCAGCATGTTTTACAATAGAATATAGAAGCAACCTAGATGTCCATCGACAAATTGAGAGCCAAATTGTTTCTAGGTTGGTCTCTGCCATTTCTCTATATCATTGTTAAAACTTTTCATATGCACATTTGCAAAACTTACAATAATTCTGCTCTTTGACATCTCACTTATTTCAAAAAAGTTCATAAAAATCCAATTTTAATATACTTTGAGCTCTGAAAATTTATCACTGGATTCACCAAGAAAACAAAACAGAACCCACATGATAACTCTCAGAGACAATAAGAAGTAACATTGGGTTTCTCTGAAAGTCGTAACTGAGTAAAAGTCAAGAGTGGGAGGAAGATGTTCTGACTATAAGCTTTCCATTTTTATAACCTGCAAAAAGATTATCACACTAAATAACAGAATGCAGGCCAATAATCAGAGTCACACGTAAGGCTTTTTTTTTTTTTTTAATTTTGGCCTCTTTTATTGGTTTTTTATTTATTTACTTTCATCCAGGTTTATTCTTTGGCCAGTGTGGGCCTTCCATTGCAGTGGCCTCTCTCATTGCAGAGCACCAGCTCTGGGCGCATGTGCTCCAGAGCGCTGGCTTGTAATTGGTCACACAGGTCCAGGGCATGTGGGATCTTTCGAGGCAAGGGATCAAACCAGTGCCCCTTGCACTGCAAGGTGGACTCTTTACCCACTGGACCACCAGGGAAGCCCCACACTTAAGACTTTTATGTAAGGCTTTCTATCAACCAGTTACTAAAAATGCTAATTATAAAAAATAAAATTAAAATGCTAATTATACACAATTTTGAAACACGGATTACAAAGTCATGAATATGCCATTCATAAAAGATAACTGAGATTAATAAAGGCTCAGAGTCAAAATGCAAAAGGTAAAATGCTTGCATGAATAAGCTTGAACTTTTCTTACTCTGGCTTTAAAAAATGTAAATATGCACCTGTCATACTATATGCTCTTCAGTTTAAAAGATCTACTTTAATTGTATTACCTAGTTTTAGAAACAATGACTTCCTACAGATATCAAACATAGAAGAAAACAAAGACACATGTACCCCAATGTTCATTGCAGCATGTTTTACAATAGAATATAGAAGCAACCTAGATGTCCATCGACAAATGAACGGATAAAGAAGCTATGTTACATATACACAATGGAAGATTTCTCAGTCATAAAAAGAAATGCAGAAGGATCAGTCCTAATGAGGTGGATGAATCTAGAACCTATTATACAAAGTGAAGTAAGTCAAAAAGAAAAGGACAAATACAATATACTAACACATATATATGGAATCTAGAAAGATGGTACCAATAAATACACACACAGAGCAGCAATGGAGAAACAGACATAGAGAACAGACCTATGCACAGTGGGGGGAAGGAAGACTGGGTGAGAGGTATGGAAAGAGTAACGTGCAAACCTACACTATCATATGTTAAAGAGGCAACCATGGTGAAAAAGCTCTAAGAGTAAGGGAACTTATGTGGGGGCTATGCAACAACCTGGAGGGGTTGGGACCAGGGGCAGGGAGAGGAAAAGGCGGCTCAGGAGGGAAGGGTCAGGGATACACCTATGACTGATTTGGGATTATGTATAGCTGTAAACAACAAAACTCTGTAAAAGACATGTAACAATAACTTCACTGTACACCTGAAACTAATGCAACATCATAAATCAACTCCACTCCAATTAAAAAAAAACCTTTGGATATATAGCAAAAGACACAGATATTTGTAAGTATAAAAAATTTGCTAATAGCACTCACTCTTCCTTTAAAAAAATGCACTTAGTCATCCTTTTCAAAAAAATATATTTTCCTCGTTTTTTTCATATTATGGGTACATGTCCTGCAACTTAAACAATCTTAGTGATCATTAGATTCTTAGGACCCCTGAGAATCTCACAATCTTCTCATCAGAGTATGTGATTATTTAACTAGGGAAATAGGACCTGTTTATATGAAAAGGGCCACAAACCAGTACAGATGAAGAAAATGGCCAAATGACAGACAAGACTGAGGAGGTAGGACTAGTTCATTCTTCAGCAGAATCAAGATTTCAGTGCATAAAAGACAACATTTGAAAACAGTATTTTCTGGGTACCTTATTTAGATACATATTGCGTTTCCCTGGTGGCTCAGACAGTAAAGAATCTGTCTGCAATGCAGGAGACCCAAGTTTGACCCCTGAGTCAGGAAAAACCCCCAGAGAAGGGAATGGCTATCCACTCCAATACTCTTATCTTGAGAATACCATGGACAGAGGAGCATGGCAGGCTACAGTCCAAAAAGAGTTGGACATAACTGAAGGGACTTAGAATGCTGTGTGTCCTCAGATCAATCACTGATGAATGCTGTGTGTCCTCAGATGAATGTTGTGTGTCCTCAGATCAATGATTCACGTACAAATAATAAAAGGTTGACTCTTTTGTAAAACTGTGCTTCACTTATCTCAAAAAGGATAAATATATATTAATTTTTATGGCTAGTTGCTTCTGGGGACATCAATAAAGCTATTTCAATACAATATTTTAAAGAATTAGATACAGATTATATAACTTATTTAGATGAAACAGTATTCATTTTATGAAAGTAATAATGACACTAATCTCTTTCATTTATCAATTTCTATATTAATAGATATAAAAGGATGCTCACATCACGTTTATTGCTTCTTGAACCATTTTTCACTCATTCACACAAAACTGGTATTGTGAGACAGTTTTTTGATTTTTTAATCAATGTTAAACCTGCTAAATGAAACCTGAACTTTAGATTTAAATACATTTTTCTTCATAAGTAGATATTTCTTTAATAGTGCTTGCTAATTATGTACTATTTGGAGGAAATATGATAGCAAAATAACATGCTACTTTCTTTTTTTTACCATTTTATTTATACTACATTTATATTATATTGAAAGCCCGTATTTCAAGAGAGATTTATTCATTTGAATATAATGAAAATCCAAAAAGATACAATAATTGATTGTATGCAGAATTGGATAAATTGGTAATAAGAAATAAATTTTAGAATTTTTATCATGAAAGGGCCACAACCAGTACAGATGAAGAAAATGGCCAAATGACAGACAAGACTGAGGAGGTAGGACTAGTTTATTCTTCAGCAGAATCAAGATTTCAGTGCATAAAAGACAACATTTGAAAACAGTATTTTCTGGGTACCTTATTTAGATACATATTGCGTTTCCCTGGTGGCTCAGACAGTAAAGAATCTGTCTGCAATGCAGGAGACCCAAGTTTGACCCCTGAGTCAGGAAAAACCCCCAGAGAAGGGAATGGCTATCCACTCCAATACTCTTATCTTGAGAATACCATGGACAGAGGAGCATGGCAGGCTACAGTCCAGTCCAAAAAGAGTTGGACATAACTGAAGGGACTTAGAATGCTGTGTGTCCTCAGATCAATCACTGATGAATGCTGTGTGTCCTCAGATGAATGTTGTGTGTCCTCAGATCAATGATTCACGTACAAATAATAAAAGGTTGACTCTTTTGTAAAACTGTGCTTCACTTATCTCAAAAAGGATAAATATATATTAATTTTTATGGCTAGTTGCTTCTGGGGACATCAATAAAGCTATTTCAATACAATATTTTAAAGAATTAGATACAGATTATATAACTTATTTAGATGAAACAGTATTCATTTTATGAAAGTAATAATGACACTAATCTCTTTCATTTATCAATTTCTATATTAATAGATATAAAAGGATGCTCACATCACGTTTATTGCTTCTTGAACCATTTTTCACTCATTCACACAAAACTGGTATTGTGAGACAGTTTTTTGATTTTTTAATCAATGTTAAACCTGCTAAATGAAACCTGAACTTTAGATTTAAATACATTTTTCTTCATAAGTAGATATTTCTTTAATAGTGCTTGCTAATTATGTACTATTTGGAGGAAATATGATAGCAAAATAACATGCTACTTTCTTTTTTTTACCATTTTATTTATACTATATTTATATTATATTGAAAGCCCGTATTTCAAGAGAGATTTATTCATTTGAATATAATGAAAATCCAAAAAGATACAATAATTGATTGTATGCAGAACTGGATAAATTGGTCATAAGAAGTAAATTTTAGAATTCTATCATTTCTTTGAATGTAATAATTATGTTTCAGCACTGCTTAGCAGTCTACTGATATACGCCTTTTCAAATTTAAAAAAGGCGAGTTGTATCAAAAAAAAAAAGGCAAGTTGGGACATTTCACAGTACAGGACAGGTATTAATGTACCAGTAATTCAGGCTCTTGAATCTTAATATTCCTTTTCACATTATTAGACTTTAGAGCCATTAATATTGTAGAGTATGTCTTTCATTTCTAATATATACAACTCTGCATATGTATCATTAAAGGATATGGTGTATATTATAAATAAAATATATTATAAACATAAAAAAATACCCTCTTTCCCAATTTGTCCACTGTATTCAATGTTTTCAAGCAAATCCTTTTGATATAGCAATCACCCACAATAAAACAGGCAATACGTACTGCCTGTACTAAAACAGGCAGTATAGGATGATAAAAAATCAAAGTCAAACATTTTCCAAATGTGAAATAAGAGAAAATCCCATTAATTTCCTCAAATATTTCCAAAGTGGCTCTTCTTTCTTTTTATTTCACTTCTTATACAGAGTACTACTCATGCTGTTTATGACAATTTTAAAAAAAGCACTAGTACACATTCATATTTATTAAATAAATAAAAGGAAAGAGGCTGAACAGAAGGCTGCAATATAATAATGGAAACATGTTCAGTCTAAACTGAGTAGATCTCATGACCAGCCACTTCAAACCTAACTGGATATTCCTTAAACCAAGGAGGTTTAACACTGAGGCAGGAGTGATATCAGGGATTCCCAGGTGGCTCAGTTATAAAGAATCCACCTGCCAAAACAGGAGAATCCACCTGCCAAAACACACAGGAGATGCGGTTTCAGTCCCTGAGTTGGGAAGATCCCCGAAGGAGGAAATGGCAATCCACTCCAGTATTCTTGCCTGGAGAACCCCATGGATAGAGGAGCCTGACAGGCCACAGTCCATGGGGTCGCCAAGAGTCAGACACAACTAAGTGACAGGGTATACACACACAGAAGTGATATCAGTTTCACAGCTGAGTAAGACACCGCTCATTAGTGTCTCCCTCACAGAAAAACAATGATTCAGCATCCATCCACGGGCAAAAGTGTCTCTGTGGGAGCTCTGGAATCTAGCACCATATGCCAAGTGGCCCAGGAGAAGTGTCGCCAATCCGTGCAGCAGGTAATAGGCAAACAAACCTTGACCCTGGCTGTGGGCTCTGCACTAGCCCAGGACCTGGCTCCAGGGAACTCCTGGGAACAATTATCTTAAGGAAGCACCCATGGCTAGGATGCTAAAGAAGGTCTAGGTTTCCAGCAGAGAAGTTTCAGGATTTTGTTGTCCACTGGACACACCAGCGAGACTAAGAGAAATAGTCTGACTTTTTTTTGTATCATTCTTCTCCCAACTGAGCCCAGCTGAGGGACACAAGGGATCTTTCGAGCCTATGATCTCTCCTACAGCGGAAGAGCAAGGGACTGAGCACTCAACTTTCCCAGCTATGTGGGATGCTGCCAAAGAGGCTCATTTCTGTCCCACCCCATCCAGAACACTGAATGGTGAGCAGCATCACTAGGTAGGAAGAGGCTGGCAGAGCAGCAGTGTTCTTAGAGTGCATTGAAGGAAGGCAGATCCTATAACTGCATCGAGAAGCCCACTCAAGAGCCACCCAGGACATCTCATCCACATGTCCCCCCAGATGGCTCATGGGCACTCTTCAGTGCTCTGTACACTTTTAGCCACATATACCTGCACCCAGTGGAAGCCACTATGAAAAACAGCACAGAGATTCCTCAAAAAAGTTAAGACTATAACTATCATATGACCACATAATTCTACTTTTGGTTGTTTATCCAAAGAAAATGAAAAACATTAATGCAAAAAAAAAAAAATGCAGTTCTATGTTTATCATGACATTGTTTACTACGGCCAAGATACAGACACAACCCAAGTGTCCATCAACAGATGAATGGATAAAGATGTGAGATACACACACACATACTATAAACTACTACTCAGCCATAAAAAGAAGATGAAATCTTGCCATCTGTGATAACATATATGGATCTTGAGGGTAATAAGCTAATTGAAATAAGTCAGATAGAAAAGGAAAAATACCACACTATTTCACTTACATGTGAAATATAGAAAACCAATAAACACACAAAATAAAATAAATGAATCAAACCAAACAAAAACAAACATGTAACACTAGGTGAGGAAATGACTAAACATTAGGATCAACTGTATAGTGACAGATGGAAATTAAATTCTGGGTGACCAAGTTGTAGGGCATACAGAAGTAGAAGTAAAATGTATGCATGAAACTTACATAATATTACAAATCACTGTTACCTTGATAAAATTATATTAAGTTAAATTAAATGAAAGGAAGGGATGGAGGGAGGAAATGAAAATAAACTGAAAGATGAGAAAAACAAAAAAGTGAAAGGCTAAAAGCAACTAGTGCTGAAATATATGTGTGAGTCACTCAGTTGTGTCTGACTCTTTGCAATTCCATGGACTGTAGCCCACCAGGCTCCTCTATCCATGGGATTCTCCAGGCAAGAATACTGAAATAGGTTGCCATTTCATTCTCCAGGGTATCTTCCTGACCCAGGGATCAAACCCGGGTCTCCAGCATTACAGGGAAATTCTTCACTGTCTGAGCAACCAGAGATTAAGACTTTAGAGGGAAATTATAAAATTTAGGATTCTGTACTCAGATAAAAGAGTTAATTACAAACAATGCATTATCAGTATAGTTTCTAATGAACTGATACCTTAGACCTCCAAACAGACGAACCAAATGCCTTGTTTTTCATTAGAAAAAACAAAAAATGTTGGTAAATAAATATACTTTTACTGTTTTAAAATTGTTTCAGAAATGTATTTTGATTCCTTGCCTTAACATTTATTTTCAGTAAACTGAGACCACCGTGCTACTGCTTGCAATAAAAGACCTTCACTGTATTTAAATGTCTCATTTAAATATAGATTGTTTTACGTCTGCCTTTTACAAGCAGGGATTATGCCATTACAGATTTTAAAATACTTCCCTATAGCCTTATTATCAGACTTTGCCGTTCTATTACATTTCTTATTACGTTTCCATCTTTAGCCTAAATAATTAAATACATGACACACATTAGGCCATACATCACACCCTGACAAGCAAGCATCATATACTTCTAATAGTTTTCATCTGAAACATATACCACATAAGTATTACTGCTGCATAATAAAGAGAAATTATTTTTTAATTTAATAGTTAATAGGCAAGCTAAAAATCAATGATATCTTCACAAAATTGAAAAATAAAGTATATTTGCAAAGACAGAAAAATGATCTGGTTTCTAAAATTTTTAAATACTAACCATCTAAGTATTTACCTACCACCACCTTTATTAATAGAAACCCCTAATAATATGGGTAGGTAAGGAAGTTGTGTTGCAGTCAGATGAGAAATGCCAGAGAATGTTTACCTTCCGATTCTGATCATAAGCAGAGTCAATTCCCAAAATGCTGTTCACTTCCACATATGGGTACTTCTTCTCCAGAACACTGACCACATGTTCAACTTTCACTTTTTCTCCAGTCCTTACTTTGTTATATATCTGAAGAAAGAAAATCCAGGTAACCAACTACTTTTAAATCCAAATTTCAGAGTGCTTATTACAAAAGAATGTAGAGGAAAAAGGAAAACAATAGCTATTTCTCTTAAAGGGCTAATGGGACACTTCAACAATTCTCCCCTTTTCATATACTTCCTTATGCCTTCTAACGTTAGAAACTACATATTCATAAAATAACTCAATCAGTTCATACATTAATTCCCAAACGCAAAAATCGTTAATTTTTAAAAACCTGAATATTTATAAGTAATCTTTGAAATAAAACTCATGGGCTTCCCTGGTGGTCCAGCAGGTAGAGAGTCTGCCTTTCAGTGCAAGAGGCACCAGTTCGATCCCTGGTAAATAAATATACTTTTACTGTTTTAAAATTGTTTCAGAAATGTATTTTGATTCCTTGCCTTAACATTTATTTTCAGTAAACTGAGACCACCGTGCTACTGCTTGCAATAAAAGTCCTTCACTGTATTTAAATGTCTCATTTAAATATAGATTGTTTTACGTCCGCCTTTTACAAGCAGGGATTATGCCATTACAGATTTTAAAATACTTCCCTATAGCCTTATTATCAGACTTTGCCGTTCTATTACATTTCTTATTACGTTTCCATCTTTAGCCTAAATAATTAAATACATGACACACATTAGGCCATACATCACACCCTGACAAGCAAGCATCATATACTTCTAATAGTTTTCATCTGAAACATATACCACATAAGTATTACTGCTGCATAATAAAGAGAAATTATTTTTTAATTTAATAGTTAATAGGCAAGCTAAAAATCAATGATATCTTCACAAAATTGAAAAATAAAGTATATTTGCAAAGACAGAAAAATGATCTGGTTTCTAAAATTTTTAAATACTAACCATCTAAGTATTTACCTACCACCACCTTTATTAATAGAAACCCTAATAATATGGGTAGGTAAGGAAGTTGTGTTGCAGTCAGATGAGAAATGCCAGAGAATGTTTACCTTCCGATTCTGATCATAAGCAGAGTCAATTCCCAAAATGCTGTTCACTTCCACATATGGGTACTTCTTCTCCAGAACACTGACCACATGTTCAACTTTCACTTTTTCTCCAGTCCTTACTTTGTTATATATCTGAAGAAAGAAAATCCAGGTAACCAACTACTTTTAAATCCAAATTTCAGAGTGCTTATTACAAAAGAATGTAGAGGAAAAAGGAAAACAATAGCTATTTCTCTTAAAGGGCTAATGGGACACTTCAACAATTCTCCCCTTTTCATATACTTCCTTATGCCTTCTAACGTTAGAAACTACATATTCATAAAATAACTCAATCAGTTCATACATTAATTCCCAAATGCAAAAATACGTTAATTTTTTAAAAAACCTGAATATTTATAAGTAATCTTTGAAATAAAACTCATGGGCTTCCCTGGTGGTCCAGCAGGTAGAGAGTCTGCCTTTCAGTGCAAGAGGCACCAGTTCGATCCCTGGCCCACGAAGATCCCACGTGCTGTGGAGCGACTGGACTGGTATGTCCTATTACAAGCCGGCACTCTGGAGCGCATGCTCCCAGAGCCAGTGCTCTGCAACGAGAGAGGCCACTGAAATGGGAGGCCGGCACAAGCCATAGAATAAAGATGGATGAAAACAAATGAATAAAAAAAACAACAAAAAGAAGCCAAAATTTTTTAAAACATTTAAAAAAAAAAAAAAAAAAAGAACTCATGTCCATGATGTTTAAGGGAAAAAGTTTCAAAATATGTATGGCATAATCGCTGCTTGTATAAGGCAGACTTAAAACAATCTGTGCATGTACAGTTAAGCATCTGGAAAGATACAAAGTAAGTTTTTAATACTGGCTGCTTTTAAGCAGTAGGATTAAGGAGAGGCGAGACAGAGATTTTTAATGGACACTTCACTACTATTTACAAAAAACTTTAATAATGAACTTTTTTTTTCTTTTGTGATTAAAAATAAAGAAAAAGAAAACTCACAATCCTTTCCTTCATACACACAGCTTTTAGGGAAAAAACTTTTAATAAGCAGACTTTAAAACCCCTTGCCCTCAGTAACTTCTCGTGAACCTGTTTCTTCCTCCACAGCCTACTGCTCAGCATGACCTCATGTCTCACAGAGGTCACAGCAACAGCTCACCTGCCAGTACTCCTGTCACTCTCTCCACGCTTCATCAGGTTTTCAGTTGGATTGAAGGTTAACTCTGGACCTGTTATCCAGCCTAATCGGCTCACTGACCAGGTTTCCCTCTCTACTCTGTATTCACATATTCTGTTCAAGTCACACGAACAACTTAGAGTCACTACCTCTGACCTGCATTGTTCAACTGCCTTCTGTTTTTCCACCTACGCTGAGCTGGGACAACTTCCCACTCAACAAAAACACCCGGGGCCACTCCGAGCGGAGTGAGGTCTGCGTGCTGCTCTAGCCAGTGGTCCGCCCCACATAGAACAAAGCCATCTCTGTGGAGGTGTCCCCACTAAACAGTAAGGTGTCAGACGATGGAGGAAAGCTTGCTCTTCTTTGTATCCCCTAGCAGCTGGTATGGGCCTGGCAAAGGGTGCATCTTTTAAAAGGCTGGCCAAATAAATAAATGAACAAATTAAAAACACCCCTGACTGAATCTCTAAACAATAAACACAAGAAGCATAATAAACAGCAGTCTGACACCATGTTTATGAGTAAAAAAAAAAGTGGTTAAAATCAACTGCTTTAAAGTCATTTTTAAATAAAAAAACAAAAGAAGTACTTGTAAACTTTTTATATTCAAAAATTTTTTAAAAACAGGAGAGTTCTCTGAACTGTAGCAAATCTCTTAAAATATACACATATAAATTATAGCATATCAGAGTTTCCAGTTAAAAATGGAGAAAACAGATATAACCAGTGATTTCAAATAGTCAAAAGGCAGATAACTAACATATATTAATGTCCCTGGTGGTCCAGTGGGTAAGGACACCGCCTTGCAGTGCAAGGGACGCCAGTTCCATCCCTGGCCTGGGAAGATCCCACATGACATGGAGCGGTTGGACCAATGTGTCCAACTACCGAACGGGAGCTCTGGAGCACATGCACCCAGAGCCAGTGCTCTGTGACAACAGAGGCCACTGTGACATGAGGCCCACACGGGCCAAAAAACAAAGATGGATGAAAATAGATTAATGAAAGAACAATAGAAGTGGCCCACTCACTCCCTCCCTCCCCAACCTGCACCCCCCCCAAAAAAAATTTTAAAAAAAAAGATATATTAATGTATTAGTATCTAAGGTATCTTAGCTGAAATGACAACAATTATCAACTTTAGTGTATCAATAAAGGCAACTCCTGAAATGTAAAATTCATAAAGTTTGTGAATAATTTACATTTTTCTCTTTCCAGAAATATAGAATCCCCTTACCACATATTGTTTCTTAGAGCAAGTTAGATATTTAGAAATTATTCACCACTTTGAACAAAAACATACATGTGTCAGAGTTTGGAAGGCATGATAATCATCCACTTCTTGTGCAACATAGTTATACGCTCTCAGAATAGCCACTCCAGCATCTTGCATCCCATCAACATCTTCAGAGTCATTAACCACAAAGATTAAACCAAGTCTGGGGGAGAAGGGAAAGGCAAAAGGAAGCAAAAGAAACATCTCAAAAAATGCAACCAACCAAAAATGGAAAGGTATCCTCTTATACAACACAGTCTACCTCATTCTCTAACATGGTTGGCAAAGGCATTCATCATTTAAGAATAAAAACAGCAGGTTCCCAAAGGTGGCTTAGACTTTATAACTATTAAAGCAAGCTGTTTCAAGATCATAAAATGAGGCCATTACTGATATATAAGGTCCTGCTATAATTTTAGGTGGAGAGTTTATTCTATTTTTAAATAAAAATAGAAGTAAAAGTTATCAGAATGTGAAAACATACAGGAGTAGAGTGGATTTTGAGACTTCACCTAGCAATATGAGCATCATAGGCACGCGGAAAGCATAAAAAGATTTGCTACTGTCCCTAAGTAACAAGCTATACCAAAAGCTAATTTATTACATTTTAAAACTTAAAAGAATAAATCACAAAGAGATACCATCATACATCTACAGATAGGCCCCACAAAACAACTTGCACTGGCCATTACAGAGGCCACTAGACTCCATCTCAGAGCAACAGCAATGAAGAGGGGACAGTCTTAACTAAAACAGATCACAGACATAAGTGCAAAACACAAAATTATAAAACTCCTAGAAAATAACATAGGATAAAACTAGGGGATCCCGGGTTTGGCAATATTTCAAGGATCTAACATCAAAGGCATGACCCACAACGAAAAGAAGTGGATAAGCTTCATTTAAATTAAAATTTTCTGTTCTGCAAAAGAAATGGCTAAGAGACTGAAGACAAGCCATAAGCTTGCAGAAAAATCTGTGCAAAACACATATTTGATAAAGGACCGATACGCAAAATATGCTAAGAACTCTTAAAACTAATAATTAAAATGGGCAAAAGATCTGAACAAGTACCCCACCAAAGAAGACACACAGCCAACAAAAAAGCATATTACAAAATGCTCAAGGGCTTCCATGGTGGCCCACTGGTTAAGAAGTCACCCTGCCAACACAGGGGACACAGGTTTGATCCCTGGTCCAGAAAGATTCACATGCCACAGGGCAGCTAAGCCCTTGCACCACTACTACTAAGCCCACTCTCTAGAGCCTGTGCTCTGCAACAAGAGAACCCACTGCAATGAGAAACCCATACACCACAACTAGAGAGTAGCCCCTGCTTGCCACAACTGAAGAAAGATAGGGCACGGCAATGAAGACCCAATGCAGTCAAAAATAAATAAATAAATAAATATTTTTTAAAATGAATTTTTAAAAAATGCTCAAAATCACTGTCATTAAGGAATTTCAAATTAAAACCATAATGAGGTATCATCACACACATATGCTGGTGGTTTAGTCATAAGTCATGTCCAGCTCTTTTGACCCCACGGACTATAGCTTGCCAGGCTCCTCTGTCCATGAGATCTCCAGGCAAGAATACTGGAGTGGGTTGCCATTTCCTTCTACAAGGGATCTTCCCAACTCAAGAATCAAACCCAGGTCTCCTGCACTGCAGGTAGATTCTTCACTAATTGTGCTATGTGGGAAGCCTCCATACACCTATAAGAATGGCTAAAATCCAAAGCACAAAATTCTGGAAAGGATGTGGAGCAATAGGAACCCTCATTTTGTTGCTGGTGAGAATATAAAATGGTACAGCCACTTCAGACATAGTGTGGCCGTTTCTCAAAAACTCAACACACGTTTACCATAAGACAGAGCAATCAAACTAAGTATTTATTCAAAGGCCCTGAAAACTTCTATCCATACAAAACCCTGCATACAAATACTCAGCAGTTTCATTCATAACTGCCCTAATCTGGAAACAACAAAGATGTTGATTAGCATGTAAATGGATTTAAAACTTTAGGACATCCATAAATGAAATATTATTCAGTGATAGAAAGAAACGAGGTATCAGGCTTGCAGAAAAATCTGTGCAAAACACATATTTGATAAAGGACCGATACGCAAAATATGCTAAGAACTCTTAAAACTAATAATTAAAATGGGCAAAAGATCTGAACAAGTACCCCACCAAAGAAGACACACAGCCAACAAAAAAGCATATTACAAAATGCTCAAGGGCTTCCATGGTGGCCCACTGGTTAAGAAGTCACCCTGCCAACACAGGGGACACAGGTTTGATCCCTGGTCCAGAAAGATTCACATGCCACAGGGCAGCTAAGCCCTTGCACCACTACTACTAAGCCCACTCTCTAGAGCCTGTGCTCTGCAACAAGAGAACCCACTGCAATGAGAAACCCATACACCACAACTAGAGAGTAGCCCCTGCTTGCCACAACTGAAGAAAGATAGGGCACGGCAATGAAGACCCAATGCAGTCAAAAATAAATAAATAAATAAATATTTTTTAAAATGAATTTTTAAAAAATGCTCAAAATCACTGTCATTAAGGAATTTCAAATTAAAACCATAATGAGGTATCATCACACACATATGCTGGTGGTTTAGTCATAAGTCATGTCCAGCTCTTTTGACCCCACGGACTATAGCTTGACAGGCTCCTCTGTCCATGAGATCTCCAGGCAAGAATACTGGAGTGGGTTGCCATTTCCTTCTACAAGGGATCTTCCCAACTCAAGAATCAAACCCAGGTCTCCTGCACTGCAGGTAGATTCTTCACTAATTGTACTATGTGGGAAGCCTCCATACACCTATAAGAATGGCTAAAATCCAAAGCACAAAATTCTGGAAAGGATGTGGAGCAATAGGAACCCTCATTTTGTTGCTGGTGAGAATATAAAATGGTACAGCCACTTCAGACATAGTGTGGCCGTTTCTCAAAAACTCAACACACGTTTACCATAAGACAGAGCAATCAAACTAAGTATTTATTCAAAGGCCCTGAAAACTTCTATCCATACAAAACCCTGCATACAAATACTCAGCAGTTTCATTCATAACTGCCCTAATCTGGAAACAACAAAGATGTTGATTAGCATGTAAATGGATTTAAAAACTTTAGGACATCCATAAATGAAATATTATTCAGTGATAGAAAGAAACGAGGTATCAGGCCACAAAAAAACATAGAAAAAGTTTAAAAGCATACTTTACTGCTAAGTGAAAGAAGCCAATCTGAAAATGTTATACACATCATGATCTGAAAAAGACAAAAACTACAGAGACAGTAACAAGGCCAGCTGTTACCAGGGGTTGGGAGAGAGGGACAGGGGAACAAAGAGGTGACACACAGGGGATTTTTAGGGCAATGAAACTAATCTATATGATACTATTGCAAAATAATGGTGGAAACATGTCCACCATTACATTTGTCAAAATTCCTAAATTTCAACACAACGAACCCTAACGTAAACCATGGACTTGAGTTAATAAGAATGTTAATTAATTAACACTACTACCAGTTAATTAATCAACACTACTCTAAAAAATACAAAGTCTATTAATTTTTTAAAAGTACAGCTTACAGGGCCCCTGGTGGTCCAGTGGATAAGGACACCGCCTTGCAGTGCAAGGGGCACCAGTTCGATCCCTGGCCTGGGAGATCCCACGTGCCGCAGAGTGGCTGGACTGATGTGTCCAATTACTGAGCCAGAGCTCTGGAGCGCATGTGCCTAGAGCCGGAGCTCTGCGACAGCAGAGGCCACCGCGATGGGAGACCCACACGGGCCAAAGAACAAAGATGGATGAAAATGGACAAATGAAAGACCAATAGAAGTGGCCTGCCTGCTCCCCTCCCTCCCCACCCTACCCCCCTCTAATAAATAAATAATAAATAAATATTTTTTTTAAAAAAGGCCTAAGTATTATTCTAATGAAAATAAAAATAAGGGCTATAACCTAATTGTCTCCCCACGAAGTAGAAATACTTCCCTTTCCCAAGTATTCAATTTCTAAAAAGGGCATGAGACTTGTTCTGTTAGCTAAGTCCCAAAATTCAGACTTCTATTTTTTCCAGGCCTGGTCCCCTCATCAAGGACTAGCATGAAGGCTCTCAGTTCCTTCCTCTCCTGGTTGAACTGCCAACAACCCAGTCACCACATCAGGTCAACAGAGGAAAACAACCGCTGATCTGCCTTGGGCCTTTTCACCAACTGTTCACAACATGCCTGTGTGTCCCTACTACCCTTGCAATCCAAAGACCACATTCCTTCTTCCAGTCTCAATTCTACTTAGTAAACTTTTAATTAGTGCCTACGGTATGCCATGAGCCACCTTCTTGTGCGTGCTTATATTTCCCTTTTAATGAAATATAGCTCTGGCTGGAATTGTTGACTGATTCAGTTGGTATTCATGTTTACACTAAAAATTTCACTAATGAAACAAAATCTCTGCTTTTCCATCAATGAAAATCCAACTTCTTCAAAGTCTATCTTAAATCCAACTTTGCCATGAAACTTTGGTCCTTCTCAAATATCTGTCTGTAATCTTTTGTTTCCGTGAAATTCTAAAGCACTTATAACTGGTAAGCATATAATTCAGCATTTAACCAAATATGTTACAGGAAGTAGGCATAGTACTTTTTCCAAGAGGGTAGAAATGTAGCTCACATTACACTCACAGCATTTAGCTCAGTGCTGAGTATGGAACACACAATAACATTTGTTAGCGAAGAGCTCTTTTCTTCTCTATTTTCACGTTTTCTAAGGATCCAAATGTTATCAACTCCTAAAATTATCAGATATTATTCAGAATGCAAGTGAAAATATTTTAACCCTCATATGTAAAACCTTAAAATTGTTCTTACGTGGCCTGTGTCATTCCCACCCTAACCACCCCCTCCCCTAAAATGGACAAATGAAAGACCAATAGAAGTGGCCTGCCTGCTCCTCCCTCCCCACCCTACCCCTCTAATAAATAAATAATAAATAAATATTTTAAAAAAGGTCTAAGTATTATTCTAATGAAAATAAAAATAAGGGCTATAACCTAATTGTCTCCCCACGAAGTAGAAATACTTCCCTTTCCCAAGTATTCAATTTCTAAAAAGGGCATGAGACTTGTTCTGTTAGCTAAGTCCCAAAATTCAGACTTCTATTTTTTCCAGGCCTGGTCCCCTCATCAAGGACTAGCATGAAGGCTCTCAGTTCCTTCCTCTCCTGGTTGAACTGCCAACAACCCAGTCACCACATCAGGTCAACAGAGGAAAACAACCGCTGATCTGCCTTGGGCCTTTTCACCAACTGTTCACAACATGCCTGTGTGTCCCTACTACCCTTGCAATCCAAAGACCACATTCCTTCTTCCAGTCTCAATTCTACTTAGTAAACTTTTAATTAGTGCCTACGGTATGCCATGAGCCACCTTCTTGTGCGTGTTTATATTTCCCTTTTAATGAAATATAGCTCTGGCTGGAATTGTTGACTGATTCAGTTGGTATTCATGTTTACACTAAAAATTTCACTAATGAAACAAAATCTCTGCTTTTCCATCAATGAAAATCCAACTTCTTCAAAGTCTATCTTAAATCCAACTTTGCCATGAAACTTTGGTCCTTCTCAAATATCTGTCTGTAATCTTTTGTTTCCGTGAAATTCTAAAGCACTTATAACTGGTAAGCATATAATTCAGCATTTAACCAAATATGTTACAGGAAGTAGGCACAGTACTTTTTCCAAGAGGGTAGAAATGTAGCTCACATTACACTCACAGCATTTAGCTCAGTGCTGAGTATGGAACACACAATAACATTTGTTAGCGAAAGAGCTCTTTTCTTCTCTATTTTCACGTTTTCTAAGGATCCAAATGTTATCAACTCCTAAAATTATCAGATATTATTCAGAATGCAAGTGAAAATATTTTAACCCTCATATGTAAAACCTTAAAACATTGTTCTTACACAATGTCTTGCACAGAGGAAACTCGGCCATTTAAGAACTCTGTTGGTAGATATGGTAAAATGTATTTAGTGAAATAAATGTGTCTGTTTGCATCTGTAAAAAGCTGTGTACACGCTGTAAAAAGAAATGCAAAAGAATCAGTCCTAATGAAGTGGCTGGATCTAGAACCTATCAATAA
Organism: Tragulus kanchil; assembly: GCA_022376925.1. Taxonomy (NCBI): domain Eukaryota; kingdom Metazoa; phylum Chordata; class Mammalia; order Artiodactyla; family Tragulidae; genus Tragulus; species Tragulus kanchil. Next base: position 24,228,913 of record JAIOJX010000026.1, read on the forward strand.
AAAGTGAAGTATGTCAAAAAAAGAAAGACAAGTATAATATACTAACACATATATATATGGACTCTAGTAGGATGGTAATGATAACACACACAGTGAAGCGATGGAAAAACAGACATGGAGAATAAACATATGGACAGTGAGGAGAATGAACAGTGGGTGGGAGGCGTAAAGGAAGTAGCATGAAAACCTATACTGTCATATGTGAAAAAAATAGCTATTGTCATTGCGCTACGGGAAAAGGGGATCCTGCAGGGGTGCTGTGCGACAGCCTGGAGGGGTGGGATGGGGGGGATATACATATGACTAATCTGGGATCTGTAAACAACAAAACTCTGTAAAAGTAAAAACCAAAATAAAAACTAAAAAAAAAAAAAGCTATGTATACATTTAGTCCTGACAGTCTAACAACAGTTCCTGCCAGAGCTTCTTATGTCTGCTGAAAGTGGAGATCGGCTTTGTGATGTGGACACTTATGTAGGAAAATTCCCTTCCACTGGAAAATAAGCCATAACACGTGCTATTTTTACATGGGGTATTTATTAATAAGTCAATGACAGTAAGATTCTGTTCATTGAGAATCAAGTTCTCTATCCCAAAACTTTGGCCATGAAACTTTGGTCCTTCTCAAATATCTGTCTGTAATCTTTTGTTTCCGTGAAATTCTAAAGCACTTATAACTGGTAAGCATATAATTCAGCATTTAACCAAATATGTTACAGGAAGTAGGCATAGTACTTTTTCCAAGAGGGTAGAAATGTAGCTCACATTACACTCACAGCATTTAGCTCAGTGCTGAGTATGGAACACACAATAACATTTGTTAGCGAAAGAGCTCTTTTCTTCTCTATTTTCACGTTTTCTAAGGATCCAAATGTTATCAACTCCTAAAATTATCAGATATTATTCAGAATGCAAGTGAAAATATTTTAACCCTCATATGTAAAACCTTAAAACATTGTTCTTACACAATGTCTTGCACAGAGGAAACTCGGCCATTTAAGAACTCTGTTGGTAGATATGGTAAAATGTATTTAGTGAAATAAATGTGTCTGTTTGCATCTGTAAAAAGCTGTGTACACGCTGTAAAAAGAAATGCAGAAGAATCAGTCCTAATGAAGTGGCTGGATCTAGAACCTATCAATAAAAAGTGAAGTATGTCAAAAAAAGAAAGACAAGTATAATATACTAACACATATATATATGGACTCTAGTAGGATGGTAATGATAACACACACAGTGAAGCGATGGAAAAACAGACATGGAGAATAAACATATGGACAGTGAGGAGAATGAACAGTGGGTGGGAGGCGTAAAGGAAGTAGCATGAAAACCTATACTGTCATATGTGAAAAAAATAGCTATTGTCATTGCGCTACGGGAAAAGGGGATCCTGCAGGGGGGCGGTGCGACAGCCTGGAGGGGTGGGATGGGGGGGATATACATATGACTAATCTGGGATCTGTAAACAACAAAACTCTGTAAAAGTAAAAACCAAAATAAAAACTAAAAAAAAAAAAAGCTATGTATACATTTAGTCCTGACAGTCTAACAACAGTTCCTGCCAGAGCTTCTTATGTCTGCTGAAAGTGGAGATCGGCTTTGTGATGTGGACACTTATGTAGGAAAATTCCCTTCCACTGGAAAATAAGCCATAACACGTGCTATTTTTACATGGGGTATTTATTAATAAGTCAATGACAGTAAGATTCTGTTCATTGAGAATCAAGTTCTCTATCCCAAAAGACACTGGCTTCATATTAAGCAAAATATAAAACATTAATAGTCCCCACAAATAATTATCCTCAAGTTTAGTAGTACCAGATCTGTACTTAAGAACGACAAGCAAAATCTCAACTAAATGTTACCAAATCAGCACCAATGTTACCTTAGTGGTATATGATTACTGAGGAACATCTCAGCTATGTTAATCAACTCTGCAGTGCTTTCGTGAGCAGGATCAACTATGAAAACCTATAGGAACAGGAAAAGGAAAACATGAAATGACATTTATTCAAATGTCACTGGGTCAATAAAATGCCTTAGTCTTTTTATTAGGCTGCCAACTTTTTTCCAGGATTTTTTTTTTTTTTTGGCTATTATGGATTTTCACTACTGCCACAGGTTCTTGTCTAGCTGCAGGGAGTGGGGGCTACTCTCTAGCTGAGGTGAGCAGGTTTCTTGTTGCAGTGCCTTCTCTTGCTGTGGATGGTGGGCTCTAGAGCACACAGGCTTCAGGAGTAGAGGTACAAGGGCTCAACAGTTGCAGCTCAGAAGTTCTAGAGCAGAGGCTCAATAGTTGTCACTCACAGGCTTAGCTGCTCCACAGCATGTGGGATCTTTCCCGATTAGGGATCGAGCCCATGTCTCCAGCATTGGCAGGCAAACGCTTTACAACTGAGCTAGCAGGGAAGCCTTCCAGCTACTTCTGAACCACATAAAAAAAACGTTATACAAATAACAGTTAGCTTCCCTCTGTATTCAAAGAACATGATATTGAAAGACTAAATGATTTTCTTGCGATCTTATGCTAATAACACAGAAACTGTATCCAGATGGCTTACACCTATTTGTCACTATATTTAACAATACCTGTTGTATTAATTCTCCCACCTTAGAAAATGAAAATTAGCTTCTTATGTATTCATTTTGAAGGACAGAACCCAATTTTTAGACCACAATAATAGGAATCATGTATTAAGCTCTCATGATTTGCTTTAAAAAATAATTATATCGATTAATCTCATTTAATCAAATAAAGTTCTCATTTAATAAAGTCTAATAAATTATCTCAAATGGTAAGAGAAAAAGAAACTGAAATTTTGACTAGGAAGGAAAATAGTGGTTTCAAGAAGGACAGAAGTACACAAGATCATTTCCCTTAAAAGTTCTGAGGAAGCCAACCTCGGCCTTCACCTGTCCTGTCTCCTCAGGATCTACATGAGGAAAGAGAAAGACATGAGAAGGGGAAAGAGGGCCAAGTAAGAACCTCTATCTCTGTAAACCAGTGGAATAAGGATAAAAAGTAGAAGTTGGCAAAGATTTATTTAAGAGAATAAATTGAACTATTATATTTTAGAGATCAACTTAGTCAAAAAAACAGTAGTGGGCTTCCCCGGTGGTCCAGTGGGTAAGGACACTGTCTTGCAGAGCAAGAGGCGCCGGTTTGATCCCTGGCCTGGGAGGACCCCATGTGCTGTAGAGCGGCTGGACTGATGTATCCAACTACCGAGATGGAACTCTGGAGTGCATGCGCCCAGAGCCGGTGCTCTGCAGTGAGAGAGGCCACTGTGATGGGAGGCCCACACGGGCCACAGAACAAAGATGGATGAAAATAGATAAATGAAAGACCAACAGAAGTGGCCAGGGAAAAAAAAAAAAAATTAAAAGAAAAAACAGTAGTGATATATTCATTTTCTGAGTGAAAAAGGGAAACCATCTTAAAACTCAAGACAATGTAAACCTTCAGGTTAAAGACGAGGAGCATTTCCTTATACACTGACATTTCTCATCCCTACAAAACAATGAGTACATTTTCAAACCCTTTCAGTTTGAACATGGAGCTAGAAAAAGAGCATATTTAGTGATGGTAGTTGTGGGGTGGCAGAGAAGCAGCTAGTAAAGGAAAGAAGTGAACACTGCAGATATGACAGTAAAGGAAGAAGGCAAAGGAGACAGAGACAATGGCCCAGCAATAAGGAGTTTCACTTACCATGTTGTGCAAGTTTTTCCTGATCTGTCGAATAACACCGGGAAAGGTGGGGCGAAGCAACTCTTGTAGACTAGAAGGCCATGAATTATATCTGCTATCAACCTCCAGGTTGTTGATCCACTACAAAAGAACACAACATGGTGCATATATGTTAGTCACCACTGGTGAAATTGGAAAAAATAATAGCCAGACTTTAATCCAAGAAATATACACTGAAAGCATGAAACTGAAATTTTGACTAGGAAGGAAAATAGTGGTTTCAAGAAGGACAGAAGTACACAAGATCATTTCCCTTAAAAGTTCTGAGGAAGCCAACCTCGGCCTTCACCTGTCCTGTCTCCTCAGGATCTACATGAGGAAAGAGAAAGACATGAGAAGGGGAAAGAGGGCCAAGTAAGAACCTCTATCTCTGTAAACCAGTGGAATAAGGATAAAAAGTAGAAGTTGGCAAAGATTTATTTAAGAGAATAAATTGAACTATTATATTTTAGAGATCAACTTAGTCAAAAAAACAGTAGTGGGCTTCCCGGTGGTCCAGTGGGTAAGGACACTGTCTTGCAGAGCAAGAGGCCCCGGTTTGATCCCTGGCCTGGGAGGACCCCATGTGCTGTAGAGCGGCTGGACTGATGTATCCAACTACCGAGATGGAACTCTGGAGTGCATGCGCCCAGAGCCGGTGCTCTGCAGTGAGAGAGGCCACTGTGATGGGAGGCCCACACGGGCCACAGAACAAAGATGGATGAAAATAGATAAATGAAAGACCAACAGAAGTGGCCAGGAAAAAAAAAAAAAAATTAAAAGAAAAAACAGTAGTGATATATTCATTTTCTGAGTGAAAAAGGGAAACCATCTTAAAACTCAAGACAATGTAAACCTTCAGGTTAAAGACGAGGAGCATTTCCTTATACACTGACATTTCTCATCCCTACAAAACAATGAGTACATTTTCAAACCCTTTCAGTTTGAACATGGAGCTAGAAAAAGAGCATATTTAGTGATGGTAGTTGTGGGGTGGCAGAGAAGCAGCTAGTAAAGGAAAGAAGTGAACACTGCAGATATGACAGTAAAGGAAGAAGGCAAAGGAGACAGAGACAATGGCCCAGCAATAAGGAGTTTCACTTACCATGTTGTGCAAGTTTTTCCTGATCTGTCGAATAACACCGGGAAAGGTGGGGCGAAGCAACTCTTGTAGACTAGAAGGCCATGAATTATATCTGCTATCAACCTCCAGGTTGTTGATCCACTACAAAAGAACACAACATGGTGCATATATGTTAGTCACCACTGGTGAAATTGGAAAAAATAATAGCCAGACTTTAATCCAAGAAATATAAACTAAGCAAAATGAAATTTCACATTTACACTCATTAAACTGAAAAAAATAACTGTCAATATGTCAGAGCAGACAAAATTTAGAACACTGGGAATTTTCATCCAATTCTGATATCCAGAACAGTTACTTTACAGAAAATGACCTAATAAAGATGAAGTTTGGGGCTTCCCTGGTGGTCTAGTGGGTAAAGAATCCGCCTTGCAGTGCAAAGGTCACTGGTTCAATCCCTGGCCCAGGAAGATCCTATGTGCCGTGAAGCAGCTAGACCGGTGTGCCCAAGTGCAAGCCAGCGCTCTAGAGCCCAGAGCTGGTACTCTGCACCGAGAGGGGCCGCTGCAATGGGAGGCCCACAAAGGTTGAATAATAAAGCTGGATGAAAAATAAACAAATGGAAAATGAATAAAAAAAGCCAAAATTTAAAAAAAAAGAAAAAAAGATGAAGTTTTTATTACTATGCTACCACTAAGTACTGCAGCTCTAGGTATCTATCTCAAATATTAAATTTTCATATGTATGTACAAAGAAAGAAATACAAAAAGGACCATAACAATACCAGTTATAATAGCAAAAAATTAGAAACAAATAAATATTCATAAAAAAGAATGAATTAAATGGTACATAATATTTGCACAAAAAGAGCATGTAAATAAAGAGCATTTCTGGAAGGATATACAATGAACTGATAAAAACTGGACAGCTCAGTGAAGAGTCTTTTCAATACATACTCTTTTGTATGTCTTAAATTCTAAACTGTAAATTTATAAAAGATATTTTTAAAAATAAGAAAAATATAAAACATGATCTGATAAATTAGACCTATATGTATCGACCTACATAAGAAAGAAGAAGGAAATGCAGATAGGACAGTAAAGGAAGAAGGCAAAGGAGACAGAGACAATGGCCCAGCAATAAGGAGTTTCACTTACCATGTTGTGCAAGTTTTTCCTGATCTGTCGAATAACACCGGGAAAGGTGGGGCGAAGCAACTCTTGTAGACTAGAAGGCCATGAATTATATCTGCTATCAACCTCCAGGTTGTTGATCCACTACAAAAGAACACAATATGGTGCATATATGTTAGTCACCACTGGTGAAATTGGAAAAAATAATAGCCAGACTTTAATCCAAGAAATATAAACTAAGCAAAATGAAATTTCACATTTACACTCATTAAACTGAAAAAAATAACTGTCAATATGTCAGAGCAGACAAAAATTTAGAACACTGGGAATTTTCATCCAATTCTGATATCCAGAACAGTTACTTTACAGAAAATGACCTAATAAAGATGAAGTTTGGGGCTTCCCTGGTGGTCTAGTGGGTAAAGAATCCGCCTTGCAGTGCAAAGGTCACTGGTTCAATCCCTGGCCCAGGAAGATCCTATGTGCCGTGAAGCAGCTAGACCGGTGTGCCCAAGTGCAAGCCAGCGCTCTAGAGCCCAGAGCTGGTACTCTGCACCGAGAGGGGCCGCTGCAATGGGAGGCCCACAAAGGTTGAATAATAAAGCTGGATGAAAAATAAACAAATGGAAAATGAATAAAAAAAGCCAAAATTTAAAAAAAAAGAAAAAAAGATGAAGTTTTTATTACTATGCTACCACTAAGTACTGCAGCTCTAGGTATCTATCTCAAATATTAAATTTTCATATGTATGTACAAAGAAAGAAATACAAAAAGGACCATAACAATACCAGTTATAATAGCAAAAAATTAGAAACAAATAAATATTCATAAAAAAGAATGAATTAAATGGTACATAATATTTGCACAAAAAGAGCATGTAAATAAAGAGCATTTCTGGAAGGATATACAATGAACTGATAAAAACTGGACAGCTCAGTGAAGAGTCTTTTCAATACATACTCTTTTGTATGTCTTAAATTCTAAACTGTAAATTTATAAAAGATATTTTTAAAAATAAGAAAAATATAAAACATGATCTGATAAATTAGACCTATATGTATCGACCTACATAACTCTTGAAAAAAATTGTTGAGTAATAAAAAAATTTGATGGAGGACACTGTATATGACATTTTTCAAAATTTTAAAACATACAACAGGGAAGAAAATGATCTAATAAGGGACAGGAGGGATACATGCCTACTTCAAAAGATGAATTATCTGCAGGGGTGGAAGTAGGAAAAGATATAAAGACAGCTTTGACTGAAACATTTTTTTCTTCCAAGAAAACATGAAATGATTAAATATTAACATTTAGTAAGTATGACAATGGGTCCTATTAATTATGTTAATAATTTTACTCTGTAATGAAAAATAACATGGAGAAAAATAAATCACCTAAGAGTATTCACAACATAATAGTAATACCACCAAGAGAGAACTCAAGTAGGGAACATCTACATTCTATGTTATTCCCCTTACCAAAAAACTTCCCTAAAATAAATGCAGGACAGACATAGAAAAAGGGCCTGGAGAGCTGAAGCTGCTGGCATGCCTCCGCCACTGGTCTCTTTCACAGCTCTAATCCCTCTCGTCTCTTTTATACACGAGGAGACAAAGGCCCAGAGACATCACAGAGCAGATAGTAATCTATACAAATCATTTGGCATAAAATATCAAAGTTCTCTTAAAGAAACTTGGTAGCTAAAAAAACAATATTTTTAAACAAAACCACACAAGACTTGCGTGAAACTGAAAAAACTAAACACATTCCCAAGGGATGTTCAGTTTATTCCTAAATAGATATAAAAGTGGAAAAATCACTGTCTTAACCACATTAAACCAAATAACTCAACTTTTTGGAGCATTCAAGAGCCTACTTTATTATATACAGATATCCCCATACAAGTAGTTGTTGCAAATCTTTGACACCAACAGAAGATATAATAAGAATAACTTATCTCTCATAAAAGACAAATGCAAAAACCAGAATAAATTAACTGGCCAGATTGTCCCCTGGACACCCTCACGTAATACCTACCGAAATAGCAGGGCTCCTGATGTCGACAGCATAGTCAGCCTCAGAGGGTTGAATATTCAGTTTCAAAACATTATGCAGAGAAAGGCCTTCTATTCCCAGTCTATGCAGACCCTCCATTACCCGAGCTTCATTCCTCAATATATCAAACAGACTGAGGGAAAAACAAAAGGCATTTAGGGGAAAGGGCTTTAAAAAAAATTCTAACCATGAAAAAAGGTATGAGTTCAAAATCAATGCCCCATCCAACCAGTTGAGAAAACAAAAGAGGGAGTTCTTCCATTGTCCAAATAGGCAGAACAAAGTGAGTAAGACTTGCTTCTTGGTTGATATTTACACTTATCAACGAATATACTGTGTATAAAAACTAACTATAGGTAACTATAGGGGCTTCCCCTGGTGGTCCAGTGGATAAGGACACCACCTTGCAGTGCAAGGGGCGCCGGTTCGATCCCTAGCCTGGGAAGATCCCACGTGCCGCGGAGCGGCTGGACCAATGTGTCCAATCAACGAGCCGGAGCTCTGGAGCGCATGTGCCCAGAGCCGGTGCTCTGCAACAACAGATGCCACCGCGATGGGAGGCCCACAGGAGCCAAAGAACAAAGACGGGTGAAAACAGAGAAATGAAAGACCAATAGAAGTGGCCTGCCCGCTCCCCTCCCTCCCCAACCCGACCCCCGCCCAAAATAAATAAATAAATAAATCTTTAAAAAAAAAAAAAAAACTAACTATAAATATACAATTTGAGGAAGAAATAATCCTAAATCTCTATTTTATGCTGTATGTTTTTAAAAACACTAAAGTAATCTCCCTATGACATTTCTTACAACTGCACATGAATCTACAATTATCTGAGAATAATTTATTAAAAATCATCAAAAAATATACCAAATAATATATATTTCAATATTAGTATCAACTCCCACAACGCCCACATATACATGATCATAGAAAAAGGTCTGGAGTCATTCACAGAAACCAACTTAAGAGGTTTACAGGGTGAAGAAGAAATAAGATGAAGTGAAGACTAGTATTGAGTTCCTTTATCTCTGCATTATTTAAAACTGTTTACAAAAAGAAAGTACACAGTTTGTAATACCATGGAAAATAAAAGAAATTTTTTAAAATAAGAAATAAAACATGGGCAGTCTTTTAATATATCCTTTACTAATTTTTGACTAGTTCTAAAAGCTGTATGTGGACATAAAAGCTCAATTAAATTAACGTGAAAAGTTAATGTGAAATGTGAAAACTGCTTCTTCTAAAGCATTAACCAACCATAGCTTTTGTTTTCACTTTTATAAAGTCATAGTGTCAACTATGTCAATTTTAATTTAAAGATAAAATCAGAATTCCACTTGTCTTCCACACTTACCCACCAAAAATTCATGGGGACAGTTCAGAGCAATTAATTCTAAACTACATTTTTAAAAGATAGCTGTTCAGATAGCAGACCCTTGCATTTCTTTTTTAACAAAAAGACAGCTATTCAGATAATGTCCATGGTATCAGAAGTACATTATGATAAAAAAAAATGCCCAAGTATCATCCTGTCCATCCCAGTCAGAATACGGGGCTACCTAAATGCACTCACTGAGCCTGATAAGTCCATTAGGCTTTGCAACATGTCATATCAAGGAAGAATGAGAGTCTGGACATGTCACAAGGAGCCACACATTATAAAAATTTTCCAGAGTGAAAAATATTTATCCATACCTGAATATATCTTGTGTCTCTAAATCAATATGAAGTCCATTGATGAACAGTGCTGAATCTCCAGGCTGTAATCCTAAAGTTCCCTTGAAATACTGAAATATTAAAAATTTATTAAGGAATAGGAAGAGAATACTTAACAAAAATTTCCACATTTCTGGCTTTACGTACAAATATTGACAATGAGTATTACTACTGTTTCCTACAAAGTTAGGGTAGGGAGGGTATTCAACAAGCCAAGTGCTGAGAATTATTTTTCTGCTACCCTTGCCTGTTTGTGATGCTAGCCAAGATTGTGCATTGTGCCAGCAATCACTAATAGCTGGCCTTCTGGATGAAGTTCAGGGATCTGATCCAAAAGAGTTACAAAATCCTATACCTTCCTTAAACCTTCAAGCTAAAGCACATCGAAAAACTGAATCACTGAGCTTTGCCCCCCCCCCAAAAAGAAAGTACACAGTTTGTAATACCATGGAAAATAAAAGAAATTTTTTAAAATAAGAAATAAAACATGGGCAGTCTTTTAATATATCCTTTACTAATTTTTGACTAGTTCTAAAAGCTGTATGTGGACATAAAAGCTCAATTAAATTAACGTGAAAAGTTAATGTGAAATGTGAAAACTGCTTCTTCTAAAGCATTAACCAACCATAGCTTTTGTTTTCACTTTTATAAAGTCATAGTGTCAACTATGTCAATTTTAATTTAAAGATAAAATCAGAATTCCACTTGTCTTCCACACTTACCCACCAAAAATTCATGGGGACAGTTCAGAGCAATTAATTCTAAACTACATTTTTAAAAGATAGCTGTTCAGATAGCAGACCCTTGCATTTCTTTTTTAACAAAAAGACAGCTATTCAGATAATGTCCATGGTATCAGAAGTACATTATGATAAAAAAAATGCCCAAGTATCATCCTGTCCATCCCAGTCAGAATACGGGGCTACCTAAATGCACTCACTGAGCCTGATAAGTCCATTAGGCTTTGCAACATGTCATATCAAGGAAGAATGAGAGTCTGGACATGTCACAAGGAGCCACACATTATAAAAATTTTCCAGAGTGAAAAATATTTATCCATACCTGAATATATCTTGTGTCTCTAAATCAATATGAAGTCCATTGATGAACAGTGCTGAATCTCCAGGCTGCAATCCTAAAGTTCCCTTGAAATACTGAAATATTAAAAATTTATTAAGGAATAGGAAGAGAATACTTAACAAAAATTTCCACATTTCTGGCTTTACGTACAAATATTGACAATGAGTATTACTACTGTTTCCTACAAAGTTAGGATAGGGAGGGTATTCAACAAGCCAAGTGCTGAGAATTATTTTTCTGCTACCCTTGCCTGTTTGTGATGCTAGCCAAGATTGTGCATTGTGCCAGCAATCACTAATAGCTGGCCTTCTGGATGAAGTTCAGGGATCTGATCCAAAAGAGTTACAAAATCCTATACCTTCCTTAAACCTTCAAGCTAAAGCACATCGAAAAACTGAATCACTGAGCTAAGGGCGGCACCTACATATACTCAAGCTCTCTAGGACCTGGCCTCCAGGCGGCCCTTCCAACCAATGCTCACAGGCATGGTGGAACCCACATGGCTGCACAGTCCCTGCAGCCCTCAGACCTGCCTAACCCACTGGAAACACTGCTTTGCTTCCATATTGTAGCTTCTGTTGACTTCTTTCCATTCAACTCCTCTTTCTCTCCAAGGAAACTGGGACTGTTAATTACATATTCAGCACCATACAGTAGAGAAGGGAAGAAACGAATGAGATACTAGAGACAGAACTTTGAGTCCTTAAGTCTCCCAGGGCTGGGGGAGAGGGGCAGGGACTGCTGAGTTCCCTACATGACTCCACAGTCAGTGGACCAAGAGAAATGAACTCTAAGATCTAGCACTGTAAGAGAAAAACACAAAATAAAACAATGCAGAAGCCACAGTTTTGGCTTCTTTTCCCTGCCAAGATTAAATGACAAGCAAGAGGAGAGCAGAAAGCTGAGTCAATGAGAATCAGAGTTTTTCACATATGAAAGAAAAATTCCACATCCACTTACTCCCAGGTTGCAAACATGGCACCTTGTGACTGTGGGAAAGACTGACTGGGACCTACGTGAAATGAAACAGAACTGAGGGTGGGGATCCCATACTGAAAAAAGGTGACTGAGCAGAAGTTATCAAATGCTCTGTCCTACTAGGCTTCAACAACTCCAGCAGGCAGAAGAGAAGAAGATCCTTTCCTGAAGACTACCTAGCTCAAGACGAAAGGTTTAAAGATTCTGTCATTAGAGTTCCCTGGGAAATGGCTGTTATCACCTAAGAAAGAAAAGAAAAGAATCTCAACAAATGGTCTGAAAATTTTTCACACAAAAATTTACAACTAAAATACAAAATAACTGGAAAACAAGCCAAGTGCTGAGAATTATTTTTCTGCTACCCTTGCCTGTTTGTGATGCTAGCCAAGATTGTGCATTGTGCCAGCAATCACTAATAGCTGGCCTTCTGGATGAAGTTCAGGGATCTGATCCAAAAGAGTTACAAAATCCTATACCTTCCTTAAACCTTCAAGCTAAAGCACATCGAAAAACTGAATCACTGAGCTAAGGGCGGCACCTACATATACTCAAGCTCTCTAGGACCTGGCCTCCAGGCGGCCCTTCCAACCAATGCTCACAGGCATGGTGGAACCCACATGGCTGCACAGTCCCTGCAGCCCTCAGACCTGCCTAACCCACTGGAAACACTGCTTTGCTTCCATATTGTAGCTTCTGTTGACTTCTTTCCATTCAACTCCTCTTTCTCTCCAAGGAAACTGGGACTGTTAATTACATATTCAGCACCATACAGTAGAGAAGGGAAGAAACGAATGAGATACTAGAGACAGAACTTTGAGTCCTTAAGTCTCCCAGGGCTGGGGGAGAGGGGCAGGGACTGCTGAGTTCCCTACATGACTCCACAGTCAGTGGACCAAGAGAAATGAACTCTAAGATCTAGCACTGTAAGAGAAAAACACAAAATAAAACAATGCAGAAGCCACAGTTTTGGCTTCTTTTCCCTGCCAAGATTAAATGACAAGCAAGAGGAGAGCAGAAAGCTGAGTCAATGAGAATCAGAGTTTTTCACATATGAAAGAAAAATTCCACATCCACTTACTCCCAGGTTGCAAACATGGCACCTTGTGACTGTGGGAAAGACTGACTGGGACCTACGTGAAATGAAACAGAACTGAGGGTGGGGATCCCATACTGAAAAAAGGTGACTGAGCAGAAGTTATCAAATGCTCTGTCCTACTAGGCTTCAACAACTCCAGCAGGCAGAAGAGAAGAAGATCCTTTCCTGAAGACTACCTAGCTCAAGACGAAAGGTTTAAAGATTCTGTCATTAGAGTTCCCTGGGAAATGGCTGTTATCACCTAAGAAAGAAAAGAAAAGAATCTCAACAAATGGTCTGAAAATTTTTCACACAAAAATTTACAACTAAAATACAAAATAACTGGAAAACAGGAAATAAAAGATTTTTTATTAGGCCACACCAGTCAAAAAGGTGTGACATCTTAAATAGGAGTTCTAGGAAAACAGAAAAGAGAAAATAAAAAGAAACACAAAAAAATAAATCCAGAAAATGTCCCAAACTAAAGGAAATGATTTTCCAGATTTAAACGGTCCACCATGTCTGACTCTTTGCAACTCCATGGACTGTAGCAACGCCAGGTTCCTCTGTCCTCTACTGTCTCGCGGAGTTCGTTTAAATTCATGTCCATTGAGTAAGTGATGCTATCTAACCATCTCATCCTCTTCTACCTATTCTTTTGCTCTCAATCTTTCCCAGCGTCACGATCTTTTCCAATGCTTTTTGCATCAGGTGGCCAAAGTATTGGAGCTTCAGCTTCAGCATCAGTCCTTCTAATGAATATTCAGGGTTAATTTCCTTTAGGACTGACTGGTTTGGTCTCCTTGCTGTCCAAGGAACTCTCAAGTCTTCTTCAGCACCACAATTTCGAAAGCATCAATTCACTGGCCTTTTTTATGCTCCAACTCTGATATCCATACATGACTACTGGAAAAAACCCTAGCTTTGACTATATGGACCATGTTGACAAAGTCATATCTCTGCTTTTTGCTTTTTAATACGTTGTCTACGTTTGTCATAGCTTTCCTTCTAAAAAGCAAGCATATTTCATTTCCTGGCTGCAGTCACAGTCCACAGTGATATTGAAGTCCAAGAAAATAATTGACACATCACATTGTGTAAGGTTAAGATATACAGTGTGATGATTTATTTATTTAAAATTGATGGATAAATGCTTTATAGAATTTTGTTGTTTTCTGCCAAACATCAACATGAATCAGCCATAGGTATACATACACCCCTCCCTCTTGAACCTCTCTCCCATTTCCCCACCATCCCACCCCTCCAGGTTGTTACAGAGCCCCTGTTTCAGTTCCCTAAGTCATACAGAAAATACCCATTGACTATCTGTTTTACATATAGTAATGCAAGTTTCCATGTTGTTCTCTCCATACATCTCACCCTCTCCTTCCTCCCTACCCCTGGTTCCTGGTGCCCAAACTTTTAGGTTGAAAAATTACAACTAAAATACAAAATAACTGGAAAACAGGAAATAAAAGATTTTTTATTAGGCCACACCAGTCAAAAAGGTGTGACATCTTAAATAGGAGTTCTAGGAAAACAGAAAAGAGAAAATAAAAAGAAACACAAAAAAATAAATCCAGAAAATGTCCCAAACTAAAGGAAATGATTTTCCAGATTTAAATGGTCCACCATGTCTGACTCTTTGCAACTCCATGGATTGTAGCAACGCCAGGTTCCTCTGTCCTCTACTGTCTCGCGGAGTTCGTTTAAATTCATGTCCACTGAGTAAGTGATGCTATCTAACCATCTCATCCTCTTCTACCTATTCTTTTGCTCTCAATCTTTCCCAGCGTCACGATCTTTTCCAATGCTTTTTGCATCAGGTGGCCAAAGTATTGGAGCTTCAGCTTCAGCATCAGTCCTTCTAATGAATATTCAGGGTTAATTTCCTTTAGGACTGACTGGTTTGGTCTCCTTGCTGTCCAAGGAACTCTCAAGTCTTCTTCAGCACCACAATTTCGAAAGCATCAATTCACTGGCCTTTTTTATGCTCCAACTCTGATATCCATACATGACTACTGGAAAAACCATAGCTTTGACTATATGGACCATGTTGACAAAGTCATATCTCTGCTTTTTGCTTTTTAATACGTTGTCTACGTTTGTCATAGCTTTCCTTCTAAAAAGCAAGCATATTTCATTTCCTGGCTGCAGTCACAGTCCACAGTGATATTGAAGTCCAAGAAAATAATTGACACATCACATTGTGTAAGGTTAAGATATACAATGTGATGATTTATTTATTTAAAATTGATGGATAAATGCTTTATAGAATTTTGTTGTTTTCTGCCAAACATCAACATGAATCAGCCATAGGTATACATACACCCCTCCCTCTTGAACCTCTCTCCCATTTCCCCACCATCCCACCCCTCCAGGTTGTTACAGAGCCCCTGTTTCAGTTCCCTGAGTCATACAGAAAATACCCATTGACTATCTGTTTTACATATAGTAATGCAAGTTTCCATGTTGTTCTCTCCATACATCTCACCCTCTCCTTCCTCCCTACCCCTGGTTCCCTGGTGCCCAAAGTCTGTTTCTCCACTGCTGTCCTGCAAATAAATTCATCAGTACCATCTTTCCAGAATCCATATATATGCATTAGTATACAACATTTATCTTTCTCTGACTTACTTCACTCTGTATAATATGCTCTAGGTTCATCCACCTGATTATAACTAACTCAAATGCATTTCTTTTTATGGCTGAGTAATATCCCATTGTATATATGGACCAGAACTTTATCCATTCATCTGTTGATGGACATCAAGGTTGCTTCCACGCTCTAGTTATTGTAAACAGTGCTACGATGAACATGTCTTTTTCAATTTTGGTTCCTCAGGGTAGTAGTGGGATTGCTGGGTCATATGTTTGTTTTACCCTAATTTTTTAAGGAATCTCCATACTGTCTTCCATAGTAGCTGTACTATGTAGCAATTTACATTCCTACCAACAGTGCAAGAGGGTTCCCTTTTCTCCACACGCTCTCCAGCATTAATTATTTGCAAACTTTTTGAAGATGCACATTCAGACCAATGTGAGGTGATATACCATTGTACTTTTGATTTGCATTTCTCTAATAATGAGTGAAATTGAGCATCTTTTCATGTTTCTGTTAGCCATTTGTATGTCTTCTTTGAGAAGTATCTGTTTAGGTCTTTTTCCCACTTTTTGATTAGGTTGTTTTTCTGGTCTTGACTTGTGTCCCAAGAAAAAAATCTGTAACTGTCTCCACTTATTCCCTTTGTTTTTGCAATGAAGTGATGAGAGTGGATGACATGACCTTAGTTTTTTTAATGCTGAATTTTAAGCCAGTTTTTTCACTTTCCTTTTTCACTCTCAAGAGGCTCTTTAGTTCCTCTTCATTTTTTGTCATCAGACTGGTACCATTTGTGTATCTGAAGTTGTTGTTATTTCTCCCAGCAATCTTAATTTCATCCAGCCCAGCATTTCCTATGATGTACTCTGCATAGAAGTTAAATAAGCAGGGCGACAATATATTGCCCTGATGTACTCCTTTCCAAATCTAGAACCAGTCAGTTGTTATATGTCTGGTTTTGTTACTTCCTGACCCGCATACAGGTTTCTCAGGAGACAGGTAAGGTGACCTGATATTCCCATCTCTAAGAATTTTCCACAGTTTGCTGTGATTCACACAGTCTAAGGTTTTGCACAGTCAATGAAGCAAAAGTAGATATTTTTCTGGAATTCCCTTGCTTTTTTCTATGATCCAACAGAAGTTGGCAATTTGATCTCTGGTTCCTCTGTCTTTTCTAAATCCTTCTTGTACCGCTGGGATTTCTTGGTTCACATACAGCTGAAGTCCAGCTTGAAGGATTCTGATTTATAACCTTGCTAGTATGTAAAGTGAGCACAACTATATGGTAGTTTACACATTCTTTAGCACTGCCCTTCTTGGCATTACCACTGAAATTTCAGATTCCTAGAGTCAAAGAAAAGATCTTACAATTCCAAAAAAAAAAAAAAGCCTAGATCTCATACAAAGGCTTCACACTTCTCAAAAGTCATAATGGAAACCAAATTCCAAGGAGCAATGCCTTCAAACTTCTAAATGACTTCCAACCTAGAAGTCTATACCCAGCCAAGCTGTTGATGGAAATAGAAATAGAAGGGACTTCCCTGGCAGTCCAGTGGTTAAGACTCTGCTCTTCCATTGAAGGAGGTGCAGGTTTGATCCCTTGTCA
Source organism: Tragulus kanchil (assembly GCA_022376925.1). Lineage (NCBI taxonomy): Eukaryota > Metazoa > Chordata > Mammalia > Artiodactyla > Tragulidae > Tragulus > Tragulus kanchil. The sequence continues at coordinate 24,245,972 of JAIOJX010000026.1, forward strand.
GGGACCTAAGATCCCACATGCCACACAGCATAGTCAAAAAAACAAACAAAATGGAAAATTGATTTCTCAGAGTTGGAAATTTACTTCACCTGCAACCTTTCTCATGAACAATGATTTGCTGTACCAAAATAAGGCAGTAAACCAAAATCAAAGAACACATGGAATCCAAGAGGTAGGAGATCAACAAAAGAGGTTAAAGGAAGGTTCCAGGATAAGTGGCATATACTAGACATAAGGAACAACCAGTCCATAGTGAAGCAGATCAAAAACTGGTAAAATCACGACAAAAATATACGGACAGCAGAGAGATGGGGGAAATGCCCATATAAAGTACTGATAGACAGTGGGAGGAGAGGGAGAGCAGTGAAATGAAGTTAAACCTTATCCTTGTAACACAAGCTAAAATATGAGATTGGAAACTGGGAAACTATCCATTTAAGCTGCTACAATCTGGAGATAAATAGCAAAAGAAATCAGGAGTTGAAAGTATATACTTCCTGGAAGAGGGACACTGGGAGTGGGACATGTTAGAGGAGATTTTTTTTTTTCTAAAGAAACTGGTAGCACTATTTGATGTTTTGATTATATTCATATTCAACTTTGATTAAAAACAAAAAGCATGGGTTTCCCTTGTGGCTCAGTGGATAAGAACCCATCTGCCAATGCGGGAGACCCAGGTTCGATCCCTGATCCGGGAAGATCCCACATGCCACAGAGCAGCTAAACCCACACAACAACAAAGACCCAGCACAGCCAAAAATAAATAAATAAAAAGTTAAAAAAAAATAAAAAGCATAAAAAAGATTACAGAAATGAATCAAAACACCATCATCTTTAATGAAAGAAGAGTAAAACCATTAAATATCACTAATTTAACTCACATTTCCACATCTTTAAAGATATAACACAAAACAGAAAGGCTACTATTTTGCATGAGTTAATACCTTCTGATTCTCTTCTACTTCGGCCCTAAGTTCTGAACTCACAGCTGTTTTTGTTATTGCTCTGGAAAGAAAAAGAAAAGTGCTTGTTTTAGTATTTGATATAAACAACTTCAATTTCCCGATATGAAACAACACACTGCTCAATAAATTACAAAAACTAAATGGAAAAAACCTTTAAATCTTTACAACTGATAAATAAATTTCTTCTCTCAGATGTGTACATCTGTTCATTATCACAAGATACAAAAAAATAGCAATAGCTGATTTTAATGCAAGTGCAATTATTTCCAGGATCTTAGTTAAATATACGCAACTCTACTTTTATATATCATCTCTACACCTCATAGGCTAAAGGGTAACGTTAAATAAGTTAAGTCTACAGATATGCTCAACCTTTTTAAGTCTTCAACACACATAACTAAATGAGAATGTACTATGTGATTTTTAAGTCCTAAGAAGTATTTTCTACGACTAATCAAATAAACAAATTTATTTACAAAACCATATTATAAGTCAAAAGAAAAGACTGACAATCACTTAAGTTTCTCAAAATGTGACTTTTAAAACAAGTTTCCCTCATACTTATGTTATGTGGAGGAGCCTTATATAACTGAAAGCAATACAGAAAAGCTGAATTCAAAATCTTAATTAGGAACATCCCTGGTGGTCCAGTGGTTAAGATGCTACACTTCCAGTGCAGGGGGCATGGGTTCAAGCCCTGGTCAAGGAACTAAGATCCCACATGCCACAAAGCCAAATAAATAAAAAATTTTTTAAAAAATCAGTCACTATGGACAAGTCAGCCTCTATAATTCATTTCCTTCATCAAGACTGAGTAAGATGATACACATGAAATTGTTTAGAAAGAAAAGCACCAGAGTCCATGCCTGACCCTAGATTAGGTCATCTGCATATACGAAATTCTGCTAACTCATCAAATCCTGAATCTACCTTTCAGGAATAGATGAGTTAACAAAGTTTTACTGCAGAGGCACATGATTATTTGCAAAGTTGCTCTCTTCAACTACACAACACAGGGGTGCCTTCTTGGAAAGATGCACCATTAGCAGTACAGCATAGGTAGTAACAGAACTTTAATATTCTAAAAGCATTTTCATATTTTAGTGGCTTCAACATAGCATATGTTAAAAAGAAGAATGTCTCAAAAGTTATTACTCTGTTACCTGGCTTTGGTAGGAAAATTTTGACTGAGATCCTTCATAATCACGAGGGCTAACTCAGTAGGTGCAGCCAAGATTCGTGCAGCAGTCTGGAAACTTAGATCTGCAACAAGGTCAAACAGAAGTTGAAGTGTATTAATCTAACACAATGAGAAATAGGAAAAAAGAAACACGTTTATTGCCTATTATTTTCTTAGCAATTAAGAATGCCTTCAAATGCCACCATTTCAGAGAGTGCCCATGATTTAATTGCAGATTTTCCTCAATTCATAGGACGCTAGAGTGTTTTACTGTAGCCGTTCCTCCATCTGCCTGCATAAACACGAAGGTACATACCAACACATTTAACACAGGATGAATCCACCCCAAATTCTTTTTCTTTCTTTTTTTTAAAAGATTTATTTATTTATTTATTTTGGTGGGGGTGGGGTGGGAGGGAGGGATGGGCGGGACACTTCTACTGGTCTTTCATTTGTCCATTTTTCATCCATTCTTTGTTCTTGGCCCTTGTGGGCTCCCCTGGAGGAGCCTTATATAACTGAAAGCAATACAGAAAAGCTGAATTCAAAATCTTAATTAGGAACATCCCTGGTGGTCCAGTGGTTAAGATGCTACACTTCCAGTGCAGGGGGCATGGGTTCAAGCCCTGGTCAAGGAACTAAGATCCCACATGCCACAAAGCCAAATAAATAAAAAATTTTTTAAAAAATCAGTCACTATGGACAAGTCAGCCTCTATAATTCATTTCCTTCATCAAGACTGAGTAAGATGATACACATGAAATTGTTTAGAAAGAAAAGCACCAGAGTCCATGCCTGACCCTAGATTAGGTCATCTGCATATACGAAATTCTGCTAACTCATCAAATCCTGAATCTACCTTTCAGGAATAGATGAGTTAACAAAGTTTTACTGCAGAGGCACATGATTATTTGCAAAGTTGCTCTCTTCAACTACACAACACAGGGGTGCCTTCTTGGAAAGATGCACCATTAGCAGTACAGCATAGGTAGTAACAGAACTTTAATATTCTAAAAGCATTTTCATATTTTAGTGGCTTCAACATAGCATATGTTAAAAAGAAGAATGTCTCAAAAGTTATTACTCTGTTACCTGGCTTTGGTAGGAAAATTTTGACTGAGATCCTTCATAATCACGAGGGCTAACTCAGTAGGTGCAGCCAAGATTCGTGCAGCAGTCTGGAAACTTAGATCTGCAACAAGGTCAAACAGAAGTTGAAGTGTATTAATCTAACACAATGAGAAATAGGAAAAAAGAAACACGTTTATTGCCTATTATTTTCTTAGCAATTAAGAATGCCTTCAAATGCCACCATTTCAGAGAGTGCCCATGATTTAATTGCAGATTTTCCTCAATTCATAGGACGCTAGAGTGTTTTACTGTAGCCGTTCCTCCATCTGCCTGCATAAACACGAAGGTACATACCAACACATTTAACACAGGATGAATCCACCCCAAATTCTTTTTCTTTCTTTTTTTTAAAAGATTTATTTATTTATTTATTTTTAGGGGGGTGGGGTGGGGAGGGAGGGGATGGGCGGGACACTTCTACTGGTCTTTCATTTGTCCATTTTTCATCCATCTTTGTTCTTTGGCCCTTGTGGGCCTCCCACTGCGGTGGCCTCCGTTGTCGCAGCGCACCTGGGCGCATGCGCTCCAGAGCTCCGGCTCGGTAATTGGACACATCAGTCCAGCCACTCCTTGGCACGTGGGATCTTCCCAGGCCAGGGATCGGACCGGCGCCCCTTGCACTGCAAGGCGGTGTCCTTACCCACTGGACCACCAGGGAAGCCCCCAAATTTTATTTCTTCTTCTGACTTTCCGGTATATCACAAAGTATAGTAAAAAATTTTAGTAAATTATGTTGGGGAAAAAACCTTGATATATAGTTCTTTGGACCAGAAGAGCATACATACATCCTGCCATACTGACACGTCTTTAGCATCTAACTGTTTAGTAAATGTATACATAGAAACATAAAGATTCAGACAAGCTTGTTTTCAGTTTTACAAACTTATGTACCCGGTCAAATGGAAAGATCTGGTGCTCTTCTATAAATATATATTTTTCTAAGTGTTATTTATCTACAAAAGGATTTCTTCCCATTTCTGATAAATCATAATCACACAAGCCTTAAAATCTGTGAATAAGTACAAACAAACGCAAATTCTAGCTTTGTTAACATCTTACAATTTAGAACGGTTCCTCGACATTTTGATTACCTTGCAACTGCCAAACTTTTAAAGGTGCCATTTCATTGGTGCTCTCGATGAGATGCTTTCTGAGTTCTTTCAACTGTCCTTTCAGGTCAGGGTGCAGGTCTCTGAAAGAAATTCAGAATCAATTCCTTTCATGTGCCTTTTCTTTCCCAAAGCATTTAGAAGCTGACTTCAAATTTATCTTTGTGACTTTTCCTTCTAATAGAAAAAACCCGTACAATATAAGAAAAATATTAAAATATAACTACTTTTCTTAAAAAATAAGTGAATTACTTCATTTTAAAACCGTTATATTTGCAGATTTTTTAAAAAACATTTATTTATTTATTTATGGGGGGGCGGGTTGGGGAGGGAGGGGGTGGGCGGGCCACTTCTGTTGGTCTTTCATTTGTCTATTTTCATCTGTCTTTGTTCTTTGGCTCTTGTGGGCCTCCCAGGCGCTCCAGAGCTCCAGCTCGGTGATTGGACACATCGGTCCAGCCGCTCCGCGGCACGTGGGATCTTCCCAGGCCAGGGATCGAACCGGCGCCCCTTGCACTGCAAGGCGGTGTCCTTACCCACTGGACCACCAGGGAAGCCCTGCAGATTTTTTTTAAAAATGTATTACTACAATAGTGGCTCCCTCTGTCTGGGGAGGAGAGGAGTGGGATACAGAACAGAGGGGACCTCGACTCTATTAGATGTGTTTTCCTCACCTTGTTTCTTCTTTTCTTTCTTTGAGTAAAAGAAGGTATTATGTCGGAGAGAAAAAGAACTTGATTCATAGTTCTTCAATACAGAAAAGCAAGTATGACAGCAACAATCAATTCTGAGTGGTGAGTACTTGGGTATATTATTCTACTTCCCTGAATCATTTTAATTTCTCAAAATAAAATCAGAAATGCTTTGCTATCAGTCCCAAAATCAATTTCTTTCAATATTTGCCCATAAGTACTTTAGTCACATGAATATAATTCAAGCTATCCAAAATTACTGGAATTTGTTTAGTTTTATTTCAAAATGTAGTATTCTATTTAAAGTTAGTAAAACAGACATTTCAGAGGCAGAGATATATCATCTAGATCAAACAGACAGATGGAATGGAATAATCTTTTTAAATACTATAACTCAAAATTTCTTAAATGCAACATGTCAAAAATAAAAATGTACTCGGATCGCTCATCATCCAACCAACCCAATTCCAGTTACTACAAACTTTTCTTCATGATAAAAATATCTTAAATGGGTCAATTACTTTAAATAGATAAATAACCACTCTGAATATCCAAAAAGGAAAATGTCTTCAATATTCTACAAACTACCTTTGTGCTGTAAATACATGAAATCATAATGCTATTCAAAAAACAAACATAAAACATGAATATGAAAAGGGATTATGAAAATCTGGGTACAATAAAAATGAACCTAATTGCATACTAATGAGGCCATATGAGTTCAACACAAGGAAATGTACATATGCGCAGGATGAACTCAGTAGGTACACAGTCACTCCACACAGTCATCTCTGCTAAGTTTAGTTGCAACATTTTACTCAACCAAATGATAAAGCTAAATCTATGAAACTACACCTACATATACTATTTCTATCTAAGAACAAAACACACACCGTAGATGTTCTTATTAAGATTTCCAGATAAAGAGAATTCAGGGCTTGGACCAATGATCAAGTCATATCAGAAATAGCTGCAACATTTAAAATAACAGCTAAGAAGACTTTTTAGTTATAAAATTCTATGATGCATTCATAAAACAGTTACAAAATTTTCTTCAAAAAGCCATTTTCTATCTTTCATATATAAAGCAAATTGCAATAAAATGTGTTTCAACTGAATATATTAAATCTACCACACCTATTATAACTTTCACAATTTTTCAAGCTATGCTGAGTATAAATAAATAGTTATAGGGCTTCCCTGGTGGTCCAGTGGGTAAAGCGTCTGCCTTGCAGTGCAAGGGGCACCGGTTCGATCCCTGGCCTGGGAAGATCCCACGTGGCCTGGAGTGGCTGGACCGGTGTGTCCAATTATGAGCCAGCGCTCTAGAGCGCATGCGCCTGGAACAGGTGCTCTGCAATGAGAGTGGTAGCTGTGATGCGAGGCCCACACAGGTCAAAGAACAAATATGGATGAAAATAAATAAATGAAAGACCAATAAAAGAGGCTAAAATTTAAAAACAAATAAAATAAATAAATAGTTATAAACACAATAATGTAAACCAACTGTACTTCAATAATTTTAAAAAAAGAGAAGAGAGAGACAAAAAAAACAAGCAAAAAACTCAGCTATGACTTTTTTAAGTGAAAATACACTTGATTTTCTCAGGAAAAGACCAGATAAAACAATTAGATTTCTCCTATAATGTGAATCAAAATGGCATGCAACTTCATACCATCAACTACAAGGTCCAAAAAAGGAAATCAACTTAAGCCATAAGAAGGCAGCCATAGTATCATGTAAGAATAATGTGCTTCAGAATTACTAAAAACAATAAACTGTGCTAACTAAATGGTCATCTCCTCATATCAGTTTACATATATAAAGTACTATTGAGAAATGGGAGATATGTAACTCAGACAGTAATGATAAAGGTCAACTTATCACATGATCTATGCTAAGTTTAGTTGCAACATTTTACTCAACCAAATGATAAAGCTAAATCTATGAAACTACACCTACATATATTATTTCTATCTAAGAACAAAACACACACCGTAGATGTTCTTATTAAGATTTCCAGATAAAGAGAATTCAGGGCTTGGACCAATGATCAAGTCATATCAGAAATAGCTGCAACATTTAAAATAACAGCTAAGAAGACTTTTTAGTTATAAAATTCTATGATGCATTCATAAAACAGTTACAAAATTTTCTTCAAAAAGCCATTTTCTATCTTTCATATATAAAGCAAATTGCAATAAAATGTGTTTCAACTGAATATATTAAATCTACCACACCTATTATAACTTTCACAATTTTTCAAGCTATGCTGAGTATAAATAAATAGTTATAGGGCTTCCCTGGTGGTCCAGTGGGTAAAGCGTCTGCCTTGCAGTGCAAGGGGCACCGGTTCGATCCCTGGCCTGGGAAGATCCCACGTGGCCTGGAGTGGCTGGACCGGTGTGTCCAATTATGAGCCAGCGCTCTAGAGCGCATGCGCCTGGAACAGGTGCTCTGCAATGAGAGTGGTAGCTGTGATGCGAGGCCCACACAGGTCAAAGAACAAATATGGATGAAAATAAATAAATGAAAGACCAATAAAAGAGGCTAAAATTTAAAAACAAATAAAATAAATAAATAGTTATAAACACAATAATGTAAACCAACTGTACTTCAATAATTTTAAAAAAAGAGAAGAGAGAGACAAAAAAAACAAGCAAAAAACTCAGCTATGACTTCTTTAAGTGAAAATACACTTGATTTTCTCAGGAAAAGACCAGATAAAACAATTAGATTTCTCCTATAATGTGAATCAAAATGGCATGTAACTTCATACCATCAACTACAAGGTCCAAAAAAGGAAATCAACTTAAGCCATAAGAAGGCAGCCATAGTATCATGTAAGAATAATGTGCTTCAGAATTACTAAAAACAATAAACTGTGCTAACTAAATGGTCATCTCCTCATATCAGTTTACATATATAAAGTACTATTGAGAAATGGGAGATATGTAACTCAGACAGTAATGATAAAGGTAACATTGACAAAGATAACAATGCCAAGAAGCCTGGAGGGTTAGAGAGACAAGTCCCTTTCCCGAAAGAGTATACATACCTTAACTTTCCAAAGAGAAATCCTTGAACTTCATCAATAGGATCATTTTCACCAATCACTGTGGTGTTAACGTCAGTTCCTAGAAAAGCACAGCAACAGAAACAAAAATATTAACTTCATAAAATTTGAAAAATTAAGAAAACATTTTGAACAGGTGAAACTATATAATAGCATTTATAAATGTGTTTTTGATATAGCTGGTGTTCCTGAATAAAGTAAAAATGCATTTTTCCTTAAACTTTGGAAAATTTTGCATTTAAACACTTCTAAATTAATCCCATTAAAATTATCAGTGACAGATATTTCAATATCAAAATTCTGAGGAATTTGCAGTTTAGGCAACTTAATCCTAAATATAGTTATTGAGGCAAACTGGTGAAGTACTAAGCTATCTTCCATGTGTCAAAATGTTTTTTACCTTTAAAAATCAGCATAAGACATAGAGTACACATAAAACTTGCTGAAATCCCAAACCCTAGAATATTACAAGAAACATCCAGAGTAAACTGTTTCACATGCAGAAAATAACAATAAACAAACAAAAGCATTAAGCTGTTTGCTAATTATACAATAGTTCAAGATTTCATGTTAGGTCACAATTACTATGTGCAAACTACTTCTCATCAGTAACAGTAGCTACTACTTACTGAACATTTTCACGCAAAAAACTTTGTAAAATTTTTTACCTATACATCTTATTTTTTCCTCACAAATACTTTTAGAGGCATCTATCATTAACTGTACTCTCTTGAGGAAAAAATTAGGATCTAAACAATTTGCCACCTAACTCAGACATAAAAGAACCAAGATTCAAACATAGGTTCATCACACTTCTAAATCTATTGTTTTTCACTAAAGAAAAAAATTCTCCTTTAACTCATATCTTAAGAAAAGAAAACACATTGGTCTTAATTTACAAATTCACCTTTCACCTGAGTATCATCCTTGGCTTTGTACTCAGTGCTCTTAATGGCCAACTCCACACCATAGCCAGAGAGGTAAACCGGCTCCTTCCTGGGATTCTGCAGACAGAGCAAGTATTCCGTCACCACCGAGCTGCCCATGCCATCACTACCAGCTAGCTCTCACTGCACCACAGCTGTCAGAGCACAGCCACATTAAGGTCATGTAGCCCTCACCTAGGATCATGCACTCATGACATGCTTGAACTTTCATGGGAATTCTCAGACTGTGGATCCTGCCACAAGGGTGAGAACTGGAATATCAAGGTAGAAGCAAAACCAGATGAAGGCACAACGGAAAGGGTAATGGTCACCAAACCATGTGAAGAAATGGAGAAAAAAAAGAAGTTCTGAAATCTAAACAGGGTTGAAAGCTGGTAAGGTTTCAAACCTCAAAGTGCTTTATTGAGACCATGCGTGTAAATGTGTGTGTGTGTGTATTTATATTTGCTTTACTGAATTTCAATGTCTTCAGGTAGGGTCTGGGCTGACAAAATATCACAGGCCTACCACCATCCTGAATGAGGATGGCCTTTTAATTCCAGCAATAGAGCAGAGCAGGGCAGGGTCAAAAATTGGATATTGAGAACTCTGTTTCTGCTCATGTTAGTTTTCCTTTAGATTTTTTATTTTACTTTCACATGAACTCATCATTCTGTATTTACTGAATGACAAAGACACACTAAACGTTAACAATCTTTAGATACAATTATTTTAAATGCTAAATGTTACACAAAGTTTGAAAACCTTAATTTTAAATCAATTCTGCCTGATTTTACCTCTTTAGACATTTTCCTCCTTCTATCAAATGAAAATATTCCAAAAAGGAAAAAGAAAAGAGTTTAGAAAGGAACTGAACTCAAGAATCAGTTCCAGGGCTTCCCTGGTGGTCCAGTGGGTAAGGACACTGCCTTGCAGTGCAAGGGGCGCTGGTTCAATCCCCGGCCTAGGAAGATCCCACGTGCCGCGGAGCAGCTGGACTGATATGTCCAATTACTGTGCCGGAGCTCTGGAGCACATGTGCCCAGAGCCGGTGATCTGCGACAACAGAGGCCACTGTGATGGGAGGCCCACACAGGCCAAAGAACAAAAATGGATGAAAATAGACAAATGAAAGATCAATAGAAGTGGCCCACCCGCCCCCCTCCCTCCCCAACCTGCCTCCCGCCAAAAAAAAAAAAAGAATCAGTTCCATAGTATGATGCTCATATTAAATCTGAATGAAATTCAATAAAATTTACATGGTTCATTTTAAAACAGAATGTAAACTCTTATACGGCTGTTGTTTAATCACTAAGTCATGTCTGAATCTTTGCAACCTATGGACTGTAGCCCACCAGGCTCCTCTGTCCATGGGATTTCCCAGGCAAGAATACTGGAGTGGGCCACCATTTCCTTCTCCAGGGGATCTTCCTAATTCAGGGATCAAATCCACATCTCCTGCCTGACAAGCAGATTATTTACCACTAAGCCACCTGGGAAGTCATTTTTAAAACACAACTTTATTTTAATTTTAAAGCATAACTTTATACAGTCATTTTAAAAGCATAATTGTTTTATATTTCTTCAGTAAGACAAGAAAAGTACCACCTATGAGCAAATAACAGGTTTGAGGAAAGGACTTCACCTCTCAAAGAAAGTAGTTGAAGTCATAAAGGAGGATATTATTAGCTTAAATGCTAAAATTGTCTTGGGCAAATTAACACTTAGAAATAATTATAAACGTTAACAATCTTTAGATACAATTATTTTAAATGCTAAATGGTACACAAAGTTTGAAAACCTTAATTTTAAATCAATTCTGCCTGATTTTACCTCTTTAGACATTTTCCTCCTTCTATCAAATGAAAATATTCCAAAAAGGAAAAAGAAAAGAGTTTAGAAAGGAACTGAACTCAAGAATCAGTTCCAGGGCTTCCCTGGTGGTCCAGTGGGTAAGAACACCGCCTTGCAGTGCAAGGGGTGCTGGTTTGATCCCTGGCCTGGGAAGATCCCACGTGCCATGGAGCAGCTGGACTGATATGTCCAAATGCCGAGCCGGAGCTCTGGAACACATGTGCCCAGAGCTGGTGCTCTGCGACAACAGAGGCCACTGTGATGGGAGGCCCACAAGGGGCAAAGAACAAAGATGGATGAAAATAGGTGAATGAAAGAGCAATAGAAGTGGCCCACCCACCCCCTTCTCCCTCCCCAACCTGCCTCCCGCCAAAAAAAAAAAAAGAATCAGTTCCATAGTATGATGCTCATATTAAATCTGAATGAAATTCAATAAAATTTACATGGTTCATTTTAAAACAGAATGTAAACTCTTATACGGCTGTTGTTTAATCACTAAGTCATGTCTGAATCTTTGCAACCTATGGACTGTAGCCCACCAGGCTCCTCTGTCCATGGGATTTCCCAGGCAAGAATACTGGAGTGGGCCACCATTTCCTTCTCCAGGGGATCTTCCTAATTCAGGGATCAAATCCACATCTCCTGCCTGACAAGCAGATTATTTACCACTAAGCCACCTGGGAAGTCATTTTTAAAACACAACTTTATTTTAATTTTAAAGCATAACTTTATACAGTCATTTTAAAAGCATAATTGTTTTATATTTCTTCAGTAAGACAAGAAAAGTACCACCTATGAGCAAATAACAGGTTTGAGGAAAGGACTTCACCTCTCAAAGAAAGTAGTTGAAGTCATAAAGGAGGATATTATTAGCTTAAATGCTAAAATTGTCTTGGGCAAATTAACACTTAGAATAATTATAAATTAAGTCAATACTTACTGATACATAATGTCTGAATACGTAATTGATTTTGCCTGCATCGCTTTTTGAAGTAAGTTGTCGGTGGAAATTATAAAACTCCTTGGAGCCAATCTCAGAGTAGAAAATAACCACAGAGCTTTCAAGATTAGATGAGGGGTATCTGTGATCTCCTTTGAACAACAAAGGCTTTGGTCTGAAAATAAGCATGAAAAGCTTAAAACTGTTACCATTAGAAAGTTTTTAAACAATAAAACCAGTACAAAATGAAGCTACAGCACTGATAATTTAAGTAACAATTATTAACATCTTAATACAAAAAGTGTCACAATCTTAGTTTTCAGTTAGTAAGAAAACTCAGATATGAGTCTTATTTGTTCATAATTAAAAATAACAAATATAAACTAAATTAATAAATACTAATTATAAAATGTAGACTTTGACTAGTAATTGTTACCAATTCCTAAAGTGGGGAAAAGTCAAAAAAGGATACACCCAGACCTCCTAGTACTAAAACTTTGGTAAACTATTCCACTATATAAACTGAATATAGTTATCTTTTTATCTGAGAACCTAAGTGTAAGTAATACAAAAAAATGAGGATGATTTTAAGCATATATTTCCCAATCACAACATCTCCCTTCTCTATCATTTTTACCATATGATCATCCTACTACTGTATCTAACATCTAGGTTTTCCTCATGAATTTTGAAAACCCTCCTCAAGAAAACTTCTTTAAGAATGACATCAAGGACTTCTCTAGTGGTCCAGTGGGTATGCAGAGAAGGGGGAGCCGGTTCAATCCCTGGCCTGGGAAGATGCCACGTGCTGCAGAGCGGCTGGACCGGTGTGTCCAGTTACAAGCCAGTGCTCTGGAGCGCATGTGCCCAAAGCCGGGGCTCTGCCACGAGAGAGGCCACTGCAATGTGGGGCCCACAGGCCAAAGAATAAAGATCAATGAAAACAAATAAATAAAAACCAATAAAAGTGGCCAAAATTTAAAAAAAAAGAATGGCATCAAGGTATTAATAGATCTTAATACATAGACGTAATTAGCTGCCAATTCCTCTTATGATGGTACACCTACATGTACTAAGTGGATAATTCCTTTTATAAAAATAAACTCAACTATCTACATAAATTTATAACCATAGAAAAAAGTATAGAAGATATATGCCAATCCATTAAAAACAGTTACCACATCTCAGAAGAGGAGACATTATCACTGCTTTCTTTATAAAGGTCTGCATTATTGTAACAAAGTAAACAAAGAATTTTTCAAGTCAGTCAACTTGTCTTCCCCAGGTGAACAGCACTTGACCACACAGCCAGTTTCGAATGTCCATACCCTGAGATGGCTGAATGCTCATTGTGTTTCTGGTTTATCACCCTGAGGAAAAAGCACTCATACCATTTGATCGGCAGATAATCTCACTAAAGAAGGATTTCCCACCTAAAATACCCTCAGCACTTCTGGTAGCACAGAGCAACCTCAGAGAGAGAGATCGCCATTATCCTTATAGAAGTATGAGAGGGTTACTGCCCTAGCCAGAGAGCAAGAAGTACCTATTATTATTGCCCATGTTGACTAGTAATTGTTACCAATTAAAAATCAAAAGGATACACCCAGACCTCTGCCCTTCCACTATATAAACTGATGCTTTTATCTGAGAACCTAAGTGTAAGTAATACAAAAAAATGAGGATGATTTTAAGCATATATTTCCCAATCACAACATCTCCCTTCTCTATCATTTTTACCATATGATCATCCTACTACTGTATCTAACATCTAGGTTTTCCTCATGAATTTTGAAAACCCTCCTCAAGAAAACTTCTTTAAGAATGACATCAAGGACTTCTCTAGTGGTCCAGTGGGTATGCAGAGAAGGGGGAGCCGGTTCAATCCCTGGCCTGGGAAGATGCCACGTGCTGCAGAGCGGCTGGACCGGTGTGTCCAGTTACAAGCCAGTGCTCTGGAGCGCATGTGCCCAAAGCCGGTGCTCTGCCACGAGAGAGGCCACTGCAATGTGGGGCCCACAGGCCAAAGAATAAAGATCAATGAAAACAAATAAATAAAAACCAATAAAAGTGGCCAAAATTTAAAAAAAAAGAATGGCATCAAGGTATTAATAGATCTTAATACATAGACGTAATTAGCTGCCAATTCCTCTTATGATGGTACACCTACATGTACTAAGTGGATAATTCCTTTTATAAAAATAAACTCAACTATCTACATAAATTTATAACCATAGAAAAAAGTATAGAAGATATATGCCAATCCATTAAAAACAGTTACCACATCTCAGAAGAGGAGACATTATCACTGCTTTCTTTATAAAGGTCTGCATTATTGTAACAAAGTAAACAAAGAATTTTTCAAGTCAGTCAACTTGTCTTCCCCAGGTGAACAGCACTTGACCACACAGCCAGTTTCGAATGTCCATACCCTGAGATGGCTGAATGCTCATTGTGTTTCTGGTTTATCACCCTGAGGAAAAAGCACTCATACCATTTGATCGGCAGATAATCTCACTAAAGAAGGATTTCCCACCTAAAATACCCTCAGCACTTCTGGTAGCACAGAGCAACCTCAGAGAGAGAGATCGCCATTATCCTTATAGAAGTATGAGAGGGTTACTGCCCTAGCCAGAGAGCAAGAAGTACCTATTATTATTTGTCCACCAGAGGAAAACTATTGTTAAGCAAAAAAGTCAGCCTATTAATTACCTATTTGATATGAAAATTAAGCTTGTGATTATCTTAAATAATCTCCTTTGTCTGAAAGCAGTACTACCCTGGGGGCTTTCTTTCCCAGGTGACAGAGCAGTAAAGAATCCACCTGCTAATACAGAAGACATGAGAGACACAGGTTTGATTCCTGGGTTGGGAAGGTCCCCTGGAGAAGGAAATGGCAGCCTTCTCTAGTATTCTTGCCTGGAGAATCCCATAGACAAAGGAGCCTGGTAGGCTACAGTCCATGGCGTCAAAATAGACACGACTGAAGCGATTTGGCACACACACAATACTATCCTGAGAGATCATTATCATTATTAATATCATTACTCCAGACACTGGCTTTAATACACAGAACATTCTTTACTAAGCTGAAGGCAAAGCCTACGTAATCTCACTGATAGTCATAACTGTGCTATATGATTGTGCTTAGTTGGTTCAGTCGTGTCCAGCTCTTTGTGACCCCACCAGGCTCCTCTGTCCATGGAATTCCTCCAGGCAAGAATACTGCAGTAGGCTGACATGCCCTCTCAGGGATCTTCCTGATCAAGGGATCAAACCCGTCTCTTATGTCTCCTACAATGGCAGGCGGGTCCTTTATCACCAGCGCCACATGGGGAGTCCAGTCATTACTAAATAACAGTAACAGTAAGTACTCTTATTATCTCTATGCTGAAACAAGATGAGAAAAGAAAGATTATGTAATTTGCTTAAGTATGCAAAACTATTTTAAGTGATGGAGTTGGGATTTAAATCTAATCGGTCTGGTTCCAGACAGCCAGTTTCGAATGTCCATACCCTGAGATGGCTGAATGCTCATTGTGTTTCTGGTTTATCACCCTGAGGAAAAAGCACTCATACCATTTGATCGGCAGATAATCTCACTAAAGAAGGATTTCCCACCTAAAATACCCTCAGCACTTCTGGTAGCACAGAGCAACCTCAGAGAGAGAGATCGCCATTATCCTTATAGAAGTATGAGAGGGTTACTGCCCTAGCCAGAGAGCAAGAAGTACCTATTATTATTTGTCCACCAGAGGAAAACTATTGTTAAGCAAAAAAGTCAGCCTATTAATTACCTATTTGATATGAAAATTAAGCTTGTGATTATCTTAAATAATCTCCTTTGTCTGAAAGCAGTACTACCCTGGGGGCTTTCTTTCCCAGGTGACAGAGCAGTAAAGAATCCACCTGCTAATACAGAAGACATGAGAGACACAGGTTTGATTCCTGGGTTGGGAAGGTCCCCTGGAGAAGGAAATGGCAGCCTTCTCTAGTATTCTTGCCTGGAGAATCCCATAGACAAAGGAGCCTGGTAGGCTACAGTCCATGGCGTCAAAATAGACACGACTGAAGCGATTTGGCACACACACAATACTATCCTGAGAGATCATTAT
This sequence comes from Tragulus kanchil, assembly GCA_022376925.1. NCBI lineage: Eukaryota > Metazoa > Chordata > Mammalia > Artiodactyla > Tragulidae > Tragulus > Tragulus kanchil. The sequence goes on from JAIOJX010000026.1 coordinate 24,261,961, forward strand.
CATTATTAATATCATTACTCCAGACACTGGCTTTAATACACAGAACATTCTTTACTAAGCTGAAGGCAAAGCCTACGTAATCTCACTGATAGTCATAACTGTGCTATATGATTGTGCTTAGTTGGTTCAGTCGTGTCCAGCTCTTTGTGACCCCACCAGGCTCCTCTGTCCATGGAATTCCTCCAGGCAAGAATACTGCAGTAGGCTGACATGCCCTCTCAGGGATCTTCCTGATCAAGGGATCAAACCCGTCTCTTATGTCTCCTACAATGGCAGGCGGGTCCTTTATCACCAGCGCCACATGGGGAGTCCAGTCATTACTAAATAACAGTAACAGTAAGTACTCTTATTATCTCTATGCTGAAACAAGATGAGAAAAGAAAGATTATGTAATTTGCTTAAGTATGCAAAACTATTTTAAGTGATGGAGTTGGGATTTAAATCTAGTCGGTCTGGTTCCAGAAGCCGTATTCTAAACCACTAATACCTATAGACTACAAAACCCAGAAGAAAAATCGGAAGGTGAACTTGATACAGAAGAAAGCACAATGAACACATGACAAATAAACATACAATCTACCTTTCAGAAGCCGTTAGTAGAAGAGTCTCAAGAGTATCAAAATCACAAGTCTTCTTTCCATGCACTGAAAAAAATGAATTACATCCTTCTGGTGGAGGTTCATCAGCTGCTATCTGTCATTTAATATACAAGACATTTTAAAAAATGATTTCTAGCCAAAGACAAGATAAAAACATGAATATTCTAAATAGGTAATAAAATGATAATAAAACATCAGTAAAAGCAAAGATAACATCTACTGAGCACTCATCACATGACAGGAAGTAAGAGCTTTACGTTTCACTATTTTCCTTGTATTAGTTCATCTAGTTCTTCTCAATATCATCCCAGGAAGTAGGTATTATCCCCAAAACAGAACTTTAAAATTCTATCTCAGAAGATGTCCAAAGTTATCCAGGGAATACAATATGTACCTTGTAGAAACTAAGGTTACAAACATCAGTTGTATCTGTCAAAGTATAACAATGCAGTCTTCATTATAATATGCAGATTAATACAAAGCCCCTCCCTGAAGCAGGAAGAATGAACCTAAAAAATCAATGGAATCTAAAAAACAGAAATCTAAAAAACCAACAGAACCTAAAAAAGAGCAAAGATGGAAAAGTAAAATCACTCAAAGAGCACAGGAAGATATTTACAAGGAAAATGGAATGAGACATGGGGTGAGTTTAGAGGAAAATGCACTAACGCCCAATCACAATAAGACAAGTCCACCCACAACTTTAATGAAAGGCATGCTGAAATGCATGAATGTAAAGAAATGGGAAAAGAAAAGGACATAATGACAAGCACTGCTATATGCACTGACATCATTTATGTAATATATTCATACTGAGTGTCCTTTGCTATGGCTAGAAAACAAATAAGAAAAGGGGGAGTAATGGAAAGCTTGCTATAAAAAATTAACATTAAAATTTCTCATTACATTCTTTATTTTGTAAATTATTATAAAACTTGTTTGGAAGAAAGAATAGTACAATAAACACCCTATGTACATATGATATTTCACTACAAAACCCAGAAGAAAAATCGGAAGGTGAACTTGATACAGAAGAAAGCACAATGAACACATGACAAATAAACATACAATCTACCTTTCAGAAGCCGTTAGTAGAAGAGTCTCAAGAGTATCAAAATCACAAGTCTTCTTTCCATGCACTGAAAAAAATGAATTACATCCTTCTGGTGGAGGTTCATCAGCTGCTATCTGTCATTTAATATACAAGACGGTTTAAAGAATGATTTCTAGCCAAAGACAAGATAAAAACATGAATATTCTAAATAGGTAATAAAATGATAATAAAACATCAGTAAAAGCAAAGATAACATCTACTGAGCACTCATCACATGACAGGAAGTAAGAGCTTTACGTTTCACTATTTTCCTTGTATTAGTTCATCTAGTTCTTCTCAATATCATCCCAGGAAGTAGGTATTATCCCCAAAACAGAACTTTAAAATTCTATCTCAGAAGATGTCCAAAGTTATCCAGGGAATACAATATGTACCTTGTAGAAACTAAGGTTACAAACATCAGTTGTATCTGTCAAAGTATAACAATGCAGTCTTCATTATAATATGCAGATTAATACAAAGCCCCTCCCTGAAGCAGGAAGAATGAACCTAAAAAATCAATGGAATCTAAAAAACAGAAATCTAAAAAACCAACAGAACCTAAAAAAGAGCAAAGATGGAAAAGTAAAATCACTCAAAGAGCACAGGAAGATATTTACAAGGAAAATGGAATGAGACATGGGGTGAGTTTAGAGGAAAATGCACTAACGCCCAATCACAATAAGACAAGTCCACCCACAACTTTAATGAAAGGCATGCTGAAATGCATGAATGTAAAGAAATGGGAAAAGAAAAGGACATAATGACAAGCACTGCTATATGCACTGACATCATTTATGTAATATATTCATACTGAGTGTCCTTTGCTATGGCTAGAAAACAAATAAGAAAAGGGGGAGTAATGGAAAGCTTGCTATAAAAAATTAACATTAAAATTTCTCATTACATTCTTTATTTTGTAAATTATTATAAAACTTGTTTGGAAGAAAGAATAGTACAATAAACACCCATGTACCTATGATGAGTATTTCAATAATTATCAATTTATGGTCAAATCTTATTTCCTCCACTTTCCTAACACACTCCTTTGGTTCACTTTGACATGAACTCCAAATAACATTTCACTTATGTTTCAGTATCTCTGAGTAAAACACAAAATTTATTTATTAATTTTAGCCACACCATGTAGTTTGCAATTCACTTAACAGGGATTGAACCTGGGCCATGGCAGTGAAAGCCCAAAGACCTAACCTCTAGACCAAAAGGGAACTCCCAAAACATTTTTGTGGTTATCTAATGCGTGTCCATTTATTTTACACTTAAAAAAGAAACCCTCTGCCCCATATTCCCCAAGTCTCTCTTTACAAGCATTTAAAAATTAAAACCAAATGAAGATAGACAAGTTAACTTCAGTACAATTATTTTTCAATGTGGCTGTCATAATTAGAGTTTACATTTCCTACAAATGAGAGCAATGTCCAATTGACTTACAGGGAAATCCTAATTACTGGCCATATTACAAGTTAGCCAATTTTTTAAAAAAAACATACTATCACTATCACTTTTAAAAAGTACTACAATTATATAGAAAAAAAAGAAAAATGAAGTACTACAATTATGTATTGATGGCCACTGGCAGCACACTTTTTGAATCTTCCAAGTAACCTCATAAAAACAAAGCAAAAATGCAAAACAGAAACCACTGAACCACATTTATGACAAAACTTGTGGAAGAAAATTCCCATGATTAAAAGTGCAAAGAAGGGCTTCCCCTGGTGGTCCAGTGGGTAAAGACACCGCCTTGCACTGCAAGAGGCGCCGGTTCGATCCCTGGCCTGGGACGATCCCACATGCCCCGGAGCGGCTGGACTGATGTGTCCAATTACCGAGCCGGAGCTCTGGCGCTCATGCGCCCAGAGCCGGCGCTCTGCAACGACAGAGGCCACCGCGATGGGAGGCCCACAGGAGCCAAGGAACAAAGACGGATGAAAATAGAGAAATGAAAGACCAATAGAGGTGGCCCGCCCATCCCCCTCCCTCCCCACCCCACCCCACAAAAGATAAATAAATAAAATAAATGTTTAAAAAAAAAAAAAAGTGCAAAGAAGTCCTGCAGGTATCAGAGGCCATGGAAGCAGAGGGAAACTGCAGAGACTCTGAGGATCATAAGAACAAGAAAATCCTGAAACAGCCAACAGGTTTTCACTGGAAATCATGGTGGGCCAACTGGTTTTGTTCAGCCTAGTATCAGGTAAGCACAAGGTAGTCTGACCACTACGAACTTGTAACTCACAAGCTAGGACTCCCTTTTAGGGAAGGGCCTCACTCGAAGGAGACACTGTTGAGTGCAGAATAAAACTCAAGTAGGACCAAAACAGGAGAAAATAAAAGAAAAAGTCCAAATAAAAGTGCAGGAGGGGAACAGAGTCAGGAAGTTTCAAGAAGCATGCCACCATTTTTTAAAGCCCCATATTTTAACCTAACAGAAAACCAACAGAACAGGGAGCAAGGGAAGCTATGGAAAACTAATTTCACATCAAATTGAGCAGAAAAAGTCTCCATGTCAAATGCCTTACAAAGCTGCTGTAAGAAAAGGGGAGAGGGGAAGTACAGAATAATACTCTTATTCTTATAGAATTATTCATAACAACTCATCATGCTGCATGCTTAGTCATTCAGTCATGTCCGACTCTTTGTGATCGCATGAACTGCAGCCTGCCAGGCTCCTCTGTACATGGGATTCTCCAAGCAAGAACACTGGAGTGGGTTGCCATGCCCTTCTCCAGGGGATCTTCCCAACTCAGGAATCGAACCCAGACAACACACATTGCAGGAGGATTCTTTTTACCATCTGAGCCACCAGGGAAGTCTAATATGCATCATACTGTATATTTTTTGTAAGCTACTGTCTATACCAGTTTTATTTCAGAATTAAAAAATGGTTTTAAAGTTACAATTTCTTTTATACCAAACATACAATCAATGTACACACAGCTTTGATTCTCTTGTTCTCTATTTCTTTTTCTTTTTTAAAGATTTATTTATTTATATTTATTTTGGGCGGGGTCGGGTTGGGGAGGGAAGGGAGCGGGCGGGCCACTTCTATTGGTCTTTCATTTCTCTATATTCATCCGTCTTTGTTCTTTGGCTCTTGTGGGTCTCCCATCGTGGTGGCCTCTGTTGTCGCAGAGCGCCGGCTCTGGGTGCATGCGCTCCAGAGCTCAGGCTCGGTGATTGGCATCGGTCCAGCTGCTCCGCGGCACATGGGATCTTCCCAGGCCAGCGATCGAACGGGTGCCCCTTGTACTGCAAGGCGGTGTCCTTACCCACTGGACCACCAGGGGAAGCCCTTGTTCTCTATTTCTTAACAAGTTTGTTCAACTCAAAATCCAACAAGATCCACACACTGCATTAAGTTCACACAATTTTAAGTCTCTCTCTTTTTTATTATTATTTTTTTAAATATTTACTTATTTGGCTGCACTGCGTCTTAGTTGTGGCATGCAAGATCTTATAGTTACCACATGTAGGATCTAGTTCCCTAACCAGGGATTGAACCCAGGCCCTCTGCACTAGGAATTCAGAGTTTTGAGCCACTGGACCAACAGAGAAGTCTGCTTTAAGTCTCTTATAAAGTTCCTCCTTCCCTCTTTTCTTTTCCTTTTAACGTATTTATTGATAAAATCAGATCATTCTGCCATAAAGTCTCTCACATTCTAGCTTTTCCTGACTGTATCCCTGTGACATTTCTTCACATATCCTATCTGCTGCATCCCCTGCGATCTACAAACTGTGATCACACTCAGGGTTAACTGCTTTAGCAAAACTGCATCTCTCTCTTCAGCTGTATTGTATAAATAAACTGTGGTAGTCAGGGTTTTTTGTGTAGCTATTTTTTTCCTTAAATGAAAATAAGTGCAAATTATACTTTTATAATACGTTATTTGAAGATTTAACATTGTCAGTTTTGCTTTTTATAAACAAATCATAAACCCTAGAAAATTTCAGACAGAAAGATACAGTGGGTACAGATACAGATAAAGCTACAGTTGCTGTAACAACTGCCAGGACAATGGTAATATATCCAGTCGTGTTACACAAACCCTAGAACATACTGTCACACGTAAGTGCCGATCTCACCTGCTGGAAGGCTTGACTCGTAGCTGCGTAGGAGTGAAGGAGCGGGCGGGCCACTTCTATTGGTCTTTCATTTCTCTATATTCATCCGTCTTTGTTCTTTGGCTCTTGTGGGTCTCCCATCGTGGTGGCCTCTGTTGTCGCAGAGCGCCGGCTCTGGGTGCATGCGCTCCAGAGCTCAGGTTCGGTGATTGGCATCGGTCCAGCTGCTCCACGGCACATGGGATCTTCCCAGGCCAGCGATCGAACGGGTGCCCCTTGTACTGCAAGGCGGTGTCCTTACCCACTGGACCACCAGGGGAAGCCCTTGTTCTCTATTTCTTAGCAAGTTTGTTCAACTCAAAATCCAACAAGATCCACACACTGCATTAAGTTCACACAATTTTAAGTCTCTCTCTTTTTTATTATTATTTTTTTAAATATTTACTTATTTGGCTGCACTGCGTCTTAGTTGTGGCATGCAAGATCTTATAGTTACCACATGTAGGATCTAGTTCCCTAACCAGGGATTGAACCCAGGCCCTCTGCACTAGGAATTCAGAGTTTTGAGCCACTGGACCAACAGAGAAGTCCGCTTTAAGTCTCTTATAAAGTTCCTCCTTCCCTCTTTTCTTTTCCTTTTAACGTATTTATTGATAAAATCAGATCATTCTGCCATAAAGTCTCTCACATTCTAGCTTTTCCTGACTGTATCCCTGTGACATTTCTTCACATATCCTATCTGCTGCATCCCCTGCGATCTACAAACTGTGATCACACTCAGGGTTAACTGCTTTAGCAAAACTGCATCTCTCTCTTCAGCTGTATTGTATAAATAAACTGTGGTAGTCAGGGTTTTTTGTGTAGCTATTTTTTTCCTTAAATGAAAATAAGTGCAAATTATACTTTTATAATACATTATTTGAAGATTTAACATTGTCAGTTTTGCTTTTTATAAACAAATCATAAACCCTAGAAAATTTCAGACAGAAAGATACAGTGGGTACAGATACAGATAAAGCTACAGTTGCTGTAACAACTGCCAGGACAATGGTAATATATCCAGTCGTGTTACACAAACCCTAGAACATACTGTCACACGTAAGTGCCAATCTCACCTGCTGGAAGGCTTGAATCGTAGCTGAGTAGGAGTGAAGAGAGAGACAAAATTTCAACAGATTCTGTTGTAGTGGTGACAGAAACTGAAATGCAGCTTTCAATATTGCATGATAATAAGAATAATCAGTATCTGTCAGGAAGAACATGAACCAAAATAAATCTATATGACTAGAGGTAGCCAAGTAACATAGTTCATAAAGTATAAATATGTTACAAAAGCAAAAAGGCTATTCAAATTTTTCTATAAAATAGTATGGAAAAACCTGAACAAACTTTTCAGTCAACTCAATAGTTCTAAAAAAAAAGAAAAGAAAAGAAAGATAAAAATACTGAAGGCTAAAATAAATTAATTTAAATGATTATAAAAAGCTGAGAGAAACAGAAGGAATAAGATTTTTAGTGTACAGCCTATAAAAGCTATATAAAACAATGTTTTCTTTTAAATATTTTACTTCATAATGGAGTATAGTTGATAAACAATATTGTGGTAGGTTCAGGTGTGCGGAGCTTTGACTTTTAAACTATCTTTATCTACTCTAAGAAAAATATTTAACATTTAAAAAAGCAAAATATAAAAGCTTCTAGATGGCATTAGCACCTTCAAGGTAGAAAAAGAGATCAGAAAGAAGTATCTTAAAATGTTGCCAGAGTGTTACAAGTGACTATCTTTGGGTAGTGGAACTATGAATATTATTTCAAGATATTTTTATGATCATTTGCAAGAATTCATACTCTACTAATTTCAACGAAAAACACACTAGCACTTATACCAAAGAAATTTCATTTTAAATGTCAGAGTTCAAATTTCATTATAAAACCCACTTTGATAAATTTGTTTTATGAAATTATAAACTAAAATGTTTTTTTCAGTAACTCAAACAATTCTAGCTGACTCTAAACTATGCAAATAAAGCTTAAAGACGCTTTTTCAAAACTTCTCATACTTAAACCTCAAAATTTAAAACTCCACTTTTAAATCAGACAGAAAGATACAGTGGGTACAGATACAGATAAAGCTACAGTTGCTGTAACAACTGCCAGGACAATGGTAATATATCCAGTCGTGTTACACAAACCCTAGAACATACTGTCACACGTAAGTGCCGATCTCACCTGCTGGAAGGCTTGAATCGTAGCTGAGTAGGAGTGAAGAGAGAGACAAAATTTCAACAGATTCTGTTGTAGTGGTGACAGAAACTGAAATGCAGCTTTCAATATTGCATGATAATAAGAATAATCAGTATCTGTCAGGAAGAACATGAACCAAAATAAATCTATATGACTAGAGGTAGCCAAGTAACATAGTTCATAAAGTATAAATATGTTACAAAAGCAAAAAGGCTATTCAAATTTTTCTATAAAATAGTATGGAAAAACCTGAACAAACTTTTCAGTCAACTCAATAGTTCTAAAAAAAAAGAAAAGAAAAGAAAGATAAAAATACTGAAGGCTAAAATAAATTAATTTAAATGATTATAAAAAGCTGAGAGAAACAGAAGGAATAAGATTTTTAGTGTACAGCCTATAAAAGCTATATAAAACAATGTTTTCTTTTAAATATTTTACTTCATAATGGAGTATAGTTGATAAACAATATTGTGGTAGGTTCAGGTGTGCGAGCTTTGACTTTTAAACTATCTTTATCTACTCTAAGAAAAATATTTAACATTTAAAAAAGCAAAATATAAAAGCTTCTAGATGGCATTAGCACCTTCAAGGTAGAAAAAGAGATCAGAAAGAAGTATCTTAAAATGTTGCCAGAGTGTTACAAGTGACTATCTTTGGGTAGTGGAACTATGAATATTATTTCAAGATATTTTTATGATCATTTGCAAGAATTCATACTCTACTAATTTCAACGAAAAACACACTAGCACTTATACCGAAGAAATTTCATTTTAAATGTCAGAGTTCAAATTTCATTATAAAACCCACTTTGATAAATTTGTTTTATGAAATTATAAACTAAAATGTTTTTTTCAGTAACTCAAACAATTCTAGCTGACTCTAAACTATGCAAATAAAGCTTAAAGACGCTTTTTCAAAACTTCTCATACTTAAACCACAAAAAGATTAAAACTCCACTTTTTAAATCAATTCCAGCATTAACACCAGTCATATATTAATCATTTTTACACATTTTCACTTCAACAAGGACCTATGCCTGTCAATGTGATATTCAAGGTAACTACTCATGTATCAGCACCTTTAACTATTAATGTTCATATTCTATATAGTTTATATTGAAAATTAGAAAATGTTTGTGAAAGCTCATCAATAAATATAAACAAGTGATACAATTTATATTGTCATTAATTTGACACCTTGACACTCCAGTTGTGAGTGGCTGGCATGCTTAAAGGAAAACATTTTGGATGGCACTCAATGATATATAAGTTTAACAGATAATAGATTACTTGAGGAATTAGTTCACAACAAAAGAAAATGAACCAAATCTGATGGTTATTATGTAGATTCTAAATGATTTTAAATGAATTTGACTTCTGCAAAATATTCACATAGCACTTTGAATAAAAGAACACAAAAGAACAAAAATGGGGCAGCGGGGGGATCAGAGTTCTTACTGCCAAAGTTGCAAACTTTTTCAAAAATAATTACTAGTTGGTGTTCACTCTGCTGGCTATCATAACAGTTCTAGTCACTAAAGAGAACAATATTTTTCATTAACTGCCATGTCACATGCAATCTGAAAGAGACCAGTATTTCTAATATTTTCCCAAACACCAAGGTCAAAGAAGCATTTGCTTCTATTTTATTACCGTGATGATCTGCTGATCCAATATTCTGACTGGCTTCTACAAAATTCCAAAATTTCTCTTGACTGTCTTCTGCTAAAAACTCACTGAGAGAAAAGGAGGAAATGTCAGAAACGAAACAACAATAAAATCTTCCAATACAAGTCATATTACTAAGGAGAGTTAATAATAGGCTTTTAAATATTGTAAAAGTATTATAAAAATAGGTTTTTTTAAAAAATAGGTTTTATATTATCAAATAAAAGCCAAACTTTGATAATATAAAATATTTTAATAATAAAGCATTCTAATTTTAAGAAAGTCTTACTAGCTTTTACTATTAATAAACAATTAGCCTCATAGTTTATTCACTTAATAGCTTCATAGGTATTCCTTAAGAAACCTAGAAAAACAGAAATGTTGTAACAACAGGGAAATCCCAATATAAAGAAAGATCATGAAATCTCATTTGTGAAAACGCTGTCAGTAGTGGAAGCAGAATTAGGAATGTGATATTCAAGGTAACTACTCATGTATCAGCACCTTTAACTATTAATGTTCATATTCTATATAGTTTATATTGAAAATTAGAAAATGTTTGTGAAAGCTCATCAATAAATATAAACAAGTGATACAATTTATATTGTCATTAATTTGACACCTTGACACTCCAGTTGTGAGTGGCTGGCATGCTTAAAGGGAAACATTTTGGATGGCACTCAATGATATATAAGTTTAACAGATAATAGATTACTTGAGGAATTAGTTCACAACAAAAGAAAATGAACCAAATCTGATGGTTATTATGTAGATTCTAAATGATTTTAAATGAATTTGACTTCTGCAAAATATTCACATAGCACTTTGAATAAAAGAACACAAAAGAACAAAAATGGGGCAGCGGGGGGATCAGAGTTCTTACTGCCAAAGTTGCAAACTTTTTCAAAAATAATTACTAGTTGGTGTTCACTCTGCTGGCTATCATAACAGTTCTAGTCACTAAAGAGAACAATATTTTTCATTAACTGCCATGTCACATGTAATCTGAAAGAGACCAGTATTTCTAATATTTTCCCAAACACCAAGGTCAAAGAAGCATTTGCTTCTATTTTATTACCGTGATGATCTGCTGATCCAATATTCTGACTGGCTTCTACAAAATTCCAAAATTTCTCTTGACTGTCTTCTGCTAAAAACTCACTGAGAGAAAAGGAGGAAATGTCAGAAACGAAACAACAATAAAATCTTCCAATGCAAGTCATATTACTAAGGAGAGTTAATAATAGGCTTTTAAATATTGTAAAAGTATTATAAAAATAGGTTTTTTTAAAAAATAGGTTTTATATTATCAAATAAAAGCCAAACTTTGATAATATAAAATATTTTAATAATAAAGCATTCTAATTTTAAGAAAGTCTTACTAGCTTTTACTATTAATAAACAATTAGCCTCATAGTTTATTCACTTAATAGCTTCATAGGTATTCCTTAAGAAACCTAGAAAAACAGAAATGTTGTAACAACAGGGAAATCCCAATATAAAGAAAGATCATGAAATCTCATTTGTGAAAACGCTGTCAGTAGTGGAAGCAGAATTAGGAATTGATAATTCTAGTACTTGTTCTGCTCACTCGTTTTCTGAAAGACTTACAAAGAACAAAAAATATGTTGTGCCTAAGGTTCTCCTGAGGAAAACACGAATCTTAGAAAAATTTCTAGAAGACTAAGGGCAGCATGTTGTTACATCCATAAATCCAAACTTTAAAGATACCAAATTTTAAAGTCAGCACTATTAATAAAGTCAGGTATTAGAACTTAAGGCCATTTTAATTTTTTAAATTAAAAGAAAATAATGACTAAAAGAAAATAATGACTATTCTACACTTTCCTTCATTCAAGAGCCTAAAATCCCTAAAAGAAAAGGCAGGTACTAATTGAATGATTTGTATAAATCAATTATCTTCTCCTCCAAGTCATACCAACGTAGTAGTTGGTATTTTCCTGTCTTAAAGCAAACTACAGATCTGGATCTCAGCTTACCTAGCCAAAGGAAGACTTTCCCATTACTTGTCAACACTGGGCTGTACAACTCTCACTCTACTCCATAGCTAGACACAGAAATATGGGAAAAATAAGAAACATTTCCTGGTAATGCACAGCTTCTCTAAAAATAGGTTTCTGAAAATACCCATTATAATTATGTATTAAATTATTTAGTGCCTCCTTGAGTGTGGCATTTTTCTAGGCTTTCCAGTAATTGACATAGACATCATACCAATCTTACAATAACTTATAGTCTAAGAAAACAGGTACTAAGACAGATTCTGATGTGTAAATAAATGCTAAAATCCTCAATCAAAGCTGCATTCACAAGATAAGCCATCAAAAGGGGAGAATACACTCATTCCTTGTGAGAACAAGGACTTACTTAAGCTAAGAACTTCCAGTGAAGGCCATTTGCACATAAAATCTGTACTTTTCATATAATTACAGGAAAGCATAAACATGCATTCTTTCCCACTAGGGAAGCCCACTGCATTACACCTCTTACACCGTCTAAGTGTCAAACACTCTAAAGAAAATTAATTCCCAGATCCACTGAACTAACCCCTGGAGACAGGGACAGTACATGATACTAGTGAAAGCAATGTTGACACTTGTTTACAGCATGCTTCCATTTGTTTGCCTTTTGCTTTAAATTTATGTTTAGCTTCTGATACCTATTCCACTGAGTAAAAAATTGACAGTTTTACAGATGAAATCCTACGAAGTCTGGGATTTGCTTTACAATATTTTAGTGGGAGAAGGTAGGAGGGTGGTGGAAGAGACGGTTATTGGACTTGAGTTGACAATCACTAAAAGTGGGTGACAGGTAGAGGCAGAGCACTTATACACCATTCTCTCCACTTATGCATGCATTAACTGTCTTTTTTTTTTTTTTTAAGATTTATTTATTTTATTTATGGAGGGTGTGGGGAGGGAGGGGAGTGGGTGGGCCACTTCTATTGGTCTTTCATTTGTCCATTTTCATCCATCTTTGTTCTTCAGCCCGTGTGAGCCTCCCATCGCGGTGGCCTCTGTTGTCGCAGAGCACTGGCTCTGGGCGCATGCGCTCCAGAGCTCCGGCTCGGTAATTGGACACATTGGTCCAGCCACTCCGCGGCACGTGGGATCTTCCCAGGCCAGGGATGGAACCGGCGCCCCTTGCACTGCAAGGCGGTGTCCCTACCCACTGGACCACCAGGAGAGCCCATGCATTAACTTTCTTAAGGGCACAGAGGTAATGAAAGAAAAATCTAGAATTTACATTCCAGTCTCAATCACTCAAATTTATCATGCTGCATCCTCGGGCCATTATAATACCTACACACTCAATAAATGCTCGCTTCAATTTATTTATTTATTTTATTTTTTTGTCTCTAAGTCATCGTTTATTTCTCATCCATATTTATTCTTTGGCATGTGTGGGCCTCCCATTGCAGTGGCTCTCTCACTGCAGAGCACTGGCTCTGGGCACATGTGCTCCAGAGCGCTGGCTCATAACTGGACACACTGACCCAGCCGTTCCTCAGCATGTGGGATCTTCCCGGGCCAGGGATCAAACCAGTGCCCCTTGTACTGCAAGGCAGACTCTTCACCCACTGGAACACCAGGGAAGCCCAAACAATTGCTTCAATTTTAATACGAGAACTTTATCTGCACAATATTTCTGTTAGTAACTATAGCTGTTCAAAACATATTCAGAGCTCTACTTCAATTAAATATATTTCACTCCATGGACAACCAAAAAGCCAAAAACCCTTCATTAGCATCAGATCCAATCTAAAAATACACACTGGAATATTTGTAGTCCCTAGGCCAGAAAGAAGAAAGGCAAAATGTCTCTGTTAGCTGCATGCCTCGATGTACAGAGAAATACCTGTCCCTGCACCCTCCCCACCATGGACGCGCTGTGACCCACCATCAATGTCTGCTATGGACACAGGAGGGAAGGACACTGGTCTCAAGCAGCTCTGGGGGTGAATATGGAGTGGTTTAAAACTGGCACAGTGTGTTTCTGAGTTGCCTACCCATCCCATTACCCTAGCAAACCACCTGCAAAAAGCTACACAAGAGAACTAAAAATAGAGAACCAAAATGGCAAATAGCCAGAATGTCACAAGAAAGGGCTATGTCTGTTACGCACAAATCAGTGTGAAGTAAACAGTTTACAATACTCACTTCACAGAGATCAAAGAAACTTAAAAAAAAATGATCAATTAAGGTGATACTTTGAGCATCCTTTCTCAAAAGTCCATAAGCATATCTCATAAGACTCTTCTAAGACAACATATAAACACCAAGAAATTTGTTAGTGTAAATGAGAATAATGGGGTACAATCCAGTTAAAAATATTAAGCAGAGTATCTTAAAATATCTGCTATAGATAGCTACATAAAATTATTTAGAAAGTGATAATAAATCTCAGCGACTTTGACTGACACCAGACAAATCACCCAAAATAAAATTAGTACAAAGAAAACTCAGTTATGAGAGTCCTGGCCCAGGTGGTCCAGAACCTCATATGGCCTTCACACTTCACTGCTACAACCACCGAAGATCTAACCAGGGGTTAGACCCACTTATCTAATTAGTTATTGTAACATCGCTTTGACATATATGCAGTGGGGTCTGGGGATGTGGGCAGGGGAGTTGTTAAGTGTTGGGGTTTGTTGTTGTTGTTTTTGCTGCCCTTTTACTGCTGAGGAAAGGGAGGAGCAGAGATATGATGGGAGAAAGTTTGTTCAGCAGGAAGTTGGAAGGCTCCTGGGCAAGCCAAGACTGGCTTCTCCGTGTCCCACGCTCCCACCAGCCTCTCCTCAATACGAAAGGAGGCTTTTCCTTAGGAGATGCAACTATCCACATATACTATCAACACAAACACCTCATTCACATCTTTCTAGGAATTAAGGGGAAGAGCTTAGAAGATAAAATTCTAAATAGAACATCATAAAGGGGCTTCCCCTGGTGGTCCAGTGGGTAAGGACACAGCCTTGCAGTGCAAGGGGTGCCGGTTCGATCCCTGGCCTGGGAGGATCCCACGTGCCGCGGAGCGGCTGGACCCACGTGTCCAATTACCGAGCCGGAGCTCTGCGATGACAGAGGCCACCGCGATGGGAGGCCCACAGGAGTCAAAGAACAAAGACAGATGAAAAATAGATAAATGAAAGACCAATAGAAGTTGCCCGCCCGTCCCCTTCCCTCCCCACCTCACCCCACAAAAAGATAAATAAATAAATAAATAAATGGAAAAAAAAAAAAAAGAAGAAGATCATAAAGGTAACAGTTCAAATTTCCAGCTCTATCAAATCCTCAAATTACTAAATGCTTACCATTCACCTACTTAAATGTATGCTTTAGGAAGATTCTCTACAGATTCTAACTATATGTTATTTGAGATACAATAAAAGTAAGTTTCCCTCTACAAACAAAACAAAAATTACTAAAAGATAAGTATCTAGTTATATTTATATTACAAACACTAGCTAAAAAGTAGACTTGGTTTATAGAATCTTCCAAGATATCACTGACTCTATTTTATTTTATCAATTTTAAGACATTTTCTTTTTTCAAGTTTGGTAGATCTTCCTTAGTGAGGAATTGAAATGTATGTTTTCTTTTTTTGCTAAAATCATTGTATGGTTTCTACAATCTGTCTACTGACTCCTTCTTAGGGTTCATTTGAGCTGCTATCAAGTTTCCTTCCACTTTCATTTTCTTCTGTACTCCCCAGACCAGACAATCTCTTCTAGTTTGAGAGGTAACAGTGAGAAACTTGGTGTGATTTACTGCATATTTGCCACATTCTGCATTCCTTCAGAGCCTAGGCCTTTGAAATTCATTTTCTGCACCAACACCCTAGGAACAGAGCAGGAGCAGAAATGGCTGCATCGGGCATATGGAAAACAGGCATGAGTCACTCTTCCAGAGTTTCCTGTAGCCTCCAATGGTATAGTCACAACTGAGGTAGATGTGTCTAGTGTCTGCCCAAAGACACTGTCAATTTTAAGGCATATCCCTGTTTTATAAAATGCTAAGAGTGAAAGATGCTACCAATTGTAATTGTAAGATAACAATTTGATTAACTGCATTCTGATTGTGGAGCTGCAAACATCAGATAAGATGTGGCCACTTTCTCAGCTCCCCGCTGCACTCTCTTCTCTGGGGTCTCCTTCCAAGTTCTTATAAGGGGCATGTCCTCCACCTGCACCCTGCCAAGCTCTCTTCTCTTTCTGGTATTAAACACCTCTTAGTACCTTTTTCAAATAAAGATTTTCCTTTAAGTACAATGCCCTCTTCCTTTATTACCACGTTTACACTTTTTCTGCAAGGTAGCATGAAAACTTAACCAACTCAATGTGTCTGTCTGAAGAAGTTGCCAGGTCCCTCCAGCACCAACGCCATCCTAGCCTGCTGGCAGAGTCTGTGTTCTAACAGCTGTGAAGAGCACACAGCTCCGTGCACGCTGGAAGGGGCTCTTATTAAATGCACATGATGAGAATCCCACTCCCTAAAAGCTCCTGAACATTCACTAGCAGAGCCCACATTTTCACTCAAACATGTGAAAGGAAAAGTCATGTCTTCTTACCTGGCTTCTAACAACAATGGCGTGGAAAACCATTTTGTGGTAAGAGAGGTCGTAATGGCTTTTGAATCTGCCTTTACTGAGGAAAACAGCCATAGTCCAGTGAGTATAGTCAGAAGGCCCATTTTATGGCAAACTCCTAAAAAGGGGGGAAAAAAAAAAGGTTTTTCTACAAGATAATGTTTAAACCAGAATCTTAATACTTAGAGACACCAAATAACATGACTGTGACAGAAATAAAAATGTTTCCCAACTATAATAGCACATACCATCCGTAATAGATAGTCAGTAGTCAATAGCTATTGCACAATTAAAGGGGTGTAGTTCATTACACTGTTTTTTATTTTTTTAAAACATCTATTTATTTAGTTTTGGCTTTGTCAGGTCTTCATTGCCTCATGTAGGATCTTTCATTGCGGCCCATGGACTCTCTAGTTGCAGTACGCAGGCTCCAGACTGCACTAGGGTTTAGGTGCCCCACGGCCTGTGGGATCTTAGTCCCCCATCTAGGGATCAAAACCATTCCCCTGTATTGGAAGACGGAGTCTTAACCACTGGACCACCAAGGAAGTCCCTACACTCTTTTCTATAAAGGATACACTTCACCTCCTGAATTTCTATACCATACAAAGATGTTAGCTTCTCGTTGTGGTGGCTTCTCTTGCCTCAGAGCATGGCTCCAAGGCAAGCGGACTTTGCGTGGGCTCAGCCGTTGTAGTTACCAGACTCTAGAGCACAGGCTCAGTAGTTGTGACACATGGGCTTAACTGCTCCACGGCATGTGGAATCCTACCAGACCAAGGATCGAGCCTATGCTTTCTGCATTGGCAGGTGAATTCTTCACCACTGAGCAACCAGGGAAGTCTGAAAAGTTGCTTTTAAAAGAGCTTGAAGTTTAGGCACTGTTGGCTTCTTTGGAAACAAAAAAATTAATATGAACATCCCATTTGTAAATGTGGTGGTGGTTTAGTCACTAAGTCATGTCTGTCTCTTAGGACCCCAAGGACTGTAGCCCACCAGGTTCTACGACCCATGGTACTTCCCAGGCAAGAATACTGGAGTGGGTTGCCATTTCCTTCTCCTGGGGATCTTTCCCAACCCAAGGACTGAATCTGTGTCTCCTGCAATGCAGGAGAATTTTTTACCACTCAGCCACCAGGGAAGCCACATTTATAAGTAGATACTAACAACAACAAAAAAAATCATCATCAGTAAAGACTAGAACTAACTAGACATGTGACAGTGAACCCTGATAGCAGGTAATTCCTGGCATAGGAGTAGGCAGGGGAAAAGGAACTGTGGATGATGCAGGCCGTCTTCTGAAAGTAGCAAAAGTATGACATTTCCTGCAGAGGGGCAAGCAAGGACCCAAACTGTCACATACAATTTCAGACTACTCAAGAATTCTCTCAGATTCCCTCCCCTAGAAGTCCATGGACTGCAACCTCAGAAAACCCTGCTCCTCCTGATAGAACAAGCATGGGTTAATAAGAAGACAAAACAGAGTCACGGACCTGTGATCAATTCCTGAGTTTCCTAGTTATCAACAGTTTAACCCCAAGCTTGTTACCTAATAACTCTTCCACCCTTACCCTTGGTCTCCCACTCTCTAAAATAGGATAACAGTATTTGCCACAAGGAGGAGAATGAGAAGGCAACACGAGATCACTTTGTAACGAAAGTCACTTATAACAAAAGTCACTTTGTAACAAAAAACACTTTGTAAGGTGCCAAGTACTACACCAGAACTAACTGCTCTAATAAAGCATGTCACAAGAAAGAGAAGCCAAAACGTATCCTTTAAATTATAGAATAATATTACAAGGCCTCAAAAATATTCCTTGAGGGCTTCCCCTGGTGGTCCAGTGGGTAAGGACACCGCCTTGCAGTGCAAGGGGCGCCGGTTCCATCCCTGGCCTGGGAAGATCCCACGTGCCGCCGAGCGGCTGGACTGATGTGTCCAATCACCGAGCCGGAGCTCTGGAGCGCATGCGCCCAGAGCCGGTGCTCTGCTACAACAGACGCCACCGCGATGGGAGGCCCACAGGAGCCAAAGAACGAAGACGAATGAAAATAGAGAAATGAAAGACCAATAGAAGTGGCCCGCCCACTCCCCTCCCTCCCCAACCCGACCCCCGCCCAAAATAAATTAATTAATTAAAAATATATATATATATTCCTTGAAAATATATCCTCTGTGGCTAGGGAAAAAACAAAACAAAACAACACTTCACTATACAGCAGAAAGTAACACAACGTTGTAAATCAAGTACGGTGCATGATGCTCAATTGTTTCCAACTCTGTGACCCCATGGGCTGTAGCCACCAGGCTCCTTTGTTCATGGAAGACTGAACCTGCATCTCCTGCTTTTGGCAGGCAGATTCTCTACCACTGCACCAATAAAAATATTAAAAAATCCTACCCCAAATCACTAAGTTTCTAAACCAGAAACAGTGTATATGAACAATGTCCAAGCAGTATTAATGCTACTGCTATGTTCACAATTTTGCCTGAAAGGACCTAGGCATATAATCCCCCAATTGGTGACTCTGGATAAGAACTGGATGCCACTGCACAGTACTTCCAGGTCAGCTGTGCCCATATGGTGGGGAGGGGCAGGAAGTGATGGAGGCCCGGAGGAAACACCCACATTTACTGAGCCATTACTTGGGTGGAATCACTCTGGACAGCGCCACTGCCAAGAGCTCTGCAAACACCATGTTCCCCAGATCTTTCACACAAGGCCTCAGGAGACTGAAGTTCCTGAGGGGAACTTCACTCTGTTCACCACAGCAAACAGCACAGTGTCTGGTAAACAGCAGATGGTCCATAAATACGCTGCATGATGGGTGAACACTATCGTTCTCACTTTAAGAAAACAAGAACTCAGAGAGGCTAAGTAACTTGCCTGATTAATAAATAGCAATGCTTGGAACCTACATCTGCCGTTTTTCAAAGTTCTACAGTACCATGCTCTCTGCCCTGCCCATGCAGACCTAACTGAGCAAAGGGCTTTATTACAAGACCCAAGGCAAGCTCAAGGATTTCTAGGGGCAGAGTCTTTGGGTCCCACATGGTGGAGAGAAGGAGAGTTTCACCCTGAAACCAAGGAACTAAGGGTGCAAGTAAGCAACCAGCCTGACAGATCCATAGGCTGGCTTTGGGGATGGAATGTGAGCTCCTCAAGGGCAAGGAGTTTTGTGTGTCACAGTCGCATGCCTAGCATAATGCCTGGAACACAGGAGAGCACTCAAAATAAACACAGATTTTGTTCATTAAGGGATGAATGAATGCAAGGGGGTGGGGGAGGGGAAGAAGGGGGGTGTGGCACCAAAAGCAAAGGCTATACAAACAGCCTAGCACTTTAGAAGGCTGAAAATGAAAAGTTCCCTGTTTTAAAGAGATAGAGCGTGTTTCTGGCTGCCATACAGCGTCATTAGAGATGGAAAAGGAAGGAAAGCCATAAAGAAGAGCTTTCTCACAGCCAAACCCCATATTCTTGATACCACAGGTAACACCAGAGTTAGACTGCTCAGAGAAGTCAAAATAAGACACTTACTGGGCGGTCTTTTGTTTGACAATGTCCAAGCAGTATTAATGCTACTGCTATGTTCACAATTTTGCCTGAAAGGACCTAGGCATATAATCCCCCAATTGGTGACTCTGGATAAGAACTGGATGCCACTGCACAGTACTTCCAGGTCAGCTGTGCCCATACGGTGGGGAGGGGCAGGAAGTGATGGAGGCCCGGAGGAAACACCCACATTTACTGAGCCATTACTTGGGTGGAATCACTCTGGACAGCGCCACTGCCAAGAGCTCTGCAAACACCATGTTCCCCAGATCTTTCACACAAGGCCTCAGGAGACTGAAGTTCCTGAGGGAACTTCACTCTGTTCACCACAGCAAACAGCACAGTGTCTGGTAAACAGCAGATGGTCCATAAATACGCTGCATGATGGGTGAACACTATCGTTCTCACTTTAAGAAAACAAGAACTCAGAGAGGCTAAGTAACTTGCCTGATTAATAAATAGCAATGCTTGGAACCTACATCTGCCGTTTTTCAAAGTTCTACAGTACCATGCTCTCTGCCCTGCCCATGCAGACCTAACTGAGCAAAGGGCTTTATTACAAGACCCAAGGCAAGCTCAAGGATTTCTAGGGGCAGAGTCTTTGGGTCCCACATGGTGGAGAGAAGGAGAGTTTCACCCTGAAACCAAGGAACTAAGGGTGCAAGTAAGCAACCAGCCTGACAGATCCATAGGCTGGCTTTGGGGATGGAATGTGAGCTCCTCAAGGGCAAGGAGTTTTGTGTGTCACAGTCGCATGCCTAGCATAATGCCTGGAACACAGGAGAGCACTCAAAATAAACACAGATTTTGTTCATTAAGGGATGAATGAATGCAAGGGGGTGGGGGAGGGGAAGAAGGGGGGTGTGGCACCAAAAGCAAAGGCTATACAAACAGCCTAGCACTTTAGAAGGCTGAAAATGAAAAGTTCCCTGTTTTAAAGAGATAGAGCGTGTTTCTGGCTGCCATACAGCGTCATTTAGAGATGGAAAAAGAAGGAAAGCCATAAAGAAGAGCTTTCTCACAGCCAAACCCCATATTCTTGATACCACAGGTAACACCAGAGTTAGACTGCTCAGAGAAGTCAAAATAAGACCCTTACTGGGCGGTCTTTTGTTTGAGGATACCTTCATTTTTCAAGATTCCATATCACTCTGACCCTAGTCATCCATAAAAGTTGCTTATAAAGAAGAATAGCCCGCAAAATAACTGTTGGCAGAAGCTTCAATGTGGCATGGCATGATCACAGGCATCATGCTTATGGCAATGCTGCATAAATTAAAAATGATCTTTAATATGCTCTAGGCCCAAAAGATTCATCTGTAAGATCTAGTGTGTGGCCTCATTTCTTTAGTGTAAATTAAAGACACTATCTCTTTATTCAAGCTATTTATTAAAATTATCTTATGACAAGTGTGTATCACTTTTGAAAAACAGAAGAGGCATAAAATGCAAAGTAATCACCAACTTTTTTCTTTTTCCATTTTTAAACTGAAGAAAACAGCTAACTCAAAAAAAGAAAAAGAAAAAAACCTTGAAGAGTGCAGGTTAATAGCCTAGCTTTAACATATATGACAATAAGAAAAAATATTAGGAAGTAACCTTCTTGAGAAATAACTTACTTCTGAAATAATTAAACTTAATATAGACTTGTTCCTATTAACAAAACCCATTTTCTGTGAACCACATACATCTAATTTCTGATTAAAAGCAGATTCTATACATCTAAAATGAAAATGATCACAAGTACCTGGAGAAAAAATCTAATAGAATTTTCTCCATAGTTCAATATATTCCCTGAAGTTAAACATGCACTGTGAAAGAGTCATACTACTGTGCAGAGCAAGGTTTATTTCCTTTAATAAAAATGAGTTTCAGCTAAATTTATCAAAAGCAAGTCAAATGGAAAGGCTACAACCAACCCAAATTTTGTGTTGCTCTCATAGCTATTTAAAATGTCTTCAAATATCACACTAAAATTGGCTGGCCAAGTGCATGATGAATGTTTCCCTGTTTTAAAGAGATAGAGCGTGTTTCTGGCTGCCATACAGCGTCATTAGAGATGGAAAAGGAAGGAAAGCCATAAAGAAGAGCTTTCTCACAGCCAAACCCCATATTCTTGATACCACAGGTAACACCAGAGTTAGACTGCTCAGAGAAGTCAAAATAAGACCCTTACTGGGCGGTCTTTTGTTTGAGGATACCTTCATTTTTCAAGATTCCATATCACTCTGACCCTAGTCATCCATAAAAGTTGCTTATAAAGAAGAATAGCTCATAAAATAACTGTTGGCAGAAGCTTCAATGTGGCATGGCATGATCACAGGCATCATGCTTATGGCAATGCTGCATAAATTAAAAATGATCTTTAATATGCTCTAGGCCCAAAAGATTCATCTGTAAGATCTAGTGTGTGGCCTCATTTCTTTAGTGTAAATTAAAGACACTATCTCTTTATTCAAACTATTTATTAAAATTATCTTATGACAAGTGTGTATCACTTTTGAAAAACAGAAGAGGCATAAAATGCAAAGTAATCACCAACTTTTTTCTTTTTCCATTTTTAAACTGAAGAAAACAGCTAACTCAAAAAAAAGAAAAAGAAAAAAACCTTGAAGAGTGCAGGTTAATAGCCTAGCTTTAACATATATGACAATAAGAAAAAATATTAGGAAGTAACCTTCTTGAGAAATAACTTACTTCTGAAATAATTAAACTTAATATAGACTTGTTCCTATTAACAAAACCCATTTTCTGTGAACCACATACATCTAATTTCTGATTAAAAGCAGATTCTATACATCTAAAATGAAAATGATCACAAGTACCTGGAGAAAAAATCTAATAGAATTTTCTCCATAGTTCAATATATTCCCCTGAAGTTAAACATGCACTGTGAAAGAGTCATACTACTGTGCAGAGCAAGGTTTATTTCCTTTAATAAAAATGAGTTTCAGCTAAATTTATCAAAAGCAAGTCAAATGGAAAGGCTACAACCAACCCAAATTTTGTGTTGCTCTCATATAGCTATTTAAAATGTCTTCAAATATCACACTAAAATTGGCTGGCCAAGTGCATGATGAATGTTTCCAAAACAGTGTAGAATAGTAAGGCATAAGACCCCAGAACTTCAAATGAACAAACTATGCTAGTGCTCATATCTGGCAAGAAAGGCAAAACAATCTAGTGATTCTGGCCAAGGAACACGAAACACTCACTGGCGGTGTACGCGTATCTTTCTCCTCTGGCAGGTCCCACACTAAAAGTGAAACCGGATCATCCAATTTCCAGCCAACAGATCCCGGTACTAAGTGAAAACAGCAACCCGTATTTGCCACCCGAATTCGTTAAAGGGAAAACAGATCCATTTGTCCTCCAACCAGAGTCCTACAAACTGCTGGTTCTCTACCTACTTGGGGTCAGGCTTGGTCTGAATTCATGTTAGGACACTTCCCCCACCTCCGTCTGCATTTGGGCACACGGGTCTCAAAGCTCTCCTTTGAAGCCGCAAAATCGCTAGAGAGCCCGCGGCCACCCTCACAGAAACCGCATTTGCCCAGCAAACACTGAAGGACTGCCCGGGAGACTCGAAAAGAAAGGAAGAGCTGAAACAGAGGAGGGGAAACTGAGTCAGGGAGAATCAGACGCTCAAGGTGACCGGGACACAGGGTGGCCTCGCTCCCCAGACCCTCTCTCCACCCTCGAGACCGCCCCGCGCCACCCCAGGGGTACCTGTCACCGATCGTGCAGCGGCAGCACGCGCGGCCCGCATCCCCTTTCCAGCCCGCCAGGGGTAACCTTCTTGAGAAATAACTTACTTCTGAAATAATTAAACTTAATATAGACTTGTTCCTATTAACAAAACCCATTTTCTGTGAACCACATACATCTAATTTCTGATTAAAAGCAGATTCTATACATCTAAAATGAAAATGATCACAAGTACCTGGAGAAAAAATCTAATAGAATTTTCTCCATAGTTCAATATATTCCCCTGAAGTTAAACATGCACTGTGAAAGAGTCATACTACTGTGCAGAGCAAGGTTTATTTCCTTTAATAAAAATGAGTTTCAGCTAAATTTATCAAAAGCAAGTCAAATGGAAAGGCTACAACCAACCCAAATTTTGTGTTGCTCTCATATAGCTATTTAAAATGTCTTCAAATATCACACTAAAATTGGCTGGCCAAGTGCATGATGAATGTTTCCAAAACAGTGTAGAATAGTAAGGCATAAGACCCCAGAACTTCAAATGAACAAACTATGCTAGTGCTCATATCTGGCAAGAAAGGCAAAACAATCTAGTGATTCTGGCCAAGGAACACGAAACACTCACTGGCGGTGTACGCGTATCTTTCTCCTCTGGCAGGTCCCACACTAAAAGTGAAACCGGATCATCCAATTTCCAGCCAACAGATCCCGGTACTAAGTGAAAACAGCAACCCGTATTTGCCACCCGAATTCTTTAAAAGGGGAAAACAGATCCATTTGTCCTCCAACCAGAGTCCTACAAACTGCTGGTTCTCTACCTACTTGGGGTCAGGCTTGGTCTGAATTCATGTTAGGACACTTCCCCCACCTCCGTCTGCATTTGGGCACACGGGTCTCAAAGCTCTCCTTTGAAGCCGCAAAATCGCTAGAGAGCCCGCGGCCACCCTCACAGAAACCGCATTTGCCCAGCAAACACTGAAGGACTGCCCGGGAGACTCGAAAAGAAAGGAAGAGCTGAAACAGAGGAGGGGAAACTGAGTCAGGGAGAATCAGACGCTCAAGGTGACCGGGACACAGGGTGGCCTCGCTCCCCAGACCCTCTCTCCACCCTCGAGACCGCCCCGCGCCACCCCAGGGGTACCTGTCACCGATCGTGCAGCGGCAGCACACGCGCGGCCCGCATCCCCTTTCCAGCCCATGCCAGGGGCCGCGCTCAGTCCGCGACAGCACCTGCGACAACGCCGGGGCGGGGCGGGACAGCGGCGGAGGTGGCGGCAGCTGCGCCAGTGAGCAGCCGACACGCGCCTATCCCGCGGCTCTGCTCACAAGCCGGCCTCCCAAAGCTAGAGACCAGCAGCCGACCGCCTTTTACTTCCGCTTCCTACTGGCTAGTGCCGGAGGACTTCCGGCTACCGAGTCGCGGTCGGGGCTGTCAAGAGCGCCACGCGGCCGCCATCTTACACCCAAAGAGGCTCCGCCTCTCTCCTTGCTTCCCGCGGTTTAGTTTGCTTTGTAAGGGGCGGCTTTTGAGGTCCTGGGAATGGGAATAAGGGGACAGCTGAGACACAAAAGCTTTATCACGTGATGAAGCTGGATAGAATCCACTTCCTTATCCATTAAAGGCACTGTTGCACAATAAAGGACCAAATGACTTCAGCATATTAGACTTTTATCTCAAACCTTCAATAGCTTCTGTTGCAGGAATCAGAGGAAAGGAAGGATTTTTTGTTGTTTTCTTTTAATGAGACGATTTTGCTTTATTCTGTACAGGCAATGACAACTTAATCTGCAAGTAATAAAGGGTTACTTTGTCTTTGGCAAATGTAAACTACTATGTAAAATTGTTTTAGAATATGTGACACTGAGCAGATCATTTTCAGTTCAGACGTTCTGTCATGTCTGTTTTCAACCCCATGGACTTAAGCATGCCAGGCTTCCCTGTCCTTCCCCATCTCCAGGAGTTTGCTGAAAGTCATATCCATTGAGTCAGTGATGCCATCTGGCCATCGCGTCCTCTGTCTTCCCCTTCTCCTACCTTCTATTTTTCCCAGCATCAGGGTCTTTTCCAACGAGTCAGCCCTTTGCCTCTGGTAGCCACCCATAAATGAATTAAGTCTTTGGGGAATATATTTTAGCTAATAAAATGAACTACAAACCAAAAATACATTTTAAAATACATAAATCCGCCCCACCCCTTCCACCCTCGGGCCGCCCGCGCACAGACCTGCACCGTCGTGCAGCGGCAGCACACGCGCGGCCCGCATCCCCTTTCCAGCCCATGCCAGGGGCCGCGCTCAGTCCGCGACAGCACCTGCGACAACGCCGGGGCGGGGCGGGACAGCGGCGGAGGTGGCGGCAGCTGCGCCAGTGAGCAGCCGACACGCGCCTTTCCCGCGGCTCTGCTCACAAGCCGGCCTCCCAAAGCTAGAGACCAGCAGCCGACCGCCTTTTACTTCCGCTTCCTACTGGCTAGTGCCGGAGGACTTCCGGCTACCGAGTCGCGGTCGGGGCTGTCAAGAGCGCCACGCGGCCGCCATCTTACACCCAAAGAGGCTCCGCCTCTCTCCTTGCTTCCCGCGGTTTAGTTTGCTTTGTAAGGGGCGGCTTTTGAGGTCCTGGGAATGGGAATAAGGGGACAGCTGAGACACAAAAGCTTTATCACGTGATGAAGCTGGATAGAATCCACTTCCTTATCCATTAAAGGCACTGTTGCACAATAAAGGACCAAATGACTTCAGCATATTAGACTTTTATCTCAAACCTTCAATAGCTTCTGTTGCAGGAATCAGAGGAAAGGAAGGATTTTTTGTTGTTTTCTTTTAATGAGACGATTTTGCTTTATTCTGTACAGGCAATGACAACTTAATCTGCAAGTAATAAAGGGTTACTTTGTCTTTGGCAAATGTAAACTACTATGTAAAATTGTTTTAGAATATGTGACACTGAGCAGATCATTTTCAGTTCAGACGTTCTGTCATGTCTGTTTTCAACCCCATGGACTTAAGCATGCCAGGCTTCCCTGTCCTTCCCCATCTCCAGGAGTTTGCTGAAAGTCATATCCATTGAGTCAGTGATGCCATCTGGCCATCGCGTCCTCTGTCTTCCCCTTCTCCTACCTTCTATTTTTCCCAGCATCAGGGTCTTTTCCAACGAGTCAGCCCTTTGCCTCTGGTAGCCACCCATAAATGAATTAAGTCTTTGGGGAATATATTTTAGCTAATAAAATGAACTACAAACCAAAAATACATTTTAAAATACATAAATAAAAAGTGTAAAATATTAACAGACTTTTGGTTATATGGCACAAACAGTCCTTCCCTTGAGAATGGCAGAACAAGGACTAAAATCACTTGGCCTTAATCTAGTACCTGTATGTGTGTACTCTGCTTAAGAACTTCTGTAACTGCCTATTGGGTTTTCTGTTCCTTGCTAGACTAAAAAAGCTTCAAAGAATTTTAAGGAATGGATTCATTTCTTCAGAGAGATTTTGTGTTAGTAGGTTTCCATTGTGTATTTTGTATCTCTTTTAAAGTCAGTTGAAGTGATAATTCCATTAAAAAAGAATTGTTTAATTAGCCGCATTGAAGAGTTAAGTTGGAAAAAGATCTAAAGAGATGCCTCGCCAAAGAGGACATACAGATGGCCCAAAAGCACATGAAACGATGCTCAATCTCGCTTATTATTAGAGAAATGCAAATTAAAACTACAATGAGATACCACCTCATACCCATCAGAATGGCCATCATCAAAAAATCTGCAGACAATAAATGCTGGAGAGGGTGCAGAGAAAAGGGAACCCTCTTGCATTGCTGGTGGGAATGTAAACTGATACAGCCTCTATGGAAGACAGTATGGAGATTTCTTAAAAAACTAAAAATAGAAGCACTCTATGACCCAACAATCCCACTATTAGGCTTATATCCTGATGAAATCAAAACTGAAAGAAGCACCTGTACCCCAATGTTCATTGCAGCTCTCTATACAATAGCCAAAACATGGAAGCAACCTAGATGTCCATCAACAAATGAATGGATCCAGAAGCTCTGGTACATATATACAATGGAATACTACTCAGCCCAATGTTCATTAGGCTTATACACTGAGCAGATCATTTTCAGTTCAGACGTTCTGTCATGTCTGTTTTCAACCCCATGGACTTAAGCATGCCAGGCTTCCCTGTCCTTCCCCATCTCCAGGAGTTTGCTGAAAGTCATATCCATTGAGTCAGTGATGCCATCTGGCCATCGCGTCCTCTGTCTTCCCCTTCTCCTACCTTCTATTTTTCCCAGCATCAGGGTCTTTTCCAACGAGTCAGCCCTTTGCCTCTGGTAGCCACCCATAAATGAATTAAGTCTTTGGGGAATATAT
Source organism: Tragulus kanchil (assembly GCA_022376925.1). Lineage (NCBI taxonomy): Eukaryota > Metazoa > Chordata > Mammalia > Artiodactyla > Tragulidae > Tragulus > Tragulus kanchil. Next base: position 24,289,880 of record JAIOJX010000026.1, read on the forward strand.
TTTAGCTAATAAAATGAACTACAAACCAAAAATACATTTTAAAATACATAAATAAAAAGTGTAAAATATTAACAGACTTTTGGTTATATGGCACAAACAGTCCTTCCCTTGAGAATGGCAGAACAAGGACTAAAATCACTTGGCCTTAATCTAGTACCTGTATGTGTGTACTCTGCTTAAGAACTTCTGTAACTGCCTATTGGGTTTTCTGTTCCTTGCTAGACTAAAAAAGCTTCAAAGAATTTTAAGGAATGGATTCATTTCTTCAGAGAGATTTTGTGTTAGTAGGTTTCCATTGTGTATTTTGTATCTCTTTTAAAGTCAGTTGAAGTGATAATTCCATTAAAAAAGAATTGTTTAATTAGCCGCATTGAAGAGTTAAGTTGGAAAAAGATCTAAAGAGATGCCTCTCCAAAGAGGACATACAGATGGCCCAAAAGCACATGAAACGATGCTCAATCTCGCTTATTATTAGAGAAATGCAAATTAAAACTACAATGAGATACCACCTCATACCCATCAGAATGGCCATCATCAAAAAATCTGCAGACAATAAATGCTGGAGAGGGTGCAGAGAAAAGGGAACCCTCTTGCATTGCTGGTGGGAATGTAAACTGATACAGCCTCTATGGAAGACAGTATGGAGATTTCTTAAAAAACTAAAAATAGAAGCACTCTATGACCCAACAATCCCACTATTAGGCTTATATCCTGATGAAATCAAAACTGAAAGAAGCACCTGTACCCCAATGTTCATTGCAGCTCTCTATACAATAGCCAAAACATGGAAGCAACCTAGATGTCCATCAACAAATGAATGGATCCAGAAGCTCTGGTACATATATACAATGGAATACTACTCAGCTGTTAAAAGAAAGGCAGAAGACTCAGTCCTAATGAAGTGACTGGCTCTAGAACCTATCATAAAAAGTGAAGTAAGTCAAAAAGAGAAAGACAAATACAGTATACTAACACACATATATGGAATCTAGTAGGACGGTCTTGATAACACATGCAGGGAACTCATGGAAAAACAGACAGAGCATAGACATAGGGATATTGTGGCGAAGAGATAGGGAGGGGGAAGCATGGAGGGAGTAACATGGAAACCTATACTGTCATGTGTGGAAAAGATAGCTAGTGTCATAGTGCTAAGGGAATAGGAGTGCTTACAATGGCTTGGGGTGAAGGTCTGGAGGGGTGGGATGGGGGGACCTGGGTGGGTGGGGACCATGGATATGCATATGACTGATCTGGGAACATACATGTCTGTGAACAACAAAACTCTGTAGAAGCTTTAAAATAAAGAATAATAATAAAAAAAAAGAGTTAAGTTTTTCAATCTTGTTTTAACTCAGTCATCTACTATTGATGACCACCAACATTTACTTAATTGTAGCATACAACTAAGAGATTGTTGCCTGTGTGCTTTCTCAATCATGTCCATCTCTCTGCGACCCCATTGACCGTAGCCGGCCAGGCTTCTTTGTCCGTGTGATTTTCCAAGCAAGAATACTGGAATGGGTTGCCATTTCCTCCTCCAAGGGATCTTCCTGGCCCAGGGATCCAAGTGATTGTTAGTATTATCTGTGGAGATAATACTGATATATTATTATTAATTCAAGTCCATAGTTTACATCACAGTTTACTTAGTGTTGTACCATATTACATGTTTTCACAAATGCACATAGAATGATCATTACACTTTCATGAAGAATAGTTTTCATCCTTCTAATAATCCCCTGTGCTTCACCTATTCACCTCTCCCCTGAAATCCTGGCATTTGCTCATCTTATCACAAATGACTATAAACTGAATGTGTTCTACACCTGAATTCATATGTTGAAACATTATAATATTTGGAGACAAGGCCTTTGGAAAGTGCTAGGTCATGAGGGTAGAACCCTCATGAATGGGGTTAATGACCTTATAAAAAAGATTGAAGAGGCTCCCTTGCCTTTCTGTCATCTGAAGACACAAAGAGAAATTCTTACATGTTGCCCACATTTTTTTCACTTAAGTATTAGGCGTGTTACACAAAGTGACTTTAAAATTCTAGTCTTTTTTTTTTAAAGATTTATTTATTTATTTATTTATTTATTTATTTTGGTGGGGGTGGGAGTGGGGAAGGAGCGGAGCAGGTGGGCCACTTCTATTGGTCTTTCATTTGTCCATTTTCATCCATCTTCTTTCTTTGACCCTTGTGGGCCTCCCATTGTGGCGGCCTCTGTTGTCGCATGCGCTCCAGAGCTCCGACTCAGTCACTAGACACATCAGTCCAGCCGCTCCGCTGCACGTGGGATCTTCCCAGGCCAGGGCTCGAACCGGGGCCCTGCACTGCAAGGCGGTGTCCTTACCCACTGGACCACCAGGGAAGCCCAAATTCTAGTCTTATAATTCCAAAATCTCTGCCATATCAGAGCCTGATCTAGTGCATTATCTTATCAGATTATTTTTTTTGGTTGACTTTCAGGATGGGTTTAATTTTTGCTTGAAACCCAGACATGAAGTGCTAGGCAAAAGGAACTGAGGTAAACAGACCTTAGTGTGAAGTTTTATGTTTTTCCAGCAGGAAGTTAGGCTGGGTTGACTCTTTGTTGAAGCTGTATATTTCAGAGACCTAAATTTCCTCTATTGTTTCCTGGTTTTTGTCTCCTCTCTTGTATTTGGGTTTCCCTAGAATCTATTTCTTAAGTAGAACCTGGATGTTGTTAGTTCTTTCAGCTATAACCCACATTATTCTACAAGAGCCCTGTTGATGTGGTGGTAAGGTTGATGGGAGGGAAAGCTGTGCAATTCTATGATTAGGTCTCAGTTTTCAGTAGACCTATGTCCCTGAGCTGTGACCTTCACAAGGGCTTTCCCCATTGTGTGAGACAGGATAGCCAGAGAGGGCTTTCCTTCTCTCCAAGCCAGAAAAGCCTGTGGTAATGGCATTTTCCTCACTGGGTAAGCCTTTGTTCTGGAGAATTCTCCGTGCTTGTGTCAAAATGATTACTTTTCCCTTCCCCCAGGCCAAACATGAAAGGATTTTTCTAAGATACCCACTGTGAGAACCTGGGGAGTCTCCTAGCGACAAACCCCGCAAAAGTGTGGGAGCCATTTTACTTTACTGTGGATTTTCAGGAGTATTTATCCCTCAAACTAGTGTAGACTCAGCCTCTAGAAATTCACTCAAGTTGCCTGTTCAGTGTTCCTATCAGTAGTTCCAGCAGCTTCTACTTAAGCTGAGCTGTATTCTCTATGTTCACCATCTCTCCAGTTTTTGGTGTGGCAGATTGTCTTCTGACTCAATTCTCTGTTGATTTTTCAGTTCATTCAGTTTTTTCTTATTGTGAGGATAGGAAAGATGACTTCCAAACACTGCTTATAGAGTAGAAACCAGAAGTCCAAACACACTTTATAAGAGGAGTTGCTGACAGAACTCAGGTCTCTAGATCAATGGGGTCTGATAGAAATAAAATGTGAACCAGATATGTAATTTAAAATTTTCCAGTAGCCACATTAAAATAGTACAAAGACACAGGGAACTATACTCTGTGACAAAGGATAATGGAAAAAAATTTTTTAAAGAATATGTACATGTATAGCTGAGTGACTTTGCTGTGTACCAGAAATTAAACACATTATAAATCAACTATACTTCAATAAAGTGATTATAAAGTACAGAGGATAGATGAGATTAAGTTTTTTTAACCCAATATGTCTAATACATTATCCTTTAAATGTGTAGTTATTTTAAGAATTATTAAGATACTTTACTATTTCCTGAACTGTGTTTGGAATCTAGTGTGTATTTTGAATTTACAACATATCGCAATTCAATCATTTAGGGCTGAATAGCCATAGACTTTGCTAACCACCCTATCTGTCGTAAAAAAATTAATAAGAAGAATAAGCTGAGTGTACTCCTCACCAGGACTGTTCCTTGAACACAGAGGCACACTGCTCAGTTTATCCCCTCTGCCTGGATTGCCCCCCCACTTCTTCTGTCCCACCAAAGGCCTTTGTTCCTGGAAAAGCCTGTGGTAATGGCATTTTCCTCACTGGGTAAGCCTTTGTTCTGGAGAATTCTCCGTGCTTGTGTCAAAATGATTACTTTTCCCTTCCCCCAGGCCAAACATGAAAGGATTTTTCTAAGATACCCACTGTGAGAACCTGGGGAGTCTCCTAGCGACAAACCCCGCAAAAGTGTGGGAGCCATTTTACTTTACTGTGGATTTTCAGGAGTATTTATCCCTCAAACTAGTGTAGACTCAGCCTCTAGAAATTCACTCAAGTTGCCTGTTCAGTGTTCCTATCAGTAGTTCCAGCAGCTTCTACTTAAGCTGAGCTGTATTCTCTATGTTCACCATCTCTCCAGTTTTTGGTGTGGCAGATTGTCTTCTGACTCAATTCTCTGTTGATTTTTCAGTTCATTCAGTTTTTTCTTATTGTGAGGATAGGAAAGATGACTTCCAAACACTGCTTATAGAGTAGAAACCAGAAGTCCAAACACACTTTATAAGAGGAGTTGCTGACAGAACTCAGGTCTCTAGATCAATGGGGTCTGATAGAAATAAAATGTGAACCAGATATGTAATTTAAAATTTTCCAGTAGCCACATTAAAATAGTACAAAGACACAGGGAACTATACTCTGTGACAAAGGATAATGGAAAAAAATTTTTTAAAGAATATGTACATGTATAGCTGAGTGACTTTGCTGTGTACCAGAAATTAAACACATTATAAATCAACTATACTTCAATAAAGTGATTATAAAGTACAGAGGATAGATGAGATTAAGTTTTTTTAACCCAATATGTCTAATACATTATCCTTTAAATGTGTAGTTATTTTAAGAATTATTAAGATACTTTACTATTTCCTGAACTGTGTTTGGAATCTAGTGTGTATTTTGAATTTACAACATATCGCAATTCAATCATTTAGGGCTGAATAGCCATAGACTTTGCTAACCACCCTATCTGTCGTAAAAAAATTAATAAGAAGAATAAGCTGAGTGTACTCCTCACCAGGACTGTTCCTTGAACACAGAGGCACACTTTTCAGTTTATCCCCTCTGTCTGGATTGCCTTCTTCCACTTTCTCCACAAGGTCTGTTCATACACTTGACTTAGGTCACTGTCAACATCACCTCTTCAGAGGGACTTTCCTGTCTATCCCACCTGAAATCAATCCCCAAAATTTTTACCTTTTCTCTCATTGAGAAAAGGTAAGTACTTTATTTTTTCCATTCTATATTTGCATATTGTCTATGATACCCTATTGGGCTTCCCTGGTGGCTCAGTGATAAAAAATTTGCCAGCAATGCAGGAGACCCAGGTTCAGTCCCTGGATTGAGGAGATTTGCTGGAGGAGGGCATGGCAACCCGCTCCAGTATCCTTGCCTGGAGAATTCCACAGACAGAGAAGTCAAGAACAGAGGAGCCTGACCTACAGCCTAGGGTCTCACAGAGTCAGACACAACAGAAGCAACTAACAAGCAGCAACAGCACAGCTTCCCCTGTTAGATGTTACCCCATGAGGACAGGGGTTGTTACCAAATCCAAACTCAGTCTCTCCTCATTAAAGGCCAATAATCAAGAGATGAATTGTTGAGGAAGGAATAGTGACTTTATTCAGAACGTCGAGTGTCCAAGAAGATGGCTGACTACAGTCTGACAGTACCATTTTATCATGGTCTGGATACTAGTTTCTTTTTATCTTTTCTTTTCTTTTTTAACTATTTTTTCCCCATCATGCCTCTTTTTAGTTATTTTTTATATTTGTTTTCATCCATCTTTTATTCTTTGGCATGTATGGGCCTTCCATTGCAGTGGCCTCTCTTGTTGCAGAGCTCTGGCTCTAGGCACAAGCGCTCCTGAGCGCTGACTCCTAATTGGACACACCGGTCCAGCCGCTCCGCGGCACGTGGGATCGTCCCAGGTTACGGATCGAACTGGTGCCCCTTGCACTGCAAGGTGGACTCTCTATCCACTGGACCACTAGGGAAGCCCCGGCTACTAGTTTCTTTTGTAGAACAGCAAGGGGGGAGGAGATGAGGAGGTAAAGTAAAACGGTCATAAGTCTTCCAAAATATCTCCTGGTTTGGTTAGCCTGGGGAGCGATGTGCTAGTTTCTTCTTTCCTGCGATCATTTACAGGTAGACAGGGTCAGAGTGTTTCCCTGTGAGCTGAACAAAGGTACTTGAGTTTAACATTCATGCAGTGGAGCAGATTCATTCCCCAAGGCGCAGGCCACTGTGTATACTTATAGCCATAGACAGCATCCTTTTAGTGATTATAGTAACAAAAGCAATGGAAAGCAAAGGTTTAAGTAAAAGAAACACAGCCAACAGGGTCAGATTTTGTTCTTCTCTGTTCCAGGACCTTACTTAGTTCTATACTATGTCCTCAGCCCCAGGATAGGACCGTGCAACATCTGATGATGAGTTCCAATCATATCACCCTCCTGTGTCCATGTGAACTTACTCAGTCAAGGAAATACTCTGCCCTTGCTACTGTCAGCTAGTGAGCAAAAGGATCTGCCTTGAGACCAATGAGTCCCCTTGAACTACTGAAGAGACAGAACACAGAATCTTCCAACATTTATACTCTGTTTGTAGTTCAGAAAAGTAATGCTTACTTCTGACTCTATGTACCTTTTGTCTTAACAGGGGCTTCAGGACTAGGCAAGCCCTATGGTAGAGTTACGTCCTGCAGGAGTGCTGGCTCTTGTAAGGCAACTGGATGCATTGTCACTTAAATATGTAGTTAGTTTTAATGTTATTAAGATATTTTATTATTTTTTGTGATAAGTGTTTGAAATCTAGTATACAATTGGCATTTACAGAATTGCCTTACTAGAGTTCCCAGTGAAGAACCATCTGTCATGGTCCGTGCATGGATTGGAAAAGAATATCCAGACATAAGGCAGAGTGAGAGGTGAATAGAGTTTATTAGAGTGGGAAATGCTGTTAGAACAGGGTGGGGTGGCTCAAAGGAGAGCCGAACGCTTTTGCAGGCTTGAAGCCAATTTTCATAGCCTCAAGACAGAAAAATTCCTACTGAAATGGTGGCATTAAGTTATTGGTTACAGATGGACCGTGCATCAGATGTTGCACGGTCCTATCCTGGGGCTGATTGGAATAGTAAGGTGGGTTTCAATACATTTTAGCCTGGGAGCGATGTCTTCCAAAATATCTCCTGGTTTGGTTAGCCTAGTTTTCTTCTTTCCTGCGATCATTTACAGGTAGACAGGGTCAGAGTGTTTCCCTGTGAGCTGAACAAAGGTACTTGAGTTTAACATTCATGCAGTGGAGCAGATTCATTCCCCAAGGCGCAGGCCACTGTGTATACTTATAGCCATAGACAGCATCCTTTTAGTGATTATAGTAACAAAAGCAATGGAAAGCAAAGGTTTAAGTAAAAGAAACACAGCCAACAGGGTCAGATTTTGTTCTTCTCTGTTCCAGGACCTTACTTAGTTCTATACTATGTCCTCAGCCCCAGGATAGGACCGTGCAACATCTGATGATGAGTTCCAATCATATCACCCTCCTGTGTCCATGTGAACTTACTCAGTCAAGGAAATACTCTGCCCTTGCTACTGTCAGCTAGTGAGCAAAAGGATCTGCCTTGAGACCAATGAGTCCCCTTGAACTACTGAAGAGACAGAACACAGAATCTTCCAACATTTATACTCTGTTTGTAGTTCAGAAAAGTAATGCTTACTTCTGACTCTATGTACCTTTTGTCTTAACAGGGGCTTCAGGACTAGGCAAGCCCTATGGTAGAGTTACGTCCTGCAGGAGTGCTGGCTCTTGTAAGGCAACTGGATGCATTGTCACTTAAATATGTAGTTAGTTTTAATGTTATTAAGATATTTTATTATTTTTTGTGATAAGTGTTTGAAATCTAGTATACAATTGGCATTTACAGAATTGCCTTACTAGAGTTCCCAGTGAAGAACCATCTGTCATGGTCCGTGCATGGATTGGAAAAGAATATCCAGACATAAGGCAGAGTGAGAGGTGAATAGAGTTTATTAGAGTGGGAAATGCTGTTAGAACAGGGTGGGGTGGCTCAAAGGAGAGCCGAACGCTTTTGCAGGCTTGAAGCCAATTTTCATAGCCTCAAGACAGAAAAATTCCTACTGAAATGGTGGCATTAAGTTATTGGTTACAGATGGACCGTGCATCAGATGTTGCACGGTCCTATCCTGGGGCTGATTGGAATAGTAAGGTGGGTATTTTACCTAATACAGGGTCAGGGAACTGGCCAGTTTAGATCCAGAGGCTCATAGCAGCAGTTGTTTGGGACTTGGTCCGTTTCAGAGGTTTTTATCCTGTGACCTTTGGTATAGGGCTCCACACCATCTGGCAAAAGAAATTGCCCAAAAGTAAGCTAATAAACATAGTAAAGACAAAGCATCTAAAAAACAGTCATACATGAGTTAACTTTAAATGCCTACATATAAGTATTTTTACACAGCTTTATCTTTGATCACATTTACGTCTTTCTTCTACTTGTATTTCTGTCAAATCAATTCATATTTTACATCTTTGGTCGACCATCTTATTCTCTCATCTTTCCTGATTGGCCCCATAATGGTATCACTCATTCATAGAAAGGAACTGAATCTTCTGGGCGACTTTTCAGTTGTTCATTTTATCAATTCAGAGAACTTGTTGGGCAGTGTCTGGTCTGTGTCACTGCCCCCTACTCTGCATGTGACAGATAGCCATTTGTTGACCCTTGCATCTCCCCCTTTCCAACCTCTGATTCTTTGTATGAATGCACATGTCCATTTATGTACTGTTCACATGCTCCTGCAGTGAAATGGCCATTTATTGTAAGGAAGTCTGGTCCACATTTGTCCTTGGAACTCTTAGCAGTTAATGTCTCTACCACTTATTCAACTACTTTTATACAGTGTCACAAAGCTCCTCTGTTTTATTAAGTTTTTGGAGGAGGATATAAGACTGGTTTAAAAAGAGGAAGGTATTAAATTGCCCATGGAAAAGGTAGGGGGTCAGAGAAAGAGAGAGGGGCAACATTCAGAGAACATCTTATGACCAGACACCAGGTTCTAAAACTTGTGGTTGCCAAAAGGTTGGGAGAAGGGAAAGGAGCAGATTGAGAATTTGAGATTAGCTCATGCAAATTATTATATATAGACTAGATAAACAACAAAGTCCTATTGTATAGCACTAGTAACTATATTCAGTATCCTGTGATAAACCGTAATAAAGGGACTTCCCTGACAGTCCAGTGGTTAAGACTTTACCTTCCAATATATAAGGTATGGGCTTGATTACTGGTTGGGGAACTAAGATCCCACATGTCTTTATGTCGGAAAACCAAAATATAAAACAGAAGCAATATTGTTAACATATTCAATAAAGACTTTTTAAAAAGCATAATGAAAATAATATGAAAAAATATACATATATGTATAGAACTGTATCACTTTGGTGTACAGTAGAAATTAATACAATATTGTAACTCAACTATACATCAACAAAACAAATGTGAAGGAAACAGGTTCTAAGGGGAGTTATAGGTTGGAAACCCTGTCTATATAAATGAGAGACAGTTTTCATAAGGTTGGCAGTGGGAGTTATATAGACCCTGCACAGCAAATCTGCAGGAAACTGAAATCACTGCTGAGGGGGGCTCCACGTACACCGTTGGTTTTCCAAATCTTCTTTTTCTTTTTCATCTTTCTTTTTGATTGGCCCCATAATGGTATCACTCATTCATAGAAAGGAACTGAATCTTCTGGGCGACTTTTCAGTTGTTCATTTTATCAATTCAGAGAACTTGTTGGGCAGTGTCTGGTCTGTGTCACTGCCCCCTACTCTGCATGTGACAGATAGCCATTTGTTGACCCTTGCATCTCCCCCTTTCCAACCTCTGATTCTTTGTATGAATGCACATGTCCATTTATGTACTGTTCACATGCTCCTGCAGTGAAATGGCCATTTATTGTAAGGAAGTCTGGTCCACATTTGTCCTTGGAACTCTTAGCAGTTAATGTCTCTACCACTTATTCAACTACTTTTATACAGTGTCACAAAGCTCCTCTGTTTTATTAAGTTTTTGGAGGAGGATATAAGACTGGTTTAAAAAGAGGAAGGTATTAAATTGCCCATGGAAAAGGTAGGGGTCAGAGAAAGAGAGAGGGGCAACATTCAGAGAACATCTTATGACCAGACACCAGGTTCTAAAACTTGTGGTTGCCAAAAGGTTGGGAGAAGGGAAAGGAGCAGATTGAGAATTTGAGATTAGCTCATGCAAATTATTATATATAGACTAGATAAACAACAAAGTCCTATTGTATAGCACTAGTAACTATATTCAGTATCCTGTGATAAACCGTAATAAAGGGACTTCCCTGACAGTCCAGTGGTTAAGACTTTACCTTCCAATATATAAGGTATGGGCTTGATTACTGGTTGGGGAACTAAGATCCCACATGTCTTTATGTCGGAAAACCAAAATATAAAACAGAAGCAATATTGTTAACATATTCAATAAAGACTTTTTAAAAAGCATAATGAAAAGAATATGAAAAAATATACATATATGTATAGAACTGTATCACTTTGGTGTACAGTAGAAATTAATACAATATTGTAACTCAACTATACATCAACAAAACAAATGTGAAGGAAACAGGTTCTAAGGGGAGTTATAGGTTGGAAACCCTGTCTATATAAATGAGAGACAGTTTTCATAAGGTTGGCAGTGGGAGTTATATAGACCCTGCACAGCAAATCTGCAGGAAACTGAAATCACTGCTGAGGGGGGCTCCACGTACACCGTTGGTTAAAAAAAAGTATACAAACCTGGCTAGGAACTGTAGGGATCTGAGGTCAACAAAGACATTGATCACGGAAAACAAAGTCAATCTTCTCACAGATTTCTGAGTCTACATTTTTTTTTTCCAAGACAAAAAACTTGGCATGCGTGCATGATCTCTTTGTTGTTGTTTAGTCACTAAGTCGTGTCTGTCTTGCAATCCTGTGGACCATAGCCCACCATGCTCTTCTGTCCATGGGATTTTTCAGGCAAGAACACTGGAGTGGACAGGGGATCCTGCAGAGGCACTGTGTGATGGCCTGGCGGGTGGGATGGGGGGGATATACATATGACTAATCTGGAATCATACATATCTGTAAACAACAAAGTAACTTAAAAATTTAAAAACAACAACAAACAACAAAACAAAACAAACAAACAAAAAGAATACTGGAGTGGGTTGCCATTTCCTTCTCCAGGGGATCTTCCTGATCCAGGGATCGGAACTGTGTCTTCTGAATTGGCAGACAGATTCTTTATCACTAAGCCACTTTGATGCATAAAAATCTATAAACCAAGCCTGAGGGAAAAACTGAGACAGGTTGGGACCTGGGACCCTTTGTTGCAGTGCTGTGGTATTTGCACCTGATACACATCTCCTTGAGCAATGAAATACAAAGAAACTATATGTGTGCTTGTGCTCAGTCACTGAATCATTGTCTTTGTGACCCTATGGACTATAGCCCACCAGGCTCCTCTGCCCATGGAATTTTCCAGGCAAGTATATGGAGTGGGTTGTCATTTTCTACTCCGGGGAATCTTCCCAACCTAGGGATCAAATCCTCCTCTCCTGCAACTTCTGGATTGGCTGGTGGATTTTTTCCCACTGTGCCACCTGGGAACCCCACAAACAAACGATATGGGACTAAAAATAACTACATGCGTGTGCAATTGGGCCAAATTCTGGACAAAGAATACAAAGAGACCAGAAACCCAACTGTCACTTCTGAAAAGTGTGACGCATAAACAGGGAGTCAGGAGCAAAATCAGGCTCCTGCCCAAGTCTCCAGCACTCAGCACCATCTAAAGGGTGGGCAAAACCCCTAAGCTACCCCTGCTCTAGACACATCTCATCTTTCTCCCGTATAAGAAACCAGTTCACCACCACCATCACCCCCAGGGAACAATCAAAACAAGGGAACCTGTTACTTGTTCTTGCTCCCTTTTGCTATATCAGGGGACCCAGTAAAGCCTTATCCGAGTTTCTTATCCAGCTTCTAGTCAATTTCTATAGATTGGAAAGGGCCAAGAACCCAGGTCAGTATGAACACAAGCCTTTCTAGGTGAACTAGTCATGGGAAACTCCCCTTGAGGCCACGATGTGAGTTGAGAGAGCAGTGTCCGTGCAGCAGGCGGAGCTGCCATGTGACGGAAGCCATTTGCTCACACAACTCACTTGGCTCTTCAGGAAATGTTCATGCACAATCTTATTTGTACTGTTTCCGATTGATGGAGAACTACTGGCATGCATGACTGACTTTTTAGCTTCATAGCTCCAATAACAAACACCTAGATCACTGTAACCACCAGACGTCAAATAATAACTTGGCTTCCCTTTGGTCTCTACTAGGGCTGTGGAATAAATTAGGAGCTATTTTTCCAAAAGGGAATATCTGTCTTCAGAAAATGGCATTACTTTGCTCTCAAATCCTACAACTTTGAGCTGACATTCTCTACTGGGGTTTTCCAGAAGTTTCATTGTAACCATCAAAATGTCAGCGATGCTTTGGAACCATTGACTTTGCTGGGTCATTAGGCTCAGGTGAGAGTTTACAGTAAAGTTGAACCAACTGCAGCACCTTCTCTTACTCAGGCTTTCACTCAAAACTGAAATGTTATGGATTACTCATTAAATGGGTCAAATGTATGTTACCTACAGAAGCCAAAGACACCCAACAAAATACTATGTTATACAAGCTGCAGTAACTCATTTCATTCAGGAAGGGGCATCTCAACATACTTCAGACCAAAAAACATTTAGAAGTTTCAACAAAGTGACCAATTTCTGGATTTTTATGAGGTCTCTTCTGTCCCAACTGTCACTTCTGAAAAGTGTGACGATAAACAGGAGTCAGGAGCAAAATCAGGCTCCTGCCCAAGTCTCCAGCACTCAGCACCATCTAAAGGGTGGGCAAAACCCCTAAGCTACCCCTGCTCTAGACACATCTCATCTTTCTCCCGTATAAGAAACCAGTTCACCACCACCATCACCCCCAGGGAACAATCAAAACAAGGGAACCTGTTACTTGTTCTTGCTCCCTTTTGCTATATCAGGGGACCCAGTAAAGCCTTATCCGAGTTTCTTATCCAGCTTCTAGTCAATTTCTATAGATTGGAAAGGGCCAAGAACCCAGGTCAGTATGAACACAAGCCTTTCTAGGTGAACTAGTCATGGGAAACTCCCCTTGAGGCCACGATGTGAATTGAGAGAGCAGTGTCCATGCAGCAGGCGGAGCTGCCATGTGACGGAAGCCATTTGCTCACACAACTCACTTGGCTCTTCAGGAAATGTTCATGCACAATCTTATTTGTACTGTTTCCGATTGATGGAGAACTACTGGCATGCATGACTGACTTTTTAGCTTCATAGCTCCAATAACAAGCACCTAGATCACTGTAACCACCAGACGTCAAATAATAACTTGGCTTCCCTTTGGTCTCTACTAGGGCTGTGGAATAAATTAGGAGCTATTTTTCCAAAAGGGAATATCTGTCTTCAGAAAATGGCATTACTTTGCTCTCAAATCCTACAACTTTGAGCTGACATTCTCTACTGGGGTTTTCCAGAAGTTTCATTGTAACCATCAAAATGTCAGCGATGCTTTGGAACCATTGACTTTGCTGGGTCATTAGGCTCAGGTGAGAGTTTACAGTAAAGTTGAACCAACTGCAGCACCTTCTCTTACTCAGGCTTTCACTCAAAACTGAAATGTTATGGATTACTCATTAAATGGGTCAAATGTGTGTTACCTACAGAAGCCAAAGACACCCAACAAAATACTATGTTATACAAGCTGCAGTAACTCATTTCATTCAGGAAGGGGCATCTCAACATACTTCAGACCAAAAAACATTTAGAAGTTTCAACAAAGTGACCAATTTCTGGATTTTTATGAGGTCTCTCTTCTGTCCTCAGGCATGCAAGTGTATTAAAAAAAAAATCTAGAGACTTCAATGGTGGTCCAGTGGTTAAGACTCCATGCTTCCTTAAAGGATGAGGGTTTAAATTTCATGAATGTTGGGTTCAACTGGGCTTCTCTAGTGACTCAGATAGTAAAGAGTCTGCCTGCAATGCAGGAGATCCATGTTTGATCCCCTGGAGAAGGGAATGGCTACACATGCCAGTATACTTGCCTAGAGAATTCCATGGACAGAGGAGCCTGGCATGCTGCAGTCCACGGGATTAGAAAAAGTCAAACACGACTGAGTGACAAACACTTGGTTTCAGCCAAGAAAGTGAAAAAGGCCCTTCAGTAATTGTACTCCAAGGTCACAGATTGGCATCTTACATATGAGAATGCTTTTATTGTAGTCCTTTGGGCTTCCCTGGTGGTCCAGTGGGTAAGGACACCACCTTGCAGTGCAAGGGGCGCCGGTTTGATCCCTGGCCTGGGAAGATCCCACGTGCCGCAAGCGGCTGGATCCATGTGTCCAATTACCGAGCCGGAGCTCTGGAGCGCACGTGCCCAGAGCCGGTGCTCTGCGACAACAGAGGCCACCGCGATGGGAGGCCCACATGGGCCAAAGAACAAAGATGGATGAAAAATGGACAAATGAAAGACCAATAGAAGTGGCCCACCTGCTCCCCTCCCTCCCCACCTCACTCTCACCAAAATAAATAAATAAATCTTAAAAAAACAAAAGACTCCATACTTCCACTGCAGAGGGCGCAGGTTCAGTCCTTGGTCAGAAAACAAAGATCCCATAGCCATGTGCCTAAAAAGTAAACAAAAAGAAAAGCAAATAAATATATTGGGTGAAGATATTTTTAAAGTACTAATTTAAAAATAGATACCAACTGGATTTTACTCATTAAAACTGAAATGTTATGGATTACTCATTAAATGGGTCAAATGTATGTTACCTACAGAAGCCAAAGACACCCAACAAAATACTATGTTATACAAGCTGCAGTAACTCATTTCATTCAGGAAGGGGCATCTCAACATACTTCAGACCAAAAAACATTTAGAAGTTTCAACAAAGTGACCAATTTCTGGATTTTTATGAGGTCTCTCTTCTGTCCTCAGGCATGCAAGTGTATTAAAAAAAAAATCTAGAGACTTCAATGGTGGTCCAGTGGTTAAGACTCCATGCTTCCTTAAAGGATGAGGGTTTAAATTTCATGAATGTTGGGTTCAACTGGGCTTCTCTAGTGACTCAGATAGTAAAGAGTCTGCCTGCAATGCAGGAGATCCATGTTTGATCCCCTGGAGAAGGGAATGGCTACACATGCCAGTATACTTGCCTAGAGAATTCCATGGACAGAGGAGCCTGGCATGCTGCAGTCCACGGGATTAGAAAAAGTCAAACACGACTGAGTGACAAACACTTGGTTTCAGCCAAGAAAGTGAAAAAGGCCCTTCAGTAATTGTACTCCAAGGTCACAGATTGGCATCTTACATATGAGAATGCTTTTATTGTAGTCCTTTGGGCTTCCCTGGTGGTCCAATGGGTAAGGACACCACCTTGCAGTGCAAGGGGCGCCGGTTTGATCCCTGGCCTGGGAAGATCCCACGTGCCGCAAGCGGCTGGATCCATGTGTCCAATTACCGAGCCGGAGCTCTGGAGCGCACGTGCCCAGAGCCGGTGCTCTGCGACAACAGAGGCCACCGCGATGGGAGGCCCACATGGGCCAAAGAACAAAGATGGATGAAAAATGGACAAATGAAAGACCAATAGAAGTGGCCCACCTGCTCCCCTCCCTCCCCACCTCACTCTCACCAAAATAAATAAATAAATCTTAAAAAAAAAAAAAAAAGACTCCATACTTCCACTGCAGAGGGCGCAGGTTCAGTCCTTGGTCAGAAAACAAAGATCCCATAGCCATGTGCCTAAAAAGTAAACAAAAAGAAAAGCAAATAAATATATTGGGTGAAGATATTTTTAAAGTACTAATTTAAAAAATAGAAGCCTGGGGCATGTGAAGTATCTTCATTATCAGATCCGGTGTAATTTACTCAATGCACTGTAACAGAGCAGGATGAGGACCTGATGACACAGTTTCCTGTAGACTGGATTAGGACATAGCACCAAAAAGCCAACATCTCTGAGGAAAGATGATGAAGGCACACTGCTGCAATTGTTGCCAGGGGAAAACAAATTCAAGTAGGTTTTCTTTCATTGACATTTAGAAAAAAGCATTTGCCACATTAATTACCAGTTGATATGATTGCTGCAAACCAGTTACTAAATAGGTCAATTTGCTCTAAAGAGACAATATTATGAAATCAGATGCAACTGCAATTAAATTTACAATATTTCTTTGTTCTCTGAAATTAGTCTTTTGCACAAAACTAGGAGGCAAGATAAATGGGGGAATGAGTACCCCTGCATCTTTCTTTTCTCTACCAGTGATGATGTTCTCTGGAATTTCCCAGGGGGTGTTATACTTCTTTTGTGATGCATGGGGTAGTGCTTTCACTTGGCACTTCTGACCTTAGTAGCAGCCTTTGTTTTATGGGTCAGAGAGTTACTGGAGTTCTATTATTGTGTATATAGAGAAAAAATACAGAGTGAGTTCACAGGTCAATAGACTTGGATAAAAACACCTTGTATAATATGACTCCATAACTCCCCATTTTGACTGGTAAAATGCAAAGTCTTACACGGTTTTATTTGTTTTTATTGTTGTTGTTTGGTTTTGGGGGCATTTTTTTGGCCAAATGGCTTGCAGATTTTCCTAGGGCCACAGCAGTGAAAGGCCAGAATCTTAACCACTAGGCCACCAGGGAACTCCACTACAGTTTTAGAGGTCTACAGTGGGTCAGCAGGGCTGCATTCCTTCTGAAGGCTCTGAGGGAAAGTAAGTTTTTTCCTTTTCTCAGCCCCTAGAGGGCTCCCACTCTCTGGATCATGGCTCTGCACACTCTGACCTCTGCTTTTATCATATCTCCTCCCTCTCTGAGCCTCTGTCTCCCTCTCGTAAACACCTTGAAGATTCCATTGGGTAATTCAGAATAATATTCACACCACAAGATCTTTAAGAACATCTGCAGTCACCTATTCACAGACTCCATTTGGGGGTTTAGGAAGCAAACCACTTAGGAAGGGCTGCTTTTCAGCCCACTATACAGAGGCTCATCAGAAAATAAGCATCAATTGGGACTTCCTTGGTGGTTCAGTGGTTGAGAATTGACCTTCCAATGCAGGCGACGTGGGTTCGATCCCTGGTCTGAAACAATCCCACATGCTGGGAGACAACTAAACCCGTCACCACAACTACTAAGCCCATGCTCCTCACCAAGAGATACCACCACAATGAGAAGCCCACACACCGCAGTAAGGAGTAAGCCCTCCTCTTCCCAATTGGAGAAGGCCCTCGAGCAGCGACAGCAAAGATCCAGCTCAACCTAGATGATTTTTTTTTTTTTTTAAATAGCATCAATTAAGTGAGAGCATCCAGTTATCCTTGACAGTTCTGGGCATTTTCCTTCCTACAATACACAGTCACTCCGGTAAATAGCCACAGATGCATGTGGGAAGCAAGGAAAAAAGAATGGCCACATTACAAGCTCTTTGTATTTTTTTCTTACTTTATTTACTTGACTGTGCAGGGTCTTAGCTGTGGCAAGTGGTATCTTCAATCTTCGTGGCCTCATGCAGGATTTACAGTTGTGGTATGCTAACTCTTAATCAAGGCCTGTGGGATCCAACCCTGGCCCCTTGCATCGGGAGTCCAGAGTCTTAGCTACTGGACTACCAGAGAAGCGTTTCAGGGTTGCACCTTAGAGAGATTTCCTTCCCCTTCAATTTAAGAGGCCCTGAGGCTATAAACTAAACTGGTTCGGTGTGAGAATCAGGTGATGGGACAATGACCTTACAAAGTGAAAAGTGGCCAAATGGCTTGCCACCCTAACAGAATCTTAACCACTAGGCCACCAGGGAACTCCACTACAGTTTTAGAGGTCTACAGTGGGTCAGCAGGGCTGCATTCCTTCTGAAGGCTCTGAGGGAAAGTAAGTTTTTTCCTTTTCTCAGCCCCTAGAGGGCTCCCACTCTCTGGATCATGGCTCTGCACACTCTGACCTCTGCTTTTATCATATCTCCTCCCTCTCTGAGCCTCTGTCTCCCTCTCGTAAACACCTTGAAGATTCCATTGGGTAATTCAGAATAATATTCACACCACAAGATCTTTAAGAACATCTGCAGTCACCTATTCACAGACTCCTTTTGGGGGGTTTAGGAAGCAAACCACTTAGGAAGGGCTGCTTTTCAGCCCACTATACAGAGGCTCATCAGAAAATAAGCATCAATTGGGACTTCCTTGGTGGTTCAGTGGTTGAGAATTGACCTTCCAATGCAGGCGACGTGGGTTCGATCCCTGGTCTGAAACAATCCCACATGCTGGGAGACAACTAAACCCGTCACCACAACTACTAAGCCCATGCTCCTCACCAAGAGATACCACCACAATGAGAAGCCCACACACCGCAGTAAGGAGTAAGCCCTCCTCTTCCCAATTGGAGAAGGCCCTCGAGCAGCGACAGCAAAGATCCAGCTCAACCTAGATGATTTTTTTTTTTTTTTAAATAGCATCAATTAAGTGAGAGCATCCAGTTATCCTTGACAGTTCTGGGCATTTTCCTTCCTACAATACACAGTCACTCCGGTAAATAGCCACAGATGCATGTGGGAAGCAAGGAAAAAAGAATGGCCACATTACAAGCTCTTTGTATTTTTTTCTTACTTTATTTACTTGACTGTGTAGGGTCTTAGCTGTGGCAAGTGGTATCTTCAATCTTCGTGGCCTCATGCAGGATTTACAGTTGTGGTATGCTAACTCTTAATCAAGGCCTGTGGGATCCAACCCTGGCCCCTTGCATCGGGAGTCCAGAGTCTTAGCTACTGGACTACCAGAGAAGCCCCTCAGGGTTTCACCTCAGAGAGATTTCCTTCCCCTTCAATTTAAGAGGCCCTGAGGCTATAAACTAAACTGGTTCGGTGTGAGAATCAGGTGATGGGACAATGACCTTACAAAGTGAAAAAGTGTTAGTCACTCAGTCATGTCTGACTCTTTTCAACCCCATGGCCGGGGGCCTATAGCCCACCAGGCTCCTCCGCCCATAGGATTCTCTTGGCAAGAATACTGGAGTGGTTTGCCATTCTATTCTCCGGTGCATCTTCCTGATCCAAGGATGGAACCCAGGTCTCCCACACTGCAGGTAGACTCTTTACTGTCTGAGGCACCCGGGAAGCCACTACAATGTATGGCTCAAATCAGGTCTAAGGCCTCCAAAACTAAAACACTTTTGCTTCTCATATATTTTATTCCTTATCACTTTCTATAAGCCGTTAGCAAGGATCTCTTGAGTGAAACCACTCTGAATGCTGCTCCATCCATGTTTGCTGTCCACCACACGGTAATTCTGTTTCTGATGGTCTTTGGCCTGTATTCGGCCTCTGTCTCCTGGAAACTAGCAACAAGGAGAACCGCAGTTGCCATTTAAATAGGTCATTTGGGGGAAATCTCTGGTGGCCTAGTGGTTATGACTTTGAACTTTCACTGCTGCAAGCTGTGAGGCCAAAAAAGAAAAAGTAATTTTGTTTTGTGAGCACAGTTATGAGCAACAGAGTAGTCACAAGCCATGTGGCCCTGTCATCTTTCAGTGTGAGGTGTGAGTATCTGAGTTCTCCCAGAGTCCCTCTTCTTCCTTCTGTCCAGCCCAGAATCCTGGATGACACGCGTTTGAACCTCAGCCAGCTTACAGAGGCTGAGTCAGGCTTGAATGAAGTTTTTCTCATTTGTGTTCTTCTCATTTCAACTGTGAAGCAGGGTAGTCTAGACACAGCAGTGTAAGTTACGCCACTTCCCAAGTCCACCAGGTTCCTCTGAGAGTCTCCCCAAAGTCAACAGTCTTAGCAAACTACACATAATGAAGGACACATGAGGCTGCAGGAACCCAGAATTGTCCCCTTGCTGCTTCTAATCTTACTTATATAGAAGTATTCACTGGGCTTACTTTCTCACTATGAAAGGAATTTCTGATGTGCCTACTAAACTAATAGACAGGCGAGCTTGGGGGAAATTACTAATTGACTAGGATATAAGCCAAGTGCCTGATTTAGTACTACATTGTCAGAAAATAAATGGGGGTTGTAACAATCTCGAAAATTAGTCATAACTCTGTGAATAAGGGTCTTAATTCCTTTCTGGAGAGAGGAGTGATACCTAACATCTCCAAAAATAACAGAAGCATCCAATTCACTCCACCAGGCTCCTCCGCCCATAGGATTCTCTTGGCAAGAATACTGGAGTGGTTTGCCATTCTATTCTCCGGTGCATCTTCCTGATCCAAGGATGGAACCCAGGTCTCCCACACTGCAGGTAGACTCTTTACTGTCTGAGGCACCCGGGAAGCCACTACAATGTATGGCTCAAATCAGGTCTAAGGCCTCCAAAACTAAAACACTTTTGCTTCTCATATATTTTATTCCTTATCACTTTCTATAAGCCGTTAGCAAGGATCTCTTGAGTGAAACCACTCTGAATGCTGCTCCATCCATGTTTGCTGTCCACCACACGGTAATTCTGTTTCTGATGGTCTTTGGCCTGTATTCGGCCTCTGTCTCCTGGAAACTAGCAACAAGGAGAACCGCAGTTGCCATTTAAATAGGTCATTTGGGGGAAATCTCTGGTGGCCTAGTGGTTATGACTTTGAACTTTCACTGCTGCAAGCTGTGAGGCCAAAAAAGAAAAAGTAATTTTGTTTTGTGAGCACAGTTATGAGCAACAGAGTAGTCACAAGCCATGTGGCCCTGTCATCTTTCAGTGTGAGGTGTGAGTATCTGAGTTCTCCCAGAGTCCCTCTTCTTCCTTCTGTCCAGCCCAGAATCCTGGATGACACGCGTTTGAACCTCAGCCAGCTTACAGAGGATGAGTCAGGCTTGAATGAATTTTTTCTCATTTGTGTTCTTCTCATTTCAACTGTGAAGCAGGGTAGTCTAGACACAGCAGTGTAAGTTACGCCACTTCCCAAGTCCACCAGGTTCCTCTGAGAGTCTCCCCAAAGTCAACAGTCTTAGCAAACTACACATAATGAAGGACACATGAGGCTGCAGGAACCCAGAATTGTCCCCTTGCTGCTTCTAATCTTACTTATATAGAAGTATTCACTGGGCTTACTTTCTCACTATGAAAGGAATTTCTGATGTGCCTACTAAACTAATAGACAGGCGAGCTTGGGGGAAATTACTAATTGACTAGGATATAAGCCAAGTGCCTGATTTAGTACTACATTGTCAGAAAATAAATGGGGGTTGCACAATCTCGAAAATTAGTCATAACTCTGTGAATAAGTCCTGATGTCTTAATTCCTTTCTGGAGAGAGGAGTGATACCTAACATCTCCAAAAATAACAGAAGCATCCAATTCACTCCACCTTTATCAACAGAGCAGGAGAGCAGGCCAAGAGCTGCAGGGAAATCAGAAGAGACAACTTCTTGTCATTTATTGAGGTGTCTGTAAAGGCAGACGTGTATTATTCCAAAGACAAGAGACTTAAGTGGACTGTGCAGAAGGATTTATAATTGGAATGAGGCCTGAGAATACCTGTGTGCCATTTCCCACTCACCGTGCTGTACGAGAAAGGCCCCACCAGTTTGTTCTGAGTGGCGACAGCTTGGTTTTGTTGTTGTTGTTCAGTCACTAAGTTGTGTCTGGCTGCTTGCAACCCCATGGACAGCAGTTTGCTAAGCTTCATGGCATGCCAGGCTTCCCATGTTTCTAGGAGTTTGCTCAAATTCATGTCCATTGAGTTAGTGATGCCATCCAACCATCTCATCCTCTGTCACCCGCTTCTCCTCCTGCCCTCAGTCTTTCCCAGAATCAGGGTCTTTCCCAATAAGTCAGGCAGACTCTTTACCAGTGAGCCTCTGGGGAATCCCAGAAGGTGGTTTCAATTTAACATAGAAAACTATAATGAAGTGAGCAAGACAGTTAATACAGACAAGAACAGGGAAACACCAAGCCCCAGGTCATGATCCAGGAGAAGTAAACCCACATGGTTTTCTAGTGAGGAGGACTGTCGGGCACTTGAGAGATTGTACTTGTGTTTTTGTTGCCTTTGTGTTTTCTGTGTTGTGTTGATGGATTTGAATGTTCATTTTCGCTGGCTTTTAAATTTTCTTTTTGGCTTAGCAAACTACACATAATGAAGGACACATGAGGCTGCAGGAACCCAGAATTGTCCCCTTGCTGCTTCTAATCTTACTTATATAGAAGTATTCACTGGGCTTACTTTCTCACTATGAAAGGAATTTCTGATGTGCCTACTAAACTAATAGACAGGCGAGCTTGGGGGAAATTACTAATTGACTAGGATATAAGCCAAGTGCCTGATTTAGTACTACATTGTCAGAAAATAAATGGGGGTTGTACAATCTCGAAAATTAGTCATAACTCTGTGAATAAGTCCTGATGTCTTAATTCCTTTCTGGAGAGAGGAGTGATACCTAACATCTCCAAAAATAACAGAAGCATCCAATTCACTCCACCTTTATCAACAGAGCAGGAGAGCAGGCCAAGAGCTGCAGGGAAATCAGAAGAGACAACTTCTTGTCATTTATTGAGGTGTCTGTAAAGGCAGACGTGTATTATTCCAAAGACAAGAGACTTAAGTGGACTGTGCAGAAGGATTTATAATTGGAATGAGGCCTGAGAATACCTGTGTGCCATTTCCCACTCACCGTGCTGTACGAGAAAGGCCCCACCAGTTTGTTCTGAGTGGCGACAGCTTGGTTTTGTTGTTGTTGTTCAGTCACTAAGTTGTGTCTGGCTGCTTGCAACCCCATGGACAGCAGTTTGCTAAGCTTCATGGCATGCCAGGCTTCCCATGTTTCTAGGAGTTTGCTCAAATTCATGTCCATTGAGTTAGTGATGCCATCCAACCATCTCATCCTCTGTCACCCGCTTCTCCTCCTGCCCTCAGTCTTTCCCAGAATCAGGGTCTTTCCCAATAAGTCAGGCAGACTCTTTACCAGTGAGCCTCTGGGGAATCCCAGAAGGTGGTTTCAATTTAACATAGAAAACTATAATGAAGTGAGCAAGACAGTTAATACAGACAAGAACAGGGAAACACCAAGCCCCAGGTCATGATCCAGGAGAAGTAAACCCACATGGTTTTCTAGTGAGGAGGACTGTCGGGCACTTGAGAGATTGTACTTGTGTTTTTGTTGCCTTTGTGTTTTACTGTGTTGTGTTGATGGATTTGAACTGAGTAGCTCTACAATGTTCATTTTCGCTGGCTAAAAACTAAATGGCTACCGAGAATAACTTTTTACAAGCAACTATATACTTTTTTGCAGTTCTTTTTTAGGTATAATGGATTTTTTAAAATTTAACTGAAGTATAGTTGATTTACAACGTTTTAATTACTGCTCTACAGCACAGTGACTCAGTTATGCATAAATATACATTCTTTTTCATACCCTTATCACAGGATATTGAGTATAGCTCCCTGTGCTACACAGTAAGACCTTGTTTACCCATTCTATATATACCAGTTTGCATCTGCTAATCCCAAATCCCCAGTCCACCCACTCCCATGCCCCATCCCCATGGCAACCACAAGTCTATTGTCTGTGTCTGTGAGTGTGTTTCTGCTCCATAGACAAGTTCATTGGTGTCAAATTTTAGATACATATGTAAGTGAAATTATATGGTATTTGTCTTTCTCTTTCTGACTTACTTCACTTAGTATAATAATCTCTCAAGCAACTAGTATTATTTTCTTAACTATAGGATAATAAAGTAAAACAGAACATTACATGTAATAACTTATTATGTCATATAATATAATAAAAATAATATAGAAACTTAAAGGCTACCCTGCATTTGAAACATTCATTCCATCATGAAATGGAAATAGTTCACTTTGGTGTGAATATACCTTTCATGCATTTTAAATAAGTAAGCCACACAATTTTAAAATAACTTTGTTGTTGTTCAGTCACTAAAATAGCTTTGTTGTTGTTCAGTCAGTAAGTTGTGTCCAACACTGCAACTCCGTAAACTGCAGCATGCCAGCTGTCCTTCACTCTCTGCCTGAGTTTGCTCAGACTCATGCCCATTGAGTCACAGATGCCAACCATCTCATCCTCTGTCACCCCCTTTTCCCACTCTCAGTCTTTCCCGGCATCAGGGTCTTTCCCAATAAGTCAGCTCTTTGCATCAGGTGGCCAAAGTCTCAGAAGGCTTCAGCAAGAGTCCTTCCAGTGAATATTTGGGGTTGATTTCCTTTAGGATTCTCAAGAGGCACTCTCAAGAGTCTCCTCCAGCATTACAGTCTCAAAAGCATCAATTCTTCAGCACCCAGCCCTCTTTATGGTCCAACTCTCACATCCATACATGACTACTGGAAAAACCACAACTTTGACTAGATGAATCTTTGTTGGAAAAGTGATGTCTCTACTTTTGAATATACTGTCTAGGTTTGTCACAGCTTTCTTCCCAAAGAGCAAGCATCTTTTAATTTCATGGCTGCAGTCATCGTCTGCAGTGATTTTGGAGTGCAAGAAAATAAAACCTGTCACTGTTTCCACTTTTTCCCCATCTATTTGCCATGAAGTTCCATCATGGCAAGTTCCATACGACTGGATACCATGATCTTTGTTTTTCGAATGTTGACTTTTAAGTCATGTTTTTCACTCACCCTCATCAAGAGGCTCTTTATTTTGTCTTCACTTTCTGCCATAAGGGTGGTGTCATCTGCGTATGTAAGACTGTTGATATTTCTCCAGGCAATCTTGATTCCAGCTTGTGCTTCATCCAGCCTGGCATTTATCTTGATACAATTCATATAACATACAGTTCACCCTTGCCAAGGGGGTGGTGGGTGGGAGTGGTATGGATTGGGACTTTGAGATTAGCAGATACAAACTGTTGTATATAGAGAATATACAATTCAGTATTTTTTAGAATCATTGCAGTTGTGCAAACATCACTCACAATAAATTTTTGAACATTTTCGTCACCCACAAAAGCAATTCCCTCCACATGAACAATCACTTCCCATTGCCCATCAACCTCCCACGTCAGTCCTCAGCTGCCAGTAATCTGCTTTCTATCTCTATGAATAGATTCCTTTTGACATTTCATATAAATGGAATTCTACAACATGAGGCCTTTTGTGACTGGTTTCTTTCACTTATAATTATGTCTTTAAGGTTCATCTGTTTATAGTACACATCAGTACTTCCTTTCTCTTTATGGCTGAATAAATATTTCATTTTACGGATGTACCACATGTGATTTATTCATTTATAAGTTGGTGGACATTTAAGTTGCTTCTGTTTTTAGCTGTTATGAATAATGCATCTATAAACATTCATGTGCAAGTTTTTTTCTTATTTATTCTCATTGAAGTATAGTTGGTTTACAATGATGTTAATTCCTGTTCTTCAGCGGTGATTCAGTTATACACACACACACACACACACGCACACACATTCTTTTCAAAGGTTATTTTCCATTATGGTTTGTCATAGTAAAAAATTTTAATTTCATGGCTGCAGTCATCGTCTGCAGTGATTTTGGAGTGCAAGAAAATAAAATCTGTCACTGTTTCCACTTTTTCCCCATCTATTTGCCATGAAGTTCCATCATGGCAAGTTCCATACGACTGGATGCCATGATCTTTGTTTTTCGAATGTTGACTTTTAAGTCATGTTTTTCACTCACCCTCATCAAGAGGCTCTTTATTTTGTCTTCACTTTCTGCCATAAGGGTGGTGTCATCTGCGTATGTAAGACTGTTGATATTTCTCCAGGCAATCTTGATTCCAGCTTGTGCTTCATCCAGCCTGGCATTTATCTTGATACAATTCATATAACATACAGTTCACCCTTGCCAAGGGGGTGGTGGGTGGGAGTGGTATGGATTGGGACTTTGAGATTAGCAGATACAAACTGTTGTATATAGAGAATATACAATTCAGTATTTTTTAGAATCATTGCAGTTGTGCAAACATCACTCACAATAAATTTTTGAACATTTTCGTCACCCACAAAAGCAATTCCCTCCACATGAACAATCACTTCCCATTGCCCATCAACCTCCCACGTCAGTCCTCAGCTGCCAGTAATCTGCTTTCTATCTCTATGAATAGACTCCTTTTGACATTCCATATAAATGGAATTCTACAACATGAGGCCTTTTGTGACTGGTTTCTTTCACTTATAATTATGTCTTTAAGGTTCATCTGTTTATAGTACACATCAGTACTTCCTTTCTCTTTATGGCTGAATAAATATTTCATTTTACGGATGTACCACATGTGATTTATTCATTTATAAGTTGGTGGACATTTAAGTTGCTTCTGTTTTTAGCTGTTATGAATAATGCATCTATAAACATTCATGTACAAGTTTTTTTCTTATTTATTCTCATTGAAGTATAGTTGGTTTACAATGATGTTAATTCCTGTTCTTCAGCGATGATTCAGTTATACACACACACACACACACGCACACACACACACACACACATTCTTTTTCAAAGGTTATTTTCCATTATGGTTTGTCATAGGATTTTTCAAAACTGAGGGATAATTGCTTTACAATACTGTGTTAGTTTCTGCTGTACAACAGCATGAATTAGCTATGTGCTCTAATGTGCTTAGTTGTGTCCAACTCTTTGTGACTTCATGGACTGTAGCCCACCAGGCTCCTCTGTCCATGGGGATTTTCCAGGCAGGAATACTGGGGTGGGTTGCCATGTCCTCCTCCAAGGGATCTTCCCAACCCAGGGATCAAAGTCAGGTCTCCTGCATTGGAAGGTGAATTCTTTACCATTTGGGCCACCAAGGAAGCCCAAGAATACTGGAGTCTGTCCCTTCTGCAGGGGATCTTCCTGGCCCAGGAATTGAACCAAGATCTCCTGCATTGCAAGTAGATTCTTTTCCAACTGAGCTATGAGGGAAGCTCAAATCAACTCTAAGTGTACCTGTATTATATAAATAAATAAGTATATATATATATACTTCTTTATGTATGTGTATATATATATATATATATATATATATATATATAAAGCCCTTCTTCTTAAGCCTCTGTACCATCCCCTCATGTACAAGTCTTTGTGTGGATATGTGTGTGTTTTCATTTCTTTGGGGTATAAGAGTGGAATTTCTGTTCATATGGTTAACTCTATATTTCAGAAACTGACAGACTTTTTAGAAAGTAGTTGCACCATTTATTTCCAGTGCTTGAGGTTTCCAACTACACTACCTGCTCACCAGCGCTTGTTATTATCCCATTGACCTGAGCCATCCTACTGGGTGGAAACTGGTATTTCACTGTGTTCATAACCTGCATTTTCCTAATCACTAAATAAAATGAGCACCTTTTCAAATACTTGTTGGCCATTTGTATATCTTCATCAAAGAAATATTTGTTCATATTCTCTATTTTATTTCTTTCAATATTTATGGATCTATTTGGCCTATTTGTAAGGTCTTTAGTTGGCGTACAATGATGTTAATTCCTGTTCTTCAGCGATGATTCAGTTATACACACACACACACACACACGCACACACACACACACACACATTCTTTTTCAAAGGTTATTTTCCATTATGGTTTGTCATAGGATTTTTCAAAACTGAGGGATAATTGCTTTACAATACTGTGTTAGTTTCTGCTGTACAACAGCATGAATTAGCTATGTGCTCTAATGTGCTTAGTTGTGTCCAACTCTTTGTGACTTCATGGACTGTAGCCCACCAGGCTCCTCTGTCCATGGGGATTTTCCAGGCAGGAATACTGGGGTGGGTTGCCATGTCCTCCTCCAAGGGATCTTCCCAACCCAGGGATCAAAGTCAGGTCTCCTGCATTGGAAGGTGAATTCTTTACCATTTGGGCCACCAAGGAAGCCCAAGAATACTGGAGTCTGTCCCTTCTGCGGGGGATCTTCCTGGCCCAGGAATTGAACCAAGATCTCCTGCATTGCAAGTAGATTCTTTTCCAACTGAGCTATGAGGGAAGCTCAAATCAACTCTAAGTGTACCTGTATTATATAAATAAATAAGTATATATATATATACTTCTTTATGTATGTGTATATATATATATATATATATATATATATATATAAAGCCCTTCTTCTTAAGCCTCTGTACCATCCCCTCATGTACAAGTCTTTGTGTGGATATGTGTGTGTTTTCATTTCTTTGGGGTATAAGAGTGGAATTTCTGTTCATATGGTTAACTCTATATTTCAGAAACTGACAGACTTTTTAGAAAGTAGTTGCACCATTTATTTCCAGTGCTTGAGGTTTCCAACTACACTACCTGCTCACCAGCGCTTGTTATTATCCCATTGACCTGAGCCATCCTACTGGGTGGAAACTGGTATTTCACTGTGTTCATAACCTGCATTTTCCTAATCACTAAATAAAATGAGCACCTTTTCAAATACTTGTTGGCCATTTGTATATCTTCATCAAAGAAATATTTGTTCATATTCTCTATTTTATTTCTTTCAATATTTATGGATCTATTTGGCCTATTTGTAGGATGCAGGGTCTTTAGTTGGGGCATGTGAACACTTAACTGGAGCATGTGGGATCTAGTTCCCTGACGAGGGATCAAACCCAGGCTCCTTGCATTGGGAGCACAGAGTCTTAGTCGCTGAACCATCAAGGAACTTCCTCCTTTGTCTATTTTAAAGTTGAGTTAATTGTCTTTTATTGATCCATAAGACACTTTGTATATTTTGAACATGAGTTGCTTATCGGCTATATGATTTGGAAATATTTTCTCCCCTTCTGTGGATTTGGCTTTCCATTTTCTTGTGTGGATACTTCAGAAGAGTCTGTATAACACAATGTCATAAAGACCTGTTCCTATGTTTGTTAGACTCCTTCTTCTAAGAATTTTTTAGTTTTAGCTCTATTTTTAGGCATATGATTCATCTGGAGTTAATTTTTGTGTATTATGTAAGCAAAGAGTTCAACTGCATTCTTTAGCACGTGGTGTCTCAGCACCATTTGTCAAAAAGACTGTTCTTTGTCCCATTGGCACCCTTTCTGAAAATCAATTAATCATGAATGTGAGGACTGGTTTTCAGACTCTCAGTTCTTTTCATTGATCTTTATGTATATTCTTACACCAGTACCACACTGTTTGATTACTGTAGCTATGTACCAAGTTTTGAAATCAGGAAATACAAGTGTTCCAATTTTGTTTCTTTCTAGGATTGCTTTGGCTATTCTGAGTCCCTTGTATTACCATATAAACTTTAGCTTGTCAACTTATGGGACGGGGAATAGGCATCTGGAATTCTGGTACAGACTATGTTGAATCTGTAAGTGACACATATTTCTGAATGGAACTAGATGCCATACTCTGTACTTAACAGAATGAAAACCAGAAGACTGCTAGGTCTGTGAGAAAGATCCTTCAGGGGTGCTGTGTGATGGTTGGGAGGAGTGGGTGGGGGGATATACACATGACTAGTCTGGGAACATACATATCTGTAAACAACAAAACTCTGTAAAAGTCAAAAGTAAAATAAAGGTTAGAAAAAAAAAAGAATGCTAGGGAAGTAGTTAAATTTCCCTTTTACAAGTAAAGAAGTCAAATGATCAGCTCTGCTTTTTTCTCTTTTTTTGTTTGTTTTGTTCTGTGCTTTTTCTCTCTTAAATGATCAGTTTACTTGATAAATCCATATGTGTTATATTCATTGACTCCTAATCTCATTTTGCCGTTTAGTCTAAAGAGGAATTTAACTTAATCTAGTATTGGACAGGCCATTGCAATTCTCCTTTGATCCATTTACACAGATATGCAACTTACAGGTTTAACATCCTTCACAATATTACCATGTTGTCGTTCACTCACTATGACGTGTCTGACTCTTTGTGACACCAAGCCAGGCTCCTCTGTCCTCCACAATGTCCCGAAGTTTGTTCAGATTCATGTCTCTTTATGTCACCATACCTTTCCTCAACTATAACTGCAAAATTGTTTTCAGATGTAGTCTTAAATGTCATTCAGGTATGGTGAGGCCAACAGATCAGGAAACAATGACCATTGAAGAGATGGTTTCTCATAGTTCCACAAGGAGGGGCATGCGCACCAGGCAGGGCCACATGGGAACCACCAGGATCAGCCAAGAGGCAGAGAGAGAAGGAGAAAACGTGAGCAGAGTTCTTATTGTGGTTCCCAGGGGAAGGAATGGGCAAAGCAAGGTCAGCAGGCTAAGCACAGTTAGGATTGCAAGTGTGAATAATTTCAGTAGGCTCTGGAGTATAGAGGTTGTTTACTACTTCCAGTATTAGAAGAGGTACTTTTCAATATAATACACACTGTGCTGGGAAGAGACAGTGTCAATACTGTATTATTAGGAATGTGCTTGGCACTCGATAGGATTGTGTATATCAGACAGAATTGGCGGTACTCGGCAGGAGTCTCCAGGGAAACCCCTTTGTAAGAACAGAGACTCCCTGAGCAACCACTGCACTCTGTGGCCACCAAACCAACTCCTAATATAGTGGAAACTTCTAGCCCTGAGGTATAAAGCTGGCTGCTGAAACCTGACTACAACAGATGAGTTTGAATTTAGACACATTTTAAATATAAGATTTTGCTGATTCTTTCAGTTACATATTTTAATACATTGATGGAAATAGGTACAAAGGAGTGTGTATAATATGCTATTATTACTGCAGTGAAAGAAAACCATTGATACATACATTTGTACTTGTAAACATATAAGCTCTCTTAGAAATTGTCCCGACCCGCGGGCTTCGTCAGCGCAGACCTAGGATTCGTCAACGCAAGCCCTAAAGGGGGGAGTGGGAATTGAGAGAACAAGAGACACGAGAAATGGAGACAAGACATGCGTCTGATCAAGTCTCGTTTTATTGCAAAAACAAGGGGGTATTTATGCTACACAGAAACAGGAAGGAGCTACTCATAAGCCAATCGTGTAAAAGGTCAGATGCACACGCGCTTCCGACCCCATAGGAATGCAAGGGAAGCATGCACTGATCACGAGCACGGAAACTAGGAACCACCTATCAGAGCAATATGCACACGCCTTAAACCACACCCCGCTACATCCACCAAGCGCCATTTTTGTGCAAACATGACGATGCTCCTAAACTGGAAGCTGCAAAGTGCGGCCAGGGCTCATGCGTGAAAGGCTCCGCTAGGTGCCATCCCAAGCGGCGCACCGCAGCATTCATGCGCGGGAGGCTACAGAGTATGGCCGGTCCGCCCTGCGGTCCCGGACAAGAAATGACACATATTCAGCTAGTAAGATTCCTCGAGGGAGGGAATCTGAGGTTCAGAGAGAGGAGAAGGAGAGAAACTTTGCACTGTCCACTTTTTTATAACACTTGAATGCATTTTTCTATTCAAAAGAATAAAATTTAAAACATAAAATAAAAGGACCAGTGGATTATTTGTACCTCGGAAGCCTAGACCCTTCTGTCTAGATTTCTAATCAGAAACAGCACTAGGCTCAGGTGAACCATTAAAGCAGGCCCTTGGGAACAGCCTGGCACCTGGAGCCTGTCACTGCAGACACAATATGGAGAAGGCCACTTTTCCAACTGAGTAACAAAGGGCCCGAGGCCCTGGGGAATGTGGAATTCATCAGAGCAACTTCTATGGTTCATATTCGTAGGAAATGAAAGTTCTTATTCTTAGGAAATGCACACTGAAGCATTTTGAGGTGAAGCGTCTTGATGCCTGAATTTACTTCCCAATGGTCTAGGAAGAAGAAAGTGGGTGTGGACAAATACAATTCCGTATCAAAGAATACAAGAGAGGACAATGAAAGCAGATGTTAAAAATGGTTGTGCAAAATGTTGCAACTTGTTGAATCTAGGTGCTAAAGAAACCATTGAGAAATTTGTCCAGCTGGCTTCCAGCGCAGACCTAGGATTCGTCAACGCAAGCCCTAAAGGGGAGGGAATTGAGAGAACAAGAGACACGAGAATGGAGACAAGACAGGGCTCTGATCAAGTCTCGTTTTATTGCAAAAACAAGGGGGTATTTATGCTACACAGAAGCAGGAAGGAGCTACTCATAAGCCAATCGTGTAAAGGTCAGATGCACACGCTTCCGACCCCATAGGAATGCAAGGAAGCATGCACTGATCACGAGCACGGAAACTAGGAACCACCTATCAGAGCAATATGCACACGCCTTAAACCACACCCCGCTACATCCACCAAGCGCCATTTTTGTGCAAACATGACGATGCTCCTAAACTGGAAGCTGCAAAGTGCGGCCAGGGCTCATGCGTGAAAGGCTCCGCTAGGCGCCATCCCAAGCGGCGCACCGCAGCATTCATGCGCGGGAGGCTACAGAGTATGGCCGGTCCGCCCTGCGGTCCCGGACAAGAAATGACACATATTCAGCTAGTAAGATTCCTCGAGGGAGGGAATCTGAGGTTCAGAGAGAAGAGAAGGAGAAACTTTGCACTGTCCACTTTTTTATAACACTTGAATGCATTTTTCTATTCAAAAGAATAAAATTTAAAACATAAAATAAAAGGACCAGTGGATTATTTGTACCTCGGAAGCCTAGACCCTTCTGTCTAGATTTCTAATCAGAAACAGCACTAGGCTCAGGTGAACCATTAAAGCAGGCCCTTGGGAACAGCCTGGCACCTGGAGCCTGTCACTGCAGACACAATATGGAGAAGGCCACTTTTCCAACTGAGTAACAAAGGGCCCAAGGCCCTGGGGAATGTGGAATTCATCAGAGCAACTTCTATGGTTCATATTCGTAGGAAATGAAAGTTCTTATTCTTAGGAAATGCACACTGAAGCATTTTGAGGTGAAGCGTCTTGATGCCTGAATTTACTTCCCAATGGTCTAGGAAGAAGAAAGTGGGTGTGGACAAATACAATTCCGTATCAAAGAATACAAGAGAGGACAATGAAAGCAGATGTTAAAAATGGTTGTGCAAAATGTTGCAACTTGTTGAATCTAGGTGGGTGGAATCCAGGTGTTCATCATGTGACAATGTTGACTAGTCTGTGTGCTTTTGAAATATTCCTAAATAAAACATAAAAATAGCGTAGTGGTGAAATGGCTCCCACAATCAGCTTAGATGGAAAAATAAAGCTAAACATGATGCATAGCACTGTTCATTCCTAGACAGAAGCTTGGATGAGGTTAGCTATACACATCTGTCCCAGAATGGCTCTTTTCTAGGCACACTCACTGCCTCCGTTTGCTAAAATCTAGAATCTCCTTTAAGGGAGTGTGTGAGTTCTGGTGGTGAGTCCTCAGGCTAGCCCAAGCAGTCAAGAACCTATCTGGCATTGTCAATGTACTTAATGACACGGAATTGTACATTTTAAAACAGTGAAAATGGTAAATTTTGTTATACATACTTTACAACAAAAACATTTTTAGAATCAGTTTGTTATAGTTACACACAGAGAGGGGTGGCAGGGAGAACCTGCTGGGATTTTGACCAGAAAGATAGTGAGTCTGTATCACTTTGGGGAGTCTGTATCATCTATTTGTGAAATTGATGTTTTCACATGGCATCTTCCAGACCATAGAGATGGCATGTACCTCTTTTAAGTCTGCCTTAATTTCTCTCAACATTGTATTATAATATTTGGTGCATTACACTATTGGGTATGTAAAACTTACCATCTAATCATATTTGATTTTTTAAAATTATTATTTTTGGCCTTTTCTGTTGTTTATTTATTATTTTCATGCATCTTTGGCCTGTGTGGGCCTCCCATTGCAGTGACCTCTCTCACTGCAGAGAACCAGCTCTGGGCTCATGCACTCCAGAGCGCTGGCTTGTAATGGGACACACCAGTGCAACTGCTCTGCAACGTGGGACCGTCCCAGGCCAGGGATAGAACCAATTTTGCAATGGGGCATTCTTAGGAAATGCACACTGAAGCATTTTGAGGTGAAGCGTCTTGATGCCTGAATTTACTTCCCAATGGTCTAGGAAGAAGAAAGTGGGTGTGGACAAATACAATTCCGTATCAAAGAATACAAGAGAGGACAATGAAAGCAGATGTTAAAAATGGTTGTGCAAAATGTTGCAACTTGTTGAATCTAGGTG
Organism: Tragulus kanchil; assembly: GCA_022376925.1. Taxonomy (NCBI): domain Eukaryota; kingdom Metazoa; phylum Chordata; class Mammalia; order Artiodactyla; family Tragulidae; genus Tragulus; species Tragulus kanchil. The sequence continues at coordinate 24,324,006 of JAIOJX010000026.1, forward strand.
GGTGGAATCCAGGTGTTCATCATGTGACAATGTTGACTAGTCTGTGTGCTTTTGAAATATTCCTAAATAAAACATAAAAATAGCGTTGTGGTGAAATGGCTCCCACAATCAGCTTAGATGGAAAAATAAAGCTAAACATGATGCATAGCACTGTTCATTCCTAGACAGAAGCTTGGACGAGGTTAGCTATACACATCTGTCCCAGAATGGCTCTTTTCTAGGCACACTCACTGCCTCCGTTTGCTAAAATCTAGAATCTCCTTTAAGGGAGTGTGTGAGTTCTGGTGGTGAGTCCTCAGGCTAGCCCAAGCAGTCAAGAACCTATCTGGCATTGTCAATGTACTTAATGACACGGAATTGTACATTTTAAAACAGTGAAAATGGTAAATTTTGTTATACATACTTTACAACAAAAACATTTTTAGAATCAGTTTGTTATAGTTACACACAGAGAGGGGTGGCAGGGAGAACCTGCTGGGATTTTGACCAGAAAGATAGTGAGTCTGTATCACTTTGGGGAGTCTGTATCATCTATTTGTGAAATTGATGTTTTCACATGGCATCTTCCAGACCATAGAGATGGCATGTACCTCTTTTAAGTCTGCCTTAATTTCTCTCAACATTGTATTATAATATTTGGTGCATTACACTATTGGGTATGTAAAACTTACCATCTAATCATATTTGATTTTTTAAAATTATTATTTTTGGCCTTTTCTGTTGTTTATTTATTATTTTCATGCATCTTTGGCCTGTGTGGGCCTCCCATTGCAGTGACCTCTCTCACTGCAGAGAACCAGCTCTGGGCTCATGCACTCCAGAGCGCTGGCTTGTAATGGGACACACCAGTGCAACTGCTCTGCAGCACGTGGGACCGTCCCAGGCCAGGGATAGAACCAATGCCCCTTGCACTGCAAGGTGGACTCTTTACCCACTGGACCACCAGGGACGCCCCCATATTTGATTTTAAAGTGTTGTAAAACATTATAACTTCCTATTTTATTTTCTTCTTCTTTTTTTTTCAGCAGTAGGTCCTTATTGGTTATCTGTTTCAAATATAGCAGTACATACACGTCAATCCCAAACTCCCAATATATCCCTCCTCCCCACTCTTTTGCCTTCGCAGTAACCATAAATTAATCCTCTAAATTTGTGTCTGTTTCTGTTTTGTAAATAAGTTCATCTGTATAATTTATTTTAGATTCTGAACATCAGATGGTATCTGTCTTTCTCTTTCTTCACTTAGCGTGATAATCTGCGAGTCCATCCATGTTGCTAAAAATGGTATTATTTCATTCTTTTTTTTTTTTTTAAAGATTTATTTATTTATTTATTTATTTTGGGCGGGGGTCGGGTTGGGGAGGGAGGGGAGTGGGCGGGCCACTTCTATTGGTCTTCCATTTCTCTATTTTCATCCGTCTTTGTTCTTTGGCTCCTGTGGGCCTCCCATCGCGGTGGCGTCTGTTGTCGTACACCGGCTCTGGGCGCATGCGCTCCAGAGCTGCGGCTCGGTGATTGGACACATCAGTCCAGCCGCTCCGCGGCACGTGGGATCTTCCCAGGCCAGGGATCGAACCGGCGCCCCTTGCACTGCAAGGCGGTGTCCTTATCCACTGGACCACCAGGGGAAGCCCTTATTTCATTCTTTTTCATGATTAAGCAATATTCCATTATAGATATAGATACCACATCTTTTTTTTTAGTTTTTATTTTACTTTCTACTTTTACAGAGTTTTGTTGTTTACAGATATGTAGATACAACATCTTTATCCATTCCTCTGTCATTCGACACTTACGTTGTTTCCATGTGTTGGCTATTATAAACAGTGCTGCAATGAACATCAGGGTGCATTCATCCTTTCAAATTATGATTTTCTCCTGATATATGCCTACGAGTGGGATTGCTGGGCCATATGGTAGCTCCATTTTTAGTTTTTTAAGAAACCTCCAAACTGTTTTCCACAGTGGCTGTACCAATTTACATTCCCCATAGTGCAGGAGGATTCCCTTCTCTCCACACCATCTCCAGCATTTATTGTTTGTAGATACCTTCCTATTTTAATTCCTGATTGTTTCCTGGTGATAAATGAAAGTGATTTTTAAAAGTCTATCATCACACTCACACAGATAAACACTGGCAGTGGACAGAGACGGGTGGGAAGCCAGACCAGACAGAGTAAATTGTGCAGGGCATTCCTGCCCAGAGGATATGCGTGAACTTAGGTTATGTGGCCCAGACAAGAGCCAGGTTTCCCAGGACAGATGGTGATTCAAGGTTTCCATCCCCCATTCCCTAAAGGCTCAGAGCTGCTGCTCCTTTCTTTGTCGTTCATGGGGCTCCCTCTAGAGGCCAGAGTGTGCTACTGACACAATGGCCAAGCAGGGCCAACTGCCCGTTGTGCGTGATCTCTCAAGAAGCAAGTGGGAAGAGGAAATTTCATTCGGTCCTTGCCCACTCTTGAAAGATATCATTCTGTTCTTTGTGGAATTACGGAATTCCCCCAGTGTTGTCCAGGTAGGTGAGCCCAGAATGAGAGTGTTGTGTGCTTGGGGAATCTACAGGGAGTGAAGATTCCAATTATCATGAACTGGCAGATTCCACACTGTGGGGAGTGGACATGCTTCATATGGGCATTGATGGTGCGCACTGGGAATGTGGACCTCTTGGGTTTGGAGGGCCTTTGTGGGGAGCCACAGACTCAGGTCATGAGCTGAAAGTCTTCATAGTGAAGTGAAAGCCCTTATTTCATTCTTTTTCATGACTAAGCAATATTCCATTATAGATATAGATACCACATCTTTTTTTTTTAGTTTTTATTTTACTTTCTACTTTTACAGAGTTTTGTTGTTTACAGATATGTAGATACAACATCTTTATCCATTCCTCTGTCATTCGACACTTACGTTGTTTCCATGTGTTGGCTATTATAAACAGTGCTGCAATGAACATCAGGGTGCATTCATCCTTTCAAATTATGATTTTCTCCTGATATATGCCTACGAGTGGGATTGCTGGGCCATATGGTAGCTCCATTTTTAGTTTTTTAAGAAACCTCCAAACTGTTTTCCACAGTGGCTGTACCAATTTACATTCCCCATAGTGCAGGAGGATTCCCTTCTCTCCACACCATCTCCAGCATTTATTGTTTGTAGATACCTTCCTATTTTAATTCCTGATTGTTTCCTGGTGATAAATGAAAGTGATTTTTAAAAGTCTATCATCACACTCACACAGATAAACACTGGCAGTGGACAGAGACGGGTGGGAAGCCAGACCAGACAGAGTAAATTGTGCAGGGCATTCCTGCCCAGAGGATATGCGTGAACTTAGGTTATGTGGCCCAGACAAGAGCCAGGTTTCCCAGGACAGGTGGTGATTCAAGGTTTCCATCCCCCATTCCCTAAAGGCTCAGAGCTGCTGCTCCTTTCTTTGTCGTTCATGGGGCTCCCTCTAGAGGCCAGAGTGTGCTACTGACACAATGGCCAAGCAGGGCCAACTGCCCGTTGTGCGTGATCTCTCAAGAAGCAAGTGGGAAGAGGAAATTTCATTCGGTCCTTGCCCACTCTTGAAAGATATCATTCTGTTCTTTGTGGAATTACGGAATTCCCCCAGTGTTGTCCAGGTAGGTGAGCCCAGAATGAGAGTGTTGTGTGCTTGGGGAATCTACAGGGAGTGAAGATTCCAATTATCATGAACTGGCAGATTCCACACTGTGGGGAGTGGACATGCTTCATATGGGCATTGATGGTGCGCACTGGGAATGTGGACCTCTTGGGTTTGGAGGGCCTTTGTGGGGAGCCACAGACTCAGGTCATGAGCTGAAAGTCTTCATAGGAAATGAAGTGAAAGCCACAGATATAACCCAGATACTCTCAGGGGGCTGGAATAGGTCCCCGAGCCCTGGACTGAAAGGTTCCCATTTTGTGCTGTTTATGTTACTAGCTGGTTTTCTAATGGTCATAAACGCCTTTGGTGGCAAAGACACCTTCTTCTCACCAGTCCTCAGCAATCCAGAAGTCATAACTGTGTAGGTCAGTTTCCTAGGCCGGCTATCCGGGCAGAGCCACTGCCCTTGGGCTGCGTTGTAAGAGCAGAGGTGTGGACAAAGAGGTTGTCTTTGGGAAGATGTCAGGTCGACTTACAATCAGAGAAGTCCTCAGTTAATAGAAAGCAGTCAGAACAAAAACCTTGCTCATAACCAAAAGGATGGAAGTGGAAACAAACAGTAAGAAAGGACTCAGATGAAATGTAGCAAAGGCAGGACCTGAGTCGATTAAAAAGTAGAGATTTTCTTAACTGATTATCTGCCACAAACCACCTTTGGCACTTCTATGAAACCTATGGACCCTTCTCAGAAAAGTGTTCTTAAATGAATAAGATAAAGTACCTGGGTCCGAGGGGAAACATTATATACACACGTGGTTATTATCAAGACATATTTTACCCGCAGGAGCCAAAGAACAAAGACGGATGAAAAATAGAGAAATGGAAGACCAATAGAAGTGGCCCGCCGCTCCCTCCCTCCCCAACCCGACCCCGCCCAAAATAAATAAATAAATAAATCTTTAAAAAAAAAAAAGAAGGGAAAAGAATTAAAAAAAAAAAAAACATATTTTAAACTTTTTTTTTTGGCCGCTTCTATTGGTCTTTCGTTTCTATATTTTCATTTTTTCCATCCTTTGGTTCTTTGGCCTGTGTGAGCCAAAGCATAAATTCTTTTGGCCCACTCTTGAAAGATATCATTCTGTTCTTTGTGGAATTACGGAATTCCCCCAGTGTTGTCCAGGTAGGTGAGCCCAGAATGAGAGTGTTGTGTGCTTGGGGAATCTACAGGGAGTGAAGATTCCAATTATCATGAACTGGCAGATTCCACACTGTGGGGAGTGGACATGCTTCATATGGGCATTGATGGTGCGCACTGGGAATGTGGACCTCTTGGGTTTGGAGGGCCTTTGTGGGGAGCCACAGACTCAGGTCATGAGCTGAAAGTCTTCATAGGAAATGAAGTGAAAGCCACAGATATAACCCAGATACTCTCAGGGGGCTGGAATAGGTCCCCGAGCCCTGGACTGAAAGGTTCCCATTTTGTGCTGTTTATGTTACTAGCTGGTTTTCTAATGGTCATAAACGCCTTTGGTGGCAAAGACACCTTCTTCTCACCAGTCCTCAGCAATCCAGAAGTCATAACTGTGTAGGTCAGTTTCCTAGGCCGGCTATCCGGGCAGAGCCACTGCCCTTGGGCTGCGTTGTAAGAGCAGAGGTGTGGACAAAGAGGTTGTCTTTGGGAAGATGTCAGGTCGACTTACAATCAGAGAAGTCCTCAGTTAATAGAAAGCAGTCAGAACAAAAACCTTGCTCATAACCAAAAGGATGGAAGTGGAAACAAACAGTAAGAAAGGACTCAGATGAAATGTAGCAAAGGCAGGACCTGAGTCGATTAAAAAGTAGAGATTTTCTTAACTGATTATCTGCCACAAACCACCTTTGGCACTTCTATGAAACCTATGGACCCTTCTCAGAAAAGTGTTCTTAAATGAATAAGATAAAGTACCTGGGTCCGAGGGGAAACATTATATACACACGTGGTTATTATCAAGACATATTTTACCCGCAGGAGCCAAAGAACAAAGACGGATGAAAAATAGAGAAATGGAAGACCAATAGAAGTGGCCCGCCCGCTCCCCTCCCTCCCCAACCCGACCCCCGCCCAAAATAAATAAATAAATAAATCTTTAAAAAAAAAAAAAAGAAGGGAAAAGAATTAAAAAAAAAAAAAACATATTTTAAACTTTTTTTTTTGGCCGCTTCTATTGGTCTTTCGTTTATTTATTTTCATCCATCTTTGGTCTTTGGCCTGTGTGAGCCTCCCATTGCAGTGGCCTCTCTCCTTGCAGAGCACTGGCTCTGGGCGCATGCGCTCCAGAGCGCTGGCTCAGTAGTTGGACACATCAGTCCAGCCGCTCCACGGCAAGTGGGATCTTCCCAGGCCAGGGATCGAACTGGCGCCCCTTGCACTGCAAGGTGGTGTCTTTACCCATTGAACCACCAAGGAAGCCCTCTCAAAACGTATTTAAAAAATATGAATTTGTGCATCATGATACATGCATTCCTTTATTAATATATTAAATAACAAACTCTCAATAAATCTAATAACTGATATACTTTCAATGCAAGAGTGGTTGCAATTTTTTTTTTTAATTCTGTTTGCTTTTTTTTTTTTTTAATTTATTTATTTATCTTTTTGGAGGGAGGGGTGGGGAGGGAGGGGGATGGGCGGGCCACTTCTATTGGTCTTTCATTTCTCTGTTTTCATCCGTCTTTGTTCTTTGGCTCCTGTGGGCCTCCCATCGCCACTGTCGTCACAGAGTGCCGGCTCTGGGCGCACGCGCGCCAGAGCTCTGGCTCGGTAATTGGACACTTCGGTCCAGCCGCTCCGCGGCACGTGGGATCTTCCCAGGCCAGGGATCGAACTGGCGCCCCTTGCACTGCAAGGTGGTGTCTTTACCCACTGAACCACCAAGGAAGCCCTCTCAAAACGTATTTAAAAAATATGAATTTGTGCATCATGATACATGCATTCCTTTATTAATATATTAAATAACAAACTCTCAATAAATCTAATAACTGATATACTTTCAATGCAAGAGTGGTTGCAATTTTTTTTTTTTAATTCTGTTTGCTTTTTTTTTTTTTAATTTATTTATTTATCTTTTTGGAGGGAGGGGTGGGGAGGGAGGGGGATGGGCGGGCCACTTCTATTGGTCTTTCATTTCTCTGTTTTCATCCGTCTTTGTTCTTTGGCTCCTGTGGGCCTCCCATCGCCACTGTCGTCACAGAGTGCCGGCTCTGGGCGCACGCGCGCCAGAGCTCTGGCTCGGTAATTGGACACTTCGGTCCAGCTGCTCCGCGGCACGTGGGATCTTCCCAGGCCAGGGATCGAACTGGCGCCCCTTGCACACTGCAAGGCGGTGTCTTTACCCACTGGACCACCAGGGGAAGCCCTACAATTTGTATTTTGAAGTAGATTTTGTACAGTGTGATATGAAAATACATGTAATTTCAATTGGTGACAAAGTTATAAGTACTGATAATATTACTAAAATTTATTACTTATAGTGGAAGGAAACAGTAACTTTCAGGCACACATTAGTGAAAATAAACATGCACCTTTTCTTTATCCAAGCTCACAGACCCTGTTAATTCTATTCCCAGACTCCACTCTAGAACAGTGTTCTAGGAACCCAAAGCCCTAGAAGCCATTTATTTTCCTTGGTCTCTTTCCCAGGAAAAATGAAGCTAGGATTTCTCTTAGCTTTAGTTTTAGTTCAATTGGGTTATTTCAGCAATGGGATGCAAAATCCTTTATTTCTTTCACCTCACTGTTTTTCAGACATTTTGGCCTACAGCCCATAATAAGAAATCCATTTTTCATTGAGACCCAGTGCACATACACACAATGAAAACTAAAATTTTCCAAAACAATGCCCTTGTCTATGTAGCATATGTATAGTACATAGTTTACTGGGGTTGCCATAGCCAAATATCACAGACCACAGAGTTTATAAAGCAGAAATTTATTTCCTTACAGTTCTGGAGGTTAGAAAACCAAGATCAAAGTGTTGGCGGGTTTGGTTTCTCTAGAGGACTCTCTCCTTAACTTATAGATGGTTGCCTTCTCACTGTGCAAGCCTATCATTGGTGCCTCTATTCTAATTCCCTTTTATTACAAAAACATCAATCAGTTTGAATTGTGAGCTACCCTAATGGCCTTGTTTTAACAGAATCTCTTTTTTAAAGGCCCTATTTACAAATATAGTCAGACATTCTAAGGTCCTGAGAGCTAGGGTTTCAACACATGAAGACACAATTCAGCCCATGATGTATAGTAAAAACATACTATATTTATATAAAATGTTGTTTACTAATCATTAAATATAGTAGGTAAATCCTCCCCCACAAAACAAATTTAAAAAGATTTTATGTATATCACGATGGATGTGCTTGCTTGTGGATAAGTTCAATACGGACTGAAACCCTTGGGGCAATGTGACCTGCACAGCTGACCCACCGCACGTCTGTCTGCTGGTTTTCATCAGGTCAGGGCTGACATCAGGTCAGGGTTGAAGACTGTCATTCACACTAATAGGTCCCTGAGAAGTGTGATTATAATGACCATATGTTCTTCTGATAATTGAATTTTTTCATCTTAATGTCTTAGCAATCATCCTTCAATGTAAATTAATTCAATAATCAGCAAGTGGACATTTTATCGGAACAGTTTACATTAAGGTTCAGATTTTTCTTTTGGAAATAATGAACAAAAGTTTGATGATATGAGACGTTAACAATTTCTCTAATCATATTTGTCCCAAACTATCTTCACTGTAACATTTCCTTCATGTTGTAGCTAGGGCAATCACTTTTTGTTAAAACTTCTTGTAACAAATTTAAAAATCTTGGCGCCTTAACTTCCTGAATTTATCAAAATCATGCTTCTCTGTGGTTTCAAATTTAGTTAAAAAGAACGAAAAAGAGTAATTAAATATGCCAATTTTGTTGCCCAAATATCATCTTTTTTTGCCAAATCCCCTGGATGCACTGACAGTTGCCATAGAAGCTGTTGATTTTATTACAGTGAAATTGCTGAGTAGCCAAATGTAAGACACAATCTGATCAGAAGCTGGGGGCAAATCAGACCCAGTTAGAAACATTTCAAAGAATGGATTATGAGTGCTGGAATGAGAAGCATATTTTCTAGTTGAAAATCAATCTCATTTGACAAATATTTTAAAGATGGTATTTGGGGCCCTCCCCAGTTGCACAGTGAATGGGAATCCAGCTGCTAATGCAGGGGACACAGGTCCGATCCCTGGTCTGGGAAGATTCCACATGCCGCGGGTCACTATGCCCACGTGCCACAATTACTGAGTCAGTGCTCTAGAGTCTGTGAGCTCCAGCTACTTTAGCCTGTGTGTCTAGGGCCTGTTCTCTGCAACAAGAGAAGCCCACACACCACAACTAGGGAGAAGCTCCTGCTCTCCATAACCAAAGAAAGCCCTTGTGCCACAACAAAGACGAAAATATTTGTTAATATATGCTACCCCATAACTTCCCATTCTTCTTTTGAAAAGTTTTATTTAATATTGGAGTACAGTTGATTAGCAGAGTTGTATTAATTTCAGGTGGATATAACTTCTCATTTCTTTACTATGTTGCAAATTTAACATGTATCGCTCAACATTGCACCTTTCCAATTCTATAAATTTCCATTTGCATCTTTTTGGGTGGGTGGGAAGGGACGGGGATGGGCAGGCCACTTCTCTTGGTCTTACCTTTATCTATTTTTCACCCATCTTTGTTCTTTGGCCCGTGTGGGCCTCCCATCGCGGTGGCCTCTTTTGTCGCAGAGCACCGGCTCTGGGCGCATGCGCTCCAGAGCTCCGGCTCGGTAATTGGACACATGGATCCAGCCGCTCTGCAGCACGTGGGATCTTCCCAGGCCAGGGATCGAACCGGTGCTCCTTGCGCTGCAAGGCAGTGCCCTTACCCACTGGACCACCAGGGAAGCCCCTCCATTTGCATTTGAGGTTAATTTTTTTTCCTTTTTGCTGTGCTTATTGATTTTATTTTAGACCAAATATAAGAAGTTAAAATAAAAGATGTTGTGCTTAGAGAAACAATAAAGATAAAATCATACAGGAGAATGTTTGGGTTGACTTTTGAAAAATAGATTAGATGGCCCATGGGGTAGTTTCCAATACACTCTCCATCCTAAATATTTAGTGAGGTTAACTGTAGACAGTAGTAAGTTATAAGCACCCTAAGAAGAGGTCTGTTTTGTTCAGTGCTATATCCCCGAACTTGGAGTGATGCCTGGCTGACACTTGGCACTCAATAGATACGTGATAAATACACTAATAAATGCTCCATACAACAGTCTTATGGTGCGTATCAGATATGAACTGAAAGAGTTGTATAACTTACACCCTCATTGCTCTCATGAAGTTAGACTAAAAATTCTGTAAGTATTCTTTTAAATGCTAATCAGTGACACAGACCAGATGAAAAATCTACTGCACTTAAAGATATTTTAAAACTTATTTATATGTAAAAGGTCAAATATTCTATTTACATGAGGAGAGTAGTTCATTATATGCCCTTTCCCCCATAACCAAAAAACCTTGTGAAAAGTATTTGTTAATATATGCTACCCCATAACTTCCCATTCTTCTTTTGAAAAGTTTTATTTAATATTGGAGTACAGTTGATTAGCAGAGTTGTATTAATTTCAGGTGGATATAACTTCTCATTTCTTTACTATGTTGCAAATTTAACATGTATCGCTCAACATTGCACCTTTCCAATTCTATAAATTTCCATTTGCATCTTTTTGGGTGGGTGGGAAGGGACGGGGATGGGCAGGCCACTTCTCTTGGTCTTACCTTTATCTATTTTTCACCCATCTTTGTTCTTTGGCCCGTGTGGGCCTCCCATCGCGGTGGCCTCTTTTGTCGCAGAGCACCGGCTCTGGGCGCATGCGCTCCAGAGCTCCGGCTCGGTAATTGGACACATGGATCCAGCCGCTCTGCAGCACGTGGGATCTTCCCAGGCCAGGGATCGAACCGGTGCTCCTTGCGCTGCAAGGCAGTGCCCTTACCCACTGGACCACCAGGGAAGCCCCTCCATTTGCATTTGAGGTTAATTTTTTTTCCTTTTTGCTGTGCTTATTGATTTTATTTTAGACCAAATATAAGAAGTTAAAATAAAAGATGTTGTGCTTAGAGAAACAATAAAGATAAAATCATACAGGAGAATGTTTGGGTTGACTTTTGAAAAATAGATTAGATGGCCCATGGGGTAGTTTCCAATACACTCTCCATCCTAAATATTTAGTGAGGTTAACTATAGACAGTAGTAAGTTATAAGCACCCTAAGAAGAGGTCTGTTTTGTTCAGTGCTATATCCCCGAACTTGGAGTGATGCCTGGCTGACACTTGGCACTCAATAGATACGTGATAAATACACTAATAAATGCTCCATACAACAGTCTTATGGTGCGTATCAGATATGAACTGAAAGAGTTGTATAACTTACACCCTCATTGCTCTCATGAAGTTAGACTAAAAATTCTGTAAGTATTCTTTTAAATGCTAATCAGTGACACAGACCAGATGAAAAATCTACTGCACTTAAAGATATTTTAAAACTTATTTATATGTAAAAGGTCAAATATTCTATTTCTATTCATGATGGAGGAGTAGTTCATTATATGCCCTTTCCCTTTGCCACAGAATTTGTCATTAAATATGACAATTAAAAGCATTTTCATTAATATAACAATGAAGAAATTGGGATGTTCTTTTCTATTTTCTTTAATGACTGACATTTAGAGGACTTATCCATATGTTTAACATAATTTAATTTTTATCTATAGGTTGTGGTAGGAGTCAATGTTTCTTTTTCTTTCCATACAAATGTTTGACTTTTCCAGCAATCTGTATTGAAAAGGTTATTATTGGGCTAGCCAAAAGGTTCAGTTTTTTTCTCCCAAAAGATGATTCTAGTAGCACTTAGTTGTCTTTAACTTTATTTGAAACAATTTTGACTGTATTTTGACACCTGTCATATCAGTGCGCCTTTTTTAAAAAAGTTTTCAAAACAGGTGAATTTTTGTGTAGCCATTTAAATATTGAAGATGGAAAAAATCAGCAACGTTTTCAGCATGTTATGCTTTATTATTTTAAGAAAGGTAAAAACACAACTGAAATGCTAAAAAAAAAAGAAAAGAAAAAAAAAAAAAGATTAGTGCAGTGTATGGAGAAGGTGCTGTAACTAATAGAACACATCAAAAATGGTTTGTGAAGTTTCATGCTGGAGATTCCTCGCTGGACAATGGTTCATGGTCAGGTAAACCAGGTGAAGGTGATAGGGATCAAATGGAGACATTAACTGAGACCAATCAGCATTATACACACAACAGATAACTGACAAAATACGCAAATGAAGCACTGAACACCATTTGTGCCAGCTGGGTTATGTTCATTGCTTTGATGTTTGTGTTCCATAGAAGTTAAGCCAAAAAAAACACTACTATTTTTTGTCGGTTTTTTTTTTTTTAATTTTGCTTTTTTGCTTTTACAGAGTTTTGTTGTTTACAGATATGTATAATCCCAGAGTAATCATATGTCTATCCCATCCCCCCCATCGTACTCCTCCAGGTCATTGCATAGTCCCCATGTAAGATCCCTTAACCCACAGCGCATTGACAATAGTTATTTCTTTTACATATGCTAGTACAGGGCTCCATGTTACTCTTTCCATATCTCTCACCCAATCTTCCCTCTCCCCAATGTCCATAAGTCTGCTCTCTATGTCTGTTTCTCCATCAATGCTCTGAGTATGTATTTCTCAGCATGATCTTACTAGATTCCATATATATATATGTGTTAGTATACTATACTTGTCCTTCTCTTTCTGACTTACTTCACTTTGTATAATAGGTTCTAGATTCATCCATCTCATTAGGACTGAATCTTCTGTATTTCTTTTTGCGGCTTAGAAGTACTCCATTGTATATAAATACCAGAGCTTCTTTATCCATTCGTTTGTCGATGGACATCTAGGTTGCTTCCTGTTCTAGCTACTGTATAGAGAGCTTCAGTGAACATTGGGGTACAGGTGTCTCTTTCAATTTTGATTTCATCAGGGTATAAACCTAATAGTGGGATTGCTGGGTCATATGGTGCTTCTATTCTTAGCTTTTGATCAGTGTTTAAATTCAAAACAGGTGAATTTTGTGTAGCCATTTAAATATTGAAGATGGAAAAAATCAGCAACGTTTTCAGCATGTTATGCTTTATTATTTTAAGAAAGGTAAAAACACAACTGAAATGCTAAAAAAAAAAGAAAAGAAAAAAAAAAAAAGATTAGTGCAGTGTATGGAGAAGGTGCTGTAACTAATAGAACACATCAAAAATGGTTTGTGAAGTTTCATGCTGGAGATTCCTCGCTGGACAATGGTTCATGGTCAGGTAAACCAGGTGAAGGTGATAGGGATCAAATGGAGACATTAACTGAGACCAATCAGCATTATACACACAACAGATAACTGACAAAATACGCAAATGAAGCACTGAACACCATTTGTGCCAGCTGGGTTATGTTCATTGCTTTGATGTTTGTGTTCCATAGAAGTTAAGCCAAAAAAAACACTACTATTTTTTGTCGGTTTTTTTTTTTTTAAATTTTGCTTTTTTGCTTTTACAGAGTTTTGTTGTTTACAGATATGTATAATCCCAGAGTAATCATATGTCTATCCCATCCCCCCCATCGTACTCCTCCAGGTCATTGCATAGTCCCCATGTAAGATCCCTTAACCCACAGCGCATTGACAATAGTTATTTCTTTTACATATGCTAGTACAGGGCTCCATGTTACTCTTTCCATATCTCTCACCCAATCTTCCCTCTCCCCAATGTCCATAAGTCTGCTCTCTATGTCTGTTTCTCCATCAATGCTCTGAGTATGTATTTCTCAGCATGATCTTACTAGATTCCATATATATATATGTGTTAGTATACTATACTTGTCCTTCTCTTTCTGACTTACTTCACTTTGTATAATAGGTTCTAGATTCATCCATCTCATTAGGACTGAATCTTCTGTATTTCTTTTTGCGGCTTAGAAGTACTCCATTGTATATAAATACCAGAGCTTCTTTATCCATTCGTTTGTCGATGGACATCTAGGTTGCTTCCTGTTCTAGCTACTGTATAGAGAGCTTCAGTGAACATTGGGGTACAGGTGTCTCTTTCAATTTTGATTTCATCAGGGTATAAACCTAATAGTGGGATTGCTGGGTCATATGGTGCTTCTATTCTTAGCTTTTTGCAGAATCTCCATACTGTCTTCCATAGTGGTTGTATCAATTTATGTTCCCACCAACAATGCAAGAGTGTTCCCTTTTCTCAATACCCTCTCCAGTATTTATTATCTGCAGATTTGTTGATGATGGCCATTCTGACTGGTGTAAAGCGATATCTCATTGTAGTTTTGATTTGCATTTCTCTAATAATAAGCGACATTGAGCATCTTTTCATATGTTTTTTGGCCATCTGTAAGTCTTTGGAGAGGTGTCTGTTTAGGTCTTTTTCCCATTTTTTGATTGGGTTGTTTGTTTTTTCAGTGTTGAGCTGTCTGTGCTGTTTATATATTTTGGAAATTAATTCTTTGTTGGTTGTTTCATTTGCTATGATTTTCTCTCATTCTGTGGGTAGTATATTCACCTTGTTTGTAGTTTCTTTTGCTGTGCAAAAGTTTTTAAGTTTCATTAGGTTCCACTTATTTATTTTTGTTTTTATTTCTATTATTCTATGGGGTGGGTCATAGAAGACCATGCTTTGATTTATGTCATTGAATGTTTTGCCTATATTCTCCTCTAAGAGTTTCATGGTTTCTGGTCTTACATTTAGGTCTTTAATTCATTTTGAGTTTATGTTTGTGTATGGTGTTAGGGAATGTTCCAACTTCATTTTTCTGCATGTAGCTAATCATTGTATCAATAATTGCTTTAAATGTAAATGGACTAAATGCCCCAACCAAAAGACACAGACTGGCTGAATGGATACAAAAATAAGACCCATACATATGCTGCCTACATGAAATTCACTTCAGACCTAAAGATGCTCACAGACTGAAAGTGAGAGGATGGAAAAAAACTTCTTGATTGTATTTCTCCATGAGGCTTTCTCCTTAAATGTAATGAAAATATTCCATTTTTAAAACAAATTGCAAAATATTTAAAAAATAAAACAAATTGCAAATGGTGATGAAAAGTGGATAGTATACAATGATGTGGAGCAAAAGAGATTATGGGGCAAGAGAACTGAACAACCACCAACCATGCCAAAGGTGGGTCTTCATCCAGAGAAAGTGATGTGAATATAGTGGGATTGGAAGGGAGTCCTCTATGATGAGGTCCTTCTGGAAAACCAAATGATTAATTCCAACAAGTACTGCTCCCAGTTAGACCAACTGAAGGCAGCATTTGATAAAAAGAGTCTGGAATTAATTGACGAAAAACACAATCTTCCATCAGGATCTGCAAGACCACTTGTTGTTGTTATGTTGATAACCAGGCAAAAACCATGGCTGGGAAGTTCTGCTTCATTTGCTATATTCACCACCCAGTGCACCTTTGAATTTCCATTTATTTCAATCTTTACGCAATGCAAGGAAAATATGTTAACGGGTTGTTTAGGTCTTTGCCCATTTTTTGATTGGGTTGTTTGTTTTTTCAGTGTTGAGCTGTCTGTGCTGTTTATATATTTTGGAAATTAATTCTTTGTTGGTTGTTTCATTTGCTATGATTTTCTCTCATTCTGTGGGTAGTATATTCACCTTGTTTGTAGTTTCTTTTGCTGTGCAAAAGTTTTTAAGTTTCATTAGGTTCCACTTATTTATTTTTGTTTTTATTTCTATTATTCTATGGGGTGGGTCATAGAAGACCATGCTTTGATTTATGTCATTGAATGTTTTGCCTATATTCTCCTCTAAGAGTTTCATGGTTTCTGGTCTTACATTTAGGTCTTTAATTCATTTTGAGTTTATGTTTGTGTATGGTGTTAGGGAATGTTCCAACTTCATTTTTCTGCATGTAGCTAATCATTGTATCAATAATTGCTTTAAATGTAAATGGACTAAATGCCCCAACCAAAAGACACAGACTGGCTGAATGGATACAAAAATAAGACCCATACATATGCTGCCTACATGAAATTCACTTCAGACCTAAAGACGCTCACAGACTGAAAGTGAGAGGATGGAAAAAAACTTCTTGATTGTATTTCTCCATGAGGCTTTCTCCTTAAATGTAATGAAAATATTCCATTTTTAAAACAAATTGCAAAATATTTAAAAAATAAAACAAATTGCAAATGGTGATGAAAAGTGGATAGTATACAATGATGTGGAGCAAAAGAGATTATGGGGCAAGAGAACTGAACAACCACCAACCATGCCAAAGGTGGGTCTTCATCCAGAGAAAGTGATGTGAATATAGTGGGATTGGAAGGGAGTCCTCTATGATGAGGTCCTTCTGGAAAACCAAATGATTAATTCCAACAAGTACTGCTCCCAGTTAGACCAACTGAAGGCAGCATTTGATAAAAAGAGTCTGGAATTAATTGACGAAAAACACAATCTTCCATCAGGATCTGCAAGACCACTTGTTGTTGTTATGTTGATAACCAGGCAAAAACCATGGCTGGGAAGTTCTGCTTCATTTGCTATATTCACCACCCAGTGCACCTTTGAATTTCCATTTATTTCAATCTTTACAAAGTTCTTTTAATGCAAGGAATTTCAATTCTCTGGAAGACTGTAAACAGCTCCTGGAACAGGTCTTTGCTCAAAAGGATAAACTGTTTACAGTTTCCTTAAAAATGACTGAAGGTAGTAGAACAACATGATAAATACGTTGTTCAATAAAGTACTTGGTGAAAGTGAAAAATGTCTCTTTTACTTTTACTTAAAAAACCAAAGGAACTTTTTGGTCCAACCCAATATATCCCCACTGAATTATCTTTGCACCATTTTGAAATGCAATTAATCACATACAAGGGAGGTTTATTTATAGACTTTCTCTATTCTTTACCATGAATGGTACATCTGTCCTTGTGTGAGTGTTCAGTTACTCAGCTGTGTCTGACTCTTTGCCATCGCATGGACTGTAGCCCACCAGGCTACTCTGTCCATGGAATTTTTCAGGCGAGAATACTGGAGTGGGTTGTTATTTCCTCCTCCAGGGTATCTTCCCAAACTGGGATCAAATCAGCATCTCCTGCATTTCCTGCATTGGTAGGCAGATTCTTTACCACTGCATCACCTGGGAAGCCCCCACATCTATCCTTGCTAAAATAAAATACCACATGGTCCTAATTATGGTAGCTTTATAGTAAGGCCATGAAAGGTGTGATGTCAGGAAGTGTAGGTCCTAATGATTAAGGACACGGATTCTCCTCTACCTTCTACAGAAGAGAAAGCAGCCTGGCTGGTACCTCTGAGATGACCTGCAGGACCATGAGATAGTAAATGTGGGGTTTTAAAGTCTGTGGTGTGGGCTTCCCCTGGTGGTCCAGTGGGTAAGGACACCGCCTTGAAGTGCAAGGGATCCCTGGCCTGGGAAGATGCCACGTGCCGCGGAGCGGCTGGACCAATGTGTCCAATCGAAGAGTCGGAGCTCTGGAGCACATGCGCCCAGAGCCAGCGCTCTGCAATGACAGACGCCACCGCGATGGGAGGCCCACAGGAGCCAAAGAATAAAGACAGATGAAAACAGAGAAACGAAAAGACCAATAGAAGTGACCCGCCCGCTCCCCTCCCTCCCCAGCCCAACCCCCGCCCAAAAATAAAATAAATAAATAAATCTTTTAAAAAAATAAAATAAAATAAAGTCTGTGATGATTTGTGTTAACAGCAATAGAAAACTAGATAGAAGGCACACAGAACCAGAGGAAAAGCTGAAGGCACAGATGGGGGTGGAGGTGGGGAGCAGGAGCCCAGGCAACCCTGGCGTTCTGTGCACCAGAACCTTGAGGGGATGCCATGGGTGTGTGGACTCCACACAAGTCTCCAGTTCATGCAAAAGGATTCCCTCTTTCAGTGTGGCCCATAGTCTTCCTTGTGCGCAGGGGCCAGGGCCAAGTGATGGTCAAAATTACACTCGGGGTTGTGAAGATGAGGAGTTGCTAACAAGAAGGAATATGGATCAGTCTGAAAATCCAGTTGCTCACTCCAGCATTCAATCATGGTTCTTAATTGAGATTTCCAAGTCCACACAGACCTGGGAGTAAAAGCATTGTCATAGTAATGGCCACAAATTATTAGTTCTTTTAACTATGGCTTCACCACTTCATAGGGCAATGTTTGGTGTGTGTGTAATGCTCTTTGAGGGTGGCGATGGACATGTTTCACTGGGCTCTGCACATCCAGCCTTGGTGGAGTGCCTGTCACTCAGTCTACTGATATAGTGAGTGGCCCATTCTTCCTGTCTGCTCTATGGGGCGTGTGCCACTGTCTTCTCTTCTGGCTGCTAGGGTAATCTCACTTGTCCCTGCTCATACCACAGACAGTAACCTAGGCTCTGATATGGGTACACTCAACTCTGTTCTGAGATGACCTGCAGGACCATGAGATAGTAAATGTGGGGTTTTAAAGTCTGTGGTGTGGGCTTCCCCTGGTGGTCCAGTGGGTAAGGACACCGCCTTGAAGTGCAAGGGATCCCTGGCCTGGGAAGATGCCACGTGCCGCGGAGCGGCTGGACCAATGTGTCCAATCGAAGAGTCGGAGCTCTGGAGCACATGCGCCCAGAGCCAGCGCTCTGCAATGACAGACGCCACCGCGATGGGAGGCCCACAGGAGCCAAAGAATAAAGACAGATGAAAACAGAGAAACGAAAAGACCAATAGAAGTGACCCGCCCGCTCCCCTCCCCCCCCCCCCCCACCCCCCCCCCAAAAATAAAATAAAAAAAAAAAACTTTTAAAAAAATAAAATAAAATAAAGTCTGTGATGATTTGTGTTAACAGCAATAGAAAACTAGATAGAGGGCACACAGAACCAGAGGAAAAGCTGAAGGCACAGATGGGGGTGGAGGTGGGGAGCAGGAGCCCAGGCAACCCTGGCGTTCTGTGCACCAGAACCTTGAGGGGATGCCATGGGTGTGTGGACTCCACACAAGTCTCCAGTTCATGCAAAAGGATTCCCTCTTTCAGTGTGGCCCATAGTCTTCCTTGTGCGCGGGGGCCAGGGCGAAGTGATGGTCAAAATTACACTCGGGGTTGTGAAGATGAGGAGTTGCTAACAAGAAGGAATATGGATCAGTCTGAAAATCCAGTTGCTCACTCCAGCATTCAATCATGGTTCTTAATTGAGATTTCCAAGTCCACACAGACCTGGGAGTAAAAGCATTGTCATAGTAATGGCCACAAATTATTAGTTCTTTTAACTATGGCTTCACCACTTCATAGGGCAATGTTTGGTATGTGTGTAATGCTCTTTGAGGGTGGCGATGGACATGTTTCACTGGGCTCTGCACATCCAGCCTTGGTGGAGTGCCTGTCACTCAGTCTACTGATATAGTGAGTGGCCCATTCTTCCTGTCTGCTCTATGGGGCGTGTGCCACTGTCTTCTCTTCTGGCTGCTAGGGTAATCTCACTTGTCCCTGCTCATACCACAGACAGTAACCTAGGCTCTGATATGGGTACACTCAACTCTGTTCTGGCAGCTATTCTTGGGACTCAGGCCAGGACACTGGCATTTTTTTTTAACCATGGACAGTGCTCACTGTAGTCGTTCCTTAAGATCTCAGTCAGTTCAGTCGCTCAGTTATGACCAACTCTTTGCAACCCCATGGACTGTAGCACACCAGGCTTCTCTGTTCCTCACTATCTCTCAGACTTTGCTCAAACTCATGTCCATTGACTCAGTGATGCCATCCAAACATCTTATCCTCTGTCATCCTTTCTCCTCCTCCTGCCCTCAGTCTTTCCCAGCATCAGGGTCTTTCTCAATAAGTCATCTCTTCACATCAGGTGGCCAAAGTATTAGAGCTTCAGCTTCAGCATCAGTCCTTCCACTGAGTATTAAGGTTTTATTTCCTTCAGGATTGACTGGTTTGATCTCCTTGCAGTCCAAGGGACTCTCAAGAGTCTTCTCCAATGCCACAGTTCAAAGTCATCAATACTTCAGCACTCAGCCTTCTTTATGGTCCAACTCTCACATCCACACATGACTACTGGGAAAACATAGCTTTGATTAGACAGACTTTTGTTAGCAAAGTGATGTCTCTGCGTTTGAACACGCTGTCTATGCTTGTCATACCTTTTCTTCCAAGGAACAAGCACTCTTTAATTTCATGGCTGCAGTCACCGTCTGCAGTGATTTTGGAGCCCAAGAAAATAAAGTCTGACACTGGTCCCATTGTTTGCCAATCTATTTGCCATGAAGCAATGGGACCAGATGCCATGATCTTCATTTTTTGAATGTTGCGTTTTAGGCCAGCTTTTCCCTCTCCTCTTTCACCTTCATCAAGAGGCTCTTTAGTTACTCTTCACTTTCTGCCTTAAGAGTGATGTCATCTACATGCCTGAGGTTATTGATATTTCTCCCAGCCATCTTGATTGCAGCTTGTGCTTTAGCCAGACTGGCATTTCACATGACGTACTCTGCATATAAATTAAATCAGCAGACTGACAATATACAGCCTTGACATACTCCTGTCCCAATGCGAAACCAGTCCCTTGCTCCATGTCCAGTTCTAACTGTTGTTTCTTGTCCTGTATACAGGTTTCTCAGGAGGGCAGGTAAGGTGGTCTGGTATTCCCATCTCTTTCAGAGTTTTCCACAGTTTGCTGTGATCCACACAGTCTTAACATCTCAACTTTCCACAAAGTCAAAGAATACTCTGTCTACCTTTTGTGTTTATCTCTATCCTTTGGGTAAGTTCCATGGGAATACTACTGGCTGCCTGCCCAAGAGCTACTCTTTCCTTCTTTCTCGAAAATAGTATCTTCACAAATGAACTTATTTACAAAACAGAAACAGACTCTTAGAAAATGAACTATGGTTACTGGGAGGAAGAAAATCACATCAGTCCTTCACTGAGTATTAAGGTTCTTATCCTCTGCCCTTCAGTCTTTCCCAGCATCAGGGTCTTTCTCAATAAGTCATCTCTTCACATCAGGTGGCCAAAGTATTAGAGCTTCAGCTTCAGCATCAGTCCTTCCACTGAGTATTAAGGTTTTATTTCCTTCAGGATTGACTGGTTTGATCTCCTTGCAGTCCAAGGGACTCTCAAGAGTCTTCTCCAATGCCACAGTTCAAAGTCATCAATACTTCAGCACTCAGCCTTCTTTATGGTCCAACTCTCACATCCACACATGACTACTGGGAAAACATAGCTTTGATTAGACAGACTTTTGTTAGCAAAGTGATGTCTCTGCGTTTGAACACGCTGTCTATGCTTGTCATACCTTTTCTTCCAAGGAACAAGCACTCTTTAATTTCATGGCTGCAGTCACCGTCTGCAGTGATTTTGGAGCCCAAGAAAATAAAGTCTGACACTGGTCCCATTGTTTGCCAATCTATTTGCCATGAAGCAATGGGACCAGATGCCATGATCTTCATTTTTTGAATGTTGCGTTTTAGGCCAGCTTTTCCCTCTCCTCTTTCACCTTCATCAAGAGGCTCTTTAGTTACTCTTCACTTTCTGCCTTAAGAGTGATGTCATCTACATGCCTGAGGTTATTGATATTTCTCCCAGCCATCTTGATTGCAGCTTGTGCTTTAGCCAGACTGGCATTTCACATGACGTACTCTGCATATAAATTAAATCAGCAGACTGACAATATACAGCCTTGACATACTCCTGTCCCAATGCAAAACCAGTCCCTTGCTCCATGTCCAGTTCTAACTGTTGTTTCTTGTCCTGTATACAGGTTTCTCAGGAGGGCAGGTAAGGTGGTCTGGTATTCCCATCTCTTTCAGAGTTTTCCACAGTTTGCTGTGATCCACACAGTCTTAACATCTCAACTTTCCACAAAGTCAAAGAATACTCTGTCTACCTTTTGTGTTTATCTCTATCCTTTGGGTAAGTTCCATGGGAATACTACTGGCTGCCTGCCCAAGAGCTACTCTTTCCTTCTTTCTCGAAAATAGTATCTTCACAAATGAACTTATTTACAAAACAGAAACAGACCCACAGTCTTAGAAAATGAACTATGGTTACTGGGAGGAAAGATGGAGGAAAGGACAGTTTGGAATCAATATGTTTACACACTGCTGTATTTAAAATGGACAGTCAAGGACCTGCTGTATAGCACAGGGAGATCTGCTCTGTGTTATCTAGCAGCCTGGATGGGACAAGAGTCTAGGGGAGAATTGATACATGTATCCATATGGCTGAGACCCTTTACTGTGCACCCGAAACTATCACAATGCTGTTTTTTTGTTTTTGTTGTTGTTGTTTTTTAAATTTATTTTCTTTTGGGGGGGTTGGCGGGGCGGGTTGGGGAGGGAGAGGGGCGGGTGGGCCACTTCTATTGGTCTTTCATTTATATATTTTCATCCACCTTTGTTCTTTTGGCCCGTGTGAGCCTCCCATCGCAGTGGTCTCTGTTGTCACAGAGCACTGGCTCTGGGCGCATGCGCTCCAGAGCTCCGGCTTGGTAGTTGGTCCAGCTGCTCTGCGGTACTTGGGATCTTCCCAGGCCAGGGATCGAACCGGCGCCCCTTGCACTGCAAGGCAGTGTCCTTACCCACTGGACCACCAGGAAAGCCCCCACAATGTTGTTAATTGGACACCCTCAGTCGTGTCTAACTCTTTGCAACCCTATCGACTGTAGCTTGCCAGACTCTTCATCCATGGAATTTTCCTGGCAACAATACTGGGATAGGTTGCCCTTTCCTCCTCCAAGGGATCTTGCCTACCCAGGGATTGAAACCCCATCTCCTGCACTGGCAAGTAGATTCTTTAGCACAGAGACACTTACCTGGGAAGCCATAGTAGGTCATTATTAGCTATCTATTTTATATATGGTATCTAGATACCTTTAGAATGTAGGAGTAGGGGCTTCCCTGGTGGTCCAGTGGGTAAGGACACTGCCTTGCAGTGCAAGAGAAGCTGGTTCGATCCCTGGCCTGGGAAGATCCCACGTGCCGCGGAGTGGCTGGACTGATGTGTCCAATTACCGAGGCGGAGCTCTGAAGCGCATGCGCCCAGAGCCGGTGCTCTGCGACAACAGGTGCCACCGCGATGGGAGGCCCACAGGGGCCAAAGAACAAAGATGGATGAAAATGGACAAATGAAAAACCAATAGAAGTAGCCTGCCTGCTCCCCTCCCTCCCCACCCCACCCCCACCAAAACAAAAAAATTAAAAAATTTAAAAAAGAATGTAGCAGTAGGGGAAAGAGTGTCTTTCAGCTGTGCAGCTTCTAGGGATGAAAAGAGAGCTGGAGATTGAGTTCAGTCACATGCCAATAATTTAATTCATCATGCCTAAAGTGAAATCCCAATAAAGAATCTGGTAGTGCAGAGGAGCTTCCTGGATGGTGAACATGCTGATGTGTTGGGAGGATGATGCACCATCCAGGAGCAGTTTTGTGCTCCCTCTCAGACCTCATCTGTATCTTTGACGATAAAATTACAATAAGGATAGTGCTTTCCTGAGTCCTGTGAGTCATTCAACTATTCAACAATTTCATGGCTGCAGCCAGTCAGCCAGAAGTGTAGGTGTCCTGGGGACCCCTTGAGACTTGTGGCTGACACCTGAAGTGAGGTTAGCCCCGTGGAGGACTCTGTTCTCCACCTGTGGCCCTGTGCTAACTCTGACTGGTCAGTATCAGGACTGAACTCCAGTCCACACATCATTAGACCATCAGAGGTGGAATCAGAATAGACAGCTGGAGCTGATGCTGCTGACTTAGGTGAGGTCTGGCAGAGAGGAAGACCCATTCTGGAGAGAATTGAAAAGGTTGGTTAATTGCATCTCTTCTAGTTTGGACAGAAATCTCCTTCTAGACAGCCTGTAGACTAGCTGTCCTAGGATCAAATGCCATCCTACTAGTTAGCTACTACTGTGGAACAAATCATCACAAGCTTTGCAACTAAAAACAACACACACTGATAATCTCACAGTTTCTGTGGGTCAGGAGTCCAGGCATGTTTTAGGTTGGTCTTCTGCTCAGGTCTCACAGGCTGCAATTAAGGTATCATATGGACTAGGTTCTTATCTGGAAGCTCAGTGAAGAACAGTTTCAATCACTAAGTTTCCCTGCCGGAGTGGCTGGACTGATGTGTCCAATTACCGAGGCGGAGCTCTGAAGCGCATGCGCCCAGAGCCGGTGCTCTGCGACAACAGGTGCCACCGCGATGGGAGGCCCACAGGGGCCAAAGAACAAAGATGGATGAAAATGGACAAATGAAAAACCAATAGAAGTAGCCTGCCTGCTCCCCTCCCTCCCCACCCCAACCCCACCAAAACAAAAAAATTAAAAAATTTAAAAAAGAATGTAGCAGTAGGGGGAAGAGTGTCTTTCAGCTGTGCAGCTTCTAGGGATGAAAAGAGAGCTGGAGATTGAGTTCAGTCACATGCCAATAATTTAATTCATCATGCCTAAAGTGAAATCCCAATAAAGAATCTGGTAGTGCAGAGGAGCTTCCTGGATGGTGAACATGCTGATGTGTTGGGAGGATGATGCACCATCCAGGAGCAGTTTTGTGCTCCCTCTCAGACCTCATCTGTATCTTTGACGATAAAATTACAATAAGGATAGTGCTTTCCTGAGTCCTGTGAGTCATTCAACTATTCAACAATTTCATGGCTGCAGCCAGTCAGCCAGAAGTGTAGGTGTCCTGGGGACCCCTTGAGACTTGTGGCTGACACCTGAAGTGAGGTTAGCCCCGTGGAGGACTCTGTTCTCCACCTGTGGCCCTGTGCTAACTCTGACTGGTCAGTATCAGGACTGAACTCCAGTCCACACATCATTAGACCATCAGAGGTGGAATCAGAATAGACAGCTGGAGCTGATGCTGCTGACTTAGGTGAGGTCTGGCAGAGAGGAAGACCCATTCTGGAGAGAATTGAAAAGGTTGGTTAATTGCATCTCTTCTAGTTTGGACAGAAATCTCCTTCTAGACAGCCTGAAGACTAGCTGTCCTAGGATCAAATGCCATCCTACTAGTTAGCTACTACTGTGGAACAAATCATCACAAGCTTTGCAACTAAAAACAACACACACTGATAATCTCACAGTTTCTGTGGGTCAGGAGTCCAGGCATGTTTTAGGTTGGTCTTCTGCTCAGGTCTCACAGGCTGCAATTAAGGTATCATATGGACTAGGTTCTTATCTGGAAGCTCAGTGAAGAAAGAATCAGTTTCCAAGCTCACTTAGGTTGCTGGCAGACTTCATTTCTTTGATGTGTACAACTGAGGGTCCAGCTTCTTGCAGGTTGAGGTCACCAGTTCCTAGAGATTGCTTGAAGCCCCTACAAGCCACCCACAGTTCCTTGCCATGTGAGTCACACAGCTGCCTCCTCAGGCCAGATATGAGAACCTCTAGGCTGTCCTGAAGCAAGACAAGAGTCTCTACAATGTAACATGGTCAAGGAAGAAACCTCTGCCATATCCTATTGGTTAGAAGAATGTCCTGCCACATACAGCAGAAAACAATTACATGAGGACATGAATACCGAGAGTGGGATCATAAGAGGTCATCCTGGAGTCTGTCCACTATACTCTGGAGAATCTTGAGTTTAGCCTGAGTAACAAATCAGATGAAGGTAATAAAAACAATGGTTGTGAGTAAGCTCATAACCTTCACATACTTTGTATGTGTAGCCTGGCAAGCTATAATCCATGGAATTGCAAAGAGTCAGATGCAACCTAGTGATTAAACAACAATGGTACTCTCATTTTACAGATGAGTTGACAGGAAGGAACTGTACATTCCTGGCTGTGAAGTTGGGCCAAAGGGAG
The DNA here is from genome assembly GCA_022376925.1 of Tragulus kanchil. Classification (NCBI taxonomy): domain Eukaryota; kingdom Metazoa; phylum Chordata; class Mammalia; order Artiodactyla; family Tragulidae; genus Tragulus; species Tragulus kanchil. The sequence goes on from JAIOJX010000026.1 coordinate 24,349,543, forward strand.
TATCTAGGCTTAGAGGAACTAAAGAGTCAGTATCATCAGACCCCCCAAGGCTGACTGAGAGCCAACTGGGTGCAGTGGCAGAGTCCAAAGAGAGCTTCACCAACACTTACAGACCAGTGGGTGCAGGCCACCCACTGATGTTTGACTGACTACCACAGGACACTTCCATTGAGACTCTGCCTTCTTTGTTGCCAGAGAAACCACGCAGCAGATGTGGTGTCTGGTGGCATCTTTGTTCAATCAATCTGAACTATCTTCTTCACGAACCCAAGATACTAATAAGACCCTGTAACCGAGGCTGTGAAGTGTGGAAGGTTCAACCTGGACGGGGTACAGGGAAGCTATCTTCAGCACACCAGTCCAGTTAATTAATGAGAATTAAGATTAATTAATGGGAATTAAGTTAATGGGAACTAAGATTTCCATTCAGTTAATGGGAATCTTAAACCCTAGCAACTCAACCAGAGGTGAAACATCTATTTTCCTTCAAGCAGTGACTATGTGAGGGACTAGAGACACAAGTGAATAAAGCAATAACTAAGGAAAATCCGGATTCCATTCATGTTCTCTAGATGTATTTGGGATTATACCCAGCAAACATTCATTGAATCCTTCCTGTTGATGGGAAATACAAAGATGAATAATATTTCTCTCTGCCTAATCCAGGATGAATACAGGATAGACAGATTAGTGCTATAACAGAGGTACTGAAGAAATATCTATGGCAGTATCCAGTAGGGAAGAGGAAGGAGAGGGATTCAAGGAAGGTTTCTTGGAGAAGATAAGTCATTTTCTTTCCACTTAGGCACTGTAGAACTGGCAGCACTCTGCTATACGCCTGCTAAAAGGTGAGACCTATAGAATGCAAAGCTTGAGCAAAGGCCTGGAAGCCAAGCTGTGTAGAGAACTGCAGGAAATTATGGTTGAGAGAGTACTCTACCATACTTGAGAGGTAGGAGGGACTAATTATTAAGGCCTTTGAACTGGGTTTAGGGGTCTGGAATATTAATAGATTCTAAAGTCATTGGAACAACAGGGATAGGAAGAACAGATTCAGAGGAATGCTTTAGAAAAAGAACTCTATGGCAGCCAGGCTGGAGGTAGGAAGAGATTTGAGTAGGGGCAACACTAGTAGAATCCAGGCAAGAAGTGAAGAAATGTTGAGCCAAGTCTATGAAAGGAACTGGAAAGGAGGTACAGAAGTCCATAGGTTGACTCTGGGAGATGGAAGAGTGGAAACCAACAAGAATAAAAGAAAAAGCAGAAAGGATAATGATGCCATTAATCAAACCCAGAAATCAGGAGAAGTACAAAAGTGAGGGACATCATTAAAAGTGTCCAATATGTTAAGTCTCAGGGGCTTGTAAGATATACTTGTGGAACTGTAGGTGTACAACTCAGGAGAGAGGTCACCATGCTGATGGAATTTCAAGTCATTTTTGAAAATGACTAGTCAGGAAGATAGTAGAGCATTGAGAAAGGGTTGAAGCCTGGAGAGAGTGCTGTATACAAGAGAAAAATGAGACATAGAGCAGCTTAATAGAGACAGAAGTAGAACCAAGAGAGTGTTTCTGAAGACCAAGGAGATACAGCTGATTTACAAGGTTGTGTTAGTCTTAGAGGTACAGCAAAGTGGTCCAATTACACATATACACCTATCCTTCTTCAGTATTCTTTTCTCATAGGGAAGAACGTTTTAATGAGGAATTACTGTTGGTAAAATAGACAAGGTGAGTACTAAGCAAGGACCACGCGGTGAGGCGAGTAGGTCACTGACAACTTAGGGGGAGTAGTTTGAGAAACATGACAAGAGCAGAATCAACTGCGAAAGAGAGAGGAGGCTAAGGCATATCACATCAGTTACTTTCAGAAGAAATATGAGAACGGAAGAACGATGTGAGCCCTATTCGTTACTTAACACAAAACTCCAGACCTAAATTACTATCTGGGAAGGGAGGAGGAGAACATAATCTCTATTATCAGACTAGAGTTTGCTTTGGCAGCTTTGACTAAGTCTTGTACAGCTGTATAAACTCCACCCCTTCACTCTAAACAAAACAACAGAACACCACCACCTCCTTCAGCTTCTTCGTAATCTGGAAAAACTGAGCAGGTACAACGTGTCCGAGTTCTTCGCCTCTCCGAGTCAGCTTTAACCTAAGAGTGCTCAGCTCTCGGGCGGGTCCGGTCCGATGTGCAGCTCCCGACGCGTAGTCCAGCGCAAACCCAACCGAGGAGCTTCAGCTCCATGCACCCGATCCTCCCACGATGCTCAGGCTTTGCGGGCCGTGGCCTCAGTGGGGACATCAAGTACAGTCAGCCCCTTCGACACGCTGTAGTCGGCCTCCACTACCCTTTCCCGCACCGCACCTCCCTCGGGAAACTGAAACTTGGTGCCATCAGCTGAATCAAAAGGGTGGGACCTTTTTATTACTAGGGAAAAGAAAGAGGCAAAATCGACTCCAGACAGCAAAGGGGTGTGTTGCCCTGGTCGGGTCTCCAGGAGGCCCCGCCCAGGCCCGCCCTCTCCGCACCAGAAACTACATTTCCCAGAGGCCTCCACGGCCCGAGGGGGCGTGCCTGGCCGCTCTCCGCTTACACTGAGCGGCGACTGGCCTTCTCAGAGGAGGGCGGGGCCTAACCCAGCCAATGGGTGAGGGGCTCGTTACGGCGGCGGAAGCAGCGGCCCTGGGCTGAGGGGTGGGGGACAGAGTGCTAGCGCCTCGGCCGCGGCGGTGGGTCCCGGAGTCTGAGGACATCGGATTCACAAGCGGAGAGCGCACGGGAGCGAGTTCGAAGTGGCGCGGCGACCACTTGGCGCAGCACTCAGGTAATGGCGGGACGGGCGCCCGGGAGCGCAGGGGAGGGGAGGAGACGAGGGGGCGGGGCGGCTGAGCCGGGCTGCAGCGTCCGTCCCGCTTCGCGTCCCTGGGGAAGGGCAGCGGTGCCTCATCTCTTGCGGCGCAGACCAGGGCTTTTTCGCGAGCTGAACTCGGCGGTTGGGCCGGAGACTGAGGATCGGTGTCCTGCAGCAAGGAAAGGAGAGGCGTCGTGAGGACTGGGCTGATCCGAGCATGGGGGCGTGGCGGGCGTGGGCCTTGGCGGGGAAGCTGAGAGGCCAGGGGAGCGCGGGCGGGCGGGCGGCCCAAGGAGTTTGGCTTCTGGAGCAGTTTAAAGTGACTCTCCACATCCGGGCCCTGCGCCCGCCGCTTTCAGACCCCGACCGAGGCGGGGCCTCCTATCTCCCCGCCCCTTTCGCCGGCAGCGCTTGCCTTCCTCTGCTATTGGCTCAGCCTCGAGGGGTTTGGGCTGCCCTGGCGAGGCTCGCGCCTGATTGGCTGGCAGTCGGCGGGAGGGTGGGGCGGGATCTCAGCTAGCAGGCCGCGATGGATTGGTCCGGGCCCTGGAGTGACGCGCCCGGCGTGGGGCCAATGGGCAGACGGGGGAGATAGGGGCAGGTTCGGGGGAAGAGGACTAGAGCAGAGCGGTGGCCGGGTGGTGGGGGTGAGCGGGGCCGAAGGGACTGGACAGCGGCCGGCCAGAGGCGCGCTGCGGCGCGAGCCCTCCCCGCGACCTCGGAGCCCAGCGCTGCTACCGAGATGGGTCCTCCGCGGCCCCCTCAGCCTGGCGAGGTGGAATCCGGAGGGGCGGGCGGCGGGCGGCGGCTGCAGGTAAAGAGGCATCCTGATCCTGAGCTCTTCAGAATGCCTAACCCACTCCCGGGAGACGAAGTCTCAGAGACCCGATGTGTCTGGAGACCCGTGTTCTCCGATCTTAGCTGTGGGCTTCAGGGTCGGGTGTATCGGGGATATCGGTAGAGCTTGGCTCCAGACGGTGGGGGTCGATTTTAGGGAAGGTGGTGAAGGTTTCGGTTCCCTTTGGCTCGGTAGGGGTCTGAAAAGGGAAGGATGAAATCCGTCAGTGAAGGCCTGTGCAGAAAAGCACGAGAATTCCTTTTGGATCTGGTCTTGATGTATAGGTTTGTGATCAGTTCTTAGGACAGGGCATCTGCCTCTGATTCCTCCTTGACACACTGATGACAATTTTGTACACCTTGGTGTGAGGCTTAAGTCTTTCAAAGACACAAGCCATTTGTCATGAAACTTACACAGAAATACGTGTATTGTGTTAATACCCGTCATGTGGCTGTTAAACACGATGTAGTGTCGACTTTTTCATGTGGTAGTCCACAAGTATTTGGTGTGGGGGAGGGGTCATAGTATTCCCCAGCACTACATAAAGGATTTTACCATTAATGGAACCTATGTATTGAAAGCTTAAAAGGTTTAGACCATTTCTGCACTGTATATTGAGTACAGGTATCATTTTAGATAAATGATGTTTCATTTGCTTTTCTGAAGAAAGATATAGGTACTAAAGTGCTTTAAGTTTTCATTATTGGTTCTAATCGAAGAATCTAGTAATAACCATACGGCTGTGCACTGCAGGTGGAAATGAGTTCTCAACAGTTTCCTCGGTTAGGAACCCCTTCCACCGGGCTAAGCCAGGCACCTTCACAGGTAGCTACCAGTGGTTCTGCAGGATTGATAAACCCAGCTGCAACAGGTGAGATGTGTGATATTTTTCTACTTTGCTTTCTGCTTCTAAAATATTGCCAGTTTTCTAATTTAAAAATTAACAAATTCTGGGGGCTTCCCTGGTGGTTCAGTGGGTAAGTACACCAACTTGCAGTGCAAGGTTTGATCCCTGGCCTGGGAGGATCCGAAGCGTAGCGGAGCAACTGGACCAATGTGTCCCAACTACTGAGCCAGAGCTCTGGAGCGCATGTGCCCAGAGCTGGTGCTCTGCAGTGACAGAGGCCACTGCGATGGAAGGCCCACACAGGCCAAAGAGCAAAGATGGAAATAAGTGAAAGACCAATAGAAGTGGCCAAAAAAAAGAGAGAAGTGGCCAAAAAATATTAGCAAATTCTTTGTGGGATTTTAGTAAATAGTAGGTTATTGAAGTTGAAGAAAGGATATATTACAATTCTTATGTAAATAAGGCTGTTTTTCCTTCCTGTTTTAATCACTTGATTCACATGTGCTAGAATGTACATGAAACTTAACAGTAAAGTATGCTTACAAGAACTCTTTTTTAGACGTTCTTATTTAACTAAAGGTCCAGAGGTATATAATAACTGTCATGAAGGTGGGCAAAGATTTTTTAGGAACTTACTGTCTAAGAAAAGGGGTTTTCTAAAATGTGTATGCACATATTTGCAGGTTGAGTTTTAGCTGTATACTCTTTGAATGCTGTAGATCAGTGGCCTCAGCTGGTAATGATTTTGCCCCCCCAGGGAATATTTGGCAATGTCAGGATAGAGTTTTAGTTGTCACATATAGGGGGTGCTATTGGCTTCTGATATTTAGAGCCCAGGGATGCTGCTAAACGTGCTGCATTATGCAGGACAGCCTCCCCTAGAAGTATCCAGTCTAATCAGCAGTGCTAAAGTTGAGTTACTCCTTCAAATCATCTGCACATTATAGATATCAAGTAAAAAGAAGTATCACTTCGGCATTGGCAAACTGAAATAAAGTATTCCTTTTTCTATTCCTTTCTTTACTGCTTGATTTCTGTGTTCCTTATCTTGATAAATGAGACTACTGTGTATCATTGCTCAACCATAAGCTCGGGCATCATGTTTAATTGTTTTGCCTTTGTCTTTTACCTGTGAGCTGTGGCCTCCTTCCTATTGCTTTGCCTCCTTCCTCTGAATTTAGTTTTTGTCTTTCACCTGTAAGCTGTGGCCTCCTTCCTATTGCTTTGCATCCTTCCTCCCAGTTTAGTTTTTGTTACAAATTTAATTTAGTTCTATTTAGGCTTGAAGTAACATTAAGCTGCTCTAGTCCTCCTACTTAGTAGTAGCTGCTGCTATTTTCCAAATAGTGATAAGTTCCCAGTTTTCTTGACTCTGGGACTTTACATTGTCTAGTTTTTGTGTGTTTTTTTGTTTGTTTTGTCCACAATCTTTCTTCTTCCCCTCCACACTTACTTATCTGGCTAAGTCTTTGTTCTTTCTTGAGGTTTCACCTCAGATGTCACTTTTCTCTCGGAAGTCTTTACTGACTCCATCATCCACAGCAGTTAAGGGTAGGACCTCCTCCTAGAATGAAATCCAGGCCTTATCTGTCCATGTTCCTTTGCATGTGCTATAGTTGTTACATTGCAGACATCAACAAATTCTTATAGAGTCACCTTGAAGTCTTTACTTCTTAACCAAAAAAAAATTTTTTTTTATATTTTGGCCTCTTTTATTAGGTTTCTATTCATTTATTTTCGTTCATCTTTATTCTTCAGTCTGTGTGGGCCTCCGATTGCAGTGGCCTCTCTCGCTGCAGAGCACCAGTTCAGGGCGCGAGTGCTCCAGAGCTGTGGCTCGGTAGTTGGACGCATGGTTCCAGTCCCTCCGCAGCACGTGGGATCCTCCCAGGCCAGGGATCGAATTGTTGCCCCTTGCCCTGCAAGGCGAACTCTTTATTCACTGGACCACCAGAGAAGCCCATTAACAAATATTTTTGATATTTAGAGCCCAGGGATGCTGCTAAACGTGCTGCATTATGCAGGACAGCCTCCCCTAGAAGTATCCAGTCTAATCAGCAGTGCTAAAGTTGAGTTACTCCTTCAAATCATCTGCACATTATAGATATCAAGTAAAAAGAAGTATCACTTCGGCATTGGCAAACTGAAATAAAGTATTCCTTTTTCTATTCCTTTCTTTACTGCTTGATTTCTGTGTTCCTTATCTTGATAAATGAGACTACTGTGTATCATTGCTCAACCATAAGCTCGGGCATCATGTTTAATTGTTTTGCCTTTGTCTTTTACCTGTGAGCTGTGGCCTCCTTCCTATTGCTTTGCCTCCTTCCTCTGAATTTAGTTTTTGTCTTTCACCTGTAAGCTGTGGCCTCCTTCCTATTGCTTTGCATCCTTCCTCCCAGTTTAGTTTTTGTTACAAATTTAATTTAGTTCTATTTAGGCTTGAAGTAACATTAAGCTGCTCTAGTCCTCCTACTTAGTAGTAGCTGCTGCTATTTTCCAAATAGTGATAAGTTCCCAGTTTTCTTGACTCTGGGACTTTACATTGTCTAGTTTTTGTGTGTTTTTTTGTTTGTTTGTTTTGTCCACAATCTTTCTTCTTCCCCTCCACACTTACTTATCTGGCTAAGTCTTTGTTCTTTCTTGAGGTTTCACCTCAGATGTCACTTTTCTCTCGGAAGTCTTTACTGACTCCATCATCCACAGCAGTTAAGGGTAGGACCTCCTCCTAGAATGAAATCCAGGCCTTATCTGTCCATGTTCCTTTGCATGTGCTATAGTTGTTACATTGCAGACATCAACAAATTCTTATAGAGTCACCTTGAAGTCTTTACTTCTTAACCAAAAAAAAATTTTTTTTTATATTTTGGCCTCTTTTATTAGGTTTCTATTCATTTATTTTCGTTCATCTTTATTCTTCAGTCTGTGTGGGCCTCCGATTGCAGTGGCCTCTCTCGCTGCAGAGCACCAGTTCAGGGCGCGAGTGCTCCAGAGCTGTGGCTTGGTAGTTGGACGCATGGTTCCAGTCCCTCCGCAGCACGTGGGATCCTCCCAGGCCAGGGATCGAATTGTTGCCCCTTGCCCTGCAAGGCGAACTCTTTATTCACTGGACCACCAGAGAAGCCCATTAACAAATATTTTTGACAGTATTTTCTTTGGTATAAATTCACAGCGAAGTTTTTTTTTCTATCTGAACTGCATGGCTTGCATGATCTTAGTTCCGCAAACCAGAGATTGAACCTGGGCCACAGCAGTGGAAGCACTAAGCCCTAACTAGTGGAATGCCAGAGAATTCCCACGCCAAGATAAAGAATCATAGTTAAAGAGAATATTTTTGAACATCTATTTGTAAGAATTATACTGCTCATTAAGAAAGGTGTCCATTAAAAAAGGTGTCTATTAACAAAACTGCCCTCAGATTTTGTTGAGAAGGAACTCATTGACTTAGTCCAAAATTGTCTATAATTTTACTCCTGAAACGCATATGGTTTTTTCTTCAATTTCTCTATGAAAGAAAATAAAACTTGGTTAGACGTCTTTTTGAATTTCCTGTTTCTCCTATTGGAAGAAGTAATTTGGGATCCTAAGCATGTCAGGATTTTAAGTACATGTTCACTGTTACAACCAGTTGTCTTAGCTGCTGCATGAAGTTGTTTTTTTCCTTTTTGATAAAAATAAACAACTCCATATGCCTGGAAGGATACAATAAATGGTTCCAAAAAGAGCTTAATGGAAAATGATCAGTACATTATAGCTTAATGAAAATGTCAAAAATCAAAGTCTTCCTGGACAAATTGGTTTGGGGAAAGTTATGAAATTTGTCCTTTTCTTTAAAATTTGTAGGACCTCCTCCTAGAATGAAATCCAGGCCTTATCTGTCCATGTTCCTTTGCATGTGCTATAGTTGTTACATTGCAGACATCAACAAATTCTTATAGAGTCACCTTGAAGTCTTTACTTCTTAACCAAAAAAAAATTTTTTTTTATATTTTGGCCTCTTTTATTAGGTTTCTATTCATTTATTTTCGTTCATCTTTATTCTTCAGTCTGTGTGGGCCTCCGATTGCAGTGGCCTCTCTCGCTGCAGAGCACCAGTTCAGGGCGCGAGTGCTCCAGAGCTGTGGCTCGGTAGTTGGACGCATGGTTCCAGTCCCTCCGCAGCACGTGGGATCCTCCCAGGCCAGGGATCGAATTGTTGCCCCTTGCCCTGCAAGGCGAACTCTTTATTCACTGGACCACCAGAGAAGCCCATTAACAAATATTTTTGACAGTATTTTCTTTGGTATAAATTCACAGCGAAGTTTTTTTTTCTATCTGAACTGCATGGCTTGCATGATCTTAGTTCCGCAAACCAGAGATTGAACCTGGGCCACAGCAGTGGAAGCACTAAGCCCTAACTAGTGGAATGCCAGAGAATTCCCACGCCAAGATAAAGAATCATAGTTAAAGAGAATATTTTTGAACATCTATTTGTAAGAATTATACTGCTCATTAAGAAAGGTGTCCATTAAAAAAGGTGTCTATTAACAAAACTGCCCTCAGATTTTGTTGAGAAGGAACTCATTGACTTAGTCCAAAATTGTCTATAATTTTACTCCTGAAACGCATATGGTTTTTTCTTCAATTTCTCTATGAAAGAAAATAAAACTTGGTTAGACGTCTTTTTGAATTTCCTGTTTCTCCTATTGGAAGAAGTAATTTGGGATCCTAAGCATGTCAGGATTTTAAGTACATGTTCACTGTTACAACCAGTTGTCTTAGCTGCTGCATGAAGTTGTTTTTTTCCTTTTTGATAAAAATAAACAACTCCATATGCCTGGAAGGATACAGTAAATGGTTCCAAAAAGAGCTTAATGGAAAATGATCAGTACATTATAGCTTAATGAAAATGTCAAAAATCAAAGTCTTCCTGGACAAATTGGTTTGGGGAAAGTTATGAAATTTGTCCATTTTCTTTAAAATTTTACTTAGAAGAAATCTGGGCAGTGGGGAAGGTTGAAAGTCAGTTGATACTGGAAAGACAGAAGTAAGATGATCTTTATTCACAAGTATTGTATGTACAGAAAATATTAAAGAATGTTTTTACAAAGCTGGTAGAATAAGTGAAATTAGTAAAGTTTGTGGGTTAAAAGTCCAGTGTACAGAAATCAGTTGTTTTTAAATACTAGTAATGAAGAGACAAATTTTTAAAATGTCATTTGCAGTGGTGTTAAAAAAAAACCTACAAAATACTTAGGAATAAATGATCAAAATATGGGCATGACCTGTGATTAGAAAACAATGTGAAACATTGCTGAGAGAAATTAAAGACTTAGATCAGTGAAAAGATCTGTAATGTTTATAGATTGAAAACTCAGTATTTCCCTTTACCCAGAGGGATCTGTAGATACAAATAAATCCTACTCAAATTCACAGCAGGTACTTTTCTAAAAATTGACAACTGAATCTAAAATTTATGTTGAAACTAAAGTACCTAGAATAGCCAAAGCAATTTAGACACACAGGAAGAAAGTTGGGGCACTCTACTGCCTTACTTCAACACTTGGTATAAAGCTGCACTAATTAAGGTAGTGTAAAACTGGTATGCATCACTGTATCATTGGAACAAGCTAGAGGATCTAGAAATAAACCCCCACGTAACAGTCAATTAATTTTTTGTTGTTGTTGTTGTTTTTGTTTTTTTGGGGGGATGTGGGGAGGGAGCGGGGTGGGCCGGCCACTTCTATTGGTCTTTCATTTATCTATTTTCATCCATCTTTGTTCTTTGGCCCGTGTGGGCCTCCCATCGCAGTGGCCTCTGTTGTCGCAGAGCACTGGCTCTAGGCGCGTGCGCGCCAGAGTTCCGGCTCGGTAATTGGACACATCGGTCCAGCTGCTCCGCCACACATGGGATTTTCCCAGGCCAGGGATCAAACTGGCGCCCTTTGCACTGCAAGGCGGTGTCCTTACCCACTGGACCACCAGGGAAGCCCGCAATTAATTTTTGATAAAAGTACTCAGAATTCAATAGAGTATTGACAAAATAGTACTAGAACACTAGAGTATCCATAGGAAAAAAAAATGAGCCTTGACCTTTATGTCCGCCATGCACATAAGTTAACTCAAAATGTATAATTATGAGTCTAAGTATAAAACTTTAAATTTTTAGAAGAAGACATAGAAGAAATTGCTTGTTACTTTGGAGTTAGTACAAATTGCTTAGGGCACTGAAAACTGCTAATTATAAAGGAGACAATAATTCATTGTACTTTGTCAATATTGAAAACGACTGCTTTGGAAGACACCATAAAATAAGATAAAAAGGGGGCTTCCCTTGGTGGTCCAGTGGGTAAGGACACCGCCTTGCCGTGCAAGGGGCGCCGGTTCGATCCCTGGCCTGGGAAGATCCCACGTGCCGCGGAGCGGCTGGACCGATGTGTCCAACTACCGAGCCGGAGCTCTGGATAAAAATAGAGAAAGACCAATAGATGCGGCCCACCTGCTCCCCTCCCTGCCCAACCCGACCCCCGCCCAAAGTAAATAAATAAATAAATAAATCTTTTAAAAAAAAAAAAAGATAAAAAGGGAAGCCGCCTAATGAGAGAAGACATCTGTAATAACTGTATCAGCAAAAGACATCCTGAATATATAAAAAACTCTTGTAACATAAAAGCAAAGAGACAAAGAACCTGCGCTTGTTTGTTTTTTTTTTAATGGCCAAAATAATTGAATAGACACTTCATCAAAGATGCTATTAAAAGCCAGATAAACCCATCAAAGAAACTATGTTAATCCTCAGGGCAATGCAAATTAAAGCAACAGTAAGAAACTACTGTACACCCACCAGAATGACTGAAAAAGACTGACAACATGAAGTTTTGACGTGTTTGTGGAGCAAGTAGAGCCCATGCAAGGCACCTGCGGGCCTCTGTTGCGCATGGCCTGGTTAGGCCTGGCCAGGTTCGCGCCGAGTTCCGCAATTGGCCATGTCCCTGCTCCGCCACACATGGGATTTTCCCAGGCCAGGGATCAAACTGGCGCCTTTGCACTGCAAGGCGGTGTCCTTACCCACTGGACCACCAGGGAAGCCCGCAATTAATTTTTGATAAAAGTACTCAGAATTCAATAGAGTATTGACAAAATAGTACTAGAACACTAGAGTATCCATAGGAAAAAAAAATGAGCCTTGACCTTTATGTCCGCCATGCACATAAGTTAACTCAAAATGTATAATTATGAGTCTAAGTATAAAACTTTAAATTTTTAGAAGAAGACATAGAAGAAATTGCTTGTTACTTTGGAGTTAGTACAAATTGCTTAGGGCACTGAAAACTGCTAATTATAAAGGAGACAATAATTCATTGTACTTTGTCAATATTGAAAACGACTGCTTTGGAAGACACCATAAAATAAGATAAAAAGGGGGCTTCCCTTGGTGGTCCAGTGGGTAAGGACACCGCCTTGCCGTGCAAGGGGCGCCGGTTCGATCCCTGGCCTGGGAAGATCCCACGTGCCGCGGAGCGGCTGGACCGATGTGTCCAACTACCGAGCCGGAGCTCTGGATAAAAATAGAGAAAGACCAATAGATGCGGCCCACCTGCTCCCCTCCCTGCCCAACCCGACCCCCGCCCAAAGTAAATAAATAAATAAATAAATCTTTTAAAAAAAAAAAAAGATAAAAAGGGAAGCCGCCTAATGAGAGAAGACATCTGTAATAACTGTATCAGCAAAAGACATCCTGAATATATAAAAAACTCTTGTAACATAAAAGCAAAGAGACAAAGAACCTGCGCTTGTTTGTTTTTTTTTTAATGGCCAAAATAATTGAATAGACACTTCATCAAAGATGCTATTAAAAGCCAGATAAACCCATCAAAGAAACTATGTTAATCCTCAGGGCAATGCAAATTAAAGCAACAGTAAGAAACTACTGTACACCCACCAGAATGACTGAAAAAGACTGACAACATGAAGTTTTGACGTGTTTGTGGAGCAAGTAGAGCCCATGCAAGGCACTTTGAAAAATTGTTTGGCACACAGTCTTAAAAAATTAAACATGAGCTTACCATACAGCCCAGCAATCTCATTCCTATTTACCCAAGATAAATGAAAATGTGTGTCAGTCGTACAGTGACTTCTTCATTGATTCATAGAAGCATTATTCATGATAGCCAAACACTTAGAAAGAACCCAGATTTTATCAGCTGGTGACTGGATGAACAGTTTAATCCATATAGTGTTTATTATGTTTAATCCATACAGTGGAAAACCACTCAGTAATAAAAAGAAGCTTGCTAGCATTATATATAATAACATGGAGGAATGTCAGAAGCATTTTATTGAGAGAAAGAAGCCAGCCTCAAAGGACCACTTATTGTGTGGTTCTGTTCATATGAAATTCCTGAAAAGATGAAGCAGTGGTGATAGAATACAGATCCTTAGACAGGGAGCAGGGGTGGGAGGGGAGGGAATTGACTGCAAAGGGGCATGAATCAACTTGTTAAAGTAACGGGAAATGTTCTGCATCGTGGTTGTGTAGAGATTACATACTAAATACATTTATGTAAATGTAATTTTATACAACAGATTTGTAGATTTTATATGTAAATTGTACTTCAGTCAGTAAGGCCAATTGAAAAACTGGACAAGAGATGTGAACATGTATTTTACAAAGGGGGACATGTCCTGTGGTCACATAAAAAGAAGTTCAGCATTGCTGGTCACTGTGGAAATGCTAATTAAAACCACAATAAGATACCTAGTACACACCCACTAGAATGTCTGCGTTTCAAGAATTGTGGGGATCAGGAGCAGCTGGAGTGCCAGTACACGGCTGGTGGAAACGTCAGAGGATTCAGCCATTTTGGAAAGTAACTTGACAGTTTCGTATGAAGTTTACCTTTTGACCCTGCCAATCTGCTCCTAAGTTGTTGATGAGAATGTGTAAAAAAATGATCATTGAATTCTTAAGCTTTTTTTTAAAAAAAGTTAATCCTCAGGGCAATGCAAATTAAAGCAACAGTAAGAAACTACTGTACACCCACCAGAATGACTGAAAAAGACTGACAACATGAAGTTTTGACGTGTTTGTGGAGCAAGTAGAGCCCATGCAAGGCACTTTGAAAAATTGTTTGGCACACAGTCTTAAAAAATTAAACATGAGCTTACCATACAGCCCAGCAATCTCATTCCTATTTACCCAAGATAAATGAAAATGTGTGTCAGTCGTACAGTGACTTCTTCATTGATTCATAGAAGCATTATTCATGATAGCCAAACACTTAGAAAGAACCCAGATTTTATCAGCTGGTGACTGGATGAACAGTTTAATCCATATAGTGTTTATTATGTTTAATCCATACAGTGGAAAACCACTCAGTAATAAAAAGAAGCTTGCTAGCATTATATATAATAACATGGAGGAATGTCAGAAGCATTTTATTGAGAGAAAGAAGCCAGCCTCAAAGGACCACTTATTGTGTGGTTCTGTTCATATGAAATTCCTGAAAAGATGAAGCAGTGGTGATAGAATACAGATCCTTAGACAGGGAGCAGGGGTGGGAGGGGAGGGAATTGACTGCAAAGGGGCATGAATCAACTTGTTAAAGTAATGGGAAATGTTCTGCATCGTGGTTGTGTAGAGATTACATACTAAATACATTTATGTAAATGTAATTTTATACAACAGATTTGTAGATTTTATATGTAAATTGTACTTCAGTCAGTAAGGCCAATTGAAAAACTGGACAAGAGATGTGAACATGTATTTTACAAAGGGGGACATGTCCTGTGGTCACATAAAAAGAAGTTCAGCATTGCTGGTCACTGTGGAAATGCTAATTAAAACCACAATAAGATACCTAGTACACACCCACTAGAATGTCTGCGTTTCAAGAATTGTGGGGATCAGGAGCAGCTGGAGTGCCAGTACACGGCTGGTGGAAACGTCAGAGGATTCAGCCATTTTGGAAAGTAACTTGACAGTTTCGTATGAAGTTTACCTTTTGACCCTGCCAATCTGCTCCTAAGTTGTTGATGAGAATGTGTAAAAAAATGATCATTGAATTCTTAGAATAGCTGTTTTATTATATGCAAATTATACCTTAATAAAGTAGTTTTAAATATCAAAATTTTTAAAAATCTGAATAATCTTGGAGAAAAATAACTATATAGCAAAGTATAAAGTATACTTTAATCTTTTTCCCAGCATGTTTTTCCTACAAGACAATTTTGCTGAGCAGGTCATTAAACAAGGACCCAGAGTACGTGTGGATATTTATTCCAAAATTGTTGATAATAGCAGAAATTTGGAAATAACCTAAAAGCTCATCAATGATATAGTAGTATTAAGAACAATAATACATCTATGTCATAGATTAGCCCTTTTAAAATGGTACAGTATGTAGTCTATTACTTAGTGATTCCACTGTTAGATATATATCTAATCGAAATGACACAAAGACCTACATGAATATTACTAACACTTCTATTCATAATAGTAAAAGAACTGAAAGCTGCTTACTGGCAGTAAAATGGATAATTTCTGATTTATTCAAGCAGTAGCATACTGTAGTGAGTATGAAAGATCTGTAGCTACATGGAATAACATGAATGAAGTCTTACAGTGAAAGAGTCAAGACAGAGCTTGGTACACTTGGTATAATGTATTTATATAGTGCTTAGAAATAGACAGCAGTAACCTGTAGTGTTAGAAGCTAGCATAGTATCATTGGGAGGAACAGTGGCTGGAATCAGGCTAAACAGAGGGTTCCTGGGGAACCAATCTGCTGCTTGATCTGGGTGCTGGTAACTCAGATGTATTCAGTTTGTGAAAGCTCATTGAGCTATAAAAGTAATATTTGTGCACTTGTTTTATGAAGGTTATAGTAAAATAAGGACTTCCCTGGCAGCCCAGTGCATTATGACTTCGCATTTCCACTACAGGGCTCATGGGTTTAGTCACTGCTCAGGGAACTAAGATCCACATGCTGTGTGGCACAGCAAAAATAAATAAAAACCCACCTAAAATTAAAAGGCCTGAGAAATGTCTGAGGTTTTGTTAAAGTTGTAATTTGGTGCCTTTAGGGGATACTAAAGGAAGCTTTTCTTTCTTCATACTTTTCAAATAATTAAAAATTTTTATATAAGTGTAATCTCATATGTTCAGAAAAATAACATTGTACAAATAAATATTTTCACAGATTCTCATACATTAGGTCCTTGACTTTTCTTTTTTAATTTTTAAATATGTTACAAGTTCTCATGGTCCAAAATTCCAAAGAGAAAAAGAGTATACACTGAAGAGTATCTCTCTTTCCTGTTCCCCACTTACCACTTTCTTTCCGTTCAGGCAACCAAGGTGGTTTAGAGATATGATATCACTGCACAAATGCAAATATGTTTGTTTGTGTGTATTTTATTTACTTTTAATCTGTGTTGTACCTTGCTGTTTTCATATATCTTTTTCCCATAAGAGTACCTAAAAAGTTTAATTGCTTTATTTTTATAGTTGCATAGTGCCATAATTTATATAAACAGTCCCCTGTTGATGGACATGTAGATTTTTTTTTTCTTGTTTTTTTGGGAGGGTGAGCACTTTTACTGGTCTTTCATTTATCTATTTTCATCCATCTTTGTTCTTTGGCCTGTGTGAACCTCCCATCACAGTGGCTCTCTCGCTGCAGAGCACTGGCTCTGGGCGCATGTGCTCCAGAGCTCTGGCTCGGTAGTTGGACACATTGGTCCAGCCGTTCCGTGGCATGTGGGATCTTCCCAAGCCAGATCGAACCGCGCCTTGCACTGCAAGGCGATAACCTGTAGTGTTAGAAGATAGCATAGTATCATTGGGAGGAACAGTGGCTGGAATCAGGCTAAACAGAGGGTTCCTGGGGAACCAATCTGCTGCTTGATCTGGGTGCTGGTAACTCAGATGTATTCAGTTTGTGAAAGCTCATTGAGCTATAAAAGTAATATTTGTGCACTTGTTTTATGAAGGTTATAGTAAAATAAGGACTTCCCTGGCAGCCCAGTGCATTATGACTTCGCATTTCCACTACAGGGCTCATGGGTTTAGTCACTGCTCAGGGAACTAAGATCCACATGCTGTGTGGCACAGCAAAAATAAATAAAAACCCACCTAAAATTAAAAGGCCTGAGAAATGTCTGAGGTTTTGTTAAAGTTGTAATTTGGTGCCTTTAGGGGATACTAAAGGAAGCTTTTCTTTCTTCATACTTTTTCAAATAATTAAAAATTTTTATATAAGTGTAATCTCATATGTTCAGAAAAATAACATTGTACAAATAAATATTTTCACAGATTCTCATACATTAGGTCCTTGACTTTTCTTTTTTAATTTTTAAATATGTTACAAGTTCTCATGGTCCAAAATTCCAAAGAGAAAAAGAGTATACACTGAAGAGTATCTCTCTTTCCTGTTCCCCACTTACCACTTTCTTTCCGTTCAGGCAACCAAGGTGGTTTAGAGATATGATATCACTGCACAAATGCAAATATGTTTGTTTGTGTGTATTTTATTTACTTTTAATCTGTGTTGTACCTTGCTGTTTTCATATATCTTTTTCCCATAAGAGTACCTAAAAAGTTTAATTGCTTTATTTTTATAGTTGCATAGTGCCATAATTTATATAAACAGTCCCCTGTTGATGGACATGTAGATTTTTTTTTTCTTGTTTTTTTGGAAGGGTGAGCACTTTTACTGGTCTTTCATTTATCTATTTTCATCCATCTTTGTTCTTTGGCCTGTGTGAACCTCCCATCACAGTGGCTCTCTCGCTGCAGAGCACTGGCTCTGGGCGCATGTGCTCCAGAGCTCTGGCTCGGTAGTTGGACACATTGGTCCAGCCGTTCCGTGGCATGTGGGATCTTCCCAAGCCAGGGATCGAACCGGCGCCCCTTGCACTGCAAGGCGATGTCCTTACCCACTGGACCACTAGGGAAGCCCGACATGTAGATTTTTTTCACTTTCTTTCCTGTATAAAAATGCTGAAACAAATAACTTAATTCATTTATACATATGCTTTATACCTATAGGATACATCCCTAAAGGTGGAATTGTTGAGTCTCAAAGGGTACATGCGTTGTAATAACAGTAGAGCTTTACTTGTTCACTCTATAGGGATATGGACTAAGAAATTTCTCTCGCTGCCGAGCACTGGCTCTGGGAACATGGGCTCCAGAGCTCCAGCTCAGTAGTTGGACACATCAGTCTAGCCACTCCGTGGCACATGGGATCTTCCCATGCCATGATCCAACCGGCACCGCTTGCACTGCAAGGCAGTGTCCTTACCCACTGGACCACCAGGGAAGCCCCCTAAAGTAATCTTTTTAATATTAAGTTTTCATAATTTTTTAAATAAGTATTTTAAATGAAATTGTCTTATATCTTATATTACAATCTTAACCACTTGAGTGCATTTTAGATAGTTATCAGGCCCTTTGTTCCTACCAGCTGGAAAACCACAATATTTAAAGCAAGTCCTTTGTTCCATAGAAGTGTGACTTTTGAGTTTGCTTTCTGTCAGGGAAATTTGATGCCCAAATTCTCCTTGTTAAGAAAATCCTACAAGGAAGTGGTCAGCTTATCAACCTAGAAACTTAACTGCAGGTGCCAAGCTTGTATGTGCTCTTCTAGTAATTAATATTGGAAGGGCGTGACATGTTGTTTCACCCTTCCTGTCTTCACTAGTCAATGACGAATCTAGTCGAGATGCTGAAGTCACTGCCAGGGAGCACGTGGGTTCCAGCAGCTCCCTGCAGTCCCGTGAAGAGAAGCAAGAGCCTGTTGTGGTAAGGCCCTATCCACAGGTGCAGATGTTGTCTACACACCATGCTGTCGCGTCGGGCACACCTGTCACAGTGACAGCCCCACCAGCACATCTGACGCCAGCAGTGCCACTCTCATTTTCGGAGGGACTTATGAAGGTAATGGAGAGGTCTAAAATTTCATATTGAACCACAGCTAAAAACTGGCTAGTATTTCAGACAATGCTCAGAGTCTGAGGCTGGATCCTAGGATCGTAGCTTTTTCTTGTTGACCTGTCAGTTCAGTCGCTGTCTAACTCAGACTGCCACTGTTTTGCAGTGTCTAGTCTCGTACCGCTGGGCAGTTGTCATCATAGGATCTTTTCTAGTATCCACTTTGACATTGATTTGATTCAGAAGTTATGAACTGACTAGTGTAGTTTTATCTTGGAGTGCCATTCTTCTTCAAGATTTTACTTGCTAATTTGGGGGTATCTGAGAACATTCCTTATGCATTACCTTGTGTTTCAGTTACTGGGAGTTTTGTTTACTTCCACCCAGACTTGGGAGGCAGCACACAGTATAGAAGAAAGAATGTGGGCTGTGAGCCATAGAGGTCTGGGCTTTATTCCCAGTTGCTCTAAATGATAATTGCATGTCCCCGGATTCTTCCCATGCCATGATCCAGACGTTGATGAAAGTTTACCCACAAAATAAAGTAATCTTTTAATATTAAGTTTTCATAATTTTAAATAAGTATTTTAAATGAAATTGTCTTATATCTTATATTACAATCTTAACCACTTGAGTGCATTTTAGATAGTTATCAGGCCCTTTGTTCCTACCAGCTGGAAAACCACAATATTTAAAGCAAGTCCTTTGTTCCATAGAAGTGTGACTTTTGAGTTTGCTTTCTGTCAGGGAAATTTGATGCCCAAATTCTCCTTGTTAAGAAAATCCTACAAGGAAGTGGTCAGCTTATCAACCTAGAAACTTAACTGCAGGTGCCAAGCTTGTATGTGCTCTTCTAGTAATTAATATTGGAAGGGCGTGACATGTTGTTTCACCCTTCCTGTCTTCACTAGTCAATGACGAATCTAGTCGAGATGCTGAAGTCACTGCCAGGGAGCACGTGGGTTCCAGCAGCTCCCTGCAGTCCCGTGAAGAGAAGCAAGAGCCTGTTGTGGTAAGGCCCTATCCACAGGTGCAGATGTTGTCTACACACCATGCTGTCGCGTCGGGCACACCTGTCACAGTGACAGCCCCACCAGCACATCTGACGCCAGCAGTGCCACTCTCATTTTCGGAGGGACTTATGAAGGTAATGGAGAGGTCTAAAATTTCATATTGAACCACAGCTAAAAACTGGCTAGTATTTCAGACAATGCTCAGAGTCTGAGGCTAGATCCTAGGATCGTAGCTTTTTCTTGTTGACCTGTCAGTTCAGTCGCTGTCTAACTCAGACTTCCACTGTTTTGCAGTGTCTAGTCTCGTACCGCTGGGCAGTTGTCATCATAGGATCTTTTCTAGTATCCACTTTGACATTGATTTGATTCAGAAGTTATGGACTGACTAGTGTAGTTTTATCTTGGAGTGCCATTCTTCAAGATTTTACTTGCTAATTTGGGGGTATCTGAGAACATTCCTTATGCATTACCTTGTGTTTCAGTTACTGGGAGTTTTGTTTACTTCCACCCAGACTTGGGAGGCAGCACACAGTATAGAAGAAAGAATGTGGGCTGTGAGCCATAGAGGTCTGGGCTTTATTCCCAGTTCTCATTTTTACTGTCAGTGTGGCTTTGAGTAAGGGACTTAGCCTTGCTTCGTATGTTTCC
Source organism: Tragulus kanchil (assembly GCA_022376925.1). NCBI lineage: Eukaryota > Metazoa > Chordata > Mammalia > Artiodactyla > Tragulidae > Tragulus > Tragulus kanchil. Next base: position 24,369,658 of record JAIOJX010000026.1, read on the forward strand.
ACTTCTGTAAGATGGAAATGGTAGTACTTCAGTGGAAAAGCTATGATGCTAAGAGATAAAATATGCAAGGCTTCTGGCATCTTCCTGGCACTCCCCAGGTTTGATCTGTATACATATATAGAATGAAATGCATCACTACTATAAAACCGTTGATATGTTTCATGTGGTTTTCTGTTCGCAGCCACCCCCGAAGCCCACCATGCCTAGCCGTCCCATTGCTCCTGCTCCACCTTCTACCTTGTCACTTCCTCCCAAGGTTCCAGGGCAAGTTACTGTTACCATGGAGAGTAGCATCCCTCAAGCTTCAGCCATTCCTGTGGCAACAATCAGTGGACAACAGGTTTTTTTTCCTCTTAATTTGCTGATTTTCAAACTGAGATGCCAAACTGTTGATCATTATTGAATGCCTGCAGACATTAGACACTGGACTAAATAAAAAATTAACTGGTTACTGGTATTTGCAAGGGGACAGGATAGAGTTGACCCAGAAGTGTGGCATAGGGAGTCAGACAGACACGTACAGTGGTCTTGTCACTCCATCCGTGTGTACTGAGTGTCCGCTATGTATGAGACTCCACCCACAATGTGGTAAACAAACCTAGACAGGACAGCCCATGTCTGAGCTCAGAGTCCAGTTGTGCTTTGTTGTAGGTACTGAGCTCTAGTCGGCCGAGAACAGCAGTAGTGCTTCTCTAGGTTATTCTCTGAGGAGAGTGATGTGTATCTCTTGGGTGACTGGCAGGTTCCCTAAGCAGCCTACCAGTCATGAACTTTTATTTTAAAGTCTAATGTTAACTTAATTTTCTTTTTTTGAAATTGCAGTCCTCCTCCATATTATGCATTTAACTTACTTAAATATTTTATTTTATTTATTTTATTTTTTTTAAATTTTTTAAATTTATTTATCTTTTGGAGAGGGGGGGGGGGAGGGGGGGGATGGGCGGGCCACTTCCACTGGTCTTTCATTTCTCCATTTTCATCCATCTTTGTTCTTTGGCTCTTGTGGGCCTCCCATTGCGGTGGCCACTGTCGTCGCAGAGCACCAGCTCTGGGTGCACGCGCACCAGAGCTCTGGCTCAGTAATTGGACACATCAGTCCAGCCGCTCCGCAGCACATGGGATCTTCCCAGGCCAGGGCTCAAACCGGCGCCCCTTGCACTGCAAGGCAGTGTCTTTACCCATTGGACCACCAGGGGAAGCCCTATTTAAATATTTTAAATTACTTACCAATGAAAACTGAATCTCAAAACTTCTCCTTCAAGTTTCCAAGAAAAAAAATTGATGTTCCAAAAAGATGCATTGAGGTTTTTTTCATTTTGTCATACTGCTGAATATTCCCCAAAGTGCTGAAATGTCCACCTGAGAATCAGGGTTGGGCGAGTGTGAGGAGGGAACACTGGAGGGTGAGCTGAAGAACTGACAGGGGGATAAGAAACACCTGTACCCCAATGTTCATTGCAGCTCTCTATACAATAGCTAGAACATAGAAGCAACCTAGATGCCCATCGATAAACGGATGGATACAAAAGCTCTGGTACATATATACAATGGAATACTACACAGCTGTAAAGAGAAATGCAGAAGAATCAGCCCTAATGAGGTCGCTGAATCTAGAACGTATCATAAAAAGTGAAGTCAGTCAGAAAGAGAAGGACAAATACAATATATTAACACATATATATGGAATCTAGTAGGATGGTGATGATGGCACACGCAGTGAAGTGATGGAAAGACAGACATGGACAGTGGACATAGGGACATTGTGGGGAAGGAACAGAGGGTGGGAGGTGTAAAGGAAGTAGCATGAAGGCCTGTACTATCATAAGTGAAGAAAATAGCTCTAGTCATTGCTCTGTGAGAAAAGCGGACCCTTCAAGGGTGCTGTGTGATGGTCGGGAGGGGTGGGAAGAGGGGGATATACATATGACTAATCTGGGAACATACATATCTGTAAACAACAAAACTCTGTAAAAGTTAAAAGTAAAATAAAAGTTAAAAAAAAAAAAAGAAATCCAAAAAAAATATTGGCGGGGAAAAAAAAAAAAGAACCAACAGGGGAATGCCTGTTGATGTTGACCAAATTTATTTAGAAATCCTAGCTAGTATAAAGAATGCATAAGTGTAGTGGCATGCAAAGGAAATAAGAGAAAATAAGCTATTGGCCAGGACAGAGAAAGCAAGGGTAAAAGACTACTGCTGAAGATGAGGTTGTCTGAAAGTGTTCAGTCAAATGTGTCATTAGTGACAGGAATGTAGCAATAGTTAGACCCAAGGCAGCTGCTGGGCCCTTCCTGTCACCACATATCTGCTGGCACAGGTCATCCGTCAGGCAATACACTGTAAAGAGAGTGAAATGTCCTGTCCCTTGGGGTGCTCACTATCTATAAGGAACAACCCAGTTCCCTTGGGGTGCTCCCCTTGGAAATAACATCCCATCCTGCTGAATATTCCCCAAAGTGCTGAAATGTCCACCTGAGAATCAGGGTTGGGCGAGTGTGAGGAGGGAACACTGGAGGGTGAGCTGAAGAACTGACAGGGGATAAGAAACACCTGTACCCCAATGTTCATTGCAGCTCTCTATACAATAGCTAGAACATAGAAGCAACCTAGATGCCCATCGATAAACGGATGGATACAAAAGCTCTGGTACATATATACAATGGAATACTACACAGCTGTAAAGAGAAATGCAGAAGAATCAGCCCTAATGAGGTCGCTGAATCTAGAACGTATCATAAAAAGTGAAGTCAGTCAGAAAGAGAAGGACAAATACAATATATTAACACATATATATGGAATCTAGTAGGATGGTGATGATGGCACACGCAGTGAAGTGATGGAAAGACAGACATGGACAGTGGACATAGGGACATTGTGGGGAAGGAACAGAGGGTGGGAGGCGTAAAGGAAGTAGCATGAAGGCCTGTACTATCATAAGTGAAGAAAATAGCTCTAGTCATTGCTCTGTGAGAAAAGCGGACCCTTCAAGGGTGCTGTGTGATGGTCGGGAGGGGTGGGAAGAGGGGGATATACATATGACTAATCTGGGAACATACATATCTGTAAACAACAAAACTCTGTAAAAGTTAAAAGTAAAATAAAAGTTAAAAAAAAAAAAAGAAATCCAAAAAAAATATTGGCGGGGAAAAAAAAAAAGAACCAACAGGGGAATGCCTGTTGATGTTGACCAAATTTATTTAGAAATCCTAGCTAGTATAAAGAATGCATAAGTGTAGTGGCATGCAAAGGAAATAAGAGAAAATAAGCTATTGGCCAGGACAGAGAAAGCAAGGGTAAAAGACTACTGCTGAAGATGAGGTTGTCTGAAAGTGTTCAGTCAAATGTGTCATTAGTGACAGGAATGTAGCAATAGTTAGACCCAAGGCAGCTGCTGGGCCCTTCCTGTCACCACATATCTGCTGGCACAGGTCATCCGTCAGGCAATACACTGTAAAGAGAGTGAAATGTCCTGTCCCTTGGGGTGCTCACTATCTATAAGGAACAACCCAGCCCACATTTAGAGGCAGCTGGCTTCCTAGAAGCAGTGCCTAAGCACTCATGGCTAAGACCAGGCACTTGGAAATAACATCCCATCCTGTTTCTTGCAGGGACACCCCAGTAACCTGCATCACATCATGACCACAAACGTGCAGATGTCCATCATCCGCAGCAGTGCCCCTGGGCCCCCTCTTCACATCGGAGCTTCTCATTTACCTCGAGGTAAAGGCTGCGTGTTTTGTTAAGACTCTTGAAATGTAATGACAGGTGTACATTTGGTAAAAGCTATGGTACAAACCATATCCAGAATGAACTTTTTAAAGTTGCAGGACAGGAGAAATAAACTTAGATTAATGCACATTTTTATCATGGCCTAATAGATGCTTATTAAAGTTGTATCAACAAGTATTTGTATGTGTGTAAACCTGAAGCAGTTCAGATTCTTAGCATGGTCTAAAAGTTGTCCTTTGTAAGGAGGAACTCCTGAAAGCTATGGTAGTCTAAATGTGGTCTTCGTTTTTAATAAATAAGTCACAAATGTTAATACTGAGCATTTTTGAAGTTTCATGGAAACAGTTACTCAGATCTCTTTATTCACGTGGCAATAAGTTGAATTTATTCTTTTTTTTTTTTAAGTATTTATGTATTTATTTGGGGGGTGGGGTGGAGAGGGAGGGGGACGGGCGGGCCACTTCTATTGATCTTTCATTTGTCTGTTTTCATCCATCTTTGTTCTTTGGCCTGTGTGGGCCTCCCATCGCGGTGGCCTCTGTTATCGCAGAGCACCAGCTCTGGGCACATGCGCTCCAGAGCTCCAGCTCAGTAATTGGACACATCGGTCCAGCCGCTCCGCGGCACATGGGATCTTCCCAGGCCAGGGATCGAACTGGTGCCCCTTGCACTGCAAGGCGGTGTCCTTACCCACTGGACTACCAGGGAAGCCCTGAATTTATTCTTAAAATTATGTTTTAATAGGTTGTATGGTATTAAGTTTAATGAGATTTTTCAACTACTTGATCAGAAATTGTCACCTGTTAGAGAGGATAAAATTATTATTGGAAAAATCATGCTAGTGAATGCTGTCTCTTAACACACCTTGGTGGTTCTAAGAATGAGGTTCTGAAACTAGAGGAGGGCATCCAGTTAGGTCAAAATTAATACGTGTGAGCTTCCTTGGTGGTCCAGTGGGTAAGGACACCGCCTTGCAGTACAAGGGGTGCTGGTTCGATCCCTGGCCTGCGAAGATCCCATGTGCCGCGGAGCAGCTGGACCGATGTGTCCAATTACCGAGCCAGAGCTCTAGAGCACATGCGCCCAGAGCCGGTGCTCTGCGACAACAGAGGCCACCGTGATGGGAGGCCCACACGGGCCAAAGAACAAAAATGGATGAAACTGAATAAATGAAAGACCAATAGAAGTGGCCCACCTGCTCCCCTCCCTTCCCAACTTGCCCCCCCCCAAAAAAAAATAAATTAAAAAAAATTAATACATGTGCCCCTTTCCCAGTGCTGTCATTGGCACTGGTGGTTCAAGTGAATGCAGCCATCTGGTGGCTTTACTACTGGAGCCTTGGCCTTAACAATGGTAATACCACCATGCTGTGCTTCACTGCTTCATACTTGCAGTTAAAAAAAAAATGGCCAGTTTCATAAAAGAACATCCTTGGAGAAGCAATACAGATCATTAACCTTAGGCAGTCTCAGCCCTTGAGTGCATGTTTTGTTAATTTCCTATGTGATAAAATGGGAAATATACATCAAGCATTTGAACTGAACACTGACATACTGAGCTTATAGGGAATATAACTGCAGCTGTTTAAATCATGAACCCAGAAGCCATACTAATGAAAAACTTGTTTTCTAGGTGCAGCAGCTGCTGCTGTGATGTCCAGTTCTAAAGTAACCACGGTCCTGAGGCCAACTTCCCAGTTGCCAAATGCTGCTACAGCTCAGCCGGCAGTACAGCACATCATTCACCAACCAATCCAGGCACGCCAGGGTTGTGGGTAGTCAGCCAACAAGTGTTAAGAGTCTGCTCTGAGTTCCTCACTCTGCTGGGCACTGTATGAGTCCTTCAACCTCCAGTGACTTTTGATCTAGTTGCCAAGGTGTAGAAGAAGGCTGAATTATATACAGTGTCATGGGATCTGCTGTGAGAATTTAGGAGAGAGGTAGGGAGGGAGGGCTTTTTGTAGGGATGGGTGTGGCAGTTGAGGTTCAGAGAAGTGAAGAGGGAGTGAAGGGAGCAGTGCTGTGAACAAGGCAAGGAGGATAGTTGTGGTTGTAGAGTGTGGAGTAAAGACTGGGTAGAACTAAGGAGTTCTAGGATAGGGGTGTGTGAACCCCTGAACATTTTAAGCACATTTTTATGCACATAGGTATGTGTTTTGAAGAAGAGGTCCCTACCTTTCAGCTTTTTTAAAGAAAATCTGTGATCTCCATGCTGCTGAAGAATAGCATATTAGTATCTGATACCAGTTCTCTAATTTGAGACTCTTAAGGCAGAGTGTAACCTTGGTTTTTTACATAGTAGAAAGCTACTGCTTTCTGTATTTTTTGAATATAGTGATATATGGTCAAAGAAATATCTCTGAGAGATTAATCTAGGTGAACTACATACAGAATATGGAAGTTCAGTGGCTCTGAGGGCCAGGCTGGTAGCATGTATGAGACAGCTAGGCTTAAGATGATAAGGCTGATTACGATTCTGGGTAGAATATGTTTAGCCTAGAGCTTTCACATTAAAACAAAAGATCTTCTGGGTGATCAAATTCATTTGGGGACTAACTAGGACCCCAGAAGTATAATGTTAGGAAGAATTGGAAAAAGGAGAACCAAGATAAGGAGCTCAATAGGGAGAAAACAGTAAAGCAGACCTAACATGAGACAACAGGCTGTGAGGGCCGTACTCTGGGTACAGGTCTGCAGGTCAAAAGTGGACAGTTGACCTGCATGTGTTAGGATCAGGAAAGAGGGACTATTCGAGAGCTCAGATGATGGGAGGAACTGATGGTGAACAAGCAAGGGCATTCCAGTGTGGAATTGGTTTGCCCGGTGACGATTTGACACACAGATGTAGGAGTAAGGGAAGTATATCTATAGGAAAGCATCTGGGACCCAGTGTCTGCATCTTCTGCAGGCAAAGAATGCCGTTACCAGGTATTTGCATTTTTTTGCCCTTAGATGGTGTGAGAGCCAGCAGTTCATTTGGTCCTCAGTAGACCCTCTGTAGAGGGTTGTATAGTCATGAAAAGTGTCTGCTCTAAGACCAGCAACAGATCTGTGGGACTTAGTGCTGAAGGGTTAACTTGCAGCTTGTTCTAATAGTAGGACAGAATTTTGAATCTAGTCATATTTGAAAAGGAGGGACTTATATACTGTCCCGTCAGAGTTGAATATTTTGGGATAATTCTGACGCTTGGCCTTCTGTAACAACCTGTCTGAAAAGAGTGCTCCTTAATGAGAATGGGGAAAATTTACTTTTATGGCCCGTGTTTCACGTTATACTTGTAGTGTTTGGCATACTCTATTTTGCTTTTTGTTCTAAGTGAAATATTTTTTCTCTTCTTTTGGTAGTCTCGTCCACCTGTGACCACCTCTAACACCATCCCTCCTGCTGTGGTAGCAACTGTGTCAGCCACCAGAGCTCAGTCTCCAGTCATTACTACAACAGCAGCCCATGCCACTGATTCCTCACTTAGGTATATTTGGGGACTTGAAGATCAGCCATCTTCTCCTCTTCTCTTCTCTCCCCTTTTTTTTCTCTTCCTTCATTCCTTCATTCAGCTCAGTATTTATTGAGCGCTATTTTATTTTGTTTTGTTTTCTTTTTTCAAATGAGCTGTGTAGTGGTTTCGTTACTAAGGTTAAAGCAGTGAACAAATAAAAAGAAACTACTGCCCCCATAGAGTTTGTCTTTTTAGGAACTATGGCTGGAGACATGCAATTTTATATATATATGTATGTATGTATATGGTTTCTTAAGTGGTAAAGAATGTTTTCGGGAAACATTAGGTAGGGCGAATGGGATTTGGAATGACAGAGTAGGCAGTACAGGGGGCTTACTCTTTCATATAAGGAAGGGCTTTGTTAATAATACATTTGAACAGAAAATGGAAAGATGTGGTGAAATGAGCCCTGTGGTTGTCTGGGATACGTGTCCTAGGCATTGAGAATAGTCAAAGCAAAGGCCCTGAGAAAGGACTGTGTTCACTGCATGAAGAGGCAGCAAGAGGCTGATAGCATGAGGGTGGCCAGAGGCCCGCAGACCACCGTGAGCCTTAGGAGCCACGCTGAGAACTTGGCTTGTGTGGATACCATGGGAGGCCTTAGCAGAGTTTGGAGCAGAGCAACCCATGATCTGAAGCATTTGGATCATCGTGTTTCCTGGGGTGAGTAGGCTGCAGGGAAGGCAAGTTGAGAACAGATTGGTGAGAAAGGGACAGCAGAAATCCAGAGAGATGGTCGTTGGAGGTGGGAAGACTTAGTTAGATTCTGAATGGAATCTTGAGGATAGTGGAGAGGGTTTCCAGGGAATAACATATGGACTGTGGGAGAAGAGAGCAGTCAGGATCACGCCAGCACCAGCTGGCTCTGCAGCTGGGAGAGTGGAGTCGCCCTGACTTGAGAGGAGGAGCAGCGGGAGGGATAGGTGTGGGGCAGGAAATCCAGACTGTGATTTGGGGCATTTGAAGGTTGTGCACCCAAGTGGAGATGTTGAGAAAGGCTCATATATGAGTTTGGGTCATGGAAGAGTTCTAGAGGATATAATTTAGGAAGAAAACATGAATGAGGAAAAGGGTTGTGAGAGAATGGCTCCTAGTTGAGAGGTCTGTCGAGGGAGGCAGTGTTCTTGAGGGAAAACCAAGATTCATTAGGGCAGGAAGATGGTGGGTATATTCACAGAACAGGTTGAGGATATAGGGGATTTTGCTAGAGACAGATTATGAGTCCAGAGGGTATATCAGAAAGATTGATGTTTGAAAAGTAAATCTAGTGCAATTGATTTACAGAGCCATACAGGGAGTGAGTCTGGTCAATGAGGGATGATCACTCATGCTTCTTGTGAGTGACTCAGGAGGGATGAAGACATGATGTTATTTTTTCCTCACAGGCCCCAGCATATGGTGCTGGTGAAGCTATGCAAGTTGGGGAAGGCACTGGGGTGAGAGTCTTTCTAGGAGCATGCAGAATTCTTGTCGCCTTGATTCTTGGCATTGGTTATGTGGGTGCCAGGGAATGAGCCTTTGGTAGTATAAACAAGAAGTGATTCACTGAACAAAAGAAGGTGTAGTGAGCATGGAGAGCAGAGCTGTCAGGAACCAGAGACCATCTGTAAGACATCTGCCAGTTGGAAGCAGTCTGTGATGCCTCCTTGGTTGACCAAGTACATGAAAAGGAAGCAAGAAAAAGAAAGCAGTTTTTAGAGAGACGAATGAGTTTTGAGATACTGAGTTTATCTATGGACTAATCAAGTGGCTGTGCAACAGGTAATTGAAGAGATGTCATTTCCTGAAATAACAGGGTTTTGACTTCATTAACATGGGCTGTGGTTAAAACTTTAGGTACCTGAATCTATCCAGTGGGGGATAAATACAACAAGAAGTGGGACTGAAACAGAACCCCAAAGGAAATAACACTTAAATGCAGAAAAATGCCTAGGACTTAACTTTAACCACTAGCTCTGTTGTTAACTAGCTGTGTAACCTTGGGCAAGTTTTAAAACTAGCCTCTTCCTTAGTCCTCTCTTCAATAAAATGAAGACACTTTACTTTGGGGTAATTGGACATGTTGTTTGAGGTACAAAGAGATATAACTGCCCACCATAAAATAGACTATGCATTATTCATGTTAACTTTATATATCTTTTAAAAATTAATACATTCAGATGGTGTGATGAAATTCACACGGTATAAATGTATATACAATGAAAAAGAGGGCTCAATTTTTTTTTAAACTATGTTGTTGAATTATCTGTCTTTTTCAGAGTATTGTGTTTTTACTAATAAATGGATGTTGAATTTTGTCAGATATAGTTTCAGCACATAACACTATATCTTCATTCATAAAACAGATATTTGCTGTGTGCTCCCTCTGTGCCAGTCATTACTCTTGGCACTAGAAATGCACTAAGGAATTAGACAGACACAAACTGTAATGATCAAATAATTTTTCTACTTAAATGATCTTTAACTGATAAATTCCTAATGTCTAGCTCTCTTTAAGTTTTAGAGCTAGATGGTGGATGTCCCTAGTGGCCCAGTGGTTAAAAATTCATCTTGCAATGCAGGGGATGATCAGTCTCTGGTCAGGGAACTAGGATCCTACATGCCTCAGAGAAACTGAGCCTATATGCCACAACTGCTGAGCTTGCGTGCCACAACTAGGCAGTGAAAGTCCACATGACACAATGAAGGTCCCACATGCCACAGCTAAGACCCAATGCAGCCAAAGAAATAAATATTTAAATTCTAGAGACAAAGTTTAAATGGAGCATTTTCCATAAAAAGAAAATTTCAAAGCACTCTACCAGAAAATCACTGGACCTAGATGATTTCATTGAATTCTGCCAAACTCAGGAAGACCTGATAAACTGAAGATAATTAAATTGGCTCAAAAACTGCAAAAAGAAGGAAAGTTCCAAAAAAATTTAATTTCTGTCTTACTCCTTTGGTTAAATACATTCAGTCCTGTCTGCCCGTTCTTTGACCACTTTTTGTTATTCTTCGTCACTTGCTTGAATGATACTTAACTATCTTTGTAACCTTGGGCAAGTTTTAAAACTAGCCTCTTCCTTAGTCCTCTCTTCAATAAAATGAAGACACTTTACTTTGGTGTAATTGGACATGTTGTTTGAGGTACAAAGAGATATAACTGCCCACCATAAAATAGACTATGCATTATTCATGTTAACTTTATATATCTTTTAAAAATTAATACATTCAGATGGTGTGATGAAATTCACACGGTATAAATGTATATACAATGAAAAAGAGGGCTCAATTTTTTTTTAAACTATGTTGTTGAATTATCTGTCTTTTTCAGAGTATTGTGTTTTTACTAATAAATGGATGTTGAATTTTGTCAGATATAGTTTCAGCACATAACACTATATCTTCATTCATAAAACAGATATTTGCTGTGTGCTCCCTCTGTGCCAGTCATTACTCTTGGCACTAGAAATGCACTAAGGAATTAGACAGACACAAACTGTAATGATCAAATAATTTTTCTACTTAAATGATCTTTAACTGATAAATTCCTAATGTCTAGCTCTCTTTAAGTTTTAGAGCTAGATGGTGGATGTCCCTAGTGGCCCAGTGGTTAAAAATTCATCTTGCAATGCAGGGGATGATCAGTCTCTGGTCAGGGAACTAGGATCCTACATGCCTCAGAGAAACTGAGCCTATATGCCACAACTGCTGAGCTTGCGTGCCACAACTAGGCAGTGAAAGTCCACATGACACAATGAAGGTCCCACATGCCACAGCTAAGACCCAATGCAGCCAAAGAAATAAATATTTAAATTCTAGAGACAAAGTTTAAATGGAGCATTTTCCATAAAAAGAAAATTTCAAAGCACTCTACCAGAAAATCACTGGACCTAGATGATTTCATTGAATTCTGCCAAACTCAGGAAGACCTGATAAACTGAAGATAATTAAATTGGCTCAAAAACTGCAAAAAGAAGGAAAGTTCCAAAAAAATTTAATTTCTGTCTTACTCCTTTGGTTAAATAGATTCAGTCCTGTCTGCCCGTTCTTTGACCACTTTTTGTTATTCTTCGTCACTTGCTTGAATGATACTTAACTATCTTTCCGCAAGGGCTTATAGATCCAATAGCTTGAGTTTTCACATGCTTATCCTTAAGCTTTCCCAGATATCCTTATGCTAAAAAGTAGTTTGGATGATAAAGAATTACTTTGGTTTCCGTATTACTTTTTCATGTAAATTTTGTTTATTTTTTTCAGTTTTGGCTGCACTGATCTTCATTGCTACACATGGGCTTGCTAGTTGGGACAAGCAGGGGATCCTCGCTAGTTGGGGTGCACAGATTTCTCATTGCTGTGGGTCCTCTTGTTTCAGATCATAAGCTCTGGAGTGTGCAGGCTTCAGGAGTTGCAGCTCATGGGCTCTAGAGTGTGAGCTCAGTAGTTGCCCCACAGTACATGGAATCTTCTTGAACCTGTGTCCCCTGCAGTGGCAGACAGATTCTTAACCACTGGACCACCAGGGAAGTCCTGGTGTCTGTTTTTTTCATAAGTACCTTATAGATATCTTCTGTCTGCTTTCTAGAACTGATTAGTGCTGTTCTAAAATCTGAATTTATAGCCTGAATTTTTTAACCCCCAAAACGAACCATGATATTTTTGCTTGTTTGTCTAAGATTCTTTATCTCTGAATTTCAGCACTTTATAAAATGTGCTTCATAGTGCCTATTATGTATCAGTTTGCTCTGGAACATGATATGCCTTTTTTCTTTTTTGGCCACTTCTATTGGTCTTTCATTTATCTTTGTTCTTTGGCCTGCATGGGCCTCCTATCGCAGTGGCCTCTCTCATTGCAGAGCACCAGCTCTGGGCACATGTGCTCCAGAGCTCCAGCTCAGTAGTTGGACACATTGGTCCAGCCGCTCTGCGCGTGATGTGCCTTTTTAATCTGCACTATAAAACTATTTATGAAAGTTTTCTTGAATTGTATCTTTATATATTCTGTTTCATTCTATCTGGTGGAGTGGGGAAGAACACCCACTTACCCACTTGTTGGATCTTTTTACATGACTTCCTTAACTAATCCTTTTAAACTGTTTTCTCCCCACTTGATTCTGCTTACTTTTCTCATGATTTCCTCTGTTCTACCAGGCTTTCAGCATTGTGTCTCAAGTTGTACTCCTAATTTTGCCTGCATTCCTGAAACAGCTGAGTGTTTTTCTTCTGGCTCTCTCTTGAGTGCTGCCCGTTTAGTTTTCTTATGGTGTCTTGGCATCACTTCCATTGAGCTCCTGGATCTTTGTTTTGTGTTTTCATTTCATAGAAGCAGTTATGTCATTAAGTTTCTTAGTTTAAGGCACAATTTCCATCTCCTTAGAACATTTGCAGTGGACATCCTCATTTCTGTCCATTTTTTTCTTGTAGCATCTTTAAACAGACCCTGTGCTGGTTCTCTTTTCAATCTTCATCTTCTAATAAACTAACTCTGGAGCAACTATTTGTAGTTGGTTCTCCTTGTAGGCTGAGCTCTATACTGGGTTTGGAGAAGTTTTCCTGAAGACTTAGGATGCTGTTTTGAGGGGTTTTGGCCATTATTTATCTCCTGCCATTGAAAATGCATTGCTCAAAATGGTAGTTTCTCTCTTCCTGGGTTTCACCACATACTGTTTCCCATGCGGAACTTATCTGTATCTGTGTAATTCCTAGTACATGCCTTGCTTCTTGGATCTTGAAACTGGTCAGTGTTCGGGTTCTGCTTTACTGTCATCTCCCACTGTTACAAACCATTTTGGTTTACTGGGTCAAAGTATGCTCCTCACTTTGAAGAACTGTACTGGATTTTCTTTCTTAAATTATAGCTATAGAAATCCTCTCCACTGGCTCCTGTATCCATATCTAGTTGTCAGTGCCTTTGATGGTTCTGCTCTATTTCTGTGGTTTGAAGTTTCGGGTGTCTCCTAGTTTTGCCGAAGATGGACAACTGCGTTCCTCTTTTTTGTGTTCCTTGTTAGTGTTCTCTAAAACGAGGTTTCCCTGCAAGCTCAAATGATAAAGAATCTGCTTGCAATATAGGAGGCCCAGGTTCAATCCCTTTATTGGAAAGATCCCCTGGAAAAGGAACTGGCAACCCACTCCAGTGTTCTTGCCTGGAGAATGCCATGGACAGAGGAGCCTGGTGGTCCTCTGAAAGAAGAAGGGGAAAATACCAAACCGGTGGTCTCTGCCTCCAGGACTTATAACCAGAAACCTTCACTAGATCTCACTAAGCAGAAGAAATGTGTCCAAAAGTCATTTAAAAGGAGACTTTTCTCTGTGAAATATGTAATAATATTTTCTTTTCTTTTTCTTTTTAATTTTTGACCTCTTTCATTGTTTTTTTTTTTTTTTTTTAAATTTTCATTCATCTCTATTCTTTGGCCTGTGCAGGCCTCCCATTGCAGTGGCCCCTCTCCATGCAGAGCACCAGCTCCGGGCACACGCACTCCAGAGTGCTAGCTCGTAACTGGACACACCAGTCCAGCTGCTCCGCAGCGTGTGGGGTCTTCCTGGGCCAGGTGTCAAACTGGTGCCCATTGAACCGCAATGCAGACTCCTCACCGACTGGACCACCAGGGAAGCCCTAGTAATATTTTCTTAATTGATACTCACCTGTTTCCAAAATATAAACATATATAGAGGTATGCAATGAAGAGTTATCACTCTCATCTCTGCCCCACAAACACCAGTTCCTCATATTCTTTTTTCTCCTGCCATTGAAAATGCATTGCTCAAAATGGTAGTTTCTCTCTTCCTGGGTTTCACCACATACTGTTTCCCATGCGGAACTTATCTGTATCTGTGTAATTCCTAGTACATGCCTTGCTTCTTGGATCTTGAAACTGGTCAGTGTTCGGGTTCTGCTTTACTGTCATCTCCCACTGTTACAAACCATTTTGGTTTACTGGGTCAAAGTATGCTCCTCACTTTGAAGAACTGTACTGGATTTTCTTTCTTAAATTATAGCTATAGAAATCCTCTCCACTGGCTCCTGTATCCATATCTAGTTGTCAGTGCCTTTGATGGTTCTGCTCTATTTCTGTGGTTTGAAGTTTCGGGTGTCTCCTAGTTTTGCCGAAGATGGACAACTGCGTTCCTCTTTTTTGTGTTCCTTGTTAGTGTTCTCTAAAACGAGGTTTCCCTGCAAGCTCAAATGATAAAGAATCTGCTTGCAATATAGGAGGCCCAGGTTCAATCCCTTTATTGGAAAGATCCCCTGGAAAAGGAACTGGCAACCCACTCCAGTGTTCTTGCCTGGAGAATGCCATGGACAGAGGAGCCTGGTGGTCCTCTGAAAGAAGAAGGGGAAAATACCAAACCGGTGGTCTCTGCCTCCAGGACTTATAACCAGAAACCTTCACTAGATCTCACTAAGCAGAAGAAATGTGTCCAAAAGTCATTTAAAAGGAGACTTTTCTCTGTGAAATATGTAATAATATTTTCTTTTCTTTTTCTTTTTAATTTTTGACCTCTTTCATTGTTTTTTTTTTTTTTTTTTAAATTTTCATTCATCTCTATTCTTTGGCCTGTGCAGGCCTCCCATTGCAGTGGCCCCTCTCCATGCAGAGCACCAGCTCCGGGCACACGCACTCCAGAGTGCTAGCTCGTAACTGGACACACCAGTCCAGCTGCTCCGCAGCGTGTGGGGTCTTCCTGGGCCAGGTGTCAAACTGGTGCCCATTGAACCGCAATGCAGACTCCTCACCGACTGGACCACCAGGGAAGCCCTAGTAATATTTTCTTAATTGATACTCACCTGTTTCCAAAATATAAACATATATAGAGGTATGCAATGAAGAGTTATCACTCTCATCTCTGCCCCACAAACACCAGTTCCTCATATTCTTTTTTTTCTCCTGTCTCATGGCATGTGGTCTAAAACTTAACATTCAGAAAATGAAGATAATGGCATCTGATCCCATCACTTCATGGCAAATAGATGGGCAAACAATAGAAACAGTGACAGACTTTCTTCAGTTTGTAAACTTATTCACTGATATCCCACCAGGTCTGATTCTAAAGCATTTTGAGAAAGGATCCCTGTGGTGAAACCATTGCTTAGTTTGGATATGTGAGATCCCAGTCACATTTCACCTTTACAGCTCTAATTTTCATTTTTTGTTCCTCTTAATTTATATTCACAGGGTTCCAAAAACATAAAAAGGTGTACAGTAAGGAATATCACTCCTCTGACCCCATCTACCAAGTTCCTGTGCTCCTTTCCCTTTGTAAATTAACATGTTAATAGCTTTTGGGGTATCCTTCTAGTGTTTCTTAACTGCAGTTGAATTCAAATGCCGTTCTTCACTTTTATGCTTTTATCCCAAATTGTACAAGTCACGCGTTCCTAAGCTGCCCTACTGTTGCTGTCAGCTGAGTCTCATAATTCATATATTCCTCTTTTTATATATATATATTGAAAGCTATCCATTTCAGTACATGGAGTTTCATTGTTCTTTTAGGAGCAGTATGATGATCCATTGTGTAAATGGATTTGAGGTTATTTCCTGTCCTGTACCATCATAAATAATATTGCAGTGAATAACTTAGGTTGTTATGCATGTGTGCAAGAAGCTGTAGGATAAATTCCCAAAAGTGATCAGAAGGTGAATGTTTAATTTGATAGCTGTGTCTTATTCCTGTCCTGTGCAGGCCTCCCATTGCAGTGGCCCCTCTCCATGCAGAGCACCAGCTCCGGGCACACGCACTCCAGAGTGCTAGCTCGTAACTGGACACACCAGTCCAGCTGCTCCGCAGCGTGTGGGGTCTTCCTGGGCCAGGTGTCAAACTGGTGCCCATTGAACCGCAATGCAGACTCCTCACCGACTGGACCACCAGGGAAGCCCTAGTAATATTTTCTTAATTGATACTCACCTGTTTCCAAAATATAAACATATATAGAGGTATGCAATGAAGAGTTATCACTCTCATCTCTGCCCCACAAACACCAGTTCCTCATATTCTTTTTTTTCTCCTGTCTCATGGCATGTGGTCTAAAACTTAACATTCAGAAAATGAAGATAATGGCATCTGATCCCATCACTTCATGGCAAATAGATGGGCAAACAATAGAAACAGTGACAGACTTTCTTCAGTTTGTAAACTTATTCACTGATATCCCACCAGGTCTGATTCTAAAGCATTTTGAGAAAGGATCCCTGTGGTGAAACCATTGCTTAGTTTGGATATGTGAGATCCCAGTCACATTTCACCTTTACAGCTCTAATTTTCATTTTTTGTTCCTCTTAATTTATATTCACAGGGTTCCAAAAACATAAAAAGGTGTACAGTAAGGAATATCACTCCTCTGACCCCATCTACCAAGTTCCTGTGCTCCTTTCCCTTTGTAAATTAACATGTTAATAGCTTTTGGGGTATCCTTCTAGTGTTTCTTAACTGCAGTTGAATTCAAATGCCGTTCTTCACTTTTATGCTTTTATCCCAAATTGTACAAGTCACGCGTTCCTAAGCTGCCCTACTGTTGCTGTCAGCTGAGTCTCATAATTCATATATTCCTCTTTTTATATATATATATTGAAAGCTATCCATTTCAGTACATGGAGTTTCATTGTTCTTTTAGGAGCAGTATGATGATCCATTGTGTAAATGGATTTGAGGTTATTTCCTGTCCTGTACCATCATAAATAATATTGCAGTGAATAACTTAGGTTGTTATGCATGTGTGCAAGAAGCTGTAGGATAAATTCCCAAAAGTGATCAGAAGGTGAATGTTATTATAATTTTGATAGCTGTGTCTTAGTTGCCTTCCTTAGGGTTTGTACCAATTTATACTCCTTCCAGAATATTTAAAGGCTCTGTTCCCTTACAGTTTAAACAGCAGACTTCACTGTCAATTCTGAGGACTATTCTCAGTTTGATAGGTGAACAGTAATATTTTAGTGTCTTTTACATTACGTTTCTTCTGTTTAAGACTTATCAAGCTTTTGCCCCTTATTAAGGGGCCATTTATGTTTTATTTTTTAGCAAGCTGTTTGTTCATATCCTTGGCCTGTTTTTTTATTGGCCTGTTATTTTTCTCATGGATTTCTCAGAGCTGTTAGTTTATTAAGATTACACTTTCACCAATGAGTATTTTTATACTTTGCCTATAGTATGTTTTAGGAGGTTTGCTTATCTGTTTAGAGTTAATTGATCTTTTATAGCTTTAGGATATTGTGACCTTTTAATTATTAGAAAGCTCCCCCTACTCCTAGGCTATAAAAAGATTCTATCCTTTCTTCATGTATTTTTTTATTTTTCATTAAACCTTTCATCATTTTTGTATTTATCCTTGTGTACTGTGTAAAGTAGGGATTCAGTCTTAACTTTTTTCAAATGATTATGTAGTCTTCCTAGCGTCATGTATTAAATAACTCATTCTCCCCTTCTCTGATTTGAATGTCAGCTTGAGTCTTCTTACCAGTTTTTCAATTGCAGTAGCTTGCTACCAGTCAATATGACATGTTCTCTGTTTTGATATCCCTTTCACTGGAGGCATTCATAGCTGTAACTTCATCTTTTGGTAAGGGATGATATAAAATTCATATATTCTTATATATATATGCATATATATATATGTAGAAGGAAGAAGGAAGCACTTCAAGGGTCATAGGTTAAGCTTCAGTTAATGATGGTTTTTTTGTAAATCTTCCCTCATGACAGTTAGAACCTTATCTTCAGCTTTATTCACAAAGTGTATTCATTATAATATACTTGCTTGAGATTGTTAGAGAATGATGATTATTTATATTGAAGGTACTCAGATTGACTAAGGATTAATTTATTTGGTTCATGGTATATCTTAATGCGTTTCCTAGGTGGCACTAATGGTAAAGAACCCGCTTGCCAGTGAGGAGACACAAAAGACGTGGGTTTGATTCCTGGGTCTGGAAAATCCCCTGGAGGAGGATATGGCAACCCATTCTAGTATTCTTGCCTGGAGAATCCCATGGACGGAGGAGCCTGGCAGGCTTCTAAGAGGGATTGCAAAAAGTGAGACATGACTGAGCAGCATAGCACTCAGACATCTTGATTACCTTTCTAGATGAGACTTATGGCAGTTTTAGAAGACAAAATTGATGGGCATTTATGTTTACTGGTTCACCGGTAAACACAAGTCTGTTTCACAGACTTGTGAAAAAGTAAAACTCTGGCTGATCTAGCACAAGACTGTTTGCATTGTGTCTGGTGAAACGTCTTAATAGATTGTCGTGTCCTTTCTGCCTTCCCAGTCGGCCAGCTCTGTCTCTCCAGCATCCACCATCTGCAGCAATTAGTATTCAGCGTCCTGCCCAGTCACGGGATGTTT
Organism: Tragulus kanchil; assembly: GCA_022376925.1. NCBI lineage: Eukaryota > Metazoa > Chordata > Mammalia > Artiodactyla > Tragulidae > Tragulus > Tragulus kanchil. The sequence goes on from JAIOJX010000026.1 coordinate 24,388,209, forward strand.
CCATCTCACCCCACTGGGGCCCCCGACCTTTTAATTATTAGAAAGCTCCCCCTACTCCTAGGCTATAAAAAGATTCTATCCTTTCTTCATGTATTTTTTTATTTTTCATTAAACCTTTCATCATTTTTGTATTTATCCTTGTGTACTGTGTAAAGTAGGGATTCAGTCTTAACTTTTTTCAAATGATTATGTAGTCTTCCTAGCGTCATGTATTAAATAACTCATTCTCCCTTCTCTGATTTGAATGTCAGCTTGAGTCTTCTTACCAGTTTTTCAATTGCAGTAGCTTGCTACCAGTCAATATGACATGTTCTCTGTTTTGATATCCCTTTCACTGGAGGCATTCATAGCTGTAACTTCATCTTTTGGTAAGGGATGATATAAAATTCATATATTCTTATATATATATGCATATATATATATGTAGAAGGAAGAAGGAAGCACTTCAAGGGTCATAGGTTAAGCTTCAGTTAATGATGGTTTTTTTGTAAATCTTCCCTCATGACAGTTAGAACCTTATCTTCAGCTTTATTCACAAAGTGTATTCATTATAATATACTTGCTTGAGATTGTTAGAGAATGATGATTATTTATATTGAAGGTACTCAGATTGACTAAGGATTAATTTATTTGGTTCGTGGTATATCTTAATGCGTTTCCTAGGTGGCACTAATGGTAAAGAACCCGCTTGCCAGTGAGGAGACACAAAAGACGTGGGTTTGATTCCTGGGTCTGGAAAATCCCCTGGAGGAGGATATGGCAACCCATTCTAGTATTCTTGCCTGGAGAATCCCATGGACGGAGGAGCCTGGCAGGCTTCTAAAGAGGGATTGCAAAAAGTGAGACATGACTGAGCAGCATAGCACTCAGACATCTTGATTACCTTTCTAGATGAGACTTATGGCAGTTTTAGAAGACAAAATTGATGGGCATTTATGTTTACTGGTTCACCGGTAAACACAAGTCTGTTTCACAGACTTGTGAAAAAGTAAAACTCTGGCTGATCTAGCACAAGACTGTTTGCATTGTGTCTGGTGAAACGTCTTAATAGATTGTCGTGTCCTTTCTGCCTTCCCAGTCGGCCAGCTCTGTCTCTCCAGCATCCACCATCTGCAGCAATTAGTATTCAGCGTCCTGCCCAGTCACGGGATGTGACAACAAGAATCACACTGCCATCTCACCCTGCACTGGGAACACCGAAACAGCAGCTCCACACCATGGCACAGGTAAAGCTAGAATTGAAGAGCCATGGGTATACTCTGTGGGTTAAAACCAGAATTGTGCAAATCTGGCTAAAAGCCTGGCAATATCAAAGGCAGTGGTTGCTTTTAACCAATCACTGCACTAAGTGAAGTTCTTGCTTATAATTGTGTTGTGGGCTGTTCCCCACACAGAAAACGATCTTCAGTACCGGCACACCAGTGGCTGCAGCAACAGTAGCTCCTATTTTGGCGACCAACACCATTCCTTCCGCAACCACAGCTGGTAAGTCAGCAGCCCCACTCTTCCTGCCAGGGGAAGAGGAGATGTAAATTATGGGTTCTGTTTTTATTTCTCATTTTCAGACAGAGAACCAGAATTAGGCAAGGCTTTGGGAAACAAAGTGGGATTTTGAGAATCTGTGATGTGTGCAGAGAGGCCACTGTTGAAGAATCTCTTTCTCTCCTGCTCCAGGATCGGTGTCACACACACAAGCCCCCACAAGTACAATTGTTCCTATGACGATGCCTTCACATTCATCCCACGCTACTGCCGTGACCACCTCAAACATCCCCGTTGGTGAGTGTCGTGCAGCATGCAGACAGGGACAATCACAAGGGATTTTTCAGCCCCTCTGACAAGGTCTTCATATAGTTTGCTAGTGCTGATTTTCTTTCTTTATTGTTAATTTTCAAAGCAACACTTTAACTTTGAATATTTCAATTTGATATACAGATTTGACTTTTTGATGGTAGGGGGAGAAAAAGAAGATAACAGTCTTTGAGAGCTCAAAGTCAGCTGTTTTAACTCTGCTTTGGACTTACTCATCAAACTTGGCCTCTTCTATGTGTACCTTTTACAAAAGTAAGTTAACTTCACTGGTAATAGTTGGACCAGAACAACAGGAAAAGCAAGCAAGAAGCAAAGATCTGAAATGGAAAGAACTTGTACACTGTTAGATTGTTCAGGAAAGGTCTTTGGGTGATGCAACAGTGGGAAGAATGCTAACCTCAGGTCACTTCCCCGAGGTGCTTAGCTGACACCCAAGGTACTTTATGACCATCCTAAGACCCTTCCAGGCTTTGTTTATTCCTCTTTAAGTATGTGTATATTTTCAGTATTGAAAACTCTTTGAGGGAATTCCCTTGTGGTCTGGTGATTAGGACTCAGCACTTTCATTGCCAGGGCTTAGGTTGGATCCCTGTCAGGGAATTAAGATCCTGCAAACCACTCAAGTGTGGCCCTCTCAAAAAATCTGAAGTTTCTGGCAGCCAGACTTTAGTGATGGAGAGCAGACTTTAGTAGTGGCAAGCTTTTTCTATACAGTCAGATCCTAAATGCTTCAGATTCTGCTGGCCTCGTGGGTGTGTACAGCTACCCAGCTATGGCCAGTATGTAAACAGGTGTGTTTGGCTATGTTTCAGTAAGACTTTATGGGCACAGAAATGTGAATTACATATCATTTTCACATGTTACAAAATAGTCTTCTTTTAATTTTTCCTCCAGCCATTTAAAAGTGTGGGCCCATTGTTTGCTCAAGTACCAAAACAGACATCAGCAAGCTTTGCCCTGCAAGTTGCCATCACCGCTCCCTGGAGCTGATGGGTCACTTCAGAGCTTCCAAAGCAGAGACTGTGGCCCGTGAGGCAGAACACTCCCCTCTTTAACCACAAGTCATAGGTTTCAGTTGCTAGTGTTGACTCTTGGTTGTGTAACAGTGAGTGTGCCTTCCTACTCTCCTTCACTCCCAAAGATACGAGACAGCTGCCATATTCATAATGCACTGTACTTTTGACAGTAGAGCAGTCTTTTGTGAGAGGACACACAGACACACTCAGATGTGGTGACCAGACACACAGGTGTCCCAGCTCTGAGGTGGGCCCTCCCTTGCTACATCCTTCCTTTGAGCATATGACAGGCTACAGCTTCCACAGCCCTCTTAGCAAGCTTTGAGGTCACTTCTCCAGAATAACACTAGAACCCAGGAAACTCTCGCTTGCTCCTCTTTCAGAGGAGCCAGAGTACCAGCCCCTAAATTGGTACTCAGCCCCCACAGAAGGCTTTTAGTGAGAGAATGCTGTGGTCTTTCTCATGTTCCTCCTCACTGCAACTTCTCTCGCACCCCTCTGAATTTAATATCACTTTTGTGAAGTTCTGGAAGGGGAATTCTAGCATTAAAGCACTTATGTTGAAAACGTTGACTGTGTTGTCATTTGAGACCATTTTCTGGCAATACCTAACAGCGTCATCAGTTATCCTGAGCAAAGTCAGAGCCAAGCCCATTCTTTGAATTGTTACAGTCAAGTCTCACTGGGAACGTGTAGCTGTGAAGAAAATCAGACCACTAAGGAAGGGCTGTGTACCCTAGAGGGGCTCTGTGGTTGTGTCTTGGACCCTCTCTGTGAAGAATTTAGAGATCAGTTCTTGTTAATGTCACTGTATATTTCTAAGAGTAATACTATGAAAGTAGGCTCAGTACCAGGAGATAAGTAATGTTTGTTCATTTGGCTGAGACTACCAATGTTCTGCCTGTCCTCAGTTACTCTGTGACTATTCTCTGACTCCCCAGCTCATGTATCTTTAACTTTTTACCATTTACTGAAATCTGGATATGAAAATCATTTGACAGAAGTGTCCAAACAGATGGAAACATCTCCACTCAATGCTAGAGTTTGTTTGAGTTCCATCAGGATTTTTGTTCTGGTTTTGTTTTCCTCTTGTGTAGTAACCCAAATATCAGGATTTTTGCCCTGCTTTTGTTTTCTCTTGTGTAGTAACACAAATATTTGTTATATCGTAATAGGATCCCTGTACAGAAGTGTCTCAATGGAGAAGGAAAGCCTGATGTGAGCCCTAGGCGCATTGATTTTCAAGTTAGGGTCATAAGAAGTGTATTAGAGTCAATTAAGGGGCTTTTGCATCACTCGCTTTCTCCAGATGAGATTAAGTATTGGATTCAGCCATTGTTATTAATAGGGAAGTGTTGGGTTAGGGGAAAAAAGCCTGAGTAACCCATAAGCATAGGGTTCTCGCCTGCCGTAAACACCCATTTCCACTAGAATGCCGTCGTTCTTTTTTTCCACATTACGACAGTGGTGTCAGAATTATAAAAAAGCAGAATTAGGCAATCATGGTCTAAAAACAGGGATTATCTTTGAAAATAGCCCCAATTTGTGATTTCTGCATTATGATTTTCCTGAAGATTTTTTTAAATTAAAGACATATGACTTTTTAACTAGGAAAAAGTAAAAATATTATTCATATGTGTATGTGGTAACCAACCTCTGCTGAGCTCTTCTGCTAGCTGAGAGCCATTTCCCTTTTGGAAGCATTATTTTTTTCTCCTCCTTTTGTGGCATACTCGCCAAACAAGGCTTAGTTGCTTTTCACTCAGCACAGACTCTACTTACTACTGATGAAAAATGCATTCTGCCAACTTCTCTCTGCATTAGCCGTCAGGGGCCATGCTCAGTGATGAGCTGGGCATCCCACCCATCTTCCTGCAGAGACTTCCCCAGCTGCCTCCCTGGGAGGATAGTAGGGACCTAGAGGGCAGGGCCTGGGCACTGGAGTTCCATGTGTGCTTTTGGGTCATGTGGTGACATCATCCCAGTCTCTAGTGTTTGTGTGCCTGTCATTGGTGTGAGTTAGGTCTTTATACAGGTGGAATTAAATTTGAAAACTGTTCAGTCACTTTTATTTTTGTCATAAAACATGTAGAATCAAAGGGCATTCAAGAGACTTTAGAAATAAAGTAGTTATGTTATATAGAGAAGGCCTCCTGATAGATGAGGAAGCTGAGACTTGAAGATTGAAATAATCTCATTGCTAATTAGCTACATTATTACTACTGTGTTAAGGGCCCTGGAGAAGAATCAGAAGTGTTTGCCATTTCTGTATTCACAGTTTTGTCGATTTTTTTTTTTTTTAAAGTTTTCTCCTTTTGAAAGAAGGTCTCCAGGAAGCCAGGTTGGGAGAAAGAGCCTGGGTGCTGCTATTTTTGTTAAAGTATTAATGTTGAGCCCTGCTTTGACAAGTAACAGTTGTGAATATATTGGTGCATTATCAGATTGAAATAATTCATTTGGACCATAGGTACTTATCTTCTCATTTTCTATTTTGATTAAAAGTCTAGGCTTCCTGTTACTGTTTGCATCCTTAAGATTGTTGCTGGCCGAGAATGTTTTGACAAGCTAGTGAAAGCACATAAGCAGTAACGTAACTGGATGGTAACTTTTTGTAGCTAAGGTGGTGCCTCAGCAAATCACCCACACTTCTCCTCGGATCCAGCCTGACTACCCTGCAGAGAGGAGTAGCCTGATTCCCATTTCAGGACATCGAGCCTCTCCAAATCCTGTGGCCATGGAAACCCGAAGTGATAATAGGTAGGAGGGAATGTGCCCCATCATAACACCAATATTTTTTTTTTAAGTTTTTACAGAGTTTTGTTTTTCACAGACATGTATGTTCCCAGATCAGTCATATGCATATCCCTGGTACCCTCCCCCTCCTCTGCCCCCAGCCCTCACCAGTTGTTTTGATCTTGCAGTAAAACAAATTATTCCACAAATTAGCATATATTTCCTTATTTTCAGGCTTTCCCCCTGAAAATCCAGTACATTTGTAATCTTTTAATTTTGGTTGTGATATATTCCTAGTTCTCCCTGGGAGGATAGTAGGGACCTAGAGGGCAGGGCCTGGGCACTGGAGTTCCATGTGTGCTTTTGGGTCATGTGGTGACATCATCCCAGTCTCTAGTGTTTGTGTGCCTGTCATTGGTGTGAGTTAGGTCTTTATACAGGTGGAATTAAATTTGAAAACTGTTCAGTCACTTTTATTTTTGTCATAAAACATGTAGAATCAAAGGGCATTCAAGAGACTTTAGAAATAAAGTAGTTATGTTATATAGAGAAGGCCTCCTGATAGATGAGGAAGCTGAGACTTGAAGATTGAAATAATCTCATTGCTAATTAGCTACATTATTACTACTGTGTTAAGGGCCCTGGAGAAGAATCAGAAGTGTTTGCCATTTCTGTATTCACAGTTTTGTCGATTTTTTTTTTTTTTTAAAGTTTTCTCCTTTTGAAAGAAGGTCTCCAGGAAGCCAGGTTGGGAGAAAGAGCCTGGGTGCTGCTATTTTTGTTAAAGTATTAATGTTGAGCCCTGCTTTGACAAGTAACAGTTGTGAATATATTGGTGCATTATCAGATTGAAATAATTCATTTGGACCATAGGTACTTATCTTCTCATTTTCTATTTTGATTAAAAGTCTAGGCTTCCTGTTACTGTTTGCATCCTTAAGATTGTTGCTGGCCGAGAATGTTTTGACAAGCTAGTGAAAGCACATAAGCAGTAACGTAACTGGATGGTAACTTTTTGTAGCTAAGGTGGTGCCTCAGCAAATCACCCACACTTCTCCTCGGATCCAGCCTGACTACCCTGCAGAGAGGAGTAGCCTGATTCCCATTTCAGGACATCGAGCCTCTCCAAATCCTGTGGCCATGGAAACCCGAAGTGATAATAGGTAGGAGGGAATGTGCCCCATCATAACACCAATATTTTTTTTTTAAGTTTTTACAGAGTTTTGTTTTTCACAGACATGTATGTTCCCAGATCAGTCATATGCATATCCCTGGTACCCTCCCCCTCCTCTGCCCCCAGCCCTCACCAGTTGTTTTGATCTTGCAGTAAAACAAATTATTCCACAAATTAGCATATATTTCCTTATTTTCAGGCTTTCCCCCTGAAAATCCAGTACATTGTGTAATCTTTTTAATTTTACGAAGTTGTGATATATTTGCCTAGTCTTCTTTTGATGCATGTTCTCCTAGTATAATTTTTTTAACTTGTGTGTTTCTCAATTTATTTTGAACCATTTTGAGTGTAAGGGTACCAGCATCATGATCCTTTTATACCTAAGTATAAATTCCCATTTTCACCTCCAGAGAACAAGAATGTTTTTATTTAACCCAGTATGGGTATCTGAAATAATCCTTCAACTTTTGATTCTCTTTCATACATTGACATTTTAGAAGAGTATGGATAGGTCAGTTGTTTTTGCAAAATATTCTTCAGTTTGCGCTTGCTGGATTGTTCCTCACAGTTAGATTCAGACTGTGCATTTTTGGATTGAATGCCATTAGGTGATAAGCTCTTATCATTGCTATATGTCACAGAATGCATTCTCTCCTGTTCTCCCATTATTAGTTACGTCAACATTACTTCATGAAGTTGATGTTTGCCAGATTTTTCTGTTGTAAAGGTGTATTTTTCTTCTTTGTAAATAACTAATCTGTGTGAAATCTTAATTGCCCTACTCACCAATAAATTTTCACTTCATAGTCTTTGCTTCTATTGATGATTCTTGACTGAATCTGTTGATACTTGCAAGATAGGATTTTTTTTGATCATTTTGTTTATAGTTATCAGTTGGCATCCTGATGTAAAGAAATTTTATCAATCCCCATTTGTCTATTTTGTTGTGTATTTTATTTTTTGAAATCCACATGGACTCATGGACTGGGGTTTTGAGCTAAGGTGGTGCCTCAGCAAATCACCCACACTTCTCCTCGGATCCAGCCTGACTACCCTGCAGAGAGGAGTAGCCTGATTCCCATTTCAGGACATCGAGCCTCTCCAAATCCTGTGGCCATGGAAACCAGTGATAATAGGTAGGAGGAATGTGCCCCATCATAACACCAATATTTTTTTTTTAAGTTTTTACAGAGTTTTGTTTTTCACAGACATGTATGTTCCCAGATCAGTCATATGCATATCCCTGGTACCCTCCCCCTCCTCTGCCCCCAGCCCTCACCAGTTGTTTTGATCTTGCAGTAAAACAAATTATTCCACAAATTAGCATATATTTCCTTATTTTCAGGCTTTCCCCCTGAAAATCCAGTACATTGTGTAATCTTTTTAATTTTACGAAGTTGTGATATATTTGCCTAGTCTTCTTTTGATGCATGTTCTCCTAGTATAATTTTTTTAACTTGTGTGTTTCTCAATTTATTTTGAACCATTTTGAGTGTAAGGGTACCAGCATCATGATCCTTTTATACCTAAGTATAAATTCCCATTTTCACCTCCAGAGAACAAGAATGTTTTTATTTAACCCAGTATGGGTATCTGAAATAATCCTTCAACTTTTGATTCTCTTTCATACATTGACATTTTAGAAGAGTATGGATAGGTCAGTTGTTTTTGCAAAATATTCTTCAGTTTGCGCTTGCTGGATTGTTCCTCACAGTTAGATTCAGACTGTGCATTTTTGGATTGAATGCCATTAGGTGATAAGCTCTTATCATTGCTATATGTCACAGAATGCATTCTCTCCTGTTCTCCCATTATTAGTTACGTCAACATTACTTCATGAAGTTGATGTTTGCCAGATTTTTCTGTTGTAAAGGTGTATTTTTCTTCTTTGTAAATAACTAATCTGTGTGAAATCTTAATTGCCCTACTCACCAATAAATTTTCACTTCATAGTCTTTGCTTCTATTGATGATTCTTGACTGAATCTGTTGATACTTGCAAGATAGGATTTTTTTTGATCATTTTGTTTATAGTTATCAGTTGGCATCCTGATGTAAAGAAATTTTATCAATCCCCATTTGTCTATTTTGTTGTGTATTTTATTTTTTGAAATCCACATGGACTCATGGACTGGGGTTTTGTTTATTCATAATTATAATCCATTACTATCACCTGTTTTAATGCTCAAATTTCTCCAGAGTGTCTTGGGAGCCCTTTGGGACTAGTTCCTGTGGGGTTTGCTATGTTCTGGTCATTCTAGCCCTTCCTTCTTACCACAAGATCCTTGAGGCTCCTCCTAAACTTGGTCTCTCTGAGCCCTGGAGCCCTGGTTCATTTTCATCATTTAGAAACCAAGATCTAATGGCAACCCACTCCAGTATTCTTGCCTGGAGAATCCCATGGACTGAAGAGTCTGCCAGTCTATAGTCCATGAGGTTGCAAAGAGTCAGACCTGACTTAGCAACTAAACAACTCCCATTCTTCAGATCATTTCATTGGTAGTAGCTTGATATTAGAATGTTTTCCATATTACTCATTTTTTTTTGTCCCAGTTGAGATAGAATCTCATCGAATCCCGACACCTCTCCTGGGGTGGCCAAAGGGGTAGGCAGGGCTTGAGGTGAGAGTGGTTATTAAACAGAACTCTTGTCTGTGAAACAAAACAAACAAGAAACCAAGATCTAAGCATTAGCTCTGTTTATCATTACAGGATTGTCGTTTCTTCCAGGCCCTTTGAGCAGGAGAAGTAGAAAGTAGATAACATTTTAATGACTGGTACATTCGGTTGCCTCTGGATCAAGTCTCTCCCATTCTGTACTTACAACTCTCTTTTCCAGCCTCACATTGAGAGCCCAGAAGAGTGCACATGAAGTAATTTCAAAATGGGATCATTTTTAAGTATTCTTGTTTGATTATTATGGTATATGAAGATGCTTATTTTTATAATTAAATTTATTTTTAATCGAAGGATAATTGCTTTACATTATTGTATTGATTTCTGCCAAACATCAACATGAATCAGCCATAGGTATACCTATGTGCCCTCCTTCTTGAATCTCCCTCCCCATCCCACCCCTAGAAATGTTTATTAGTTTGGGAGTTTTTGTTTATTTTTGAAATCCACATGGACTCATGGACTGGGGTTTTGTTTATTCATAATTATAATCCATTACTATCACCTGTTTTAATGCTCAAATTTCTCCAGAGTGTCTTGGGAGCCCTTTGGGACTAGTTCCTGTGGGGTTTGCTATGTTCTGGTCATTCTAGCCCTTCCTTCTTACCACAAGATCCTTGAGGCTCCTCCTAAACTTGGTCTCTCTGAGCCCTGGAGCCCTGGTTCATTTTCATCATTTAGAAACCAAGATCTAATGGCAACCCACTCCAGTATTCTTGCCTGGAGAATCCCATGGACTGAAGAGTCTGCCAGTCTATAGTCCATGAGGTTGCAAAGAGTCAGACCTGACTTAGCAACTAAACAACTCCCATTCTTCAGATCATTTCATTGGTAGTAGCTTGATATTAGAATGTTTTCCATATTACTCATTTTTTTTTGTCCCAGTTGAGATAGAATCTCATCGAATCCCGACACCTCTCCTGGGGTGGCCAAAGGGGTAGGCAGGGCTTGAGGTGAGAGTGGTTATTAAACAGAACTCTTGTCTGTGAAACAAAACAAACAAGAAACCAAGATCTAAGCATTAGCTCTGTTTATCATTACAGGATTGTCGTTTCTTCCAGGCCCTTTGAGCAGGAGAAGTAGAAAGTAGATAACATTTTAATGACTGGTACATTCGGTTGCCTCTGGATCAAGTCTCTCCCATTCTGTACTTACAACTCTCTTTTCCAGCCTCACATTGAGAGCCCAGAAGAGTGCACATGAAGTAATTTCAAAATGGGATCATTTTTAAGTATTCTTGTTTGATTATTATGGTATATGAAGATGCTTATTTTTATAATTAAATTTATTTTTAATCGAAGGATAATTGCTTTACATTATTGTATTGATTTCTGCCAAACATCAACATGAATCAGCCATAGGTATACCTATGTGCCCTCCTTCTTGAATCTCCCTCCCCATCCCACCCCTAGAAATGTTTATTAGTTTGGGAGTTTTTGTTTATTTTTATCGAAGTATAGTTTATTTACAGTGTTGTGTTAGTTTCTGGTATACAGCAAAGTGATTCAGATATATGTACTTTTTCATACTGTTTTCTAGTATGGTTTATTATAGGATATTGAAAATATTTACCCATGCTATACAGTAGGACCTTTTTGTTTATCTATTTTATGTATAGTAGTTGATATCTGCTAACCCCAAACTCCTGATTTATATCTCCTTATGCCCTTTCCCCTTTGGTAACCACAAGTTTGTTTTCTGTGTCTGTTTTGTTCATTTGTGTCATATTTTATATTCCGAATGTCAATGATATATGACGTTTGTCTTTCTTCCTTCACTTAATATAATAATCTCTAGACCCGTGTATATTAAAGTAATTAACTCTCTCTAAGTCTGTGTCTTTTGATATAATTGTTTGGGACACAATTTGGGAAATGTTGGTATGGCAGTTAAAAGTATGACGTTTATAGGAGATAGGATCATTTGAATGGAAAGAAGAAAATAGACCATTTTGGTTCATATTACCTGTGTTCCATCTCTAGACCATCTGTTCCTGTTCAGTTCCAATACTTTCTGCCAACGTACCCACCTTCTGCATACCCACTGGCTGCTCACACCTACACTCCAATCACCAGCTCTGTGTCCACCATTCGACAGTATCCAGGTATGAGCCCCACTGTTTAGATGACTTTTAACATTTTAATTTTTGCAAACAATGAGATAGAAAATGATCAGTAAGTATTTCTAGTAATGATTTAATTATTCCAGCTTCAGTTTTCAGATTCAGATAAGGCTGAAATCTGAAGCTTTAAGATTGTAAATCACCATCGTTGTGACTGTAAAAGGTTGTTAACTTATTAGTGATATTAGCATGATTTTGTCCCATCCTGAGAATTAATTATGTTAACAGCTTTGTTTTCCCTTAAAATGGTAGTGCGGTTAAAAGGGAATAAAGCTGAGGCTTCCCTGGTGGCCCAGTGGGTAAAGAGTCTGCCTTGCAGTGCAGGGGGCGCAAGTTCAATCTCTGGCCTGGGAAGATCTCACATGCTGAGGAATGGTTGGACCGGTGAGTCTAATTACGAGCCAGCACTCTGGAGCACATGCGCCCAGAGCCTGTGCTCTGCAGCGAGAGAGGTCACTGCAGTGGGAGGTTGACACAGGCCAAATAAATAAATAAACAATAAAAGAAGCCAAAATTTAGAAAATAAAATTTTTAAAAAAAAGGTATAAAGCTGTACTCTTACAGGGCTTCCATTGTTTTGCGGCTTATTTGTTGTGTGGTTTTTGTTTTTGTTTTTTTTTTCAATTTCTTGGCCTCTTTTTTTTTTATTCTTTATTTTAAAGGTTTTACAGAGTTTTGTTGTTCACAGACATGTATGTTCCCAGATCAGTCATATGCATATCCATGGTCCCCACCCCCCCAGTTCCCCCCATCCCACCCCTCCAGACCTTCGCCCGAAGCCATTGTAAGCACTCCTATTCCCTTGTTCACAGACATGTATGTTCCCAGATCAGTCATATGCATATCCATGGTCCCCACCGCCCTAGTTCCCCCCATCCCACCTCTCCAGACCTTTGCCCCAAGCCATTGTAAGCACTCCTATTCCCTTAGCACAATGACACTAGCTATCTTTTCCACACATAACAGTATAGGTTTCCATGGTACTCCCTCCATGCTTCTCCCTCCCTATTTCTTCCCCACAATGTCCCTATGTTTATGCTCTGTCTGTTTTTCCATGAGTTCCCTGCGTGTGTTATCAAGACCGTCCTACTAGATTCCATATATGTGTGTTAGTATACTGTATTTGTCTTTCTCTTTTTGACTTACTTCACTTTTTATGACAGGTTCTAGAGCCAGCCACTTCATTAAGACTGAGTCTTCTGCATTTCTTTTAACAGCTGAGTAGTATTCCATTGTATATATGTACCAGAGCTTCTTTATCCATTCATTCGTCGATGGACATCTAGGTTGCTTCCATGTTCTGGCTATTGTATAGAGAGCTGCAATGAACATTGGGGTACAGGTGCTTCTTTCAGTTTTGATTTCATCAGGGTATAAGCCTAATAGTGGGATTGTTGGGTCATAGAGTGCTTCTATTTTTAGTTTTTAAGAATATCTCCAATGAAAAAATGCAAGTGGGTAAAGAGTCTGCCTTGCAGTGCAGGGGGCGCAAGTTCAATCTCTGGCCTGGGAAGATCTCACATGCTGAGGAATGGTTGGACCGGTGAGTCTAATTACGAGCCAGCACTCTGGAGCACATGCGCCCAGAGCCTGTGCTCTGCAGCGAGAGAGGTCACTGCAGTGGGAGGTTGACACAGGCCAAATAAATAAATAAACAATAAAAGAAGCCAAAATTTAGAAAATAAAATTTTTAAAAAAAAGGTATAAAGCTGTACTCTTACAGGGCTTCCATTGTTTTGCGGCTTATTTGTTGTGTGGTTTTTGTTTTTGTTTTTTTTTTCAATTTCTTGGCCTCTTTTTTTTTTTTTTATTCTTTATTTTAAAGGTTTTACAGAGTTTTGTTGTTCACAGACATGTATGTTCCCAGATCAGTCATATGCATATCCATGGTCCCCACCCCCCCAGTTCCCCCCATCCCCCCCCTCCAGACCTTCGCCCGAAGCCATTGTAAGCACTCCTATTCCCTTGTTCACAGACATGTATGTTCCCAGATCAGTCATATGCATATCCATGGTCCCCACCGCCCTAGTTCCCCCCATCCCACCTCTCCAGACCTTTGCCCCAAGCCATTGTAAGCACTCCTATTCCCTTAGCACAATGACACTAGCTATCTTTTCCACACATAACAGTATAGGTTTCCATGGTACTCCCTCCATGCTTCTCCCTCCCTATTTCTTCCCCACAATGTCCCTATGTTTATGCTCTGTCTGTTTTTCCATGAGTTCCCTGCGTGTGTTATCAAGACCGTCCTACTAGATTCCATATATGTGTGTTAGTATACTGTATTTGTCTTTCTCTTTTTGACTTACTTCACTTTTTATGACAGGTTCTAGAGCCAGCCACTTCATTAAGACTGAGTCTTCTGCATTTCTTTTAACAGCTGAGTAGTATTCCATTGTATATATGTACCAGAGCTTCTTTATCCATTCATTCGTCGATGGACATCTAGGTTGCTTCCATGTTCTGGCTATTGTATAGAGAGCTGCAATGAACATTGGGGTACAGGTGCTTCTTTCAGTTTTGATTTCATCAGGGTATAAGCCTAATAGTGGGATTGTTGGGTCATAGAGTGCTTCTATTTTTAGTTTTTTAAGAAATCTCCATACTGTCTTCCATAGAGGCTGTATCAATTTACATTCCCACCAGTAATGCAAGAGGGTTCCCTTTTCTCCGCACCCTCTCCAGCATTTATTGTCTACAGACTTTTTGATGATGGCCATTCTGACAGGTGTGAAGTGGTATCTCATTGTAGTTTTAATTTGCATTTCTCTAATAATAAGCGAGATTGAGCATCGTTTCATGTGCTTTTGGGCCATCTGTATGTCCTCTTTGGAGAGGCGTCTCTTTAGATCTTTTTCTCATTTTTTGATTGGGTTGTTCGTTTTCCCTGTGCTGAGTTGTCTGAGCTGCTTGTAGATTTTGCAGATTAATTCTTTGTCTGTTGTTTCATTTGCTATGATTTTCTCCCATTCTGTGGGCTGTCTGTTCAGCTTTTTTGTAATTTCTTTTGCTGTACAAAAGCTTTTAAGTTTCATGATGTCCCACATGTTCATTTTTCTTTTCAGTTCTGCTATTCTAGTAGGTGGGTCAGAGAAGATCTTGCTTTGATTGATGTCCTTGAGGGTTTTGCCTGTATTCTTCTTTAAGAGTTTGATGGTTTCTGGTCTTACATTTAGGTCTTTAATCCATTTTGAGTTGATCTTAGTGTATGGTGTCGGAATGTTCCAACTTCATTTTTTTGCATGTAGCTGTCCAATTCTCCCAGCACCACTTGTTGAAGAGGCTGTCTTTGTCCCATTTTATAGTTTCTCCTCCTTTATCAAAAATAAGGTACCCATAGGTGCGTGGGTTTATCTCTGGGTTCTCTATCTTGTTCCATTGGTCTATAGTTCTGTTTTGTGCCAGTACCATACTGTCTTGATGACTGTTGCTTTGTAGTAGAGTCTGAAGTTAGGGAGGCTGATCCCTCCAGCTCCGTTTTTCTTTCTCAGGATTGCTTTGGCTATTCGGGGCCTTTTGTGTTTCCATATGAACTGTGTTATTCTTTGGTTTAGTTCTGTGAAAAATGTCAATGGAAGTTGAATAGGTATTGCATTGAATCTGTAGATGATATTTGGTAGTATGATCATTTTCACAATATTTTGAAAACTCTCCATCTGTTTAAGTCTTCTTTAATTTCTTTCACTAGTGTCTTGTAATTTTCATCCAGGGGTATAAGCCTAATAGTGGGATTGTTGGGTCATAAAGTGCTTCTATTTTTAGTTTTTTAAGAAATCTCCATACTGTCTTCCATAGAGGCTGTATCAATTTACATTCCCACCAGTAATGCAAGAGGGTTCCCTTTTCTCCGCACCCTCTCCAGCATTTATTGTCTACAGACTTTTTGATGATGGCCATTCTGACAGGTGTGAAGTGGTATCTCATTGTAGTTTTAATTTGCATTTCTCTAATAATAAGCGAGATTGAGCATCGTTTCATGTGCTTTTGGGCCATCTGTATGTCCTCTTTGGAGAGGCGTCTCTTTAGATCTGTTTCTCATTTTTTGATTGGGTTGTTCGTTTTCCCTGTGCTGAGTTGTCTGAGCTGCTTGTAGATTTTGCAGATTAATTCTTTGTCTGTTGTTTCATTTGCTATGATTTTCTCCCATTCTGTGGGCTGTCTGTTCAGCTTTTTTGTAATTTCTTTTGCTGTACAAAAGCTTTTAAGTTTCATGATGTCCCACATGTTCATTTTTCTTTTCAGTTCTGCTATTCTAGTAGGTGGGTCAGAGAAGATCTTGCTTTGATTGATGTCCTTGAGGGTTTTGCCTGTATTCTTCTTTAAGAGTTTGATGGTTTCTGGTCTTACATTTAGGTCTTTAATCCATTTTGAGTTGATCTTAGTGTATGGTGTCGGAATGTTCCAACTTCATTTTTTTGCATGTAGCTGTCCAATTCTCCCAGCACCACTTGTTGAAGAGGCTGTCTTTGTCCCATTTTATAGTTTCTCCTCCTTTATCAAAAATAAGGTACCCATAGGTGCGTGGGTTTATCTCTGGGTTCTCTATCTTGTTCCATTGGTCTATAGTTCTGTTTTTGTGCCAGTACCATACTGTCTTGATGACTGTTGCTTTGTAGTAGAGTCTGAAGTTAGGGAGGCTGATCCCTCCAGCTCCGTTTTTCTTTCTCAGGATTGCTTTGGCTATTCGGGGCCTTTTGTGTTTCCATATGAACTGTGTTATTCTTTGGTTTAGTTCTGTGAAAAATGTCAATGGAAGTTGAATAGGTATTGCATTGAATCTGTAGATGATATTTGGTAGTATGATCATTTTCACAATATTGATTCTTCTGACCCAGGAACATGGAATATCTCTCCATCTGTTTAAGTCTTCTTTAATTTCTTTCACTAGTGTCTTGTAATTTTCAGTGTACAGTTCTTTTGTTTCTTTGGGTAGGTTTATTCCTAGATATTTGATTCTTTTGGTTGCAGTGGTGAAGGGGACTGCCTCTTTGATTTCGTCTTCTGATTTTTCATTGTTTGTGTATAGGAATGCCAGTGATTTCTGTGTGTTGACTTTGTATCCTGCGACTTTGCTGAATTTGTTAATTAGCTCTAGTAGTTTTGTAATAGTGTCTTTGGGATTTTCTATGTGTAATATCATGTCGTCTGCAAAAAGAGAGAGCTTTACTTTTCCTTTCCAATCTGGATTCCTTTGATTTCTTTCTCTTCTCTTATTGCCATTGCTAGAACTTCCAGGACTATGTTGAATAATAGTGGTGAAAGTGGGCACCCCTGTCTTGTTCCTGATCTTAGAGGGAATGCTTTCAGTTTTTCACCATTGAGGATAATGTTCGCTGTGGGCTTCTCATATATGGCTTTCACTATATTGAGATAGGTTCCTTCTATGCCTATTTTCTGAAGAGTTTTTATCATAAATGGGTGTTGTACTTTGTCAAAGGCTTTTTCTGCATCTATTGAGATGATCATGTGATTTTTGTCTCTCAGTTTGTTGATATGGTGTATCACATTGATTGATTTGCAGATGTTGAAGAATCCTTGCATGCCTGGAATGAACCCGACTTGATCATGATGTATGAGTTTTTTGATGTGTCGTTGAATTCTGTTTGCTAGGATTTTGTTGAGGATCTTGGCATCTAAGTTCATCAGAGAAATCGGCCTGTATTTTCCTTTTTTGTGTTGTCTATCTTGTTCCATTGGTCTATATTTCTGTTTTGTGCCAGTACCATACTGTCTTGATGACTGTTGCTTTGTTGTATAGTCTGAAGTTAGGGAGACTGATTCCTCCAGCTCCGTTTTTCTTTCTCAGGATTGCTTTGGCTATTCGGGGTCTTTTTTGTTTCCATATGAACTGTGTTATTCTTTGGTTTAGTTCTGTGAAAAATGTCAATGGAAGTTGAATAGGTATTGCATTGAATCTGTAGATGATATTTGGTAGTATGATCATTTTCACAATATTGATTCTTCTGACCCAGGAACATGGAATATCTCTCCATCTGTTTAAGTCTTCTTTAATTTCTTTCACTAGTGTCTTGTAATTTTCAGTGTACAGTTCTTTTGTTTCTTTGGGTAGGTTTATTCCTAGATATTTGATTCTTTTGGTTGCAGTGGTGAAGGGGACTGCCTCTTTGATTTCGTCTTCTGATTTTTCATTGTTTGTGTATAGGAATGCCAGTGATTTCTGTGTGTTGACTTTGTATCCTACGACTTTGCTGAATTTGTTAATTAGCTCTAGTAGTTTTGTAATAGTGTCTTTGGGATTTTCTATGTGTAATATCATGTCGTCTGCAAAAAGAGAGAGCTTTACTTTTCCTTTCCAATCTGGATTCCTTTGATTTCTTTCTCTTCTCTTATTGCCATTGCTAGAACTTCCAGGACTATGTTGAATAATAGTGGTGAAAGTGGGCACCCCTGTCTTGTTCCTGATCTTAGAGGGAATGCTTTCAGTTTTTCACCATTGAGGATAATGTTCGCTGTGGGCTTCTCATATATGGCTTTCACTATATTGAGATAGGTTCCTTCTATGCCTATTTTCTGAAGAGTTTTTATCATAAATGGGTGTTGTACTTTGTCAAAGGCTTTTTCTGCATCTATTGAGATGATCATGTGATTTTTGTCTCTCAGTTTGTTGATATGGTGTATCACATTGATTGATTTGCAGATGTTGAAGAATCCTTGCATGCCTGGAATGAACCCGACTTGATCATGATGTATGAGTTTTTTGATGTGTCGTTGAATTCTGTTTGCTAGGATTTTGTTGAGGATCTTGGCATCTAAGTTCATCAGAGAAATCGGCCTGTATTTTCCTTTTTTGTGTTGTCTTTGTCTGGTTTGGGTATCAGGGTGATGGTGGCCTCGTAGAACGTGTTTGGAAGTTTTCCTTCCTGTGCAATTTTTTGAAAGAGTTTTAGAAGGACAGGTATTAGCTCTTCTTTAAATATTTGGTAGAATTCGGCTGTGAAGCCATCTGGCCCTGGGCTTTTATTTTTGGGTAAATTTTTAATCACAGATTCGATTTCTGAGCTTGTGATTGGGTTGTTCAAAGTTTCTGTTTCTTCCTGGCTCAGTCTTGGGAGATTGATCTCCCCCAAGAAACTGTCCATTTCTTCCAAGTTGTCCAGTTTGTTGCCAGAGTTGCTCATACTAGTCTCTCTAATTAGAATCCTTTGGATTTCTGTATGATCTGTTGTAATCTCTCCTTTTTCGTTTTTGATTTTGTTGGTCTGGTTCTCTCTCTCTTGATGAGTCTGACCAGAGGCTTGTCAATTTTGTTTACCTTTTCAAAGAACCAGCTTTTTGTTTTATTTATCCGTACTATAGTTTCTTTCATTTCTTTCTGATTTATTTCTGCTCTAGTCTTTATAATTTCTCGCCTTCGGCTTTGGGATGTTTTTGTTCTTCTTTTTCTTGGCCTCTTTTTTTTTTTTTAATTGATTTTTAACTTACTTATTTTCATCCGTCTCTATCCTTTGGCCTGTGTGGGCCTCCCACTGCAGTGGCCTCTGTTGCTGAGGAGCTTCAGCCCTGGGCATGTGCACTCTGGAGCTCTGGCCTGCAGTTGGACACACCAGTCCAGCCACTCTGCGGCACCAGGGATCGAACTGGTGCCCCTTGCAACTGCAAGGTGGACTCTTCACCCATTGGACCACTAGGGAAGCCCTATTTGTTGGGTTTTTAATGTTGGCCCCATTATGCTCAGTATTCACCATCCAGTCTTGTAAATAGTGTTCTTTTTGCCGATTGAAAATAAACAATACTTAAACCACAGGGTTCGTATACTCTTTTCCTGTGAGACCCTGAGTTCACTATAGACCTAAGAAAGACAGATTGTCAGGTTGTAGCCATTGCCCTTCTGATGTGCCTCCAGGGCTGTAGCCAGGGCCGCCTGTGCCACTTAAAGCAGGTGTGACACAAATAAGAACTGAATTTTTTTGTTTTACTTAAACTAAAGAAATTTCAAATATGTTTGGAACAACTTAGCAATATGAAACTACTTTTCACAAATGGTAGGTTTTATGGAATCGAGATACAAATCAAATATTTCTGATATTTTAGTCTCTGAACTGAAATGTGATTCAAGAGTAAAATGTACCCTGAATTTTGAAGACATAAAACTCTCGTAGTGATTATATTTTAAAATGATAATTTGGAGATATGAGTTAAATAAGATACGTCATAAAAATGAATTTGGCCTGTGTTTTAACTGTATTAATATAGAAAATATCTGACTGCATGTATGACTTATATTTTCATCAGGCAGTGCTAGTCTAAAGCTTTCAAACACTGAGCTTTTAAATAGCTTTGGAAATAGGTTCCTTCACCTCTCCATTTTTTGTGTTTTGATTTTTTTGTTTGTTTCTTTTTTTCAGGAGTGGGCAGGGCATGTTTGTTTTTCAAAACTTTCTTTTTAAGGGGGATTCATAGCAGTGTTCTTTATTAGCAGTCTTACAAAGTCTTGTGTAATTGTTGCCAAAAGTAGAATGCTCGAAGTATTGTAGAAGCATGTCTGTGTGTGAGTGTGTGTTACACTGACTGCTGGAAGTTCTGAGTCTCTTTATCAGGAACAGTACTTGCCTTTAGGTTCCTTCCTTCATCAGCTTCCTTGGCCAACTGATACCTCTGTAACAGTGCATTCATTTTGCCTTTCTGAGGAAGGTATCGATAATTCATGACCACTATGTATTTCTCTGAATGTTAACCAGCTGAGAAGGACATGCATAGTCTCTCTTGAGCCAGAACCAACCATGCAGACACTATCACTTCTGCATAAACCTTTATTGTAAAAATCCTTCATAAGAGCACTGTCTGAAGTGTTGGAGAGCCTGCCAATCATCTCTTTCTCTACATTATTCTTTCACCACTGCAGTAGCCCTGATGCACACTAACACAGAAAAATACACAACACAGTCAGTGCTTTATTTCTTCCAGTACCAAACTATCACTGTTGGTGTAGATGAGAAGTAAGCTAGTATTTCTCAGACATAATGTGTCTACACATGGATGGACACAAATGAAGAAATTATTTAGAAACCTTCTTACAGTCTCCTGTTTTCAAGTGTTGTAGATTTATTAGCATATTTTAAAGCAAATGTTCTTAAATTAAGAACAGAACATGAAAATTTGTGTATTTTAGGCTCGATCTTGCCAAATACAGTTCACTTTAATATATAGTTTATGGTATATTAGAATAGTTGTTCATGATCTCAGTTGCTTATAAAGATAGGATTTTGTTGGTCTATTAGTTAAAAGTTAAATGGAGAGATGAATGTATAACAATGTAATTATAGATATATAAGTGTGTGTTTACATATATATATATATATATATATATATATATATATATATCTCACTATATAACCATAGGGCTTCCCTGAGCCCCCAGATGATAGATGACAGTAGATAGCTTACAGTGAATGGTGTCAGATTCATGACCTCTGAAGGAGAAAATTTCACTTTGGAATCAAAAGACATGGCTTT
Organism: Tragulus kanchil; assembly: GCA_022376925.1. Classification (NCBI taxonomy): domain Eukaryota; kingdom Metazoa; phylum Chordata; class Mammalia; order Artiodactyla; family Tragulidae; genus Tragulus; species Tragulus kanchil. Next base: position 24,409,214 of record JAIOJX010000026.1, read on the forward strand.
GGTCACTCAGAACTTCATGCAGCAAAAGGTTTATTAAAGAAAAAAGAGAGAAGACTTCCAGCAAAAGGCACTGGAAGGGGTTAGGAGAGTACCCCAGCAGCTAGCAAGGTAGTTTGTACTTTTCCAGTCGGTTATTAACAATAGATCAAAAAAATATTTTAAGGCTGTAAAGGTCTTACTAGACCCATTCCTACAACATTAATATAAGATTAGCCAGAGGATGGTCTCCAGACATCAAGACTAGGTGAAACATTCCAATATAAAATAGTTTGCATCCATAAGACAATAAGCTTAGTTTCAGAGTAGATCATTATCATGGCAAACATTTAGGCTAGAAAATGTTTTGTTCCCCGACCTCCTTCTCCTCTTTGGAAGCCTCTGGCCTCCTTGCCAAGTCTGCCTATTCACCCTTTCATTCCCCCCTTTTTCTTTTAGGAGAATTATGTTACCAGCAAAGAGGGGCGACATGTCTCAGTCTATAACTTCTTTCATGCTGATAAAGGGGTGTTGACCCAAAGTTGTTGAGGCAACATATTCTCCTCACTGTTATTTAGGGTCTCTGATCCAAGAGTCTCAATAGCGGGAGGAGGTTGTAGAAGTATAAACGATCATTTGTAACTTAAAAGCATTTAGATGATTAGAAATAAATCTCACTATGCAATTACAGATGCAAGTAGCAAACAGTAAACACAGAATAATCAAAATTATTATAGAAAGTCTTTTCCTTGAAGTGGAGAAACCCACCATGGGAAACCTTCACCTGACAAAGACGGGAGCATTCCACAGATCCAGCAGTTGATAACTTGGCCTGGCTCATACAGTAGCTTGTCTGAGTCAGGGACTGGGTCAGGAGTCACCTCCGAAAGTTCTCGCAATGTCTGTTGAAAGGCTGAAAGCTGAGTTACATAGTTAGTTAATTCTAAGGGTTTAGGACCTATGACAGTATCTGTGTCATTTATATTTTTTATTCACTTGATAATGCTTCCGTAATATCTCTCTTTGGGCCCTCTGAAGCATCCTGAAATTAGCTAGAAGTCAAAGGTGTTTCAGTAGAATGATTTAGGAAGTTTTGTTAACAAATATCGACATGGCTTTGGTCACTCAGAACTTCATGCAAAAGGTTTATTAAAGAAAAAAGAGAGAAGACTTCCAGCAAAAGGCACTGGAAGGGGTTAGGAGAGTACCCCAGCAGCTAGCAAGGTAGTTTGTACTTTTCCAGTCGGTTATTAACAATAGATCAAAAAAATATTTTAAGGCTGTAAAGGTCTTACTAGACCCATTCCTACAACATTAATATAAGATTAGCCAGAGGATGGTCTCCAGACATCAAGACTAGGTGAAACATTCCAATATAAAATAGTTTGCATCCATAAGACAATAAGCTTAGTTTCAGAGTAGATCATTATCATGGCAAACATTTAGGCTAGAAAATGTTTTGTTCCCCGACCTCCTTCTCCTCTTTGGAAGCCTCTGGCCTCCTTGCCAAGTCTGCCTATTCACCCTTTCATTCCCCCCTTTTTCTTTTAGGAGAATTATGTTACCAGCAAAGAGGGGCGACATGTCTCAGTCTATAACTTCTTCCATGCTGATAAAGGGGTGTTGACCCAAAGTTGTTGAGGCAACATATTCTCCTCACTGTTATTTAGGGTCTCTGATCCAAGAGTCTCAATAGCGGGAGGAGGTTGTAGAAGTATAAACGATCATTTGTAACTTAAAAGCATTTAGATGATTAGAAATAAATCTCACTATGCAATTACAGATGCAAGTAGCAAACAGTAAACACAGAATAATCAAAATTATTATAGAAAGTCTTTTCCTTGAAGTGGAGAAACCCACCATGGGAAACCTTCACCTGACAAAGACGGGAGCATTCCACAGATCCAGCAGTTGATAACTTGGCCTGGCTCATACAGTAGCTTGTCTGAGTCAGGGACTGGGTCAGGAGTCACCTCCGAAAGTTCTCGCAATGTCTGTTGAAAGGCTGAAAGCTGAGTTACATAGTTAGTTAATTCTAAGGGTTTAGGACCTATGACAGTATCTGTGTCATTTATATTTTTTATTCACTTGATAATGCTTCCCGTAATATCTCTCTTTGGGCCCTCTGAAGCATCCTGAAATTAGCTAGAAGTCAAAGGTGTTTCAGTAGAATGATTTAGGAAGTTTTGTTAACAAATATCAAAAAGGTTTAGAACACTTAGTCAGATAGGATTATAGATCATTGTGAAACAATTGCTACTCACATAACCAAAGTAACAGTAAAGGATTTCCAAGGCAAATATCAAATAGATTTTTTAAGAGGTAAATAAACTTAACTCTATTATCAAAGGCAGATCTACATCTGAAATGTCCTCTTAACTTGAAGGGTTTTTGCATCAGGTTACTTTTAAATTCATTTAAAGATAAACTTAATTAAATTTATTTTAAACATAGTCTTGAACATGCATAAACCTTTTTTCTCAAGGTCCACTTTCCACAAACATTCGTATCACTTATGTACCCATTACTTTGTTATCCCGCCTTGAAACAGCCACCTGTAAGTCAGACCTACTTCCTTTTCTCCTTCATGAAAAGTAATTCCATTCCTCATACCTTCTTTATTGAAAGCATACATCCTATTTTCCAGCTCAGTGGTGAAGAATCTGTCTGTAGTGCAAGAGATGCAGCAGACTCAGAGTCAGTCCCCTGGAAGATCCCCTGGAGAAGGGCGTGGTAACTCACTCCAGTATTCTTGCCTGGAGTATCCCATGGACAGAGGAGCCTGGCGGGCTACAGTCCATAGGTTTGCAAAGAGTTGGACATGACTAAAGCAACGGCACATATATATAACTATATATATAACTATATATATAACTATATATATATATAGTTTACAAGGAATTGATCTCTCCTGTATTGTTCCTGAAAATTGACTTGTTTCAGAGTTTTTTCTGTTTCATTCATTTATTTATTCATGCATGAATTTATTAATTCCACAGATATTTATAGAAGCTCTTCTATATGTAAGGTCCTATACTAGCTCTGTTTTTAAAATTGACTTGTAAACAGATGTTGCTTTCAACAAACTTGGAGTCTAGTAGGGACATGAGATGTGAGGAAATTCTATAATATGCTAAATCTCAAAAGAGAGGCTTGAACAAAGAGGTTATTTCTGCTTGAGAAGATCTGGTTGGAGGTCAGGAATGATTTCCTAAAGGAAGAGACATTTGGAAAGCAGCTTTCAGAATGGATAGTGCAGCACTATGGTAGGACTGGAGAAAAGCCCATTTCTGTCTCTGAATAAAGTATTAGCTAGAATATGTACTCGAAGCAGAGTGGTTTGGTTTTAGCAGGAGCACAGTGTGAGTGAGAATGCAAAGTAGGGAATAGGATTAGATCTTGCTTAGTGTAAAGAATCTGCCTGCCAATTCAGGAGACACTGGTTCAGTCCCAGGGTTGGGAAGATCCCCTGGAGGAGGACATGGCAACCCCATTCCAGTATTCTTGTCTGGAGAATCCCGTGGACAGAGGAACCTGGCAGGCCAAAGTCCATAGGGATGCAAAAAGTCGAGCACAACTGAGCAACCTGAGCATGCACACACACAACAAAAGTGTGGAATAAGGTTGGATCTTAAAAAGACTTGTAGTAGTGCCTAGCTGCAGGTTCTACAACAGGCAAATGATCAAGAACTGTTACTCAACAGAAAAAATTTAGATACACTTCTCAGGAAGAAACTAAAAGGCTCTGAAAATTTTGTGTGTATGTATTTTATAAAAGAAGAATTGCACTATAATAGAGTTCTATCACTTCACTCTTTTTGTGCATAATAATAATTTACCTTTTTATCTCTGTGGTTTATAAAATGTTTTCAATTATATCATTAAAATTGAGGTATTTGTTGTTCAGTTGCTAAGTTGTGTCTGACTCTTTGCCTCCCCATGGACTGCAATGCACCAGGCTTCCCTGTCCTTCACTATCTCCTGGAGTTTGCTCAGACTCATGTCCATTGAGTCAGTGATGCCATCCAACTGCCCCATCCTCTGTCACCCCCTTCTCCTGCCCTCAGTCTTACCAGCATTGGGGTCTTTTCCAGTGAGTTGTCTCTTTGCATCAGGTGGCCAAAATATTGGAGCATCAACATCAGTTCTTTCAATGAATATTCAGTGTTAATTTCCTTTACAATTGACTGGTTTGATCTCCTTGATGTCCAAGGGACTGTCTGGAGTCTTCTCTAACACCACAGCTCAAAAACATCAGTTCTTTAGGGCTCAGCCTTCTTTGTGGTCCAACTCTCACATCTGTACATGACTACTGGAAAAACCATAGCTTTGACTCTATGGACTTTTGTCAGCAAAGTGATGTCTCTGCTTTTTAATACAGTGTCTGTTTGTCATAGCTTTTCTTCCAAGAAATTCCAAAATTGAGGTATAATTGACATATATTAGTTTCAGGTATACAGCATAATGGTTCAGTATTTATCTATATTGCAGAATAATCACCACAAGTCTAGCTGTAACCTTTCACCATACAGTTCAAGATTGTTTCTCTCTTGTGATGAGAACTTAAAATCTGCCCTTAGCCCCTTCCAGATAGGCAGTACCTTCTCTATAGCTGTGGTTATCCTGTACCATCATAACACAGGTTATCATCCTGTGTTCCATCCCCTTAACTGTTAGCTTATGGCTGGAGATGTGTACCTTTTGACTGCTTTTGCCCCTTTCACCCACGCTCTACCTTGCCTCTTGCGCCACCAGTCAGTTTTCTGTATCCAGGAGCTTGGTTTGTTTTTGTTTTCTGTGTTTTCGATCCCATATATATGTGACATCACACAGTATTTGTCATTCTCTTCGTGACTTATTTCACTAAACATTATGCCCCTTAGGTTCATTCATATTGTCACAAATGGCATTATTTCGAGTTTTTCTTTTTGTATAGCTGAATAATATTCCACTGTGTGTGTATATATCGTATCTTCTTTATCCATTCATCCACTAAGGGACACAGATTGTTTCCTTATCTTGGCTATTGTAAATAATGCTGCAAGGAACATGGGAGATACATATATCTTTTTTCAGATTGTTTTGAGGATTGAGAAGAAAAGTGTTTCGTTTGTTTTCTTTCCACCAATAGTGAGAAATCTTTTTTTTTTTTGGTAGCTTCGTGGGAATGTCTTTGTTTCTGGTTTTGTTTTTATTGAGTCTGCTTTTAATGTGCACAGTAGATATGTTGCCTGATGGAAAAAAGGACAAGTGGATTGTTCTCTCTCTTCAGTGCATATTTTAGAATTTAAAATTAATAACTACTAAATTGCAGAAAGTTCTGTGATAGTAGTTCTATCAATTAAAGCAAAGATTTTTGACCTGGAGGCATGGGTGTATCTTGAACGTTTTATATTAATTATTTACATAGTTGCCTGGCTACATTTGACTTTTAATAGATGATTGCTTTTTTCTCATTTTAATGCTAAAAACGTTAGTGTTTATAGAGTTTTATATAGCAGTTTTTTAATTGAGAGTTTAGATCTTGAATGTGAAAATTTTCTGTTTTGATTGGAGTGTTATTCTCCTTATGTGAACTGTATCTAATCAGAGCTCACATTCTTGTCACTTTCTCCATCGTTTTTAGTTTCAGCTCAGGCTCCAAACTCGGCTATCACAGCTCAGACTGGAGTAGGGGTGGCATCCACAGTCCACCTGAACCCCATGCAGTTGATGACAGTGGATGCATCTCACGCTCGACATATCCAGGGGATCCAGCCAGCCCCCATCAGTACACAGGGGATCCAGCCAGCCCCCATTGGTACTCCAGGAATCCAGCCAGCCCCCATTGGCACACAGGGGATTCACTCAGCAACTCCCATCAGCACCCAAGGGCTTCAGCCTGCATCAATAGGGACCCAACAGCCTCAGCCTGAAGGAAAGACCTCAGGTAATTTTCATTTTTACATGAAATTTGGTGTGGAGGGGAAATATACACAGGATTTAAATCATGGTTCTGCCACTTGCTGGCTGTGTGGTCTCAAGTAATGTCACTAAGCCTTAGTTTCCTCTTTGGAACATGAATTGCTTAAATCTTACCTGTCGGGATCATTGTAAGCATTAAAAACGACATAGGTAAATAACTTAATATGCATTTGCATAGGGGGAGAAGCATTCTAGACGAGCTCTTAGTTGAGAGAGTACATTCAGCCCATAAGAGTAGTGTTCGCGTTACATTTTAAGATACTCTTTTTTGTTTTTATTTTGTTGGCTCACTGTGTGGCTTGTGGGATCTAGTTCCCCAATCAGGAACTGGATTCAGACCCTAGCATTGGAGTGTGCAGAGTCCTAACCGTTGGACAGCCAAGGAGTTCCCTAAGATTTTTTTGGAGTTGTTTATAAAGCCATCAAGTTAAGATAGACTGGAATGTTGGTACCATTCTTAGGAATTCAGAATCAGTGGTATTTTGCAAAAAAGTCTGTAGGAGAACATTTCTTCAAGTATGGTGTGTACTTTATGTATCTTATTTATTATTAATTATGATTGTAGAGCAAAGAAAAGAAAAATGGTCGTTGAAGAGTAGACTTTGTAACTTTCTCCTTTATAACTTTTGCCATCTGCTTTTACTCTTATCCCTCTTTGAAACTGGATAGTCCTAACACAGGTACTCTTAAGTATGGTAGTCTAATCACTGTTCTTTGTCTCAGGTGGCATTTTAGTAAAGTTTCGTTTGTTTGCCAGTCTTCATTGTTCTTTCCTGCCCACTCCATGTCCCCTAGCAGTGGTGCTGGCAGATGGGGCCACAATTGTAGCCAACCCTATCAGCAGCCCGTTCAGCGCGGCTCCAGCAGCAACAACTGTGGTGCAGACTCACAGCCAGAGCGCGAGCACCAGTGCCCCAGCCCAGGGCTCATCCCCACGGCCAAGCATACTCCGGAAGAAGCCTGCCACGGATGGGTAAGCAGACCAGAGGTGTCAAAGGACACTTCCAGCTCTGGATATAATTGCTATAAACAATAGGCACAAAGGCAGTGCTGGTAGCAAACTAAATTTCTGCCAAAATAACTTGACGACCAGTTTGCTCAGTAGAGCCTTGCCGAACTCAGACTGTAGGATAGTCAGACTCCAGGAGTCAGTTGGGTGTCAGTTTGGAAACATCTCTTGCATATTACTTTAAGAGTTCTGTCTGGTTCTGAAAGTTTAATCCTGGAACCCCTAAAGTAGCTTGTACTGAACTTTTCACGCTGGTCTAGCTAGGCACAGTAATGTGTGCTCTTTTTTCCTCATCATCCTAAGTGAATTGTTGCTTCGGGCAAACAGTTTCCCAGGTGTATCAAAGGTCATATTTAGTACCAGTGTTCTTTGCCATAAGCTTCTGAGTTGGTGGGTCACAGGCAGGAAGGTTTGTGCTCTACTGTGAAACAAACATCAGAGTCTCTGTCTTTTTTTTTTTTTTTTAAGATTTATTTATTTATTTATTTTGGTGGGGATGGTGTGGGCTAGGGCGGGAGGGGGGCGGGTGGGCCACTTCTGTTGGTCTTTCATTTGTCCATTTTCATCCATCTTTGTTCTTTGACCCGTGTGGGCCTCCCATCGCAGTGGCCTCTGTTGTTGCAGAGCACCGGCTCTGGGCGCATGCACTCCAGAGCTCCGGCTCGGTAATTGGACACATCGGTCCAGCCACTCCGCGGCATGTGGGATCTTCCCAGGCCAGGGATCGAACCGGCGCCCCTTGCACTGCAAGGCAGTGTCCTTACCCACTGGACCACCAGGGAAGCCCCGAGTCTCTGTCTTTTAATACTAAGTCGGTTCATAACAAAGTAACTGCATCAAGGAAAATGCAAGGCAGAGCCTGTAGTAGAGATGGCAGATTGAACATGCTCTTCTCAATTTCTCCTCCTGTCAAAACCCTACAACATTTTTAGTAAAAAGGCTTTTTAAAAAGATCATAAACACACAAGGATGGGGAGAAAGGAGAAGACGTAACAGCAACAAGACTTTGAGGCTAGAAAGCAGGTAGGCAATCACTCATTCGCTCCCTTAGCAGTGAAAATGGTGGATGTTGAGTCTGCAGAGAACACTGAGAACCATCCTCATTTAAATGGTGAATCTTCAAAAAGGACCAGAAACAGGAAGAACTGAGGGTAAAAGGAAGCTGGGCTGAATCTGAGAGGTGGTTAGAGCCTTCACTGCCCCTCTTGCCGAACCCCAGCAAACTCTGAAGATGGCTCACTGGGATCAGCCAGCACAGTGGCTCTTCCTTGGGGTCTCAATGTCCTTTTTCTAGACTCTTCCGAGAGTGGTAGCTGTCTCTTCCTCCCCATGCCTTCCTGTCCCTGTGCCTGGAGGTGGGGTGGCTGTCCTCTGGGTACCTCATTGCCACTTTTCAGACCACTCCTTCTCAACAGCAAACCTACTTCCTGGTCTTTATTTAAATTTCATAAAATTTGCAATTGAAAAAGTAGTTTCACACAGCCAGGTTAATCCAGACACGCTGACAATTTTCCAATAACTAAATCGAATACCAGGGTGTTTTTTTTTAATGTTTCTTTTATCGTGGTAAAAGTCACATAATATAAAACATGCTATTTTAACCATCTTTAACTGAAGATCAGTGGTATTAAGTGCATTCACACTGATGTGCAGTTCTCACATCACCCAGCTCCCAGATTTTTGCCTTCCTAAACTCTGTCCGCTTTAAATACTCACTCGCCATTCGCCCTGCTCACCCTTCTGCCCCCACCCGTGGCATCTACCAGTATACTTTCTGACTCTGTGCATTCTAGTTAAGTACCGGTTTTTAAATTCAAATTAACTTCAATGAAACATTCTTAAAAGTCCTGCTGGTCACTTGCATTTACTGCCTTTCAAGTGCTTAGCAGCCTCACTTGAGTGGCAGCCGCCTTCTGGGACAGAGTTAGGTTTGATTTAGAAGTTGTGTGTGTCCTTCAGAGGTGTGCAGTGCCTGGCTATCATACTGTCATTAATGTAAAGAGAAATTTGGCATTTTCGAGCTCTGTGGCTTCTCAGTTGCTTGAATGCTCCCCTTGCATCCACCATCCCTTGGTGAAGCACCCCCAGGAGCGTGAGCACTCCACCATTCAAAAGTTCAGCAGCATTTTCTGTACCTCAGTGGCCCGCAGCCTGCCTCCTTCTACGTCCCTGGCAGCGGAACTGTGACTCAACAAGACTCAGCTGGGAGCCTGCAGTCTCTTTGTCCTTAACCACCTTTTCACTCTCAAAACTGCCTTTCCTGGCCTCTTCATCTGCTCTCCCTGGTACAGTTTGTAGTCCTTCGTGATCATTTCCTTGCGTACAGCCTCAGGTTCCCTGTCCTCCTCTTCAGTTTGTTAATATCAGAGTTAAATCCCACTTTCTGCCTAATTGGTGTTATGCTGCCTGCATATGTATAGCAAGGCTGCCTGGTACTGCTACCCTCACGTGCCTCCACTGCAGTCTCATGGTGGACCAGCATGCTTGCTTGCTTGCTTGCTTGCTTCCACTGCCCTGCCAGACCCAGGGACCTGTTTCTTTCCAGGCTTCCACAACTCCTTCCCACACTCTCTAGTAGCTAATAAAAATGCCACCTGCTTTCTTGAGAAAATGGCAACAGGCATGTGGCCGGGCTGACCCGCGGTCCCGGACAGGCAAAGCTATAGGATGTGGCCGGGCCGACCCGTGGTCCCGGACAGGTCCCCCTTTTTATTCAAAGCCAAGAGAAACCCCTCAGGAACTGCGCCTGTCTTAGGTCGGGACAAGGCACAAAGTAGCTGTTGCATTTACCAGCCAGCCTCTGTCCCCTGCCCCGCCTTCATCTCCCAGTACAGGTGAGTTGGGGTGTCTCTCCAGAGCCCCAGTCGCAGCCTTTGTCACCTGCTCCAGCTCCAGCTCTTTCCCTCTCCTTCTTCATCAGTTTCTTCTTGCAAGTGGGTCATTCACAGAAAAAGTGTAAACTCGCTGTCATTTCTTCCTTCTTAAAATAATTCTTCTGCTAAGCTACTTTCCTTCATTCTCTACCCCATTTTATTTCTCCTGTTTGCAGTGAAAGCGAAGGAGTTGTGTCTGTTTCCTAGTACCACTTCTTCCATCTCAGTTGCGAATGCTCCCCTTGCAATGCTCCCTTGCATCCACCATCCCTTGGTGAAGCACCCCCAGGAGCGTGAGCACTCCACCATTCAAAAGTTCAGCAGCATTTTCTGTACCTCAGTGGCCCGCAGCCTGCCTCCTTCTACGTCCCTGGCAGCGGAACTGTGACTCAACAAGACTCAGCTGGGAGCCTGCAGTCTCTTTGTCCTTAACCACCTTTTCACTCTCAAAACTGCCTTTCCTGGCCTCTTCATCTGCTCTCCCTGGTACAGTTTGTAGTCCTTCGTGATCATTTCCTTGCGTACAGCCTCAGGTTCCCTGTCCTCCTCTTCAGTTTGTTAATATCAGAGTTAAATCCCACTTTCTGCCTAATTGGTGTTATGCTGCCTGCATATGTATAGCAAGGCTGCCTGGTACTGCTACCCTCACGTGCCTCCACTGCAGTCTCATGGTGGACCAGCATGCTTGCTTGCTTGCTTGCTTGCTTCCACTGCCCTGCCAGACCCAGGGACCTGTTTCTTTCCAGGCTTCCACAACTCCTTCCCACACTCTCTAGTAGCTAATAAAAATGCCACCTGCTTTCTTGAGAAAATGGCAACAGGCATGTGGCCGGGCTGACCGCGGTCCCGGACAGGCAAAGCTATAGGATGTGGCCGGGCCGACCCGTGGTCCCGGACAGGTCCCCCTTTTTATTCAAAGCCAAGAGAAACCCCTCAGGAACTGCGCCTGTCTTAGGTCGGGACAAGGCACAAAGTAGCTGTTGCATTTACCAGCCAGCCTCTGTCCCCTGCCCCGCCTTCATCTCCCAGTACAGGTGAGTTGGGGTGTCTCTCCAGAGCCCCAGTCGCAGCCTTTGTCACCTGCTCCAGCTCCAGCTCTTTCCCTCTCCTTCTTCATCAGTTTCTTCTTGCAAGTGGGTCATTCACAGAAAAAGTGTAAACTCGCTGTCATTTCTTCCTTCTTAAAATAATTCTTCTGCTAAGCTACTTTCCTTCATTCTCTACCCCATTTTATTTCTCCTGTTTGCAGTGAAAGCGAAGGAGTTGTGTCTGTTTCCTAGTACCACTTCTTCCATCTCTCTCTCTCAGCATTTTCACTGAAATACAGAAAACTGCACAGATAGTGTATGTAGAGTGGATTGAGTTAGCACAAAGGGAACGCAGCATACAGCCATGCGTTGTTACCAGCACTTCCTCCCAAAGGTTACTAACAAGTTTACCTTCTTATCCTATGGATTTATTTTGCCTCTTTTTGAGTTCCCATAAAATCATCTGTATTTTTTGTGAGTCTGTCTTCTTTCACTTGGTTTTGGGCGATTCATCCATGTTTCTACATGTGGTGGTAACTTTTCGATAGTTGTGTAAAATACCCTCATAGGAATAGATCCATTTGCCCATGGATCTTTGGGTTGTTTCCGGTTTGGGTTTGTGATGTTGTCCCGGACATCTTTGTCCATCACCTTTGATGTGTCCATAACTGTAGTATCCCGGGGGGGGATTTGCTCGGATGTAGGCTGTGCTTATACTCAGCCCTAGCAGGTGACGCCAGCACTTTGTTCTGGTGTCATACCCACTTACTCTCTAACCAGCACCGAGGTCACTGTCTTTGTCATCACCAACACTTGTTATTTAGCACTCTTGGTAAGTTTGGTCATTCTGTGGGTTGATAGTGTACCTCTTTAAGGGTTTAGGGGGAGTTGTAGTCTTTGGGGATGGGAATGGAGTTGGTCTTGCTTTTTTATTTATGGTGAAAAGTTTAAACATAATACAAATTTGAATATAGGAATTCATTCCCATCATCCAACTTCACATAACTTAGTCCATGTTTTATGTGTACACCTACCCACTCACGTTCATCTGCTCTTTTGGCCCTGAGAGTACCCTGTCCCCACCAGCTCTGTCCCTGAACTTGTCAGTTGTATCCCCATTGTGTTAGTGTCCTCGGGGCTGCTGTAACAAATTACCACAAGTTTGGTGGTTTAAAACAACAGTTTCTTCTCAAGGCTACAATGACTAGAAGTCTGAGATCAACATGCTGGTTGGTTCTTTCTCAAGGAGAATCCACTCTATGCCTCTTTCCCAGTTTCAGGTAGCTGTTGGCAGTCCTTTGAGTTGTGGATCACTCCGGTCTCTGTTTCCATATTCACCTGCCCTTGCCTGTGAATATTCACAGTGTGTCTGTGTGTCTCAGATCTCCCTCTCCTTTCTGTTATAAGGATACAGTCAGGCTTCCCTGGTGGTCCAGTGGATAAGGACACCGCCTTGCAGTGCAAGGGGCGCCGGTTCGATCCCTGGCCTGGGAAGATCCCATGTGCTGCGGAGCAGCTGGACCGATGTGTCCAATTACCGAGCCAGAGCTCTGGAGTGCATGCGCCCAGAGCCAGTGCTCTGCAACGACAGAGGCCATCGCGATGGGAGGCCCACAGGGCCAAAGAACAAAGATGGATGAAAATAGATAAATGAAAGACCAATAGAAGTGGCCCGCCCGCCCCCACTTCCTCCCCACCCCCACAAAAAAAAAAAAAAAGGATATCAGTCATTGGATTGAGGACTTACCCTAAAACTTTGTTGTTGTTCATTCACTAAGTCATGACCTACTCTTTGTGACCCTGTGGACTGCAGCATGCGAGACTCCTTTGTCCTGTCTATCTGTCCTATCTCCCAGAGTTTGCTCAAATTCATGGAGTTAGTGATGCCATCTTGCAATCTCATCCTCTACCTTCCCCTTCTCCTTTTACCTTCAGTCTTTCCCAGCATCAGGATCTTTTCTAAAAGATCCTAAATCTAGAATGATCTTATCTCAAGATTCTTAACATTTGCAAAGATGCTTGTGAGTTTTGTTGCATTCACAAGTACCAGGAGGTAGGAAGCAGATGAATCATTTTAGGGAACACAATCCAATCCCAGCTCCGCCATTGCCTAGTTTCACTTATTCTCTCCTCACTTTCCAAGTTATTACCTTAATCTAAAGGCTTGGTTAGATTCCTCTTTTTTCTAACCTTTTGGCAAGACTCCTTCATAAGTTGATGGCCTAGTGTTTTGTTGTTGTTGAGTCACTAAGTTATATCCAGCTCTTTGTGACCCCATGGACTGTAGCCCACGAGGTTTCTCTGTCCACAGAATTCTCTAAGCAAGAATACTAGAGTGGGTTGCCATTTCCTTCGCCAGGGTAGCTTCCTAGCCCAGCAATCAAACCCACATCTCCTGCATTGGCAAGCATATCTCTTTATTTTTTTTTTTTGCCACTTCTGTTGATTTTTCATTTATTTATCTTTGTTCTTTGGCCTGTCTGGGTCACCCATCACAGTGGCCTCTCTCATCACAGAGCACCAGCTCTGGGCGCATGTACTCCAGAGCTCCAGCTCGGTAGTTGGACACATCAGTCCAGCCACTCCGCACCACACGGGATCTTCGCAGGCCAGGATCAAACCGGCGCCCCTTGAACTGCAAGGTGGTGTCCTACCCACTGGACCACCAGGGAAGCCCACAAGCAAATCTCTTATCGCTGACCACCTGGGAAGCTGGTTTAGTGTTTCACTAGGAGAAATGTGCTGTCTGGTGGTCACCCTGTTTTGAGATGCTTTTTTTTTAACTTTTATTTTACTTTAAACTTTTACACAGTTTTGTTGTTTACAGATATGTGTGTTCTCAGATTAGTCATATGTATATCCCCCCCATCCCACCCCTCCAGACTGTCATATGCACCCCTGAAGGATCTGCTTTTCTCACAGAGCAATGACTATAGCTGTTTTCTTCACATGTGATAGTACAGGCCTTCATGCTACTTCCTTTACGCCTCTCACCCACTGTTCCTTCCCCACAATGTCCTTATGTCCACTGTCCATGTCTGTCTTTCCGTCGCTTCACTGCATGTGCCATCATCACCATCCTACTAGATTCCATATATATGTGTTAATATATTGTATTTGTCCTTCTCTTTCTGACTAACTTCACTTTTTATGATAGGTTCTAGATCCAGCCACCTCATTAGGGCTGATTCTTCTGCATTTCTTTTTACAGCTATGTAGTATTCCATTGTATATATGTACCAGAGCTTCTTTATCCATTTGTTCATTGAAGGGCATCTAGGTTGCTTCCATGTTCTAGCTATTGTATAGAGAGCTGCAGTGAACATTGGGGTATAGGTGCTTCTTTCAGTTTTGATTTCATCAGGATATAAGCCTAATAGTGGGATTGCTGGGTCGTATGGTGCTCCTAGTTTTAGTTTTTTAAGGAATCTCCAGACTATCTTCCATAGAGGCTACATCAATTTACATTCCCACCAGCAATGCAGGAGTGTTCCCTTTTCTGCACACCCTCTCCAGCATTTATTGTCTGTTGATTTGTGGATGATGGCCATTCTGAAGGGTGTGAGGTGGTATCTCATTGTAGTTTTGACTTGCATTTCTCTAATTATAAGCGGAGTTGAGCGTCGTTTCATGTGTTTTTGGCCATTTTGCATCAGTGGCCTCTCATCACAGAGCACCAGCTCTGGGCGCATGTACACCAGAGCTCCAGCTCGGTAGTTGGACACATCAGTCCAGCCACTCCGCACCACACGGGATCTTCGCAGGCCAGGATCAAACCGGCGCCCCTTGAACTGCAAGGTGGTGTCCTACCCACTGGACCACCAGGGAAGCCCACAAGCAAATCTCTTATCGCTGACCACCTGGGAAGCTGGTTTAGTGTTTCACTAGGAGAAATGTGCTGTCTGGTGGTCACCCTGTTTTGAGATGCTTTTTTTTTAACTTTTATTTTACTTTAAACTTTTACACAGTTTTGTTGTTTACAGATATGTGTGTTCTCAGATTAGTCATATGTATATCCCCCCCATCCCACCCCTCCAGACTGTCATATGCACCCCTGAAGGATCTGCTTTTCTCACAGAACAATGACTATAGCTGTTTTCTTCACATGTGATAGTACAGGCCTTCATGCTACTTCCTTTACGCCTCTCACCCACTGTTCCTTCCCCACAATGTCCTTATGTCCACTGTCCATGTCTGTCTTTCCGTCGCTTCACTGCATGTGCCATCATCACCATCCTACTAGATTCCATATATATGTGTTAATATATTGTATTTGTCCTTCTCTTTCTGACTAACTTCACTTTTTATGATAGGTTCTAGATCCAGCCACCTCATTAGGGCTGATTCTTCTGCATTTCTTTTTACAGCTATGTAGTATTCCATTGTATATATGTACCAGAGCTTCTTTATCCATTTGTTCATTGAAGGGCATCTAGGTTGCTTCCATGTTCTAGCTATTGTATAGAGAGCTGCAGTGAACATTGGGGTATAGGTGCTTCTTTCAGTTTTGATTTCATCAGGATATAAGCCTAATAGTGGGATTGCTGGGTCGTATGGTGCTCCTAGTTTTAGTTTTTTAAGGAATCTCCAGACTATCTTCCATAGAGGCTACATCAATTTACATTCCCACCAGCAATGCAGGAGTGTTCCCTTTTCTGCACACCCTCTCCAGCATTTATTGTCTGTTGTTTTGTGGATGATGGCCATTCTGAAGGGTGTGAGGTGGTATCTCATTGTAGTTTTGACTTGCATTTCTCTAATTATAAGCGAAGTTGAGCATCGTTTCATGTGTTTTTGGGCCATCTGTATATCCTCTTTGGAGAGGTGTCTGTTTAGGTCCTTTTCCTGTTTTTTTGATTGGGTTGTTCATTTTTCTGGTGCTGAGTTGTCTGAGTTGCTTGTGGATTTTGGAGATTAATTCTTTGTCTGTTGTTTCATTTGCTGTGATTTTTTCCCATTCTGTGAGTTGTCTGTTCACCTTGTTTGTAGTTTCTTTAGCTGTACAAAAGCTTTTAAGTTTCATTAGGTCCCACATGTTAATTTTTGTTTTTACTTCTGCTATTCTAGTAGGTGGGTCAGAGAAGATCTTGCTTTGATTGATGTCCTTGAGGGTTTTGCCTGTATTCTCCTCTAAGAGTTTGATGGTTTCTGGTCTTACAGTTAGGTCTTTAATCCATTTTGAGTTGATCTTAGTGTATGGTGTCAGGGAATGTTCCAACTTCATTTTTCTGCATGTAGCTGTCCAGTTTTCCCAGCACCACTTGTTGAAGAGGCTGTCTTTGTCCCATTTTATAGTTTCGCCTCCTTTGTCAAAAATAAGGTACCCATAGGTGCATGGGTTTATCTCTGGGTTCTCTATCTTGTTCCGTTGGTCTATAGTTCTGTTTTTTGCCAGTACCATGCTGTCTTGATGACTGTTGCTTTGTAGTAGAGTCTGAAGTTGGGGAGGCTGATCCCCCCAGCTCCATTCTTCTTTCTGAGGATTGCTTTGGCTATTCGAGGTCTTTTGTGTTTCCATATGAACTGTGTTATTCGTTGGTCTAGTTCTGTGAAGAATGTCATTGGTAGTTTGATAGGGATCACATTGAATCTGTAGATGACATTTGGTAGTATGGTCATTTTCCGAATATTGATTCTTCTGACCCAGGAACATAGAATATCTCTCCATCTGTTTTGTCTCTCATGAGTGTCTTGTAATTTTCAGTGTACAGTTCTTTTGTTTCTTTGGGTAGGTTTATTCCTAGATATTTGATTCTTTTGGTTGCAGTGGTGAAGGGGATTGCCCCTTTGATTTTGTTTTCTGGTTTTTCATTGTTTGTGTATAGGAATGCCAGTAGTTTCTGTGTATTGATTTTGTATCCTGCGACTTTACTGAATTTGCTGATTAGCTCTAGTAGCTTTGTAATAGTGTCTTTGGGATTTTCTGTGTATAATATCATGTTATCTGCAAACAGAGAGAATTTGACTTATTCCTTTCCAATCTGGATTCCTTTTATTTAATTCTCTTCTCTTATTGTTGTTGTTAGAACTTCCAAGACTATGTTGAATAATAGTGGTGAAAGTGGACACCCTTGATGTTAGAGGAAATGCTTTCAGTTTTTCACCATTGAGGATAATGTTCACTGTGGGCTTCTCATAGATGGCTTTCACTGTGTTGAGATAGGTTCCTTCTATGCCCATTTTCTGAAGAGTTTTTATCATAAATGGGTGTTGTACTTTGTTGAAGCCTTTTTTGCATCTATTGGGATGATCACGTGATTTTTGTCTCTCAGTTTGTTGATACGGTGTATCACAATGATTGATTTGCAGATGTTGAAGAATCCTTGCATGCCTGGGAGGAACCCGACTTGATCATGATGTATGAGCTTTTTTATGTGTTATTGAATTCTGTTTGCTAGGATTTTGTTGAGGATTTTGGTGTCTAAATTCATCAGTGAAATTGGCCTATAATTTTCTGAGCTTGTGATTGGCTTGTTCATAGTTTCTATTTCTTCCTGGTTGAGTCTTGGGAGATTAATCTTCTCTAAGAAACTGTCCATTTCTTCCAGGTTGTTCAGTTTGTTGCCATAGAGTTGTTCATAATAGTCTCTTATAATCCTTTGGATTTCTGCATTATCTGTTATAATCTCACCTTTTTCATTTTTGATATTGTGGATCTGGGTCTTCTCTCTTTTTTTCTTGATGAGTCTGGCCAGTGGTGTGTCGATTTTATTTACCTTTTCGAAGAACCAGCTTTTTGTTTTATTTATCTTTACTATTGTTTCTTTCATTTCTTTTTCATTTATTTCTGCTCTGATCTTTATGACTTCTCTTCTTCTGCTGGCTTTGGGGTGTTTTTGTTCTTCTTTCTCCAGTTGTTTTAAGCATAGGGTTAGGTCGTCTGTTTGAGATTTTCCTAGTTTGTTGAGGTAGGATTGACTTACTATAAACTTCCCTCTTAGAACTGCTTTTGCAGTATCCCATAGGTTTTGTACTGTCATGTGTTCATTGTCATTTTCTTCTAGGAATTTTTTTATTTCTCCTTTTATTTGCTCGGTAATCAGTTGGTTTTTTAGGTATGCGTTGTTTAATCTCCACGTGTTTGTGATTTTAGCAGTTTTTTCCCTGTGGTTGATCTCTAGTCTCATTGTATTGTGATCAGAGAAGGCTGTTGATACACTTTCAATTTTCTTGAATTGACTGAGGTTTGATCTGTTTTGAGATGTTAACAGTCTTGGTGGTCAGTATCTGAATCCATTGTGTTACAAAATGCTGTGTTCTCATCCTAACCATATTCTCTCAAGTTGACTCTCTTCTAGTATTTGCTTCTACCACTGTGCCAGAATTAAAGACGTCGAGGTCACTTAGGACTTCCATGCCACTAAGTTCTTGGTCTGAGCCATACATGGCCTCTC
Source organism: Tragulus kanchil (assembly GCA_022376925.1). Taxonomy (NCBI): domain Eukaryota; kingdom Metazoa; phylum Chordata; class Mammalia; order Artiodactyla; family Tragulidae; genus Tragulus; species Tragulus kanchil. The sequence goes on from JAIOJX010000026.1 coordinate 24,427,458, forward strand.
TACTGCATGATACAGTTGATCACTAGCTACCTTGATTGACTTTTTTCACTTAGCTTCCAGGAACTTGCTCAGGTCAATATAAATACATAGGTGTAATAATGATTGTGAATACTAAGTGAATTTAAACTTTAATGTTAAACTTTAATGTTAAATACAAAGGAGATGTGTAGTAGAAAGTAGAAGCAGGTAAAGGAGTCAAAATAGTTGCTTCCTGAAGAGAGACAGGCAGCAAGTGATGAAGGATGAGAAAGAGATTTGCTGTGTCTTATTGAAAGCTCCTTAGGACTATTTAACTTTTTAAACAATGTGCCTTTATTACATTGATAAAAATTTTAAATCCATTAAAAAGTACCTAACAACATAGTGCTTTGATTTTACTATAGATGCACCTAGAAAATGTGTAGTTCTTAGCCTTTAATGCCCTGAGACTGCTGTATTCCGGGTTTGTCTGTTGTCTCTTCTAGAATGGCAGTTCGGAAAACTCTCATTCCCCCTCAGCCTCCTGAAGTGGCCAGCCCTCGAGTGGAGAGCTCGATGCGGAGTACATCCGGGTCGCCCAGGCCCGCAGGGTGAGCACATGACTGAGGACAGAAAAGGCTGATAGCATGTGACAGACTTCACATAATCTGCCTGTGACCATCGAGACAGCCCACCTTCTAAGCTGAGTGATCTGAGCACAGTCCTCAACCTCTCTGGTCTTTATTTGCCTGATTTATTCAATGGGCATACTTACAATCTCTTCCCCATAGGACTTCTGGGTATTTTGTACTGTCATGTGTTCATTGTCATTTTCTTCTAGGAATTTTTTTATTTCTCCTTTTATTTGCTCGGTAATCAGTTGGTTTTTTAGGTATGCGTTGTTTAATCTCCACGTGTTTGTGATTTTAGCAGTTTTTTCCCTGTGGTTGATCTCTAGTCTCATTGTATTGTGATCAGAGAAGGCTGTTGATACACTTTCAATTTTCTTGAATTGACTGAGGTTTGATCTGTTTTGAGATGTTAACAGTCTTGGTGGTCAGTATCTGAATCCATTGTGTTACAAAATGCTGTGTTCTCATCCTAACCATATTCTCTCAAGTTGACTCTCTTCTAGTATTTGCTTCTACCACTGTGCCAGAATTAAAGACGTCGAGGTCACTTATGACTTCCATGCCACTAAGTTCTTGGTCTGAGCCATACATGGCCTCTCTACTGCATGATACAGTTGATCACTAGCTACCTTGATTGACTTTTTTCACTTAGCTTCCAGGAACTTGCTCAGGTCAATATAAATACATAGGTGTAATAATGATTGTGAATACTAAGTGAATTTAAACTTTAATGTTAAACTTTAATGTTAAATACAAAGGAGATGTGTAGTAGAAAGTAGAAGCAGGTAAAGGAGTCAAAATAGTTGCTTCCTGAAGAGAGACAGGCAGCAAGTGATGAAGGATGAGAAAGAGATTTGCTGTGTCTTATTGAAAGCTCCTTAGGACTATTTAACTTTTTAAACAATGTGCCTTTATTACATTGATAAAAATTTTAAATCCATTAAAAAGTACCTAACAACATAGTGCTTTGATTTTACTATAGATGCACCTAGAAAATGTGTAGTTCTTAGCCTTTAATGCCCTGAGACTGCTGTATTCCGGGTTTGTCTGTTGTCTCTTCTAGAATGGCAGTTCGGAAAACTCTCATTCCCCCTCAGCCTCCTGAAGTGGCCAGCCCTCGAGTGGAGAGCTCGATGCGGAGTACATCCGGGTCGCCCAGGCCCGCAGGGTGAGCACATGACTGAGGACAGAAAAGGCTGATAGCATGTGACAGACTTCACATAATCTGCCTGTGACCATCGAGACAGCCCACCTTCTAAGCTGAGTGATCTGAGCACAGTCCTCAACCTCTCTGGTCTTTATTTGCCTCATTTATGAAATGGGCATACTTACAATATCTTCCTCATAGGACTTCTGGGTATTCACAGCACTTAAAACAGAGCCTGCCTCATAGTGCACACCCAGTTTTTGTTGCTATCAAAAATAGTACTGTGACAATAGTTAACACATGCTGTTTTCTTTATTATTTATCCTCTTAATTCAAAAACTAATATTTTAGAAAAGAAATGAGAGAATATAAAAATATTTAAAGTAGAAAGTGATAATCATTATTCTATTCTCCACTCACCTCTTCAGTCCCACTCCCAAAAGTATTAGTCACTAAGTCTTTGCAGCGGCATGGACTGGAGCCTGCCAGGCTCCTCTGTCCATGTCATTTTCCCAGGCAGAAATACTAGAGTGGGTTGCCATTTCCTTCTCCAGGGGATCTTCCCCACCAAGGGATCGAACCTGCGTCTGCTGCATTGACAGGCAGATTCTTTACTACCAAGCCACCTGGGAATCACCCCTAGAGTAATATTAGTTGGTTAAAGTTTTGTTAAGTATCTTTCCACATCTTTTTCCACAATAGGTTGATAGACTCTTAAAAACAAGGTCTTGTTGATTGTTTACTATATTGCATTTTTTGCTTATATCAGTAGTAGCTTACTGTGTTAATATATTTAGATCTACTTCTTCATAAAACTTAGTTCAAAAAATTTATGAATGTCATGTGTGTACTAAGTATCCTTTTAGAATCCTAGGATACAAGAGTGACTGAAAGAAACAAAGGGTCCATTTGCCTTAAGCTTCTTATCTAGAGAATGTGAAGAAACAGTAAATATGTGAAGAAAAAGAAAACAGTGTAAAGGGAATATAAGTGATGGGAGAGGGAGTGACGACGTACAGAAAGGCTTCTCTGAGCACAGGTTTAAGAGCATGAAGAAAGGAGCATACGGCTTCACATGCTCGCTGTTGTGGGACTGTGCCAGGCAGAGGAGAGAGGAGGGACCTGGGCTTTATTTTTTATTTATTTATCTTTTGAGGGGTGGGGTGGGAGGGGAGGGGGATGGGCGGGCCACTTCTGTTGGTCTTTCATTTCTCTATTTTCATCCGTCTTTGTTCTTTGGCTCCTGTGGGCCTCCCATCGTGGTGGCCACTGTCATCACAGAGCACCAGCTCTGGGCGCATGCACACCAGAGCTCCGGCTCGGTAATTGGACACATCGGCCCAGCAGCTCCGCGGCATGTGGGATCTTCCCAGGCCAGGGATCGAACCGGCGCCCCTTGCACTGCAAGGCGGTGTCCTTACCCACTGGACCACCAGGGGAAGCCCAGGGACCTGGGCTTTGATGTAGGAGCACTTGTATCACCACTTTGTACATTAATGCAGAAATGTACAAATAACCATCTAAACAGAAACTACACATGGCTATTTATAATTGTTCTGTGACCTTAAAAATACTTGTGAAAGTATTAAAAACTCTCTTACTCTTTCTCCAGGGGATCTTCCTGACCTAGGGATCATATTCTTGCATTGCAAGCAGATTCTTTACCATCTGAGCCACCAGGGAAGCCCATAATATATAGGGAAATGAAAAAAGAAAAAAAAAAGTGAAATTTTACTTGGTACACTGTAATTTGAACATCAGGATCATCGAGAATTAAAATGTTTTATGTCTCTCTAAACACTCATCAAGAATACAGTTGGCCTCTGTATCCAACATGTTGCACATGTTGAGCATCCACAGGTTTTGGTATCTGGATTTTCATATCCTCAAGGGTCTGGGTACCATGGACACCTGTAGTTGAAACAGTGTTCACCTTTTTCACATTGTATAACTTATGATACAGAGCAAGAGTCCTTCTATACTTAGTGAACCATCATATTCCTTTCTAAGTTTGGATATGCCCTGACATTTGATCCTTTGTATTTTCAGTGTGGTAAATTTTCTCCAGGAGTGCCTTTAATGTGAGGTTCTCACCAGCGTCGCTTCCTGGGACATCTTCATCCTTTTATCACAGCTGTCTGCCTTAACCAATCCTTAGCATCTGTGTGCACGTTTTATGGTAGTATATTTATCTGAGTCAGTGCAAATAAAGATTTCTCTTTGGAGGAACGTGTATTTACGCTGTGCGGTGTCTTGAGCTGTTTGTAAATTTTGCAGACTAATCCCATATTCATCACATCATTTGCTAATATTTTTTCCTAGTCTGTGGGTTGTCTTTTCATTTTATTTGTTGTTTCCTTTGCTGTGCAAAAGCTTTTGGGTTTAAGTAGGTCCCATTTGTTTATTTTTGTTTTTATTTCCATTACTTTAGAAGACGGAGTGAAAAAGATATTATGTCAGAGAGTGTTCTGCCTATGTTTTCCTCTAGGAGTTTTATGGTGTCCAGTCTCACATATAGGTCTCTAATCCATTTTTAGCTTATTTTTGTGTATGGAGTTAAGGAATAATCTAATTTCTTTTTTTTTTTTTTAAACATGTAACTGTCCAATTTTCCCAGCACCATTCATTGAAGAGACTGTTTGTACAACATTGTGTTGTCTTGCCTCCTTTGTAATAGATTAATTGACTATAGGTACATGGTCTTAGAAATTTCTGGGTTTTCTATCGTGTTTCATTGATCTGTAATTCTGTTTTTGTGCCACCAGGGATATTTTTCCTCTTACTCTTTCTCCAGGGGATCTTCCTGACCTAGGGATCATATTCTTGCATTGCAAGCAGATTCTTTACCATCTGAGCCACCAGGGAAGCCCATAATATATAGGGAAATGAAAAAAGAAAAAAAAAAGTGAAATTTTACTTGGTACACTGTAATTTGAACATCAGGATCATCGAGAATTAAAATGTTTTATGTCTCTCTAAACACTCATCAAGAATACAGTTGGCCTCTGTATCCAACATGTTGCACATGTTGAGCATCCACAGGTTTTGGTATCTGGATTTTCATATCCTCAAGGGTCTGGGTACCATGGACACCTGTAGTTGAAACAGTGTTCACCTTTTTCACATTGTATAACTTATGATACAGAGCAAGAGTCCTTCTATACTTAGTGAACCATCATATTCCTTTCTAAGTTTGGATATGCCCTGACATTTGATCCTTTGTATTTTCAGTGTGGTAAATTTTCTCCAGGAGTGCCTTTAATGTGAGGTTCTCACCAGCGTCGCTTCCTGGGACATCTTCATCCTTTTATCACAGCTGTCTGCCTTAACCAATCCTTAGCATCTGTGTGCACGTTTTATGGTAGTATATTTATCTGAGTCAGTGCAAATAAAGATTTCTCTTTGGAGGAACGTGTATTTACGCTGTGCGGTGTCTTGAGCTGTTTGTAAATTTTGCAGACTAATCCCATATTCATCACATCATTTGCTAATATTTTTTCCTAGTCTGTGGGTTGTCTTTTCATTTTATTTGTTGTTTCCTTTGCTGTGCAAAAGCTTTTGGGTTTAAGTAGGTCCCATTTGTTTATTTTTGTTTTTATTTCCATTACTTTAGAAGACGGAGTGAAAAAGATATTATGTCAGAGAGTGTTCTGCCTATGTTTTCCTCTAGGAGTTTTATGGTGTCCAGTCTCACATATAGGTCTCTAATCCATTTTTAGCTTATTTTTGTGTATGGAGTTAAGGAATAATCTAATTTCTTTTTTTTTTTTTTAAACATGTAACTGTCCAATTTTCCCAGCACCATTCATTGAAGAGACTGTACAACATTGTGTTGTCTTGCCTCCTTTGTAATAGATTAATTGACTATAGGTACATGGTCTTAGAAATTTCTGGGTTTTCTATCATGTTTCATTGATCTGTAATTCTGTTTTTGTGCCAGGACCTTACTGTTTGATGACTATACTTCTGTATCTCTTTTGACTTCCTACATTTGCATTCAAGTCCCCAGTGATAATGAAAAGGATATCTTTTTTTGTTGTTAGTTCTAGAAGGTCTCGTAGGTCTTCATAGGACTGTTCGGCTTCTTCAGGATTAGTGGTTTGAATTACTGTGATGTTGAATGGTTTGCCTTGGAAACAGGCCAAGATCACTGTCACTTTTGAGCTTGGACCCAAATACAACATTTCCTATTAGGGCTACTCTATTTCTTCTAAGGGATTCCTTGTTGTATGGACCTGACATTCCAGGTTGCTATGTAATGCTGTTCTTTACGGCATCGGACTTTACTTTCAGCTTCAGACACATCCACAGCCAGGCATTGTTTCCACTTTGATGCTGTTTTTCTGCTCTTACTCAGTAGCATATTGAGCACCTACTGACCTGGGAGGCCCATCTTCTGGTGTCACATCTTTTTGCCTTTTCGTGCCATTCATTGGATTCTCGAGGCAAAAATACCTAGGTAGTCTGCCATTCCCTTCTCCAGTGGACCATGTTTTGTCAAAATGTTCCACCATTACCTGTCTGTCTTGGGTGGCCCTGCACAGCATGGCTCATAGCTTCATTGAGTTAGACAAGGCTGTGATTCACATGATCATTTTGGTTAGCATTTTGTGATGTGGTTTTCGTTCTGCAGGCTATGATACTGTAGTGCTTGCTCCTTCTATTTGTCCTCTGATGGATGAGGATAAGAGGCTTGTGCAAGCTTCCCGATGGGAGGGACTGACTGTGGGGAAAACTGGGTCTTACTCTGATGGGCAGAGCAGGGCAATGCTCATTAAATCTTTAATCCAATTGCCTGCTAATGGGTGAGGTTGCTCCCTCCCTGTTAGTTGTTTGGCCTGAGGTGGCCCAGTCCTAAGGTCTACAGGCTCTATGGTAGGGTTAAAGGTAACCTCCAGAAGGACTTGGGCCAACATGAGTCTCTCAGGACTGCTGCTGCCAGTGCCCTTGTCACTGTGGCAGGCCTCAGGCCTCCACAGGAGACCCTCAGGTGCTCACAGACAGGTCTGACTCAGTCTCGTGTGGGATCACCGCTTCTTTCTCCTGGGTACTGGTATGCACACGGTTTTGTTTGTGCCCTCCAAGAGTCTCCATTTCCCCCAGTCCTTTGGAAGTTCTGTAATTAAATCCCACTATCCTTCAAAGTCAGATTCCCGGGGGATTCCTGTCACTTTGCTGGATCCCCAGATTGGGAAGTCTGATGTGGGGCCTAGAATTTTTGCAGTGTAAGAACTTCTTTGGTATAACTGTTCTCCAGTTTGTGGGTCATCCAGCAGTAATGAGATTTGATTTTAACATGATTGTGCCCTCCTACCATCTTGTTGCAGCTTCTCTTTTGTCCTTGCACATGGGATATCTTTTTTTGGTTCTGACAGCTTCTTGTCAATGGTTGTTCAGCAGGTTGTTGTGATTTTGGTGTTCCCGCAGGAGATGAGTACATATCTGCTTTCTTTTTCAGTGAATTTGAGTACTCTAGGCAGCTCATATAAATACAGTGCTGCAGTACAGTCACCCCTTGGTATTCTCGGGGCATTGCTTCCATGAACCACACCCTGCAGATACCAGAATCTGTAGAAACCCAGGCCTCTTATGTAAAATGGCACCTTATTTGCATGTAATCAGTGCATCTCTGGATTAACTTATTCTGTCTTGGGTGGCCCTGCACAGCATGGCTCATAGCTTCATTGAGTTAGACAAGGCTGTGATTCACATGATCATTTTGGTTAGCATTTTGTGATGTGGTTTTCGTTCTGCAGGCTATGATACTGTAGTGCTTGCTCCTTCTATTTGTCCTCTGATGGATGAGGATAAGAGGCTTGTGCAAGCTTCCCGATGGGAGGGACTGACTGTGGGGAAAACTGGGTCTTACTCTGATGGGCAGAGCAGGGCAATGCTCATTAAATCTTTAATCCAATTGCCTGCTAATGGGTGAGGTTGCTCCCTCCCTGTTAGTTGTTTGGCCTGAGGTGGCCCAGTCCTAAGGTCTACAGGCTCTATGGTAGGGTTAAAGGTAACCTCCAGAAGGACTTGGGCCAACATGAGTCTCTCAGGACTGCTGCTGCCAGTGCCCTTGTCACTGTGGCAGGCCTCAGGCCTCCACAGGAGACCCTCAGGTGCTCACAGACAGGTCTGACTCAGTCTCGTGTGGGATCACCGCTTCTTTCTCCTGGGTACTGGTATGCACACGGTTTTGTTTGTGCCCTCCAGGAGTCTCCATTTCCCCCAGTCCTTTGGAAGTTCTGTAATTAAATCCCACTATCCTTCAAAGTCAGATTCCCGGGGGATTCCTGTCACTTTGCTGGATCCCCAGATTGGGAAGTCTGATGTGGGGCCTAGAATTTTTGCAGTGTAAGAACTTCTTTGGTATAACTGTTCTCCAGTTTGTGGGTCATCCAGCAGTAATGAGATTTGATTTTAACATGATTGTGCCCTCCTACCATCTTGTTGCAGCTTCTCTTTTGTCCTTGCACATGGGATATCTTTTTTTGGTTCTGACAGCTTCTTGTCAATGGTTGTTCAGCAGGTTGTTGTGATTTTGGTGTTCCCGCAGGAGATGAGTACATATCTGCTTTCTTTTTCAGTGAATTTGAGTACTCTAGGCAGCTCATATAAATACAGTGCTGCAGTACAGTCACCCCTTGGTATTCTCGGGGCATTGCTTCCATGAACCACACCCCTGCAGATACCAGAATCTGTAGAAACCCAGGCCTCTTATGTAAAATGGCACCTTATTTGCATGTAATCAGTGCATCTCTGGATTACTTATTATACCTAATACAGTGTAAATGCTTTATGAATCATAGCATGCAGCAAGTTCCCGTTTTGCTTTGTGGACCGTTCTGAAATTTTTTTTCCCTCAATATTCTCCATTCACTGCTTGTGGAATCCCACAGATGTGGATCCTGTGGGTATAGAGCGTGACTGTATCTGTCTTTGTGGTTGACTTATTTACTTAGTGTAATGTCCAGAAACGCACCTCTCAGATGCTTTACAGGTAATTTTTTTCAATCTGCACCTTGTCTTTTCAACCTCTTGTAACGGTCTTTGGTAAAGCAGAAGTTTTAAATTTTGATGAAGCCCTATTTATCAGTGTTTTTCTTTTATAGATTATGCTTTGGGCATCATGTCTAAGAACTCTGATTATAAAAGTTTCATGGTTTTACATTTTTGCATTTAGATTACTGATCCCTGTTTAGTTCATTTTTGTATATGACGTGAGGTCTCAGTCAATATTGAATTTTTTGCTTTTCGAGGTCAAATTGTTTTTGGCCTTGAGCTCGAGGGATATTATCTTGTGTTGCTTTTGATATTCTGAATTTTCAGCCGTAGTAATATGAATGGGTAAACTTTTTACAGCTGTCAAATGAAATTTTTTGACTTAAAAAATGTTTGACAAGTATTTGTAAGGATATTAATGAATTCTTATTAAACTGGCAAAAATAGAATATACATTTTTGAACACTGTAATTGTAGATGTCTGAAGTATCTCTGTAAACATATGGAAAAGTTTTAAGAATGGTGCCCACGGGTAGAGAGACGGCTGGGTATACAAAGTGGAAGTATCTCAATTCATAGTGTATCTTTTGGATCTATTCCACGTGCATGAGTTTTTCCTCTTTTGTAAGAAATAAGTTTACAAACTACAATATGAAGTGTGAGTACAATTGTAATTTTAAGAAGAAAACTTCCTTAGGCAACATATACAATAACAAATTCTTGGAGAAAAAAACTCACTAGTGTGGTGAAAACTGTCTTTCACTGAAGTAACTTTGAGTGATTTCTTTAAACTGTTTTTTGTTTTCTGAGTTAATTTTATTACTGCCTACAAAAACTTGATGTTGATGGTTCTTAAATTTGTATTCCCTTTAAAAGTTACCTTAAAGTTCAACTTTTAAAATCAAGGTGGGTTTCCCTGGTGGTCCAGTGGGTAAGGACACCGCCTTGCAGTGCAAGGGGCGCTGGTTCGATCCCTGGCCTGGGAAGATCCCACGTGCCGCGGAGCGGCTGGGCTGATGTGTCCAATTACCAAGTCGGAGCTCTGGAGCGCATGCGCCCAGAGCCGGCGCTCTGCGACAACAGACGCCGCCGCGATGGGAGGCCCACATGGGCCAAAGAACAAAGATGGATGAAAAATAAATAAAAATGAAAGACCAATAGAAGTGGCCTGCCTGCTCCCCTCTCTCACCACCCCACCCCCCCACACCAAAAGAAATAAATAAATAAATCTTTTTAAAATAAATAAATAAGATTAAGGAATAGAGTTTTGCTTGTCCTCTTGCACAAATATTCACCTTCTGAGATGATGTAGGTTAAGAAATTTTTCTGTCGTTTGTGCTACATAATCCTTGCTTTTGTGTTTTAGTGCCAAACCCAAGTCAGAAATCCATGTCTCAATGACCACTCCCGTCACTGTGTCTATGGAGACCATGTCCAGTCTTTTGATATTCTGAATTTTCAGCCGTAGTAATATGAATGGGTAAACTTTTTACAGCTGTCAAATGAAATTTTTTGACTTAAAAAATGTTTGACAAGTATTTGTAAGGATATTAATGAATTCTTATTAAACTGGCAAAAATAGAATATACATTTTTGAACACTGTAATTGTAGATGTCTGAAGTATCTCTGTAAACATATGGAAAAGTTTTAAGAATGGTGCCCACGGGTAGAGAGACGGCTGGGTATACAAAGTGGAAGTATCTCAATTCATAGTGTATCTTTTGGATCTATTCCACGTGCATGAGTTTTTCCTCTTTTGTAAGAAATAAGTTTACAAACTACAATATGAAGTGTGAGTACAATTGTAATTTTAAGAAGAAAACTTCCTTAGGCAACATATACAATAACAAATTCTTGGAGAGAAAAACTCACTAGTGTGGTGAAAACTGTCTTTCACTGAAGTAACTTTGAGTGATTTCTTTAAACTGTTTTTTGTTTTCTGAGTTAATTTTATTACTGCCTACAAAAACTTGATGTTGATGGTTCTTAAATTTGTATTCCCTTTAAAAGTTACCTTAAAGTTCAACTTTTAAAATCAAGGTGGGTTTCCCTGGTGGTCCAGTGGGTAAGGACACCGCCTTGCAGTGCAAGGGGCGCTGGTTCGATCCCTGGCCTGGGAAGATCCCACGTGCCGCGGAGCGGCTGGGCTGATGTGTCCAATTACCAAGTCGGAGCTCTGGAGCGCATGCGCCCAGAGCCGGCGCTCTGCGACAACAGACGCCGCCGCGATGGGAGGCCCACATGGGCCAAAGAACAAAGATGGATGAAAAATAAATAAAAATGAAAGACCAATAGAAGTGGCCTGCCTGCTCCCCTCTCTCACCACCCCACCCCCCCACACCAAAATAAATAAATAAATAAATCTTTTTAAAATAAATAAATAAGATTAAGGAATAGAGTTTTGCTTGTCCTCTTGCACAAATATTCACCTTCTGAGATGATGTAGGTTAAGAAATTTTTCTGTCGTTTGTGCTACATAATCCTTGCTTTTGTGTTTTAGTGCCAAACCCAAGTCAGAAATCCATGTCTCAATGACCACTCCCGTCACTGTGTCTATGGAGACCATGTCCAGTCAGAATAGCGATCAGCCCACCATTGCAGTCCCACCCACCGCTCAGCAGCCTCCGCCAGCCATTCCAACCATGATTGCCGCAGCTAGTCCCCCGTCACAACCAGCAGTCGCCCTTCCAGCCATTCCGGGAGCCGTTCCCATCACTCCACCCATCACCACCATTGCCGCTGCCCCTCCGCCGTCGGCAGCGGTGGGTGGCAGCCTCTCCTCTGTGTTGGGCCCTCCTGTACCTGAGATAAAAGTTAAAGAAGAAGTGGAACCAATGGACATCATGAGGCCAGTCTCTGGTAAGTGTATTTGTAAAATACTCTTTGCTAGCAGTTATCTCTTCCCCTTTTCCTAACTCTCTTCAGAGTCCAAACTCTTGTGGCCCTCAGCCAGGAAGCCTGACTCCTAAATGCCCATTGGGTTTCTTTGGGGGGGGGGGGGGTGGAAGAGAGGAGGGTTGGGGAGGGAGGGGGCGGGCAGGCCACTTCTATTGGTCTTTCATTTATCTATTTTCAAGCATCGTTGTTCTTTGGCCCGTGTGTGGGCCTCCCATCGCAGTGGCCTCTGTTGTCGCAGAGCACAGGCTCTGGGCGCATGCGCTCCAGAGCTCCGGCTCCGTAGTTGGACACACAGGTCCAGCCACTCTGTGACACGTGGGATCTTCCCAGGCCAGGGATCAAACTGGCGCCCCTTGCACTGCAAGATGGTGTCCTTACCCCTGGACCACCAGCGAAGCCCCCCCCATTAGTTTTTAATAAATAGAATAAAGCATCCTTTTTAAAACTAAAAAATAAATAGAATAAAATTTTTAATAAATGAAATAAAGCATCCTTTTAAAAACTAAAAAATAAATAGAATAAGGTTTTTAATAAATAGAATAAAGCATCCTTTTAAAAATAAATAGAGTGTTTAATCCTTTTAAAAAATAAAACCATATTGCTGCCCTTTTTATAATCAATTTTATATCTTACCCAAATCAATGAAAAGATTATTTCCCCAGGAATATCTTTAAACATAGCTTTATATTCATTAAAGAAATACTACCATGTAAAGGGATCGATCACAGTCAACCTAAAAAATAGTCATAACCTAAAAGTGGAGAGTTATGTTTTGCTTAGTGGGAGCTTTTAGGACTTCAAACCCAGGAGACAGCATCACAAGTGACCCTGAGAGAACTGCTCTGAGGAGGCAGGGGGAGGTGTAAGATCATATAAAAGAGAGGGGGGAGTCAGGTTTCATAGACGCTTATAACAAGGGGCAGATGCTCTGAACATAGAAAATATTTTTGTGAATTAAAACCAGATTTTTCAAGTTACGGAAGTTAGCACTTTCCTGTATGTAGGAAGATGCAAGAGTCTGGGCTCTCTGAAATCATTCCTCTCATAGTGTCTCAGCTCTGTGGGGCCAGTACCCTGCGTTTCCCTCAGTGCTCACCATAGGGAGTGGCTGCGGCCTGATGGCTGCCAGATCGCAAGTATAGTCCTCCTTCCCAGTTACCTGGGAGAGGTGGAATTGCAAAAGACTGTGACATCTTTGTTTACGATATGCCAGGAAATATTCCATTTCTCAGTATGATTATAGCTAAGTGCTGATTTCATCTACAGTTTATTCTCTGCCAATTGTTGTTGCCTTATGTATGCAATAATGTGAGATTTGTGTTCTAAGAAATAGTCTCAATAAACATGTTTGTGATTAGTAAAATCTCAAAAGCACCACTGTCCCTTTTTCTTTTCTTCTCAACTCTAAACTTCCAGTTTGTAAAAAAAGCAGGTCACGTTAGAGGTTTTCTTTTTGTTTGCTTGGTTTTCTGGGCATTTGTTTGTTGCAGTTGGGTTTTTTGTTTTGAGGTGGTTTTTTTTCAGCTATGGTCTTAGTTGAGGCACACCAAATCTTTGCTGTGGCACTTAGGATCTTAATTGTTGTGTGCTAGATCTTTCATGGCAGCACACAGGCTTAGTTGTCCCGTGGCATGTGGGATTTTAGTTCCTTGCCAGGGATGGAAGCCACATCCCCTGCATTGGAAGGCAGATTCTTAACCACTGGATAGGCTAGAAAAGTACTGTTTTCTGGTTTGTTTGTTTGTTTTTCATAATTCATTGTGGAATGATATTTTTCCTGACTACAAAAGTAACATTCCATATATGAAATTTATAAAATACAAACAGGCTTCCCTGGTAGTCCAGTGGGTAAAGAGTCTGCCTTGCAGTGCAAGGGGCACCGGTTTGATCCCTGGCACGGGAAGATCCCACATGCTGCAGAGCTGCTGGACCAGTGTGTCCAATTACCAGCCAGCGCTCTGGAGCGCATGCGCCCAGAGCTGGTGGTGCTGTGCAACGAGAGGCCACAGCCGTGGGAGACCCACACAGGTCAAAAGAATAAAGATGGATGAAAAGAAATAAATCAAAACCAATAAAAGAGGCCAAAATGAAAATAAAAAAAAAACACAAAGCCAAAATGAAAAGCAAGTCACTTCGTGCCATAGTTACTCTATTAACATTTTGGCATGAAAGCCCCACCTTCCATGTCTTTTGTTCAGTTAAGAGGTATGGTCAAAAAAAAAAAGGCGTTATGGTAATCCTCTGTCTACAGTTTGTAAATCTCCTGTGTATTTATTTGCTTATTTATTTTCATTTATTATGCCATGAAATATCCTATGGTACCCATATTTACCCTCTGCACTCCTGTTGAAAGATGCTGTAAAAAAGGTTTTACCCTGGAAGGAATATGAAATTTCATCTACAGTTTATTCTCTGCCAATGTGCCTTATGTATGCAATAATGTGAGATTTGTGTTGTAAGAAATAGTCTCAATAAACATGTTTGTGATTAGTAAAATCTCAAAAGCACCACTGTCCCTTTTTCTTTTCTTCTCAACTCTAAACTTCCAGTTTGTAAAAAAAGCAGGTCACGTTAGAGGTTTTCTTTTTGTTTGCTTGGTTTTCTGGGCATTTGTTTGTTGCAGTTGGGTTTTTTGTTTTGAGGTGTTTTTTTTTCAGCTATGGTCTTAGTTGAGGCACACCAAATCTTTGCTGTGGCACTTAGGATCTTAATTGTTGTGTGCTAGATCTTTCATGGCAGCACACAGGCTTAGTTGTCCCGTGGCATGTGGGATTTTAGTTCCTTGCCAGGGATGGAAGCCACATCCCCTGCATTGGAAGGCAGATTCTTAACCACTGGATAGGCTAGAAAAGTACTGTTTTCTGGTTTGTTTGTTTGTTTTTCATAATTCATTGTGGAATGATATTTTTCCTGACTACAAAAGTAACATTCCATATATGAAATTTATAAAATACAAACAGGCTTCCCTGGTAGTCCAGTGGGTAAAGAGTCTGCCTTGCAGTGCAAGGGGCACCGGTTTGATCCCTGGCACGGGAAGATCCCACATGCTGCAGAGCTGCTGGACCAGTGTGTCCAATTACCAGCCAGCGCTCTGGAGCGCATGCGCCCAGAGCTGGTGGTGCTGTGCAACGAGAGGCCACAGCCGTGGGAGACCCACACAGGTCAAAAGAATAAAGATGGATGAAAAGAAATAAATCAAAACCAATAAAAGAGGCCAAAATGAAAATAAAAAAAAAACACAAAGCCAAAATGAAAAGCAAGTCACTTCGTGCCATAGTTACTCTATTAACATTTTGGCATGAAAGCCCCACCTTCCATGTCTTTTGTTCAGTTAAGAGGTATGGTCAAAAAAAAAAAGGCGTTATGGTAATCCTCTGTCTACAGTTTGTAAATCTCCTGTGTATTTATTTGCTTATTTATTTTCATTTATTATGCCATGAAATATCCTATGGTACCCATATTTACCCTCTGCACTCCTGTTGAAAGATGCTGTAGGTCACCCTGGAAGGAAATGAAATGCTATTCATCTCTCTCATTGTTCTAGATAGTTCCCCTTACCTCTCCATACTAGGAACCTGGCAGTAGTTCTTTCTCAAATTGTAGGGCTCAGCCCTAGCCTTGGTTCTGTCAAGCTCTGCACCAGGCACTATGTACAGATCACGCACATCTCCATCCTCTTGGAGATTACACTCTAGCAGGGGTGATAAAGCAGTAAAATAAAGGACAAAATGTAAGGGAAGGTTAGGCCCGGAGGTGTGATTTTAAAGAGTTTTAAAGGGAAAGCTTAACTGTGGAAATGATCTTTGAGTAAAGATGTTAAAGAGATGAAATGCTGGCCAGAAAGGTATCTGGTAATAAAGCATTTCAGACCAAGATAGCAATAAATGTAAAAGCATAAGATAGGAATATGCCCCTTGTGCTCAACAAATAACACAGAGGCATTCGTAGACGGAGGGCCCAGTCAGGGGATCAGGGTCAAGCCTGTGAGAGCCTGTGGGCCTTTGTAAGGCCTGTAGCTTTGCTGAGGGACCGGGGGGCTATTAGAGAGTTCTGCGCAAAGGAGGGACTTGAGCTCATTTCCGTTTTCAACTGACTGCTCTGTCTGCTCTGTGGAAAAAGACCGGGAACAAGATTGGAATTAGAGGGACCTGTTTAGAGGCTGCTGCTTTAATTGCAGCCACCAGTGAGGGTTTTAGCCAGGGTAGTAGCAGTATAGTGGTGTGAAGTGGTGAGAGTCTAGATATCTTATTGAAGAACTGAGAGGATTTCTTTAAAGAGGGATATTGTGTGTGAGGAATGTCATCAGGGGAAATTAAAGTTTTGGTCTTAGGAACTAGAAGGACTTCCCAGGTGGCACAGTGGTAAAGAATCCACCTGCCTATCCAGGAGATGCAAGAGCCACAGGTTCGATCCCAGGGTCAGGAAGATACCCTAGAGTAGGAAATGGTACCCCCACTCCTGTATTCTTGCCTGGGAAATTCCATGGTCACAGTCACCTGTGGCAGGGTACAGTCCATGGGGTCTCAAAGCGTCCGACGCAGTTGGGCACACACTCACAGCTGGAAGCAGAGTGTTGCCCTCATCTTCAGTAGGGGCGGGTGCAGGGGGACTCCGTTGTGTAGAGGGAGATTAGAAGTTAGTTTTTACTCTGATGAGTCTGAGTTAGACATTCATGGGCACATCAGGTAGTCAGATCTATGAGCCTAGCTTTTGGAAGAAAATTAAGTTGCCAGTGTCAATTGTGGAGTTGTCTTTATGTGTTCGAATTATGTTTAAAGCCGTGAGCCTGACTGGACAATGGATAAGATTGTCTGAGGACTGAGAGTTGATAAGAAACAGTAGTTGTAAACTGAGCCCTGGGCCACTGTACCGTTTTGAGAAGGGATAGGAGGCCAAAACTAACAAAACAGACTGAACGGACAGGCTGCAGTGATAGGATTAAAATGTGAAGTGAGTGATGTCCTGGAAAGCCAGGATAATGGTCACTGCTGCTGAGAGGTCAAGTAAGGTAAGGACGAAGCAGTGACCATTGTGTTTAAAAACATGAGAGTCACGCAGATCTTCAGAAGAGTAGTTTCCATGTAATCACATGGGGCCACAGCACGGTGGGGTGTGGGTTTAAGAGAAAGCAGGGAGTAACTGGGAGACAGTATAAACAGCCCTCGAGGAATTTGTTGTATAGTGCTAGCAAAAGGAAGGGCTATATCTGAAGAGAAATGACGCCAAGAGAGTTTTTAGGTTTTTTTATACTAGTTTTTGGTTGCACTGGGTCTTCATTGCTGGACATGGGCTTTCTCTCGTTACAGCAAGCGGAAGCTGTTCTTTGTCGTGATGCACGCAGACTTCCCTTGTGGTTTCTTGTGTTGTGGAGCACGGGCTCTAGGCACGCGGGCTTCAGTAGTGGCATGTGAGAGCATCGCGGACCAGGGATCGAATCTGTATCCCCTGCATTGGCAGGCGGATTCTTAATCATTGGACCACCAGGGAAGTCCTGAAACTTATTTTTAAGACAGGACAAATGAGTTTTTGTATGTTAATGGGAATGATCCAATAGAGAGGCTAGAGTTGATGATACAGGAAAAAGATGAATTCCTAGAGCGATGTCTGAGAAGATGAGAATGAGTAGGACCGACTGTGTCTGAAGGAGTCTGCCTTTTCTGAAAGCGCAGAGAAAAAGGAAGTGCAAGTGCCTGATGACAGGGCAAGTGAGTGGTGTGTATGGTGGGAATTTATAGATGTTCCTTCTAGTCATGTCTGTAGTTTTCACCCAGATATGAAGCAGAGGCATTAGCTGAGTGTAAGGGTCATATAGGAAGTATGGAGGGCAAATGGACTCGGCAGATGTGAGGGCATCTTCCAGCAGCAGGACCAGCCTGCTTGAGGTCAGCAAGCATGCCACCAGGAGACTTGCTTGCATTGCTGTGTTTTTTCACTGGCTGTCCTCAACTGCATAGGTGTAGACTTTGTTGGAGAGTTGTACTTAACCTGCTGTGCTGTTTTGTTCAGTGAGTGCAGTATAGCAAGAGAAGGGATTATAAGTGAATAAAGTGAATAAAATTGATAAGAGAATTAAAACCCAGTGATAAGAATGAGAGGATATTAGAAGGATGAGTGGCAGCAAAAAACTGGTATGGTTAATGACTGGAGAGTCAGGTGTTAAGAAACTGAGATGTGATGACAGAGTTAAGGGTATGACTGTTGGGAGTGGGTGGCTGAGGAATGGTGGAGGGGAAAGATGACCAGAAGATATAGCAGAAGAGTTGAGGTAGACTTTTATCATGATTTTCAGATCACCAAACATATGATCCATACACACCCAAACAAATACTGTTGACTTTGTACTTAAAATGTTGCTTATCTGGAGCCAGTAGACTGACTGTGCTCTGAAGCCAGACTGCCTCTGTTGGCTCCCAGCTCTCCTGCTTCCTGCTTCTGTGATGTGTGCCACATTTTCTCATCTTTCAATTGGGGGATTATATCGTCTACTTACTTACTTATTTTTTTTAAGATTATATGACAACGAGAGGTTATCTCCTGAAATTACTCCTCAAAGTCTTAAAACATAGTGGCTTGAACATACAAGTTTTCATTATTTCCCATGAAGTGAATCCTGAGGCAGACAGTCCAGACAGGGTATGTGGATTCCATAAAATCCTTAGGGATCCAAGCTTCTACCACCCCTAGCATTTGATCCTCATGCTGTTGATTCAAGATAGCTGCTGGAACTCCAGCTATTCCATCCAAGTCCCGGGTCACAGGCAGAAGACATGGAGTGGGTAAAGCCTTCTTTCTTTTAAGGAAGCTTTTTTAAAGTGCTGCAAGGCACCCATATTTTTATTTCAGATAAAAACTGAAGTTAGTTTCAAATTAAACTGTAAGGAAGACTAGTAAATATGGTCCTTCACTGCCACTGCCTGAGGGACAGTGTGCCTAGTTCAAAATGAGGGGTACTTGTACTAAGGAGATGAAGGTGTGAGGTATCAGCAGAAGGCAACTTCTGCTGCAGTTAAGAGTACTTAGCACAGTCCTGGACACATAAATGTTAGCTCTCTTTTCTGTCTTCCTTATCTTTCTCTTTGATGGAAATCAACTGCCACTTTGTACTGTGTCTGGGTTCTCAAACATGTGTGCACCCTGTTTCCTTTGACAGCAGTTCCTCCTCTGGCCACCAACACTGTGTCTCCATCTCTTGCACTGCTGACTAACAACCTGTCCATGTCTGCAAGTGACTTACCCCCTGGTGCTTCACCAAGCAAAAAGCCTCGGAAGCAACAGCATGTGATTTAAGGGTATGAAACTGAGATGTGATGACAGAGTTAAGGGTATGACTGTTGGGAGTGGGTGGCTGAGGAATGGTGGAGGGGAAAGATGACCAGAAGATATAGCAGAAGAGTTGAGGTAGACTTTTATCATGATTTTCAGATCACCAAACATATGATCCATACACACCCAAACAAATACTGTTGACTTTGTACTTAAAATGTTGCTTATCTGGAGCCAGTAGACTGACTGTGCTCTGAAGCCAGACTGCCTCTGTTGGCTCCCAGCTCTCCTGCTTCCTGCTTCTGTGATGTGTGCCACATTTTCTCATCTTTCAATTGGGGGATTATATCGTCTACTTACTTACTTATTTTTTTTAAGATTATATGACAACGAGAGGTTATCTCCTAGAAATTACTCCTCAAAGTCTTAAAACATAGTGGCTTGAACATACAAGTTTTCATTATTTCCCATGAAGTGAATCCTGAGGCAGACAGTCCAAACAGGGTATGTGGATTCCATAAAATCCTTAGGGATCCAAGCTTCTACCACCCCTAGCATTTGATCCTCATGCTGCTGATTCAAGATAGCTGCTGGAACTCCAGCTATTCCATCCAAGTCCCGGGTCACAGGCAGAAGACATGGAGTGGGTAAAGTCTTCTTTCTTTTAAGGAAGCTTTTTTAAAGTGCTGCAAGGCACCCATATTTTTATTTCAGATAAAAACTGAAGTTAGTTTCAAATTAAACTGTAAGGAAGACTAGTAAATATGGTCCTTCACTGCCACTGCCTGAGGGACAGTGTGCCTAGTTCAAAATGAGGGGTACTTGTACTAAGGGAGATGAAGGTGTGAGGTATCAGCAGAAGGCAACTTCTGCTGCAGTTAAGAGTACTTAGCACAGTCCTGGACACATAAATGTTAGCTCTCTTTTCTGTCTTCCTTATCTTTCTCTTTGATGGAAATCAACTGCCACTTTGCACTGTGTCTGGGTTCTCAAACATGTGTGCACCCTGTTTCCTTTGACAGCAGTTCCTCCTCTGGCCACCAACACTGTGTCTCCATCTCTTGCACTGCTGACTAACAACCTGTCCATGTCTGCAAGTGACTTACCCCCTGGTGCTTCACCAAGGAAAAAGCCTCGGAAGCAACAGCATGTGATTTCAACAGAAGAAGGGGACATGATGGAGACGAACAGCACCGACGACGAGAAGTCCACTGCCAAGAGTCTCCTGGTGAAGGCAGAAAAGCGCAAGTCTCCTCCCAAGGAGTATATTGGTAATGCTCACTTGAGCTGACTTTTGTCATGGAAAGCTTCCTACTAAAGTCAGCAATTTATCCTTAAGGCTGTTAACAATAGCCAGATTTCACTTTTACAGCTCAACTGAAAGAATTATACCAGGAAAATTGTTACAGATATATAGTAAGCTGTGTAATATCTTCTTTTCTTCTTGTTTGAATAGATGAAGAAGGTGTAAGATATGTCCCAGTGCGTCCAAGACCTCCCATCACTTTGCTGCGTCACTATCGGAACCCCTGGAAAGCTGCTTATCACCACTTTCAGCGGTACAGTGATGTCCGGGTAAAAGGTCAGTTTCCCCAGAGATCTTTGGTGTTGACACATGGAATTAGTCTTTCACTCAGCTATATTAAAAAATTAGAGTAGAATGGAAAGACCGAATCACAGTTTTCCAGCTTCAAAATAACCAAAAGTTTTTGTTGTAAAATCTCAAGACTTGATTGTATATCTTAGGCATAATATACAGTTGAGCATAAAATTTGGAGAATTATCCTTTGACCCAGAAAGCTGTATGTATACACTTTACTGGAAACACAGTCTAATGATTAAAGTGACTACCTGTGTTGCCAGCTCCGCACATGGTGACAGATGACAAAGTAGTTTAGGAGAAGCTATACTAGACTGTTACAGGACATGGACCACAGTAGTCCTGGGATGTACAGATATACATATGGTATAAGCCCCAGAAAGTATATTTTCCAAAAAACCTTTTGTTTAACATATGTGAAGCTCTTGGGATGATCCAGTATAAGCACATAGTAAATGTTTTTTGTGGTTGTTGAACTTGAGAATAACATTCTAATAAATATATTTATAGTGAAGAATGGCTGATAGCACTTTCAAATATCTGGAAATATTTCTGTGGGTAAACTTTTAAATGTCATTAATCTCAAATCACTGCAAAGAGAAATAGGAGTTTTCAGAGAATTGGTCGTATTTTCCATTCCCTCAAGTAGATTCTATCTGGAAGCTTTTCTGTGGGTTCCCTTGAAGGCTCAAGATGAGTCCAAGTCAGATGGTACTGACTAAAGCCTATTAGCAGGAGTGAAAGTCCTGACAGTCTCTGAATGGAAGTACAGAGGTGGCTGCACTGCTCAGCTTTCCTTCCTCACAAATGTACCCCAAGGTTTGAAAAGAGGGTGAAATTTCCAAAGAGAAATCAGAGAACATGATTTCCACCTTTGGCGGAAGCAGGATATGAGCAACCAAACATTTCTTCACATCACAAGAATTCCGTGTCATAACAGGAAAATATTTGTAGGTTTTTTTCCCTGGTAACATTTTAAGCCATATAAGAAAATACTTACTGCTTATTGGAACTCACTCTTCAAAAGCTATCTCAAGAAAGGTAATTTGACAAGCTAAAAATACTGATGATTCCTAAATCTTCTGTTCAAATATGTACATATTCATCACTTTGTGCCAAGTCTCTTGACTATTAAACTTTAATTGAACTGTTTTGCCTACACTGTAAAGTCATATTCATGTAGAGAAAGTAAGACGGAATACTCAAAACAGGCAATTCACAAGAAGAAAAGAAAAAAGGAACAGGGGAACAAGAAGCACAGGAAACAGAAAAAAAATAATAACACAACAGACTTAGCCTTACGTATCAGTAATTATCTTAAGTGTAGTCTGAACCTATCAATTAATACAGATTAGCAGAGAATTTTAAAAGATCCAACTGTCTTCTGTCTGTGAGAAACTCAGATACAGTGAGTCAATAGAGTGACAGTAAAAGGATGGAAAAACACACAGTGCAAAGGTTAATAAAAAAACAAGGGTGGTTATTAATATCAAATAAAATAGACTGAGAAGAAAGAAGATTACTAGAAAAAGAAAGATAAATACTGATTTAAAAAATAGGCAGCAAACACCAAGAGGTTCAGAGGGATGAAGCCAAATCAGCCGACGGAAGTAGTAGACAAATGCATACTTATAGTTAGAACTTCAGTACCCTCTTCTCAGCAATTGATAGAAGCACTTGATAGAAAATCAGTAAGGATGAGCAAGAAGTGAATACCGAGAACCAATGTTTAGTACATGTTTATGGGACACTCAAACTGCAGCAGAATACATGTCCTCTCAGATGCACATAGAATATATCAAGATAGACCATATTTTAAAACTTGAACAATTTTTGGAGAATTGAAGTCATATAGAGTATCTTTATTGGCCATAATGGAATGAAACTAGAAACCAGTGACATATAACAGGAAAAACTCCAAGTCATGAAAATTAAACATGGGGAAGGCCGTGGCTCACTACAGGGACAGAGATACTGGCGGCAGCAGTTGTGGAAAGTATTCATTGGCAAGATCCTTCCCAGAGGCTGCCATTTGTCTCACCCAGCAGCCTCTCGGCTCCAGTGCTGGAATGCCTGAGAGCAAATAACCAGCAGGGCAGGAACACAGCCCCACCTGTCAGCAGACAGCTTAAAGTCCTAATTTGACAAGCTAAAAATACTGATGATTCCTAAATCTTCTGTTCAAATATGTACATATTCATCACTTTGTGCCAAGTCTCTTGACTATTAAACTTTAATTGAACTGTTTTGCCTACACTGTAAAGTCATATTCATGTAGAGAAAGTAAGACGGAATACTCAAAACAGGCAATTCACAAGAAGAAAAGAAAAAAGGAACAGGGGAACAAGAAGCACAGGAAACAGAAAAAAAATAATAACACAACAGACTTAGCCTTACGTATCAGTAATTATCTTAAGTGTAGTCTGAACCTATCAATTAATACAGATTAGCAGAGAATTTTAAAAGATCCAACTGTCTTCTGTCTGTGAGAAACTCAGATACAGTGAGTCAATAGAGTGACAGTAAAAGGATGGAAAAACACACAGTGCAAAGGTTAATAAAAAAACAAGGGTGGTTATTAATATCAAATAAAATAGACTGAGAAGAAAGAAGATTACTAGAAAAAGAAAGATAAATACTGATTTAAAAAATAGGCAGCAAACACCAAGAGGTTCAGAGGGATGAAGCCAAATCAGCCAACGGAAGTAGTAGACAAATGCATACTTATAGTTAGAACTTCAGTACCCTCTTCTCAGCAATTGATAGAAGCACTTGATAGAAAATCAGTAAGGATGAGCAAGAAGTGAATACCGAGAACCAATGTTTAGTACATGTTTATGGGACACTCAAACTGCAGCAGAATACATGTCCTCTCAGATGCACATAGAATATATCAAGATAGACCATATTTTAAAACTTGAACAATTTTTGGAGAATTGAAGTCATATAGAGTATCTTTATTGGCCATAATGGAATGAAACTAGAAACCAGTGACATATAACAGGAAAAACTCCAAGTCATGAAAATTAAACATGGGGAAGGCCGTGGCTCACTACAGGGACAGAGATACTGGCGGCAGCAGTTGTGGAAAGTATTCATTGGCAAGATCCTTCCCAGAGGCTGCCATTTGTCTCACCCAGCAGCCTCTCGGCTCCAGTGCTGGAATGCCTGAGAGCAAATAACCAGCAGGGCAGGAACACAGCCCCACCTGTCAGCAGACAGCTTAAAGTCCTCCAGAGCCCTGCCCTGCGTACCAGGGGGACAGGAGCCAGCTCTGCCCACCACAGGGCAGAAACCAGCCCCTCCCATTAAGAAGTCTGCACAAGCCTCTTAGACAGCCTCATCCACCAGAGAGCAGGCAGCGGAAGCAACAACCACAGTACCACAGCCTGTAGACTAGAAACCACGTCGCAGAAAGTTAGACAAAATGAGGCAACAGAGGAATATGTCCCAAATGAAGGAACAAAATTAAACCCCAGAAGAACAACTAAGTGAAAGCCTACCAGAAAAATAATTTGGAATAATGATAGTGAAGCTGATCCAGTATCTGAGAAAAAATATGGAGGCACAGATCAAGAAGATACAAGAAATGTTTTATAATGACCTAGAAGAACTAAGGATAAACAAAACTGAGCAACACAGTAACTATATTGAAAAAATACACTAGAAGGAATAAATAGAATAACTGAGGCAGGAAAACGGGTAAGTGATCTGGAAGACAAAATAGTGGAAACCACTGCCACAAAACAAAATAAAGAAAAAAGAGTGAAGAGAAATAAGGACAACCTAAGACAACATTAAATGCACCAACATTCACATTATGAGAGTCCCAAAAGAGGAAAGAAAGGATCTGAAAAAATAATTGAAGACATAATAGCTGAGAACTTCTTGAATATGGGAGGAGAAACAGTCACCCAACTCCAGAAAGCACAGAGTACCAGGCAGGATAAACCCGAGGAGGAACACACCAAGACACAATTTGTAATCGAATTGACAAAAATGAAATATTAAAAGCAATAAGGGGAAAATGACAAATAACATTCAAGGGAACTCCCATAAGGTTATCAGTTGATTTCTCAGCAGAAATTTTGCAGCCAGAAGGGAGTGGTGCAATATATTTAAAGTGATGAAAGGAAAGAACCTACAGACAAGTGAAAGCTAAGAAAATTCAGCTCAACTAGACTAACTCTATAACAAGTTCTAAAGGAACTTCCCTAAGTGGAAGACCACAACTAGAAATAAGAAAATTGGAAATGGAAAAGCTCACTGGTAAAGGCAAATGTACAGTAAAGATAGGAAATCATCCCCACACAAATATGATATCACAACCAGCAACTGTGAGGAGAGCACAAATGCAGGATATTGGAGATGCATTTGAAATTACAGGACCAGCAACTTACAAATCATCTCGTTCATATATAGACTGCTATGTCAAAACCTCATGGTAATTCCAAACTGAAAATCTACAGTAGACACTCAGAAAAGGAATCCAGACATAACACTAAAGTTAGTCATCAGATCACAAGAGAACAAAAGAGTAAGAGAAGAAAAAAGACCTACAAAAACAAATCCAACAGAGTTAACAAAATATCCCTAAGGGGCTTCCCTGGTGGTCCAGTGGGTAAGGACACTGCCTTGCAGTGCAAAGGGTGCCAGTTCGATCCCTGGCCTGGGAAGATCCCACGTGCCGCGGAGCAGTTGGACCAACTACCAAGCCAGAGCTCTGGAGCGCATGCGCCCAGAGCCGGTGCTCTGCAGGAAGAGAGGCCACTGCAGTGGGAGGCCCACACGGGCCAAAGAACGAAAGATGGATGAAAAGAAATAAATGAAAGGCCAATAGAAGTGGCCTCCCCCGCCCGCAAAAAAATGTCCCTAAGAACATACATATCAGCAATGGAATTAGATTAAGTGCTTCAACTGAAGACATAGACTTTGTGAACAGATACAAAGACAAGGCCCCTAAATATGCTGTTTATAAGAGAACCACTTCAGATCTAGGGACACATACAGACTGAAGGTAAGGGGATGGAAAAAGGTATTTGTGTAAATGGAAATCAAAACCCATACCAGGCAAAATAGACTTTAAAAGTAAAGACAGAAAAAGCAAAGGAGGACAGTACATAATGATCAAGGGATCAATCCAAGAAGATATAACAATTGTAAATATATATGCACCTAACATAGGAATACCGCAGTATATGAGGCAAATGCTAACAGCCAGAAAGGGAAAAATTGACAGTAGCATAGTAATAATGGGAGACTTTAACACGCTGCTTTCATCAAAGGACAGATTATCAGAAATACAGTATTAGAAGTACTAATAATGCCACATGATAGTGAGGATGTAGAGAAACTAGATCTCTCACACATTCCTTTGAGTTACCCACTGCCTTCTCACCTCCGTTGTATCTCCTGAGAAGTCAGCATTTGATTTTGTTGGGATTATCTTGTTAGTGATACATCATGTTTACCTTGTTCCTTTGAAGAGTTTTCTCAGCTTTGACTTTCAATATTTTTACTATGGTATGTTTATTTGTATCTTTGCATTTATCGTTCTTGGAGTTCCCCTTGAGCTTCCTGATAGATAGATTATTATTTTACAATAAATGTGAGAAGTCATCAGATCACAAGAGAACAAAAGAGTAAGAGAAGAAAAAAGACCTACAAAAACAAATCCAACAGAGTTAACAAAATATCCCTAAGGGGCTTCCCTGGTGGTCCAGTGGGTAAGGACACTGCCTTGCAGTGCAAAGGGTGCCAGTTCGATCCCTGGCCTGGGAAGATCCCACGTGCCGCGGAGCAGTTGGACCAACTACCAAGCCAGAGCTCTGGAGCGCATGCGCCCAGAGCCGGTGCTCTGCAGGAAGAGAGGCCACTGCAGTGGGAGGCCCACACGGGCCAAAGAACGAAAGATGGATGAAAAGAAATAAATGAAAGGCCAATAGAAGTGGCCTCCCCCGCCCGCAAAAAAATGTCCCTAAGAACATACATATCAGCAATGGAATTAGATTAAGTGCTTCAACTGAAGACATAGACTTTGTGAACAGATACAAAGACAAGGCCCCTAAATATGCTGTTTATAAGAGAACCACTTCAGATCTAGGGACACATACAGACTGAAGGTAAGGGGATGGAAAAAGGTATTTGTGTAAATGGAAATCAAAACCCATACCAGGCAAAATAGACTTTAAAAGTAAAGACAGAAAAAGCAAAGGAGGACAGTACATAATGATCAAGGGATCAATCCAAGAAGATATAACAATTGTAAATATATATGCACCTAACATAGGAATACCGCAGTATATGAGGCAAATGCTAACAGCCAGAAAGGGAAAAATTGACAGTAGCATAGTAATAATGGGAGACTTTAACACGCTGCTTTCATCAAAGGACAGATTATCAGAAATACAGTATTAGAAGTACTAATAATGCCACATGATAGTGAGGATGTAGAGAAACTAGATCTCTCACACATTCCTTTGAAGTTACCCACTGCCTTCTCACCTCCGTTGTATCTCCTGAGAAGTCAGCATTTGATTTTGTTGGGATTATCTTGTTAGTGATACATCATGTTTACCTTGTTCCTTTGAAGAGTTTTCTCAGCTTTGACTTTCAATATTTTTACTATGGTATGTTTATTTGTATCTTTGCATTTATCGTTCTTGGAGTTCCCCTTGAGCTTCCTGATAGATAGATTATTATTTTACAATAAATGTGAGAAGTCTTCAGCCATTTTTTCTTTGAATATTTCTTCTCCTGCATCTGTTTTCTTCTTGGTACTCTGTTATACATGTGTTGGTGCTGTTAATGGTGTACAGTTTCTATCTCTCTGTTGATACTCTCTAATAATGTCACTTGATTATCATGCCTTCTTTTACTTCTCATGTCTTCTTTTCATTCTGTGAGTTTATTCATAATGGCTACTTTGAAAGATTTTTCTGATGAGTCGGACATCTGGTCACTCTCGCAGGCAGTTTCTGGTGCCTATTTCTTTTTCCCCATGTGTGGGTCATACTTCCCTGATTCTTTGTGTGCTTCATAATTTTTGTTGGAAACTGGACATTTTAGATAATGTATTGTAGCGACTCTGGGTACCTGACTTGCCCCCTTCTCTGAGACCCACTATAGTTATTTGCTTTTTTATTTGTTTATCTGCTAGATTTTTTTTGAAAAGTCTGATCGGCTCCATCCCACCAGCACTGCCAAGTGTTAAGCCTCTGATGTTACTCCTTGGGGAGACATAGTTTTGGGTGTGCCCACAGCCACCCTGGGAGGACAGTGGCATTGGTAGGGTTCTCTTCCACGGTATTTCCCTGACCACAGGGATAAACCCCACTAATTGCTTGCCATTTGATCTCCCAGAACAACATACTGGAATTTGCCCTTAAACACAGATTCCTCTACACACTAATCCAGTCCTGTTGTAGCTCCTTGCCAGAGTGGCTTCTGAGGTCAGTGTTGATGTTTCTGCCCTGCGAAGAGCTCCTGCCAGCTGTCACTTTTTGTTCTCTCCTGCCAGCTGGTCAGCCCACAGTCTAGGCTGTGTGTCGACTCTGTCTGCACATTTACTCCCACTGGCCTTCCCTATACCCTCCACTGCTCTTGGGAGCACCTTTAGGTTTGAACTTCACTTTCTGTTGAAAATGGAGCCAACTCCTTTGGGAAGAGGTTAGAAACTTCCTGGTTTTTCGTGTGTTTCTTTCTCCAGGCAGAATCTCTGAGCCTAGGGCTCTGGAAGCGAGGGTGGGACAATGGCAGTTTAGCAGGTGAGCGCTCAGTGGAGGGAAGGAGGGATGAGCAGTCTTGGATCCAGTTGGCCTGCCTCTCCTAGGGTGATACCACCATTTCACAATCCTGGAGAAGGGTTCCTGGGCCCTAATGCTCTCAGCTCCCTTTGCCTAAAGTACAGTCTCCATTCTCCAAGTGGGGTTTGTTGATACTTTTTTTTCTTTACCATAATGTCACTTGATTATCATGCCTTCTTTTACTTCTCATGTCTTCTTTTCATTCTGTGAATTTATTCATAATGGCTACTTTGAAAGATTTTTCTGATGAGTCGGACATCTGGTCACTCTCGCAGGCAGTTTCTGGTGCCTATTTCTTTTTCCCCATGTGTGGGTCATACTTCCCTGATTCTTTGTGTGCTTCATAATTTTTGTTGGAAACTGGACATTTTAGATAATGTATTGTAGCGACTCTGGGTACCTGACTTGCCCCCTTCTCTGAGACCCACTATAGTTATTTGCTTTTTTATTTGTTTATCTGCTAGATTTTTTTTGAAAAGTCTGATCGGCTCCATCCCACCAGCACTGCCAAGTGTTAAGCCTCTGATGTTACTCCTTGGGGAGACATAGTTTTGGGTGTGCCCACAGCCACCCTGGGAGGACAGTGGCATTGGTAGGGTTCTCTTCCACGGTATTTCCCTGACCACAGGGATAAACCCCACTAATTGCTTGCCATTTGATCTCCCAGAACAACATACTGGAATTTGCCCTTAAACACAGATTCCTCTACACACTAATCCAGTCCTGTTGTAGCTCCTTGCCAGAGTGGCTTCTGAGGTCAGTGTTGATGTTTCTGCCCTGCGAAGAGCTCCTGCCAGCTGTCACTTTTTGTTCTCTCCTGCCAGCTGGTCAGCCCACAGTCTAGGCTGTGTGTCGACTCTGTCTGCACATTTACTCCCACTGGCCTTCCCTATACCCTCCACTGCTCTTGGGAGCACCTTTAGGTTTGAACTTCACTTTCTGTTGAAAATGGAGCCAACTCCTTTGGGAAGAGGTTAGAAACTTCCTGGTTTTTCGTGTGTTTCTTTCTCCAGGCAGAATCTCTGAGCCTAGGGCTCTGGAAGCGAGGGTGGGACAATGGCAGCTTAGCAGGGGAGCGCTCAGTGGAGGGAAGGAGGGATGAGCAGTCTTGGATCCAGTTGGCCTGCCTCTCCTAGGGTGATACCACCATTTCACAATCCTGGAGAAGGGTTCCTGGGCCCTAATGCTCTCAGCTCCCTTTGCCTAAAGTACAGTCTCCATTCTCCAAGTGGGGTTTGTGCAGAAGAAGGGATGTTGATTAGATATGTCACGTAAACTCACCTGGGACTTAGCCTCAGCAGCCGGGAGCAAGATGAGAAATGCCCTGTTCCTTCTGGGAGCTAGAGGAGAGGGAGCCCTGTGTTCAGGGTTATAGCAATCTGGAATGGAATCTCCGCTTTTTGAGCTAAAGGGAGAGGGAGAGAGGGAACATTCTTGGTTCAAATACTTACTAATCTTTCACGTTTTAATAGATTTGCTCAAATAGATGTTTCTGTTGCTGTTTGCCCTTAGGACCTTTCCCAGAGGTTTAAAGGGTTATTTTAAAATTTCCCCCAGTTTCACTGGGTAAGCAGCTTAGCAAAACACTGTCATGTCACAAGTCAATTGTCTTTTACACAATGCTGAGCTACTCTGGAAAATAGTTTGACAGTTTCATAAAAGCTAAACATATTCTCACCATATGACCCAACAGTTGCCATCCTGGACATTCATCTCAGAAAAATGAAAACCCTATGTCCACACAAAACTCTGTATACACAGATGTTTATAGCAACTTTTTTTGTTAATAGTCAGAATCTGGAACAACACAAATGACCTCAAATGGTTAAGCAAACTGGAGCCATTGAATCCTGTCAGCAATGGACAGGAAAGAACTATTGATCATGCGACAGCGTAGGCATTGTGCTTGTGCTTAGTGGAAAAAAATCAATCTTTAAAACACACGCCCCCTCCCTTCCCCAGAAAAAGACACATAGCATGTGATTCTATTTATATAATCTCAGGGTGAGAAAATTATACAGATAGAGAACCAATTGAGTAGATCAAGGGGGTTAATGGTTGAGGGAGGGGTGGTGTGACCATAAAGGTGTAACACAGTAGCGGCCCCGGTGGTGATAGAGTAGTTCTAAATCTCCGTTGAAGCGGCAGTCACATAAAGCTACACGTGATATGACATATGCTCACTTCACGTGTGATACTGTACTGTTATTAAGATGTAAACAGGGAAACTGAATGAAGGGGAAATACTGGACCTCTCTTTACTATCTTTTTTTTTCCCCGACAAAAGCTTTATTGAACTGTAATTCATGTGGCATACAATTAACCTATTCAAACATACAGTTCAGTGATTTTTAGTGTATTCGCAAAGTTCCGTTCTTATCACTACAGTTAGTTTTAAAACATTTTGGTTAGCCCAACAAGAAAGTATACAGCCCTTAGCTCTCATTGCCAGTGCTAGGCATTTCCTGTGAACAGAATCATATACCATGCAATCCTCTTTGACAGGCTTATTTCACTTCCTGTAATGTTTACAAGAGTCATCCATGTAGCATATATCAGGGCTTCATTCCATTTTCCTGCCAAATAATATTCTATTTTATGGATATATACCACATATTATTTATCCATTGATCACTGGATGGACATTTGATATGTTTCCACTTTTTATAACTATGAATAATGTTGCTGTGATGATTTGTGCCTACATTTTTATGGGAACATCTGTTTTCATTTTATATACCTAAGAATGGAATTTCTGGGTTGTTTGGTAACTATATTTAACATTCTAGGAACTAGTGTTTTCCAAAGCAAATACATTTTACTTCCCCGCGACAGCTGCTTGAGATTTCTGATTTCTCTACATCCTCACCAATACTTACTCTTTTATCATTATTATTATTATTTTATGGCATCCTAAAGGATGTGAAGTGGTACTTTACTGTGTTTTTTATTTGTACTTCCCTAAGACCTAACAGTGTTGAGTAGCTTCATGTTTGTTGGCCTTTTGTATATGTTTTTTGAAGAAATGTCTGTTTAGATATTTTGCTTTTTTTTGTCTTTTTTTATTGCTGAGTGGTAAGAATTCTTCCTGTGTTCTAAGTACAGGTCTCTTACCAGATACAGCTATATACTATCTTTGCAGCTTCTGTGAATCTACTGTCATTTCAAGCTGAAAGGTTTTTTATTATGCTCATAACGACATACACAAGTGTGTACAAAACTGGTGAAATCTAAATAGGATCAGTGGACTCTATCCAGTATCATGGTTGTGATATTATTCTGCAGTCTTGAAAGATACTTCCACTGAGAGAAACTGGATATAGATTGCATAGGCTCTGTCTGTATTATTTCTTACAATTGCATGTGAATTGATAGTTATCTCAAAAAGTTTAAAATTCTTTAGTTACATTCATGTTAATATTTGCCCACCAGAAAAAGTTGGGTTTTTTTAAATTGCTGTGGGAAGTAAAGTTTATCAGTTTTAGGTTTACGACAAAATTGAGCAGACAATAAAGCGAGAGAAGAGAGAGACCCCATGTGTCTTCCCCCATCCCCTGTCCCTACATGTGCACAGCCTCGCTCACTATCAACATCCCTCACCACAGTGACACATTTGTTACATTTGGTGAACCTACACTGACCCAATTATCACCCAAAGTTCATCCTTTTTTTTAAAAAAAAATTCTTTATTTTAAAGATTTTACAGAGTTTTGTTGTTCACAGACATGTATGTTCCCAGATCAGTCATATGCATATCCCTGGTCCCCACCCCCCCACAAAGTTCATCCTTGACATTAAGGTTCAGTCTTGGTGTTGTTCATTATATCAGTTTTGACAAATATATAGATAGGGCTTTTTTTTTTCAAGATTAATCTTTTAGGGACTTCCCTGGTGGACCAGTGGTTAAGAATCCACCTTCCAACACAGGGGCTAGGGTTCAGTCCCTGGTCGGTGACCTAAGATCCCACATACCACAACTTCTGAGCCCCACGCATGCTAGAGCCCATGCTCTGCAACTAGAAAAAGCCTGAGTGCCACAACGAAGACTCAGTTTGGCCAAAATTTTAAAAGGAAAAAGATTAATATTTTCAATAATATAAGTTTGTTTATTTTAAATAGCATCATAAGTGCAACTGAAAAGTTTTAGCTGAGTGGTAAGAATTCTTCCTGTGTTCTAAGTACAGGTCTCTTACCAGATACAGCTATATACTATCTTTGCAGCTTCTGTGAATCTACTGTCATTTCAAGCTGAAAGGTTTTTTATTATGCTCATAACGACATACACAAGTGTGTACAAAACTGGTGAAATCTAAATAGGATCAGTGGACTCTATCCAGTATCATGGTTGTGATATTATTCTGCAGTCTTGAAAGATACTTCCACTGAGAGAAACTGGATATAGATTGCATAGGCTCTGTCTGTATTATTTCTTACAATTGCATGTGAATTGATAGTTATCTCAAAAAGTTTGAAATTCTTTAGTTACATTCATGTTAATATTTGCCCACCAGATAAAGTTGGTTTTTTTTAAATTGCTGTGGGAAGTAAAGTTTATCAGTTTTAGGTTTACGACAAAATTGAGCAGACAATAAAGCGAGAGAATAGAGAGACCCCATGTGTCTTCCCCCATCCCCTGTCCCTACATGTGCACAGCCTCGCTCACTATCAACATCCCTCACCACAGTGACACATTTGTTACATTTGGTGAACCTACACTGACCCAATTATCACCCAAAGTTCATCCTTTTTTTTTAAAAAAAATTCTTTATTTTAAAGATTTTACAGAGTTTTGTTGTTCACAGACATGTATGTTCCCAGATCAGTCATATGCATATCCCTGGTCCCCACCCCCCCACAAAGTTCATCCTTGACATTAAAGTTCAGTCTTGGTGTTGTTCATTATATCAGTTTTGACAAATATATAGATAGGGCTTTTTTTTTTTTTTCAAGATTAATCTTTTAGGGACTTCCCTGGTGGACCAGTGGTTAAGAATCCACCTTCCAACACAGGGGCTAGGGTTCAGTCCCTGGTCGGTGACCTAAGATCCCACATACCACAACTTCTGAGCCCCACGCATGCTAGAGCCCATGCTCTGCAACTAGAAAAAGCCTGAGTGCCACAACGAAGACTCAGTTTGGCCAAAATTTTAAAAGGAAAAAAGATTAATATTTTTCAATAATATAAGTTTGTTTATTTTTTTAAATAGTTTTTCATTATCCATATAATGTGTAAATCCATTTTAAGTCCTGGTAAGCAGTAATAAAACTTCATAAATACATCAGAACTCAACCTCTGACAGGTACCCTTCAATCCTAGTTTGTCTTTCTGTAATCCAAATGATATAATCCATATGCATTTTACTGCAGTGCTGGTTCCTGGACTTTTCCACCCAAATAGAAATGTTGCTCAGGTTGGAGCCCTATGATTTCTTGAAAATCTGGATTATACCACAGAGCTTCTAAGCTTCATGCCCAGACTGTCTGCATGCACACATCACTCATGAGCAAGCCTCCAACCCACTAAAGATTGTTTCTCTCGTTTAAGAGTTTAGAGTATTAACTTACTGTCTTTTGAACTCACCAGATTAGTAGATTAAGTCCTCCTCTTCTTGGGTGGACCAAAAGAGCTTTTGTTCATGTTGTGACTTATATTCTCAATGACTTAAAAGAGATTTAAGTAAGAAATTATTGTCTTGATAAGTTAGTGACTTGAATACAGATGATTTTAGCTTTGTAAAAATTGAAATATGTGTGTGTGTGTGTGTGTATATATATATATTTTTTTTTTTTTCCCCCATGTTTCCAGAGGAGAAGAAAGCTATGCTGCAGGAAATAGCTAATCAGAAAGGAGTCTCGTGTCGTGCCCAAGGCTGGAAGGTTCACCTCTGTGCTGCCCAGTTGCTACAGCTGGTAAGTGGCGCTCTGGCAGTAGCTATGTCCTTCTGAAGACACCAGAGTTCATAGAGCATTTTCTTTAGAGTGATTCTGAAGCATTCCCAGTTGACATAGGTCATGGTGGAATTTTTGTGTGTGCCATGTAATACAGCTGTTACCAGTTCCATGGATGTTATTTAAATATATCTTAGTTTTGTCCCCCATAACCAAAATATGCTGAATAACTTTAGTTTTAAGACCTACAGTTAAGGTTCCATATTATATCTTGCTGTGACATCTGAAGCAGAGGGGCCTCAGGTGGCCTAACTCAGCCTTCTCTTCACTCTCCTCCTCTGTGGATACCAGACCCAGTTCCTACTTCTCCCTGAATAGTGGGCCTCCGTTCTCTGCCAGCTGGAGATGCTCAGATTAACCAATGGCATCCTGCTGGGAGCACCAGGGGCCACTGTGCCCTCTTGATACCACAAAGCCTGCCTCCTACAGCCTCTGCTTGTTAACTCTTTTCCATCTTGGTCACCAGGTACAACCTCATGTGGTTCTGCATGGTGTGAAGTCCTCCGCCTAGGCTCTTAGAATACCAGTTGGTCAACTAATTAGCATTTTACTGCAGTGCCTGGATTTTCCCAGTGTGCAGGTTGGACCCTATGATTTCTTGAAAATCTGGATTATACCACAGAGCTTCTAAGCTTCATGCCCAGACTGTCTGCATGCACACATCACTCATGAGCAAGCCTCCAACCCACTAAAGATTGTTTCTCTCGTTTAAGAGTTTAGAGTATTAACTTACTGTCTTTTGAACTCACCAGATTAGTAGATTAAGTCCTACTCTTCTTGGGTGGACCAAAAGAGCTTTTGTTCATGTTGTGACTTATATTCTCAATGACTTAAAAGAGATTTAAGTAAGAAATTATTGTCTTGATAAGTTAGTGACTTGAATACAGATGATTTTAGCTTTGTAAAAATTGAAATATGTGTGTGTGTGTGTGTGTGTGTGTGTGTGTGTATATATATATATATTTTTTTTTTTTTTCCCCCATGTTTCCAGAGGAGAAGAAAGCTATGCTGCAGGAAATAGCTAATCAGAAAGGAGTCTCGTGTCGTGCCCAAGGCTGGAAGGTTCACCTCTGTGCTGCCCAGTTGCTACAGCTGGTAAGTGGCGCTCTGGCAGTAGCTATGTCCTTCTGAAGACACCAGAGTTCATAGAGCATTTTCTTTAGAGTGATTCTGAAGCATTCCCAGTTGACATAGGTCATGGTGGAATTTGTGTGTGTGCCATGTAATACAGCTGTTACCAGTTCCATGGATGTTATTTAAATATATCTTAGTTTTGTCCCCCATAACCAAAATATGCTGAATAACTTTAGTTTTAAGACCTACAGTTAAGGTTCCATATTATATCTTGCTGTGACATCTGAAGCAGAGGGGCCTCAGGTGGCCTAACTCAGCCTTCTCTTCACTCTCCTCCTCTGTGGATACCAGACCCAGTTCCTACTTCTCCCTGAATAGTGGGCCTCCGTTCTCTGCCAGCTGGAGATGCTCAGATTAACCAATGGCATCCTGCTGGGAGCACCAGGGGCCACTGTGCCCTCTTGATACCACAAAGCCTGCCTCCTACAGCCTCTGCTTGTTAACTCTTTTTCCATCTTGGTCACCAGGTACAACCTCATGTGGTTCTGCATGGTGTGAAGTCCTCCGCCTAGGCTCTTAGAATACCAGTTGGTCAACTAATGTTGATCTCATGTCCAGTGCGTTCTGTGTTCAGCCTCTCACCTTAGGGTGAGAATCCGTCCTTCGACAGGCTAAACAGGAGACGATCAAAATACTCTGTCTGTCGTTGAAACAGCCATAATATGAGGAACATTGTCTTTTTATGACAATGTTTTTAAAGTAGTGCCATGACTAGTTTTAAATTTAGCATAAAAGTATATTTTTATGAAACTTAAAGACTTGTTTTTCAGAGAAATTGTGAATTTGGAGGAGAATTTTAAAGTTATTCTTGGACTACCGTGGTGGTCCAGTGGTTAAGACTCCGAGCTTCCACTGCAAAGAGATCGGGTTGGGTATCTTAGGGAACTAAGATCCCACATGCTGTGTGGTGTGGCCAGAAAAGAAAATGTTATCCTGGAAGATGGACTCTACTCTGATTTATGGCAAATTGTGATGTAAATTGTTGTTGATCAACTTTCCTTAATGTAGTGTATTGTAGTCATTGGGAGAAATGATTTTAATACCCACACAGACTTGATACCAGTGTACACAGGTGATTCAAGGTGAATTTTGTGCCTGAGTTTGACAAAGAAAAGTATCTCTGAGGTCATGAATTTCTGCCTCTTGTTTGTTGCAGACGAATCTAGAACATGATGTTTATGAAAGACTCACCAACCTACAGGAAGGGATTATCCCAAAGAAAAAAGCAGCAACTGATGATGATTTACACCGAATAAATGAACTAATACAGGTTTGAGGGAGCCCTTTCCCTCCCCTTATTTCTCCCTTCCCCACTAATATCTTTAGTAAAAAGTGATTATTTACTTTAGCCTGCATTATCCAGAAACAGTAAAATATGTTTTTTCCATGTGAAAGCCTCAAAATGGCTCAATTCAAAGGTGGGAAGTAAAAAAAAAAGGGGAAGTTCTTTAAAAGCCACATTGTCTTGAAGATTAGTGATTGATGATGTAATATCTTTTGTTTCAGGGAAATATGCAGAGGTGTAAACTTGTGATGGATCAAATCAGTGAAGCCAGAGACTCCATGCTTAAAGTTTTAGATCATAAAGATCGTGTCCTGAAGCTTCTAAACAAAAATGGGACTGTTAAAAAGGTATCAAAATTGAAGCGAAAAGAGAAAGTCTAGACCCCGAATCAGGACTTTGGAAAAAGAATTTATGAAGAATGATGTTGGGGGTGGGTGGAGGGCTTTGGTTATTTTCAAAGTGGAACACTGAAATAAAGGAAGCGTTCCTGAACTCACATGTGAAAGCAGAGGGCCCAGACCATCCAGTGGGAGGATCAGAGCTGATCTGACACAGCAGACACCTGTCTTTCAGGCACCTCTCTCTGTGTTGTACCTGACTCCTGATGCAACAGTGTCTCCCAGTTGGAATCAGTGACACAGGTGGCCAGCTGGCATTTTCCATCCTTCCAGTTGATAAACTCTTTGTCTGATGGATTCCTCCAGGACCTATACTGAGCCTGAACTGAAAGTATCCACTTGGACCATCTGTTCTCTCTCTACACTGAAAATCAAATCTCTTCCCCTCACCCTAGTTCTTACTCTGACCTTCAGATGCCCACGCTGGCCTTTAAAGCAGTGCCATGGCACCAAGAGACCTGCCACATCTCACTCTAAAGGGTTTGAACTACCAGTTCTTGTCATTTTCTAAAGAACCATTTCAAAGTAAAGTTGTTACATTGTCTGTCCTGCGTGTGTCAGAGTTGGGTTTTTGTGGAGGTTCAGAGCAGGCAAC
This sequence comes from Tragulus kanchil, assembly GCA_022376925.1. NCBI lineage: Eukaryota > Metazoa > Chordata > Mammalia > Artiodactyla > Tragulidae > Tragulus > Tragulus kanchil. The sequence continues at coordinate 24,465,119 of JAIOJX010000026.1, forward strand.
ACCATAAGTTGCTCTGAGACCCTTGTTCTGAAGTACATTCTTGGTTATCTGTACTTCTGTAACTCGTGTGATGCTGTTAATTGTATGTATGGCACATCTCCAAATGTTAATAAAGGACTCAAAGATGTTTTTGTACATAAGCAGTTTGCCTCTTTTTATAATGTTAATCAGTGCTGTCTTGCGCATCACTGGAGTGCTTACCCTACTGTAGTTTCTCTACTCACATTGTTGAGACTACTTTGTTAGAAGTTCGGTTGTTCCACATAGAGTTCCACTTAGCCTGTTATCTTGAAGATGTCATAGGTGGTGAAGCCTGTGGGCTTTTGGTTATCTTCAATATGAGACTACATTGCACCCCATTGTAGGTATAAAGTGGCCATATTACAGGATAATTAAGGCCATGGTAAAGGGGGTAGAGCTTCCAGGAGAGTGAATTTTCTTTACAACGTTGCTCCTGTGAATTTGCTTGAGTAGGAAGGTAGCCTAGGCACTCCCCTAACCTCTGAGCCGGCAGCAAAGTCCCCAGGTTGGATTTTTGCCTTGACCTAAACAGATCTGAGACAGTCTATGCCAAATCTGATCCAGTCTTTGGAACCAACCTTTTCTTCTCTCCTGAGACAGCCTTCCTTGAACTGGAATGGTAAACTCTGATCTGGTATAGGACTGGGGAAGAGAAGCAAAACAGGCTTCTTGCTGCCTCACAAGGTGGTGTGGCCGCACAGCCTGCGTGGCCTAGGCTGAAGAGGTCCTCAGAACAATCAGGACTGCTTCACCAGAGTGCTTCAGCCTGAAGGTAGTACCAATTGTACGCTAGACTCCAGTGTAGTATTCTATGCAACACGGTGACAGTATGAGAACAGGGCTCCTTTGCTTCCATCTCTCGTGTGCACATATTGCCCAGTGATACGTGGTGCACTGACTCATGAAGGACAGGACCAAGTATTTGGGATCCTACATTAGAGACCTGGTCTCATAGTTACATGCGTTTGTCAGAGTTGGCCTTTAAAGCAGTGCCATGGCACCAAGAGACCTGCCACATCTCACTCTAAAGGGTTTGAACTACCAGTTCTTGTCATTTTCTAAAGAACCATTTCAAAGTAAAGTTGTTACATTGTCTGTCCTCGTGTGTCAGAGTTGGGTTTTTGTGGAGGTTCAGAGCAGGCAACACCATAAGTTGCTCTGAGACCCTTGTTCTGAAGTACATTCTTGGTTATCTGTACTTCTGTAACTCGTGTGATGCTGTTAATTGTATGTATGGCACATCTCCAAATGTTAATAAAGGACTCAAAGATGTTTTTGTACATAAGCAGTTTGCCTCTTTTTATAATGTTAATCAGTGCTGTCTTGCGCATCACTGGAGTGCTTACCCTACTGTAGTTTCTCTACTCACATTGTTGAGACTACTTTGTTAGAAGTTCGGTTGTTCCACATAGAGTTCCACTTAGCCTGTTATCTTGAAGATGTCATAGGTGGTGAAGCCTGTGGGCTTTTGGTTATCTTCAATATGAGACTACATTGCACCCCATTGTAGGTATAAAGTGGCCATATTACAGGATAATTAAGGCCATGGTAAAGGGGGTAGAGCTTCCAGGAGAGTGAATTTTCTTTACAAGGTTGCTCCTGTGAATTTGCTTGAGTAGGAAGGTAGCCTAGGCACTCCCCTAACCTCTGAGCCGGCAGCAAAGTCCCCAGGTTGGATTTTTGCCTTGACCTAAACAGATCTGAGACAGTCTATGCCAAATCTGATCCAGTCTTTGGAACCAACCTTTTCTTCTCTCCTGAGACAGCCTTCCTTGAACTGGAATGGTAAACTCTGATCTGGTATAGGACTGGGGAAGAGAAGCAAAACAGGCTTCTTGCTGCCTCACAAGGTGGTGTGGCCGCACAGCCTGCGTGGCCTAGGCTGAAGAGGTCCTCAGAACAATCAGGACTGCTTCACCAGAGTGCTTCAGCCTGAAGGTAGTACCAATTGTACGCTAGACTCCAGTGTAGTATTCTATGCAACACGGTGACAGTATGAGAACAGGGCTCCTTTGCTTCCATCTCTCGTGTGCACATATTGCCCAGTGATACGTGGTGCACTGACTCATGAAGGACAGGACCAAGTATTTGGGATCCTACATTAGAGACCTGGTCTCTGTAAAAGTATTGTATGTGTGCTGAGTCACTCAGTCATGTCTGACTCTTCGCCACCCCATGAACTTGTTAACCTCTATTTAAATAAAACTTGGATAATTCAATAACTTTGGTCAAAGGAAGCTTGTCAATGCAGGTGAGAACAATGGTGATTTCTGTTTTCCCTCACCTTAGGACAGTGATCAGTTGGAAGAGGGGGGCTTCCCTGGTAGCTCAGTAGTAAAGAGTTCGCCTGCCAATGCAAGAGACACAGGTTCGATCCTTTATCAGGGAAGACCCCACATACTGCAGAGCAGCTAAGCCCGTGAGCCACAGCTGTGGAGCTTGTGCTCGAGAGCCTCAGAGCTGCAACTAATGAGGCCATGGCCGCAAACACTGAAACCCGTGTGCCCTAGAGCCCGAGTTCCACAAGAGAATTCACAACAAGAAGCCTGCTCACCTCAACTAGAGAGTAGCCCCTGCTCCCTGCAACTAGAGAAGAGCCTGCAGCAGCAGTGAGAACCCAGAATAGCCAAAAATAAATAAATAAATAAAATTATTGGAAAAAGAAGAAGATGGGAGAGGGTGGAGGAAGGGAGTGAATCATCCGTGGACACAGTGCCATTTATTTATTTTTAAACAAGTACTTTTTTAAATTTATCTTTTGGCTATTCTGGGTTTTCACTGCTGCCACAGGCTCCTCTCTTGTTGCAGGGCGTGGAGGGCTACTCTCTAGCTAAGGTGAGCAGGCTTCTTGTTGTGAATTCTCTTGTGGAACTCGGGCTCTAGGGCACACAGGCTTCAGTGTTTACGGCCCATGGGCTCATTAGTTGCAGCTCTGAGGCTCTCGAGCACAGGCTCCACAGCTGTGGCTCTCGGGCTTAGCTGCTCCACAGCATGTGAGATTTTCCCAGATGAGGGATCAAACCCTTGTCTCCTGCATTGGCAGGCAAACTCTTTACCATTGAGCTACCCAGGAAGCCCTACAGTGTTATTTAAAAACAGCCTTCTTGAGCACCAGTTGACATACTAAGAACCTTGAAGTATACAGTTTGGTAAGATCTGACCTATGTATGAAAAAATGACCACAATCATGAGAGTGCAGAAATTAGATCCGAAAGTTTCCTTGTGTTTCTGTGACTTCTTGCCTCACCCTTGCCTGCCCCAGCTCGTCTCCATGCAAGCACTCTAGTTTGCATTTTCTGGAATTTCATATGAATGAAATCACATAGTATATTCTTTTTTGAGGGAAGAACTCTGGCTTTTTTCACTCAGAATAATGGAAATTGTGTGCTGAAATTTGTTCCTGTGGTTTATTTCAGTAGTTCATTGCTTTCTATTGTTTAAGAGCAAGCATTCCATTGTCTGAATATGGATACACCTTCCACAAGCTGCTTCTCTGTCCACCTGTAGAAAGGCATTCAGGATGTTAGATTTTCATTATTATGGATACAACTGCTTCTTTTTTGTCTTTCACTAGAAAGGGCCAGCAAACACTGAAACCCGTGTGCCCTAGAGCCGAGTTCCACAAGAGAATTCACAACAAGAAGCCTGCTCACCTCAACTAGAGAGTAGCCCCTGCTCCCTGCAACTAGAGAAGAGCCTGCAGCAGCAGTGAGAACCCAGAATAGCCAAAAATAAATAAATAAATAAAATTATTGGAAAAAGAAGAAGATGGGAGAGGGTGGAGGAAGGGAGTGAATCATCCGTGGACACAGTGCCATTTATTTATTTTTAAACAAGTACTTTTTTAAATTTATCTTTTGGCTATTCTGGGTTTTCACTGCTGCCACAGGCTCCTCTCTTGTTGCAGGGCGTGGAGGGCTACTCTCTAGCTAAGGTGAGCAGGCTTCTTGTTGTGAATTCTCTTGTGGAACTCGGGCTCTAGGGCACACAGGCTTCAGTGTTTACGGCCCATGGGCTCATTAGTTGCAGCTCTGAGGCTCTCGAGCACAGGCTCCACAGCTGTGGCTCTCGGGCTTAGCTGCTCCACAGCATGTGAGATTTTCCCAGATGAGGGATCAAACCCTTGTCTCCTGCATTGGCAGGCAAACTCTTTACCATTGAGCTACCCAGGAAGCCCTACAGTGTTATTTAAAAACAGCCTTCTTGAGCACCAGTTGACATACTAAGAACCTTGAAGTATACAGTTTGGTAAGATCTGACCTATGTATGAAAAAATGACCACAATCATGAGAGTGCAGAAATTAGATCCGAAAGTTTCCTTGTGTTTCTGTGACTTCTTGCCTCACCCTTGCCTGCCCCAGCTCGTCTCCATGCAAGCACTCTAGTTTGCATTTTCTGGAATTTCATATGAATGAAATCACATAGTATATTCTTTTTTGAGGGAAGAACTCTGGCTTTTTTTACTCAGAATAATGGAAATTGTGTGCTGAAATTTGTTCCTGTGGTTTATTTCAGTAGTTCATTGCTTTCTATTGTTTAAGAGCAAGCATTCCATTGTCTGAATATGGATACACCTTCCACAAGCTGCTTCTCTGTCCACCTGTAGAAAGGCATTCAGGATGTTAGATTTTCATTATTATGGATACAACTTTTTGCACATGTCTGTTCTTTGTGTGAACAAATGTTGGTGTACAACTTAACTGGTGATTTTATCGTAGCTGTACTTTCCAGGGATTTATGACCAGGAGATGGTGCTGAGAAGTCTAGACATCCAGTGGCTCTTGGTTCAGAAAACTATCATTCACAAGTTTGTCATGTTGTTTTAAAACCTGGGTATTTCAAAAGATCATTAAATAGAAAATATCTTAAGTAATTAAGAATCACATGGAAAAACAAAAAAAAAGAGTCACATGGTTTCAGAGTTTAAAGGTTTTCAGTGGTTATATAGTCCAACTCAGCCTGTGATGAAAAGGTCATCTTTGAAAGGATATACTTTTTTTATTGTAAAATACATCACAGATAAAAGTACATGAAACAAACGTATGGCTTTGAAAGTTCTTAAAGGAACAACTTTGAAATGCTCCTCCACCAGGGTAAAATGTATAACTTTGCTAGTCTCAAACTTCTATACCTCAATTGCAGCCCTCTACTTACCTCTATGATAACCATCTTATCTTTTCCCCTAAAATAATTTTATTGTGATATGATTACAAAGAAATAAGTATGCCCAAATCTTAAATTCAGTTTTGTGATTTTTGACACATATGTACGACCATGGATAAGATGCAAATAAAGATCCATGGCATCGCTGTAACCCTAGAAAGAGTGCCTCTGTCGTCAGTACACCTCTGCACTCACCCTCAGCACCCCGGGTAAGCAATGATCTTCTCTTGTCACAGGTTAGTTTTTGTCCGTTCTTCGGTGGTGGGGGCGGGGGGTTAAGAATTTTTTTTTTTTCTTTTTTGCTATTCTGGGTTTTCACTGCTGCCACAGGCTCTTCTCTAGTTGCAGTGAGTGGGGGCTACTCTCAAGTTGACGTGAGCAGGTCCTTGTTGCAGTGACTTCTCTTGTGGAACTCAGGCTCTATGGCACATGGGCTCAATAGTTGTGGCTCTGAGGCTCTAGAGCACAGACTACTGAGCACAGGCTGAGCATAGACTGGATAGTTGTGACTCACAGGCTTAGTTGCTCCGCAGCCAGTGGAATCTTCCTGGATCAGGGATCAAACCCGTGTTACCTGCATTGGCAGGCAAACCCTTTACCACTGAGCTACCAGGGAAGCCCTCTAGGTTGTTTCTTTTTAGTGCTGTGTGACTATGCCGCAGTCTGTTACCTGTTTTCCCACTGAAAAAGGTCCTGATGCTTCGAACTCTTGAATGTGATGCGTGAAGCCATGAACATTCAAATGCAGGTTCTCATGTGGGAATAAATTTTCAGATCAGCTGGGTAAAAACTTAGGCGTGTGGTCGCTGGATCATAAAGTAAAACTATGTTTAGTTGTGTAAGAAACTGCCAAACTGTCTTCCAGAGCAACTGTCCCATTTTCCGTTCTCACCAGCAACAAATGAGAGTTGCTGTTACTTCACATACTCCCCCACATTGAGTGTTGTCATTGTTTACAGTTTAGCCATCAGAACAGGCTGTCGTGATCTCTCATTGCTTCCATTTGCAGTTCCCTAATGACAGTAGGTTGAGCGTTTTCTTCAAATCTATAAATTGCAGCCCTCTTTTTTGATAACCATCTTATCTTTTCCCCTAAAATAATTTTATTGTGATATGATTACAAAGAAATAAGTATGCCCAAATCTTAAATTCAGTTTTGTGATTTTTGACACATATGTACGACCATGGATAAGATGCAAATAAAGATCCATGGCATCGCTGTAACCCTAGAAAGAGTGCCTCTGTCATCAGTACACCTCTGCACTCACCCTCAGCACCCCGGGTAAGCAATGATCTTCTCTTGTCATAGGTTAGTTTTTGTCCGTTCTTCGGTGGTGGGGGCGGGGGGTTAAGAATTTTTTTTTTTCTTTTTTGCTATTCTGGGTTTTCACTGCTGCCACAGGCTCTTCTCTAGTTGCAGTGAGTGGGGGCTACTCTCAAGTTGACGTGAGCAGGTCCTTGTTGCAGTGACTTCTCTTGTGGAACTCAGGCTCTATGGCACATGGGCTCAATAGTTGTGGCTCTGAGGCTCTAGAGCACAGACTACTGAGCACAGGCTGAGCATAGACTGGATAGTTGTGACTCACAGGCTTAGTTGCTCCGCAGCCAGTGGAATCTTCCTGGATCAGGGATCAAACCCGTGTTACCTGCATTGGCAGGCAAACCCTTTACCACTGAGCTACCAGGGAAGCCCTCTAGGTTGTTTCTTTTTAGTGCTGTGTGACTATGCCGCAGTCTGTTACCTGTTTTCCCACTGAAAAAGGTCCTGATGCTTCGAACTCTTGAATGTGATGCGTGAAGCCATGAACATTCAAATGCAGGTTCTCATGTGGGAATAAATTTTCAGATCAGCTGGGTAAAAACTTAGGCGTGTGGTCGCTGGATCATAAAGTAAAACTATGTTTAGTTGTGTAAGAAACTGCCAAACTGTCTTCCAGAGCAACTGTCCCATTTTCCGTTCTCACCAGCAACAAATGAGAGTTGCTGTTACTTCACATACTCCCCCACATTGAGTGTTGTCATTGTTTACAGTTTAGCCATCAGAACAGGCTGTCGTGATCTCTCATTGCTTCCATTTGCAGTTCCCTAATGACAGTAGGTTGAACGTTTTCTTCAAATGCTCATCTGCCACCTTTATATCGTTTTTAAAATTGAAGTAAAGTTGATTTACACTGTTGCATTAGTTTCAGGTATACAGTTATTGTTATACATCTTTTACAGAGTTTTGTGGTTTACAGCTATACCTAATCCTGAATCAGTCATAGGTATATCCCTCACCCCTCCCACCTGAGCCCCACCTCCTTCACACCCACTCCTGTCCCACCCTTCCAGGTTGTTGCATAGCCCCCGTGTAAATTCCCTTGTCTTACAGCTTATTCACCATGGTTATCTCTTTTATATGTGATAACTGTAGGTTTTCATGGTTTTTTTTTTTTTTTTTTTTTTTTTTTACGGAGTGGGGCGGGTGGGCCACTTCTATAGGTCTTTCATTTATGTATTTTCATCCATCTTTGTTCTTTGGCCCATGTGGGCCTCCCATCACAGTGGCCTCTGTTGTCGCAGAGCACGGGCTCTGGGCGCATGCGCTCCAGAGCTCCGGCTCGGTAGTTGGTCCAGCTGCTCCACGGCCCATGGGATCTTCCCAGGTCAGGGATCGAACCAGCGCCTGTTGCACTGCAAGGTGGTGTCCTTACCCACTGGACCACCAAGGAAGCCCCCGTTTCCATGTTTTTGATGAAATATTTGTTCACATTTTGTCTGTATTTTGCTTGTTTGTTTCCTGTTGGAGTTTTAAGGGTTCTTTGTGTATTTTGGATACCAGTTCTCTTTTAGATAAGTGTTTTGTAAATATGTTAGCCCTCTTTGTGGCTCATGTTGCCATTTACTTAATAAACAGTGCCTTTTGAAGAACAGTCCTTAATTTTAATAATGTACAGCAAAAAAGAAAAGTTTTTTCATGCATAAATTGTGCTTTTGGATTATATCAAAAGACTCATCGAAGGTCACCTAGATTTTCTCCTATGTTTTGTCACAGTTTAAGTTTTTACCTATGTTTAGTTGTGTAAGAAACTGCCAAACTGTCTTCCAGAGCAACTGTCCCATTTTCCGTTCTCACCAGCAACAAATGAGAGTTGCTGTTACTTCACATACTCCACATTGAGGGTTGTCATTGTTTACAGTTTAGCCATCAGAACAGGCTGTCGTGATCTCTCATTGCTTCCATTTGCAGTTCCCTAATGACAGTAGGTTGAACGTTTTCTTCAAATGCTCATCTGCCACCTTTATATCGTTTTTAAAATTGAAGTAAAGTTGATTTACACTGTTGCATTAGTTTCAGGTATACAGTTATTGTTATACATCTTTTACAGAGTTTTGTGGTTTACAGCTATACCTAATCCTGAATCAGTCATAGGTATATCCCTCACCCCTCCCACCTGAGCCCCACCTCCTTCACACCCACTCCTGTCCCACCCTTCCAGGTTGTTGCATAGCCCCCGTGTAAATTCCCTTGTCTTACAGCTTATTCACCATGGTTATCTCTTTTATATGTGATAACTGTAGGTTTTCATGGTTTTTTTTTTTTTTTTTTTTTTTTTTTACGGAGTGGGGCGGGTGGGCCACTTCTATAGGTCTTTCATTTATGTATTTTCATCCATCTTTGTTCTTTGGCCCATGTGGGCCTCCCATCACAGTGGCCTCTGTTGTCGCAGAGCACGGGCTCTGGGCGCATGCGCTCCAGAGCTCCGGCTCGGTAGTTGGTCCAGCTGCTCCACGGCCCATGGGATCTTCCCAGGTCAGGGATCGAACCAGCGCCTGTTGCACTGCAAGGTGGTGTCCTTACCCACTGGACCACCAAGGAAGCCCCCGTTTCCATGTTTTTGATGAAATATTTGTTCACATTTTGTCTATATTTTGCTTGTTTGTTTCCTGATGGAGTTTTAAGGGTTCTTTGTGTATTTTGGATACCAGTTCTCTTTTAGATAAGTGTTTTGTAAATATGTTAGCCCTCTTTGTGACTCATGTTGCCATTTACTTAATAAACAGTGCCTTTTGAAGAACAGTCCTTAATTTTAATAATGTACAGCAAAAAAGAAAAGTTTTTTCATGCATAAATTGTGCTTTTGGATTATATCAAAAGACTCATCGAAGGTCACCTAGATTTTCTCCTATGTTTTGTCACAGTAGTTGTATAGTTTTGTATTTTAACGGCTATAATGATCCGTTTTTGAGATGTTTTTTTGTGAAAGCTATAAGATCTGTATAAAGTCTTTGGTTTGAGGGGTTTTTACACATGTATGTCCAGTTGTTCCATAACCATTTGTTGCAAAGACTATTCTTTTTATTTAAAATGCTAATTATCTGACTTTATTTTTTTACACTGGAAACATTTTTATTAGGGTATAGCCAATTAACAATTTTGTGATAGTTTCAGGCAAACAGTGAAGAGACTTGGCCACAGATATACATGTATCTATTCTCCCCCAAACCACACTCCCATTCAGGCTGGTACATACCATTAAGCAGAGTTCCATGTGCTATACAATAGATTTTTGTTGGTTATCACTTTCAAACAGGCAGTATGTACATGACTTTACCAAAGTCCCCAACCATCTCCTTGGCCCTGCAACCATGATTTCATTTACTAAGTTTGTGAGTCTCTTTCTGTTTTGTAAATAAGTTCATTTATATCATTTATTTTTAGAATCCACATAAAAAGGATGTCATATGATATTTCTCCATCTTTCTCTGACTTACTTCACTCAGTATGACACTCTTTAGGTCCATCCATATTGCTCCAAATGGCCTTATTTTGTTCTTTTTAATGGCCGAGTAATATTCCATTTTATATATATATATATATATATATATATATATATATATACACCACATCTTCTTTATCCATTCTTCTGTTGATGGACATGTAGGTTGTTTCCATGTCTTGGCTGTTGTAAACAGTGCTGCAATGAACATTGAGGAGCATGTAACTCTTCAGGCCATGTTTTCCTCTGGATATATGCCCAGGAGTGAGATTGCGGGGTCATATGATAGCTGTATGTTTAGGTTTTTAAGAAACCTCCACACAGTTCTCCATAGTGGCTGTACCAATTTACATTTCAGCCAACAGTGCACGAGGGTTCCCTTCTCTCCACACACTCTCCAGCATTTGTTGTTTGTGGATTGCCATCCTGACTGGTGTGAGGTGGTACCTCATTGTAGTTCTAATTTGCCTGAAACAGACAATTTTGAACACCTTTTCATGTGCTTGTTGGCCATCTGCATGTCCTCTTTAGAGAAATGTCTATTTAGATCTTCTGTCCACTTTTTGAGTGAATTGTTTGTTTTGATACTATTGAGTGTCATAAGCTGTTTGTAAATTTTGAAGACTAAACCCTTATCAGTCACATCATTTGCAGATATTTTCTCCCAGTCTGTGGGTTGTCTTTTCATTTTATGAATTGTTTCCTTTGCTCTACAAAAGCCTTTAAGTAGGTCCCATTTGTTTATCTTTGGTTTTATTTCTATTATTCTGGGAGATGGATTTAAAAAGACCTTGCTGTGATTTATGTTAAAGAGCGTTCTGCCTATCGTTTCCTCTAAGAGTTTTACTGTGTTCAGTCTAACATTTAGGTCTCTGATCCATTTTGAGTTTATTTTTGTGTATGGAGTTAAGAAATGATCTAATTTCGTTATTTTACATGTGGCTGTCCAGTTTTCCCTGCACCATTTGTTGAAGAGACTGTTTTTCCAACATTATGTAGTCTTACCTCCTTTGTCATAGATTAATTAACTATAGGTGCATGGGCTTATTTCTGGGTTTTCTATCTTGTTCCATTGATCTATATTTCTATTTTTGTGTTAGTACCACACTGTCTTGATGACTGTAGCTTTGTAGTATAGTCTGAAAACAGGGAGCCTGGTTTCTCCAGCTCCATTTTTCTTTTTCAAAATTGCTTTGGCTATTTGGGGTCTTTTGTGTCCCCAAACAAATTTTGAAATTTTTTTGTTCTAGATCTGTGAAAAATGCCGTTGTTAATTTGATAGGGATTGCATTGAATCTGTTGATTGCCTTGGGTAGTACAGTCATTTTAACAATGTTGATTCTTCCAATCCACAAACAAGGTATATCCTTCCATCTGTTTATGTCTTCTATTTCTTTCATCAGCACTGTATAGTTTTCAGAGTACAGGTCTTAAGAAGACTATTTTTAATGGACTTGCCTTTGCTTCTTCTCTAAAGATCAGTTGACTGTTTGTGGAGGTCTGTTTTGGGTTCTATATTCTGTCCTGTTGATCTACGTGTATGTTCTTCTGCCAGTACCACTGTTTTGTTTACTGTAGATTTATTTATAGTAAGTCTTAAAGTTGATATCAGTTCTCCAACTTTGTTCTTCAGGATTGTATTGGCTATTCTAGGTCTTTTGTCTTTTCATATTAACCTTAAAATCTGTTAATATCTATGAAAAAAAAAAAAGCTTGCTGGAATTTTGACCAGGATTACATGGTTAAATCAAGTTGGAAAGTAACTGACATCTTAACAGTGTTGAGTGTTCTAGTCCATTAACTTGAACTGTCTCCTCATTTATTTAAATCTTTGATATCTTTAATCAGTTTTATAGTTTTCCTCATGTACAACCTGTACATATTTCATTACATGTATACCTAAGTATTTCATTTGTGTGTGTGTTATTCTAAATGGTGCTGTTATTTTTTTTTTATTTCACTTTTTTTTGGGGGGGCCATGACACACTTGTAGGATGTTAGTGGGATGGCTTGTGGGATGTTAGTTCCTCAACTAAGGATTGAACCCAGGCCCTTGACAGTAAAAGCACAAAGTCCTAACTACTCAGCCTCCAGGGACATCCCCCATTTCAAATTCTAGTTGTTCTCTGATGGTACATGGGAGAGCGGTCTGCCGTTTATACTATGAACCTTGTGTGCTATGATGTTGCTATTTCTGGGTTTTCTATCCTGTTTCATTGATCTATATTTCTATTTTTATGCTAGTACCACACTGTCTTGATGACTATATCTTTTTAGTAGTCTGAAATTAGGGGGTCTGATTCCTCTAGCTCCATTTTTCTTTCTCAGATTCCTTTGGCTATTTGGAGTCTTTTGTGTCTCCATACAAATTCTGAGATTTATTGTTCTAGATCTGTGAAAAATGCCATTGATAATTTAATAAGGATTGCATTGAATCTATAGATTGCCTTGGGTAGTATAGGCATTTTGACAATGTTGATTCTTCCAATCCACAAACAAGGTGTATCTCTCCATCTGTTTATGTCTTCTTTGCTTTCTTTCATCAGTGCCTTATAGTTTTCAGACTGCAGGTCTTAAGAAGACTATTTTTAATGGACTTGCCTTTGCTTCTTCTCCAAAGATCAGTTGACTGTGGAGGTCTGTTTTGGGTTCTATATTCTGTCCTGTTGATCTACGTGTATGTTCTTCTGCCAGTACCACTGTTTTGTTTACTGTAGATTTATTTATAGTAAGTCTTAAAGTTGATATCAGTTCTCCAACTTTGTTCTTCAGGATTGTATTGGCTATTCTAGGTCTTTTGTCTTTTCATATTAACCTTAAAATCTGTTAATATCTATGAAAAAAAAAAAAGCTTGCTGGAATTTTGACCAGGATTACATGGTTAAATCAAGTTGGAAAGTAACTGACATCTTAACAGTGTTGAGTGTTCTAGTCCATTAACTTGAACTGTCTCCTCATTTATTTAAATCTTTGATATCTTTAATCAGTTTTATAGTTTTCCTCATGTACAACCTGTACATATTTCATTACATGTATACCTAAGTATTTCATTTGTGTGTGTGTTATTCTAAATGGTGCTGTTATTTTTTTTTTATTTCACTTTTTTTTGGGGGGGCCATGACACACTTGTAGGATGTTAGTGGGATGGCTTGTGGGATGTTAGTTCCTCAACTAAGGATTGAACCCAGGCCCTTGACAGTAAAAGCACAAAGTCCTAACTACTCAGCCTCCAGGGACATCCCCCATTTCAAATTCTAGTTGTTCTCTGATGGTACATGGGAGAGCGGTCTGCCGTTTATACTATGAACCTTGTGTGCTATGATGTTGCTATGTTCACAGACTTTTTGTTGTTGTTGATTCTTCAGGACTTTCTACATGAACAGTAATTCTGTCTGTGAACAAATACAGTTTTCTTTCTTCTTTCTAAGGCTGTATAAGTTTTATTTGTTGCGCTAGGTAGATCTTCTAGCAAGGTGTTGAGTAGGAGTGGTAAAAGGAGATATCCTTGCCTTGTCCTCAGCCATAGGAGTAAGGGTCCAGTTTTCTCACCATGAAGCCTAAGGTTAACTATAGTGTTTTTTGGTAGATGTTCTTTATCAAATTATCAAGTTATCCCCTCTTCCTAGTTTGAGAGTTCTCAACCATAGAATGAATGTTGGATTTTGTCATGCTCTTCTACACCACCAGTAGGATCATATAAGTTTCTTCTTTAACATATTGGTACCTTAGATTACATGAATTAATTTTTTACTATTGAACCAGTCAAACTGGTATACTTGGAATAAATCCCACTTCACTATGGGATGCACACATAGTTATATTCAATTTGCCAACATTAGTTGAGTCTGTATTCATGAGTGGTACTGGTCTGTGCTTTGTTTTTTGGACATGTTATAGTCTGATTTAAGTGTCTTGGTAATAAAAAGAGTTTAGGGAATGTTCTCTCAGTTCTGTTTCTGGGAAAGGATTATAAAGAATTGGTACAATTTCTTCCTCCAATGTTTGGCTAAACTCAGCAGTGAAAACATCTGGCCCTGGTACTCTCTTTTTTGAGAAAGTATAAATTATTGATCCAATTTTTAAAATAGACATAGGCCTATTCAAATTGTCTCTCCTTGTGTGAGTTTTGGCAGTTTCTATCTTTCAAGTATTTAGAGCATTTCATCTAAATTATTAAATTTTGAACATGGAGTTGTTCCTAGTATTCCTCTATAATTCTTTCCTTGTCTTTGGGAACAGTAGTGACAGTCTTTCATTTCCTCTTAAAAAATATTTATTAAGGGACTTCCCTGGTGGTCCAGTGGGTAAAGAGTCCACCCTGTGGTTGCAAGAGGCAACGGTTCGATGCCTGGCCTGGGAAGATCCCACATGCCCTGGACCTGTGTGACCAATTACAAGCCAGCGCTCTGGAGCACATGCGCCCAGAGCCAGTGCTCTGCAACGAGAGAGGCCACTGCAATGGGAGGCCCACACAGGCCAAAGAAGAAAAGATGGATGAAAATAAACAAATAAAAAACCAATAAAAGAGGTCAAAATTTAAAATATATATGTTTATTAAGATAAAATTCATATAATGTACAATTCACATACTTGAGGTGTGACGCTCAGTGACTTAAAGTATAGTTGATTTACAGTGTTACATTAATCAATGTTACAATGTTAATTTCTACTGTAGAGAAAAATGATTTAGTAAGACATATTCTTTTTCATATTCCTGTCACAGGTTACTGAATACAGTTCCCTATGCCATACAGTAGGACCTTGTTTATCCATGCTGTATATAATACTTTGCATCTGCTAATTCTCAAACTCCCAACTCATTTGTCCCCCAACCCCCTCTCCCTTGACAACCACAATTCTTTTCTCTATGGCCAAGTCTGTCTGTTTCATAAATAAGTTCATTTTGGTGATATTTTAGATTCCACATATTAAGTGATATCATGTGGTATTTGTCTTTCTCTTTATGACATACTTAGTATGAGAATGTTTAGGTCCTTCCACATTACTGCAAATGGTATTATTTCATTCTTTTTGAAGGTTGAGTAATATTCCATTGTATGTGCCCCCCCACTAAATCTTCTCTAATTTTGGCTAAACTCAGCAGTGAAAACATCTGGCCCTGGTACTCTCTTTTTTGAGAAAGTATAAATTATTGATCCAATTTTTAAAATAGACATAGGCCTATTCAAATTGTCTCTCCTTGTGTGAGTTTTGGCAGTTTCTATCTTTCAAGTATTTAGAGCATTTCATCTAAATTATTAAATTTTGAACATGGAGTTGTTCCTAGTATTCCTCTATAATTCTTTCCTTGTCTTTGGGAACAGTAGTGACAGTCTTTCATTTCCTCTTAAAAAATATTTATTAAGGGACTTCCCTGGTGGTCCAGTGGGTAAAGAGTCCACCCTGTGGTTGCAAGAGGCAACGGTTCGATGCCTGGCCTGGGAAGATCCCACATGCCCTGGACCTGTGTGACCAATTACAAGCCAGCGCTCTGGAGCACATGCGCCCAGAGCCAGTGCTCTGCAACGAGAGAGGCCACTGCAATGGGAGGCCCACACAGGCCAAAGAAGAAAAGATGGATGAAAATAAACAAATAAAAAACCAATAAAAGAGGTCAAAATTTAAAATATATATGTTTATTAAGATAAAATTCATATAATGTACAATTCACATACTTGAGGTGTGACGCTCAGTGACTTAAAGTATAGTTGATTTACAGTGTTACATTAATCAATGTTACAATGTTAATTTCTACTGTAGAGAAAAATGATTTAGTAAGACATATTCTTTTTCATATTCCTGTCACAGGTTACTGAATACAGTTCCCTATGCCATACAGTAGGACCTTGTTTATCCATGCTGTATATAATACTTTGCATCTGCTAATTCTCAAACTCCCAACTCATTTGTCCCCCAACCCCCTCTCCCTTGACAACCACAATTCTTTTCTCTATGGCCAAGTCTGTCTGTTTCATAAATAAGTTCATTTTGGTGATATTTTAGATTCCACATATTAAGTGATATCATGTGGTATTTGTCTTTCTCTTTATGACATACTTAGTATGAGAATGTTTAGGTCCTTCCACATTACTGCAAATGGTATTATTTCATTCTTTTTGAAGGTTGAGTAATATTCCATTGTATGTGCCTACTAAATCTTCTCTAAATCCCTTCATCTGTCAGTGGACAGGTCGTTTCCATGCCTTAGATATTGTAAACAGTACTGCTATGAACATTGCAGTGTATGTATCTTTTTGAATTATAGTTTCCTCCAAGTGTATGCCCAGGAGTGGGATTTCAAGATCATATGGTGACTCTAGTTTTTTGAGGAACCTACATACTGTTTTCCATAATGGATGTACCAATTTATATTGTCTACCAACAGTATACACACCCACACCCTCCACATCCTTTCCAGCATTTTTTTTCAACTCAATACTTTTTTTTTTTAATTTTGCCCTCATTTATTGATGTTTTATTTATTGATTTTCATCCATCTTTATTCTTTGGCATGTATGGGCCTCCCTTTTTTTTTTTTTTTTTTTTGCTGTGGCCTCTCTCATTGCAGAGCACTGGCTCTGGGCACATACGCTCTAGAGCACTGGCTCATAATTGGACACACCAGCCCATCCACTCTGTGGCATGTGGGATCTTTTTGGGCCAGGGATAGAACTGGTACAAGGTGGACTCTTTACCCACTGGATCACCAAGGAAGCCCCAGCATTTGTTATTTTGACTTTTTAATGATGGCCATTCTGGCTAGTGTGAGGTAGTGCCTCATTATAGCTTTGATTTGCATTTCAAGAATAATTAGCAGGACTTTCCAGGTAGCTAGTGGTAAAGAACCCGCCTGCCAGTGTAGGAGATATAATCGACTTGAGTTCAATCTCAGGTTCAGGAAGATCCCCTGGAGGAGTGTCTGTTCTTGCCTAGAGAATCCCATGGACAAAGGAGCCTGGCAGGCTATGCAGAGAGTCCAACACAAATGAAGAAACTTGGCACACACAGTAATTAGCAATGGTGAGCATCTTTTTATGTGCCTAATGGCCGTCTATATGTCTGTATTGGAGAAATGCCTATTTAGGTTTTCTGACCATCTTTTGATAGAGTTGCTTTTTTTATATTTATTATTGAGTTATATGAACCATTTGTATATTTTGGAGTCCTTGTTGGTTGTATCATTTGTAAATGTTTTCTCCTAGTCCATAGGTTTTCTTTTTCATTTTGTTTATGGTTTCCTTTGCGATACAAAAGCTTGTAAGTTTGATTAGATCACATTAATTTATTTTTGCTTTTAATTCTATTTCCTTTGGAAGACTGACCTAAGAAAACACTGGTATGATTTATGTTGGAGAATGTTTTGCCTATGTTCTCTTCTAGGAGTTTTTTCCAATTTCATCATTTTCACATACCTAACCAGTTGTCCCACTACCATTTGTTGAAAAGATTATTCTTTTCTTTTTTCTTTTTTTTTTAGGTTAGTTTATAGAGGATTTTTTTTGTCATATGAAAAAAAATTTTTTGTTGGAGTATAGTTGATTCACAATGTTGTGTTAGTTTCTACTGTACAACCAAGTGAATCAGTTATACATATATCCACTCTTTTTTCTTTTCTTCTGGCTGTACCACATGGTATGTGGAATCTTAGTTTTCTGACCAGGGTCTGAACTTGTTCCCCCTGCAATGGAAGTGCAGAATCTTAACCACTGAACCATCAGGGAAGTCCTTTCACTCTTTTTAGATTCCTTTCCCTATATCCCTGTTCATATAAGTCATTATAGAGTACTGAGAAAAATTCCCTGTGCTATACAGTAGGTGCTTATTAGTCATCTGTTGTATATATTAGTGTGTTTATGTCAATCCAAATCTCCCAATTTATCCTTCCCCCACCCTCTGGAAAGACTATTCTTTCACCTTTGAATTGCCCTGGCAATTTCTCAAAGATAGGTGAGCTGTATTTGTGAAGACTTATTTCTGATTCTTAATTCTGTTCCATCTATCTAGCCTTAGGCCACTGCCACACATGTCTTATTTACTAAAACTTTGCAGTAAGTTTTGAAATTGGGAAGTGTGAGTTCTACATCTTGTAGTTCTTTTTAAGATTGTTCTGACTATCCTGAGTCCCTTGAATTTCCAGGTGAATTTAGGAACAAATTGTCAACTTCTGCAAGGAAGTCATCTTGGATTGTAATAGGAATTGTGTTGAATCTATAGATAAATTTAGAAAAATTTCCCCCTTAGCATTGTCTTCTAATCTATGAACATGGACTGTTTTTCCATTTATTTAGTTCTAATTTAATTTCTTTCAGTTCTATAATATTCAGAGTAAAAGTTTTTCATGTGTCAAACTCATCCCTAACTTGTATTATTTTCATGCTACTATAAATGGAATAGCTTAATTTTTTAATATTAGCTATTTTATTATACAACTCATTTAACACATTCAAGTGGAATTATAGTCTAAGATAATTCAACTAGGATCTAAAACAGTCCTAGTTGTAAAACTCTTCATGTCATTGCAGCTTCCCTCCTTTTTTCCATTTAACAAAAGTTGTCCCACTACCATTTGTTGAAAAGATTATTCTTTTCTTTTTTCTTTTTTTTTTAGGTTAGTTTATAGAGGATTTTTTTTGTCATATGAAAAAAAATTTTTTGTTGGAGTATAGTTGATTCACAATGTTGTGTTAGTTTCTACTGTACAACCAAGTGAATCAGTTATACATATATCCACTCTTTTTTCTTTTCTTCTGGCTGTACCACATGGTATGTGGAATCTTAGTTTTCTGACCAGGGTCTGAACTTGTTCCCCCTGCAATGGAAGTGCAGAATCTTAACCACTGAACCATCAGGGAAGTCCTTTCACTCTTTTTAGATTCCTTTCCCTATATCCCTGTTCATATAAGTCATTATAGAGTACTGAGAAAAATTCCCTGTGCTATACAGTAGGTGCTTATTAGTCATCTGTTGTATATATTAGTGTGTTTATGTCAATCCAAATCTCCCAATTTATCCTTCCCCCACCCTCTGGAAAGACTATTCTTTCACCTTTGAATTGCCCTGGCAATTTCTCAAAGATAGGTGAGCTGTATTTGTGAAGACTTATTTCTGATTCTTAATTCTGTTCCATCTATCTAGCCTTAGGCCACTGCCACACATGTCTTATTTACTAAAACTTTGCAGTAAGTTTTGAAATTGGGAAGTGTGAGTTCTACATCTTGTAGTTCTTTTTAAGATTGTTCTGACTATCCTGAGTCCCTTGAATTTCCAGGTGAATTTAGGAACAAATTGTCAACTTCTGCAAGGAAGTCATCTTGGATTGTAATAGGAATTGTGTTGAATCTATAGATAAATTTAGAAAAATTTCCCCCTTAGCATTGTCTTCTAATCTATGAACATGGACTGTTTTTCCATTTATTTAGTTCTAATTTAATTTCTTTCAGTTCTATAATATTCAGAGTAAAAGTTTTTCATGTGTCAAACTCATCCCTAACTTGTATTATTTTCATGCTACTATAAATGGAATAGCTTAATTTTTTAATATTAGCTATTTTATTATACAACTCATTTAACACATTCAAGTGGAATTATAGTCTAAGATAATTCAACTAGGATCTAAAACAGTCCTAGTTGTAGGAGACTCTTCATGTCATTGCAGCTTCCTCCCATGGGCACATAATTGGTGACATCAGTTGGGGTATTATAAAATGTGGCCTGGGGCTTCCCTGGTAGCTCAGTGATAAAGAGTTCACCTGCCAATGCAGGAGACACAGGTTCAATCCCTGATCCGGGAAGATCCCACATGCTGGGAAACAACTAAGCCCATGAGCCACAACTATGGAGCCTGTGCTCTAGAGCCTTGGAGCTGCAACTAATGAACCCATGTGCTATGAAGCAAGTGTGCCCTAGAGCCCGAGTTCCACAACAAGAGAAGTCACCACAACAAGAAGCCTGCTCACCTCAACCAGAGGGAAACCCCCCACTCCCTGCAACTAGAGAGTAGTCCCCACTCCCTGCAACTAGAGAAGAGCCTGCAGCAGCAGTGAAGACCCAGAATAGCCAAAAATAAATACATAAAATGCATTTCTTTTACAAAAAAAAGGAGGGCTTACTGTTTTCTGTGTGTCTTCTCTGTTTTTGTTTCTCATGTCCTCCATTACTGCCATTTTATCTTTCCATCTCTTTATTGATATTCTCATTTTGTTGAAAAATCACCTTATTAATTTCCTTAGTTCTCTGTTCATGGTTTCCTTTAGCTGATTAATATTTATGACAGTCACCGTAACATCTTTGACTAATTATTCTAATATCTGGACTTTCCCAGGAATAGTTTCTGTCAAACTCTTTATTTCCCATAACTGAACCATACTGATCTGTTTCTTCATATAGTTTGTGTTTTTTTGTGTTGAAAAGTAGATGTTTCTGAGCATCATGCTGTGATAACTCTCTGAAATCTAGCTTTCTCTCTCATCATTAATCCCACTGGGGTTAATCCAGTTACTGGATTACTGGGGTTCATTCATTGCTGGAGCCATCCTTTTGTAGCTTTTCCATACTATATTATGCAAAGTATATAGCCTTTGTTCTCCAGTGTTCACTGGAGTCTCCCTTCTGTTGTCTGTAGTCCAGTCCAACTTTTTTGGCTTTCCAAAAGAGTTTTTCCTGTCTGAATTATAGTCTAAGATAATTCAACTAGGATCTAAAACAGTCCTAGTTGTAGGAGACTCTTCATGTCATTGCAGCTTCCTCCCATGGGCACATAATTGGTGACATCAGTTGGGGTATTATAAAATGTGGCCTGGGGCTTCCCTGGTAGCTCAGTGATAAAGAGTTCACCTGCCAATGCAGGAGACACAGGTTCAATCCCTGATCCGGGAAGATCCCACATGCTGGGAAACAACTAAGCCCATGAGCCACAACTATGGAGCCTGTGCTCTAGAGCCTTGGAGCTGCAACTAATGAACCCATGTGCTATGAAGCAAGTGTGCCCTAGAGCCCGAGTTCCACAACAAGAGAAGTCACCACAACAAGAAGCCTGCTCACCTCAACCAGAGGGAAACCCCCCACTCCCTGCAACTAGAGAGTAGTCCCCACTCCCTGCAACTAGAGAAGAGCCTGCAGCAGCAGTGAAGACCCAGAATAGCCAAAAATAAATACATAAAATGCATTTCTTTTACAAAAAAAAGGAGGGCTTACTGTTTTCTGTGTGTCTTCTCTGTTTTTGTTTCTCATGTCCTCCATTACTGCCATTTTATCTTTCCATCTCTTTATTGATATTCTCATTTTGTTGAAAAATCACCTTATTAATTTCCTTAGTTCTCTGTTCATGGTTTCCTTTAGCTGATTAATATTTATGACAGTCACCGTAACATCTTTGACTAATTATTCTAATATCTGGACTTTCCCAGGAATAGTTTCTGTCAAACTCTTTATTTCCCATAACTGAACCATACTGATCTGTTTCTTCATATAGTTTGTGTTTTTTTGTGTTGAAAAGTAGATGTTTCTGAGCATCATGCTGTGATAACTCTCTGAAATCTAGCTTTCTCTCTCATCATTAATCCCACTGGGGTTAATCCAGTTACTGGATTACTGGGGTTCATTCATTGCTGGAGCCATCCTTTTGTAGCTTTTCCATACTATATTATGCAAAGTATATAGCCTTTGTTCTCCAGTGTTCACTGGAGTCTCCCTTCTGTTGTCTGTACAGTCAACCAGTGTCCTAACAAAGATTTCCTTAAATGGCTTTCCAAAGGGAGAGAGAAACAAAACAAAACATATCTCTTTCAATTCTCTCTTGTCTGGGAGGCACTTCAGTCCAAAGGTTGAAGCAATGGTCACCCTCCACGGCTGCCTGTCACTGATCAAAACCAGCAGTCAGGGCTTCCCTGGTGGTCCAGTGGGTAAGGACACCGCCTTGAAGTACAAGGGGAGCCAGTTCGATCCCTGGCCTGGGAAGATCCCACGTGCCGTGGAGCGGCTGGACCCATGTGTCCAATTACCGAGCCAGAGCTCTGGAGCGCATGCGCCCAGAGCCGGTGCTCTGCAACAACAGAGGCCACCGTGATGGGAGGCCCACATGGGCCAAAGAACAAAGATGGATGAAAATAGACAAATGAAAGACCAATAGGAGTAGCCTGCCTGCTCCCCTCCCTCCCCACCCCAGCCCCCAACAAAAAATTAAATAAATAAATAAATCTTTAAAAAAAAAAAAAACAGCAGTCAGACAACCTCAAGTTTGGGAGGACAAAGCCCTTAGTACCCACTCTGAGTGCAGCAAGCCATACTAGGTGTGTGGGTGGGCTACTGTCTCCGTAGCTGTCTGCTCCATGGCTTGAGAATGAGAAATAGTAGCCACCATCGCATTCAAGCTGAAACTGACAAAAATTACCAGCCTCTTCATCCAACTCTCTCTTGGATGCTGCAATTGTTCTACTCTACTGGCTCTCCAAAGTAGTTGCTTCAGACAGTTCCTGGCAATTTGATGGTTGGGTCAGTGGAGGGATAGATTCCTAGAAGCTTCCTACTCTGCCATCTTCCTGGATGTCATCTCAGTACAATATGTATTTATCTACATACAGTTTGTGGGGCTTCTCAGGTGGTGCTAGTGATAAAGAACCCACCTGCCAATACAGGAGATGTAAGAGACATGAGTTCGAACCCTCGGTCAGGAAGATCCCCTGGAGAAAGGCACAGCAACCCACTCCAGTATTCTTGCCTGGAGAATCTCATGGACAGCAGCCTACATGAACTGGCAGCCTACAGTTTGTGGGGTTGTAAAGAGTCAGACACGACTGAAGAGACATAGCATGCGTGCATATACAGTTTGTATATGGATTTTGTGTCCAGCAAATTTGCTAAACTTGTTTTATTTGTTCTAACCGTTTTTACTGGTTTCCTTAGGATTTTATATATACGAGATCATGTCATATGCAGAAAGACTGTCTTCCTTCTTCCTTTTCCAATATGGACACATTTTATTTCATTTTTTGGTCTAATTGTCCTAGCTGTCACTTTCAGCAATGATTGAATAAATGTGGTTAGAAAGGACATCCTTGTCTTGTTCCTGATCTTAGGCATAAAGCATTTGGTCTTTCACCATTAAGTATGGTGTTAAATGTATGGCCTTTACAAGATTAAATGTCCTTCTATTCTTAGTTTGTTGAGGGTTTTTTTTTAATCATAAAAGGGAATTAAATTTTGTCAAATTCTTTTTCTACATCTGTTGAGATGATCATAATGTGATTTGCTGATTTTTTTAGGCTTTTAGCACATGTTCATTAAAGAAATTGTTCTGTGCTTTTTTGTATTTAATGTCTGTCTATCTAGCATCAGAGTAATGGAGGCCCCAGAATGAGCTGGGAAGTGTTCCCTGCTCTTTCCTTTTGGAAAAATTGTAAAGGATTTCATTGATTCTTCTTTAACATTTTTTAGAATACATCAGTGAACTCATCTAGTTCTGAGATTTTCTTTGTGAGAAGGAGGTTCATTGATTACTAATTCAAAGTTTATTTCCTATAGATCTATTTTTAACCAATTTTGGTTTTGTTTCTTTGTTTTTTCTGTTGATTTCTTATTTTTGACTTTATTGATTTCTGTTGTGATTGTTATAATTTCTACTGCTTAATTTAGTTTTGAGTAGCTATTTATTATCTGGTTCCTTAAAGTAGAAGCTTAGATTATTGATCTTCAATCTTTCTTTCTTTATTTATTTATTTTTTACTATATGTATTTAGGACCATATACTTCCTTCTAAACACTGCTTTCACTTCTTCCTACAAATTTTGAAAATTTGTATTTCATTTTCATTTAGTTCAAAAACATTTAGTTTCTCTTGAGATTTCTTTGGCCCATGTGTTGTTTAGAAGTATATGGTTTAATCTCTAACTATTTTGAAAATTTCTGGTTATCTTTCTGTTATTGATTTCTACTTTAATTTCACTTTGGTCTGAAAATGTTCTTTACATGATTTCTATTCTGTTAAACTTGCTAACGTGTTTTATGACCCTAGAACATGATTTATCTTAGTAAATCAACTCTGCTATTAATGGATTCCTCTATCATGACATTTATACTGATCACAGTTTTGCATTTCTCTACGGTTTTAATAACCAATTTTGTCTAGTTTTCTTATTGTCTTTACATTGTCTTTTCAATCCCTATAGGTGAACTTCCTGTTCTTTTATCCTTACGATTTGTTTAAAAATCTCAGTCTTTTAATTTGTAGTTTCCTGTAGTCTAATTTTTCCCAATTATGCTTAATAGTATAGTAAAACATGATTCTCTGTCCTCTGGATCCAGAATCTTGGTCACTTTGAATTTGATGTTTTATTTTGGTATTACTGTGTGTGGTGGTGTATTCTTTCTATAGGAGTTACTTACTGCCTAATTATCTCTTTTTATGTTCGCAGCCAGTAGGAGGATCTTCAGATTGACAGTTGACTTTTTTTTGTTATAGTCTTGCTCTCTGATGTGGCAAAATATTCCCAACACATCTTGTATATTTCCTGTTCCTCCAATTGGTCATTTGTTGAAGAACCCCTGGCTTCAGTTACTGGGAAGTGGTGCTTAAACATCACAATCTAGGCAGTGGAGCAATTAATGCTATTGAGTATATAACTGTTTCTAGAGCTTTTTTAGTAGACAGATATACAAACACATATTTTAAGTATAGCATTTTACTATAAAGTCATGCTCTACCGCCTATTAACTACTCTTTGGAAGCAAGCCCTTAAGTATAGCCCACATTCAAGGGAGAAGGATCTAAGCCACACCTCCTTGAGGGGTCCCATCATTTTTTTTTTTTTAGGGTTTTTTTTTTTGGACCATTTCTATTGGTCTTTCATATATTTCCATCTTTGTTCTTTGGCCCATGTGTTGTTTAGAAGTATATGGTTTAATCTCTAACTATTTTGAAAATTTCTGGTTATCTTTCTGTTATTGATTTCTACTTTAATTTCACTTTGGTCTGAAAATGTTCTTTACATGATTTCTATTCTGTTAAACTTGCTAACGTGTTTTATGACCCTAGAACATGATTTATCTTAGTAAATCAACTCTGCTATTAATGGATTCCTCTATCATGACATTTATACTGATCACAGTTTTGCATTTCTCTACGGTTTTAATAACCAATTTTGTCTAGTTTTCTTATTGTCTTTACATTGTCTTTTCAATCCCTATAGGTGAACTTCCTGTTCTTTTATCCTTACGATTTGTTTAAAAATCTCAGTCTTTTAATTTGTAGTTTCCTGTAGTCTAATTTTTCCCAATTATGCTTAATAGTATAGTAAAACATGATTCTCTGTCCTCTGGATCCAGAATCTTGGTCACTTTGAATTTGATGTTTTATTTTGGTATTACTGTGTGTGGTGGTGTATTCTTTCTATAGGAGTTACTTACTGCCTAATTATCTCTTTTTATGTTCGCAGCCAGTAGGAGGATCTTCAGATTGACAGTTGACTTTTTTTTGTTATAGTCTTGCTCTCTGATGTGGCAAAATATTCCCAACACATCTTGTATATTTCCTGTTCCTCCAATTGGTCATTTGTTGAAGAACCCCTGGCTTCAGTTACTGGGAAGTGGTGCTTAAACATCACAATCTAGGCAGTGGAGCAATTAATGCTATTGAGTATATAACTGTTTCTAGAGCTTTTTTAGTAGACAGATATACAAACACATATTTTAAGTATAGCATTTTACTATAAAGTCATGCTCTACCGCCTATTAACTACTCTTTGGAAGCAAGCCCTTAAGTATAGCCCACATTCAAGGGAGAAGGATCTAAGCCACACCTCCTTGAGGGGTCCCATCATTTTTTTTTTTTTAGGGTTTTTTTTTTTGGACCATTTCTATTGGTCTTTCATATATTTCCATCTTTGTTCTTTGGCCTGTGTGGGCCTCCCATCACAGTGGCCTCTGTCGTTGCAGAGCACTGGCTCTGGGCACACGCACTCCAGAGGTCCGGCTCCGTAGTTGGACACATCAGTCCAGTCACTCCGCAGCATGTGGGATCTTCCCAGGCCAGGGATGAAACTGGTGCCCCTTGCACCGTGAGGCAGTGTCCTGGACCCACTGGACCCCAGGAAAGCCCCCACCATTTTTCAAATAGCTGTGCTCTTCCTACACTGGAAGAACACATCAACAGCGGGGAGCATACTATACTCTGCCTTGTAAACTTCAGTTAGTATTCTAGAAATAGCTATATACTTACCAGTCCTTATATTCAATGTCTTTCTTCATTTTGTTGTCTGAAACTTGTTGTCTAGTGAGTTCCTCTAAAAGGGCTCAGAGGTACAACATTCCTTCAGTTTTGTGTATATCAGTAATTGTTTGTCCACACCTTTAATGACTGAATGTCAGTGTGAGTGGCTTTAATAAAATCCTTTTAGTAAAATTCTTGATTCACAGACATTTTGCCTTTTTGTTTTACAAAGAAGAAATAAAACTTTGAAAAGAATGTATATATAATGTTTTCATTCAAACTAGCATACCAGTGTTTCAAAAGGCTCACTTATCAGTTAATTTCTACCATTTTAATAGCATGTGATTGGTATTGTTAAAGCACTCTCATAGATTTGTGGCCTTCGGGGGGCTACAGTTATTGCATTCAGGGTGTGAAACAGCCCTACTTTTTCATTTCGTTTCATTTATGCACATTCTCATAGTTTTCCACGGTACATAATAAATTACCACAAACATTAAAAAGCAGTATTATTTCAGTGTCCATGCTCAGGGACCCAGCAGAGCTTAGCTGCAACCCTGGCCAGGGACTCATGGTGCGGTAGTCATGGATCCACCATGGCTGGGAGAGCATCTGAGTCCTCTTTCAATCTCACAGAGATTTCTGGTGTAATTCATTTTCAGTTGAACTCATAATGGCGTTCCTCTTCAAGGAACCTCATAAGGCATGGCATAGTTTCCACTATAGACTTAGTCAACAGTCTTTTAGGGTTTTTGGACCATTTCTATTGGTCTTTCATATATTTCCATCTTTGTTCTTTGGCCTGTGTGGGCCTCCCATCACAGTGGCCTCTGTCGTTGCAGAGCACTGGCTCTGGGCACACGCACTCCAGAGGTCCGGCTCCGTAGTTGGACACATCAGTCCAGTCACTCCGCAGCATGTGGGATCTTCCCAGGCCAGGGATGAAACTGGTGCCCCTTGCACCGTGAGGCAGTGTCCTGGACCCACTGGACCCCAGGAAAGCCCCCACCATTTTTCAAATAGCTGTGCTCTTCCTACACTGGAAGAACACATCAACAGCGGGGAGCATACTATACTCTGCCTTGTAAACTTCAGTTAGTATTCTAGAAATAGCTATATACTTACCAGTCCTTATATTCAATGTCTTTCTTCATTTTGTTGTCTGAAACTTGTTGTCTAGTGAGTTCCTCTAAAAGGGCTCAGAGGTACAACATTCCTTCAGTTTTGTGTATATCAGTAATTGTTTGTCCACACCTTTAATGACTGAATGTCAGTGTGAGTGGCTTTAATAAAATCCTTTTAGTAAAATTCTTGATTCACAGACATTTTGCCTTTTTGTTTTACAAAGAAGAAATAAAACTTTGAAAAGAATGTATATATAATGTTTTCATTCAAACTAGCATACCAGTGTTTCAAAAGGCTCACTTATCAGTTAATTTCTACCATTTTAATAGCATGTGATTGGTATTGTTAAAGCACTCTCATAGATTTGTGGCCTTCGGGGGGCTACAGTTATTGCATTCAGGGTGTGAAACAGCCCCACTTTTTCATTTCATTTCATTTATGCACATTCTCATAGTTTTCCACGGTACATAATAAATTACCACAAACATTAAAAAGCAGTATTATTTCAGTGTCCATGCTCAGGGACCCAGCAGAGCTTAGCTGCAACCCTGGCCAGGGACTCATGGTGCGGTAGTCATGGATCCACCATGGCTGGGAGAGCATCTGAGTCCTCTTTCAATCTCACAGAGATTTCTGGTGTAATTCATTTTCAGTTGAACTCATAATGGCGTTCCTCTTCAAGGCCCAAAGGCATGTTTTCCTGGCTTCGTAACTCCAGAGGCCAGGTAGGCATAGTTTCCACTATAGACTGTACAGTCAAAGCAGCAATCTGAATAGTTTGACTCACTTTTGCACAGAAACCTGTGATATTCGCTAGTTAATCATGGAGTTACTAGACATGAAATAGGTAGAAAGCCTAATAAATTCTTAATTGATATGAACTTCCCTGGTGGTCCAGTGGTTAGAAATATTCCTGCCAATGCAGGGATATGAGTTTGATTCTTGGTCGGGGAACATCCCATATGCTGCTGAGAAACTAAGCCTGACAGCTATAACTACTGAGCCTGTACTCTAGAGCCTGTAAGCTTCAACCACTGAGCCTGTGTGCTACAACTACTGAAGCCCAACTGCCTAGAGCCCATACTCTGTAACAAGAGAAGGCACCATAATGAGAAGCCTGTTCACCGCAACTGGAGAGTAATCCTCACTCATCACAACTAGAGAAAGTCTGCACACAGCAACAAAGACCTAGCACAGCCAAAAATAAATAAAATTTTAATTAAAAAAAAAAGTTCTAGATCAAGTGAATGAAGGTCTAGCTCAAATCATAAAAAGAGTCACACCTCCTTAATAATTCCCAAACTTGAGCCAGTTGTCAGATCCAGAACCTTTTGAATGAAGGAGAGTCAGAACCCCTTGAGAAAGAACCCCAGAACACCACCAAAAATGTGTATGGTTAATCTTACTCCCAGCCTTTCCCAAAGGGACCCACAGCCTTTTACAAGAACATCTATGCATTGATGAAAAGGAAATAATCAGACCTTTCAGGGACACTGACTGTGAATAGGCATTGATTTCAAGAGACCCAAAATGTCATGTGCCCTCTAGTCAGAGGAGAACCTTAGGGGTTCTGGATATCAACGGAGTTTTAGCTCAGGTCCATATCACAATGGGCCCAGTAGGTCTCCAAGTCCATCTTTTCATTATTTCCTTAGTTCCAGAGTGCAGAATTTGAACAGACATACTTAGCAGATTGGCAGAATCCCTACATGGGTTTCCTGACCTTTGTGAGGTCTATTATATATATATATCTATATATATCTATATGTGTGTGTATATATATATATATATATATATATGCTATTATATTTGGGCAAGTTCAAATTAGAACTGCCTTATCCTAGGAAGGGCTTCCCTGGTGGCTCAGATGGTAAAGAATCTGCCTGTAATGCAGGAGAACTGGGCTCGATCCCTGGGTTGGAAAGATCCCCTGGAGAGGGGGACTGGCAACCCATTCCAGCGTTCTTGCCTGAAGAATCCCATGGACAGAGGAGCCTTGCAGCCTACAGTTCATGGGGTCACAAAAAGTTCGACACAGCTGAGTGACTAACACTTTCACATTATGGGAAAACAGTGAATTAAAACAATACCCCATTCCTGCAAGGATTACAGAAATCTGTACCATGACTTGAGGACTTGAAAGCTGAAGTGGTGGTGATTTCCTCCATATCCACATTCAGCTCTCCTGTATGGCCTGTGCAGAAGACAGATGCATCTTGGGGAATAAGAATGGATTATCACAAGCTTTACTAGGTGATAACTCCAACTGAAGCAGACGTACTGGATGTAGATGACTGCTTGAGCAAATTAACACATCCCCTGGTTCCTGGTATGCAGCTCGTGGCCTGGAAGATGCCTTTCTCTCTTCATCTGTCCATAAGGCTCCCCAGAGCAGCTTGCTTTCAGCCTCCACTGTGCTATTCTATGGGTTGGACTCTCTGCCCTGTGTTACAATTTAGTCCACAGGGATCTTGACCACCTTTCCCTTCCACATGATATCACACTGGTGCGTCACATTGACAACATGCAAACCCAGTGGGAGTACTAGAGGTTTACAAAAATTGAAAAGGAAATAATCAGACCTTTCAGGGACACTGACTGTGAATAGGCATTGATTTCAAGAGACCCAAAATGTCATGTGCCCTCTAGTCAGAGGAGAACCTTAGGGGTTCTGGATATCAACGGAGTTTTAGCTCAGGTCCATATCACAATGGGCCCAGTAGGTCTCCAAGTCCATCTTTTCATTATTTCCTTAGTTCCAGAGTGCAGAATTTGAACAGACATACTTAGCAGATTGGCAGAATCCCTACATGGGTTTCCTGACCTTTGTGAGGTCTATTATATATATATATATCTATATCTATCTATATCTGTGTGTATATATATATATATATATATATATATATATGCTATTATATTTGGGCAAGTTCAAATTAGAACTGCCTTATCCTAGGAAGGGCTTCCCTGGTGGCTCAGATGGTAAAGAATCTGCCTGTAATGCAGGAGAACTGGGCTCGATCCCTGGGTTGGAAAGATCCCCTGGAGAGGGGGACTGGCAACCCATTCCAGCGTTCTTGCCTGAAGAATCCCATGGACAGAGGAGCCTTGCAGCCTACAGTTCATGGGGTCACAAAAAGTTCGACACAGCTGAGTGACTAACACTTTCACATTATGGGAAAACAGTGAATTAAAACAATACCCCATTCCTGCAAGGATTACAGAAATCTGTACCATGACTTGAGGACTTGAAAGCTGAAGTGGTGGTGATTTCCTCCATATCCACATTCAGCTCTCCTGTATGGCCTGTGCAGAAGACAGATGCATCTTGGGGAATAAGAATGGATTATCACAAGCTTTACTAGGTGATAACTCCAACTGAAGCAGACGTACTGGATGTAGATGACTGCTTGAGCAAATTAACACATCCCCTGGTTCCTGGTATGCAGCTCGTGGCCTGGAAGATGCCTTTCTCTCTTCATCTGTCCATAAGGCTCCCCAGAGCAGCTTGCTTTCAGCCTCCACTGTGCTATTCTATGGGTTGGACTCTCTGCCCTGTGTTACAATTTAGTCCACAGGGATCTTGACCACCTTTCCCTTCCACATGATATCACACTGGTGCGTCACATTGACAACACTATGCTGATTAGACCTAGTAACTAGGAAGTAGGCACTACTGAGGTTTCCCAGGTGGCTCAGTGGTAAAGAACCTGCCTGCAAATGAAGGAGACACTGGTTCAGATCTTGGGTCAAGACAATCCCCTGGAGGAAGAAATGGCAGCCAACTCCACTACCCTTGCCTGGAGAATCCCCTGGAGAGAGAAGCCTGGCAGGCTACAGTCCATGGACTCACAAAGAGTTGGACACGACTGAGCACACAGGCACCGGTGTACACACTACTCTAGACTTATGGATAGGACATGTGTCAGAGGATGAGAAATATAGCCCAAGTAAAATTCAGGAACCTTCTTCCTCAGTGACATTGCTAGGGGTCAAGTTGTGTGCAGTGTGTCAAGATACCATTTCTATATCGAAGGCTAAAGCATCCTATAATCAAGAAAGAGGCAATGCTTAGTTGGCCTCTTTGGAGGCAGCATAGTCCTCAGTGGGTGTGTTGATGATCAGTTGCTAAGTCATGTCTAACTCTTTGTGACCCCATGAACTGTAGCATGCCAGGATCTTCTGTCTTCCACTATTTCCTGAAATTTACTCAAATTCATATCCGTTCAGTTAGTGATGCTATCTAGCCATCACCCCCTTCTCTTTTTGCCTTCAATTTTTCCCAGCATCACAGCCTTTTCCTCTAATCCATTTACTGAGTGACCCCAAAGCTGCTGTTTTTGAGCAGGGCCCAGAACAAGAGAAGGTTCTACAACAGGTCCAGTTGTTACTCTGCCATTTGGGCCATATCATCCATCACAACCATCACACTGATCTTCGAGTGTCAGGGGTGGACAGGAATGCTGTCTGTAGCCTTTGGCAGGTGCCAGTACATGAAACACATCACAGACCTTTAGGATTTTACAGAAAGACTCTGCCATTGTCCAGGGATAGTTGTTTCCTGTGCTATACAATACGACTGTGTTGTTTATCTATTCTATATATAATAGCCTATGTCTGCTAATCTCAGCTTCCCAACCCATCCCTTCCCCACACCCTCACCCTTGGCAACCATAAGTCTGTTCTCTATGTTTGTGAGTCTGTTTCTGTTTTCTAGACAGGTTTATTTGTGTCATATTTTAGATTCCACATATAAGTGATATCATATTGTATTTGTCTTTCTCCTTCTGACTTACTTCACTTTATTTGACAACCTCTAGTGGCATCTGGAATGACCTTTTGAAGACTCAGTTACAGCACTGGCTAGGCGGCAATACCTTTCAGGGCTAGGTCAAGACTGTATTGAATTAGTGTCCAATATATGGTGCTACTTCTCTGATAGCTAAGATCCACGGGGCTAGGAATCAAAGGGTAGAAATGGAAGTGGTACCACTCACTGTTACCCTTAGAGACCCACTAGCAAAATATTTGCTTCCAATTCCTGTCACTTTGCTCTGCTGGCTTAGTCCAACAACAGAAATGAATGCTTACATCAGGAGAGACAACAATGGTTCCACTGAGCCGAAGGTGGAAGACCGCCACCTAGTCTCTGCATTCCTCATGACTCTGAATCAACAGGCAAGGTGGGGAGTTGTTCTAGTGATTGATCCCAACGACCCAGGGGAAACTGGATTACTGCTCCATGATGGAGGTAAGGAATTATATATCTGGAATACAGGAGACCCTTTAGGGCATCCCTATATTCCCATGCCCTGTGAATAAGGTCAATGGAAAACTACAACAACCCAGTCCAGGCTGGACTACTTATAGCCCAGGCCCTTCAGGGATGAAGGTTTGACTCACCCCACCAGGTAAAGAACCAGGACCAGTTGAGGTTCTTGTTGAAGGCAAAGTGCATATAGAATGGATAGTAGAAGAAGGCAGGTATAAATGCCATCTACAACCCCATACATACAAGTACTGATGCTTGGGAGTTTCCATGATTCAGGAGCTCAGGAGGCATAACTGGGAGCCTGATCAGGGTCTCAAAGGCAACAGTCATTGTATTTTCCAGGGCTGAGATCTCATCTGATTCCTCTGCCAGGCTCACATGTTTTTGGCAGAACTCATTCCTCTTGAATTCGATGGCTTGTTTCTTCAAGGCCCAGAAGAGTGTCTTAAGCCCATCCCTTCCCACCATCCCCCCCACACCTCACCCTTGGCAACCATAAGTCTGTTCTCTATGTTTGTGAGTCTGTTTCTGTTTTCTAGACAGGTTTATTTGTGTCATATTTTAGATTCCACATATAAGTGATATCATATTGTATTTGTCTTTCTCCTTCTGACTTACTTCACTTTATTTGACAACCTCTAGTGGCATCTGGAATGACCTTTTGAAGACTCAGTTACAGCACTGGCTAGGCGGCAATACCTTTCAGGGCTAGGTCAAGACTGTATTGAATTAGTGTCCAATATATGGTGCTACTTCTCTGATAGCTAAGATCCACGGGGCTAGGAATCAAAGGGTAGAAATGGAAGTGGTACCACTCACTGTTACCCTTAGAGACCCACTAGCAAAATATTTGCTTCCAATTCCTGTCACTTTGCTCTGCTGGCTTAGTCCAACAACAGAAATGAATGCTTACATCAGGAGAGACAACAATGGTTCCACTGAGCCGAAGGTGGAAGACCGCCACCTAGTCTCTGCATTCCTCATGACTGAATCAACAGGCAAGGTGGGGAGTTGTTCTAGTGATTGATCCCAACGACCCAGGAAACTGGATTACTGCTCCATGATGGAGGTAAGGAATTATATATCTGGAATACAGGAGACCCTTTAGGGCATCGCTCTATTCCCATGCCCTGTGAATAAGGTCAATGGAAAACTACAACAACCCAGTCCAGGCTGGACTACTTATAGCCCAGGCCCTTCAGGGATGAAGGTTTGACTCACCCCACCAGGTAAAGAACCAGGACCAGTTGAGGTTCTTGTTGAAGGCAAAGTGCATATAGAATGGATAGTAGAAGAAGGCAGGTATAAATGCCATCTACAACCCCATACATACAAGTACTGATGCTTGGGAGTTTCCATGATTCAGGAGCTCAGGAGGCATAACTGGGAGCCTGATCAGGGTCTCAAAGGCAACAGTCATTGTATTTTCCAGGGCTGAGATCTCATCTGATTCCTCTGCCAGGCTCACATGTTTTTGGCAGAACTCATTCCTCTTGAATTCGATGGCTTGTTTCTTCAAGGCCCAGAAGAGTGTCTTAAGCCTCTCTTAAGGCAGCAGTCTCCATTTTTGGCACCAGAGACTGTTTTCCTAGAAAACAATTTTTCCACAGATTGAGGGCGGGGGCGGGGGCTAGATTCTGGATGATTCAAGGACAGTAGGGTTTTTACTCCTATGTGAATCTGATGCCACCACTGATCTGATAGGAGGCGGTGATCAGGCAGCAATGCAAGCAGTGGGGAGTAACTGTAAACACAGATGAAGCTTGGCTCACTCACACCACTTACCTCCTACTGTGCAGCCCAGTTCCTGACAGGTCACAGGCAGGTCTTAGTGGGTGGCCCCAAGGTCAGGGACCCCTGTCTTAAAGGTCTCCCTGATTAGGTCAGGACCACCCATGATGATTTCCCTTTTAGTTAGACTAAAGTTGATTAAGGACCTTAATCACATCAGCAAAATCCCTTCAGGTTTGCCATATTGATGGAATTAAATTATGAATGTAAAAAATCATGAATGTAAAAATCTCATCATCTGGGCTTCCCCTGGTGGTCCAGTGGGTAAGGACACCGCCTTGCAGTGCAAGGGGTGCCGGTTCGATCCCTGGCCTGGGAAGATCCCACGTGCCGCGGAGCGGCTGGACCGATGTGTCTAACTACCGAGCTGGAGCTCTGGAGCGCATGCGCCCAGAGCCGGTGCTCTGCAACGACAGATGCCACCACGATGGGAGGCCCACAGGAGCCAAGGAACAAAGACGGATGAAAACAGACAAATCAAGATCAATAGAAGTGGCCTGCCCGCTCCCCTCCCTCCCCAACCCGATCCCCGCCCAAAAATAAATAAATAAATAAATAAATCTTTTTAAAAAAATAAAAATCTCATCATAGTCACAAGGCCCTGCCACATTCACAGGGAGAAGATTATAAGCGGCATACAGACCAAGAGGAGGAAACTTGGGGGCCATCCTAGGCTTCTACCTAACAGAAGTTGACTTTTTTTTTTTGGTATATAATCATCTTTATTAGAATTCATGATTACATTAGAAATTAGAAACTCTCCAAGTCACTCTACCAGTGGTTAAGCCTCCATACTCCCAACCCAGGGGACTCTGTTCAGATCTGATTAGAGAACTAGATTACCTTGATCAGGAACAACCTCTTGAAGAGAATGACTACCCACTCCAGTAATTTTGCCATTTAGCCCAGTGGCTACAGTCCGTAGGCGCTGCAGCATGTCAGCTGAGTGCAAGGAGACATTAAGAAATACACAGAAAGGATGGGAACTGGGGGCTCAAGACCTCCTCAGTCAAGGCTGTGAACACATTCACCATTCTGCTTTTTATTGAGTGCTTAAGGCTCCAGGTGTTTGCAGGCAATGGTATTAATACGGGCTGGCAACCTCAAAGGCCTGACCCTAAGAATGGAAAGGGCATGCTATAGCTGGGGGGCAACTAGACTGTCAAGAAGTTAAGGAGTCTGTCCTGCGTGCCCACGCAGTGTTCTAACATGGGCTAACCTGGTGCTCCAAAGTCCACAGCAGATCTCCCACCTGTTGCTGATCAGTATCACCCCAGCTAATGACCCTGTGTGAACTGAATCACTTGTTTTTGTCTTAGTTCTGCCACAGGTAGCAGAGTTGGACACAACTGAGGAGTGTGTGATCTCCCTGCCAAAGAACTCCAAAGCACTGCTAACTGTACTCTTCTCTCCTCCAATTATGTTGTACTTGGAATCCCAAATGAAATACTAAACACAAAGCATAGGACGGCACTCTCTCGAAAAGCACACGTTGACTTTTAAAATTTATTAATTAATTTGTTTACGGTGAGTTTTAGTTGAGGCATGTGGTATCTGTTCCCTGACCAGGGATTGAACCCAGGCCCTCTGCGTTGGAAGTACAGAATCTCAGCCACTGGGCCACCAGGGAAGTCCCATAAATTATTTTTTTTTTTAATTTTTAAAGTATGTAACATAACTGCATTTTGGAAAACATACTGCTTTCTTTTTTCTTGAGTTTCTAATGTGAACAAGGTCTAGGACTAAGTTTGAGGACAGATAGAGCAAAGTATGTTTGAATTTTCTGGCTGTTTTCTTGCAGACCATGTGCATCCAAAAGAAAGGCAGCAATAGACAGAAACATGTGCTAAGCAGTAAATCACAAGGTGTATAAAGCACAAGTGCTTTCAGGGTTTAGAGAAGGAAGTTATCACAGGATAGGAGTGACAGAATGAGGTTAGCACTTGAACTAGATCTTGAAATTGAATCGAACAAATATTTATTAAGCCCTGAGTGACTCGATGAGGGTAGGAAGATGAATCAGACCGTCTGTCTTCCAGGAATGTATAGCCTGGAGGGAGACTAACATAAAATGAAATGAATATAGGCACATTAAAAAGTTGATAGACTAAAGGCAGAATACAGAGGAGAAATCCCATGAAGTGTAAAGGAGAAATAGTCCGCAGAAAGGGGAAATGCAAGAAATGGCAATGCTGAAGAACAGGGTGCAAGGGAAAGGAATGATGAGCGAGAAGACTACAAATGTGAGCGAGCCCAAGCCTCAGCTTCTTGACTTATCAGAGTCATGGGAATTCTTCAAGGGGCCTGGAGAGGGAAGTGGAGGGCAATAAAGGCACCAAGTATGATTTTGTTTTCTGCATTTCTTCAGTTACCCCTGGGAAAGCTGATCAATGTCTCTAAGCCTCTATTGTCACATCTGATTTACTGGAATAATTTTTACTGCCCCCCTTCTCCTCCTGCCCCCCCATCTTTCCCAGCATCAGGGTCTTTTCCAATGAGTCAGCCCTTCGCCTCAGGTGGCCAAAGTATTGGCGCTTCAGCTTCAGCATCAGTCCTTCCAATGAATATTCATGGTTGATTTCATTTAGGATTGACTGGTTTGATGTCCTTGCAATCCAAGGGAATCTCAAGAGTCTTCCTTAACACCACAGTTCAAAGGCATCAGTTCTACAGTGCTCAGTCTTTCTTATTGTCCAGTTCTCACATCAGTACATGACTACTGGAAAAATCATAGCTTTAAGTATATGGACCTTTGAAGGCAAGGTAGTGTCTCTGCTTTTTAGTACACTGCCTAGGTTTGTCATAGTCTTTCTTCCAAGGAGCACATATCTTTTAATTTCATGGTGATTTTGGAGCCCAAGAAAATAAAGTCTATTTCCATTGTTTCCCCATGAAGTGATAAGACTGGATGCCATGATTTCAGTTTTTTCAATGTTGAGTTTAAGCCAGCTGTTTCACTCTCTTCTTTCATCTTTATCAAGAGATTTTTTGTTTGTTTGTTTTTGTCTTTATCAAAAGGCTCTTCAGTTCCTCTTCACTTTTTTCCCTAAGGGCAGTGCCATCTGTATACCTGAGGTTATTGGTATTTCTCCTGGCAATCATTTTTTTGGGGGGGGGCACTTCTATTGGTCTTTCATTTATCTATTTTCATCCATCTTTGTTCTTTGACCTGTGTGGGCCTCCCATCACAGTGGCCTCTCTCACTGCAGAACATACTCGAGGCACACCCGCTCTAGAGCTCCAACTCAGTTGGACGCATTGGTCCAGCAGCTCTGCGGCACGTGGGATCTTCCCAGGCCAGGGATCGAACCGGCGTCCATTGCATTGCAAGGCGGTGTCTTTACCCACTGGACCACCAGGGAAGCCCTTTCATGGCAATCTTGATTCCAGCTTGTGCTTCATCCAGACCATCATTTCACGTGATGTACTCTGCCTTTAAGTTAATAAGCAGAGTGACAACATACAGCCTTGATGTACTTCTTTACCAGTTTGGAACAAATCTGCTGTTCCACGTCTGATTCTAACTGTTGCTTCTTGACCTGCATACAGGTTTCGCAGGAGGCAGGTAAGGTGGTCCAGTATTCCCATCACTTTCAGAATTGTGCAGTTTGTTGTGGTCTACCGTCAAAAGCTTTAGTATAGTCAATGAAGCAGTTCCTATATCCGAGGTGTTAATGAGACAATTAAATGAAATATATTCTGTACAAAGCCTTGATAGTTTTAAAGGGCCAATATTCTGATAGCGATGAACATTTAGCTACTTTGGTCTGAGAAGAAAAACTTTGAGTCACAAATTAGTAAAATGTTGGGAGGGAAATCAGGCGAAGAGAGTTAAAAGGTACAAACTTCTACCTGTAAGATGAATAAGTCAAACCCTTTAGGTAACAAGGTGTCCTAGCATGTTTGTCATAGTCTTTCTTCCAAGGAGCACATATCTTTTAATTTCATGGTGATTTTGGAGCCCAAGAAAATAAAGTCTATTTCCATTGTTTCCCCATGAAGTGATAAGACTGGATGCCATGATTTCAGTTTTTTCAATGTTGAGTTTAAGCCAGCTGTTTCACTCTCTTCTTTCATCTTTATCAAGAGATTTTTTGTTTGTTTGTTTTTGTCTTTATCAAAAGGCTCTTCAGTTCCTCTTCACTTTTTTCCCTAAGGGCAGTGCCATCTGTATACCTGAGGTTATTGGTATTTCTCCTGGCAATCATTTTTTTGGGGGGGGGCACTTCTATTGGTCTTTCATTTATCTATTTTCATCCATCTTTGTTCTTTGACCTGTGTGGGCCTCCCATCACAGTGGCCTCTCTCACTGCAGAACATACTCGAGGCACACCCGCTCTAGAGCTCCAACTCAGTTGGACACATTGGTCCAGCAGCTCTGCGGCACGTGGGATCTTCCCAGGCCAGGGATCGAACCGGCGTCCATTGCATTGCAAGGCGGTGTCTTTACCCACTGGACCACCAGGGAAGCCCTTTCATGGCAATCTTGATTCCAGCTTGTGCTTCATCCAGACCATCATTTCACGTGATGTACTCTGCCTTTAAGTTAATAAGCAGAGTGACAACATACAGCCTTGATGTACTTCTTTACCAGTTTGGAACAAATCTGCTGTTCCACGTCTGATTCTAACTGTTGCTTCTTGACCTGCATACAGGTTTCGCAGGAGGCAGGTAAGGTGGTCCAGTATTCCCATCACTTTCAGAATTGTGCAGTTTGTTGTGGTCTACCGTCAAAAGCTTTAGTATAGTCAATGAAGCAGTTCCTATATCCGAGGTGTTAATGAGACAATTAAATGAAATATATTCTGTACAAAGCCTTGATAGTTTTAAAGGGCCAATATTCTGATAGCGATGAACATTTAGCTACTTTGGTCTGAGAAGAAAAACTTTGAGTCACAAATTAGTAAAATGTTGGGGAGGGGAAATCAGGCGAAGAGAGTTAAAAGGTACAAACTTCTACCTGTAAGATGAATAAGTCTTGAAACTTCTCTGGTGGTTTAGTGGTTAAAAATCCACCTGTCAATGCAGGGGACATGGGTTTGATCCCTGGTTGAAGATGTGGGAAGACACCACGTGCCTTGGGGCAGCTAGGCCTGCGTGCTACAATACTGAGCCCACGCTCTAGAGCTCCTGAGACATAATTACTGAAGTCTGCATGCCAGATAACCTGAGCTCTGCAACAAAGACCCAATATAGCCAAGAATAACAATAATACTAATAATTTTAAAAAGGAAAATAACTCCTGGGGATGTAACTAACAGCATGGTGACTATAGTTAACAATATTGTTTAAAATGTTTGAAAGTTGCCAAGAGAGTGGATTTTTTTTTAATTAATTAATTAATTAATTTATTTTTGGGGTGGGGTGAGGCAGGGGTAGGGTGAGGAGGAAGGGGGCGGGCGGGCTACTTCTACTGGTCTTTCATTTATCTATTTTCATCCATCTTTGTTCTTTGGCCCATGTGGACCTCCCATCGCAGTGGCCTCTGTTGTCGCAGAGCGCCGGCTCTGGCGCATGCGCTCCAGAGCTCCGGCTCGGTAATTGGACACATGGTCCAGCCACTCCGCGGCACGTGGGATCTTCCCAGGGGTAGAACCGGCGCCCCTTGCACTGCAAGGTGGTGTCCTTACCCACTGGACCACCAGGGAAGCCGAAGACAGTGGATTTTAAAAATTCTCATCACAAGGGAAAAAATCTTAACTCCCTATGGTGATGGATGTTAACTAGATCTATTGTAGTGATCATTTTGTAATATATACTTACATCAAATCATTACACTGTACACCTGAAACTAATACAATGTTACATGTCAATTATATTTGAGCAAAACTGGAGAAAAAATATTAGTAAAGTGTCATATTGCACTAATGTTTTCAGGAAGGATGACCCCTTCCAAGGCCTGAGAATGGACTCTTGTCTAACATTAGGAAGTGAATTGTCAAGGGAGACACACGTGCTGACAAACCGGGAGCCTTTATTGGGAAGGGAGCCTGAGAGGAGAGCAGCAGGGTAAAGGAAGCTGAGAGGACTGAGCTGCCACATGGCTTGCAGTCTCAGGTTTTACGGTAGATGGGATTAATTTCTGGGTTGTCTCTGGCCAGTCAGCTTGCTTGGGCCATAGTCTGACCCAAAATCCTTCCTGGGAGCGCACATCTCTTAGTCAAGATGGATTCCAGTATGAAGGGTTCCAGGAAGTTGTTCATCTCCCTCCACTTTTGGCCTCTCCTGAATTCTCCTGGTTTGTTTTCAGCAACAGCACCATGTTCTTTACTGAGACCTCCTGTGGTGAGACCACTTAGGGAAGTGGGCCTGGCTGAGGCAGGTAGTTTCAGTAAATAGTTCTCTAACAATATTAAGGAATGAAAACACTTTGAAATGTGTTTATGGTACTTGAAAACAGATTTTTAGAGTCATAATGAATTTAATGTAAAATGCATATATGTTCATTATTTAAAACATATTCATATTTAGTGGGTACCAAGAAGAAATTAGTGAATCTCCTGAAATTCTACCACTCCGAAGAAAGAATCAGTATTAGCTTATGGTCATCATAGTTCTGGACATTGTTCTGCTTTGAGGGAGAGATCATTGACAGGAAGGCAGAAATCATTTTATAGAATGGATTCTACCACACAAGCTATTTTTAAAGTATAAATAGCACTAAATTTTGTTAAACACCAAAAACTTACTGAATTTTAAGCCAAAAAGCTTCTTAAATTTTAATTTTTAAAAATCCCTCTTCCAGTATAGTTTTCCCTGAAATAAGCCTTCCTAACTTGCTTATCAAAAGGACAAGACAAGGAAAAAAATCAATGTAGAATAATTGCCATAAGGATTCTTCCAGGTGAAGTTTCTGAACTTTAAAGATAAACAGTTCTTCAGACATCCAGACATAAAGATGCCTCCACTGAAGACAATTCAGTGGGGGGAAAAATAGACTTTTTAACAAGTGATACTGGGCCAACTGGATATCCACAAGCAAAAGAGTGATTTGGGATCTTCACCTCGTACTATATGCAAACATTTGGCACTCCTCAGGCCCATTGACTATGATGCAGGGAGACACAGGGGGTTTATTGGGAAGGGAGCCTGAGGAGAGCAGCAGGGTAAGGGAAAGGGAGGACTGAGCTGCCACATGGCTTGCAGTCTCAGGTTTTACGGTAGATGGGATTAATTTCTGGGTTGTCTCTGGCCAGTCAGCTTGCTTGGGCCATAGTCTGACCCAAAATCCTTCCTGGGAGCGCACATCTCTTAGTCAAGATGGATTCCAGTATGAAGGGTTCCAGGAAGTTGTTCATCTCCCTCCACTTTTGGCCTCTCCTGAATTCTCCTGGTTTGTTTTCAGCAACAGCACCATGTTCTTTACTGAGACCTCCTGTGGTGAGACCACTTAGGGAAGTGGGCCTGGCTGAGGCAGGTAGTTTCAGTAAATAGTTCTCTAACAATATTAAGGAATGAAAACACTTTGAAATGTGTTTATGGTACTTGAAAAACAGATTTTTAGAGTCATAATGAATTTAATGTAAAATGCATATATGTTCATTATTTAAAACATATTCATATTTAGTGGGTACCAAGAAGAAATTAGTGAATCTCCTGAAATTCTACCACTCCGAAGAAAGAATCAGTATTAGCTTATGGTCATCATAGTTCTGGACATTGTTCTGCTTTGAGGGAGAGATCATTGACAGGAAGGCAGAAATCATTTTATAGAATGGATTCTACCACACAAGCTATTTTTAAAGTATAAATAGCACTAAATTTTGTTAAACACCAAAAACTTACTGAATTTTAAGCCAAAAAGCTTCTTAAATTTTAATTTTTAAAAATCCCTCTTCCAGTATAGTTTTCCCTGAAATAAGCCTTCCTAACTTGCTTATCAAAAGGACAAGACAAGGAAAAAAATCAATGTAGAATAATTGCCATAAGGATTCTTCCAGGTGAAGTTTCTGAACTTTAAAGATAAACAGTTCTTCAGACATCCAGACATAAAGATGCCTCCACTGAAGACAATTCAGTGGGGGGAAAAATAGACTTTTTAACAAGTGATACTGGGCCAACTGGATATCCACAAGCAAAAGAGTGATTTGGGATCTTCACCTCGTACTATATGCAAACATTGGTTGGGCTACGACTCCTCAGGCCCATTGCAGAGGCCAAAGGCTTGATTCCTGATCAGGGAGCTAGATCCCACATGCCACAATTAAGAACTGGCACAGCCAAAGAAATAAATTTTGTAGAAAATTGGATCAAAATGGCACAAAAGTTTGTAGGTAAGAGCTAAAAGTATAGAATTCTGAGAAGAAAACATAGTACACTGAGTCAGGCAATAATTGTCAAGTGATAAGTGAAAAAAATTGCTAATTTCAACTTTATCAAACTTTAAAACCTCTGTGTTTCAAATAAGTGAAAAGGAAATCCTCAGAATAAGAGAACATATTTTTAAATCTTATATCTGCTAAGGGACTTGTATCTACAACTCACTAATAAGATAAATAGCCCAATTTTTTAAATGGGCAAGGGATTTGAATAAACATTTATTCAAAGAAGACACCAAAATGGCCAGTAAGCACATTAAATAGTGCATAATATCATTTGTTTTGCAAATCAACACCACATTAAGATACAAATGCACACCTTTTTGGATTACTATAATAAATGAGATGACAGTAATAAGTATTGTCCATAATGTGGAAAAGTTGGAACACTCACATATTGCAGGTTGGAATGAATGTCAAATGGTACAGCCACTCTGGATAACGTTCTGCAAGTTCATTAAAATGTTAAACGTAGTGTTGGGCTCCCCTGGTGGTCCAGTGGGTAAAGGGTCCGTTTGCAGTGCAAGGGGCACAGGTTTGATCCCTGGCCTGCGAAGATCCCGGAGAGGCTGGGCTGGTGTGTCCAATTAGGAGCCAGCGCTCTGGAGCACATGCGCCCAATGAGAGAGGCTACTGTGGTGGGAGGACCACACATGCCAAAGAATAAAAAAGATGGGTGAAAATAAATATAAATGAAAGAGGTATGATGGGGAAAAGAAAAAAAATGTTAAATTCATGGTCTAAAGGTATTGAAATCATATAAAGTCTTTTATCATGGTGGAATTAT
Organism: Tragulus kanchil; assembly: GCA_022376925.1. Classification (NCBI taxonomy): domain Eukaryota; kingdom Metazoa; phylum Chordata; class Mammalia; order Artiodactyla; family Tragulidae; genus Tragulus; species Tragulus kanchil. The sequence goes on from JAIOJX010000026.1 coordinate 24,508,554, forward strand.
ATTAGAAATCAATATCAAAAGATATTTGAAAATAACCCACATATTTTCAAGTGCAATGTGACATTTACCAAGAGAGATCTTCAGGTTAGCCACCAAAAGCCTTAATAAAGATAAACTGGAAAAAAAAAACCAAAAAACAAAAAATGGAGATTGCAGAGAGAAGCATTTAAAGGAAAAATTAGTATTAGTATCAAAATGAGAGATTAATATTAAAAATACTTTAAACAGGGCTTCCTTGGTGGTCCAGTGGGTAAAGACACTGCCTTGCAGTGCAAGGGGCACCAGCTCGATCCCTCCCCTGGGAAAACCCCACGCATGCCACAGAGCAGCTGGAACAATGTGTCCCTCTGCCAAGACGGTGCTCTGCAGCGAGAGAGGCCGCTGCAATGGGAGGCCCACGCAAGCCAAAGAACAACAATGGATGAAAGACCAGTAGAAATGACCAAAAAAAAAAAAAAGAGTACATGTGTTAACATATGGAGGATAGAAAAAAAATATATATATATACTTTAAAGAAAACCCCATACATTTGGAAATTAAATGTTCACTTTTAAATGATGGATGTATCTAAGAAACCATAAAAAAAAATTCCTTAGAAAATATGTATAATAGAAGAAAAATGACAAGAGAATTTATCAGAATTTGTTGCACACAACTGAAGCTGCTCAGTGCAATTAAATACAATGTGGAATCTTGAATAAGGTATGAAAACAAATAATGGACACTAGCATAGAATGTTGTGAAATTTGAACAAAATCTGTACTTTAGTTGATGATACAGTATCACTTGTTAATTTCCTGTTTTTGTTTTTTTTTTTACAACACAGTATTTCTTTGTATTCTCAGAATTGGGCTAGAAGTTTTAAGCCTCATTCATATTTTTTTGTACCTGTAGTGGTTTTGAAAGCCTTCCCTTTCCTGGGGTGCACCCTCAGCCCTGTGCCTGGCTGAGCCTCTGAGTCTCATACGGATCAGTGACTGTCTTCGCAGATTCTGAAGGTACAAACTTGACTGTGGTTCTCCCTACACAGCCTGGGAACCCAGCTGCTTCTTCCCAAAGGAATCTAAGCCTTTCCACTACCTCTTCACTTTCTCAAAGCAGGCTAGGTGGATTTTTATCATTTTAAGTAGAGACTACTTACTGACAGGGTACCATTATGGATAGGGCAGTCAGATGTCTGGGAAACCGCCCATTCTCATTTACATGTTCTGTGTCAAATGGCTAAGTCTCACATATTTTCAAGTGCAATGTGACATTTACCAAGAGAGATCTTCAGGTTAGCCACCAAAAGCCTTAATAAAGATAAACTGGAAAAAAAAAACCAAAAAACAAAAAATGGAGATTGCAGAGAGAAGCATTTAAAGGAAAAATTAGTATTAGTATCAAAATGAGAGATTAATATTAAAAATACTTTAAACAGGGCTTCCTTGGTGGTCCAGTGGGTAAAGACACTGCCTTGCAGTGCAAGGGGCACCAGCTCGATCCCTCCCCTGGGAAAACCCCACGCATGCCACAGAGCAGCTGGAACAATGTGTCCCTCTGCCAAGACGGTGCTCTGCAGCGAGAGAGGCCGCTGCAATGGGAGGCCCACGCAAGCCAAAGAACAACAATGGATGAAAGACCAGTAGAAATGACCAAAAAAAAAAAAAAAAGAGTACATGTGTTAACATATGGAGGATAGAAAAAAAATATATATATATACTTTAAAGAAAACCCCATACATTTGGAAATTAAATGTTCACTTTTAAATGATGGATGTATCTAAGAAACCATAAAAAAAAATTCCTTAGAAAATATGTATAATAGAAGAAAAATGACAAGAGAATTTATCAGAATTTGTTGCACACAACTGAAGCTGCTCAGTGCAATTAAATACAATGTGGAATCTTGAATAAGGTATGAAAACAAATAATGGACACTAGCATAGAATGTTGTGAAATTTGAACAAAATCTGTACTTTAGTTGATGATACAGTATCACTTGTTAATTTCCTGTTTTTGTTTTTTTTTTTACAACACAGTATTTCTTTGTATTCTCAGAATTGGGCTAGAAGTTTTAAGCCTCATTCATATTTTTTTGTACCTGTAGTGGTTTTGAAAGCCTTCCCTTTCCTGGGGTGCACCCTCAGCCCTGTGCCTGGCTGAGCCTCTGAGTCTCATACGGATCAGTGACTGTCTTCGCAGATTCTGAAGGTACAAACTTGACTGTGGTTCTCCCTACACAGCCTGGGAACCCAGCTGCTTCTTCCCAAAGGAATCTAAGCCTTTCCACTACCTCTTCACTTTCTCAAAGCAGGCTAGGTGGATTTTTATCATTTTAAGTAGAGACTACTTACTGACAGGGTACCATTATGGATAGGGCAGTCAGATGTCTGGGAAACCGGCCCATTCTCATTTACATGTTCTGTGTCAAATGGCTAAGTCTCATGACAGAAAAGCCACATCTGTGGACTGGGCATGAAAGATTGTACCCCCAGCCCCCAAATAGGGCCCCTACCAGAATTAACCCTGAGAATCTGGCTTTTCTGAGACCTCTATTTCCTTTAAAAGAAATACTGTGGGCTTCCCTGGTGGTCCAGTTGGGTAAGGACACCGCCTTGCAGTGCAAAGGGCGCCGGTTTGATCCCTGGCCTGGGAAGATCCCACGTGCCGTGGAGCGGCTGGACCGATGTGTCCAACTACCGAGCCGGAGCTCTGGAGCGCATGCGCCCAGAGCCGGTGCTCTGCGACAAAAGAGGCCAAGAGCCAAAGAACAAAGGTGGATGAAAATCAACAAATGAAAGACCAATAGAAGTGGCCCGCCCATCCCCTCCCTCCCCAACCCGTCCCCCTCAAAATAAATAAATGTTTAAAAATAATAATAAAAAGAAATAATGCACCCCAGCAAACAAGTAATGACACATCCACACAAGCCCGATTTCTTTCTCAAAACTGAGGATCTGGGTGTTTCTTGCATCAGTAATTGAACACAACCTGTAACTCTGCCAGCAGTTCAGGCTGAGAGATGGGAATAATTTCTCAAGTACTAAACTGAAGATAACTGCCAAACGATTTTGTCAAGGAAAATGAGGTGCCAAGCAGTTTCTAACTATGAAAAGGGCACCTAAAACCCACAGATTGGGAGAGAATATTTGCAAATCACATATCTGATTTGTGTCCAGGGTATCCAAAGAATACTTACAACTCAACAATAAGAAAGACAGCCCAGTTAAAATCCGGATAAACGATTTGTATAGCTATCTCTCCAAAAAAGAACTGCAAATCAAAAATATACACATTAAAAGACATTAGGGGGGCTTCCCCTGGTGGTCCAGTGGATAAGGACACCGCCTTGCAGTGCAACAGGCGCTGGTTCGATCTCTGACCTGGGAAGATCCCACATGCCGTGGAGCGGCTGGACCGATGTGTCCAACTACTGAGGGGGAGCTCTGGAGCGCATGTGCCTGGAGCCGTTGCTCTGCAGCAAGAGAGACCACTGCGATGGGAGTCCCACACAGGCCAAAGAGCAAAGATGGATGAAAATAGATAAATGAAAGACCACTAAAAGTGCCCCCCCCCAAAAAAAAAAGACAAATAAATCACAAGTATGATTGAGACTGTGGAGTAATTGGAGGGCTCATACATTGTTGGTGAGTGTATAAACCGGTGCAGCCATTCTGGAAAACAGTCTGGCAGTTCCTCAAAATGTTAACCCTAGAGTTACCATATGATACAGCAATTCTTCTTGAGATAGATAGCCAGGAGAAATGAAAACACATGTTCACAAAAACACTGGCACACAAATGTTCACAGCACCATTATTCATAATAGCCAAAAGGGGTAAATTATTCAGATGCCTATTAACTGATGAATGGATAAATAGAATGCAGTCTATCTATACAATGGATTATTATTTGACCACAGAAAGGAATAGAACACAGAGGGATCTTGAAAACATTAGACGAAGTGAAAGAAGCTGATAACAAAGACCATAGGTTGTATAATTCTGTTCCTATGAATTGTCCCATCCAGAAAAGGCAAATCCATACATAGAAAGTCAGTCAGTGGTTACCCGGGCCTTGAGGTGGGGGTTGGGGGCAGAAGAATGGGAATTGGTTGTAAAGGATATAAGGTTTCTTTGGGCAATGAAAATGTCCTAAAGTGAATGTTTATGTTTGTATGATTATGAATATGCTAATAACCATGGGACAGTACACTGTAAAAAAGTCAGTTTTGTGGTCTATGAATTATATCTCTTTAAAACTTATTTTTGTAAAAAAAAACCATACACAAAAAACAACTGTTTTCCTCAGATATAGACTTGGGTAACTGTGATGTTGGGTGGCTTGCCTGGAAATGAACCAAGATCATTCCGTCATTCTTGAGATTGTACCCGAGTACTGCATTTCGGACTCTGGTCAACCATGAGGGCTACTCCATTTCTTCTAAGGGATTCTGGCCCACAGTAGTAGATACAATGGTTAACTGAATTAAATTCACCCTTCCTCATCCATTTTAGCTCACTGATTCCTAAAATATCGATGTTCATTCTTGTCATCTCCTTTTTGACCACTTCCAATTTGCGTTGACTCATGGACCTGACATTCCAGGTTCCTATGGAATATTGTTCTTTACAGCATCGAACATTACTCGCACCACCAGACACATCCACAACTGGGCATCATGTCCACTTTGGCTCCCTCTCTTTGTTCCTTCTGGATCTCTCTCTCCACTCTTCTCTACGAACCTGGGGGATTTTTCTGTTGTGTCATATCTTTTTGCCTTTTCAAACTGTTCATGGGTGTTCTCAAGGCAAGAATGCTGAAGTAGTTTGCCATTTCCTTCTCCAGTGGACCAGATTTTGTCAGAACTCTCTAACATGACCCATCTGTCTTGGGTGGCCCTATATGGAATGGTTTATAGTTTCATTGAATTACACAAGGCTGTGATCCATGTGATCATTTTGGTTAGTTTTTGGTGATTGTGGCTTTCATTCTGTCTGTCCTCTGACATGAGGATAAGAGCCTTGTGCAAGCTTCCTGATGGGAGAGACTGCCTCTGGGAAAAACTGGTTCTTGCTCTGACGGGCAGGGCCATGCTCAGCAAATCCTTAATCCAGTTTTCTGCTGATGGGTGGGGTCGTGTTCCCTGTCTGTAGCTTGCCCTGAGGCGGGCCAGTCCTAGTGTTTGCAGTTTCTATGGCAGGCTATAGGCTCTGTGGTAGGGGTAAGGGCCACCTCCTCCAAGAGCACTTATGCCAGGACACAGTTCCTCCCAGGACTGATGCTGTCAGTGCTCCTCACTCTGCAGCAGACCACTGTCGACCCACGCCTCTGTCTGAGACTCCCAAACACACACGGGCAAGTCTGGCTCAGTCTCTTATGGGGTCACTGCTCCTTTCTCCTGGGTCCTGGTGTATACAAGGACTTTTTAAAGAGACTTTGTTTCCCCAATCCTGTGGAAGTTCTGTAATCAAATCCCGCTGACCTTCGAAGTCAAATTCCCTGGGGATTCTCAGTTCCTCTGCTGGATCCCCAGGCTGAGAAGTCTCTTGTGGGGCCTAGAACTTTTACAACAGTGCAAGGACTTCTTGGGTAAATTGATCTTCAGTTTGTGGACCACCCACCCAGTGGCTCTATGATGAGGATCATGGAAACCATCTTCAAGAGGACTTACACCACTTGCCAGGCCTCCCAGGATGGCTGTTGCCAGTGCCTCTATCCCTGTGGCAGGCCATGCAGACCCATGTCTCCGCAGAAGACCCTCAAACATAGGCAAGTCTGCCTCAGTCTGTTGTGGGGGTCACTGCTTCTTTTCCTGGGCCCTGGTGCCCACAAGGTTTTTTTGTTTTTTTTTTTTTAAGGATTTATTTATTTATTTACTTTGGGCGGGGGTCAGGTTGGGGAGGGAAGGGAGCGGGCGGGCCACTTCTATTGGTCTTTCATTTGACTGTTTTCATTTATCTTCGTTCTTTGGCTCCTATGGGCCTCCCATCGCGGTGGTGTCTGTCGTTGCAGAGCACCGGCTCTGGGCGCATGCGCTCCAGAGCTTTGGCTCGGTGATTGGACACATCAGTCCAGCAGCTCCGGGGCACATGAGATCTTCCCAGGCCAGGGATCAAACCGGTGCCCCTTGCACTGCAAGGCGGTGTCCTTATCCACTGGACCACCAGGGGAAGCCCCCCACAAGGTTTTGTACCCTCCAAAAGCCTCTGGCATGTATGAGGATTGATTTCAGGCAAGTTTGGCCTTGGAGTACAAAATAAAACAGGGCAGAAGCCAGCAGGATTTTGCCAAGAGAACACACTGGTCATAGAAAACACCAGCTTCCAACAACACAGGAGACAACTCTACACATGGACATCACCAGATGGTCAATACCAAAAATGAGATTGATTATATTCTTCGCAGCTAAAGATGGAGAAGCTCTATACAGTCAGCAAAAACAAGAATAGAAACTGACTATAGCTCAGATCATGAATTCCTTATTACAAAATTCTCCTGGGTCCTGGTGTATACAAGGACTTTTTAAGAGACTTTGTTTCCCCAATCCTGTGGAAGTTCTGTAATCAAATCCGCTGACCTTCGAAGTCAAATTCCCTGGGGATTCTCAGTTCCTCTGCTGGATCCCCAGGCTGAGAAGTCTCTTGTGGGGCCTAGAACTTTTACAACAGTGCAAGGACTTCTTGGGTAAATTGATCTTCAGTTTGTGGACCACCCACCCAGTGGCTCTATGATGAGGATCATGGAAACCATCTTCAAGAGGACTTACACCACTTGCCAGGCCTCCCAGGATGGCTGTTGCCAGTGCCTCTGTCCCTGTGGCAGGCCATGCAGACCCATGTCTCCGCAGAAGACCCTCAAACATAGGCAAGTCTGCCTCAGTCTGTTGTGGGGGTCACTGCTTCTTTTCCTGGGCCCTGGTGCCCACAAGGTTTTTTTGTTTTTTTTTTTTTAAGGATTTATTTATTTATTTACTTTGGGCGGGGGTCAGGTTGGGGAGGGAAGGGAGCGGGCGGGCCACTTCTATTGGTCTTTCATTTGACTGTTTTCATTTATCTTCGTTCTTTGGCTCCTATGGGCCTCCCATCGCGGTGGTGTCTGTCGTTGCAGAGCACCGGCTCTGGGCGCATGCGCTCCAGAGCTTTGGCTCGGTGATTGGACACATCAGTCCAGCAGCTCCGGGGCACATGAGATCTTCCCAGGCCAGGGATCGAACCGGTGCCCCTTGCACTGCAAGGCGGTGTCCTTATCCACTGGACCACCAGGGGAAGCCCCCCACAAGGTTTTGTACCCTCCAAAAGCCTCTGGCATGTATGAGGATTGATTTCAGGCAAGTTTGGCCTTGGAGTACAAAATAAAACAGGACAGAAGCCAGCAGGATTTTGCCAAGAGAACACACTGGTCATAGAAAACACCAGCTTCCAACAACACAGGAGACAACTCTACACATGGACATCACCAGATGGTCAATACCAAAAATGAGATTGATTATATTCTTCGCAGCTAAAGATGGAGAAGCTCTATACAGTCAGCAAAAACAAGAATAGAAACTGACTATAGCTCAGATCATGAATTCCTTATTACAAAATTCAGGTTTAAATTGAAGAAAGTAGGGAAAACCACAAAAGCATAACCTAAACCAAATCCCTTATGATTATACAGTGGAGGTGACAAATAGATCAAGGGATTAGATCTGCGAGATTGAGTGCGTAAAGAACTATGATGGAAGTTTGTAATGTTGTACAGGAGGTGGTGACCAAAATCACCCCCAAGAAAAAGAAATGCAATAAGAGAAAATAGTTATCTGAGGAAGCCTTAGAAATAGCTGAGAAAAGAAGAGATGCGAAAGGCAAGGGAGAAATAGAAAGGCATGCCAATCTGAATGCTGAGTTCCAAAGAACAACAAGGGGAGATAAGAAACCTTCTTAAGTGAACAATGCAAAGAATAGAGGAAAAGAATAAAATGGGAAAGAGTGACTATCTCTTAAAGAAAATTCGAGATACCAAGGGAACATTTCATGCAAAGATGGGCACAATAAAGGATGAAAATGGCAAGGACCTAACAGGAGCAGAAGAGATTAAGAAGAGGTAGAACTATGCACAGAAGAACTATGCCAAAAAAAAAAAGATCTTTCATGATCTAGATACCCATAATGGTGTGGCCACTCACTCAGAGCCAGACATCCTCGTGTGGGAAGTCAAGTGGGCCTTAGGAGCGTCACTACAAACAAAGCTAGTGGAGGCGATGGAATTCTGGCTGAGCTATTTCAAATCCTAAAAGACCTTGCGGCTAAAGTGCTGCATTCAATATGTCAGCAAATTTGGAAAACTCAGCAACGACCTCAGGACTGGAAAAAGTCAGTTTATATTCTAATTGCAGAGAAGGGCAATGCCAAAGAATGTTCAAACTATTGTACAAAGCTTTTGACTGTGTGGATCACAACAAACTGTGGAAAAGTCTTTTTTTTTAATATATTTTTCTGCGGACCATTTTTAAAGTCTTTATTGAATTTGTTACAACATTGTTTCCATTTTATGGCTTGCTTTTTTGACCCCAAAGCATGTGGAATCTTAGTTCCTCCACCAGAAATTGAACCCACACCCCCTGCACTGAAAGGTTAAGTCTTAACCACTGAACCACCAAGGGAGTCCCTGAAAAATTCTCAAAGAAATGGGAATACCATCCCATGGGAATACCAGATGATGGTCCTCAGACCATCTTACCTACCTCCTAAGAAACCTGTGTGAAGGTCTAGAATCAACAGTTGGAACTGGACATGGAACAACAGACTGGTTCAAAACTGGAAAGGAGTACATCAAGGCTGTATATTGTCAACCTGCTTGTTTAACTTAAATGCAGAGTACAAGATTGCTGGGAGATATATCAATAAACTTAGATATGCAGATGAAACCACCCTTATTGCAGAAAGAGAAGAGGAACTAAAAAGCCTCTTGGTGAAGATGAAAGAGGATAGTGAAAAAGTTAGCTTAAAATTCAACATTCAAAAAACGAAGATCAGGCTTCCCTGGCAGCTCAGTGGTAAAGAGTTTGCCTGCCAATGCAGGAGACACGGGTTCAATCCCTGACCCGGGAAGATCCCACATGCTGCGGAGCAATTAAGCCCATGAGCCACAACTATTGAGCCTTTGCTCTAGAGCCTCGGAGCTACAACTATTGAGCCCATGTACCACAACTATCGAAGCCGTGTGCCCTAGAGTCCAAGTTCCACAACAAGAGAAGTCATTGCAACAAGAAGCCTGCTCACCTCAGCTAGAGAGTAGCCCCCACTCCCTGCAACTAGAGAAGAGCCTACAGCAGCAGTGAAGAACCAGAATAGCCAAAAATAAATAATAAATAAATGAATGAATAAAATCAAAAAGAAAAAAACCGAAGATCATGGCATCTGATCCCATCACTTCATGGCAAATAGATGGGAAAACAATGGAAACAGTGACAGACTTTATTTCCTTGGGCTCCAAAAATCACTGCTGATAGTGACTGCAGCCATGAAATTAAAAGATGTGTGCTCCTTGGAAGAAAAGATATGCAAACCTAGACAGCATATTAAAAAGCAGAGACATCACTTTGCAGACAAAGACCCATATAGTCAAAGCTATGACTTTTCCAGTAGTCATGTACCAATGTGAGAATTCAACCATAAAGAAGGCTGAGTGCTAGAGAGTTGATGCTTTCAACTATGGTGTTAGAGAAGAGTCTTAAGAGTCCCATGGACTGCAAGGAGATCAAACCAGTCAATCCTAAAGGAAATCAATCCTGAATATTCATTGGAAAGACTGATGTTGAAGCTCCAATACTTTGGCCACCCGATGCAAAGAGTTAAATCGTTGGAAAAGATCCTGATGCTGGAAATGATTGAGGGCAGGAGGAGAAATGGAAGACAGAGGATGAGATGGTTGGATAGCATCATTGACTCAATGGCCATGAGCTTGAGCAAACTCCAGAACATAACAAAGAACAGAGAAACCCACTGTGCTACAGTCCATGGGGTCTCAAAGAGTCAGGTACTACTGAGCAACTGAGCAATAACAATGTGTACAAAAGCTTTTCTACCATGCTTGATAAAGACTTGAGAAAGAACATCCAGAAAATAGGGAGAGTGAAACTGGAACACATGGATTAAATTAAATGGCAGCACTGAATATGAATTAAGAAATGTGAAACAAACTAGATAAAAGTAAAAGATCATCATATAGTCCAGTTTTTTTTAAACATGGCTGCTCACTATAGATACATCTGTAACTTTGGAGAATAAAAGCAATACTTGAGGATTTGTACTTTTCAAAAATTCTAAGATAATTCTGATATGCATCTGGATTTTTAAAAGTTATTACAGGTTTTTCTTTTAAATGGTAGTTTTAGTGATATAAATTCTATTATTTGCTGTTGACCAATCATGATACAATGGTATTAAGTGAATAAGAGTTATGTAAAAGATGTTTATGATTGTTCACAATCAATAGCCAAACCAAAAAAAAAAAAAAAAGATAATAACTGCAAGCCATAATGGAAACATGATTAACTTAAAAATATAAGATAATTACATACAATTTGAGGGGGTTAAGTAGAGTGGTGTGGTAAGTGGAAATGCATACATGAATGTGTTTTCAGCCACGCAGCAGTCTATGTCTTTTGGTTGGTGTGTTCAATCCATTTACATTTAAGGTAATTATCAATACGTATGATCTTACTACCATTTTCTTCATTGCTTGGGGTTTATTTTGTGTATGCCTTTTCTTTGTCTTGTGTCTCCTGCCTAGAGAAATTCCTTTAGCATTAGTTGTAAAGCTGATTTGGTGATGGTGAAGTCTCTTAATTTTTCCTTGTCTGAGAAGCATTTGATTTTTCCATCGAATCTGAATGAGCGTGTTGGTGAACAGAGTATTCTTGGTTGTAGGTTCTTTCCTTTCATCACTTTAAATACATTGTACCATTCCCTTCTCTCTGGTAGAGTTTGTTGAGGAATCAGCTGATAACCATATGAGAGTTCTCTTGTGTGTTGTATGTCATTTTTCCCTTGCTGCATTTAGTATTTTGGCTTTAATTTTGTCAGTTTGTCAAAACTATGTGTCTGAGTGTGTTCCTCCTTGGGTTTATCCTGCCTGGGACTCTGTGATTCCTGGACTTAGTTGACTCTTTCCTTTCTCATAGTAGTGAAAGCTATCATCTCTTCAGATATTTTCTTAGGTTTTTTCTCTCTCTCTCTTCCTTCTGGGACCCCAATAATGTGAATGTTGGTGCATTTAATGTTGTCCCAGAGATCTCTTAGGCTGTCTTCATTTCTTTTCATACTTTTTTTCTATATTCTGTTCTGCAGCAGCAATTTCCTCCATTCTGTCCTCCAGGTCACTTATCCATTCTTCTGCCTCTTTTATTCTGCTATTGATTCCTTCTAGTGTATTGTTCATCTCTGTTTATTATTTAGTTCTTGTAGGTCTTTGGTAAACATTTATTGCACCTTCTCCATTCTGTTTCCAAGATCCTGGATCATTTTCCTTACCGTTATTCTGAATTGTTTTTCTGTAGGGTTGTCTTTCTCCATTTCATTTAGTTGATTTTCTGGGGCTTTGTCTTGTCCCTTCATTCGGGATATAACTCTCTGCTTTTTCATCCTGATTAACTTTGTGGTGTGATTTTTGTTCTAGTAAATCTAATGGGATTGTGATTTTTCTTCTTCTGTCTACTCTTTGGTGGATGAGGTTGAGAGGATTGTGTAAGCTTCCTAGTGGGAGAAACTGAAGGTGGGAAAAACTGGGTCTCCTCTGGTGGGCAGGGCTTTAAAAAGCTTTAATCCAATTATTTGCTGATAAGTGGTTGTGCCCCCTCCCTGTTAGCTGTTTGGCCTGAGGTGATCCAACCCTGGGCTCTACAGGCTCTATGGCAAGGTTAATGGCAACCTCAAGAGGACTTACACCAGGGGGTACCTTCCAGGACTGCTGCTGCCAGCCCCTGTCCCTGTGGTGCGCCACTGCTAGCCTGTGCCTCCTCAGGTGGTCCTCCACCGGAAGGTCTGGTTCAGGCTCCTGTGGAGTCACTGCCCCATTCCCCCGGGTCTTGGTGCATGCAAGGTTTTGTTTAAGCCTTCCAAGAGTAGAGTGTCTGTTTTCCCCAGATCTGTGGAAGTCCGGTGATCAAACCTTGCTGACCTTCAAGTTCAGATTCCCTATGATTCCCAGTCCCTTTGTCAGATCCCAAGGCTGGGAAGCCTGACATAGGGCTCAGAACCTTCACAACAGTGGGAAGACGTCTTCGGAGTTACTGTTCTCCAATTTGTAGGTTGCCCATCTGTCAGGTATCAGATTTGATTTTCTTGTGATTTGACCCCTCCTACCATCTTGTTGTAACTTCTTTTCTGTCTCTGGATGGGCGTTATCTCTTTTTGGTGGGCTCCAGCATGCTCCTGTTGATGGCTGTTCAACAGTTAGTGGCATTTGGGTGCTCTCACAGGAGGAGATGACCACCATCTTCTACTTTGCTATCTTGAACTGGAAGCCAAGAGAGCTTCATTCATTGGCTCCTGCAGAGGTCCCAAGAGTTACTGTATACATAGAACACAACAATGTGGCCTTTTAGTCCTTGCAGGGCCAAAGTGACCGGAGAGAATCGGGGCTATAGGAGATGAGATTTCTTCTCACCTCAGTGGTTAAGTAAATCCTGAAAACTGTTGTCATGAGAGTAACATGTGGATATGACTACCATTATGTGTCTTGTAGCAGGGTCTGAGTAAGCGGGGTGGCCCCAAATTTATTACTGTGCATGTCTACTCTTTGGTGGATGAGGTTGAGAGGATTGTGTAAGCTTCCTAGTGGGAGAAACTGAAGGTGGGAAAAACTGGGTCTCCTCTGGTGGGCAGGGCTTTAAAAAGCTTTAATCCAATTATTTGCTGATAAGTGGTTGTGCCCCCTCCCTGTTAGCTGTTTGGCCTGAGGTGATCCAACCCTGGGCTCTACAGGCTCTATGGCAAGGTTAATGGCAACCTCAAGAGGACTTACACCAGGGGGTACCTTCCAGGACTGCTGCTGCCAGCCCCTGTCCCTGTGGTGCGCCACTGCTAGCCTGTGCCTCCTCAGGTGGTCCTCCACCGGAAGGTCTGGTTCAGGCTCCTGTGGAGTCACTGCCCCATTCCCCCGGGTCTTGGTGCATGCAAGGTTTTGTTTAAGCCTTCCAAGAGTAGAGTGTCTGTTTTCCCCAGATCTGTGGAAGTCCGGTGATCAAACCTTGCTGACCTTCAAGTTCAGATTCCCTATGATTCCCAGTCCCTTTGTCAGATCCCAAGGCTGGGAAGCCTGACATAGGGCTCAGAACCTTCACAACAGTGGGAAGACGTCTTCGGAGTTACTGTTCTCCAATTTGTAGGTTGCCCATCTGTCAGGTATCAGATTTGATTTTCTTGTGATTTGACCCCTCCTACCATCTTGTTGTAACTTCTTTTCTGTCTCTGGATGGGCGTTATCTCTTTTTGGTGGGCTCCAGCATGCTCCTGTTGATGGCTGTTCAACAGTTAGTGGCATTTGGGTGCTCTCACAGGAGGAGATGACCACCATCTTCTACTTTGCTATCTTGAACTGGAAGCCAAGAGAGCTTCATTCATTGGCTCCTGCAGAGGTCCCAAGAGTTACTGTATACATAGAACACAACAATGTGGCCTTTTAGTCCTTGCAGGGCCAAAGTGACCGGAGAGAATCGGGGCTATAGGAGATGAGATTTCTTCTCACCTCAGTGGTTAAGTAAATCCTGAAAACTGTTGTCATGAGAGTAACATGTGGATATGACTACCATTATGTGTCTTGTAGCAGGGTCTGAGTAAGCGGTGGCAATTCATACTGTGCATGTCATACTACACTCAATATCACGTTTCCAAACTTAGTGGTATGGTTTTACCTCACAACATAGCCAAGAGTCATTTTAATCTTCCCTGATAAAATTTCTTGGGGAGTTTCCTAAAATGTCCAGGCTGAGATGTAAGAAAGGCCAGGGTTGGCTCTTGTTGGCAGTGAATAGACAGGAAAAGCTTCCATAAAACATAAAATTGCCATTAGCTTAATTTTTTTAAGGTCACTTAGGAACACTGTATTTGGCACGAAGGTCTCACCACAGTCACTGCCAGCAAGAAGCTAAATGTGAGGACGTGGCAGCTAGACTTGATGATTTCCTTGAAGGTAGATTGTGAATAGCTTTTCTTGGAAAGCTTCACTTTCTAGAACAACATTGAAAGCTTCAACTAATACAAGATTAGGGGTCCATGATCACTGGAGAATCTGTATCTCAAGCTGCCTGCACGTTCGTTTTGTAACCACAGTAGTGTGAGGGCTTTGCTGGGCAAAGTTTCCTATTCATCAGGTAATAGGGAAGAATCTTTGTATCCTACGACATGTTAGTCACTAAAGAAATGTTTCCATAAGCTTCAATTATGCATAAAGGCCCGTCTCTGGGAACCCTATCTCTCAGGTAATCAGCATTAAGCTAAAATATCTTTGTTTAGCTCACAGGAAACATCTTGATCTGGCCCATCTGTGGGTGACTGCAGGGGGGAAGAATGTAACACATCCGCTCCAGAGGTTGATGGGAACCAGGAAGTGCCTGACTTTATTCCCTCGCCTTTTAATATAAAAGGAGTCTGAATTCTAACATAGGAAACATGGTTCTTTGGGACATGAGTCCACCATCTTTTCAGTCTGTTGGCTTACAGATAAAGTCTCCATTCCTTGCCCTCAATATCCTGAGTCTTGATTTACTGGCCTGCCATGTGGAGAGCAGTACAAGTCTGACCTTAGCGATCATCATCATGCTTAAACCCCGAGTGTGACTGTGTGCACACAAGTAGAGTGCTGGGACAAGACCTCTATGTATACCGTTTAACTGTGTGCAAAATACATGTGTCAAGGTCTGAGTAAGCGGTGGCAATTCATACTGTGCATGTCATACTACACTCAATATCACGTTTCCAAACTTAGTGGTATGGTTTTACCTCACAACATAGCCAAGAGTCATTTTAATCTTCCCTGATAAAATTTCTTGGGGAGTTTCCTAAAATGTCCAGGCTGAGATGTAAGAAAGGCCAGGGTTGGCTCTTGTTGGCAGTGAATAGACAGGAAAAGCTTCCATAAAACATAAAATTGCCATTAGCTTAATTTTTTTAAGGTCACTTAGGAACACTGTATTTGGCACGAAGGTCTCACCACAGTCACTGCCAGCAAGAAGCTAAATGTGAGGACGTGGCAGCTAGACTTGATGATTTCCTTGAAGGTAGATTGTGAATAGCTTTTCTTGGAAAGCTTCACTTTCTAGAACAACATTGAAAGCTTCAACTAATACAAGATTAGGGGTCCATGATCACTGGAGAATCTGTATCTCAAGCTGCCTGCACGTTCGTTTTGTAACCACAGTAGTGTGAGGGCTTTGCTGGGCAAAGTTTCCTATTCATCAGGTAATAGGGAAGAATCTTTGTATCCTACGACATGTTAGTCACTAAAGAAATGTTTCCATAAGCTTCAATTATGCATAAAGGCCCGTCTCTGGGAACCCTATCTCTCAGGTAATCAGCATTAAGCTAAAATATCTTTGTTTAGCTCACAGGAAACATCTTGATCTGGCCCATCTGTGGGTGACTGCAGGGAGGAAGAATGTAACACATCCGCTCCAGAGGTTGATGGGAACCAGGAAGTGCCTGACTTTATTCCCTCGCCTTTTAATATAAAAGGAGTCTGAATTCTAACATAGGAAACATGGTTCTTTGGGACATGAGTCCACCATCTTTTCAGTCTGTTGGCTTACAGATAAAGTCTCCATTCCTTGCCCTCAATATCCTGAGTCTTGATTTACTGGCCTGCCATGTGGAGAGCAGTACAAGTCTGACCTTAGCGATCATCATCATGCTTACCACATACTGAGTGTGACTGTGTGCACACAAGTAGAGTGCTGGGACAAGACCTCTATGTATACCGTTTAACCTTGGCAACTCACCTGTCGGACAGTTATTAATCAGATGAAAAAGCTAAGCCTCAGAGAGGTGAGGTGACCTGCCAGTGGAAGAGCTAAATGCAAACCACAAAACTGTGCACTTATTTCATGGACTGGAGATCCTTTCCTCTCCCACTCTGGTCAGGTGCGTCACCTGACCGTTCATCCAGTGAGCTGTATTGGCACATAAATCTGACAAGTGAGTCCTATGTGCCAGAAACTGTCAGGTGCCCTACATATGTGATCACCTAATCCTCACAGTTCAAAGAAGTAATTACTTTTGAACTTTTTATTTGAATATTGTATTTACCTTTTAAGTGGCAAGTCAATACAGAAAAGTACACAAATCTAAGTATACAGTCCATTGGATTGCCACAAAATGAAGACACCTGTGTGATCACAGCCAATCAAGAAGTAGAACAGGATGTCTTCCCTCCCTTCCTCCCTCCTGCCAGTCCACAGTCTCTCTAGTTAGCACATGTTTCTCTATGCAGCTCACATGAGAATTTTTGGGTTTGATTTGGAGAAGTTTGCAAATAATTAAGGAAACAGCATTTTAAAAATACACATTTCATATTTTATAAACTCAGGACAAAAATGGTAAACTAGACCTCTCCTGTCACATAGAATTAACTTCAAAGAGCAACGGACACATCATAATTTCAAATCAGAATCTTTGGTAAGTGTTGTACAGTTTTTACTAGAATACCATAATTGTTCCATATTGCAAGGCATTTCACCAATACTTATTTATTTAGTTGCTTCAGGTCTTGGTTGCAACATGAGGGATCTATTAGTTGTTGTTGAGTCAACAAGTCATGTCCAACTCTTCACAATCTCATGGGCTACGTACCGCCAGTCCTCCCTGTTCCTCACCATCTCCCGGAGTTTGCCCAAGTTCATATTCATTGAGTCAGTGATGTCATCAAACTGTCTCATCCTCTGTCACCCTCTTCTCCTTCTGCCTTCAATCCTTCCCAGCATCAGAATCTACTAGTTGGGGCACATGAACTCTTAGTTGTGGCATATGGGCCCTGTTTGAACTGTGTGCACACAAGTAGAGTGCTGGGACAAGACCTCTATGTATACCGTTTAACCTTGGCAACTCACCTGTCGGACAGTTATTAATCAGATGAAAAAGCTAAGCCTCAGAGAGGTGAGGTGACCTGCCAGTGGAAGAGCTAAATGCAAACCACAAAACTGTGCACTTATTTCATGGACTGGAGATCCTTTCCTCTCCCACTCTGGTCAGGTGCGTCACCTGACCGTTCATCCAGTGAGCTGTATTGGCACATAAATCTGACAAGTGAGTCCTATGTGCCAGAAACTGTCAGGTGCCCTACATATGTGATCACCTAATCCTCACAGTTCAAAGAAGTAATTACTTTTGAACTTTTTATTTGAATATTGTATTTACCTTTTAAGTGGCAAGTCAATACAGAAAAGTACACAAATCTAAGTATACAGTCCATTGGATTGCCACAAAATGAAGACACCTGTGTGATCACAGCCAATCAAGAAGTAGAACAGGATGTCTTCCCTCCCTTCCTCCCTCCTGCCAGTCCACAGTCTCTCTAGTTAGCACATGTTTCTCTATGCAGCTCACATGAGAATTTTTGGGTTTGATTTGGAGAAGTTTGCAAATAATTAAGGAAACAGCATTTTAAAAATACACATTTCATATTTTATAAACTCAGGACAAAAATGGTAAACTAGACCTCTCCTGTCACATAGAATTAACTTCAAAGAGCAACGGACACATCATAATTTCAAATCAGAATCTTTGGTAAGTGTTGTACAGTTTTTACTAGAATACCATAATTGTTCCATATTGCAAGGCATTTCACCAATACTTATTTATTTAGTTGCTTCAGGTCTTGGTTGCAACATGAGGGATCTATTAGTTGTTGTTGAGTCAACAAGTCATGTCCAACTCTTCACAATCTCATGGGCTACGTCACGCCAATCCTCCCTGTTCCTCACCATCTCCCGGAGTTTGCCCAAGTTCATATTCATTGAGTCAGTGATGTCATCAAACTGTCTCATCCTCTGTCACCCTCTTCTCCTTCTGCCTTCAATCCTTCCCAGCATCAGAATCTACTAGTTGGGGCACATGAACTCTTAGTTGTGGCATATGGGCCCTGTTTGAACTCGGGTCCCCTTTATTGGGAGCACAGAGTCCTAACCACCAGGAAACTCCAAGAAATACTTATTTTAAATCCACATTTCTTCTACAGATGCTTCCCTGGTGGCTCAGATGGTAAAGAATCCACCTGCAATTCAGGAGACCTGAGTTCAATCCTTGGGTTGGGAAGATCCTCTGGAGAAGGGAATGGCCATCCACTCCAATATTCTTGCCTGGAGAATTCCATGGACAAAGGAGCCTGGCCAGCAACAGTCCAGAGGGTCGCAAAGGGTCAGACACAACTGAGCGACTAATACACTTTCTACTGCTACTGGGCATCTGATACGTACCAGATATACAAGCAGGTCTGCCCACACTGGCTACTTTACAGTGGATGGCTTCATTGCTGTGCTGGAGGTTTTCCTAGCTGCCATGAAAAGGGGCTACTCTTCGTTGTGGCGCATGGACTTATTGTGGACTTGTTGTGAAGCACAGGCTCTAGGACTGTGAGCTTCTGTAGTTGTAGCTCATGGGCTGTAGAGTGCAAGGCTTCAGTAGTTTGGGGCTTAGTTGCTCCGTGGCATGTGGAGTTTTCCCATACCTGGGATCGAACCCATGTCTCCTGAACTGGCAGATGGATTCTCCACTGTATCATCAGGGAAGTCCTGAAACTGTGGTTCTGACATTAACTAGATGTCCAACAGTTCAAGTCAATCCAATCCAATTCCGACACTAACTACTCAGAATTAGGGTCAAACCCCACAGGTCTCAGAAATCATTTCTACAAGACCACCCCCACTTTAGATGCCAACTGCAAGTCTTGGGGAGGCACCCACTTGTGCCTGATCCTGACAGATTAAGTGTTTCCTCACCTCCTCCTCAGTCTCGATAATTCACTGGAATGGCTCAGAGAACTCAGGAAAACACTTTACTCATGTTTACTGATTTATTATAAAGGAAGCATCTCAGGAACAGTCCGATGGAATGTGCAGAGGGCAAGGTGAGGAGGAAGGGGCATGAGCAGAGCTTCTATGGACGGTCGTGGAGAGATGCATTTAGCCTACTGCACCTCTTCTACGGTAATTTATTCTTAGACATCACTTTCCTCACAATTATTTGAAAAGGTGTTTAGTTTGGATATCTTGAGGCTGTTCCTGCTTCCTGGCAAGATTCCTGAAACATCTCACAAAAAGTGTCACTGTGTGATAAGAATTTGGGAGTAGTTTTCTATCAAAATAATTGAAGTCTCTGGGCCTTAAGGATAAACTTCGCTAATACAGTTAGTTATAATACCATGATGTGAAGTTCAGGGCCATTGCAAAGTTTCCTATGAGTGAAGTGACTGACTTTGAGTTCAGATGATTAATGGGTTACTTGTGCATTAACCTGGCCCCACCTCCTCAATGTTTCACACTTCTTGTTAAAAATCAGGATCAGATCATGGACCTGTCCCAGGGAAGGCACAATGGCTAGCCCTTCAGAGATACAGGAACAATAACCAGGCCTCTGGAGCCTGCTGCTTCTTTAGCACGTGCCAAGAGAAATGAAGGCTAACAAAGAAGGACCAGTTTCCTTCAAGCTGTTAAAACCAAATTCAGGTCCCTTCTCCACTGAAGTCTGGGATATGAGAAGCTGTGACACCCTCCCTGCCATGCTCATTCCCAGCTTTGGGGAACAGAGGAAATATCACACTTTACTTGTGGGTTACCTAGATTTTGAGTCTTTCTCTTTAGAGTCAAAAGAATCCGATTTTGACTCCACAGAGGGAAATGGAAAGCTATTCCTTAATGAGACTGATACAAAATAGGGTCAGAAAACTGAGCTTCTACATTTTGCTTCTGCAAAAATCTGATTTCTTCAGGATCTTCTGTTTTTGTGAGCATGGAAGATGGGGCTCAGGGAACATAGAGTAATTCTTCCCTAGCATACTCCCCTACCTGTAGACTTTAGGATTTCAGCAACTCTCTCAGAGGGATTTCTGCCGCCTGCTATCATCTGAACCATTCCAAGGACACTTTATAATTTGTTCTTTTATACATATACATATATGTATATATATATATATATATATATATATATATATATATATATACACACACATATATTCTTCATTGTTGTACAGGCTTTCCTCTCGTTTCAGAGAGTGAGGGCTACTCTTTGTTGCAGTGCAGGGCCTTCTCATTGCAGTGGCTTCTCTTGTTACAGAAAGAACACAGGCTCTAGAGTGCACGGGCTTCCGTAGCTGCAGTACATGGGCTCCATAATTGCAGTTCCTGGACTCCAGAGCACAGGCTCCATGGTTGTGATGCATGGGCTTAGTTGCTCTGCACTATGTGGTATCATCCCAGACGAGGGATCAAACCTGTGTCTCCTGCATTGCCAGGCGGATTCTTTACCACTGAACCACCAAGGAAGTCCCTTGTTTGTTTTTTTACTAGAAGACATCATCCATTGGCACACATAAGGGATGAGCCTATGGGTAGCTCCTACCTCTAGGCACAGACTATTTCAAAGGCTCAAACAATATGATCAGCATGGTTTCTCTCCAGATCCTCCAGTTCACGAACTGCAAGATGCCAAGATGCCAAGGTCCCAGACAGCAGGCCAAGAGAGAGGCAAGCTGCCACTCTTGCTTAGCAACTGTCTCTGGCGTGACTTAGGTCATGAGCTAAGCCTGATCACTCACTAGGACGTGAAAGTAGAGATGCCAGGCCTAGTCCCAGCCTGTCTTTGCAATGAAGAGTGAAGCTGAACCATGCTGAGGACTGGGGCTAGAGCGTGGTTAAAGGGTGTTCCTGGGGAATCTCACAGTCCACGCACCCCCACCCTGTCCTCACCCTTGAGCACCCTCTGGCCAGGAGTAGTCAGCAAGAGCCGGTTCTTTCTGGTTCATTTTTATGACTGAGCAGAATCCTAGTCTTAGGCTAGTACAAATAAGGCTGCTATGGTAATTATCTAAAGGTTTCTGTGATGACATACCTTTTAATTTCTCTACAACAAATAGATGCTGTGTGCTGGTGCAATTATCAGGTCAATTGGGCTTCCCTGGTGTCTCAGTGGTAAAATAGTCCACCTGCCAATGCAGGAACACAGGTTCAGTCCCTGGGTTGGTAAGATCCCTGGAGAAGAAATGACAACCCACTCCAGTATTCTTGCCTGGGAAATCCCACGGACTGAGGAGCTTGGTGGGCTGCAGTCCATGGGTATGAAAAGAGTTGGACGTGACTTAATACCTAAACCAATACCACCATGGAAAGTCTAGGCTTTGTTTTTAAGAACTGCTGAGCAATTCCAAAGTGGTTGAAACATTTTCCATTCCCATTGACATCGTGTGAGGGACTCAGTGTCTCTGCACCTTCACTGGGATTTTCTATAACCACTATTTTTTATTTCAGCTCTTCTGACAGATGTGCAAGAACATCCCAGTGTGGTCTTCATTTGCCCAGTGATATTGAACATCTTTTCATGTGCTTATTTTCCTTCCATATGTCCTCTTCTGTGAATGTTTATTCATGCACTTTGCCCATTTCGTAATTGGATAGAATGCTTTTCACTGTGAAATTTTGAGAGTTCTTTCTATATATGAATCCTTTATTGAATATGTGACATGTAAAATCTTTCTCCCTTTCTGTAGCTTGTCTTTTTATCCTCTTTGAGGTCTTTCACAGAGAAAACATTTTTTATGAGATCCAATTGACAGTTCTGATTCTTTTATGGATAGGGTGCCTGTCATGTCTGAGAACTGCTCACCAAGCAGTTCACATTGTATAGTCTATGATCCATTTTGAGTTAAAACCAAGTGAAAAAGCCTTAATGTCAGGTAAAAGGTGAGAATATGCCAAGATCTGTTTTTCTTTTTTTTATATTTTTTTGGTTTGTTTGCCTAAGGATGTCTAATCACTCCAGCACCATTTGTTAGAAAGACTCTCTTTTCCTCCACTGAACTGCTTTCTCATCTCTCTGACAGAAACCAGTTGACTGTACTTCTGTAGGCTATCTCTGCCTTCTCTGTAATCTATTTGTTTTTCTCTTAGCTCATACCAGAGTCTCTTTTTTTCCCAGTTTTACTGATAAATAACTGATATAATTCACTTGTTATAAGGTTTAAGGACTACCACGATAGATTCAGGCATGATGCTGGTGCAATTATCAGGTCAATTGGGCTTCCCTGGTGTCTCAGTGGTAAAATAGTCCACCTGCCAATGCAGGAACACAGGTTCAGTCCCTGGGTTGGTAAGATCCCTGGAGAAGAAATGACAACCCACTCCAGTATTCTTGCCTGGGAAATCCCACGGACTGAGGAGCTTGGTGGGCTGCAGTCCATGGGTATGAAAAGAGTTGGACGTGACTTAATACCTAAACCAATACCACCATGGAAAGTCTAGGCTTTGTTTTTAAGAACTGCTGAGCAATTCCAAAGTGGTTGAAACATTTTCCATTCCCATTGACATCGTGTGAGGGACTCAGTGTCTCTGCACCTTCACTGGGATTTTCTATAACCACTATTTTTTATTTCAGCTCTTCTGACAGATGTGCAAGAACATCCCAGTGTGGTCTTCATTTGCCCAGTGATATTGAACATCTTTTCATGTGCTTATTTTCCTTCCATATGTCCTCTTCTGTGAATGTTTATTCATGCACTTTGCCCATTTCGTAATTGGATAGAATGCTTTTCACTGTGAAATTTTGAGAGTTCTTTCTATATATGAATCCTTTATTGAATATGTGACATGTAAAATCTTTCTCCCTTTCTGTAGCTTGTCTTTTTATCCTCTTTGAGGTCTTTCACAGAGAAAACATTTTTTATGAGATCCAATTGACAGTTCTGATTCTTTTATGGATAGGGTGCCTGTCATGTCTGAGAACTGCTCACCAAGCAGTTCACATTGTATAGTCTATGATCCATTTTGAGTTAAAACCAAGTGAAAAAGCCTTAATGTCAGGTAAAAGGTGAGAATATGCCAAGATCTGTTTTTCTTTTTTTTATATTTTTTTGGTTTGTTTGCCTAAGGATGTCTAATCACTCCAGCACCATTTGTTAGAAAGACTCTCTTTTCCTCCACTGAACTGCTTTCTCATCTCTCTGACAGAAACCAGTTGACTGTACTTCTGTAGGCTATCTCTGCCTTCTCTGTAATCTATTTGTTTTTCTCTTAGCTCATACCAGAGTCTCTTTTTTTCCCAGTTTTACTGATAAATAACTGATATAATTCACTGTATAAGTTTAAGGTGTAGGGCATGATGGTCTGATTTACATATATTGTGAAATGACTACCACGATAGATTCAGCTAACATTCAAGTCTCATATAGATACAATTAAAAGAAAAGAAAAAAGAAAAAAATTCTCTTTTGGGATGAGAACTCTTAAGAGTTACTCTTAGCTATGTTCCTTTACAATACAGTGTTAACTACAGTCCTCATGTTGTACGTTACATTTCTGTACTTATTCATCTATAGCTGGATGTTTGTACTTTTTGGCCATCTTCCTCCAATTCCCGTTTCTCATACCCTTTGCCTCTGGTAACCACAAGTCTGAGCTATTTTTCTACGTTTTTTTGTTTGCTTTTAAATTCCACATATAAGTAAGATTATTCAGGGTTTGTCTGACTTATTTCACTTAGCATAATGCTCTCATGGTCCATCTGTGTTGTCACAAGTGGTCAAATTTCTTCATATTTTATGGCTGAATAATATTTCATTGTATATATACAGCCGTCTTTATTCATTTATCCATCAATAGATACTTAGGTTGTTTTCCTGTCTCGGCTAGTGTAAATAATACTGCTATAAACATAGGGGTGCAGATATACTTTCAAGTCAGTATTTTTGTTTCCTTTGGATATACTCCCATGAATGGAATTTCTGGACCATGTGGTAGTTCTGGGCTTCTCTGGTGGCTATGGCAAAAAATCTGCCTGCTGATGCAGGAGATGTGGTTCAATCCCTGGGTCTGGAAGACCCCCCTGGAAAAAGAATGCCAACCCATTCCAATATCCTTGTTTAAGAAATCCCATAGACAGAGGAATCTCTTGGCTATAAAAGAGTCAGACACAACTTAGTGACTAAACTACAAAAACAGTAGCTCTATTTTCAGCTTCTGTGAGGATCCTCCATGTTGTTTTCCATAGCAGCTGAGGACCAATTTATAATCCATCCACAGCCCACAAGGGTTCTCTTCTCCGTGTCCTCCATAGCATTTGCTTTCTTTTTTAGTTTGTTTGTTGGTTTTTTTTGTTTTGTTTTGTTTTTGTTTTTATGATGGCCATTCTAACAGGCATGAAGTGATATATCATTGTGGGATTTTTCAGTGGTTTTAGCAATTATGGTTTTTAATTAATTTATTTATTTATTGACTGCACGGGGCCTTCATTGTTGCACATGGGCTCTCTCTAGCTGTGGTGAGCAGAAGCTACTCTTCATTGTTGTGCATGGATTCAGCTCCTCCAAGGCATGTAGGATCTTCTTCCCAGATCAGGGAAGAAGCCAGTGTTCCCTGCATTGGCTGGTGGAGTCTTAACCTCTGGACCAGGGAAGTCCTCATTGCGGTTTTAATTTGCATTTCTTTAATGACTAGTGATATTGAACATCTTTTCAATAACTGTTGACCTGACCTCTATTTCGTTCGGGAAAATGTCTATTTAGTACCACAGTCTTGAGTACTTGATTACTGTAGCTATATAAGGAAGCCTTCGATCAGGTAGACTGAGTCATCCTATTTTACTTTTCCATATAAATTTTAGAATATGATTTTCTATGTCTACAATACACCTTGGTAGGATTTTGAAAGGAATTGCATTAATTTTTTTCTTATATAGATCAACTTGGGGAGAACCAATATCTTTATTATATTTATTCTTCCAGTGCATAAACAAACTATGTCTCTTTGTTTTTTAGATTTTTTTCCTTCTTTCATAAGCATTTTATAGCTTTCATTATATTGATCACAAGCCTTTACATGTTTTCTTAGATATACACCTAGGTGTTCGATTTTTCTTTGAGCAATTATAAGTGACATACACATATACATATATTTATAATATGTAAACATATATATGTACATATATAGTTATATATATATTATATTTTACATATTTTCTTTTTTTTCTGTGTCACATCTTAGTTGCTGCACACAGGATCTTTCTTGTGGCATGTGGGCTCTTAGTTGTGGCATATGGGATCTAGTTCCCTGACCAGGTATCAAACCCAGGCCCCCTACACTGAGAGCATGCAGTCTTAATCACTGGACCACCAGGAAAGTCTTTAACTGTATATATTTTTAATTTCAGCTTTTATTGCTAGGATACAGAAGTATGATTGACTTTTCTGAGTTTATTTTTTTATCCTGTGGCCTTGCTGAACTCACTGATTAGTTCTAGGAGTTTTTGGTAGTCTCCTAGGGGTATTCTACATAGACAATCATGTCATTTATAAGTGGGGACAATTTTGTTTATTGTCTTCCAATCTGTAACCTTTTATTTCCTTTTCTTGCTGTATTTCTCTGCTTAAAACTTGTAACACTGTGTTAAATATATGCGTTTTAAAATCTTTCTTTGCTAAGAAGAAAGTAAGTTTTTCCTTCTTTTTTTTTTTTTAATTTTTTATTTAAATAAGGAGAATTCTTTCATATGGAAAGAGCTAATACAATCACATATTTGAAAGGAGAAACAACAGGTACTGGACTGGAGGGAAGGGTGAAGAGGGAGGGTGCCACCATGGCCTGGTGCGTCCACGGTTCCATTTCCCATCCAAGGTAAAAGCGCCCCCAGACACCTAGACACAAGCTGCACGTCACACCTTTTAGCCATCGTCAAGTTTTTCCTTCTAAACCACCTTCAGCATGTTGTCCTTTTTTAAAAGGCAGCAGTTTTTTAAATTAATGTATTTATTTATTTATTTTCATCCATCTTTATTCTTTGGCCCGTGTGGGCCTCCCATGGCAGTAGCCTCTCTCGTTGCAGAGCACCAGCTCTGGGCGCATGCACTCCAGAGAGCAGGCTCCTGATTGGACACACTGGTCCAGCTGTTCTGCAGCACGTGGGATCTTCCTGGGCCAGGGATCGAATCGGTGACCCTTGAACTGCAAGGCAGACTCTACACACTGGACCGGCTGGGAAGCCCCTATTGGATGAAAATTTAAAAATAAATAAATAAATAAAATAAGAGGCCAAATTTTTTTTAAAAAAAAAATTATCTGTTAATCATTTATTGAGCACATACTATGTGCACACCTGTATGCTGAGAGCTAAGGAGATAGAAGTGAATGATCCCCAGCTCTGTTTTGGAAAGCTCTCATTCCAGAGGGAGAAATGGACATGGGAATACATAGTAGCCCTCCAGGGGGGGACCAGCATCCAAGGGGGTGAGTACAGGCTATAGCTACAGGCACAATGCATGTTTAGAGGAGCCCATGTTTCCTTCACCTCCTCCTCCCTGTTGGTTTGGGCAGGGAACCGGGGGTGGGGCATGCAGTAGGGGCATGGAAACCTGTGGAGAGGCCCCAGACATTCCCAGCACCTATCCTAGGATCAACTCTTTCTCACAGCACAGTGTATAACATGGTGCTGAAGATCCCAAAACCTCACTTACTTAAGATTCAAGCAGTAAAATTGAAGACAATGAATAGCGGAACACTTAGCTCTCATGGGGAACTTTTAAGTTCTCTCTGAGCAGGCAGGAGACAATAGGGAGAGGTGGCCCTGTGTCTAAGAGGGCTGCTGGCATTCATATGGAAAGAGCTAATACAATCACATATTTGAAAGGAGAAACAACAGGTACTGGACTGGAGGGAAGGGTGAAGAGGGAGGGTGCCACCATGGCCTGGTGCGTCCACGGTTCCATTTCCCATCCAAGGTAAAAGCGCCCCCAGACACCTAGACACAAGCTGCACGTCACACCTTTTAGCCATCGTCAAGTTTTTCCTTCTAAACCACCTTCAGCATGTTGTCCTTTTTTAAAAGGCAGCAGTTTTTTAAATTAATGTATTTATTTATTTATTTTCATCCATCTTTATTCTTTGGCCCGTGTGGGCCTCCCATGGCAGTAGCCTCTCTCGTTGCAGAGCACCAGCTCTGGGCGCATGCACTCCAGAGAGCAGGCTCCTGATTGGACACACTGGTCCAGCTGTTCTGCAGCACGTGGGATCTTCCTGGGCCAGGGATCGAATCGGTGACCCTTGAACTGCAAGGCAGACTCTACACACTGGACCGGCTGGGAAGCCCCTATTGGATGAAAATAAATAAATAAATAAATAAAATAAGAGGCCAAATTTTTTTTAAAAAAAAAATTATCTGTTAATCATTTATTGAGCACATACTATGTGCACACCTGTATGCTGAGAGCTAAGGAGATAGAAGTGAATGATCCCCAGCTCTGTTTTGGAAAGCTCTCATTCCAGAGGGAGAAATGGACATGGGAATACATAGTAGCCCTCCAGGGGGGGACCAGCATCCAAGGGGGTGAGTACAGGCTATAGCTACAGGCACAATGCATGTTTAGAGGAGCCCATGTTTCCTTCACCTCCTCCTCCCTGTTGGTTTGGGCAGGGAACCGGGGGTGGGGCATGCAGTAGGGGCATGGAAACCTGTGGAGAGGCCCCAGACATTCCCAGCACCTATCCTAGGATCAACTCTTTCTCACAGCACAGTGTATAACATGGTGCTGAAGATCCCAAAACCTCACTTACTTAAGATTCAAGCAGTAAAATTGAAGACAATGAATAGCGGAACACTTAGCTCTCATGGGGAACTTTTAAGTTCTCTCTGAGCAGGCAGGAGACAGAACTAGGGAGAGGTGGCCCTGTGTCTAAGAGGGGCTGCTGGCAGAAACTAAGCTATCGGTGTACTGTCAAAGTGCAGAATCAAAATTGCCTCTGTGTCTAGAGGCTAGAAATCCCACATTCACTCTCCAGTCAACACAAGGAGTAGCAGGCCTCGGGGCATGTCTGCCTGTGCACAGGGCTGTCCTCTCCTGCCTCCCCGAGCAGAGATGCTCTGCGCCCCTCCCCATCCCGGACCCTCTTGGCTTGTACACCTTGCATAAAGCTTCCTACAGCTTCGTGGTTTGGAAGAAAAATCAGCACGAGAGTGAGATGTCTGGTCTCTGTTTCTCTGGAGAAATGTACGCCAGGGTTCTAAGGCTCTAAAGCTTAAGATGGCAGCTCTGGGCTTCCCCGGTAGCTCAGTGGTGAAGAGTTTGCCTGCCAATGCAGGAGACACAGGTGGAAGATCCCACATGCTGCGGAGCAGCTAAGCCCGTGAGTCACAACTATTGAGCGTGTGCTCTGGAGCCTCGGAGCCGCAACTATTGACTCCATGCACAGCAACTATTGAAGCCTGTGTACCCTAGAACCTGAGTTCCGCAAGAGCAGTCACTACAAGGAGCCTGCTCATCTCAACTAGAGAGTAGCCCTGACTCCCTGCAACTAGAGAAGAGCCTGTGGCAGCAGTGAAAACCCAGAATAGCCAAAAGTAAATAAATGAATAAGTAAATAAATAAATAAGAAGCCTGCTCACCTCAACTAAAGAGTAGTCCCCACTCCCTGCAACAAGAGAAGAGCCTGTAGCAGCAGTGAAAACCCAGAATAACCAAAAATAAACAAATAAATGAATTTTTTTTTTTTTAAAAAAAAGAACAAGGCAGGATTTTCCTCAGTTAAGATCGCTGAGAAATAAGACAATACTCATGGCCTTTGAAATTCACTCATATAGTCCCTTTTGGACGGACGCGTTTTGCTCAGTGCTGTAGCTATGTGGTACATCGTGCTTTGATGTGTTCAACATAGCAGGTGCATGGCTTCAGCTGGAAAGCCTTCATGACTTCAGGTGGGAAGCGAGGGACACGGGTTGGTGAGGAAGGATCTGTGATGCTTTCAGGCATATGGAGCTGCTTTTGCTCTGCCTTGGTGAGCACTCTCCGTGATTCAATGTTTTTTACTGTTCTGTGTCTGTGCGCTGATTTCCGTTCAACATGGTTATTTCTGTTTTCCCCGAGCAAGTCCAAAGCTAATTGTAATCTTCCTGAGCACAAATCAGTCTCCGGGCTTGTGGCTTCTCACCAGCTCCTTCCTTTCTTGGTCCCTGTTTCCTAGCTTTCCTTTTGTATTGGTTAGATGCTAACTGTTTATTCAGTCTCATTTTCTCCCTTCATGACTGCACATTAAGATCTCCATACAGAACAGTGAAGGAAAAAAGATATCTTCAGTTTCTCTCTTTGGTTTCCATCTCTGAGAAACACAAAGTAATTATATTACAAGACTCCTTGTGATGCTTCGTAAAGCATTGACTTTTTTTACATTTATTTATTTACTTGGCTGTGCTGGATCTTACTTATGGCATGTGGGATTTAGTTCCCTAAGAATCGGACTCAGGCCCCCTGCATTGGGAGTACAGAGTCTTAGCCACTGGACTACCTGGAAAGTTCCATGTAAGACATAATGTGTCCACTGATCTTAAACAGGCAAAAAAGGGAAAGTGTATCTGACCTCTGGCCCTTGTCTTTCCCTCATATGTATCGGACAAATGCAGCTTCAGAAGCTAGAAGTTCAGGAATCAGCCAGCCCGAAGGTGCTAGACAATTCAAGGATAGTGCCAGCTTTCAACATTGTTGGAATAAGGCCTCAAACTTCGAAGATTTCAACCCAAACCTGAAGGATGTGCTACCAGCGTATTCCCAGTAAAAACAGAGGGCAGTCTTATTTTGGCAGAACCTTGAACTCATAGCTGTGCCATATTTGCCTGTTACTGCTCAGACCAAACCTACCTTTCTCTGTTCTGTTCTGTGATTCTAGGACTGGAATCTGTCAGCTACATTTCCTAGATGCCCTTTGCCATCTGATTTCTTTTTCAGGTTGTGCCACTGGGAGGCGCTGGTGGGAGGCTGGAAGGTGGCCAGGGAGAAGGCAGTCGCTCTCCTCCTCAGCTATTGTGGCTCTACTCTAGGGCTCCTGTTGAAGGTCTAAGCACCAGCTACACAGATTCTCATACCAGTCTCAGCACCAGACAAGCAACAGTCTCCATCCAGCACCAGCTGGGGGTGGCCCATCTGTTTTGTTTGAAAACACCTTGTGTTTCTATTCCTGGATCTTCATTGATAGAATATCTGTTATCAAGATAAGGAGTGGGCTTCCCTGGTGGTCCAGTGGGTAAGGACACCACCTTGCAGTGCAAGGGACGCCGGTTCGATCCCTGGCCTGGGAAGATCCCACGTGCCGCAGAGCGGCTGGACTGATGTGTCCAACTGCCAAGCCGGAGCTCTGGAGCACATGCGCCCAGATCCGGTGCTCTGCACTGACAAGAGAGGCCACTGCAATGGGAGGCCCACACAGGCCAGAAGAACAAAGATAGAAATAAATGAAAGACCAATAGAAGTGGCCAAAAAAAAAAAAAAAAGATGAGGAATTATTTCTGATCTCCTGGAACACATTCAACTTTCTAATGAATCTGAGGTACCTGCTACTTCCTGCTCCTATTGATGCAGAAAGATGTCACGAATGTAAGGATCGGGGTGATGCTCTGCGGAATGTCAGAAAGATTAAGTTCTCTCCCGGCACAGTGACTGCGGTGAGGAGAAGCGACATGAGCCGGAGACTAGACAAGTGAAGATGTATTGCTGACATACCTCCTTCTCAACCAGGTCCTGACGATACAGCAGCCTAGAAGTTCAGGAATCAGCCAGCCCGAAGGTGCTAGACAATTCAAGGATAGTGCCAGCTTTCAACATTGTTGGAATAAGGCCTCAAACTTCGAAGATTTCAACCCAAACCTGAAGGATGTGCTACCAGCGTATTCCCAGTAAAAACAGAGGGCAGTCTTATTTTGGCAGAACCTTGAACTCATAGCTGTGCCATATTTGCCTGTTACTGCTCAGACCAAACCTACCTTTCTCTGTTCTGTTCTGTGATTCTAGGACTGGAATCTGTCAGCTACATTTCCTAGATGCCCTTTGCCATCTGATTTCTTTTTCAGGTTGTGCCACTGGGAGGCGCTGGTGGGAGGCTGGAAGGTGGCCAGGGAGAAGGCAGTCGCTCTCCTCCTCAGCTATTGTGGCTCTACTCTAGGGCTCCTGTTGAAGGTCTAAGCACCAGCTACACAGATTCTCATACCAGTCTCAGCACCAGACAAGCAACAGTCTCCATCCAGCACCAGCTGGGGGTGGCCCATCTGTTTTGTTTGAAAACACCTTGTGTTTCTATTCCTGGATCTTCATTGATAGAATATCTGTTATCAAGATAAGGAGTGGGCTTCCCTGGTGGTCCAGTGGGTAAGGACACCACCTTGCAGTGCAAGGGACGCCGGTTCGATCCCTGGCCTGGGAAGATCCCACGTGCCGCAGAGCGGCTGGACTGATGTGTCCAACTGCCAAGCCGGAGCTCTGGAGCACATGCGCCCAGATCCGGTGCTCTGCACTGACAAGAGAGGCCACTGCAATGGGAGGCCCACACAGGCCAGAAGAACAAAGATAGAAATAAATGAAAGACCAATAGAAGTGGCCAAAAAAAAAAAAAAAAAGATGAGGAATTATTTCTGATCTCCTGGAACACATTCAACTTTCTAATGAATCTGAGGTACCTGCTACTTCCTGCTCCTATTGATGCAGAAAGATGTCACGAATGTAAGGATCGGGGTGATGCTCTGCGGAATGTCAGAAAGATTAAGTTCTCTCCCGGCACAGTGACTGCGGTGAGGAGAAGCGACATGAGCCGGAGACTAGACAAGTGAAGATGTATTGCTGACATACCTCCTTCTCAACCAGGTCCTGACGATACAGCAGCCATTGTTAGGATGCGTAATCTCTACACTGAGATTGCAAAAAATAAAAAAACAGGGTATTTTGGAGAAAATCTTAAAACCACTAGATTCAGAGAAAGGAACAACTTAGTTTGCCTATTTTTTGGCTATGCCACATGGCATAAAATTGTTTTAAAATAAAGCCAGATAGACAAATTGTGGCATATTCATTCAATCTGTATTGAATAGCATAGTAGTTTATGCAGCAAAGAAAAAATAGTGAACTACAGCTGCAGAAAACCAGAGATGAACTCCTAGGACACAATGTTGAGCAAAAGAAACCACACTGCATGAAGCGATTTCTACGACATCCAAGAACAAGCAAAGTTATTCCATGGTACTAGCAGTCAGAATAATGGTTAGCTTTTGAAGAGAGTTTAACATGGGTGGAGGTACATAGAAGGGTTCTGGGCCGCTGGAAATTTCTACATCTTAATGAAGATGATGGCTACATGGATGTACACTAATGTAAGAATTTGCTGAACTGTAAAACTTATGCATTGCACATTCTACATGTGTATCTCTCAATTAAAAAGCCATAGAAAATTCTCAGTACAGACTAGACACTAAAAGTATTTATAAGATAAATGGATGTGTACCTTGAGCTTTTCAACTTGGTTTCACTTATTTCACCAATAATACTGGTAGAAGTTTAGGCCCTTTGTGATGAACTGTGCACCCAAGTGACATACAAAGTTTAAAAGCATCTTTTCAGAGTACTGCTGCTTAACTCTACCACAAACAAAACACTATGTTAGTTTATTCAGAGTGCTTCATATTTCTGACATATTCCACTTACATACACATTTGTATATATAGATAAAGATTTATTTTAATCAAGTTAAGTATTCATCTTTAAAAAAATTAATTAAATTTTATGTAAAAAGAAATGCAGAAGAATCAGTCCTAATGAGGTGGTTGGTTCTAGAATCTATCATAAAAAGTGAAAGAAAAAAAAAGTGAAGTAAGTCAAAAAACAGAAAGACAAAAAAAGAGAAAGACAAGTACAATATACTAACGTATATATGGAATCTAGTAGGATGGTAATGATAACACACGCAGTGAAGCAATGAAAAAACAGACATGGAGAATAGACATATGGACATTGTCGGGAATGAACAGTGAGTGGGAGGCGTAAAGGAAGTAGCATGAAAACCTATACTATCTGGGCTTCCCTGGTGGTCCAGTGGGGAAGGACACCACCTTGCAGTGCAAGGGACACCGGTTCGATCCCTGGCCTGGGAAGATCCCACGTGCCGCGGAGTGGCTGGACCGATGTGTCCAACTACCGCGCCGGAGCTCTGGAGCACATGCGCCCAGAGCTGGTGCTCTGCAGCGAGAGAGGCCACCGCGATGGGAGGCCCACACAGGCCAAAGCACAAAGATGGATACAAATAGATGAATGAAAGACCAATAGAAGTGGCCCGCCTGCTCCCTCCCTCCCCAACCGGCAACCCTCACCCCCGAAAAAATATTCACAGCCTAAGGGACTTCCCCGATGGTCTAGTTAAAAAAAAAAAAAAAAAAAAAACCTATACTATCATATGTGAAAAAAATAGCTATTGTCATTGCATTGTGGGAATAGGGGATCCTGCCGGGGCACTGTGCAATGGCCTGGAGGCGTGAGATGGGGGGTGATATACATATGACTAATCTGGCATCATACATATCTGTAAATAACAAAACTCTGTAAAAGTAAAAACTAAAATAAAAATATTTTTTAATTAATTAAATTTTATTTTTGGTTGCACTGGGTCTCCGGTGCCGTGTGTGGGCTTTCTCTAGTTGCAACAAGTAAGGGTTATTGTCAAGTTGCGGTGTGCAGGCTTCTCATTGCAGTGGTTTCTCTTGTTGTGGAGCTCAGGTTCTAGGGTGCGCAGGCTCAGTAGTTGTGGTACATGGGCTTAGTTGCCCTGTGGCATGTGGGATCTTCCTGGACCGGGAATTGAACCAGTGTCCCCTGCATTAGTAGGCAGATTATTCACCACTGGACCAGCAGGGATGCCATCGTTCTTTTTTTTAATTTAAAAAACTTTTTCCTGTCCCAGGCTTCAGTCAAGGATCATGTGTTACATTTAGTTGTCACATCTCTCTAGTTTTCTTATTTTAAAATAAATTTTTTAAAGAAATTTTTTGCCACACTGCAGTATGTGGGATTTAATTCACTGACCAGGGATGGAACCAGTGTCACCTGCAATGGAAGCATAGAGTCCTAACCACTGGACCACCAGGGAAGTCCCCTCAACATTGCTTTAAAGTACCTAAATGAATTTACCCTGTGAAGGATCCGCAGGAATATAAAAACATACACAGGCATTTTTGCGGAGGCCAGAGCACAGATGCAGATTCTGTATCTACTACCAAGGCCAGACTCATGTCAGTCTGGAAAGTGGGACAAATGAAATCTATAATTGTTATTCAGTTGCTAGGTCATGTCTGATTCTTTGCAAGCCTATTAACTGTGGCACGCCAGGCTTCCCGTCCTTCACGATCTCCCAGAATTTGCTCAAACTCATGTCCATTGAGTCAGTAATGCCATCCAACCATCTCATCCTCTGTCACCCCCTTCTCCTCCTGCCTTCAGTCTTCCCCAGCATCAGAGTCTTCTCCATGAATCAGCTGTTCACGTTAGTTGGCCAAAGTATTGGAGCTTCAGCTTCAACATCAGCCCTTCCAATGAATACTCAGGGTTGATTTCCTTTAGGATTGACTGGTTTGATCTCCCTGCAGTCCAAGGGACTCTCAAGAGTCTTCTCCAGCACCACAGTTCAAAGGCATCAGTTCTTTAGCATTCAGCCTTCTTAATGGTCCAACTCCCACATCTGTACATGACCACAGGAAAAACCATAGCTTTGATTAGACAGATGTTTGTAGGCAAAGTGATATTTCCACTTTTTAATATGCTGTCTAGGTTTCTCACAGCTTTCCTTTCAAGGAACAAGTGACTTTTCATCTCATGGCTGCAGTCACTATCAGCAGTGATTTTGGAACCCAAGAAGATAAAATCTGTCACTGCTTCCACTTTTCCCCTTCTACTTGCTGTAAATTGATGGGACCAAATGCCATGATCTTATTTTTTTTTTTTTCAGGTGTGGGTTGTGACTTTTTTTTTTTAATTTTTAAAAAATTATTACAGAGTCTTGCTGTTCACAGACATGTATGTTCCCAGATCAGTCATATGCATATCCCTGGTCCCCTCTCCCCTCGATCTTAATGTTTTGAATGTTGAGTTTTAAGCCAGCTTTTTCACTCTCCTCTTTTAACCTCATCAAGAGGCTCTTTACTTCCTCTTCACTTTCTACCATCAGAGTGGTATTATCTGCATATCTGAGGTTACTGATGTTTCTCCCAGTAATCTTGATTCTAACTTGTGCTTCATCCAGCCTGGTATTTCACATGATGTGCTCTGCATAAGTTAAATAAATAGGCTGATAATACACAGTCCTGTTGTACTCCTTTCTCAATTTTGAACCAGTCAGTTGTTCTATGTAAGGTTTGCTTTTCTCTCTTTTTTTTGGCCACTTCTATTGGTTTTTCATTTATTTTCTTCCATCTTTGTTCTTTGGCCCATGTGGGCCTCCCATTGCAGTGACCTTTCTCGTTGCAGAGCACCGAATCTGAGCACATGCGCTCTAGAGCACTGGCTTCGTAGTTGGACACATCGGTGGAGCCGCTCCACGGCACGTGGGATCTTCCCAGGCCAGGGATCAAACCAGTTCCCCCTGCACTGCAAGGTGGTGTCTTTACCCACTGGACTACCAGGGAAGCCCTGTAAGGCTTTAACTGTTGCTTCTTGATCCACATACAGGTTTCTCAGGAAACAGATACAGTGATCTGATATTACCATCTCTTTAAGAATTTTCCACAGTTTTTTCTGATCCACACAGTCAAAGGCTTTAGTTTAGTCAATGAAGCTGAAGTTGATGTTTTTCTGGAATTCCCTTGCTTTCTTGATGAACCAATGAATGCTGGCAATTTGATCTCTGGTTTATGGATCACAGCCTTGTCACGGAGAAAGGGCTTGCATAACTCAATGAGTCTATGAGCCATACTGTGCAGGGCCACCCAAGGTGGAGAGGTCATAGTGACGAGTTCTAACAAAACGTGGTCCACTGGAGAAGGGAATGGCAAACCACTCTAATCTTCTTGCTTAGAGAACGCCATTGACAGTATGAAATCTATAATACCCATTAATATATCCTGTGAAACATTATTTCATGGTCACAGGTTGGTAAATGCCCTTGGGGGTGCATCAATGCCTTGCCCATCGAAGTGGCACAGCCAAAAGCATGTGTGTTTGGTATGCAAGGTAATTTCATGCTTATTCAACATCCTAATACTAATGAGGCTCATAGTTATGGAGCATTTTTGACATGTTAACC
Organism: Tragulus kanchil; assembly: GCA_022376925.1. Lineage (NCBI taxonomy): Eukaryota > Metazoa > Chordata > Mammalia > Artiodactyla > Tragulidae > Tragulus > Tragulus kanchil. Next base: position 24,544,805 of record JAIOJX010000026.1, read on the forward strand.
TTATCGCAGCTTTATAAGTATAAACATTTGTTAAATCTGTGTCCCTTCTTTTACCATGTTATCTGCATATCTGAGGTTACTGATGTTTCTCCCAGTAATCTTGATTCTAACTTGTGCTTCATCCAGCCTGGTATTTCACATGATGTGCTCTGCATAAGTTAAATAAATAGGCTGATAATACACAGTCCTGTTGTACTCCTTTCTCAATTTTGAACCAGTCAGTTGTTCTATGTAAGGTTTGCTTTTCTCTCTTTTTTTTGGCCACTTCTATTGGTTTTTCATTTATTTTCTTCCATCTTTGTTCTTTGGCCCATGTGGGCCTCCCATTGCAGTGACCTTTCTCGTTGCAGAGCACCGAATCTGAGCACATGCGCTCTAGAGCACTGGCTTCGTAGTTGGACACATCGGTGGAGCCGCTCCACGGCACGTGGGATCTTCCCAGGCCAGGGATCAAACCAGTTCCCCCTGCACTGCAAGGTGGTGTCTTTACCCACTGGACTACCAGGGAAGCCCTGTAAGGCTTTAACTGTTGCTTCTTGATCCACATACAGGTTTCTCAGGAAACAGATACAGTGATCTGATATTACCATCTCTTTAAGAATTTTCCACAGTTTTTTCTGATCCACACAGTCAAAGGCTTTAGTTTAGTCAATGAAGCTGAAGTTGATGTTTTTCTGGAATTCCCTTGCTTTCTTGATGAACCAATGAATGCTGGCAATTTGATCTCTGGTTTATGGATCACAGCCTTGTCACGGAGAAAGGGCTTGCATAACTCAATGAGTCTATGAGCCATACTGTGCAGGGCCACCCAAGGTGGAGAGGTCATAGTGACGAGTTCTAACAAAACGTGGTCCACTGGAGAAGGGAATGGCAAACCACTCTAATCTTCTTGCTTAGAGAACGCCATTGACAGTATGAAATCTATAATACCCATTAATATATCCTGTGAAACATTATTTCATGGTCACAGGTTGGTAAATGCCCTTGGGGGTGCATCAATGCCTTGCCCATCGAAGTGGCACAGCCAAAAGCATGTGTGTTTGGTATGCAAGGTAATTTCATGCTTATTCAACATCCTAATACTAATGAGGCTCATAGTTATGGAGCATTTTTTGACATGTTAACCTTATCGCAGCTTTATAAGTATAAACATTTAAATTTGATAGGGACTGCTACAATCTCCATTTTACAGATGATAAAACTAACTCACTAACATACTAACTTGTGTGGCAGGACCAGAATTTGAAACCATGTAGTCTGATTTCATTTTCTTTTAAAAAATTAATTAATTAATTTTAATTATTTAGGTAACTTTATATATATTTTTTTGGTTGTACTGGGTCTTTGATGCTGCACGAAGGTTTTCTCTAGTTGCAGTGAGCAGTGGCTACTCTTTGTTGAGGTGCACAGGCTTCTCATTCCAGTGGCTTCTCTTGTGCAGCACAGACTCTAGTGCATGTGGGCTTCAGGACTGTGGATCCCGAGCTCTAGAGCACAGGCTCAGTAATTGTGGCACAAGGGCTTTAGTTGTTCTGGGGCATGTGGGATTTTCCCAGACCAGGGACTTAACCCTGCCCTCTTCATTGGCAGGTGGACTCTTATCCACTGTACTGCTAGGGAAGTCCCTCCATTCTTTCTCAATCATTTTTTTTAATTGAGATATAACATTGTATTAACATAAGTTTAAGGTATACAATGTGTTGGTTTCATACATTTATATACTGTACTATGATTACCACCAGGAGAGTTAGCTAATATCTCTATCATGGGACAAAAATGATCATTTCTTTTTGGGGGGTGGAAACAATTAAGATCTAATCTTTTGGGCTTCCCTGGTGGTCCAGTGGGTAAGGACACCGCCTTGCAGTGCAAGGGGCGCCGGTTCAATCCCTGGCCTGGGAAGATCCCACGTGCCGCGGAGCGGCTGGACCGCTATGATGAATTGCCGAGCCGGAGCTCTGGAGCGCATGGGCCAATGACAGATGCCACCGCGATGGGAGGCCCACAGGAGCCAAAGACGGAATAAAATGGAGAAATGAAGGACCAATAGAAGTGGCCTGCCCGCTCCCCTCCCTCCCCAACCTAACCCCCGCCCAAAATAAAATAAATAAATCTTAAAAAAAAAAAAAAAGATCTAATCTTTTACATTACCATATATTCTTAACCACTCAAGGTCAGAATGATGGAATTTTGATATACCTCAGGGAGGCAGAGGATTTATTTGGAGGGTATTTTGAGAGAGTGGAACAGCTATATCACAGCAGACTGACATTTCAGGACCATGCATAGGGCTCGAGTCATGTAGCTTTCCTGTAGTTCCCCTTTCCCAACTATTAATATATTATTTTCCCACCGTTTTCTGGATTTCTTCTTCACTGAACCGTTCAGGCTACAAATAATTATTTTGTGCCTGCTATGTACCAGGCTTCTGAATTATGTTCAAGAAATGAGACAGCCCCTTCCTTATTTATGGCATAAATTGCTGTTTCTTCCTCTTGTTCCTAATCCTAATTTCATCTGTTTATTTTTTGTACCAGTTCAGACTGCTGCTTGATGATATAAAGTGATCCCCAAAGTGACTTTTTAAAATGTCCTGACCCTTTGCCTTTTGGTCTCAGTAAACAACAGAAACAGTATCTGGTTCTATTTCTCAGTAAAATGCCTTTTGACAACTTAAGGTTTTGTTTTGAGAGTGTTTCGAATCCAATTTGGATCCATCATTTCCTCCTGGCAGCTTTTTATCTAAGGAGCTGTAACTCCCTTATCTGTGGGCTGTTCAATGACAACACATACCACCCTGGGAGCAATAGACTGAGGCCCCTTTCCACATGCAGTGCTTTAAGACGTTCAGCTGGAAGGACCTTCACTATGTGAAACTTATTGTGATTAATATTTAAAGTCAGTATTTGGTCTTCTTCAGTAATAAACAAACAAGCAAATGACCTCTGGCTTGCTGCCTCCTGCATTTTGGCTCTAGGCCATGTGATCATCTAATTTGGAGTTTTTCAGGCTGACAAAGGTTAGATATGGGCCAGTATGGCTCTCAACGACAGATAGGCGTGTCGAGACTGACAGGAATTATGAAGACTGCTATAGATGGCTTTAAAAAAATCGACCTCCTGTTCTGCAAGACGGATGCATGGGCCTCTTCTTCCCCCTGCCGTGCTTTGCCAGATCTTCTGAGTTCCAGGTCCGAGAAGTACCGATCACTCGGTTTCCTCTGTTTTGGCTGTGTACAGGTAATTACGCTGTAAGTCTGTAGTAGTAGATCTTATTATGCTTTAGTACATTATGCATTCCAGAGCAGAAGGTTTTTGCTGGAAAGCTTAACTGTTAGATATGATTTGCATTTTTTACTAGATACTTGTCTTTGCTTCTTGAGGACAAACACGTTAAAGGTTCTTTTGTGCATAAACAAAACTGTGGGCTCGAGTGTGTTCTTTATTATTATTATTCCATACAATTTTTTTTGACAGGACTTTGTTGTTTATTGCCACACATCGACCCAAATCCGCCATAGGTACACATACGTTCACCTACCTCCCGATCGTCCCTTAATCCCTGCTCACCATCCCACCCTCCAGGTTGCCACAGAGTTCCTGCTTGAGATCCTTAATTCCCCCTCCCTCACACCAATGTCTGTAAGACTGTTCTCCATGCCCGAGTCTCCATTGCTGCTCTGCATATTCATTTATCAGCACTATCTTTCTAGATTCCATACATATGTGTCAGCACATAATATTTATCTTTCTCTCTCTGGCATACCTCTCGAGTGTGTGTTCTCAGCAAGACTGGCAGTCTTGCTAAGTCTTTAAAACAGACCATGCTTTTGCTGCAGAACCTGAACTGGAGTGGTCAGGGTCAGGGAGCAGGGCAGAAGTAAGACTTTTAGTGCAACTCCATCTGTAATTAAAGTAAGAGTGCTAAGTCATCATATCAAATAGCAATTATTTGAAATTAAAATTATTTACTACTAATTAAAAAAAAATTATATATATATATATTGTAGTGCTCTTTTTGAGGCCCTGCTAGTACTGAAGAATGTGCTTAGTCGACCTATTGAATTAAGCCTGTACTGTAGGCAATTCCAGCTGAGTACGCAGAGGTCAAGACAGAGAGATGGGCTCCTGGCACCAACCAGGTTTGGTTTGCCCTTTCCCGTCCACGAGGAGACTGGCACAGAGCCTGGAACATCTCCCCGCGGGCCTGGCCCGAGCTAGTGGGTCGGCTGCATTTAAAGTTGGTCTGAGCTGCCCCTTCCTGGCTGCTTTCGAAGGCTGCTGCCCAGTCGGTGGAAAAGACGCGAGGCGGGAGCTTGGGGAGTAAAAGTCGAGAGCGGCTGAGTGCTGGGTTCTAACACCGGAGAGGGAGGAGCCACGAGGCAGCAGCCCCGGGCTGGGACTGGCATACCCAGCCGGAACCAAGGCCGTGTCGCGGACAATGCCGCCCGGCCGGCCGCACTACAATTCCCGGCGCGCTCCGCACTCGCTCGCAGAAGCCAAGGCGGCCCGGCGTACACTGCGCCAGACGGCCTGACAGCCCCGCGGCCGCTCGCCTCGCTCAGCGACCTGGCGGGGACCAGCCGGCCTCCTCTCGCGCTTCACCATCCTCTCCGCTTTATTCCAACAGCCTGCTACTTGGCCCCAAGAATAGGAAGCAGTCTTCGAAATTCAACTCCATAGAGTCGGCGCCAGCCAATATAGTACGCAGAGTCGGGCCACGTGACAGTAGCGGGGCGGCGCTTCGGCGGCTCCCTGATCTCTATGGTTTTGGCGCCTCGCTAGAGGGCGTGTGGTCCACTGGAGGACTCCCTACATTCTTCCTCCATTACCTCACTGCCTCCGGTGGCTGCTGGGATACCGGAAGACTCTGGTCCCGACTGGGCTCAGTCCTCCAGCTGCCCGGGGAATACCTCTAGCAGTTCTTCCCTGCCACCACCGCCGCCCCGCCGCTTCCTCCACCCGCCCCGCGCCGGCCTTCTTGGCCCCGCCCCGTCCGCGCCGCGCGTCCGGCCCGCCCGCGGCCCGCTTCTCTCGGGAGCCCCCACCCAGGCGCATGGCTCCATGAAGCAGGAGGAGGAGGCAGAGCGCGAGAGGTCCCGTCTGCCCCGGCTGCGTCTGGGCCAGGAGAAAAGGTGGGAAACTCGGTCCGCGCCGCGCCCTCTTCCCCGCCCCGCCGGGTTGGCCTCCCGCGGGCTGCCGCCGTGCCCTCTGGGCCTCCTCACTCCGGGGCGACGCGAGTTGCTGGGGAGTGGGTCCCCTGGGTTCAGGGCGAGGGTCCCGAGGCGGCGTGGGGGAGGGGCTCCCGAGCGGCCGGGAAGGAGGCGGCGGGCTGGGCCTGCGGGCCGCGTGTGCCCACCGGAGACTGGAGGGTTGGGAAGGGGGGGGGGGCCCCCCGGGCGCGGGGAGAGCCGGGCGAGGCAGCAGCCCCGGGCTGGGACTGGCATACCCAGCCGGAACCAAGGCCGTGTCGCGGACAATGCCGCCCGGCCGGCCGCACTACAATTCCCGGCGCGCTCCGCACTCGCTCGCAGAAGCCAAGGCGGCCCGGCGTACACTGCGCCAGACGGCCTGACAGCCCCGCGGCCGCTCGCCTCGCTCAGCGACCTGGCGGGGACCAGCCGGCCTCCTCTCGCGCTTCACCATCCTCTCCGCTTTATTCCAACAGCCTGCTACTTGGCCCCAAGAATAGGAAGCAGTCTTCGAAATTCAACTCCATAGAGTCGGCGCCAGCCAATATAGTACGCAGAGTCGGGCCACGTGACAGTAGCGGGGCGGCGCTTCGGCGGCTCCCTGATCTCTATGGTTTTGGCGCCTCGCTAGAGGGCGTGTGGTCCACTGGAGGACTCCCTACATTCTTCCTCCATTACCTCACTGCCTCCGGTGGCTGCTGGGATACCGGAAGACTCTGGTCCCGACTGGGCTCAGTCCTCCAGCTGCCCGGGGAATACCTCTAGCAGTTCTTCCCTGCCACCACCGCCGCCCCGCCGCTTCCTCCACCCGCCCCGCGCCGGCCTTCTTGGCCCCGCCCCGTCCGCGCCGCGCGTCCGGCCCGCCCGCGGCCCGCTTCTCTCGGGAGCCCCCACCCAGGCGCATGGCTCCATGAAGCAGGAGGAGGAGGCAGAGCGCGAGAGGTCCCGTCTGCCCCGGCTGCGTCTGGGCCAGGAGAAAAGGTGGGAAACTCGGTCCGCGCCGCGCTCTCTTCCCCGCCCCGCCGGGTTGGCCTCCCGCGGGCTGCCGCCGTGCCCTCTGGGCCTCCTCACTCCGGGGCGACGCGAGTTGCTGGGGAGTGGGTCCCCTGGGTTCAGGGCGAGGGTCCCGAGGCGGCGTGGGGGAGGGGCTCCCGAGCGGCCGGGAAGGGAGGCGGCGGGCTGGGCCTGCGGGCCGCGTGTGCCCACCGGAGACTGGAGGGTTGGGAAGCGCGCCGGGGCCGGGGTGGGCGGGCGCCCCTGCCCCGGGCGGCGGGGAGAAGCCGGGCGAGGCCAGGCGAGGCTCCAGCTCGTTTCTGCACTCCCTCCTAGAAACAGTCTCGGGTCGTGTAAAGTTTGGTGGTCTCCGGCGCCGCCTGGCGGCCCTCGCCCCCCGTCCCGCCGCCCCCTCCCCCGCCTGGCGTCTGGATTCCACCCCCGCGGCTCGGCCTTAGCTGCCCTACCCGTCGCTGGGTCGCCCCCCGACTCCCCCAGCGCCCCTCTCTTTCCTTCCATCTCGATCTCTTACCTCTCACCTTGTCTGTCTCGCTGCCTGCTTGGCCCCTCCCCGCTGTGGTCTCTCCTCTACCCCTCAACCCCGTATCTCGCCCTTACCTTGCTAAACTCTTTCACAGGCACGCTTTCGCCCCTTTAATCTTTTTCTCCCAACCCCACCCTCCTTCCGTCCTCCTTTATCCACCCAGAGCCCCTGTTTCCGTCATCTCTCCCCCTGACGGTCTGTGAATTTTATTCCTCCTTCCTTCCCAGGCTGTGACTTTTGCCCTTCACCGCTTGCCCTCCTCCGTTCCCTGTCCTGATCTGAACTCCTCACTTTCCACACTCCCTCACCCTTAGCCCGCTGGGCCTATCCTCTTTCACTGCCCTCTCGTCGGGTAGAGTGGGTGGGGCCTGGAGTCTCCTGTTTACATCTTTGGGAATAACTCAGACATCTATTACAGCGGGGTGGGGAGAGTTGGTGAAGAGATTATGAAGAGGTTTATGCCAACCTAAGAGTAACTGACTGGCTGACTGTAACCAGCAATTACCATTCCACCTGGAATAACAAGATGGCCTGTCCTCAGGACCTAGGCGTGCTGTCCAGTAATCCTTCAGCAACATCTTTGCAGAGTATTTGGGAATCTTTTGTATTCTGAGAACAGTGTAGAACTTTGAAATTTTTTGGCCTGAGAAGTTTCGATCTAAATTACTGGTGGAGGAAGTCCCCTGGGTTCAGGGCGAGGGTCCCGAGGCGGCGTGGGGGAGGGGCTCCCGAGCGGCCGGGAAGGGAGGCGGCGGGCTGGGCCTGCGGGCCGCGTGTGCCCACCGGAGACTGGAGGGTTGGGAAGCGCGCCGGGGCCGGGGTGGGCGGGCGCCCCTGCCCCGGGCGGCGGGGAGAAGCCGGGCGAGGCCAGGCGAGGCTCCAGCTCGTTTCTGCACTCCCTCCTAGAAACAGTCTCGGGTCGTGTAAAGTTTGGTGGTCTCCGGCGCCGCCTGGCGGCCCCTCGCCCCCGTCCGCCGCCCCTCCCCGCCTGGCGTCTGGATTCCACCCCCGCGGCTCGGCCTTAGCTGCCCTACCCGTCGCTGGGTCGCCCCCCGACTCCCCCAGCGCCCCTCTCTTTCCTTCCATCTCGATCTCTTACCTCTCACCTTGTCTGTCTCGCTGCCTGCTTGGCCCCTCCCCGCTGTGGTCTCTCCTCTACCCCTCAACCCCGTATCTCGCCCTTACCTTGCTAAACTCTTTCACAGGCACGCTTTCGCCCCTTTAATCTTTTTCTCCCAACCCCACCCTCCTTCCGTCCTCCTTTATCCACCCAGAGCCCCTGTTTCCGTCATCTCTCCCCCTGACGGTCTGTGAATTTTATTCCTCCTTCCTTCCCAGGCTGTGACTTTTGCCCTTCACCGCTTGCCCTCCTCCGTTCCCTGTCCTGATCTGAACTCCTCACTTTCCACACTCCCTCACCCTTAGCCCGCTGGGCCTATCCTCTTTCACTGCCCTCTCGTCGGGTAGAGTGGGTGGGGCCTGGAGTCTCCTGTTTACATCTTTGGGAATAACTCAGACATCTATTACAGCGGGGTGGGGAGAGTTGGTGAAGAGATTATGAAGAGGTTTATGCCAACCTAAGAGTAACTGACTGGCTGACTGTAACCAGCAATTACCATTCCACCTGGAATAACAAGATGGCCTGTCCTCAGGACCTAGGCGTGCTGTCCAGTAATCCTTCAGCAACATCTTTGCAGAGTATTTGGGAATCTTTTTGTATTCTGAGAACAGTGTAGAACTTTGAAATGGTGTCTCTTGGCCTGAGAGCAAGTTTCGATCTAAATTACTGGTGGAGGAAGTTTTAATGTGTGTTTCATGTTCAGGTTCAATAAAACCTTTGATCTTCCTGCCCTCCCTACTTGGTGATGACGCCAGGGATGAGGTGATTTAGTGCATGGGGCTGCCCTTGCTGCCTTAGATTTTGAAATATTTTAAATTAAAGAAAGCCTGTTCCTTAGCTTTTCCCTTTCTAGAAACTGTTCTGCTGTAGTTTTTTCAAAAGCCACATCTTACCTTGGCACTGCCTTGACTTTGTTCACTCACTGCACCTGCATTTCCATCTTAGGTACAGGAAGAAGGAATGGAATCGGAAGGAAGAAAATTCATTTCAGAGACAAAATAGCTCCCCTCCTCTATTATAGCTGTTCCCCTGGCAATACAAACTTTCTGCTTTCAGTGAGTATTACCTTGGACATACTCAGAGTGGAATTTTGTTGCTTTTGCTTTTCTTGGTTTTAGGCCTGTGCTTGGACTAAAATATAGGTTTACTTTGGTCACTTCTGTTTTTCTACTTATGTGAGAGCATCCTAAACTTGATGGATCTTTCCACTTGCTCTCTTTTAAAGTAACTTGAATGGGTAAAAGACAAGCTTATTTTCCATAACAGGATTATGGAAAATAGGTGTGACTTAGATGCTTTTGTAGCATTACACTCTCCCTTAGGGTCCATCATGGTCTGCCTCCCACCACTTCCCAAGTTACTCTTTCTTTTTTTTTCTTAAGGACAAAAATCATAACTCAGGTTAATAACAATTCCTATCAAGGCCAATTATGGGATGTCTTCCATACTGTTATAATTTTTAGAGAATTTTGGAACATTTTGCCCCAAATCTGCTAGGATACTGTTTTCTTAAAATTACCAAAATTCTCCATGTTCTGGGAAATTTTTTATTACTGCTGGGTTCCCTCAAGTTTGTTGATGGTGGTATGCAAACACTTGTAAGGGAGTTTTTCAGAACCTCACAGTCTCTCTGTGAGAAAGGCAGGGGACAAATATTTTCATTTTACAAATGAAAGAACCAAGGCCCAGCAAGACCTGGCATCCAGCCATTCAAAAACTTTGAAATGGTGTCTCTTGGCCTGAGAGCAAGTTTCGATCTAAATTACTGGTGGAGGAAGTTTTAATGTGTGTTTCATGTTCAGGTTCAATAAAACCTTTGATCTTCCTGCCCTCCCTACTTGGTGATGACGCCAGGGATGAGGTGATTTAGTGCATGGGGCTGCCCTTGCTGCCTTAGATTTTGAAATATTTTAAATTAAAGAAAGCCTGTTCCTTAGCTTTTCCCTTTCTAGAAACTGTTCTGCTGTAGTTTTTTCAAAAGCCACATCTTACCTTGGCACTGCCTTGACTTTGTTCACTCACTGCACCTGCATTTCCATCTTAGGTACAGGAAGAAGGAATGGAATCGGAAGGAAGAAAATTCATTTCAGAGACAAAATAGCTCCCCTCCTCTATTATAGCTGTTCCCCTGGCAATACAAACTTTCTGCTTTCAGTGAGTATTACCTTGGACATACTCAGAGTGGAATTTTGTTGCTTTTGCTTTTCTTGGTTTTAGGCCTGTGCTTGGACTAAAATATAGGTTTACTTTGGTCACTTCTGTTTTTCTACTTATGTGAGAGCATCCTAAACTTGATGGATCTTTCCACTTGCTCTCTTTTAAAGTAACTTGAATGGGTAAAAGACAAGCTTATTTTCCATAACAGGATTATGGAAAATAGGTGTGACTTAGATGCTTTTGTAGCATTACACTCTCCCTTAGGGTCCATCATGGTCTGCCTCCCACCACTTCCCAAGTTACTCTTTCTTTTTTTTTCTTAAGGACAAAAATCATAACTCAGGTTAATAACAATTCCTATCAAGGCCAATTATGGGATGTCTTCCATACTGTTATAATTTTTAGAGAATTTTGGAACATTTTGCCCCAAATCTGCTAGGATACTGTTTTCTTAAAAATTACCAAAATTCTCCATGTTCTGGGAAATTTTTTTATTACTGCTGGGTTCCCTCAAGTTTGTTGATGGTGGTATGCAAACACTTGTAAGGGAGTTTTTCAGAACCTCACAGTCTCTCTGTGAGAAAGGCAGGGGACAAATATTTTCATTTTACAAATGAAAGAACCAAGGCCCAGAAAGATCTGGCATCCAGCCATAGCTCACATAGTAAAGGGAGGGAAATCTAAAAAGAAAACAAAACATTTGACTTCTTATATTCATGTTTTTTCTTAAGCCAAGTTGACATGAAAGTGTATAGTACTGTGTATTTTTTTCTAAGTCCATAAACTTAAAAAGATATTTTATAAGGAGATGCTTTTTGTAGTGAAAAAAAATTGTTTTTTAATATTTATTTATTTGGCTGTGTGGGTGTTAGTGTCAGCATTCAGACTCTTTGTTGTGGCCTGTGGGAACTAGTTCCCTGACCAGGGATCAAACCCAGGCCTCCAGCATTGGGAGTGCTGAGTCTTAGCCACTGGACCACCAGGGAAGTCCCAACAGTAAAAATTTTTACATAGCACGTGTTTCGGGTGTGTATGATGGACTTTCAGAAATATAGAGATAATCATTTGAAGTGATGACCAGAATGTTTGTGGATCTTTCATCTGACTATTTCTTGGAATAGTTCCCTAAGTAGGCCAGAATACAGCTTACATGCCATTTCACTACTCAAATAATTATTAAATTGAATTTCAGTTCAATTCTGTGTCACAGAGGAAACAGCAGCCTGTTCCCTTCTGTATAAAGCTTGGTTTGAATAGACATTTGGACACTACATAATAACAGAAGAAAATGCAGAGACCCCTACCTCCTTTTTGGGCCTTTTTCCTACCTCCGGAGTCTTGTCTTTGTTATAAGGTCATGCCCCTGAATAGGCTATTTTAAACTTGTCTTCCAGAGGTGAACCATTTTTTTCTACCTCCTAGCTTTTCTAGATATTTTAATCTGGTTATTGTTGGAAATCTTATGGAAATCTTAACTATTTTGACTCCATAGTTCTGTTAGTACTCAATATATAGTAAGGTTTATGTAATAATAGCATATTTAGCAAGTTTAGTTTCTTTTTAGTATATGGCTTCAGACTTAAAAGGGGACTCTTATAGGATATAACTGTGCACAGGTGTCAGCCCAGTGTTCCTTATATCTTCTGGCATCTCACAATGGAAAGCTCAGTGGATGACTTATTAGAAGTATGGCTCTCCAAAGAGGAGAAGCATCAGGGTCATTAGACTAATATCCTCATATTAATAGTAATGGAAGATGCTTCAATAAATGGTAGTTCTGTGCCAAAGACCTGCCAGACGTTTTTCATGTCTTACTCAGTGAATGCTCACCAGTAAACCCTCTGTGGTAGCAGGAGCCTAGATGCACAGAGCTGGCCAGCCTGCCTGAGTTTGCATTACCTGTACCTGGTAAGTCAGAGATGATAGCCCCAAAGTCTGGGCTGTGTCTTCTGAGGATGGGAGTTGCTCTGGAAAAGCATCAGCTTCTCTTTCTCTGTGGACTTTGGAGCCTGGGAAGGGACCCCCAGTGAGGGAAGGCCTTCCTACCCCACCAGCCATGTCTGTCAGGGCATCCTCACCCCCACCCCTCAGCACCCGTCTCCACACCTTGTTTATAAATATCAGCAATTTCTGTTAACTCCTGAAATTGTAAAGTGCTCTCCAGACAGTGTTTTTAAAATGCTCCATCATTCAAAATAAAGAAAGAAAATGTTTGTCCCATTCAGTTTAGAAACTAGATGTGTCTTTTAGAAGGAAAGCCTCGAGCAACCTACAGTTAAACAGCATCCTAGGCCAAGCATACAACTGATCAGTTACTGTAATTTAGCAGAGAATGGCTACCAACATAAATCAAACCAAGAAGTTAGTGTAGAGGATATTTGACCTGGTTTTTAAAAGGAATTGTGCACATTAGGTATCCATTTTGCTATGAATTAAACCATTCCTTGGTTTGGGCTGAGTAGAATTGACATCATTGTTAAGAATAGATACTGGTATTTCTGTCACCTTCAGCTTCTGACACACTAAGCAGTCAGCACCTCACCTGGAACAGAGTAAAGATCAGGTTGTGCCATAAATATTCCTTTTATTAAAAAGGCTAACTTAAATGAAGTCGCTAGGAGATCTATAGATAAGATTGTTGGTGTGTGTTTATCATAAGCAGGACACTTTAGTTGTAGTGAAGGTAAAAACAAACGCAAACCAGCCTCTGAGACTGAAGGTGTTGGTGAGTTCAGTGCTGTCTGGAATTTAAGTGGCTTTGTGGGCCACTGAGCCCAGATCTACAGCACGCTACTCAGCTTCCCCTCAGAGAACCGCAAAGTGCCTTTGTTGTGGACCCTCGTGAGGGTCACAGTTACTTGAGTATTGCATGTCACGTGAAGGGCCTGGGGAGTTTCAACACTGAGAACGACTTCCCTTCCTTTGACATTTGCTGGGTTAGAGGGCCTTAAGAGGTAAAACAGTGACTCCTGTTATTTCCTCCAGCTCTTTGTGGAAGTATGGACATTGTCTCCATCTGGTAGAAATCCAGTTTTAACTAGCTTGTTCTCATTGTTTGTTCTAAGGAGGACAGAGTGTAGGAAAATGACATCACTATTACAGGCCCTTAAAATGGCCTTGAGGTTAGCTTTCAAACAGTAACTAACTGAAGGCTCCGAAGGGTCTCTGTGGTATATGTGTCTATAAAGCAAGGGATTTAACCTGATTCCAGTTACTTCAGATGAACCAACCTTGCAGTAACCATTCAGTTACTCCTATGATCAGTGTACCATTGCTGGTGGTTTTTATGAAGTTTGGGGGGATGATGAGAACAAAGGCACAGTTCCAGGAGAAGTAGACTATGCCATTAGGGGTATTTTTAGTTGGTCAGACAGCCGGTTAGTCTATTGTATTGAGATGCCTTTATTCTGAGGGAACTAGCACTGTGTCCTCAGAAACAGAACTGTTGGAGAATCAACTGTGTCTTTGGTCATTGTAGGGCAGTCCTGGGAGCCAGGTCTGGGACACTTAGTTGTGGTGAGATGCCACTTTGTTGGAGTTGGATTAGAAGAGTCTCACTTTAGAGACAAACCTGATGGAATTGACAGATGATGGTCGGTATATAAATAAAAGTGCTCACTACTAGTACCTTCACAGTCCTCACTGTTGTTTATTTAATATTTGCTTTATGCTGACAGAGAAGTAGAATCTTGGCCCCTTTAAAAAAAAACAAACCTTAAATAATTCAGTAGGAGGAGGGAGATGTAGTAAGGAGGCTGTAGATGAAGAAAGATTGGCTCTTTGTTGAAAATGGTTAAAGCTGGGTTTTGGGTTCATATATGTTTAAAGTTTTCTGTAGATTTAAATTTTATGGAACAAATTTTAGAGAAATGCCTTCTGATATAGTTTTGATGCAGAAAGTCTGTAACTCTGCCTTCAGTCACTAATAGAGAATATTGATTGAACTGTTTGCTTAGTGACCTCAGGAGAAAGCATGGGCCTGAGGATCCACGAGGTTTGGGTTGGTTCTGTTAATTAAAAGTCACAATTGGGAGGAGTGTGGTGGAATTGTTAAGTGTAATCTCTCGGTGTGGGTTGTGATCGTGCCCCATTACAGAGTGGCCATTGTACATTAAGTGTAGGCCAAGGGTCCCCAGCCTACGGGCCTGGGACCAGTAACTCCTATCAGATCAGTGGTGGCATTAGATTAGAAATAAATAAAATGCACAATAAATGTACTTCAATTGTCCCCAAACCATCCCCCACCTCCACCCCTGTGGAAAAATTGTCTTCTCTGAAACCAGTCCTTGGGCCAGAAAGATTGGGGTCGGCTCATGTAGGCAGGATCTTCCTAGACTTGACTCACTGCCTAGGCATGGTTGGCAGTCCCTTCTGTTTCTGTTCTAGGGTGTCGCTCCAGTCAGGGAGCTGACAGCACCTGCAGAGGGACGCCTAAGGCACAGTTCCAGGAGAAGTAGACTATGCCATTAGGGGTATTTTTAGTTGGTCAGACAGCGGTTAGTCTATTGTATTGAGATGCCTTTATTCTGAGGGAACTAGCACTGTGTCCTCAGAAACAGAACTGTTGGAGAATCAACTGTGTCTTTGGTCATTGTAGGGCAGTCCTGGGAGCCAGGTCTGGGACACTTAGTTGTGGTGAGATGCCACTTTGTTGGAGTTGGATTAGAAGAGTCTCACTTTAGAGACAAACCTGATGGAATTGACAGATGATGGTCGGTATATAAATAAAAGTGCTCACTACTAGTACCTTCACAGTCCTCACTGTTGTTTATTTAATATTTGCTTTATGCTGACAGAGAAGTAGAATCTTGGCCCCTTTAAAAAAAAACAAACCTTAAATAATTCAGTAGGAGGAGGGAGATGTAGTAAGGAGGCTGTAGATGAAGAAAGATTGGCTCTTTGTTGAAAATGGTTAAAGCTGGGTTTTGGGTTCATATATGTTTAAAGTTTTCTGTAGATTTAAATTTTATGGAACAAATTTTAGAGAAATGCCTTCTGATATAGTTTTGATGCAGAAAGTCTGTAACTCTGCCTTCAGTCACTAATAGAGAATATTGATTGAACTGTTTGCTTAGTGACCTCAGGAGAAAGCATGGGCCTGAGGATCCACGAGGTTTGGGTTGGTTCTGTTAATTAAAAGTCACAATTGGGAGGAGTGTGGTGGAATTGTTAAGTGTAATCTCTCGGTGTGGGTTGTGATCGTGCCCCATTACAGAGTGGCCATTGTACATTAAGTGTAGGCCAAGGGTCCCCAGCCTACGGGCCTGGGACCAGTAACTCCTATCAGATCAGTGGTGGCATTAGATTAGAAATAAATAAAATGCACAATAAATGTACTTCAATTGTCCCCAAACCATCCCCCACCTCCACCCCTGTGGAAAAATTGTCTTCTCTGAAACCAGTCCTTGGGCCAGAAAGATTGGGGTCGGCTCATGTAGGCAGGATCTTCCTAGACTTGACTCACTGCCTAGGCATGGTTGGCAGTCCCTTCTGTTTCTGTTCTAGGGTGTCGCTCCAGTCAGGGAGCTGACAGCACCTGCAGAGGGACGCCTAAGTTACCACTGTCTCACGACCTGTCTCTTCCTCAGGGGTCCTGTGGTGTAAGGAGGATGAGGAAAGATTTCTCTTTTAATTTACTGATGTTTTATCCCTTCTCTTTGCTTCTTTGAATGTTGGGACTCTAAAGGCAGAGCCTCAGGGCTCTGTTGGTGCTGTTAAAAGTCTAGCTCTTCAGAGATGGTTCCTCTGCTTCGTTCAACATGTGTCCTAAACCCTCTGCCCACAGTTATGCACCAGGAAGAAAGTCAAGTAACAGCTCAGAGGACAGCGGCATCCCTTGTGGACTCAAATGACAGTGCATGGATACTGGTCAATGTTAGTCATGGCAGAGATACTAGCTTTGGCTTAGGTTATGAAATTTTTTTTTCCCTAGTCTTTCTTTTTTTTTAAATACATTTTATTTATTTATTTTTGGCTATTTCGGGTTTTCACTGCTGCCACAGGCTCTTCTCTAGTTGCAGGGAGTGGGGGCTACTCTCTAGTAGAGGTGAGCAGGCTCCTTGTTGTGAGGACTTCTTTTGTGGAACTGAGGCTCTAGGGCCCACGGGCTTCAGTGGTTGTGGCACATGGGCTCAGTAGTTGGGGCCCCAAGGCTCTAGAGAACAGGCTCCATAGTTGGGGCTCACGGGCTTAGTTGGTCTGCAGCATGTGGGATCTTTCCAGATCAGGTATCGAACCCATGTCTTCTGCATTGTCAGGTGAACTCTCTACCACTGAGCTACCAGGGAAACCCCATTCTCTACTCTTTTTTATTTTTCCTTTAACTCTTTTGGCCTTGCTGGGTCTGTGCTGTGTCTTGAGGCGTTTCTTTAGTTGCAGTGTGTGGTGGCTTCTCTTGCTGCAGATCAGGCCTAGCTGGGCCTGGGACCAGTAACTCCTATCAGATCAGTGGTGGCATTAGATTAGAAATAAATAAAATGCACAATAAATGAAAGGGAAAAATTGTCTTCTCTGAAACCAGTCCTTGGGCCAGAAAGATTGGGGTCGGCTCATGTAGGCAGGATCTTCCTAGACTTGACTCACTGCCTAGGCATGGTTGGCAGTCCCTTCTGTTTCTGTTCTAGGGTGTCGCTCCAGTCAGGGAGCTGACAGCACCTGCAGAGGGACGCCTAAGTTACCACTGTCTCACGACCTGTCTCTTCCTCAGGGGTCCTGTGGTGTAAGGAGGATGAGGAAAGATTTCTCTTTTAATTTACTGATGTTTTATCCCTTCTCTTTGCTTCTTTGAATGTTGGGACTCTAAAGGCAGAGCCTCAGGGCTCTGTTGGTGCTGTTAAAAGTCTAGCTCTTCAGAGATGGTTCCTCTGCTTCGTTCAACATGTGTCCTAAACCCTCTGCCCACAGTTATGCACCAGGAAGAAAGTCAAGTAACAGCTCAGAGGACAGCGGCATCCCTTGTGGACTCAAATGACAGTGCATGGATACTGGTCAATGTTAGTCATGGCAGAGATACTAGCTTTGGCTTAGGTTATGAAATTTTTTTTTCCCTAGTCTTTCTTTTTTTTTAAATACATTTTATTTATTTATTTTTGGCTATTTCGGGTTTTCACTGCTGCCACAGGCTCTTCTCTAGTTGCAGGGAGTGGGGGCTACTCTCTAGTAGAGGTGAGCAGGCTCCTTGTTGTGAGGACTTCTTTTGTGGAACTGAGGCTCTAGGGCCCACGGGCTTCAGTGGTTGTGGCACATGGGCTCAGTAGTTGGGGCCCCAAGGCTCTAGAGAACAGGCTCCATAGTTGGGGCTCACGGGCTTAGTTGGTCTGCAGCATGTGGGATCTTTCCAGATCAGGTATCGAACCCATGTCTTCTGCATTGTCAGGTGAACTCTTTACCACTGAGCTACCAGGGAAACCCCATTCTCTACTCTTTTTTATTTTTCCTTTAACTCTTTTGGCCTTGCTGGGTCTGTGCTGTGTCTTGAGGCATTTCTTTAGTTGCAGTGTGTGGTGGCTTCTCTTGCTGCAGATCACAGGCTCTAGCACGCACAGGCTCAGTAGTTACAGTGCACAAGCTTAGTTGCTCTGTGGTTTGGATCTTAGTTTCCTGACTACAGGTTGAATCCAGGTCCCCTGAATTGGAAGGTAGATTTCTTAACCACAGGTCTGTCAGGGAAGTTGACTTCATCCTGCTCCGTTTTTGTTGGCAAAATTTTGCAAACCATTCTTTCAGTTTCTTAGTATACTCTTCTATTTTTTTTTCTTCATTTTTTTTTAATCATGCCCTTAGGAAAGGGACTGAATCCAATGGATATTATTGGCAGGCTCATTTTTTTTTAAAACATTTTATTTATTTATCTTTTGGGGGTGAGGGGGAGGGAGGGGGATGGGCGGGCCACTTCTATTGGTCTTTCATTTCTCTATTTTCATCCATCTTTGTTCTTTGGCTCCTATGGACCTCCCATCGCGGCAGCATCTGTCGTCGAAGAGCGCCGGCTCTGGGTGCATGCGCTCCAGAGCTCTGGCTCGGTAATTGGACACATCAGTCCAGCCGCTCTGCGGCACGTGGGATCTTCCCAGGCCAGGGATCGAACCGGCGCCCCTTGCACTGCAAGGCGGTGTCCTTACCCACTGAACCACCAGGGAAGCCCTCATTTTTTTTTTTAAGACCTCATTCTTCTTGTGGCAATGGTGAGAAGACCCAGGCCTTGTGGGACAGATAGATTGTGGTCCAAATCCTGACTCTGCCACATAGTGGCAGTCTGGCTTTGGGCAGATTATCTTTCTTGTTAAACCTAAGGTTCCTTCTTTGTAAAATGATAGTAATACCATCCTGGCTATGTAGCTGTGAGGATTAAGTGAAACCCTGTTTAAAGAGGCACCTGTTTGGTGCTCTAAGCCTTGAGTGCTCAGCAAAGTCCTAGCCTTCTGGGAGTCTCCATCTCTGGTGGGAGGAATCAGATGAGAGCCCAGACGATAAGAGCAGCTAACTTTATGCCAGAAACTGTATGGAAGCACTTTACATAGCTTACACTCAATTCTCCTAGCAGCCCCATGAGGCAAGTACTCTTGGTATTCCCAGTTTGCAAGAACTGAGGCATGGAGAGGTTAATCCTGAAGGAACCAGGATTTGAATCCAGTCCATTTGACTCTGTAGGCAGCATTTTTTTAAAAAATGCATTGTATTTATTTATTTTTAAATTTTTTTGGCGGGGGGTGGTGGGGAGGTAGTGGGGCAGGCAGGCCACTTCTATTGGTCTTTCATTTGTCCATTTTCATCCGTCTTTGTTCTTTGGCCCGTGTGGGCCTCCCATCGTGGTGACCTCTGTTGTCACAGAGGACCGGCTCTGGGCGCATGCGCTCCAGAGCTCCGGCTCGGTAATTGGACACATCGGTCCAGCCGCTCCGTGGCACGTGGGATCTTCCCAGGCCAGGGATCGAACTGGCGCCCCTTGCACTGCAAGGCAGTGTCCTTACCCACGGGACCACCAGGGAAGCCCGCATTGTATTTATTTATTTATTTTTGGCTATTCTGGGTTTTCACCGCTGCCACAGGGTCTTCTCTAGTTGCAGGGATGGGGGCTACTCTTTAGCTGAGGTGAGCAGGCTTCTTGTTGCAGTTTCTCCTGTTGTGGAACTTGGGCTCTAGGGTGCACAGGCTCAGCAGTTGTGTCTCATGGGCCCAGGGATGGAACCCATGCTCCTGCATTGTCAGTCCAACTCTTCCCACTGAGCTACCAGGGAAGCCCCTGAAGGCAGCATTTTTAAACCAGCACCCCTTGCGCCCTCTCTTAACAGACAGTGATGCCCGCACTCACAAACAGTCTATTCACGAAGGTTTTACTGCGTCATGCATGACTCTTTCTCAAAAAGCCTGTTTCAAGCTGAACATTGAAATGTGCAAAGTGTTACTCCTCTGCTAGAAACAACTTTCTTCCCAAGGATTGTACTAAATACAGACTGTGTATTTTGTTAGGGATCATCACATATCAGAACTAAGCAGTATTTTTGAAATTTTTGTATCTCATTCAATCTAAAGTGACAAGTTGCTTTTGTAGAAATAATAACATTGCAAATGGATATATACATATCTCATTTGATTTTAAAGATGTACAACCAAAATACTGTACTATACAGTAGAGCAGTGCCTAAAAGGGAAATTGTGTGCTACGTTCAAATTATAGAGAAAACTTTAGATGGAAATTAGATATATTTTTTGAGTAGGGGGGTGGGATTCTAAAACTAACGTAATAATTTGTGAGAAAAATGAAGTGTATTTTTCCAAGTCAGCAGGAATTTTACAAACTTTGATATTATCAGCATTGAAATAACTGGGATCTATTTTTTGTGAGCCTCTCAGTTATTGACACAGACAACAGAAAGGTCATGTCATAGTTATATATCTTTAACTTAGGCTTTTTAAGAAAAAGAATTTAATGGAAAAAGGTTCCTTCCTCTCCTTTATCAGCTCGAATTCTGTTTTTCTGGCCCATCTGATGCCACATTTTCTTAGGCTGGTGGCTTTGCATCTCTCTGCCTTGCTGTGACAAGGCAGAAATGGCTGCCTCACAAAAGGACTGAAGCTTGGGTCGTTTGTGTGAATAAAGGTTTCTGCTTGGTTGTATGTTCTTTTTGAATGGGGTCTTGCAAGTGCAGAAGTGTAGAAACTGGAGTGAGTTCAGAGGAGAGCTGAAGAAAATAAATAAGGCCGTGAAGGAGAGTTGTGAGGGCAGAAAAGTGGGAGGGGAGCCTTGTGTTAGAAAGCATGCTCTTGTCAGAACAGCTGCTGCTTTTCATCTTCACCAAGGTCTAGAGCTAAAAATACACAGATAAACTGAGGTTAGTGATGAGGAAAATGCAGAAAGGATGTGGTTAGCAAGGAAATACAATGAAGGTTCCTCTAGGACCCTGTAAAAAGGTAGAGAAAGCATCCTGATGAAGAGCCTGTTGGATTAAGTGCAGTCTTTCAGTCGGTCTTGAAATTTCCCCATTCAGTGGCGCACTGGCTGCCACCCTACCCTTCTTTCTGCCTGAGGAGACCTAGGCAAGAGGGAGCTGTTTGCGGCCTGCCTCCATCCATGGTTTCATACCTTTATGAAAAATAGTTTCCCCTTGGATAAAGGTTAGGCGTCCCTGGTCTGGAGTGTGGGGTCTCTTCTAGACCACTGGACTGACCCGCTTTGTGACCAGTGTGACCTGTGTCAGAAAGAGCAATGGATGACTCTTACTCCTTCCACATAAATCCCTTCCCTTTGTTTTTTTGTGTTCTCCTTCTAACTAACCATTTGAATTAATGCTTGCCTGTTCTCTTTTGGGTTAGGGTTCTGCAGCATTCCAGACCTCAAGCACTGAATCAGGATGGGAAAAAGACGTTGTGTTCCTCCACTTGAGCCCAAGCTGGCAGCAGGCTGTTGTGGGGTCAAGAAGCCTAAGTTATCTGCAAGTGGAACGCACAGTCACGGGAACCAGTCCACAACTGTCCCCGGCTCTAGTTCAGGACCTCTTCAAAACCACCAGCATGTGGATGGCAGCAGTGGTCGGGAGAATGTGTCGGACTTAACTCTGGGACCTGGAAACTCTCCCATCACACGAATGAATCCCGCATCGGGAGCGCTGAGCCCTCTCCCCCGGCCCAATGGAACTGCCAACACCACCAAGAATCTGGTGGTGACTGCAGAGATGTGCTGCTACTGCTTTGACGTCCTCTACTGTCACCTCTATGGCTTCCCGCAGCCACGACTTCCTAGATTCACCAATGACCCCTAGTGAGTAAAGTGGTTGTGTGCTGGGGATGGGAGACGCTCTTAACAAGGGTCCCCTCACTTTGTTCACTCTCAGTCCCATGGGACTGCCAGCACTCCACCAAGAATGTCAGAATTTGCTTTGATGTTTTGGTTTAAGACTGTCTCAAGTTCCCTTGAAGTGTCAGTGAATTAAATAAGGACTATGTGTATATAAAAGGTGGAGTTAAGTGAAGAAATGCCTGCAAATGCTTTCTTAGAATTGGAAGCAGCTTCCAGGTGGATTTAAAACGCACTGCTGCTTTTTTATTTTTATTTTTAAGGAGAAGTTTTAATGTTGTTTTTAGACTGAGCGTCATTCCTTGATTCTTAGTGCTGTACTGAGGATGGGGCAGGGAATGGACTAGCATGAAAAATCGGTCCTTGCTCTGAGGAGACTTGACAGATCACACACAGAAGCTAAACTGTGTGTCTCACACTGTCTGGGCAGAGACAGAGGGGAAGTTAGTCCATAATTATGTCAGATGAGAGGAAATGTAAAGAAAACTGTGCTCGCTTTTTAGGGAAGTATTGCTGTGTGACACTGGTGGACAGAAAAATACTAAGAAAGATGGATAGTCTGAGCCTTGATCTGAGTGGGATCAGATGTGTCCGTTGCAGGAGGGGGACACAGACTTTGAAGAACAGGTGGTGACCATAGCTTTGTAGAGTGTGGAGACAGTGGAATTCTTTTTTCTTTTTTTTTTAGGTAAGAAATGGATTTATTCAGATTCAGAGAAAGTACACTCCACAGAGTGTGGGCCATGGCAGAGCAAATCCAGTGGCCGACAGTGGAATTCTTGAAAGGTTTTTTGAGTAGGTTTTGGAACATTAACTTTGGCTGTGCTGTTTAGGTGTTTTGTCCCGGCTCTAGTTCAGGACCTCTTAAACGCAGGAGATGTGCTTTGGCGAAATTGGGAGGCGCTGAGCCCTCTCCGGCCCAATGGAACTGCCAACACCACCAAGAATCTGGTGGTGACTGCAGAGATGTGCTGCTACTGCTTTGACGTCCTCTACTGTCACCTCTATGGCTTCCCGCAGCCACGACTTCCTAGATTCACCAATGACCCCTAGTGAGTAAAGTGGTTGTGTGCTGGGGATGGGAGACGCTCTTAACAAGGGTCCCCTCACTTTGTTCACTCTCAGTCCCATGGGACTGCCAGCACTCCACCAAGAATGTCAGAATTTGCTTTGATGTTTTGGTTTAAGACTGTCTCAAGTTCCCTTGAAGTGTCAGTGAATTAAATAAGGACTATGTGTATATAAAAGGTGGAGTTAAGTGAAGAAATGCCTGCAAATGCTTTCTTAGAATTGGAAGCAGCTTCCAGGTGGATTTAAAACGCACTGCTGCTTTTTTATTTTTATTTTTTTAGGAGAAGTTTTAATGTTGTTTTTAGACTGAGCGTCATTCCTTGATTCTTAGTGCTGTACTGAGGATGGGGCAGGGAATGGACTAGCATGAAAAATCGGTCCTTGCTCTGAGGAGACTTGACAGATCACACACAGAAGCTAAACTGTGTGTCTCACACTGTCTGGGCAGAGACAGAGGGGAAGTTAGTCCATAATTATGTCAGATGAGAGGAAATGTAAAGAAAACTGTGCTCGCTTTTTAGGGAAGTATTGCTGTGTGACACTGGTGGACAGAAAAATACTAAGAAAGATGGATAGTCTGAGCCTTGATCTGAGTGGGATCAGATGTGTCCGTTGCAGGAGGGGGACACAGACTTTGAAGAACAGGTGGTGACCATAGCTTTGTAGAGTGTGGAGACAGTGGAATTCTTTTTTCTTTTTTTTTTAGGTAAGAAATGGATTTATTCAGATTCAGAGAAAGTACACTCCACAGAGTGTGGGCCATGGCAGAGCAAATCCAGTGGCCGACAGTGGAATTCTTGAAAGGTTTTTTGAGTAGGTTTTGGAACATTAACTTTGGCTGTGCTGTTTAGGTGTTTTGCGGGAAGGAAAAGATGGGTAGGTTGGAGATCTTGCTTTGTAACAATTATCAAAGATGACTTTAAAAATTTAGGTTGCTTTTTAGCAGTGTTGACTCAAGAATCTAAGGCATAAGGGGTTAAGAGCTTGGGGAATTTGGGGAAGAAGGGAGAGTCCTGTAACCTGCGTCTAAATATCTAGCTGCATCTATGTGATACAGCCTAATGCAGCATGACTTTGGCTTGACAGTGGTAACTTCTGCTGAGAATAAGCTTTAAAGAATAATAATAATAATATTTTTGACTGCACCAGATCTTAGTTACAGCCCGTGGGCTTTTCTCTAGTTGTGATGCTCAGGGCTTAGTTGCCGTTCAGCATGTGAGGTCTTAGTTCCCCAACTAGGGATCAAACTCACTTGCCCTGCATTGGAAGGCAGATTCTTAACCACTGGACCACTACGGAAATCCCAGAATGAGCTTTCTTAAAAAAAAAAAAAAAAAATTCTTTATTCGGCTGCGTTGGATCTTCGTTGAGGCATATGGGATCTTCGTTGCATCATCCAGTGTCTTTCGTTGCCTTGAACAAACTCTTTAGTTGCGGTCCTCTGGCTCAGTAGCTGTGATGGGCAGACTCGTTGCATATGGAATTGAACCCATGTCCCCTGCAGTGCAAGGTGTATGCTTAACCACCAGGGAAATCCCCAGAATAAGCTGTCTTGGGGAGACTTACTTTTTCTGGAATTTATGAAAGAAGAGGCAGAAATGACAATGGGCACGGTGTGGGGTTGATGGGAGAAGGTGTGCGCTGGCATATCCTCACAGAGGATAGAACTAGGGGACACAGCAAGATGGATAGTCTGAGCCTTGATCTGAGTGGGATCAGATGTGTCCGTTGCAGGAGGGGAAAAACACAGCTTTGTAAAAAGGTGGTGCCCAAGTTTGAATTCTTTTTTCTTTTTTTTTTAGGTAAGAAATGGATTTATTCAGATTCAGAGAAAGTACACTCCACAGAGTGTGGGCCATGGCAGAGCAAATCCAGTGGCCGACAGTGGAATTCTTGAAAGGTTTTTTGAGTAGGTTTTGGAACATTAACTTTGGCTGTGCTGTTTAGGTGTTTTGCGGGAAGGAAAAGATGGGTAGGTTGGAGATCTTGCTTTGTAACAATTATCAAAGATGACTTTAAAAATTTAGGTTGCTTTTTAGCAGTGTTGACTCAAGAATCTAAGGCATAAGGGGTTAAGAGCTTGGGGAATTTGGGGAAGAAGGGAGAGTCCTGTAACCTGCGTCTAAATATCTAGCTGCATCTATGTGATACAGCCTAATGCAGCATGACTTTGGCTTGACAGTGGTAACTTCTGCTGAGAATAAGCTTTAAAGAATAATAATAATAATATTTTTGACTGCACCAGATCTTAGTTACAGCCCGTGGGCTTTTCTCTAGTTGTGATGCTCAGGGCTTAGTTGCCGTTCAGCATGTGAGGTCTTAGTTCCCCAACTAGGGATCAAACTCACTTGCCCTGCATTGGAAGGCAGATTCTTAACCACTGGACCACTAGGGAAATCCCAGAATAAGCCTTCTTAAAAAAAAAAAAAAAAAAATTCTTTATTCGGCTGCGTTGGATCTTCGTTGAGGCATATGGGATCTTCGTTGCATCATCCAGTGTCTTTCGTTGCCTTGAACAAACTCTTTAGTTGCGGTCCTCTGGCTCAGTAGCTGTGATGGGCAGACTCGTTGCATATGGAATTGAACCCATGTCCCCTGCAGTGCAAGGTGTATGCTTAACCACCAGGGAAATCCCCAGAATAAGCTGTCTTGGGGAGACTTACTTTTTCTGGAATTTATGAAAGAAGAGGCAGAAATGACAATGGGCACGGTGTGGGGTTGATGGGAGAAGGTGTGCACGCTGGCATATCCTCACAGAGGATAGAACTAGGGGACACAGCAAAAGCGTAAAAAAGCGGAGGAAGACGAGGAGCATGAGAGAGAGAGAGAGAACGCTCCAGGCAGAGGAAGAAGAAAACAGTGTATTCATGTGGTGTCCAAGTGGCTGAAAGCCTTGAGCAGGGGCCACGGGGGCTGCCCAGCTCCCAGAGGCCAGAGCCTTTCAGACAGCCGCTGTCAGAAAATGGTCATGTGAGGAAGAGCAGGTGAACAGGGGCGGAGCCAAGGTTTTCTTCCCTGACTGCTATGCGCTTGCTCTTTCAGTCCACTCTTTGTGACATGGAAGACAGGGCGGGACAAGCGGCTTCGTGGCTGCATTGGGACCTTCTCAGCCATGAATCTTCATTCAGGACTCAGGGAATACACGCTAACCAGGTAATGGACACCACACATGAGATGGGTAGATTATTTGCAAAAATTGAAAATAAATGCCTATTTCTTTTGAGTGATAAAGCTTGAGTGTTCTCTTTTTGATAATCAGGAAATGTAGGGGCTTTCATCTGGTGAGTCACTTAGCAATTCAAGTACAGACTGTTAGAGCACTGGGTTGTCTCTGCATGTTTGTATTGATGGGTAGTGGATGTTTTCTGCATAGCTCAAGAGCCATAAACATTCAGGCTCACGCTGTTGGCTTTAACTGTGGAGCAGCCTCACTTATGTTTTCTGTCCCCTCCAGTGCACTTAAGGACAGCCGATTTCCCCCCCTGACCCGAGAGGAGCTGCCTAAACTTTTCTGCTCTGTCTCCCTCCTTACTAACTTTGAGGATGCCAGTGATTACCTGGACTGGGAGGTGAGAACAGCCGCATTTGGAACTCTGCATCTCTCGTTGCATTTGGGTTCGGGTTAGTACATGGTAATGTATCTCCTTCATTGAGCGAGGGTATGAGGATGTGAGAACTGAGGCTGGAGGCTGGAGGCAGCTGTGGGCAGCGTGGGTGACAGAAAAGGCACTTCACTATGAGAAACAGGAAGAAATCCCTTTCTTCACGGTCTGCTCTCTTCCATATCCTTTTCCCATGTCTAATAAGAAATCATGGGGATAAAGGAGAGCATTCCCAGTTCTTGGTAAGCCCTTGAATAAATGTTGTTACTATTAGTGTTCCTGTGAAGTGTCAGAAACCCAGCACAGATCCTGTGGCGGGTTCTTTAATGGAATATTAAAGGTGGAATAGTCGGGATTATTGGATGAGCTATTGAGAGAATTTATTTCTGTAGCCTCCACAGTCTCAGAGAGGTGACTGCAGACTCTCACTTTCCCTGAAACAGCAGTTTCTTTGGCTTCTATGTCTGAGAGAGAGAGAGTCATGAAAAACAAGAGGATCCCATTTTCTCAGCCCTGGGTCAAGTTGATCAGGGGACAGTGTCAATTTATGTGAGGACAATAGAAGTTCCTTTAGAGTAATAAGTAAATGGCATTTACTGGTTGTATGTTTTTGTAGGTTGGGGTCCATGGGATTCGAATTGAATTCATCAATGAAAAAGGTGTCAAACGTACAGCCACTTACTTACCTGAGGTTGCAAAGGAACAAGGTGAGTTGGACAAATGGAGTTTCCATGAACGATACCTTTCACAGTGTTGCCAAAAAAGGGGGGCAGGAGAGTGGAGTGGAGTGTATTGCCTTTCAGTTCAACTGTAAGAATGAGGGCCTTTCTTCTTCTGTATGTCTATCAAATTCTTATAGAAGGAAAAATAAACTCACCAAAAGATGTCAGAGCTGGGAGAGAAAAGGGGTAACTACTACCCAGCTGCTTATTTTACTTACTTGCAGTGAATAGTATTATTCCTTGGCCCCCAAAACTGCAGTGTTAATTTTAGGGAAAAAGAACTCAGTAGTTCTTACAGTGGGACCCTAAAGGTGGGAAGTGGGTTGGGCAGGTTTTCTCTTTAAAAGAATATTTGGAAGAATACCTTAAAATGCTGCTTATGCATTCTGAGGTGTACAACCCAATTTTCTTTCTTTCTTTCTTGGAACTAGTCTATTTTTTAAAAAAATAATATGTAATTGTTAGGTAAGGATCTTGAATAGAGAAAAGTCTGAGTTCAGTATATCAGTGAACTAATTATGTGGAGAGGGATTGCC
The DNA here is from genome assembly GCA_022376925.1 of Tragulus kanchil. Taxonomy (NCBI): domain Eukaryota; kingdom Metazoa; phylum Chordata; class Mammalia; order Artiodactyla; family Tragulidae; genus Tragulus; species Tragulus kanchil. The sequence goes on from JAIOJX010000026.1 coordinate 24,572,034, forward strand.
TTGTTGATTCCCACTATGGAAAGCTTAACCTTTTACCCACCTCTTTGAGGTCATAAATATGGTCTTTCTGTCCAAGGATATGTACCAGAAATAAATATTTCCCAATAGCGAGAAATGATGATAATTTAGGTAAAAAATCAAACACCTTTGCCATTTGAAATCTGATAGGGAAAATTAAAATCAAGGCACGTACTGCAGTAATTTACGGAGTTCTCTTTGGTTTTCAATTTGATGTATTTGGTTGTATCTGTTGAAAATATTTTCAAGAACAACACAGCAGTAGATGTGCAAACAACTTGCCCATCCTTCCTAAAGGAATAAGTTCCTTCCTGCTGTCAAGTCTGGTAGAAAACAACTTCTAGAAAGCATCGAAATGAAGCAAGGCTGCATGAAGGAGTGCACGCTGCAGAGTATGAAGTCTCCCTACTCCCAGAGCAGCCCCGGTTACAGCCCCAGGCCAACTTAGTGGGGACCGTGTTTTCTCCTAAATGGTTATCCTGGGACCATATCTGACAGGAAGGACTCAGAAGCAGGGGAAAGCCGTTACTGGTGTGTGCTGAGCATCCTCTCGTGTCTCAGGTTCTCCGTGGACCGGCAGGGAGGCAGACAGCACCAGGGCTGGGGGCGTGTCTGGCTTGCTCTGCCCCAGCACGCAGCTGCCTCTTTCCTGTTGCCGTATTAGAGCCCTGCCTGTTCTGGTGTCACTGTGCACTGACCTCCTGCTCTGGCCCCATTGTAGTTCAAATTCACAAAGTGGGTAAAAACTACTACCCAGTTTTAAAGGTGAAATTATTCCTTGGCCCCCAAAACTGCAGTGTTAATTTTAGGGAAAAAGAACTCAGTAGTTCTTACAGTGGGACCCTAAAGGTGGGAAGTGGGTTGGGCAGGTTTTCTCTTTAAAAGAATATTTGGAAGAATACCTTAAAATGCTGCTTATGCATTCTGAGGTGTACAACCCAATTTTCTTTCTTTCTTTCTTGGAACTAGTCTATTTTTTAAAAAAATAATATGTAATTGTTAGGTAAGGATCTTGAATAGAGAAAAGTCTGAGTTCAGTATATCAGTGAACTAATTATGTGGAGAGGGATTGCCTTGTTGATTCCCACTATGGAAAGCTTAACCTTTTACCCACCTCTTTGAGGTCATAAATATGGTCTTTCTGTCCAAGGATATGTACCAGAAATAAATATTTCCCAATAGCGAGAAATGATGATAATTTAGGTAAAAAATCAAACACCTTTGCCATTTGAAATCTGATAGGGAAAATTAAAATCAAGGCACGTACTGCAGTAATTTACGGAGTTCTCTTTGGTTTTCAATTTGATGTATTTGGTTGTATCTGTTGAAAATATTTTCAAGAACAACACAGCAGTAGATGTGCAAACAACTTGCCCATCCTTCCTAAAGGAATAAGTTCCTTCCTGCTGTCAAGTCTGGTAGAAAACAACTTCTAGAAAGCATCGAAATGAAGCAAGGCTGCATGAAGGAGTGCACGCTGCAGAGTATGAAGTCTCCCTACTCCCAGAGCAGCCCCGGTTACAGCCCCAGGCCAACTTAGTGGGGACCGTGTTTTCTCCTAAATGGTTATCCTGGGACCATATCTGACAGGAAGGACTCAGAAGCAGGGGAAAGCCGTTACTGGTGTGTGCTGAGCATCCTCTCGTGTCTCAGGTTCTCCGTGGACCGGCAGGGAGGCAGACAGCACCAGGGCTGGGGGCCGTGTCTGGCTTGCTCTGCCCCATCAGCCGCAGCTGCCTCTTTCCTGTTGCCGTATTAGAGCCCTGCCTGTTCTGGTGTCACTGTGCACTGACCTCCCTGTGCCCATCTTCCCCTCAGACTGGGATCAGATCCAGACGATAGACTCCTTGCTCAGGAAAGGTGGCTTTAAGGCTCCAATTACCAGTGAATTCAGAAAAACCATCAAACTCACCAGGTAAGCCACTGTCTCATTTTCCTTGCCATTTTAATTTAGTTGGGGTTAGACAGAGGATACTTTTGATAGGGGAAGAAAAAAATGTTCTCTGGTAATGTCTCCAAACCAAAACAGTATTTGTGAGGTTGAAGCTTGAGGAAGCAGTGGCAGCAGAGGTGGAGACCCCTGCAGCGTGCCGTGTATGTCCGCAGCTCAGCAGACGGCACAGTGGGAGCGGAATGACCGCTGAGCAGTCGTGGTGTCTTTGCCAGACGCACTTGGTGGGAGGCTGAGTGAGAAGGCTGAAAGCTGGAAGAAAGGCTCTTAATACAGAAGTCCAGGGTCATTTGGAGTCATCGCATGCAGTCAGGTGACGTGTTGATGGTATAGTTATAAGGAAACGCCTCTGCCTACTGGGAGCGAATTTGTCTCTGGGGAGGCTGCCTGGTGCACTAAAATGGCATGAACTGGACCCTAAATCCCAGCTCTACCACTTCCAGCAGTGACCTGGGCCTCTCTAAGGAGGAAAAAAATATCCTGCCTCGGGGTTGTTCCAGGGTGTGGAAAGGTATGCGGAGGTTCTAGCCTGGGCAGGGCAGTACTATAGGTGGTCAGTAGATGTCAGTTCCCTTCCCATCCCTGTTGAAATTGGAAATACCAAGAGGTGTAGCTTCTGTGGGTTTCTGTGGGCCTCAGTTGGCCTCTTCACTCTAATGCTGAATAACATCGAAATGGCAAGTGCAGGGGTCAGCTGCAGAGTATGAAGTCTCCCTACTCCCAGAGCAGCCCCGGTTACAGCCCCAGGCCAACTTAGTGGGGACCGTGTTTTCTCCTAAATGGTTATCCTGGGACCATATCTGACAGGAAGGACTCAGAAGCAGGGGAAAGCCGTTACTGGTGTGTGCTGAGCATCCTCTCGTGTCTCAGGTTCTCCGTGGACCGGCAGGGAGGCAGACAGCACCAGGGCTGGGGGCCGTGTCTGGCTTGCTCTGCCCCAGCAGACGCAGCTGCCTCTTTCCTGTTGCCGTATTAGAGCCCTGCCTGTTCTGGTGTCACTGTGCACTGACCTCCCTGTGCCCATCTTCCCCTCAGACTGGGATCAGATCCAGACGATAGACTCCTTGCTCAGGAAAGGTGGCTTTAAGGCTCCAATTACCAGTGAATTCAGAAAAACCATCAAACTCACCAGGTAAGCCACTGTCTCATTTTCCTTGCCATTTTAATTTAGTTGGGGTTAGACAGAGGATACTTTTGATAGGGGAAGAAAAAAATGTTCTCTGGTAATGTCTCCAAACCAAAACAGTATTTGTGAGGTTGAAGCTTGAGGAAGCAGTGGCAGCAGAGGTGGAGACCCCTGCAGCGTGCCGTGTATGTCCGCAGCTCAGCAGACGGCACAGTGGGAGCGGAATGACCGCTGAGCAGTCGTAGGTGTCTTTGCCAGACGCACTTGGTGGGAGGCTGAGTGAGAAGGCTGAAAGCTGGAAGAAAGGCTCTTAATACAGAAGTCCAGGGTCATTTGGAGTCATCGCATGCAGTCAGGTGACGTGTTGATGGTATAGTTATAAGGAAACGCCTCTGCCTACTGGGAGCGAATTTGTCTCTGGGGAGGCTGCCTGGTGCACTAAAATGGCATGAACTGGACCCTAAATCCCAGCTCTACCACTTCCAGCAGTGACCTGGGCCTCTCTAAGGAGGAAAAAAATATCCTGCCTCGGGGTTGTTCCAGGGTGTGGAAAGGTATGCGGAGGTTCTAGCCTGGGCAGGGCAGTACTATAGGTGGTCAGTAGATGTCAGTTCCCTTCCCATCCCTGTTGAAATTGGAAATACCAAGAGGTGTAGCTTCTGTGGGTTTCTGTGGGCCTCAGTTGGCCTCTTCATCTCTAAAATGCTGAATAATCATGTAGTAACCTCACAGGTCTATTTGGAAGATAACCCCATGTTTTTGAAATGCTTTGGATTCCAAAAAAGAAAAATCTTCAAATACAAAGCATTATTATTATCATTATTATTATAATTTATTTGAACAGCCATTTCCCTGTCAAAATTCAGGAATAATCACCTTGCAGTGGAGGAGTGATTACAGAGGGAAAGAGATGGCTCTGGGTAAGGATTGTCACACCCAGCTCCTGTGGTCTGTAGTAGGCTCCATAGGTTTGTAACACCCCATGCTTTGCATCCTGACTCATGGCTCTTTCTAGAGCAAGGCCAAAGTGCTATGAATTCTGTTCTGATGACCCTGTGATAAAATATGGCACATTCATCTGGGAAGTTAGACCCAGGATCTTTTAATCTGCTTCATCAGAATTTGACCCAGAATTAGGTATCTGTGCCCCTTTTAGTTATAAATAACTTGTTTGTTGCTTTTCTGCAAGTTGCAGTTGCATTTCTGTCAAATTTATCACGTTTTAACCGGAAATAGATACTCATTTTACACTGGGCACTGGTACAGCCATCTTCCAGTCTGCCACCCATATAATTTGACCTTGAAGTCTTTGTTCAGACCCTAGTAGCAGATTGCTTAAGAGCAGCTTGATGATAAGCATATGAAGTGTTTAAAGGTGGGATGTGCAGAAACCACATTCTCAGGGTGAACTGTGACTGTGCTTTTTCATCTTGTTCATTTGTAATAACACTGTTTTCTTGTGCTGTCTTTTCATTTTCTGTAAGATTGCTCTTGGTCTTCCATTTTATTCTTTCAAAATGTGGAGTAAGCTTTTGGTTTTCTCTGCTGCGTGATTTGAAAATGAAGTACTTGGGGTTCCTAATACCCTTTCCTGTTTCCTTACACAGGTACCGAAGTGAGAAGGTGACAATCAGTTATGCAGAATATATTGCTTCTCGACAGCACTGTTTCCAGAATGGCACTCTTCATGCCCCGCCCCTCTACAATCATTACTCCTGACACACGGCTGCATGACCAGTCCCATCCCTGTTGAAATTGGAAATACCAAGAGGTGTAGCTTCTGTGTGTTTCTGTGGGCCTCAGTTGGCCTCTTCATCTCTAAAATGCTGAATAATCATGTAGTAACCTCACAGGTCTATTTGGAAGATAACCCCATGTTTTTGAAATGCTTTGGATTCCAAAAAAGAAAAATCTTCAAATACAAAGCATTATTATTATCATTATTATTATAATTTATTTGAACAGCCATTTCCCTGTCAAAATTCAGGAATAATCACCTTGCAGTGGAGGAGTGATTACAGAGGGAAAGAGATGGCTCTGGGTAAGGATTGTCACACCCAGCTCCTGTGGTCTGTAGTAGGCTCCATAGGTTTGTAACACCCCATGCTTTGCATCCTGACTCATGGCTCTTTCTAGAGCAAGGCCAAAGTGCTATGAATTCTGTTCTGATGACCCTGTGATAAAATATGGCACATTCATCTGGGAAGTTAGACCCAGGATCTTTTAATCTGCTTCATCAGAATTTGACCCAGAATTAGGTATCTGTGCCCCTTTTAGTTATAAATAACTTGTTTGTTGCTTTTCTGCAAGTTGCAGTTGCATTTCTGTCAAATTTATCACGTTTTAACGGAAATAGATACTCATTTTACACTGGGCACTGGTACAGCCATCTTCCAGTCTGCCACCCATATAATTTGACCTTGAAGTCTTTGTTCAGACCCTAGTAGCAGATTGCTTAAGAGCAGCTTGATGATAAGCATATGAAGTGTTTAAAGGTGGGATGTGCAGAAACCACATTCTCAGGGTGAACTGTGACTGTGCTTTTTCATCTTGTTCATTTGTAATAACACTGTTTTCTTGTGCTGTCTTTTCATTTTCTGTAAGATTGCTCTTGGTCTTCCATTTTATTCTTTCAAAATGTGGAGTAAGCTTTTGGTTTTCTCTGCTGCGTGATTTGAAAATGAAGTACTTGGGGTTCCTAATACCCTTTCCTGTTTCCTTACACAGGTACCGAAGTGAGAAGGTGACAATCAGTTATGCAGAATATATTGCTTCTCGACAGCACTGTTTCCAGAATGGCACTCTTCATGCCCCGCCCCTCTACAATCATTACTCCTGACACACGGCTGCATGACCAGTCCCACCCCTCCGTGGCCGCAAATGGCTATGACATCATAGGAGCAGACGCCTCCTCTTCCTGGTCCAGTTACTTCTATTACTGCACCATTTTATGATGCTGGCTTCCGTTGCCAAGTCTGCCTCCAGCTGACTGAGGGGGGGGCGGGGTTATACTGAACGAAACAGAACTTGAGGGGCCCAAGCCTTATCTCAGCCTTTCCTCAATATGGGGTCCCGTTGGATTGGGGCTCCTCCATGACTAGTGAAAATTCCGTGTGGGTTCAGAAGACTTGGGCGTGCAGGTGCCGCTGCTGATTTGCTGCCTGTGTGTTGGCCACACAGTGGAAGCTGGAGCTGATGGTCCACGAAGGCTTTACCCCACACCCACCTGCAGCCTCCCCAGATCAAGTAGGTGTATTCCCCTGGCAGTCTGGGCAACGGAGACCAACAAGAAACATTTTTAGGTTGTTTTAAATTCCTTTTTTTAAACTTCCAGTTTATTGCGTACCAAGAGTTGATCACAACCTCCATGCTTCATAACTGGACGCCATGTTAGGGTCAAATGTGGGCACCATGAGTCCTTTGTGGCTCCTGGACAGAGACCCACGTCAAGATCGGAAGCCCTGTGGATGGCGTTGCAGATCTCATTGCTCAATTAGCCTCGAAGGTTTTAATTCTCATCCCACTCTCAGTTGGATTTTCTGGCACTCTTCCTGCATCGAGTCTTCTGGTGTTGAACAGAGCTGTGTGGTGTAGCCTGCGGAGGATGGATTTTAATTCTCAAATCCCACTCTCAGGGTGAACTGTGACTGTGCTTTTTCATCTTGTTCATTTGTAATAACACTGTTTTCTTGTGCTGTCTTTTCATTTTCTGTAAGATTGCTCTTGGTCTTCCATTTTATTCTTTCAAAATGTGGAGTAAGCTTTTGGTTTCTCTGCTGCGTGATTTGAAAATGAAGTACTTGGGGTTCCTAATACCCTTTCCTGTTTCCTTACACAGGTACCGAAGTGAGAAGGTGACAATCAGTTATGCAGAATATATTGCTTCTCGACAGCACTGTTTCCAGAATGGCACTCTTCATGCCCCGCCCCTCTACAATCATTACTCCTGACACACGGCTGCATGACCAGTCCCACCCCTCCGTGGCCGCAAATGGCTATGACATCATAGGAGCAGACGCCTCCTCTTCCTGGTCCAGTTACTTCTATTACTGCACCATTTTATGATGCTGGCTTCCGTTGCCAAGTCTGCCTCCAGCTGACTGAGGGGCGGGTCGGGGTTATACTGAACGACACAGAACTTGAGGGGCCCAAGCCTTATCTCAGCCTTTCCTCAATATGGGGTCCCGTTGGATTGGGGCTCCTCCATGACTAGTGAAAATTCCGTGTGGGTTCAGAAGACTTGGGCGTGCAGGTGCCGCTGCTGATTTGCTGCCTGTGTGTTGGCCACACAGTGGAAGCTGGAGCTGATGGTCCACGAAGGCTTTACCCCACACCCACCTGCAGCCTCCCCAGATCAAGTAGGTGTATTCCCCTGGCAGTCTGGGCAACGGAGACCAACAAGAAACATTTTTAGGTTGTTTTAAATTCCTTTTTTTAAACTTCCAGTTTATTGCGTACCAAGAGTTGATCACAACCTCCATGCTTCATAACTGGACGCCATGTTAGGGTCAAATGTGGGCACCATGAGTCCTTTGTGGCTCCTGGACAGAGACCCACGTCAAGATCGGAAGCCCTGTGGATGGCGTTGCAGATCTCATTGCTCAATTAGCCTCGAAGGTTTTAATTCTCATCCCACTCTCAGTTGGATTTTCTGGCACTCTTCCTGCATCGAGTCTTCTGGTGTTGAACAGAGCTGTGTGGTGTAGCCTGCGGAGGATGGACTGGGATGCCTGCAGGAGGCCCTGATGCATCACTGCAGCAGTGTCGAGGGAGAGACCTCTCCTTACCACCTGGCTACCTCACTCCTGTCCTGGTAGCAGTGCCTATAGCTGGGTCTAGGTTCTCAGAGATGTTCCAATAGGCGCTTGGGTTGGGCTCTGGAAGGACACATCATTATAGGAGAGAATCTAGGGTCTCCTAGCTGTTTCTCTTTTCAGGCAGACATCCTGAGAGACCTGTAAGCAGAGGAGTTCCATTTTCTGGTTTGCCTGTAAAAATGGGAAAACTGTTGCTGTTTCAGTCCTCTATGGTACTTTAGAACAAAGCTGTGTAATGAAACAAGGTGAATTTTTATCTTGCCTAACAGGCTGGGAACCTTCACCCCACCGTAGCAGAGTCCCAAATAGCTCATTTTATTCTAGGTCATTCATTCTTCCATGTGGCATATTTCCCTTTCCCATTCTTGCTGATTCCAAATAGCCGTCATCAAGTTTCTCCTCCCTCTTGCCTGTTCTTCACTCATATGGTGGCAGAGTTCATAGAATTTGGAGACTTGGAAGAGGCTTTGAAAACACTGTCACAGAGGCACTGCTGAAATGATTACAGGAAGAGGTGGCCAGTTGGAAGAAAGGACCCTACAGGTGATAACACTGGTTTTCAACAACATGCTTAGAGAACTCTTGAAGCGGATTGGGTGTCAACCCAGTGAGCACAGTGTTTTGATTTAATTTATTTTTAATGTTTATGTGGTAGTGGTGTGGCTTTCCGAAATGGGCATATATTCAAGTTAAAAGATCTTTTGAGTTTTCTTCTGCCAGGAACAGGAGAGGGGGAGCGGAGACACTCTTAAGGAATGACACCCATGTGCTCTTCCGAGGCAGAGCGGTCTCGTCTCAGATGGGTTAGGGTGAGCAGGTGTGCAAGGCACCATCCTCTGCTGTTGTTGAGTGTCTGGAATGTGCAAGGGAGGCGTGGGCCGACACCCAGATGTGAGGGCCAGGCTACAGCACTGTCCCACTGGTGGGCCACGCTCCCACATCCTGCCGCCTTTCCCTCACAGTGTTAATGAAGACAGGCTTCTGAAGATGAAGGAGTTGTTTCATGATTTCCTGCTGCTGAGAATAATAAATGTCTTGTTACAACAAATGTGACGACAGTTACTCTTAGGTGCCATGGATTGATGTCAGGGTGGTCAGCTCTGGATTAAACCACCCACCTCCAATTTGTACAACAGTATTGATACATAGGGCTACACTCATTACTGTTTAAGTCTTCTGTGTTAAAAGTTGTGTTTAATTTCTATAGTTTAAAAAAAAGTGAAAAAAATGGTGCTAAACTTTCACCCCTGAGCACGCTCAGTGAGACTGGTCATGCAAGCATTACAGTGCCATGCTCTTTCAAGCCTAGTTTTTCTTGTCGAAATGTTGCCCTATTTGTCTTCCCCAGTGTAGAGTATGTTTTTGTTTTTGTTTTAATTTTATTGAGGGTGGGGTAGAATACCTGCCATTTAAGAATAACGAAAGAAGATTTAAAACCCCAGGCAGGAGGTGGGCGAATCAGTGCACAAGAATCGGGCTTCAAAACGCCCAGGGTTTCCCCTTCTTGCTGATTCCAAATAGCCGTCATCAAGTTTCTCCTCCCTCTTGCCTGTTCTTCACTCATATGGTGGCAGAGTTCATAGAATTTGGAGACTTGGAAGAGGCTTTGAAAACACTGTCACAGAGGCACTGCTGAAATGATTACAGGAAGAGGTGGCCAGTTGGAAGAAAGGACCCTACAGGTGATAACACTGGTTTTCAACAACATGCTTAGAGAACTCTTGAAGCGGATTGGGTGTCAACCCAGTGAGCACAGTGTTTTGATTTAATTTATTTTTAATGTTTATGTGGTAGTGGTGTGGCTTTCCGAAATGGGCATATATTCAAGTTAAAAGATCTTTTGAGTTTTCTTCTGCCAGGAACAGGAGAGGGGCGGAGACACTCTTAAGGAATGACACCCATGTGCTCTTCCGAGGCAGAGCGGTCTCGTCTCAGATGGGTTAGGGTGAGCAGGTGTGCAAGGCACCATCCTCTGCTGTTGTTGAGTGTCTGGAATGTGCAAGGGAGGCGTGGGCCGACACCCAGATGTGAGGGCCAGGCTACAGCACTGTCCCACTGGTGGGCCACGCTCCCACATCCTGCCCCCTTTTCCCCTCACAGTGTTAATGAAGACAGGCTTCTGAAGATGAAGGAGTTGTTTCATGATTTCCTGCTGCTGAGAATAATAAATGTCTTGTTACAACAAATGTGACGACAGTTACTCTTAGGTGCCATGGATTGATGTCAGGGTGGTCAGCTCTGGATTAAACCACCCACCTCCAATTTGTACAACAGTATTGATACATAGGGCTACACTCATTACTGTTTAAGTCTTCTGTGTTAAAAGTTGTGTTTAATTTCTATAGTTTAAAAAAAAGTGAAAAAAATGGTGCTAAACTTTCACCCCTGAGCACGCTCAGTGAGACTGGTCATGCAAGCATTACAGTGCCATGCTCTTTCAAGCCTAGTTTTTCTTGTCGAAATGTTGCCCTATTTGTCTTCCCCAGTGTAGAGTATGTTTTTGTTTTTGTTTTAATTTTATTGAGGGTGGGGTAGAATACCTGCCATTTAAGAATAACGAACAGAAGATTTAAAAACCCCAGGCAGGAGGTGGGGGCGGAATCAGTGCACAAGAATCGGGCTTCAGCCCAGCACATGCTGCAGTGGGCTCAGTGGTTTTTGGAGTGGAGAAGCCTTACTCCCTGCACATTCCCTATGCTCCCATCCAAGTCCAGCAGTGGAGACACTTGAGTTCCTCTTACCTGGGCAAGGGGACTCGGGTCGACCAAGGAAAACTGGCCCCATGAGGAATGGCACTCAGTGTTTGTCCTGAGGGGAGCCTAGTCAGGAAGTGGTCTGGAAATAAAGTCATGGTCACCTCATGAAGATGTGTGGCAGGTGGCTCTCAGGAAAAAAAGTCTGGATCATCCATGTGGCAGCTTTGCATAGAGAAATGACAGCTCCAAACTGGACCTGACCTGCCTTCCATGTGCTTGACCAAAGCAGTGATGAGGGTGGCCAGTACATGTGGGGTGAGTGGGAGGTTTAAAGAGAAGGGAATGTTTCTGCTTGGTGTTTCCGTTGTCCTTGGGCTGCTCAAGCTGAAGAGTAGCCACTTTTTTCCAAGGGACCAGCCCATCTTGGCTGGTTTGGTTCGGAGTTTGTTTCACCCCTAGCTGTGAGTGCCTTTTGGTCTGGAAAGTTGGCTTGTCTCATAATACCCACAGCTAGGACATTCTCTGTAATTCTGAATTGTCCTTGTTCTACATAAACTAAAAGAGAATGTCTTTGATCACTAGAGTTTGTCGGTGTTGGATTGTTTCCACTGTGAGGTTCTTAAACTTCTTTGCTTCGTAATATTAAAGCAACTCATGTTAGAGACCATTTCAACATGAAAGGTTTGTAGTTGAGACATTACATATATTTTACATTTACTAAAAAGTTTAAAAAATTTGTTTAATTTCTATAGTTTAAAAAGTGAAAATGGTGCTAAACTTTCACCCCTGAGCACGCTCAGTGAGACTGGTCATGCAAGCATTACAGTGCCATGCTCTTTCAAGCCTAGTTTTTCTTGTCGAAATGTTGCCCTATTTGTCTTCCCCAGTGTAGAGTATGTTTTTGTTTTTGTTTTAATTTTATTGAGGGTGGGGTAGAATACCTGCCATTTAAGAATAACGAATAGAAGATTTAAAAACCCCAGGCAGGAGGTGGGGGCGGAATCAGTGCACAAGAATCGGGCTTCAGCCCAGCACATGCTGCAGTGGGCTCAGTGGTTTTTGGAGTGGAGAAGCCTTACTCCCTGCACATTCCCTATGCTCCCATCCAAGTCCAGCAGTGGAGACACTTGAGTTCCTCTTACCTGGGCAAGGGGACTCGGGTCGACCAAGGAAAACTGGCCCCATGAGGAATGGCACTCAGTGTTTGTCCTGAGGGGAGCCTAGTCAGGAAGTGGTCTGGAAATAAAGTCATGGTCACCTCATGAAGATGTGTGGCAGGTGGCTCTCAGGAAAAAAAGTCTGGATCATCCATGTGGCAGCTTTGCATAGAGAAATGACAGCTCCAAACTGGACCTGACCTGCCTTCCATGTGCTTGACCAAAGCAGTGATGAGGGTGGCCAGTACATGTGGGGTGAGTGGGAGGTTTAAAGAGAAGGGAATGTTTCTGCTTGGTGTTTCCGTTGTCCTTGGGCTGCTCAAGCTGAAGAGTAGCCACTTTTTTCCAAGGGACCAGCCCATCTTGGCTGGTTTGGTTCGGAGTTTGTTTCACCCCTAGCTGTGAGTGCCTTTTGGTCTGGAAAGTTGGCTTGTCTCATAATACCCACAGCTAGGACATTCTCTGTAATTCTGAATTGTCCTTGTTCTACATAAACTAAAAGAGAATGTCTTTGATCACTAGAGTTTGTCGGTGTTGGATTGTTTCCACTGTGAGGTTCTTAAACTTCTTTGCTTCGTAATATTAAAGCAACTCATGTTAGAGACCATTTCAACATGAAAGGTTTGTAGTTGAGACATTACATATATTTTATTGTTTATAAAAAAATCATCTATACAGAAGTCCTGGGTGTTAATTTTAATATTTGCACAAGATCTGTTTTCCATAATATGTTAACACCTACAATTTCACTAACTGTTGATGTTATTTTCTATTGAGATTCTGGAACCTAGGGAGCTATCTGTTTTTGTTTATTTTCATTCTTATTTCCCTGAAGCAAGAGACTTTGTATGGCCTTCAGTGCAAAGACTTTAGACCAATTCTTTGTATTACACTTGGTTGCCTCTTGGCTATATAACTTCTGAGTGCAAATCATTGAACTCTTTAACAAAGTATTGTAGAGAATAAATCATAATGGGTTAAAAACTGTTCTTTGTCCTGTCTTTTTTTGAAGAGGATATAGTAGCAATAGTCATTTTTTAATGACAGTCAACCAGATCATGTTTATTCAGCCTGCATGTTTTTTTGTGGTGTACATAATCCCCGATAACCTTGCACTTTCATACTTTCTGTGGATGGTAGCAATACCACAGGTGTTTTAGAGCCAAAGCTTCTGAACTAAGGTTCATAGGTCTCATGAGGTTTTCCAGGGAAACCCCTCTCAGCTTTCTGAACTTGCCCAGAAAGCTAAAACCTGAAGAGGAAGTGGAGGGGCCGGGGCTGGGGGATGCTAAAATTTAAGTTATCATTTGGTGAGGTTAATTAACCCAACAATGCACCTGGGACATTGGTGTGGTCTGACCTAAAGGCACATGTTTCTTTTTTTCTTTTTTAAAGATTTATTTATTTATTTATTTTGGCGGGGATCAGGTTGGGGAGGGAGGGGAGCTGGCAGGCCACTTCTATTGGTCTTTCATTTCTCTATTTTCATCCATCTTCATTCTTTGGCTCCTGTGGGCCTCCCATCGCGGTGGCCTCTGTTGTTGCAGAGCACTGGCTCTGGGCGCACGCGCTTCAGAGCTCTGGCTCGGTAATTGGACACATCGGTCCAGCCGCTCCGCGGCACATGGGATCTTCCCAGGCCAGGGATCGAACCGGCGCCCCTTGCACTGCAAGACGGTGTCCTTACCCACTGGACCACCAGGGGAAGCCCCAAGGCACATGTTTCTTAGTTTTGAATGGCCCAGAAAGAATAAGGTGTGTTTGGAGAAAATGGCAAGGAATAATTCTTCAAATTTTACCTTCATATACTGATCTTGTTAGTCTTGAATCTAACATCTTGTTAGTCTTGAATCTAATAACTGATCTAGTTAGGTTGAAAGGACTACAAGGATGTCAGTTTTAAGACAGCCAGATCTGAAGCCCTTATATTTGGCCACAGGTGTACATTATCAGGGTTAGATGATAATTTTGGAAATAGATTGCAACAACTTGTTAAACAGAATGGTAATAACTCTGGAATGTGTGAGAGGATCTCTGTTCCCTTCGAGAGGAATTGTGTTCCTTCAAGAGAAACACCAGTTCTAGACAGTATTTCATATTTGTAGTACCACCTGTAGTTGAGCATCATAGAAATCCACGTCTTTTGTTGTTGTTTTGTTTTTTGGTGCTAGTAAAATACTACATAAAACTTGCCATTTTTGAGCAATGTTAACCAAGTCATGTGGTTCCTATGAGGATAGAGGAGATGCTCTAAATGTGCTTCCAGATAAATCTAGAGTCTGATAGTTTTTGGTGTACTAGGCCCCCGTATGGTAGCAATACCACAGGTGTTTTAGAGCCAAAGCTTCTGAACTAAGGTTCATAGGTCTCATGAGGTTTTCCAGGGAAACCCCTCTCAGCTTTCTGAACTTGCCCAGAAAGCTAAAACCTGAAGAGGAAGTGGAGGGGCCGGGGCTGGGGGATGCTAAAATTTAAGTTATCATTTGGTGAGGTTAATTAACCCAACAATGCACCTGGGACATTGGTGTGGTCTGACCTAAAGGCACATGTTTCTTTTTTTCTTTTTTAAAGATTTATTTATTTATTTATTTTGGCGGGGATCAGGTTGGGGAGGGAGGGGAGCTGGCAGGCCACTTCTATTGGTCTTTCATTTCTCTATTTTCATCCATCTTCATTCTTTGGCTCCTGTGGGCCTCCCATCGCGGTGGCCTCTGTTGTTGCAGAGCACTGGCTCTGGGCGCACGCGCTTCAGAGCTCTGGCTCGGTAATTGGACACATCGGTCCAGCCGCTCCGCGGCACATGGGATCTTCCCAGGCCAGGGATCGAACCGGCGCCCCTTGCACTGCAAGACGGTGTCCTTACCCACTGGACCACCAGGGGAAGCCCCAAGGCACATGTTTCTTAGTTTTGAATGGCCCAGAAAGAATAAGGTGTGTTTGGAGAAAATGGCAAGGAATAATTCTTCAAATTTTACCTTCATATACTGATCTTGTTAGTCTTGAATCTAACATCTTGTTAGTCTTGAATCTAATAACTGATCTAGTTAGGTTGAAAGGACTCGCAAGGATGTCAGTTTTTAAGACAGCCAGATCTGAAGCCCTTATATTTGGCCACAGGTGTACATTATCAGGGTTAGATGATAATTTTGGAAATAGATTGCAACAACTTGTTAAACAGAATGGTAATAACTCTGGAATGTGTGAGAGGATCTCTGTTCCCTTCGAGAGGAATTGTGTTCCTTCAAGAGAAACACCAGTTCTAGACAGTATTTCATATTTGTAGTACCACCTGTAGTTGAGCATCATAGAAATCCACGTCTTTTGTTGTTGTTTTGTTTTTTGGTGCTAGTAAAATACTACATAAAACTTGCCATTTTTGAGCAATGTTAACCAAGTCATGTGGTTCCTATGAGGATAGAGGAGATGCTCTAAATGTGCTTCCAGATAAATCTAGGGTCTGTGACCTTGGCTTGAATATTTTCCTTTGAGGCACTCACCAGGCTGGCCGAAGAACTGGACTCTGAGCCAATAACGTACAAAGAACCACGGTAGCTCTTGAGGAACTTCATGATGTCTTTCTGTGTATCCTTGTATGTCTCTTGCCACTTTCTTTTATGATGGAAGATAAATTCAGGTCTTGCACCTGCTACTCTTAGTGAGCTCCTTTTGGGGACAGCTCTAGGACTGATTCATCTTTTTAACCTCAGGGCCTTGCACTTATGTGTTTAAAATGGTTTCCTGAATGAAAATGTGAACAAATCAGCCTGTGAAAGGTCAGTGTGTTCTCTCTCCTCGTGTTGACTTCTCTCCCGCTGGGTGTTGGGTATATGTCTAGCGCTGGGGCCAGCACAATGTGCAAAGGCCTGTTGGATGGGTAGATAGGAGAAAGGGGCCTACAAATGAGTTCAGGACTGTCTCACACGCAGACTCCTTGGGACATTGGTCCCCTCTAATGAACCGTGTAGGAAAGCACTCGGAAGCAGTAATAAGCTCTGCCAGTGCCATGTAACTTCCCGTTAATTCACCTGATACATTTCTTCTGGAAAAGCAAGGCACATTAACTTGGTGAAAATGACATTTATTAACCAAAGGAATAAAGGTAGAATATCCTTGTCTGGTACTATTTTCATTCATTTTTTTGTGTGTGAACAAAGTTTATATACCAAAACATGGTTCAATCCTGAGCCAAGCAGTGCACTATGATTATTTCCTTCATAGTACAACCATCTGTTTTCTCTCGAGTTGGAAACAAAATCATTTTTCATTTGCTTACTTTTCTAAGTATCATCCAAATGTTCCAACAGGCTTCTCAATATCACTACCCACATGTATAGAAGTACTGGGAAAAAATCCACTACAAATCAAACATTTTAAATGCTTTGAGGCATTGGGAGAAGTTACATTGTGTGTCACTTACCCAGCCTCCCATCAACCAGAGTTCCTTGGGTCGGTCAGCGTGTTCCTGCATCTCTAATCCTTTCCCCGCGTCCCGGAAACTAGGTGTCCTCGTCCACAGTTCACAGGTGAGATAGCTGAGGTTCAGAAAGGCCTGGTGGCCAGTCCCTACGACGCCCGTCGAAGGGCGTACAGGAGACGAGAAGGAGGATTTCTCCCGCCGCGTCTAGCAAAGAGAGATTCCTGGCGCTCCGGGGGTCCGCCCGACCCCGAGCTCCTATGTTTTGCGTAGGAGGCCTTGTCAAGCCCCCGGCCCCGCCCACTCCGTCGTTGGCCCGCCCGCCCCCACTGGGGCCCCGCCTCGTCGCCAAGAAGACGCCCCTTCCGTGGCGGCGGCCCGAAAGCGCTTCCGCTTCCGGCGGCGTGAATGGTGCTTCTCGGAGAGGATGGCGGCAGGGGGAAGCGATCCGCGAGCTGGAGACGTAGAGGAGGACGCATCACAGCTCATCTTTCCAAAAGGTGCGGCCTGGGCAGGCGTGGCGAAAGACAGGGAAGAGGTGGGTGCGGGCCAGCTGGGCAAGTTACCGTGGGAACTGGCCAGCAGAGTCCACACCGGCAGCCCTCGAATCCCGGGCGCCCAACTCCACATCGCCCCGGGCGGCCACTTGCTCCTGTTTTAAGTTGTTTTTCCGATGAACTGGGAAATACTGGACGGTTGTGTAAAAGATGTAGCCGGCACTAAAGGGGTAATGACAGATTTTAATCGTTAATATACTATTGCAATAGGGAAGCGGGTTAAGCGTGAACTCATCTAAACTTCGTTTTGTACAAAGGTGACCGGGCGTTTTAAAGGGAGAATGAAGGAACAGGGAGAGGTGTAAGCAGGGGCTCAGAGTCAGGGAAGTGAAATATTAGGAGAGACTTGGGTGCGGGGGTGCCGTTCCATCTGAAGCCTATTTGGATTTGTTAACTGATGGTTACGGGATTAGTCTCCAGCCTCTCACAACCCTCGCCCTGGGCCGAGACAAGGGCCCAGACAAATTATTTTGGCAACCTTCAGTTTCCACAAGCAGTCACCGTGAAGGACCTTGAGCTGTAAGAATCGTTTTAGTGTTTTCTTCAAGCTTTTGTGGAACACAAAGAAGAGGATGCACGGGAGCCTGGCCAGAGTTTGGTCTATGAGAAAATCTTTGTCACATTTTGCTATCAGAGAATTTCCTCTGTGCTGTGTGATGGACTTAATTTGTAATTTTTAAAAAAAGTAGAAAGCTTAAGATTTAACAGGTACTGAAAAACACGAAGTAAGTGAACAACAACAAAGTGAGGAAAACAGATAAATAGTTTAGTACTTATCCTTCCAAACTATGCTTATTTATACACTTATAATGCACTTTGTACCCTTATAATATACACTTCTACCCTTCATGCTTTGCAAGAATAGGATTATGCTACAGAAATCATACAGCTTCTTAAAAAAATGATGATAAATCGTGTAGGAGTCTTCTGTTCTTTTAAAGGATTAGATAGTACTTAATGGGTGGTTGTCGTTGTTCAGTCACCAAGTTGTTGTGTCTGACTCTTTGGAGACCCCTTGGACAGTAGCCCACCAGGCTCCTCTGTCCGTGGAATCGCCCAGGCAAGAATACTGGAGTAGGTTGCCATTTCCTTCTCCAGGGATCGGACCCTGGTCTTCTGTATTGGCAGGCAGATTCTCTGCCACTGAGCCACCAGGGAGGCCCACTTAATGATTGCACCATAATTCTATTTATTGATTGATAGACATTGAAATTGCTTCCAGTATTGGTAGTATTTCATACACTCAGGGAATACTTCCAAAGGTAGCTTCATGGACGTTTTAGGCACAAGGGACATGTTTGTTTTCTTTTTTAAGGTGCAATAACCGAGAAGTAGTTGGTTTTCTTAATTTCATGATACGTTAAAACATTTTTTGGTATTTGGGTTTTGTCTCGGAGGTTTTTACTTAGGTGTTTTGTTTATTTGAACACTCCGTACAATGGTAAGATGTGAAGGCTTTGGGTTTTTGTAGGGTCAGAGATTTGCTGATAGTCACAAATGAACATTTAGAAGCTGGCTTTTGAAGAAGAATTTTCAGTTGACATTTATGCTTCTCACAAATAGAGTTTGAAACAGCTGAGACGCTTCTAAATTCAGAAGTTCATATGCTTCTTGAGCATCGAAAGCAACAGAATGAGAGCGCAGAGGATGAACAGGAACTTTCTGAGGTCTTCATGAAAACGTTAAACTACACAGCTCGTTTCAGTCGTTTCAAAAACAGAGAGACCATTGCCAGTGTCCGTAGGTGAGTGCTGAAAGAAAGTTCTCTTAATCCAAACTGTCAGGTATCGCAGTAGAATGCTGTCACCACCACCGTGCCTGCTCTTCCACACACACCCCACTACCGTATGGGCACCGTCTATATGATTGATGTGAGTAAAATAATGTCTTGGTCAAAATTTAAAAATACCTTGTAAGGCCTAAATCCTCCTTGCCTAGTTTTTCTGTGCCCCAATTCCTACTTACCTCCCTGTAGAGTGACTCCTGTCAGGAATTTGTTGTTAGGCCTCCAGAGCTTGTTCCGTGCATTCACATACATATGTGCCATAAACACATAGCTCTGCTGTGTTTTAAAGAAAGTGGGTTTATTTGTTATTCACCTGCTGTGTGCTAGAGATCTTGCTCTGTTTTTTAAAAAATGTCTGCCTACGTATTTAGTTAATCGACTGTGTTGCGTCTTCGTTGTAGCGCATCAGCTCTTTGTTGCCATGTGTGGCCTTCTCTCTAGCTGTGACTTGAGAGAAGGCTCTAGAGTACACAGCTCGGTAGATGGTTGGCAGGTGGGTTCAGTTGCCCTTTTTCATGTGAGATCTAGCTCCCCAACCTGAAATCGAACCCTTGCCCTTACAGTGGAACTGTCAAGTGTGGAGTCTTAACCACTGGACTGCCAGGGAATTCCCCTGCTTTATATTCATTAACATAGCAAGAGAGTCCAGGTGGTTAAGAATTCAATTCCAGTTCCCTACCTGGTCAGGGAACCCAGATCCCACATGCTGCATAGTGCAGCCAATAAATAAGTAAATTGGAATTATTCTTTTGGCTCTTTGCTTTACCTTTCAAATGGTGACTGGCTTTTAGCCTTTTTCCCCCTCAAAGGAATTGTTTCTCAAATGGAGTTGGATATACTCTGGGCAACAGTGAAGTACTGGGGCACACGGGAGGCCCCAGGGGAAGCAAGAGCAATTATAACGTGTCTCTGATTTTCCTTGAGGATGAACTTTATTTCATATGAATCAGATAGTTGAAGTTCTGATATAAATCAAGCCACTAGATAAGTCCATTTTATAAAGAGCGAAAGAAGGGTTTCTGTTAAAAATTCCAAAGTCGTTTCAAAACAGAGACATTGCCAGTGTCCGTGTGAGTGCTGAAAGAAAGTTCTCTTAATCCAAACTGTCAGGTATCGCAGTAGAATGCTGTCACCACCACCGTGCCTGCTCTTCCACACACCCCACTACCGTATGGGCACCGTCTGTATGATTGATGTGAGTAAAATAATGTCTTGGTCAAAATTTAAAAATACCTTGTAAGGCCTAAATCCTCCTTGCCTAGTTTTTCTGTGCCCCAATTCCTACTTACCTCCCTGTAGAGTGACTCCTGTCAGGAATTTGTTGTTAGGCCTCCAGAGCTTGTTCCGTGCATTCACATACATATGTGCCATAAACACATAGCTCTGCTGTGTTTTAAAGAAAGTGGGTTTATTTGTTATTCACCTGCTGTGTGCTAGAGATCTTGCTCTGTTTTTTAAAAAATGTCTGCCTACGTATTTAGTTAATCGACTGTGTTGCGTCTTCGTTGTAGCGCATCAGCTCTTTGTTGCCATGTGTGGCCTTCTCTCTAGCTGTGACTTGAGAGAAGGCTCTAGAGTACACAGCTCGGTAGATGGTTGGCAGGTGGGTTCAGTTGCCCTTTTGCATGTGAGATCTAGCTCCCCAACCTGAAATCGAACCCTTGCCCTTACAGTGGAACTGTCAAGTGTGGAGTCTTAACCACTGGACTGCCAGGGAATTCCCCTGCTTTATATTCATTAACATAGCAAGAGAGTCCAGGTGGTTAAGAATTCAATTCCAGTTCCCTACCTGGTCAGGGAACCCAGATCCCACATGCTGCATAGTGCAGCCAATAAATAAGTAAATTGGAATTATTCTTTTGGCTCTTTGCTTTACCTTTCAAATGGTGACTGGCTTTTAGCCTTTTTCCCCCTCAAAGGAATTGTTTCTCAAATGGAGTTGGATATACTCTGGGCAACAGTGAAGTACTGGGGCACACGGGAGGCCCCAGGGGAAGCAAGAGCAATTATAACGTGTCTCTGATTTTCCTTGAGGATGAACTTTATTTCATATGAATCAGATAGTTGAAGTTCTGATATAAATCAAGCCACTAGATAAGTCCATTTTTATAAACTGGGTAGCATCTCTTTCTTTTTTTTTTTTTTTTTAATTTTATTTATCTTTTGGGGGTGGGGTGGGGAGGGAGGGGGATGGGCGGGCCACTTCTATTGGTCTTTCATTTCTCTATTTTCATCCATCTTTGTTCTTTGGCTCCTGTGGGCCTCCCATCACGGTGGCCTCTGTCGTCCAAGAGCGCTGGCTCTAGGCGCACGCGCGCCAGAGCTCCGGCTCGGCAATTGGACACATCGGTCCAGCCGTTCCACTGCACGTGGGATCTTCCCAAGCCAGGGATCGAACTGGCGCCCCTTGCACTGCAAGGCGGTGTCCTTACCCACTGGACCACCAGGGGAAGCCCACATCTCTTTCTTGAAGTATCAGTCTTGCTTGATGGTGAAGTGATTTAATACATTTCTACATTAAAACAGATACCAGCATATTGTGAAGAGAAACAAAAAATGTATATGAATTTTTGAATTAAATCATGAGACTTAAACCCTTAGAATTTCAGAAAGTCATCTGCACCCATGCCCCCAGGCTGCCTGGGGATGCTTGTTTCCTCCACTCTTAAGAAAATGTTTGAGAGTCCTAAGGAAAAGCAGGTGGGCCACAAATATGTATATATGTAGATTTTCTTCAGAGAGATATTTATAATAGCCAAAAGCGAAAAACAACCTATATGTTCAACAGTAATTAAATAAATTGTGGTAAATCCATTTGATGGACTCCTATGTTGTCATAAGAAATTATGATAGAAAATGAAATTGAAGGATGTTCACATAAGTTAAATGTGCAAGAGAAAGTTCTGTGGTGGTCCAGTGGTTATGACTTGATGCTTCCATTGCAGCAGTTCAGCTCAGTCCCTGGTCAGGGAACTGAGATCCATAAGCTGTTCTGGTGCAGCAAGAAAAAAAACTTAAAAGTTTTTAAAGTGTGAGTATATACATGGGGAACAGATTTATATAAAACTCCTGACTGGTGGACCAAAAGGATGACGAATAAATGAAGGCAGACTTAAGCATTCATGAATAAACGAATACTTTAAAAATGTAATTTCAGGCTTCCCTAGTGGTCCAGTGGGTAGAGAGTCTGCCTTGCAGTGCAGGGGGCACCGGTTCGATCCCTGGTCCGGAAGATCCCGGAGTACGGCTGGGCTGGTGTGTCCAATTACGAGCCAGCGCCACAGAGCACATGTGCTCAGAGCTGGTGCCCTGCAATGAATGAGGCCACTGCGATGGGAGGCCCACACATGCCAAAGAATAAAGATGGATGAAAAATAAACGATGACTTCGAGGCCAAAAAAAAAAAAAACCTCTCAGATTTAAAAAAAATAAAAATAAAATTTCTCCTCAAATTAGTGTATTCTAAGTCCTCAAGGAAATTTATATATATCTGCCTGCCAGGCTTCTCTGTTGCTGGAATTTTCCAGGTGAGAGTAGTAGAGTGGGTTGCCATTTCATACTCCAGGGAATCTTCCTGACCCAAGGATCAAACCTGAGTCTTCTGCGTCTCTTGCATTAGCAGGCAGATTCTTTTATTACCACTGAGCCACATGGGAAGCCCATATGATGTATATATACATTCAAATATGCTCAAAACTTTGTAAGTGGGGTTTTGAGTGACAGTACATTCATTGCTATACCATCTTGAGCATCTGTTATTTTTGTGGCTGTTACCGTTATTCTGCTGATAAAGCTTAATTTGCCATATAATTCGATTAAGATGAGACGGTAATAGAGCATAGTGACTGAGGCCAGACACTGATTATCTAAATTCTACCAGTGAGTAGCACAGTCTGTATAACATGGTGCCAAGAAAAATACTTCCTCGGTGGTGAAAAATAAATAATAATGAATGGATGAATACCCCTTAAAATACCTTAAATTTATAAGAATTGTCAGGGGAAAAAAAAACTTTAAAAAGAAAAATAGGTCGGTTCTCTTTGAGCCGACCCGCTGTTCTAATAGCCCCGCTGTTCTAATAGCGTCGGTTCTCCTTTGAGCCCTCCTGCTGTTCTGGCAGCGTCTTCCATGCTGATTCTCCCTTAAACCAGCCCGCTGTACTTGCAGCGACTCTCCCTTCCCCCACTCTAATAAACTTTACTTTCCCCTCAAAAAAAAAAGAAAAAGAAAAGGAAATTTGCCCTGTAGATGTTAAAATACATTTAAAAAAATGACAATAATTAAGTGTGACAATTTGGCGTGAGAATAGATAGATCATTGAAACAGAATAGAAAATTCAGGAACAGATTCAAATTTATTTTATATGAGTCCAGCATATGGCAAAGGTGGCACTCTGTTAGTGGGAAAATATTTTAAAACAAAATGTTAACTCTGTATACCTTATATCAGACTAATTTCTGAAGAAATTAAGGACTTAAATGTAAACCATGATGCATAAAAGTACTATGTGATAACATGAGTGAATTTTGGCTGTGGTTAGTAGAGCTTTAAATGTGGAGAAATTTGATAGACTCTAGTTGGCTGTAAGCTTTGTGAGGGCAAGGACTTGATCATATTCATCCCTGTGTCATTTTCATTATGTGGAAAAAAGATTTGCAAAAATTCTTTAAGTTTTTTTAATCTTCCTGACCCAAGGATCAAACCTGAGTCTTCTGTCTCTTGCATTAGCAGGCAGATTCTTTTATTACCACTGAGCCACATGGGAAGCCCATATGATGTATATATACATTCAAATATGCTCAAAACTTTGTAAGTGGGGTTTTGAGTGACAGTACATTCATTGCTATACCATCTTGAGCATCTGTTATTTTTGTGGCTGTTACCGTTATTCTGCTGATAAAGCTTAATTTGCCATATAATTCGATTAAGATGAGACGGTAATAGAGCATAGTGACTGAGGCCAGACACTGATTATCTAAATTCTACCAGTGAGTAGCACAGTCTGTATAACATGGTGCCAAGAAAAATACTTCCTCGGTGGTGAAAAATAAATAATAATGAATGGATGAATACCCCTTAAAATACCTTAAATTTATAAGAATTGTCAGGGGAAAAAAAAACTTTAAAAAGAAAAATAGGTCGGTTCTCTTTGAGCCGACCCGCTGTTCTAATAGCCCCGCTGTTCTAATAGCGTCGGTTCTCCTTTGAGCCCTCCTGCTGTTCTGGCAGCGTCTTCCATGCTGATTCTCCCTTAAACCAGCCCGCTGTACTTGCAGCGACTCTCCCTTTCCCCACTCTAATAAACTTTACTTTCCCCTCAAAAAAAAAAGAAAAAGAAAAGGAAATTTGCCCTGTAGATGTTAAAATACATTTAAAAAAATGACAATAATTAAGTGTGACAATTTGGCGTGAGAATAGATAGATCATTGAAACAGAATAGAAAATTCAGGAACAGATTCAAATTTATTTTATATGAGTCCAGCATATGGCAAAGGTGGCACTCTGTTAGTGGGAAAATATTTTAAAACAAAATGTTAACTCTGTATACCTTATATCAGACTAATTTCTGAAGAAATTAAGGACTTAAATGTAAACCATGATGCATAAAAGTACTATGTGATAACATGAGTGAATTTTGGCTGTGGTTAGTAGAGCTTTAAATGTGGAGAAATTTGATAGACTCTAGTTGGCTGTAAGCTTTGTGAGGGCAAGGACTTGATCATATTCATCCCTGTGTCATTTTCATTATAGACACTAAATAAGCTTTACTTGAATAAGTAAATGAGTTTGCAATAAATTTCTTTAAGCTTCCCCTTTTCAAATAAAATGCCATACTTAAAGTATGGGTAAACTGGGAAAGTATTGATATCCTTAATGTTTAGGATTCTAAAATGTAAGAGAGGACACCCAGCTTATAAGAATGGACTTAGGTCAGTTCTCTTTGAGCTGACCCGCTGTTCTAGCAGCGTCTTCCATGCTGATTCTCCCTTAAACCGGCCTGCTGTACTGGCAGCGACTCTGCCTTTCCCCACTCTAATAAACTGTACTTTCGTCTCAAAAAAAAAAAAAGAAGAATGGGCTTAGTCTCTAATGACTCGATTATATCAGACCTTCAAGTGACTATCTAATCCATATGATATATTGTTCATCTTCAAGGAAATCAAAGAAATGCTAAAGTGGCTAAGTAGATTTAAAATGAATGGGAAACCCCTATGACTGGGGATTATGTATACCTATAAACAGGAAAACTCTGTAAAAACATATAACAGTAACTTCGCTGTACACCTGAAGCTAATGCAACATTGTAAAACAAATATATCCCAATTAAAAAAAAGAGAGAGAGAGAGAAATCAACCTGTGTCCCGCTACATGGGCAGGCAGATTCTTTACCCCATGAGCCACTTGGGAAGCCCTCTTTATTCACTACCCATTCCTCAGTGGGCCTGGGTCTTTGACTAATGCTTCTGAAGCCTCCCCAGTGACTATTTCTCTTGGAACCATTTGAGACCAAACCTCTCGCCTTTGGTGGTGGAAGTTGAAATGTGTCCCCTCAAAAGATGCTGAAGTCCGAATCCCCAGGACCTGTGAATGTGACTTTTTATGCAAATAGAATCTTTGCAGACAGGTCAGGATGAGGTCATATTCAGTTTAAGTGGATTCTAATCCACTATGACTGTTACCCTTATAAAAAGAGGATGACACCAAGATATACCATGTGACAATGCAAGCAGAGGATGGGTGACATGTTTATAAGCCAGGAAGCTCCAAGGATTGCCAGCGGCACCAGAACCTGAGAAACTGCAGGGAACAGCTTCCCCGCTAGAGCCTTCAGAAAGAGCGTGGCCCTGCAGCATCTTAAGTTCAGACTTGTGGCCTCCTGAATTGAGATAATAAATTTCTGTTGTTTTAAGCCAAAAAGCAAGCGAACAAAAGAATGGGAAATCTAATGTGAGAAGTAAGACAAATAGGCACCGTCTTTTATTGCTGGTGGAAGGTATACTGCTAAAGCTCTTTTAGGGCACTGTCTCAGAAGCCTTCCAGACAGTCGTGTCTTTTGACTGAATAATTCTGCTTCCAGAAATTTATCTTTAAAACACACAGTAATCAAATTCATAAAGAAGTATGCATTTACAGTGATTTTCAAAATGCTTTATTCAAAATGACGAATAATTAGAAACAGTAGAAATGTTGAACAGCAGGATATTTGCTACATAAATTAAGGTACAGCCTGTTGAATGCCAAGTCTAAGGTAAAGATATGTGTGTAGAACATGGAAGAAGGCAATGTATTCTTGAGTAAAAACAGGCCAGTTATAGAATAATATTTGTTATAATTTCTTTTTTCTTTTAATTTTGGAAAGAGGATCGCCGTGAAACTGCACTGGTTATTTATGGGGAGAGTTTCAGGTTGTTTTCCCATGTTGGGGTGATTTCTTTATTTTCTTTTTTGGTGTTTTTTCTTTTTTTTTTGTTGTTGTACAGACTTTACTAGATGCATGAACACAAACTAGTATAAAACTAGTACAGCAAAAATAGCAGTCTTCAAATTCTGCACAATGACAAAAGCGCAGGGATGGTTTTTTTTTTGGAGGGTGGGGAGGGAGGGGGATGGGCGGGCCATTTCTATTGGTCTTTCATTTCTCTTATTTTCATCTGTCTTTGTTCTTTGGCTCCTGTGGGCCTCCCATCGCGGTGGCCGCTGTTGTCGCAGAGCACCGGCTCTGGGCGCATGCGCGCCAGAGCTCCAGCTCGGTAATTGGACGCATTGGTCCAGCCGCTCCACGGCATGTGGGATCTTCCCAGGCCAGGGATGGAACTGGCGCCCCTTGCACTGCAAGGCGGTGTCCTTACCCACTGGACCAGCAGGGGAAGCCCAGGGACGGTTTTATCTTACTTTTTTTTACACGTGCCCACACAAGTTTGCACCGGGTAGTTTTTTTAAATAAGGGGTAAGAATGAGGCGGTGTCAAGAGAGTAACATGTAGAAACAAACAGGATTGCAAGCATTAGGAGCAAGTAAGTTTTTACTTCTTTTTTACAAATACACCAAAGAATCACGCAATGCTGCCAGCATTGGATGCAATCCTGGGCCACAGGTCTGCACATTCCTTTGCAACTGGTCCTGTGATGGCAGAACCTTTCATCTCGCCTTTATTGTTTACTATGACCCCCGCATTATCTTCAAAATAAAGAAACACACCATCTTTTCTCCGGTATGACTTTCGTTGTCGAATTACCACTGCTGGATGTACCTTCTTTCTGAGCTCTGGTTTGCCTTTCTTGACTGTGGCCATTACCATGTCCCCCACACCAGCAGCAGGAAGTCTATTCAGTCGTCCCTTGATCCCTTTCACAGAGATAATATATAGATTTTTGGCTCCCGTGTTGTCAGCACAGTTGATCACGGCTCCAACCGGAAGACCCAGGGAAATCCGGAATTTCGCCCCAGAGGACCCACCACGTCCTCGCTTCGACATGTTGCACGCCGGAAAAGGGCAGAAAGGCTTGGTGTTTTTTCTAAATGAGCACATGTTCACCTTACAACAAATCTCTCCATATACATACACACACCACATTATGAACCTCTGTCCATGTTAAGTTTTTCTTTACCAAATGAAAATAGCTTTATTAGGTGACAAAGAATTACAAAACAGAGTGAGTTTTTATTCTAAAAAAGATGTTTAGAATGGTATACTAAGATAGTAAGGTTGATTTTGTTTAGGTAGTGATAGGGTGACATTCGTTTTTCTGTATTTTCTCAACTTTGTATAATAACTAATAGACTTGTAATCAAGTGATAAGGATAGTAAATGTTTGCTTCTGATCAGATAATTAGGCGCTCACTGGCGGTCATGTTGT
Source organism: Tragulus kanchil (assembly GCA_022376925.1). Classification (NCBI taxonomy): domain Eukaryota; kingdom Metazoa; phylum Chordata; class Mammalia; order Artiodactyla; family Tragulidae; genus Tragulus; species Tragulus kanchil. The sequence goes on from JAIOJX010000026.1 coordinate 24,599,414, forward strand.
TAAAACAGTTGTTCCTGATCAGGGAACTGGCGCCTTGCACTGCAAGGCGGTGTCCTTACCCACTGGACCAGCAGGGAAGCCCAGGGACGGTTTATCTTACTTTTTAACGTGCCCACACAAGTTTGCACCGGGTAGTTTTTTTAAATAAGGGGTAAGAATGAGGCGGTGTCAAGAGAGTAACATGTAGAAACAAACAGGATTGCAAGCATTAGGAGCAAGTAAGTTTTTACTTCTTTTTTACAAATACACCAAAGAATCACGCAATGCTGCCAGCATTGGATGCAATCCTGGGCCACAGGTCTGCACATTCCTTTGCAACTGGTCCTGTGATGGCAGAACCTTTCATCTCGCCTTTATTGTTTACTATGACCCCCGCATTATCTTCAAAATAAAGAAACACACCATCTTTTCTCCGGTATGACTTTCGTTGTCGAATTACCACTGCTGGATGTACCTTCTTTCTGAGCTCTGGTTTGCCTTTCTTGACTGTGGCCATTACCATGTCCCCCACACCAGCAGCAGGAAGTCTATTCAGTCGTCCCTTGATCCCTTTCACAGAGATAATATATAGATTTTGGCTCCCGTGTTGTCAGCACAGTTGATCACGGCTCCAACCGGAAGACCCAGGGAAATCCGGAATTTCGCCCCAGAGGACCCACCACGTCCTCGCTTCGACATGTTGCACGCCGGAAAAGGGCAGAAAGGCTTGGTGTTTTTTCTAAATGAGCACATGTTCACCTTACAACAAATCTCTCCATATACATACACACACCACATTATGAACCTCTGTCCATGTTAAGTTTTTCTTTACCAAATGAAAATAGCTTTATTAGGTGACAAAGAATTACAAAACAGAGTGAGTTTTTATTCTAAAAAAGATGTTTAGAATGGTATACTAAGATAGTAAGGTTGATTTTGTTTAGGTAGTGATAGGGGTGACATTCGTTTTTCTGTATTTTCTCAACTTTGTATAATAACTAATAGACTTGTAATCAAGTGATAAGGATAGTAAATGTTTGCTTCTGATCAGATAATTAGGCGCTCACTGGCGGTCATGTTGTTAAAACAGGTTAGATTCCTGATCAGGGAACTAAGGACCTACATGCCATGCAGTGTGGCAAAAATAAAAATTTAAAAATAAGTCCTTTCTGAAACCAGATTTACCATGGACAACCTTTATTTTAAGAAGTAGGATTTCCCCAGTGGTTCAATGGTTAAGAGTCACACCGGTTTGATCCCTGGCCTGAGAAGATTCCACATGCCCTGGACATGATCTCATGTGCCACAACTATTGAGCCTGTCCTCTGGAGCCCATATGTATGAGAATCCAGGATATGATTTATATTAATGGTGTTCTTTTTCTACAGTTTGAACTACAAGTACATTTAAAGTAGATGCAGTTCATACACAGATTGGTACAAAATAAGATATGCCTGTATTTATTTTTTAGATACATTGAAAAGAGAATTGGGAGCCCGTGCTGCTTCTACTACAGAGGACCCGGGTTTGATCCCTAGTCAAGGAACTAAGGCCCTGCAAGCCATTCAGTGTGACCAAAAATAAAGTTAAATAAAATTTTTTTAAAGAGAATTTCTTCCAGGTTAGAATGCCTAGTAGATTGGGGACATGTGTTAGACATAAAATTAATAATAAAGGAAGCGAAGAACGTCAGTAGGAAGAACAGAAAGCAACAAAATAAATTCCAGGGGAAAGGTGGTATAGTCTTCCAGGTAGAGCATTTTATCATAAATTTTCATCACAAGGATCCTGTGCTTTGGTGGGCTCAAACTACTTGTATTGTCTCTGACTGATGGCATCATAGCTTCCTGTTCTTTAGGAAGAGGAACAGGAAGTGATTTGAAAGTGAGATTTTTGCATCAAACCTAATCATAATGGAAAGATTGCAAGTTCTTTACATTTTTCTGTTCCTTGCTAGCTACAGTTGACCCCCTTTTTCCTATTCATCCTTTTGTTTGTTTTGATTTTCTCCCCTGTGATCAGCTTGCTACTCCAGAAGAAGCTTCATAAGTTTGAGCTGGCCTGTCTAGCCAACCTTTGTCCAGAGACTGCTGAGGAGTCCAAGGCTCTGATCCCAAGGTTAGGATTACATCTGAAAAGTTTTGTGTATGTTGGATAAATTCCTACAGTAGAATTACTGTGTTTAAAAGCTGTGTGATACCTGGATATCAACAATATACAGGGCTGGCCAAAAAGTTATCTTTTTTGAGCAGAGAACTGCTCCAGGTGCTTTTACTGTCTTCTAGGGAATTGAAATTTTTTCTATTAATAGAATTTTGTATAGACTGAAATAAATGGAAATCTGAAGTTGCAGTGTCTGGTGAATCAGAACTTCCCAGCCAAGCTGTGACAGTTTTTGCCTGGTTTTTCTTGGAAACACATGGGCTTGCTGTATTCTGATGGAAGGTTATGCATTTTCTGTTAACTAATTCCCAATGCTTTTTGTCAAGTGCTGCTTTCAGTTGATCTCCTTGGGAGCAATGTTGAAACCAATTGTTTGGTTTTCCAGAAAAAGCTCCTAGCAGAGGACTCCCTTCCAGTCATGCCATACACACATCACTTCTTGGCGTGAAGACTGGCCTTGGATGTGGTTGCTGGTGGTTCCTTTTACTTGCCCCACCATCTCTTCCCTTCTGCATTATTGTACAGTATCCACTTTCATTTCCTTTTACTTTGTTTTAAAAATGAAATGTTTCATTACATTGAAGTAGAGAATTGCATAAGGAAATACAGTTAAGAAGGGGTTTTTTTGCTTCACAGACTAGAACCCAAACATGAAAGCAGACAAGATACCTAAGCTGGTGCAAGTGGTTTTCAGGGCTTGATTCATATATTTTGAGTATGTCAGCTATTCCTGCATGGTAGAACATTGATTGTTTTCTCACTTAATGTCTTCATTTCTTTGCTGTCATCTTCAATTGATCGGTCTAACCATGGAGCATCATCCAGCGAGAACTTTCCAGCGAAGAATTTCACAAACCACTTTTGACAGGTTCAGTCATCTACAGCGCCTTCTCCATACACTGCACAAATCTTTTTTTTTTTGCATTTCAGTTATGTTTTTTCATTTCTTGAAATAAAGCCCATAATATGCAGAAAATACTGCTCTTTCTCCTTCCATCTTCAGTATTAAAATGGCTGCACAAAAATTCACCAATTTTGATCAGTTTTATTTTTTTAATTCACGGTGGTGTGACAGCTGTCACAATACAGTCTGGCAAAATTGTTTTGAATGGAGTTACAGACACCCAAGAGCTACTAGAGCCATTGAAGGAAACAACCAAATATTTTGGCCATCCCAGTAGAGTGAGTGCCTTTATAATGAGATGGATGGTTTTATAGCATACAAGTTATTGGCAAAAATGGGATACAGCCGAAGCACTGGCACACCGATGACAGGAGCACAAATTAATATAGTCACTTTGGAGAATAATTTGGCTATCTCCAGTATAGTTAAATATAAGTATACCCTGTGACCCCAAAATTCATTCCTGGGTATGTGTCCTAAAAGCAGTTTAAACATAGTTTAAAAAGAGACATGTATACCAGTGTATATTGGTGCATTATCAGTGATAGCAGGAATTTGACCACAGTCTTCAGTTTGCAAAACTGGATAAATAAATCTTTGTGTAGTCATTGCCATGTCTGTTATAAAGCAGTAAAAACAAAAAACAAACAAAAATACTGCAGAACAATACAGCTGTACAGCACTGTTTCTTATAGTTTAAAAATTGCTGTGTATCGCTTATAGATACATTTATATATATAGTAGTACGTATAAAAACATGGAGAGATAGTAAACACCAAGTTTAGGATGGTGGTTACTCCTAAGGAAGAAAGAGATGATATTGAAATAGGGAGGTACATGCAGAGCCATTGATTTGTGTCTGTCATATTTATTAGTGAGTCAAGTAGAGGTAACTATGAAAATGAGCTTATTTTTCATACCTTTTATGTGCTTGAAATACCTGATAATGTTTTCAAAGGAAAGGGATAAAATTGAGTTGAGATGTAAAGACGTCAACGTTTAGAAGTGATCAGAGAGGTGCGCCAGTGCTGCTGTAAGATGAGCACCCATGAAAAAACAGGGGAGAGCATTGTCCGTTGCTGTGACTCTCACTTCTTTTGGTTTTCTTCTTGTAGCCTGGAGGGGCGGTTTGAAGATGAGGAGCTGCAGCAGATTCTTGATGACATCCAGACCAAGCGCAGCTTTCAGTATTAATCTCCAGATTCCACTGCTGCTGGGGGAACCACATCACTTCCCCGGCACAGCACCCCTGACTGAGTCTGCAGCTGACTTTCCCCGAAATCCTATTGCAGAAGAACTTGGCCTTCATTTGGACAGAACAACCCAGTGCTTGGTCTTGGTTTAGGCTGCTGTTTCAAGCTTGACTCTCAGCCCATAGTGACCAGCATAACCATGGAGAAGCCTTGCAAGGGCTGCTCATGGCTGCCTGAGCTTGACTCTGGGAAGGAGGAGGCGGGGCTGGTGTGCATATAAGCTGCACTACTGACTGCCTCATGTCATAGTCTTGGCCCTTGTGTTATTTTGATTCCTAAGAATAATTTGGCTATCTCAGTATAGTTAAATATAAGTATACCCTGTGACCCCAAAATTCATTCCTGGGTATGTGTCCTAAAAGCAGTTTAAACATAGTTTAAAAAGAGACATGTATACCAGTGTATATTGGTGCATTATCAGTGATAGCAGGAATTTGACCACAGTCTTCAGTTTGCAAAACTGGATAAATAAATCTTTGTGTAGTCATTGCCATGTCTGTTATAAAGCAGTAAAAACAAAAAACAAACAAAAATACTGCAGAACAATACAGCTGTACAGCACTGTTTCTTATAGTTTAAAAATTGCTGTGTATCGCTTATAGATACATTTATATATATAGTAGTACGTATAAAAACATGGAGAGATAGTAAACACCAAGTTTAGGATGGTGGTTACTCCTAAGGAAGAAAGAGATGATATTGAAATAGGGAGGTACATGCAGAGCCATTGATTTGTGTCTGTCATATTTATTAGTGAGTCAAGTAGAGGTAACTATGAAAATGAGCTTATTTTTCATACCTTTTATGTGCTTGAAATACCTGATAATGTTTTCAAAGGAAAGGGATAAAATTGAGTTGAGATGTAAAGACGTCAACGTTTAGAAGTGATCAGAGAGGTGCGCCAGTGCTGCTGTAAGATGAGCACCCATGAAAAAACAGGGGAGAGCATTGTCCGTTGCTGTGACTCTCACTTCTTTTGGTTTTCTTCTTGTAGCCTGGAGGGGCGGTTTGAAGATGAGGAGCTGCAGCAGATTCTTGATGACATCCAGACCAAGCGCAGCTTTCAGTATTAATCTCCAGATTCCACTGCTGCTGGGGGAACCACATCACTTCCCCGGCACAGCACCCCTGACTGAGTCTGCAGCTGACTTTCCCCGAAATCCTATTGCAGAAGAACTTGGCCTTCATTTGGACAGAACAACCCAGTGCTTGGTCTTGGTTTAGGCTGCTGTTTCAAGCTTGACTCTCAGCCCATAGTGACCAGCATAACCATGGAGAAGCCTTGCAAGGGCTGCTCATGGCTGCCTGAGCTTGACTCTGGGAAGGAGGAGGCGGGGCTGGTGTGCATATAAGCTGCACTACTGACTGCCTCATGTCATAGTCTTGGCCCTTGTGTTATTTTGATTCCTAACGTTTTTACATTTTAATTTCAGTTTGTTCATGTTTTTTGAAGCTGTTCTAAAACATGTAAGACTAATACGGGAAGCTGTCTTACCTAAATGTAAAAGGAGGAATTAAACCACACCTTGTACCACTGTTTGAAATTCTTAAAGAGAGGATGTAGAGCCTTGCCCTCAATTGTGCTTAACCCAGGAGACAGGGAAGAGACTTTTGAGGAAAGTGGTTCCACCCAGGCTAACTGCAGAGTACTGAGGAACACACAGCCTTTTGATGGACAGGTCCTTAGCCTTTTTCTTGGATTCTTGTGGAATGTATATCTGGAGTAAGTGTTCTTAAAGCACTTACTTGGTCACTCCCAAATTCAGACTTTTTTCCTCTCCTAGGCCAGATGTGAAGGAATGAGCACTTTGTAGTATGATCGTATGGGACATCAGATCCAGTCCTCTGGCCTCCTGCTTAGCACCTGGTATTGTATGATGGGGCTGATGTGGAAGGACGGAGCCTCGGTCTGAGACTGGTTGCAGGGGGAACACTTTAAGAGCTAGCTGTCGTGGCTCTGAATTTTCTAAAGGGAAATATGCCTGTTTTCTTCACAGTTTGGGGGTTTTTCTTTGAAGCATTTGTTGGCCCCAAGTGAATTCATGATCTAAGGAAAAGGATGGGGTAAGAACAAAGTTGGCTTTAAAAGTCAAGGTCGTTTTATATCAGCCACTAAGGCAAAAATACAATTTTCTTATTTTTGTAAATTCTTTCAATTTCTGAAATGACATGGTCTTTAAGTCATGAATAAAGAAATATTTGAGGAAATACTCTTCCTCCTTGAGCAATTTCACTTCTTTGAGACTCACCAGTGTTAATTGTAAAGTGTGGATGATAATGTCTATTCCATAGATACTGAAATGGAATGATAAAATTATTAAAAAGAGCCTGTTGGTATCTGACATACACTATACCCCAGTACATTTTAGCTGTTATTAGTCAGCTTGCTTCATAGGAATTGGGACAATAATTTGGTAGCGTACCCACTTGATGCTGGTATCGGACTAAACAAACCAAACTGACTACTCCTTAAAGCCTGCAGAATTCTTTTTTTTTAAGAGTGACAGTTACATGGTTAGTGCCAAACAGTGGAAGAGAAAACAGGCCTGGGTGCAGACCCAGGCTGTACTCAGGCATGTGTGCTGTATGGCGGGAGCAGGGCCCCGCCACCATCGCCCCGGTGTTCCCCCTAACACTCTGAGGTGAGCCATCAGAGAATGTCAAACCCTGTAGAGCGCCTGGCGCATAGTTAGGCACTAATAAGTGGTAGGTAGAAAAGCAACCAGAGCAGATTTTAAAAACAACAGCTCTTATCAGGGGGATGGTGTGTAGAAGCAACCTCATGCTGTGTGACAGTGGAAGCCTGGGCTGTGCCTTCAGCTGGGCTGTTTCTCCAGTCCTGGACACCAGCTCACTGTGCCATCTGCTGTCAACCCTGCAGACTCTGATCATCTGTGAAACATCAAACTTGTATTGTTTACAAAAGCAGAATTCAGACAAATTGGAACAAAACAAAAATGTCATGTTGTCAAAGCCTCACTTCACTGGAAAGCTAAATTAACCAGGAAAGCTTTTCTGAAAGTTCTAGGCATTTTGTTTTTTTGAAAAATTTATTAAACATTAGTCTTAAAAAACAGCATTACTGGATGCAGCCTAAGGACAAGCTGTTCTTAATAAAAATGACTGTTCTTTGCTTATCTCTAGAACCACTGAGGCCCACACAGAGACCTGTGTATGAATAATTGCAGCTTATTCATAATAGCCCCAAACAGGAAACAGTCCTAATGTCCACCAGCAGGTGAATAGATCAACAAAATCTGATATAGCCATACAGTGGGTTAGCATTTAGCAATAAAAGGATGAACTAAAAAAATTAAAAACCTGAACCATTGAAATGCACAGGGTATGCCGGTGATATGACTATTTTCAGTTTCTTTAAAAAATTTAAACACAGAAAAGCTGAAAGTGCATTGATCGCACCTATGTGTTCCATCACCTACATTTAATATAATTTTTCATATTTGCTTTACTGTATTTTTACCCCAGTACATTTTAGCTGTTATTAGTCAGCTTGCTTCATAGGAATTGGGACAATAATTTGGTAGCGTACCCACTTGATGCTGGTATCGGACTAAACAAACCAAACTGACTACTCCTTAAAGCCTGCAGAATTCTTTTTTTTTAAGAGTGACAGTTACATGGTTAGTGCCAAACAGTGGAAGAGAAAACAGGCCTGGGTGCAGACCCAGGCTGTACTCAGGCATGTGTGCTGTATGGCGGGAGCAGGGCCCCGCCACCATCGCCCCGGTGTTCCCCCTAACACTCTGAGGTGAGCCATCAGAGAATGTCAAACCCTGTAGAGCGCCTGGCGCATAGTTAGGCACTAATAAGTGGTAGGTAGAAAAGCAACCAGAGCAGATTTTAAAACAACAGCTCTTATCAGGGGATGGTGTGTAGAAGCAACCTCATGCTGTGTGACAGTGGAAGCCTGGGCTGTGCCTTCAGCTGGACTGTTTCTCCAGTCCTGGACACCAGCTCACTGTGCCATCTGCTGTCAACCCTGCAGACTCTGATCATCTGTGAAACATCAAACTTGTATTGTTTACAAAAGCAGAATTCAGACAAATTGGAACAAAACAAAAATGTCATGTTGTCAAAGCCTCACTTCACTGGAAAGCTAAATTAACCAGGAAAGCTTTTCTGAAAGTTCTAGGCATTTTGTTTTTTTGAAAAATTTATTAAACATTAGTCTTAAAAAACAGCATTACTGGATGCAGCCTAAGGACAAGCTGTTCTTAATAAAAATGACTGTTCTTTGCTTATCTCTAGAACCACTGAGGCCCACACAGAGACCTGTGTATGAATAATTGCAGCTTATTCATAATAGCCCCAAACAGGAAACAGTCCTAATGTCCACCAGCAGGTGAATAGATCAACAAAATCTGATATAGCCATACAGTGGGTTAGCATTTAGCAATAAAAGGATGAACTAAAAAAATTAAAAACCTGAACCATTGAAATGCACAGGGTATGCCGGTGATATGACTATTTTTCAGTTTCTTTAAAAAAAATTTAAACACAGAAAAGCTGAAAGTGCATTGATCGCACCTATGTGTTCCATCACCTACATTTAATATAATGTTTGTCATATTTGCTTTACTGTATTTTTCTGGGAAACATTTGAAAGCAGCATGGCACTTCATTGAAAACAAGCATGCATTTGACCTTTTTTTTTTTGGCCACTTCTATTGGTCTTTCATTTATTTATCTTTGTTCTTTGGCCTGTGTGAGCCTCCCATCGCGGTGGCCTCTGTTGTCGCAGAGCACCGGCTCTGGGCATATGCGTTCCAGAGCTCCAGCTCAGTAGTTAGACACATCGATCCAGCCGCTCTGCGGCATGTGGGATCTTCCCAGGCCAGGGATCAAACCAGCGCCCCTTGCACTGCAAGGCGGTGTCCTTACCCACTGGACCACCAGGGAAGCCCAAGCATGCATTTTAAAATACACTTTGCTCTGTAGTATGCCTATTGCACTTAAAGGAACATCGAGAAGAATTTCCTGATACTTAATCCTCAGTTTAGATTTCTCCTGGAGAGAGTTCTGAATCAGAGGTCAGCCCCAATGCTGGTATAATTTAGTATATAAAATCAATCATCGTTAAGTATCTAAACTGACGTTTGCGAGAAATATCAAAGAAACACATGGGGCTGCTGCCAACAGTTTTCAAGTTGTTCAGTGAAAATACCTGTTTGCAACCTCTGAGTGAAAAATGGGCCTAAGCAGAGTGCAGATCCTGAACAGTCATCAGTGATGGATCCACAGATGGCTCTCCTGTCTCTTCTTTCAACAGCAGCAGGAGAGCAGTTTGGACTAAACACGCAGAATGCCTGTGACAGGGTGAAGGCAGGTCTGTCTGCTGCAGTCTCGCTCAGACTCAGTTATGTGCGCCTCGCTCCCTTTGCATGACACCATGGGGATGCTGAGTAGTAAGTGTTGGGTAAATACATTGCCTGCTTCCCGCATCACCCCGCCCTGTTGTCAGAGAGCAAGAATGTACTTGAAATAATTAGGTTGGAAGACAGGGCTTTGTCAGATGGTGCAGGTTGTCTTTAATTAAAAATTTAAATACTCACAGCACTTCCCTGGTGGTCCAATGGCTATGACACTTAATGCAGTGGGCCTGGGGTTGATCCCTGGTCGGGGAACTGGGTCCCACATGCTGCAACACAGATCCAGTGCAGCCAAAGCTTTTTTAAAAATTTAGTCACATGTAGCTAATGGACAACACAGCTCTTAGATCCTAACACAAATGTCCTGCAAACCATTGACAGTATTTCAGCAAGACTGACAATGCTCAAAGACAGTGGACTATTAATCCAAACGGGATCTCCAGAGTTTTGGAGTCTGAACAATGCTCACTGCCTCCCATCGCGGTGGCCTCTGTTGTCAGAGCACCGGCTCTGGGCATATCGTTCCAGAGCTCCAGCTCAGTAGTTAGACACATCGATCCAGCCGCTCTGCGGCATGTGGGATCTTCCCAGGCCAGGGATCAAACCAGCGCCCCTTGCACTGCAAGGCGGTGTCCTTACCCACTGGACCACCAGGGAAGCCCAAGCATGCATTTTAAAATACACTTTGCTCTGTAGTATGCCTATTGCACTTAAAGGAACATCGAGAAGAATTTCCTGATACTTAATCCTCAGTTTAGATTTCTCCTGGAGAGAGTTCTGAATCAGAGGTCAGCCCCAATGCTGGTATAATTTAGTATATAAAATCAATCATCGTTAAGTATCTAAACTGACGTTTGCGAGAAATATCAAAGAAACACATGGGGCTGCTGCCAACAGTTTTCAAGTTGTTCAGTGAAAATACCTGTTTGCAACCTCTGAGTGAAAAATGGGCCTAAGCAGAGTGCAGATCCTGAACAGTCATCAGTGATGGATCCACAGATGGCTCTCCTGTCTCTTCTTTCAACAGCAGCAGGAGAGCAGTTTGGACTAAACACGCAGAATGCCTGTGACAGGGTGAAGGCAGGTCTGTCTGCTGCAGTCTCGCTCAGACTCAGTTATGTGCGCCTCGCTCCCTTTGCATGACACCATGGGGATGCTGAGTAGTAAGTGTTGGGTAAATACATTGCCTGCTTCCCGCATCACCCCGCCCTGTTGTCAGAGAGCAAGAATGTACTTGAAATAATTAGGTTGGAAGACAGGGCTTTGTCAGATGGTGCAGGTTGTCTTTAATTAAAAATTTAAATACTCACAGCACTTCCCTGGTGGTCCAATGGCTATGACACTTAATGCAGTGGGCCTGGGGTTGATCCCTGGTCGGGGAACTGGGTCCCACATGCTGCAACACAGATCCAGTGCAGCCAAAGCTTTTTTAAAAATTTAGTCACATGTAGCTAATGGACAACACAGCTCTTAGATCCTAACACAAATGTCCTGCAAACCATTGACAGTATTTCAGCAAGACTGACAATGCTCAAAACAGTAACAGTGGACTATTAATCCAAACGGGATCTCCAGAGTTTTGGAGTCTATGGATATATATCATTTTCTATGCATCACTGACTCCAATTTTTGTGTATAGTACAAATTGTATTTTTAAAAATCAGCCTCTTTAGTACTAATACTAAGGGACAAAATTATGAAGGCTGATTTAAGGAAACATTTGGGAATAGTGAAAATATTACCTCATCTTATGGTGAGAATCTCCTTCCTAATTAATTCTGCCTTTCAATAGGATGATAACATATATGTTGAATTTAAAAAGCAAAACTCCATGATTTGTTACTTTTGAAGGCTCCTGGTATTTAAATTTTATGATTCTACTAATAAATGTGGTTCAGGCACCAGATTCGCCCAGATTCAGATTGATGTCCTTTTAATTTCAGACCAACCTCTGTCTCCTGAACCATATCAACACCAGCGCATGGCCACACACATGTCCTAAATACATTCTCCTTGTTAATAGGGAACCTAACTGTTCTCCATGTTGAAAGGCATTTGAAGATGGAAGACATGTAAAAAGCAATACTTTCTAAACATAATGATAGAAATTAAAAAGATGAAAGACTTGGGGCTTCCCCTGGTGGTTCAGTGGATAAGGACACCACCTTGCAGTGCAAGGACTGCTGGTTCGATCCCTGGCCTGGGAAGATCCCACGTGCCGTGGAGCGGCTGGACTGATGTGTCCAGTCACCGAGCCGGAGCTCTGGAGCGCATGCGCCCAGAGCCGGTGCTCTGCGACAACAGACGCCACCGCGATGGGAGGCCCGCAGGAGCCAAAGAACAAAGACGATGAAAAATAGAGAAATGGAAGACCAATAGAAGTGGCCTGCCCACTCCCCTCCCTCCCCAACCCGACCCCCGCCCAAAATAAATAAATAAATAAATCTTTTTTAAAAAAAAAGATGAAAGACTTGATTACATAAAAATTTTAAGTTGTGTAACATCAGCAAAAAGGCAATTGAGAGACATAGTGAAGAAGACAAGCAAAAGGCAAAGATGTTTATAAAGAACTCTTAAAACTAAATTTAAGATATTAGGACCCCAGTTTCAGAAAGAACAAAGGATATAGACACAAATTACATTAGATTACCAAGTTAGTAGGGAAATGTGCACCGTAATTAGTTTTCAAAGATGTTTAAAATGATGTGACATTTGGGCTTCCCTGGTGTCCCAGTGGGTAAAGAGTCTGCCTTGAAGTGCAAGGGATGCCGGTTCGATCCCTGGCACGGGAGGATCCCATGTGCCGCAGAGCAGCTGGACCAATGTGTCCAACTACGAGCCAGCGCTCTGGAGTGCACGCGCCCAGAGCCGGTGCTCTGTGACAGGAGAGGCCACTGTGATGGGAGGCCCACACAGGCCAAAGAACAAAGATGGATGAAAAAAATAAATAAATGATAGACTAATTTTAAAAAGTGGCCAAAAATTTTAAAAAAAATGATGTGACATTTATCTCATTAAAAATGTACAATAGAACACCAGCTACCTACAGTGAGCAGCTTCTTTGTGTCAGGTACTGCTTTATACACATGAAGATACAGAAACAAGTTAGAACACCTGCTCTCAGAGTCTGAAGCCTCAGTGGGACAAATAGAAAGAAAATATACTTCCTGTTGTAAAGTCTTCACCCTCCTGAGTAATACAAGGACCACAAAATCATCCCCAAGTCGCTACCCACACATCTGTGCTGTTTTTGTCCAGGACCTTAGATTGCCTCTAGTTTTAATTACTCTCAACACACACACACATACACACAATGTTTTACTGTCAATGCAGAGATTTATCCACATTCTTAACAACTTAATTGCTCATCATTGACTCTCTGCATCCCTCTTTCCTCCTGGGTTAGCGTTCTTTTTCAAAAAGAAGTAGTTCTTTGAATAACAGTAAACATTCTTAGCCTTTCTTTAGCCAAGTATGTCCTTCACCCTCATTTTGAGTTGTGGTAGAATTCCATATTCTGCTAGACATTAACTCCAGGGTCCTTTGAGGATGCTTCTGACGGTCTCTGTTCCTCTAAATCATCTGTTGTTTCTAACTGTGTTTATGATTTCCTTCTTGGTTTTTTTGCTTGTATGTTTTACAATTTCACTTCAAGATGTCTAGGAAGGGATTCAGTTTTACTTCTTTGGAAATTCTGCTTCTGTCTGGGATCCACACCCTGTATAATGTGGGAAAGTTCTCAGTCGTTGCCACTTTTAATGGCAGCTTATTTGCCGTGCTCCTTCCTCTCTCCCTTTTTGTTTATTTTGGCCACACCATGTGGCTTGTGGGATCTTAGCTCCCTGACCATTGGCACTGGACTGTCTGGGAATTCCCCGCTGAGGTATTTTTGGAAAAAAAAAAAGCTTTATTGACGTAAAATTGGCATATGCTTATTTAAGGTCTATAAATTAATTTCCTAATTACTATATTCTTTAGTATATTCACAGAACTCTGAAGCCATCATAACAGTTAAGTGTGGAACATTCCATCATTTGAAAGAAAAACTTACCCCATTAATAGTCACTTCCCTTCCTCCTCCCGTTTCTACCCTCTTCAGTCCTGTCCTCCAAGTTCCTGTGACCTCCTTTTCTCATTGTGTCAGGGTTTTACTGCTTTATACACATGAAGATACAGAAACAAGTTAGAACACCTGCTCTCAGAGTCTGAAGCCTCAGTGGGACAAATAGAAAGAAAATATACTTCCTGTTGTAAAGTCTTCACCCTCCTGAGTAATACAAGGACCACAAAATCATCCCCAAGTCGCTACCCACACATCTGTGCTGTTTTTGTCCAGGACCTTAGATTGCCTCTAGTTTTAATTACTCTCAACACACACACACATACACACAATGTTTTACTGTCAATGCAGAGATTTATCCACATTCTTAACAACTTAATTGCTCATCATTGACTCTCTGCATCCCTCTTTCCTCCTGGGTTAGCGTTCTTTTCAAAAAGAAGTAGTTCTTTGAATAACAGTAAACATTCTTAGCCTTTCTTTAGCCAAGTATGTCCTTCACCCTCATTTTGAGTTGTGGTAGAATTCCATATTCTGCTAGACATTAACTCCAGGGTCCTTTGAGGATGCTTCTGACGGTCTCTGTTCCTCTAAATCATCTGTTGTTTCTAACTGTGTTTATGATTTCCTTCTTGGTTTTTTTGCTTGTATGTTTTACAATTTCACTTCAAGATGTCTAGGAAGGGATTCAGTTTTACTTCTTTGGAAATTCTGCTTCTGTCTGGGATCCACACCCTGTATAATGTGGGAAAGTTCTCAGTCGTTGCCACTTTTAATGGCAGCTTATTTGCCGTGCTCCTTCCTCTCTCCCTTTTTGTTTATTTTGGCCACACCATGTGGCTTGTGGGATCTTAGCTCCCTGACCATTGGCACTGGACTGTCTGGGAATTCCCCGCTGAGGTATTTTTGGAAAAAAAAAAAGCTTTATTGACGTAAAATTGGCATATGCTTATTTAAGGTCTATAAATTAATTTCCTAATTACTATATTCTTTAGTATATTCACAGAACTCTGAAGCCATCATAACAGTTAAGTGTGGAACATTCCATCATTTGAAAGAAAAACTTACCCCATTAATAGTCACTTCCCTTCCTCCTCCCGTACTTCTACCCTCTTCAGTCCTGTCCTCCAAGTTCTTACTTCAGTGACTGTAGTGTTCTACTTCATAATTTGCAACCTGATGCTGTCCAAATCATCTTGTTCTTTTTTCCATAATTATATTCTCTTTCAGACTGTTTATCTTAAGTTCTTGTTCTCTATTTCTTTGGTAATTATTTTGCCCTTTAAAGGGAAAATGTGTCTGAGTTGTGGACATGTTTTTACAGAGGGATCTGCAGGTCTCCTAGGCTTGTAGTATCAATGGCCTTAGAATATTTCTTGCAATAATTTCTCAGCGTAGAGATTCCTACAACATGGGGTGTATAGCATAAATTTGAATTCACACCCACACATGGGACAAATTTCAGGTTTTGAGTTCTTGGAGACTTTTTTTTAACCTAGAGCCCTAAATAGTGACAAGCATCCTTGTCTCTCTGGACCTTTGGCAGACCCCACATTTCACTCACAAGCTGGAATCAAGATTGCCAGGAGAAATATCAACAACCTCAGATATACAGATGATACCACTCTAAAGGCAGAAAATGAGGAGGAACTTTATAAATAGCCTTTTGATACAGGTGAAAGAGGAGAGTGAAAAAGTTGGCTTGAAACAACATTCAAAAAAAGATCATGGCATCCAGTCTCTTCACTTCAGGGCAAATATAAGGGGAAAAAAAAGGAAGCAGTGACAGATTTTTACTTTTTCTTGGGTTGCAAAATCACTGCAGCCATGAAATTAAAAGACATTTGTTCCTTGGAAGTAAAACTATGACAAATCTAGACAATGTGTTAAAAGGTGGAGACATAACTTTGCCAACAATATAGTCAAAGCAACAGTCTTTACAGTAGTCATGTGAATGTGAGGTGGACCATAAAGAAGACCGAGAGCCAAAGAATTGATGCTTTCAAATTGTACTGCTGAGGGTTTGTCTGGTGGTCCAGTGGGTGGAGAGTCCGCCTTGCGGTGCAGGGGGCACTGGTTCAGTACCTGACCTGGGAGGATCCCGCATGCCACGGAGCAGCAGAACTGGTTCTGGTTGCAAGCCGGAGCTCTGGAGTGCATGTGCCCAGAGCCAGTTCTCTCATGTGCCCAGAGTGGCGAGGGGGGCCACTGCAGTGGGAGGCCCACACAGGCCAAAGAGTGAAGATGGTTGAAAATAAATAAACAAATCAACAAAAAAGGCCAGAAACGTAAAAACAAAACAAAAAAATGGGCAGAAGACATAAATATTAAAAGAAAAAAAATTGTACTGCTGGAGAAGACTCTTGAGAGTCTCTTGGACTGCAAGGAAATCAAACCAGTCAATCCTAAAGGGAATCAACCCTGAATATTCATTGGAAGGACTTACGTTGAAGCCAAAGCTCCGATACTTTGATCACCTGATGTGAACAAATGAATCATTGGAAAAGACCCTGATTCTGGGAAAGATTGAAAGCAAAAGGAGAAGGGGTCAGCAGAGGATGAAATGGTTAGATAGTATCACTGATTCAATGGACATGAATTTGAGCAAACTCTGGGAAGTACTGGAGGACAGGAGCTGCAGTCCATGGGGAATCAGACAAGACTTAGCAACTGAACAACAACAGCAACCCATTTCACTGAGGAGACAGCCCTTCAGGTTCCTCTCTCTCCTGAGAGAGAGGTAGATGTGGTAGATGATAGAGCTGAACGATTGTCAGCAGTAGGAGACAGAGCAAGCTGCATTTTCACTCACACCTGTCATTGACAGCAGGACCTGGTTCCTTGGTGGATTCACTTCTATCTATCCCCTTGAAAAATTGAACCAGTCTAGGTAGTAACTTTTTCATCATCATAGGTGATGTGGTAGCACTGACTTGCATTATGAACAGCTGGACGGAGTGGATATGTAGAATTTTTTTTTTTTAAAGATTTATTTATTTATTTTGGGCAGGGGTCGGGTTGGGGAGGGAAGGGAGCGGGCGGGCCACTTCTATTGGTCTTTCATTTCTCTATTTTCATCTGTCTTTGTTCTTTGGCTCCTGTGGGACTCCCATCGTGGTGGCGTCTGTCGTCGCAGAGCGCTGGCTCTGGGCGCATGGGCTCCAGAGCTCCGGCTCGGTCATTGGACACATCTGTCCAGCCGCTCCATGGCACGTGGGATCTTCCCAGGCCAGGGATCGAACCAGCGGCCCTTGCACTGCAAGGCCATGTCCTTACCCACTGGACCACCAGGGGAAGCCCTATATGTAGAATGTTATCCATGCTACATTCAAGTCGTGTGCCTCTAAAAACTAACAGTGCCTCAGATTCCTCATCAAGATGGCAGAATAGAAGGGTGTGCCCTCATCTCCTCATGTGAGAGCACCAAAATCACAACCAGCTGTTGAATAACCATCCATATGAGGACCCTGGAATCCACCAAAAAGATACCCCATGACCAGAGACAAAGAAGAAGACACAGCACAAGGGTAGGAGGGGGCACAATAAAATCAAATTCCATTTCCTCTGGGTAACCCACAAACTGGAGAACAATAAATGCCAAATAAATTCTCCTACTGTTGTGAAAGGTTCTGAGCCCCACACCAGTCTTCCCAGCCTGAGGATCTGAAGGGAATGGGAATCCCTAAGGAATCTGACCATGAAGGCCAGTGGGATTTGATTATAGGACTTCCTCACGACTGGGGGAAACAGAGACTCCAGTCTTGGAGGACACAAACAAAATCTCGTGCACACCAACACCCATAGGAATGGAGCAGTGGCCCCCAGGAGACTCAACCCAAACTACCTTCTAGTGTTGGAGGGTCTCCTGTGGAGGGGTGGGTTGTCAGGAGATCACCACATGGACAGGGACACTGGCAATAGCAGTCCTAGAAGTGTCCTGTTGGTGTAAGCCCTCTTGGAGGTTGCCATTAGCCCTATCATAGAGCCCATAGACCCCCAAGATTGGGTCACCTCAGAGTAAACAGCTAACAGGGAGGAGCACACCACCACCCATCAGCAGACTGCTGGATTAAAGCTTTACTGAGAGCTTCCCTGGTGGTCCAGTGGGTAAGGACAGTGCCTTTCAGTGCAAGGGGCACCGGTTCGATCCCTGGCCTGGGAAGATCCCACGTGCCGCGGAGCAGCTGGACCAATGTGTCCAATGAACCAGCCGGAGCTCTGGAGCGCATGCGCCCAGAGCCAGTGCTCTGCGACAACAGAGGCCACCACAATGGGAGGCCCACACGGGCTGAAGAACAAAAAAAGATGGATGAAAATAGACAAATGAAAGAAGTGCCCCACCCACTGCCCTCCCTTCCCCCTGCCAAAAAATGCTTTACTGAGCAAGACCCTGCCCACCAGAACAAGATCCAATTTTTCCCATTGCCAGTCCCTCCCATCAGGAAGCTTACACAGCTTCTTACCTTCTCCATCAGAGGGCAGAGAGAAGAAGCAAGAACCACAATGGCTAGGAAAACCACATTACAGAAAGTTAATCAGGATGAAAAATCAGAAAGTTACTTCCCAGATGAAGGAAACAAGTTAAAATCACCCCGGGAAAAGAAAGAATAATGTAGGAAGAATACACAGCACAAGGGTAGGAGGGGGCACAATAAAATCAAATTCCATTTCCTCTGGGTAACCCACAAACTGGAGAACAATAAATGCCAAATAAATTCTCCTACTGTTGTGAAAGGTTCTGAGCCCCACACCAGTCTTCCCAGCCTGAGGATCTGAAGGGAATGGGAATCCCTAAGGAATCTGACCATGAAGGCCAGTGGGATTTGATTATAGGACTTCCTCACGACTGGGGGAAACAGAGACTCCAGTCTTGGAGGACACAAACAAAATCTCGTGCACACCAACACCCATAGGAATGGAGCAGTGGCCCCCAGGAGACTCAACCCAAACTACCTTCTAGTGTTGGAGGGTCTCCTGTGGAGGGGTGGGTTGTCAGGAGATCACCACATGGACAGGGACACTGGCAATAGCAGTCCTAGAAGTGTCCTGTTGGTGTAAGCCCTCTTGGAGGTTGCCATTAGCCCTATCATAGAGCCCATAGACCCCCAAGATTGGGTCACCTCAGAGTAAACAGCTAACAGGGAGGAGCACACCACCACCCATCAGCAGACTGCTGGATTAAAGCTTTACTGAGAGCTTCCCTGGTGGTCCAGTGGGTAAGGACAGTGCCTTTCAGTGCAAGGGGCACCGGTTCGATCCCTGGCCTGGGAAGATCCCACGTGCCGCGGAGCAGCTGGACCAATGTGTCCAATGAACCAGCCGGAGCTCTGGAGCGCATGCGCCCAGAGCCAGTGCTCTGCGACAACAGAGGCCACCACAATGGGAGGCCCACACGGGCTGAAGAACAAAAAAAGATGGATGAAAATAGACAAATGAAAGAAGTGCCCCACCCACTGCCCTCCCTTCCCCCTGCCAAAAAAAATGCTTTACTGAGCAAGACCCTGCCCACCAGAACAAGATCCAATTTTTCCCATTGCCAGTCCCTCCCATCAGGAAGCTTACACAAGCTTCTTAGCTTCTCCATCAGAGGGCAGAGAGAAGAAGCAAGAACCACAATGGCTAGGAAAACCACATTACAGAAAGTTAATCAGGATGAAAAATCAGAAAGTTACTTCCCAGATGAAGGAACAAGTTAAAATCACGAAGAAGATAAAAAAACAACTAAATGAAGTGAGAATAAGCAACCTTCCGGAAAAAGAATTCAGAATAATGATAGTGAAGATGATTCAGGATCTCAGGAAAACAATGGAGAAGATGCAAGAAATGTTTACAAAGATCTATAAGAACTAAAGAACAAACAGATGAATTATGCACTAGAAGGAATCAATAGCAGAATAACTGAGGCAGAAGAATATATCAATGACCTAGAGGATAGAATGGTGGAAATCACTGCCACAAGATAGAATATAGAAAAAATAATGGAAAAAAAATGAAGACAGCCTGACAGACTTTTGGAACATTAAACACACACACCAACATTCATATTATAGGGGACACAGAAGGAGAAGAAAGAGAAAGGACCTGAGAAAATACTTGAAGAGATAACTAAAAACTTCCCTAATGTGGGAAAAAGAAATAGCCAAATTCAGGAAGCACAAAGAGTCCCAGACAGGATGAACCCAAGGAGGAACACAAGTACTCAGGACACATAGGAATCAAACTGATAAAAATTAAAGACAAAGATAAAATATTAAAAGCAACAAGGAAAAAATGACAAAAAGCATACAAGAGAACTCCCATCAGATTACCAGCTGATTTGTCAACAGAAATGCTACAAGCCAGAAGGGAATGGCATGATGTATTTAAAGTGACAAAAGGGAAGAACCTGCAATCAAGAATACTCTAGCCAGTGAGACTCTCCTTCAGCTTTGATGGAAAATTCAAAAGCTTTCCAGACAAAACAAGAATTAAGAGAATTTCGCAGTACCAAACCAGCATTACAAAAAATTCTAAAAGAACTTCTCTAGGCAGGAAACTCAAGAGAAGGGAAAGACCTACAGAAAACAAACCCAAGACAATTCAGAAAATGGTACTAGGATCATACATATCAATAATTACCTTAATTGTAAATGGATTAAATACATCAAGCAAAAGACGTAGACTAGCGGTTGGGCAGATGACAAGTGCGTGTATGTACTTCCACTTTACCACATCACTCTGTTTGACCCCTCAGATTGTACGTAATTATTTTATATTGTTAGGTTAATCAGGCTCCCATTATGGCTTGCAATTGTAATTATCTTTTATTTTTTGTCTGTTGATTGTAAAAATTGATAGACCTCTTTTACTATATTTTTTAAATTTTGGCCTCTTTTTATTAATTTTTTATTTATTTATTTTTCATCCATCTTTATTCTTTAGCCTGTGTGGGCCTCCCATTACAGTGGCCTCTTGTTGCAGAGCACCGTCTCCTGGGCATACTTGTTCCAGAGTGCTGGCTCGCAATTGGACACACCGGCCCAGCCATTCCTTGGCATGTGGGATCTTGAATATATCAATGACCTAGAGGATAGAATGGTGGAAATCACTGCCACTTTATGAAAAAGAACATTTAAACACACACACCAACATTCATATTATAGGGGACACAGAAGGAGAAGAAAGAGAAAGGACCTGAGAAAATACTTGAAGAGATAACTAAAAACTTCCCTAATGTGGGAAAAAGAAATAGCCAAATTCAGGAAGCACAAAGAGTCCCAGACAGGATGAACCCAAGGAGGAACACAAGTACTCAGGACACATAGGAATCAAACTGATAAAAATTAAAGACAAAGATAAAATATTAAAAGCAACAAGGAAAAAATGACAAAAAGCATACAAGAGAACTCCCATCAGATTACCAGCTGATTTGTCAACAGAAATGCTACAAGCCAGAAGGGAATGGCATGATGTATTTAAAGTGACAAAAGGGAAGAACCTGCAATCAAGAATACTCTAGCCAGTGAGACTCTCCTTCAGCTTTGATGGAAAATTCAAAAGCTTTCCAGACAAAACAAGAATTAAGAGAATTTCGCAGTACCAAACCAGCATTACAAAAAATTCTAAAAGAACTTCTCTAGGCAGGAAACTCAAGAGAAGGGAAAGACCTACAGAAAACAAACCCAAGACAATTCAGAAAATGGTACTAGGATCATACATATCAATAATTACCTTAATTGTAAATGGATTAAATACATCAAGCAAAAGACGTAGACTAGCGGTTGGGCAGATGACAAGTGCGTGTATGTACTTCCACTTTACCACATCACTCTGTTTGACCCCTCAGATTGTACGTAATTATTTTATATTGTTAGGTTAATCAGGCT
Source organism: Tragulus kanchil (assembly GCA_022376925.1). Lineage (NCBI taxonomy): Eukaryota > Metazoa > Chordata > Mammalia > Artiodactyla > Tragulidae > Tragulus > Tragulus kanchil. The sequence continues at coordinate 24,621,028 of JAIOJX010000026.1, forward strand.
CCCATTATGGCTTGCAATTGTAATTATCTTTTATTTTTTGTCTGTTGATTGTAAAAATTGATAGACCTCTTTTACTATATTTTTTAAATTTTGGCCTCTTTTTATTAATTTTTTATTTATTTATTTTTCATCCATCTTTATTCTTTAGCCTGTGTGGGCCTCCCATTACAGTGGCCTCTTGTTGCAGAGCACCGTCTCCTGGGCATACTTGTTCCAGAGTGCTGGCTCGCAATTGGACACACCGGCCCAGCCATTCCTTGGCATGTGGGATCTTCCCTGTCCAGGGATCGAACTGGTGCCCCTTGCACTGCAAGGTGGACTCTAACCACTGGACCACCAGGGAAGCCCCCTCCTCCCCACCCCCCACATCTTTTACTGTTTTGGAAGGAAAAAAAAAAATCCTAACAATACCTCCTCAAATAAAGAAAATCTTGCAGTTTCCTGAGTCGTGAATCTCTTCGGGTTCTTCAGTTACTTCTTCTTCCTCTTGTCTCTGTTCATCCTTTCTCTGGGCCTCCAGTTCCATCAGGTCTTCAAGGCAAGTTCACATTTTTTAAAGTTCACAGCTTGAAGGTTCATATGTAGGGGATGGATGTATAGCAAATATTTTGGATGCCACCAGGAGAGAGGATGAATGGATGAGTGAGTGTGGGCCCAGGGGACCAGAAAGTCAGCACTAGAGATGGGCTTTAATGGTGGAGAGAGGAAATTGAGTCCAGTAGGGAACTCTGAAGCTGTAATGGGTGGACACCAGTACTTAAAGGCTTCTAATGGGGACACTGAGGCCCGACTGCTGAATCACTTGCTGAGACCACACAGCTAGCTCCAGGGAGCAGCGTGAAGGCCACAGGGAAAAGTGTCTCAGTGACCATGGCCCCTTTCCAAGTGAACCCAGTTCTCTAAGGAAGCCAGCATTCCTCTGGGACCTTCTGTCAAGTATGCTGTGATGCTTATAGATAATAGGATGCAGAAGAGCATGCTCTGGATCTCAACAAGGAAACCATGAATGAGCTGGATGTGACTGTGGTGGGCAACATTGCCACATCACTCTGTTTGACCTCAGATTGTACGTAATTATTTTATATTGTTAGGTTAATCAGGCTCCCATTATGGCTTGCAATTGTAATTATCTTTTATTTTTTGTCTGTTAATTGTAAAAATTGATAGACCTCTTTTACTATATTTTTTAAATTTTGGCCTCTTTTTATTAATTTTTTATTTATTTATTTTTCATCCATCTTTATTCTTTAGCCTGTGTGGGCCTCCCATTACAGTGGCCTCTTGTTGCAGAGCACCGTCTCCTGGGCATACTTGTTCCAGAGTGCTGGCTCGCAATTGGACACACCGGCCCAGCCATTCCTTGGCATGTGGGATCTTCCCTGTCCAGGGATCGAACTGGTGCCCCTTGCACTGCAAGGTGGACTCTAACCACTGGACCACCAGGGAAGCCCCCTCCCCACCCCCCACATCTTTTACTGTTTTGGAAGGAAAAAAAAAAATCCTAACAATACCTCCTCAAATAAAGAAAATCTTGCAGTTTCCTGAGTCGTGAATCTCTTCGGGTTCTTCAGTTACTTCTTCTTCCTCTTGTCTCTGTTCATCCTTTCTCTGGGCCTCCAGTTCCATCAGGTCTTCAAGGCAAGTTCACATTTTTTAAAGTTCACAGCTTGAAGGTTCATATGTAGGGGATGGATGTATAGCAAATATTTTGGATGCCACCAGGAGAGAGGATGAATGGATGAGTGAGTGTGGGCCCAGGGGACCAGAAAGTCAGCACTAGAGATGGGCTTTAATGGTGGAGAGAGGAAATTGAGTCCAGTAGGGAACTCTGAAGCTGTAATGGGTGGACACCAGTACTTAAAGGCTTCTAATGGGGACACTGAGGCCCGACTGCTGAATCACTTGCTGAGACCACACAGCTAGCTCCAGGGAGCAGCGTGAAGGCCACAGGGAAAAGTGTCTCAGTGACCATGGCCCCTTCCAAGTGAACCCAGTTCTCTAAGGAAGCCAGCATTCCTCTGGGACCTTCTGTCAAGTATGCTGTGATGCTTATAGATAATAGGATGCAGAAGAGCATGCTCTGGATCTCAACAAGGAAACCATGAATGAGCTGGATGTGACTGTGGTGGGCAACATTGCTCTCCTCAAGCATGCCAAGGTGGTGCACTGCCAGGACGCATGGAAAGCTGCCACCAAGGTGGTGCCTAGCCCCAGCCCAGGTGAAATTTACCTAGGCACCTATAGCGATTCTTTTCCATTAGGGGTTATTGTGAGATACTGAATATAGTTCCCTGTGCTATACAGTGGGTCCTTGTTGGTTACCCACTCTGTGTATGGTGGTGTCCATATTTTGACCCCGGGCTGTTAGTTTACCCTGCCTCCTCTCCCCTTTGGTGGCCAGGGGTTTGTTTTCTATGTCTATGAATATTTCCATTTTGTGAATGGATTCATTTGTATCTGATTTTTGGGTTTTTTTTTGAATTCCACGTATAAGTGAAGTCATGTTTGTCTTTGGCTTGCTTCACGTAATGTGATAATCTCTAGGTCCATCTATGTTTCTGCAAACACAGACTTTGGTTTCTCAAAAAATAAAACGAGCGTCTTGAGTACAGAAAAACCTCTTTATCCAGAATTGCTTCTTACTCTTTTTCTGGTAGAGAAAAGGGCAGAGTATGGTATGGTCACTTGTTCATGGACTGTTACTCATCTATTAAACAGGTGAGCTTTTCCAGGAGCTAAATGGTTCATAATAAAAATATTTTTGATTTGGATGGACCTTGAGGGCATCATATTAAATGAAATAAGTCAGACAGAGGAAAAAAATACCACGTGATCTTAGTTGTATGAGGAATCTGAAAAACCAAGCTCACAGGAACAGAACAGATGGATGGTTGCCAGAGACGGGGGATCAGCAGTGGGGGAAATGGGTGAAGTTTAGCAAAAAGCGCAAACTTCCGGTTATAAGTTCTGGGGAAATAATGTACAGCAGGATGACTATGGTTAAGAATTCTGTATTATATTTTTGAACGTTGCCAGGAGAGTGTCTCAGTGACCATGGCCCCTTCCAAGTGAACCCAGTTCTCTAAGGAAGCCAGCATTCCTCTGGGACCTTCTGTCAAGTATGCTGTGATGCTTATAGATAATAGGATGCAGAAGAGCATGCTCTGGATCTCAACAAGGAAACCATGAATGAGCTGGATGTGACTGTGGTGGGCAACATTGCTCTCCTCAAGCATGCCAAGGTGGTGCACTGCCAGGACGCATGGAAAGCTGCCACCAAGGTGGTGCCTAGCCCCAGCCCAGGTGAAATTTACCTAGGCACCTATAGCGATTCTTTTCCATTAGGGGTTATTGTGAGATACTGAATATAGTTCCCTGTGCTATACAGTGGGTCCTTGTTGGTTACCCACTCTGTGTATGGTGGTGTCCATATTTTGACCCCGGGCTGTTAGTTTACCCTGCCTCCTCTCCCCTTTGGTGGCCAGGGGTTTGTTTTCTATGTCTATGAATATTTCCATTTTGTGAATGGATTCATTTGTATCTGATTTTTGGGTTTTTTTTTGAATTCCACGTATAAGTGAAGTCATGTTTGTCTTTGGCTTGCTTCACGTAATGTGATAATCTCTAGGTCCATCTATGTTTCTGCAAACACAGACTTTGGTTTCTCAAAAAATAAAACGAGCGTCTTGAGTACAGAAAAACCTCTTTATCCAGAATTGCTTCTTACTCTTTTTCTGGTAGAGAAAAGGGCAGAGTATGGTATGGTCACTTGTTCATGGACTGTTACTCATCTATTAAACAGGTGAGCTTTTCCAGGAGCTAAATGGTTCATAATAAAAATATTTTTGATTTGGATGGACCTTGAGGGCATCATATTAAATGAAATAAGTCAGACAGAGGAAAAAAATACCACGTGATCTTAGTTGTATGAGGAATCTGAAAAACCAAGCTCACAGGAACAGAACAGATGGATGGTTGCCAGAGACGGGGGATCAGCAGTGGGGGAAATGGGTGAAGTTTAGCAAAAAGCACAAACTTCCGGTTATAAGTTCTGGGGAAATAATGTACAGCAGGATGACTATGGTTAAGAATTCTGTATTATATTTTTGAACGTTGCCAGGAGAGTAGGTCTTAAAATTTCTTATCACTGGAAAACATTGTAACTGTGTGAGGGAATGGGTATTAATGGAATTTACTGTGGTGATCTTTTTGCTATATTCTGTTGTACACCATTATGCTATACAGCATAAACTAACACAAAATGTTGTGTCAATTATATTTCAAAAAAACTGGAGAAATACATAAAACTTAGTGACTTAAAGTAAAAATTTAAGTAAAATTTGAGTAAAATTTTGAGTAAAATTTGAGTGAAAAATCTGAGTAAAAGCACTCAGGGTAGGTGCTTGAGTAAACAGATACAAAAGAGGTAAATGCTTATACTTCCTTAAGGAGCATTTAAAAACTGAACTTGCCTTCTCAGGTCAGTGTACCCCAGAGTGGACAGGGGACTGCCAAACGCCACCTCTCCTCTGTGTGGACATAGGGAGTTGGAATGCTCAGCCTGCTGCTCCCTGGATAGACTGGGGCAACCAGCCTTGGCTACACTCAGGCCTCCTGAAAAAGCCTCAACATGGCTTCTGTACCTCCCCTTCTGGGGCTGGCCTGGCACACACTTCCTTTTTACTGCAGATGCACAGCTGGGGAAACCACACAGCTCCTCATCAAGAATATCACAGCTTTCAACATCTCTATTTGCATTTCAGTATCATATGAAGGGGCTGACAGTTGTATATACCTCTGCGAAGTAGAAAAACCATGATCAATATGGCCTGTTCTTGGTGGGAAAAAAAATGGGCTAGTTTTACTAATAACAACAACTTGCCTTTCTATATAAGACTGCACAGCGACAGCTTTGGTCAAACTGTGCTTTTCAGCTGCTACTCAGAGCTAACCTTCCCCGTTAACACTTCTGCCAGTTACATATTTCCAATAAACAGGTGGTTTTCAAAATATTTAATGACCTAGAAGCCAGGCCGATGGCCTGGATGTTGTCTGGCAGTAACTCTCTAATTGCCAGACCTTAGTGAGGTCCTGGGGTGAAGGGAGTGATCAGAGATTCTCTATGGAAATATTTCAGTATTTTAGTAACTTGTATGGCCCTGGGCTAACCTCAGCTGAATCTCTCTCTGTGTCTCTCTCACACACACCTACACTTGGAGGTTTTTTAGCTCCCAGGTTTATTTGCATTCTAAATAGAGAAGGACCAAGGGCAGGGGAGTAGACTGCTGTTGAGCCCAGGTGTTTGTGGCTAGATGCTAAGTGTTTTATATATCTTATCGAAACTTCACCACAACCCTTGGGGAATTTTTGAAAGCACTCCCAAGACAGGCCCTTATGCTCTGATGTTCATTAATGCTCATATCCTTCTCAATATCTGATAATTCATTCATTCGGCACATTTTATTGTGTACCCACCAAATAGGGATTCAAAATGAGCGCCAGATGAGAAGGTTCCAATTCTCCTGGAATCTACATTCTAGTAGATACAGACGAGAAAAGCAGATTAGCCTGGGAAAAGCGTTAGATTAGATATGGTGCTTGGGGCTGACCTGTTTGAAGAGATGCTGTTTGAGCTGCCAAGATGGAGAAATCTGGGCTTCCCTGGTGGCCCAGTGGGTAAGGACACCGCCTTGCAGTGCAAGAGGCACCAGTTCGATCCCTGGCCTGGGAGGATCCCACGTGCCGCGGAGTGGCTGGACCGATGTGTCCAATTACCGAGCCGGAGCTCTGGAGCGCATATGCCCAGAGCTGGCGCTCTGCGACAACGCAGGCCACCGCGATGGGAGGCCCACAAGAGCCAAAGGAACAAAGACGGATGAAAATAGAGAAATGAAAGACCAATAGAAGTGGCCTGCCCGTCCCCCTCCCTCCCCGCCCCACATCTTAAAAGATAAATAAATAAAATAAATGTTAAAAAAAAAAAATAAGATGGAGAAATCTAGGGTGAAAAAAGAGTTCCAAATCAGAGAGGATGTAAAGTAGAAAGACATGGGATGTGGGTGCAGAGAAAACAAGCTGGAGCTTTAACACCTAGAGTAAATCTAGCAGGAGCCGAGATAAAATTTAATATTTCAATGAAACCATTTGGAGACTTCAAAAAGCATTAGTGAGGTCCTGGGGTGAAGGGAGTGATCAGAGATTCTCTATGGAAATATTTCAGTATTTTAGTAACTTGTATGGCCCTGGGCTAACCTCAGCTGAATCTCTCTCTGTGTCTCTCTCACACACACCTACACTTGGAGGTTTTTTAGCTCCCAGGTTTATTTGCATTCTAAATAGAGAAGGACCAAGGGCAGGGGAGTAGACTGCTGTTGAGCCCAGGTGTTTGTGGCTAGATGCTAAGTGTTTTATATATCTTATCGAAACTTCACCACAACCCTTGGGGAATTTTTGAAAGCACTCCCAAGACAGGCCCTTATGCTCTGATGTTCATTAATGCTCATATCCTTCTCAATATCTGATAATTCATTCATTCGGCACATTTTATTGTGTACCCACCAAATAGGGATTCAAAATGAGCGCCAGATGAGAAGGTTCCAATTCTCCTGGAATCTACATTCTAGTAGATACAGACGAGAAAAGCAGATTAGCCTGGGAAAAGCGTTAGATTAGATATGGTGCTTGGGGCTGACCTGTTTGAAGAGATGCTGTTTGAGCTGCCAAGATGGAGAAATCTGGGCTTCCCTGGTGGCCCAGTGGGTAAGGACACCGCCTTGCAGTGCAAGAGGCACCAGTTCGATCCCTGGCCTGGGAGGATCCCACGTGCTGCGGAGTGGCTGGACCGATGTGTCCAATTACCGAGCCGGAGCTCTGGAGCGCATATGCCCAGAGCTGGCGCTCTGCGACAACGCAGGCCACCGCGATGGGAGGCCCACAAGAGCCAAAGGAACAAAGACGGATGAAAATAGAGAAATGAAAGACCAATAGAAGTGGCCTGCCCGTCCCCCTCCCTCCCCGCCCCACATCTTAAAAGATAAATAAATAAAATAAATGTTAAAAAAAAAAAATAAGATGGAGAAATCTAGGGTGAAAAAAGAGTTCCAAATCAGAGAGGATGTAAAGTAGAAAGACATGGGATGTGGGTGCAGAGAAAACAAGCTGGAGCTTTAACACCTAGAGTAAATCTAGCAGGAGCCGAGATTGAAGAGAGGGGTTTGGATTTTATATTCTGCACACTGGAAAGCCATTTGGAGACTTCAAGCAAGGGAGGCATTAGATCTGGCTTGTGTCTGAAACAGTTCTGGCTACAGTTCTGGCTACAGTGTAGACAATGGATTGGCATTGGGTGAAAGAGAAAACTGAGATGAAACAGGGGAGAAGGGAGAACAGTCAGGAGGCAACCACAATAATCCAGACAAACAAGATCTGAACTAGAGCGAAGGTCAACACACTTTCTTTTCTTTTTTTTTTTTTTCAATGTTCACTCTATTTTTTTTCTCTTTTTTGTTTTAGCCACTTCTATTGGTCTTTCATTTATTTCCATCCATCTTTGTTCTTTGGTTCTGTGTGGGCCTCCCGTCACAGTGGCCTCTCTCGTTGCAGAGCATGCGGCTCTGGGCGCACACGTTCCAGAGCTCCGTCTCGGTAGTTGGACACATTGGTCCAGCTGCTTTGCAGCACATGGGATCTTCCCAGGCCAGGGATTGAACCAGCACCCCTTGCACTGCAAGGTGGAGGCCTTGCCCACTGGACCACCGGGGAAGCCATATACACAATATTCTAATGCAAATTTTTGTTTTCTCAAAACATCAGAACTGTGTATTTAAAGAAATTATATGTGTTGCCTTCTTTGATCTTTAGGCACTTTAGTTTGTTCTGTTTCTGATTTGTTATTGTTGCTGAGTTTAAGAGCCTTGCTTTCTTGGCCTCTCAAAAGTAGAGAGAACTTGGGAATTCCCTGCAGTCCAGAGATTAAGACTCCATGCTCCCAATACAGGGGGAATGGGTTCGATTCCTGGTCAGGGAACTAAGATCCCGTGTGCTGTACAGCATTATCTAGGACTCTGCATTATCTAGATGAATCTCTATAGTCTACTTTAATCCAGTGAGAGGTGATATATGAAGCTGTGTTTAGATGTTTAAAAACATACAAGGATGGACATTGCAGCATTGTTTATATTAGCAAAAGATTAAGATTAGCAAAAGATTAACCTAAGTGTTGTCAATGGAGGACTCATAAAATAAAAGATTGTTCGACCATACAATGGAAAACTGAGAAGCAGAGATTAACAATGTATCTATCCTAAGGTTATGTGAAATGAAAAGGAAAAGTGCCAAGACATATTGCCGCGAAAGGAGCAAGAAAGTAAATGTTTGTATAATATGCTTCTTGTGTAGGAAAAAAAAAATTATATAGTATTCTCATATAGGAGGGAAGGGGATAGGGCACAGCCTTCAAAAGAAAGACATAGATATTTAAAAACTGGCTAGAACCAACTAGAGGGTACTTCCTGGTGGTCCAGTGGTTAAGAATCTGCCTTGCAGTGCAGGGGACACTGGTTAGATCCCTGGTTGGGGAACTGAGATCCTGCATGGTGCAAAGCAACTAAGCCTGCCTGCCACAACCAGAGAGCCTACATGTTATAACTATGGAAGCCTGTGGGCTGCAGCTAGAGAATCTCACCATAACAAAATATCCCATATGATGCAGCTGAGTTTCACATGCCACAACTAAGACCTGATGCAGCCAAAATATAAAAATTAAAAAGAACAAAAGCCCCAACTAGGCCCAAGATGGTGGAAGATTCAATTTCCAGTAGACTTTGAGCCTCATTGCATGTTCATTGTAATACATCAGCTAAGTGATGCATCCATGACAGCTCGGAGGCCGGTCATAAAAGGCCAAAAGTGGGTGGTGGCACAGCTCTTAGAAATCCCCGTGCCTTCTCCCAAATAATTGGAATAATACTCCCAGTCATTAGCCTATGAAATCACCCAGCCCATAAAACTAACCACCCCATATTTCGGAACTGCTCTTGGCTTAAGAGGTGGGCTACACTCTGTTTATGGCATGTGTCTCTCCCTAAAGAAACCTGCTACCCACTTAGTTTTCAGGGCAAAGCCCCCTTTCCCACCTGCTTGTATCCTTCACAAGTGTCTTATATTAACACATCTTCTTCTTGCTTGTCACTTTGTCTCTTGCTGAATGCCTTCTCTGTTGAGTCATAAAGAATCTGAGCTTCAAGTCCTGAGACCAGGTGTGCTGTTTTAGCTGGGAGAGTGTGGGGAGGGGAGTGTTTAAATCCAATCTGAAGTGTGACTGGGATTGGAATCTCAATCTGAGGTGTGCAGTTTCATCTTTGGAAGGATATGTAAGAAACTGGTAAGAGTGGCTGCCTCCAGAGAGGTGGCTGAGTGAGAAAGCAATTGTCTTCACTCTTTTGCCCTTTTGTAACTTGAAGCTTGTGCCATTTGAATGTATTGCCTACTCCCCCCAATTTATAAAGCAATTGTTCACCATTTCCTTAAAGAACATTTCAAATATACACAAAAATAGAATAGCTAAATGAGCTCTCATTTACCTGTCACCTAGCCAGTTCCTGTTATCCAACTCCCACTTCCCTTCCATTCCATTTTATAAACTGAGTCTTCATAAGAAAGAAAATGCAGCTCTACAAGCAATGTAAAACCTGTTGTTGTTATCCAGTCACTAAGTCACGTCTGACTCCTTGTGACCCCATGGACTACAGCATGCCAGCCTCCTCTGTTTATTATCTCCTGTGTCTGCTTACATTCATATCCATTAAGTTGGTGATGCTATCTAACCACCTCATCCTCTGTCTCCCTCGTCTCCTTTTGCTCTCAATCTTTCTCAGCATCAGAGTCTTTTCCAATGAGTCAGCTCTTCACACAGGGTGGCTAAATCATTGGAGCTTCAGCTTCAGCATCAGTCCTTCGAAAGATTATTCAGGGTTGATTTCCTTTAGGATTGACTGGTTTGATCTCCTTGCAGTCCAAGGGGCTGTCAAGAGTCTTCTGCAGGACCACAATTCAAAAGCATCAATTCAAAAAAAAAAAAAAAGCATCAATTCTTCGGTGCTCAGCCTTCTTTATGGTCCAACTCTCACATCCCTACATGACTACTGGAAAAGCTATAGCTTTGACTACATAGACCTTTGTCGGCAAAGTGATGTCTCTGATTTTTAGTATATTATCTAGGTTTGTCATAGTTTTCCTTTCACGGAGTAAGTGGCTTCTAATTTCATGGCTGCAGTCACAGTCTGCAGTGCTTCAAAATCTATCCATCCCTTTAACCAATCCCCAAACCTCCCCTGTGAGGAAAGTGACATTATTAGTTGCTCAGTCATGTCCAGCTCTTTGTGATCCCATGGACTGCAGCACTCCAAGCTTTCTTGCTCCTCACCATCTCCTGGAGCTGGCTAGCATGCTGGGTGGGTATTTTACATAATATGGAGTCACGGAACTGGCTGGTTTAGATCCAGAGGCTCATGGTAACAGTTCAACAGACTAAGATGAACTGATTTATTTATTTATTTATCCTTTTTTTTATTTGTTTGTCTTTTGCTTTCGTTTTTTAAAATGTATTTAACCTCCTTAATTGAATATTCCATTTCTTTGTATATCTGAGCTTGAAAAATATGTTAGATATAACTTCTATTTCTATATTTTTTTCCACCAATCTCTAATCTTCAGTAGCTCATTAAATGGTTTTTAGTTTTAATTTCTGTATTTTTTATTCTATATATTTTATTAGTATTTCCAATTGTTTCCTTTAATTATCTGCTAGGACATGTGTAATAATCTGTAATTCCTTGACCATGCTTTTTGGTTCTACATTTAGTTTTTAAAATACTTTAAAATATATTTGTTATTGTGACAACTGTAGAATCTCCAGCCCTCAAATATCTTTTGACAGAACAAAAAAGGTAAATTTTTATGTATCTGGAAATGCATGTACTCCGTCTTCTCCAGTTATCTGGATCTTACATTTAATTGTTTCCAGTTCTCATTTCCTTCCTTTGGTTACTTTTGCATCATAAAGTAGAATGAAATGACAAATGTATCTTTTGCAAATTGTGTGTTTACTCATATTTAGACATATCAAACAAATTATTTTCTCTTGATATCATAAACAGTCTTAACTATAGCTCTTAATAAACCTAGTCAGTATGTCAGCTCTTACCTCAGATGAGCACATTGCTGTCCTAAAATAGAATTAGAATCTTCTTATTCAGGTAGAAGCAGGGGTGGAGGAAGGGGTAAGCCACTCGTGAAATGTCCACCATCATATTATAGAATTTTCATTTTCTGTATGTGTGAGAATTCCTCAAAAGTGCAATATGCACAAAACAAGTGTGTCACTGCTGAGATTTTCAAAGTTTCTTTGAAATATACTTTAAAAATTTTTTTAAAAGAATTTATTCATTTATTTTGCTAGTCTGGGTTTTCACTGCTGCTGCAGGCTCTTCTCTAGTTGCAAGGAGTGGGGGCTACTCTCTAGTTGAGGTGAACAGGCTTCTCGCTGCAGTGACTTTTCTTGTTGTAGAGCTCAAGCTTTAGGGCTCACCGGCTTCAGTAGTTCCGGCACACAGGCTCAATAGTTGCGGCTCCGAGGCTCTAAAGCACAGGCTCAATAGCTGTGGCTCAAGGGCTTAGTTGCTCCGCAGCATGTGGGATCCTCCCGGATCAGGAATCCAACTCGTGTCTCCTGCATTGGTAGGTGAACTCTTTACCACTGTGCTACCAGAGAAGCCCCTAAAATTTTTTTAAATTGAAGTATTGTAAACACACCAAAAATTCTTTCATAACTTGATTGCATAGTTCAGTGAATTCCTTCTCCAGGGGACCTTCCTGACCCTGGGATCCAACTCGGAGCTCCTGAGTCTCCTGCATTGGCAGGTGGATTCTTTACCATTGTGTTACCTGGGAAATCCCAAAGTGATAGATAAGAAGTGACTTAGAATATGATGCTTGTGAGGCATACAAGTGGGCAGGCAACGGGGTACTGTACCCCAATAATTTAGTGGGCTAGAATTTTAAAATCAAAGGGAAAGTGGGGAGGCAGAGAAAAACTGACTTCCTTGAGTAGATACCACATTTCAATGAGCAACTCCTCCTCCAGACTGGGCAAAGGAGTGTTCTGGTCCCCATATGGTCAAGCTAGGTCCACAAATTAGTTTTTTATGTGTGCAAAGAGCATATCCTAGGGATCATTAACTTACTGAGCTCACCCGGCAGGATGTGGGTCTCATGCCACAATTGTTTTATTGTTTGGGGGCATGTCTCTGTCATGTTCTGTCGCATGGTTTTGTTGCTAAGCAAGACTGCTTAGCTTTGTGCTTAAGCTAACCTGCTTTCTTCAGTAATCATTAACTTACAGGAGTCTCCTATACTTTTTCTACTTACAATCCCCTAGGAGGATTAACTATTTAGTCACCTACTCTGTCCCTACCTTTCATCCTTACTCTCCCCAACACACATCTCAGTGAGTCAGGGTCTTTCTAGTGACTCCCATATTTCTGAACCCGAGTGCTCTATTCCCCTCCACCACCCCCGCTGGGTGGACAGCACGTGATTCTGTTGTTTGCCACACAGAGTGAGCACCAGAGTCACAAGATGTTCTAACATCAAGCACTAGATGCAATTTGGGGACTTCTAGGCCACCCACACTTCTCACAAGCTGGCTATATGTTTAGGATTCTCATAACCCTTCAGTTTCAATAATTCCTAGAAACAATTCATAGAACTAAAGAAAGCTTATACTTAAAATGGCAGTTTCTTGGAAAGGATGCACATAGGTAAGGCTTACAAGGCTTCTGGATGCAAAGGTCCCGTGCCTTCTCCCTCTAGAATTCCAGCATCACCCTCCCAGCAGTCAATGTGCTCACCACCTGGACATTCCACTGAGCATGGTGCCCAGAGGTTTTACTGGAGTTTCCTTATGGAGGCATGGTTAATTAAATCACTGACCAAGTGACTGAACTCAGTCTCTACCCCGTACTTCTCCCTGGAAGTCAGTTGGCCCAAAATTTGGCTTAAACCAGCTATATCTAATAATTCACTAGTTTTTCCTTTTTTGGCCATGCCATGAGGCTTGCGAGATTTTAGTTCCCCGACCAAAGATTGAACCTGGGCCCTCTACAGTGTGAGAGAGTAGTCCTAACCACTGGACCACCAGGGAATTCCCTGCAATAGTTTTTTCTTACACTCCCAGTCTGAAGCCGTGAGCCACCTTTTTAGCAAAGCACAGGCAATCTCACCACTAAGGAAATTCCTGAATTTCCAAGCAAGGGTTTCTGAAGCTCTGTGCCAGGAACCAAGGGCAGAGATCTGATGTAATTATTATACTGTGGCATGAATGTCAAAATTGATCAACTCATAAACTTCAAATGCGTGCATTGTTCTGTGTGCTACATATATCTCAATAAGCCAGGAAAAAATAGCATTATTACCAAAAAAATGTGCACACAGAGTTCTAAATGGGCAAAACTGTGTTTCACAATCCTTATTTCTGGGACTGGTAGGGACAGAGTAGAATACTTAGGTAGTTGTGGAGTCCTAGTAAGGGACTGTAGGTGGAAAGGTAAAACCTGGAACAAGGTGGGAGGCCAGTAAGTTAATGATAACTCAAGAATGCTGCTCCTAGTGGGGATATACAGATGCTTAATACTGGGATCATACATATCTGTAACAACAAAACCTGTTTTTACCCCTTTTCAACCCGAGTGCTCTATTCCTCCACCCCCGCTGGGTGGACAGCACGTGATTCTGTTGTTTGCCACACAGAGTGAGCACCAGAGTCACAAGATGTTCTAACATCAAGCACTAGATGCAATTTGGGGACTTCTAGGCCACCCACACTTCTCACAAGCTGGCTATATGTTTAGGATTCTCATAACCCTTCAGTTTCAATAATTCCTAGAAACAATTCATAGAACTAAAGAAAGCTTATACTTAAAATGGCAGTTTCTTGGAAAGGATGCACATAGGTAAGGCTTACAAGGCTTCTGGATGCAAAGGTCCCGTGCCTTCTCCCTCTAGAATTCCAGCATCACCCTCCCAGCAGTCAATGTGCTCACCACCTGGACATTCCACTGAGCATGGTGCCCAGAGGTTTTACTGGAGTTTCCTTATGGAGGCATGGTTAATTAAATCACTGACCAAGTGACTGAACTCAGTCTCTACCCCGTACTTCTCCCTGGAAGTCAGTTGGCCCAAAATTTGGCTTAAACCAGCTATATCTAATAATTCACTAGTTTTTCCTTTTTTGGCCATGCCATGAGGCTTGCGAGATTTTAGTTCCCCGACCAAAGATTGAACCTGGGCCCTCTACAGTGTGAGAGAGTAGTCCTAACCACTGGACCACCAGGGAATTCCCTGCAATAGTTTTTTCTTACACTCCCAGTCTGAAGCCGTGAGCCACCTTTTTAGCAAAGCACAGGCAATCTCACCACTAAGGAAATTCCTGAATTTCCAAGCAAGGGTTTCTGAAGCTCTGTGCCAGGAACCAAGGGCAGAGATCTGATGTAATTATTATACTGTGGCATGAATGTCAAAATTGATCAACTCATAAACTTCAAATGCGTGCATTGTTCTGTGTGCTACATATATCTCAATAAGCCAGGAAAAAATAGCATTATTACCAAAAAAATGTGCACACAGAGTTCTAAATGGGCAAAACTGTGTTTCACAATCCTTATTTCTGGGACTGGTAGGGACAGAGTAGAATACTTAGGTAGTTGTGGAGTCCTAGTAAGGGACTGTAGGTGGAAAGGTAAAACCTGGAACAAGGTGGGAGGCCAGTAAGTTAATGATAACTCAAGAATGCTGCTCCTAGTGGGGATATACAGATGCTTAATACTGGGATCATACATATCTGTAAACAACAAAACTCTGTAAAAGTAAAAAGTAAAATAAAAATTAAAAAAAAAAAAGAATGCTGCTCCTTTTTCAATAAAGCAGGAAGAGCTGGGGAAGGAGGAGCTAATGATGTATGCCTTGTGTCTGCATCTGCGTCTATTTGAAGAAAGTGGTCTTCTACCCTCCTATATATATGTTGATGCCCACACAAAGAGGAGGAGCAGAGCTTTCCTGCCTGCCTGCTTGCACCTCTTACAAGTGCCCTATCCTAATAAATCCTCTTCTTGCCTATCACTCTGCCTCTTGCTGAATTCCTTCTGTTTTGAGGCACGAAGAACCTGAGCCTCAGTGGGTCCAGACGTTGGGTGAGTGCTGGATTAAGTCCTGGCCACGTGGGTTCAAGTCCCAGACAGGGTTTTGGCTGGGGTTAAGCCCCAGCCATATGAGTTCAAGTCCCAGACAGAGTTCGATCAGGTCTGGGTCCTGGGTTTAAATCTCAAATCAAGGTAGGACCCTTTCAGGACAATAACCACATTATTAGTAATAAGTTTCGACTTTCAGTAGACTTTTACATTCCCCTCATAGCATTTAGACTGATCATATACAAGAAAAGAATTTAGAACTGTATTTATTTGACTTATGAGAAAAGGGACACTTAGGAAGACAGTCTCTTCATCAAGGGAAAGCTGGACAACTACATGCAAACCAATGAAGCTAGAACACACCCTCACACCATACACAAAAATAAACTCAAAATGATGTAAAGACCTAAATATAAAACATTACAACATAAAATTCAGAAGAGAACACAGCAAAACATTCTCTGGCACAAATTGTTACCAGTGTTTTCTTAGATCAGTCTTCCACAGCAAAAGAAATAAAAGCAGAAATGAACAAATGAGGACGTCACTGGTGGTTCAGTGGAAAAGAATCTGCCTGTCAATGCAAGAGTCACAGGCTTGATCACTGGCCTAGGAAGACCCTACATGCATGGGAGCAACTAAACCTGTATGCACAACTACTGAACCTGTGCTCCAGAGCCTGGGAGCTACTGAGCCTGTGTGCTGCAACTACTGAAGCCAGCAGGCCTAGAGCCAGTGCACCCCAAGCTAGAGTAGCCCCTACTCACCACAACTAGAGAAAGCCTGCTCATAATAATGAAGACCCAGCACAGTCCTAAATAAATTAATGAAATTATTTAAAGAAACACAAATGGACCTAATCAACTTAAAAGCTTTTGCACAGCAAAGGAAACCATAACTAAATGAAAAGATACCCTATAGAATAGGAGATAATATTTGCAAATGATGCTACTGATAAGGGATAAAGTTCCAAACCACACAAATAGCTCATACAACTCAAAATCAGAAAAAAAAAAAACCCCATCAAAAACTGACCAGAAGACCTAAATGTCTTCCAAAAAAGACATACAGATGGCCAACAGGCACATGGAAAGATGCTCAACACTGCTAATTATTAGAGAAATGTAAATCAAAACCGTAATGAGGTATCATCTCACACCAGTCAGAGTGGCCATCATCAAAAATTCGACAAATAATAAATGCTAGAGAGAATGTGGGGGATTTCCCTGGTGATTCAGGGGTAAAGAATCTGCCTGCAATGGAGGAAACCTGGGTTCAATCCCTGGGTTGGGACCATCTGCTGGAGGAGGGCATGGCAACCCACTTCAGTACTCTTGCCTGGAGACAGAGGAGCCTGGCAGGCTATAGTTCACAGGGTCACACAGAGTTGGACATGACTGAAGCAATTAAGCAGAAGCAGCAGAGAGAATGTGAAGAAAAAGGAACACTCCTACACTCTTGGTGGAATGTAAACTAGCAAAGCCACTAAAACAATATGGTAGTTCCTTTAGAAACTAAGAATAGAGTTACCATGTGATCCAGCAATCCCATTTTTTTGTGTATATATATATATATATACACATACATACATACATATAAATATATACACCCAGAAAAGGGAACACTCTAATTCAAAAGGAGGCATGCACCCCAATGTTCATAGCAGCACTATCTACAATAACCAAGATGCAGAAACAACCGAATTATCAACAGGCCACTGGTTTAAGATGTGCTAAGCTATAAAAAAGAGTGAGGGACTTGACTGGAGATTGAATGCCTAAGACTTCATGTTCCTAGTCTAAGGGGTCCAGGTTTGATCCCTGGTCAGGAACAAGCACCTAGAGCCAGTGCACCCCAAGCTAGAGTAGCCCCTACTCAACTAGAGAAAGCCTGCTCATAATAATGAAGACCCAGCACAGTCCTAAATAAATTAATGAAATTATTTAAAGAAACACAAATGGACCTAATCAACTTAAAAGCTTTTGCACAGCAAAGGAAACCATAACTAAATGAAAAGATACCCTATAGAATAGGAGATAATATTTGCAAATGATGCTACTGATAAGGGATAAAGTTCCAAACCACACAAATAGCTCATACAACTCAAAATCAGAAAAAAAAAAAACCCCATCAAAAACTGACCAGAAGACCTAAATGTCTTCCAAAAAAGACATACAGATGGCCAACAGGCACATGGAAAGATGCTCAACACTGCTAATTATTAGAGAAATGTAAATCAAAACCGTAATGAGGTATCATCTCACACCAGTCAGAGTGGCCATCATTAAAAATTCGACAAATAATAAATGCTAGAGAGAATGTGGGGGATTTCCCTGGTGATTCAGGGGTAAAGAATCTGCCTGCAATGGAGGAAACCTGGGTTCAATCCCTGGGTTGGGACCATCTGCTGGAGGAGGGCATGGCAACCCACTTCAGTACTCTTGCCTGGAGACAGAGGAGCCTGGCAGGCTATAGTTCACAGGGTCACACAGAGTTGGACATGACTGAAGCAATTAAGCAGAAGCAGCAGAGAGAATGTGAAGAAAAAGGAACACTCCTACACTCTTGGTGGAATGTAAACTAGCAAAGCCACTAAAACAATATGGTAGTTCCTTTAGAAACTAAGAATAGAGTTACCATGTGATCCAGCAATCCCATTTTTGTGTGTATATATATATATATATATACACATACATACACATACATATAAATATATACACCCAGAAAAATGGAACCCTCTAATTCAAAAGGAGGCATGCACCCCAATGTTCATAGCAGCACTATCTACAATAACCAAGATGCAGAAACAACCGAATTATCAACAGGCCACTGGTTTAAGATGTGCTAAGCTATAAAAAAGAGTGAGGGACTTGACTGGAGATTGAATGCCTAAGACTTCATGTTCCTAGTCTAAGGGGTCCAGGTTTGATCCCTGGTCAGGGAATTAGATCCCAAATGCTGCAATTAAGAGTTCACATGCTGCAACAAAGACTCAGTGAACCAAATAAATATGAAAGACAGAAAGAAAGCCATTTGCAGCAACATGGGTGGATCTAGAGATTATTTGGCTTAATGAAATAGGTCAGACAGATTCTGTATATCACCTATACATGCAATCTAAGTAATAATAGAAATAAGCACATACAAAAACAAAGACGTAGAAAACAAACTGATGGATACTGATGGGAGAGGGAGAGTTTTTGCTGTTACTGTTGTTGTTCAGATGCTAAGTCTTGTCAGACACATGCCAGGTTTTGCTGTCCTTCACTATCTCCCAAAATTTGCTCAAACTCATGGCCATTAATTTGGTGATGAGTCCAACCCTCTCACCCTCTGTCACCCTCTTCTCCTCCTGCCCTCAATCTTTCCCAGCATCAGGGATGGGCAGGGAGAACTACTTAGGAGTATGAACTTCACAGATATAACCTACTATACATAAAAGCAACAGCAAGAAGTTATTGTATAGAAGAGGAAATTAATACCCAATCAGTTCAATTCAGCCACTTAGTTGTGTCTGACTCTTTGTGACCCTGTGGACTGCAGCTTGCCAGGCTTCCCAGAGTTTGCTCAAACTCATGTCCATCAAGTCAGTGATCTCATTCAACCATCTCATCCTCTGTCATCCCCTTCTCCTTCTATCTTCTATTTTTCCCAGCATCAGGGTATTTTCCAATAAGTCAGCTCTTCGCATCAGGTGACTAAAGTATTGGAGTTTCAGCTTCAGCATCAGTCCTTCCAATGAATGAATATTCAGGGTTGATTACCTTTAGGATTGACTGGTTAGATTGCCTTGCCGTCCAAGGGACTTCCAAGAGTCTTCTCCAGCACCACAGTAAGAAGTCATACATTCTTTGGCATTCCACTTCCTTTATTTTTTATTTTTTTAATTTTTATTTTTGGTAGGGAGTGGGGTGGGGTGAGGGGGAGGGGGGTGGGCGGCCACTTCTTCTATTGGTCTTTCTTTTTTTTTTTTTTATTTATTATTTATTTCTTTTGTGGGGGCGGGTTGGAGAGGGAGGGGGCGGGTGGGCTACTTCTTATTGGTCTTTCATTTATCTATTTTCATCCATCTTCATTCCTTGGCCCGTGTGGGCCTCCCATCGTGGTGGCCTCAGTTGTTGTAGAGCACCGGCTCTGGTTGCATGCGCTCCAGAGCTCCGGCTCGGTAATTGAACACATCAGTCCAGCCGCTCCGCGGCACGTGGGACCTTTCCAGGCCAGGGATCGAACTGGCACCCCTTGCACTGTGAGGCGGTGTCCTTACCCACTGGACCACCAGTGGGTGGTCCACCTCCTTTATGATCTAACTGTCACAGCTGTACATGACTACTGGGAAAAACCCTAGCTTTGACTGCACAGACCTTTGTTGGCAAAGTAATGCTTCTACATTTTAATATGCTGTCTAGGTCTGTCATAGCTTTTCTTCCAAGGAGCAAGCATCTTTTTATTTCATGACTGCAGCTACCGTCTGCAGTGATTTTGGAGCTCAAGAAAATAAAGTCTGTCACTGTTTCCCCATCTATTTGCCATGAAGTGATGGGGCTGTATGCCATGACCTTCGTTTCTTGAATGTTGAGTTTTAAGCCAGCTTTTTCACTGTTCTCTTTCACCTTCATCAAGAGACTCTTTAAATCCTCTTCAATTTCTGCCGTAAGGGTGGTGTCATCTGCATGTGTGAAGTTACTGATATTTCTTCTGGGAATCTTGATTCCAGCTTGTGCTTCATCCAGCCTGGCATTTCTCATGATGTACTTTGCATTTAAGTTAAATAAGCAGGGTGACAATAAACAGCCTTGATATACTCCCTTACCAATTTTGAACCAGTCCATTGCTCCATGTTTGGAGCTTCTTGCCCTGCATACGGATTTCTCAGGAGGCAGGTAAGGTGGTCTGGTATTCCCACTGCTTTAACAGTTTCCCACTGATTGTGTGATCCACAAAGCCAAAGGCCTTAGTGTGGGCAATGAAGCAGAAGTAGATTTTTTTTTGAATTCTCTTGCTTTTTTTTATGATCCAATGGATGTTGACAATTGGCTCTCTGCTTCCTCTGCCTTTTCTAAATACAGCTTGTACATCTGGAAGTTCTCGGTTCGCATACTGTTGAAGCCTGAAGCCTAGCTTGGAGGATTTTGAGTATAATCTTGCTAGCATTTGAAATGGGTGCAATTGTGCCATATTTTGAACATTCTTTGACATTGCCCTTCTTTGGAACTGGAATGAAAACTGACCTTTTCCAGTCTTGTGGCCACTATTTAGTTTTCCAAATTTGCTGGCATATTGAGTGCAGCACTTTAACAACATCAGGCTTTAACAGCATTTAGGATTTAAAGTAGCTCAGCTGGAATTCCATCACCTCAACTAACTGTGTTCATAGTGATGCTGCCTAATACTCACCTGAGTTCACACTGGAGGATGTTTGGCTCTTGGTGGGTGATCACACCAATGAGGTTATCCAGGTCATTAAAACCTTTTTTATACAGTTCTTCTGTGTGTTCTTGTTACCCCTTCTTAATATCTTCTGCTTTTGTTAAATCCATACTATTTCTATCCTTTATTGTGTCCATCTTTGCATGAAATGCTCCCTTGGTATTTCTAATTTTCTTGTAGAGATCTCTACTCCTTTCCATTCTATTGTTTTCCTCTATTTATTTGCATTGTTCACTTTGGAAGTTTTTTCTTATCTCCCCTGGTTGTTCTTTAGAACTCTGCATTCAGATAGGTATGTCTTTCCTTTTCTCCTTTGCCTTTTGCATCTCATCTTTTCTCACCTATTTCTAAGGCCTGCTCAGACAACCATTTTGCCTTTTGGCATTTCTTTTCCTTGTGGATGGTTTTGATCACTGCCTCCTGTACAATGTTATGAACCTCCGTCCATAGTTCTTCAGGGACTCTATCAGATCTAATCCCTTAAATCTATTTGTGACTTCCACGGTATAATTGTAAGGGATTTGATTTGGGTTATACATGAATGGTCTAGTGGTTTTCCCTACTTTCTTCAATTTAACTTTGCAGTAAGGAGTTCCTGATCTGAGTCACAATCAGCTCCCAGCCTGATTTTTGCTGACTGTACAGAGTTTCTTCATCTTTGGCTGCAAAGAATATAATCAATCTGATTTCAGTATTGGCCATTTGGTGATGTCCATGTGTAGGGTTGTCTCTTGTGTTTTTGGAAGAGGGTATTTGCTATGACCAGTGTGTTTCTTTGGCAAAACTCTGTTAGCCTTTGCCCTCCTTTATTTTGTACTCCAAATCAAACTTGCCATTACTCCAGGTGTTTCTTGACTTCTAGTTTTGCATTCCGGTCCTCTATGATGAAAAGAACATCTGTGTTTGTCTGTGTGTGTGTGTGTGTGTGTGTGTGTGCTAGCTCTAGAAGATCTTGTAGGTCTTTATAGAACCATTCAACTTCAGCTTCTTTGACACTGGTGGTTGGGGCATGGACTTGGATTACTGTTATGTTGAATGGTTTGCCTTGGAAACAAACTGAGGTCATTCTGTCATTTTGAGATTGCACCCAAGTACTGCATTTTGGACTCTTGCTGACTATGAGGGCTACTGCATTTCTTCTAAGGGTTTCTTGCTCACAGTATATAATGGTCATCTGAATTAAATTTGCCCATTCCTGTCCATTTTAGTTCACTGATTCCTAAAATATCAATGTTTACTTTTGACATCTCCTGTTTGATCACTCCCAATTTACCTTGACATGGACCTGACATTCCACATTCCTATGCAATATTGTTCTTCACAGCATTGGACTTTCACCACCAGACACATCCACAACTGGGCATTGTGCCCCTTTCCTCAGCCTTTTGATTTCTTCTGGAGTGACTTCTCTGCCCCTCCAGTGGCACATTCGAGAAGTACTGACCTGGGGGGTTCATCCTCCAGTGACATATCTTTTGCCTTTTCATACTGTTTGTGGGGTTCTAAAGGCAAGAATTCTGAAGTGGTTCCATTCACTTCTCCAGTGGACAGTGTGTCAGAACTCTCCATCATGACCTATCCATCTTGGGTGGTCCTACACTTTGGGCCTGGGTGCTGAGGATGCTGACTGGACCCAGAGCCTTCCCTGGAGACTGGAGAAACTCCTCATCTGCTCCCAGCCTGATTTTTGCTGACTGTACAGAGTTTCTTCATCTTTGGCTGCAAAGAATATAATCAATCTGATTTCAGTATTGGCCATTTGGTGATGTCCATGTGTAGGGTTGTCTCTTGTGTTTTTGGAAGAGGGTATTTGCTATGACCAGTGTGTTTCTTTGGCAAAACTCTGTTAGCCTTTGCCCTCCTTTATTTTGTACTCCAAATCAAACTTGCCATTACTCCAGGTGTTTCTTGACTTCTAGTTTTGCATTCCGGTCCTCTATGATGAAAAGAACATCTGTGTTTGTCTGTGTGTGTGTGTGTGTGTGTGTGTGTGCTAGCTCTAGAAGATCTTGTAGGTCTTTATAGAACCATTCAACTTCAGCTTCTTTGACACTGGTGGTTGGGGCATGGACTTGGATTACTGTTATGTTGAATGGTTTGCCTTGGAAACAAACTGAGGTCATTCTGTCATTTTGAGATTGCACCCAAGTACTGCATTTTGGACTCTTGCTGACTATGAGGGCTACTGCATTTCTTCTAAGGGTTTCTTGCTCACAGTATATAATGGTCATCTGAATTAAATTTGCCCATTCCTGTCCATTTTAGTTCACTGATTCCTAAAATATCAATGTTTACTTTTGACATCTCCTGTTTGATCACTCCCAATTTACCTTGACATGGACCTGACATTCCACATTCCTATGCAATATTGTTCTTCACAGCATTGGACTTTCACCACCAGACACATCCACAACTGGGCATTGTGCCCCTTTCCTCAGCCTTTTGATTTCTTCTGGAGTGACTTCTCTGCTCTCTCCAGTGGCACATTCGAGAAGTACTGACCTGGGGAGTTCATCCTCCAGTGACATATCTTTTTGCCTTTTCATACTGTTTGTGGGGTTCTAAAGGCAAGAATTCTGAAGTGGTTCCATTCACTTCTCCAGTGGACAGTGTGTCAGAACTCTCCATCATGACCTATCCATCTTGGGTGGTCCTACACTTTGGGCCTGGGTGCTGAGGATGCTGACTGGACCCAGAGCCTTCCCTGGAGACTGGAGAAACTCCTCATCTGCTCCCACTAGCTGAGTCCCCCTCCTCCATGGCGGGGGTCTTTCAAAGTGGACCTACCCCTGGGGAGCCCATGGTATTGGAGCTGGGCACTACCCAGGACGTGGACCCTGCTGAGGCTGAAGCCTATTTACTGGACCTGCAGGTGCTCTTCGTGGTGAGCTGCTGTGATGCTATCTACCTTCAGAGGATGGATCTAAGAAGGGCCTGGAGGACCCGGGCCAGTGCTGGAAACTGCTGCTGGAACCTGAAGAGCGGTGGGTGATGAGACTCCAAGATGTCTCCCAAAAGAGAGACCTGCGGGACTGGAAGCTAAGCATTCTGGACTCTTCTTCTCTGGGGCAGAATGGAGACTTAGAATCTGTGGACTCAGTCCTGCTTAAAAGGGGATTCACCATCCTCTCTTATTCACCCTGGGCCAAGAGGGAGGCATGGAATGGGGACTCACCCTCTAGGCCAGAGTTTTCCACCCAAGGATGCAATGCCTGCACCAGCAGGCCCAGAGGGCCTGGGGAGAGCGTGGCTACTATGGGAGCCTCGGCCCTGGGAGTGTTGCCATGTTTCCAGCCCCTCAACCCAAGGCCCCAGGACTGACAGACTGAGGCCCAAGTGGTCACCATTGTCCTGGCCTTTCCACAACAACCAGGGTAGCCATTAGTTACCTAATGGGGACTTGGGTCTGGGGAGGTCTTGTCTCTGTTGAGTGGCCCAGAGACAGAGAAATGGGGCCCATCACAGCATCAGGTGAAAGGAACCCAAACCCCTATAACTGGGAGAGAAGTTCTCTGTCAAATGTCACAGAGTCAGGAATCAGGTTTTTCTGGATGTGCTAGGCGTATGGATGCTGTGTAATGTGTGAAGTGGGAAACAGGAAATAGATCAGCATAACCGCCCTGCCTTGGGGAGGGACATCTGAAGTGTGCCTCACTCCTAGGAATACGGTGGAGGCAGGACCACAGAGTTATGTGCTTGTCTTTACCCAGCAGCCTCTGGGCTCCACAGGACCCTGTTACCAGCACTGAGAACTCTGCAAGCGGGCCTGGGTGCTGAGGATGCTGACTGGACCCAGAGCCTTCCCTGGAGACTGGAGAAACTCCTCATCTGCTCCCACTAGCTGAGTCCCCCTCCTCCATGGCGGGGGTCTTTCAAAGTGGACCTACCCCTGGGGAGCCCATGGTATTGGAGCTGGGCACTACCCAGGACGTGGACCCTGCTGAGGCTGAAGCCTATTTACTGGACCTGCAGGTGCTCTTCGTGGTGAGCTGCTGTGATGCTATCTACCTTCAGAGGATGGATCTAAGAAGGGCCTGGAGGACCCGGGCCAGTGCTGGAAACTGCTGCTGGAACCTGAAGAGCGGTGGGTGATGAGACTCCAAGATGTCTCCCAAAAGAGAGACCTGCGGGACTGGAAGCTAAGCATTCTGGACTCTTCTTCTCTGGGGCAGAATGGAGACTTAGAATCTGTGGACTCAGTCCTGCTTAAAAGGGGATTCACCATCCTCTCTTATTCACCCTGGGCCAAGAGGGAGGCATGGAATGGGGACTCACCCTCTAGGCCAGAGTTTTCCACCCAAGGATGCAATGCCTGCACCAGCAGGCCCAGAGGGCCTGGGGAGAGCGTGGCTACTATGGGAGCCTCGGCCCTGGGAGTGTTGCCATGTTTCCAGCCCCTCAACCCAAGGCCCCAGGACTGACAGACTGAGGCCCAAGTGGTCACCATTGTCCTGGCCTTTCCACAACAACCAGGGTAGCCATTAGTTACCTAATGGGGACTTGGGTCTGGGGAGGTCTTGTCTCTGTTGAGTGGCCCAGAGACAGAGAAATGGGGCCCATCACAGCATCAGGTGAAAGGAACCCAAACCCCTATAACTGGGAGAGAAGTTCTCTGTCAAATGTCACAGAGTCAGGAATCAGGTTTTTCTGGATGTGCTAGGCGTATGGATGCTGTGTAATGTGTGAAGTGGGAAACAGGAAATAGATCAGCATAACCGCCCTGCCTTGGGGAGGGACATCTGAAGTGTGCCTCACTCCTAGGAATACGGTGGAGGCAGGACCACAGAGTTATGTGCTTGTCTTTACCCAGCAGCCTCTGGGCTCCACAGGACCCTGTTACCAGCACTGAGAACTCTGCAGCGGGAGAGACCTTGTTTCAAAGATGGGCTGTTTTATGCAGTTTGAGTTCCTGGCTCTTTGTGTGTCATCTTAAACTAAATAAAGTAGCAGTTTTGCATCAGGAAAAAAAAAAAAGAAAAAGACTCATAGTTTCATTGAGTTACAGAAGGCTGTGACCCATGTGATCATTTTGGTTATTCTTCTGTAATTGTGGTTTTCATTCTGTCTTCCCTGATGGATGAGGATAAGAGCCTTGTGGAAACTTCCTAATGGGAGAGACTGGCTGTGGGGAAAACTTGGTTTTCATCTGGTGGGCAAGTCCATGCTCAGTAAACCTTTAATCTAATTTTCTGCTAATGGGTGGGGCTGTGTTCCCTCCCAATAGTTTGGTCTCAGGCCAAACTATGGTAGTGGTAATGGAGACATCTTCCAAAAGGACTTAGGCCAGCATGCCATGTCTCCCAGGACAGTGTCCCTGACCCCCGGGGTAGGTCACTGTTGACCTAGGCCTCCTCAGTCACAGGCAAGTCTGGCTTAGTTTCTTGTGGGGGTCACTGTTCCTTCATTCTGGGTCCTGGTGCATACAAGGCTTAGTTTGTGCCGTCCAAGAGTCTGTTTCCCCAGTCCTGTGCAAGTTTTGTAATAAAATCTCACTCATCTTCAAAGTCAAACGCCTTGGGGATTCTCACTTCCTTTGCTGGGTCCCCAGGTTGGGAAAACTGTTGCGGGCCCTAGAACTTTTGCAACGGTGGTAGAACGTCTTACTAGAAATTGTTCTTCAGTTTGTGGGTCGCCTGCCTGGTGGCGCTATAGTAGGGCGATGGTGACTGGCTACAAAAGGATTTATGCCACATGATGAGCCGCCCAGGACTGCTGCTGCCAGAGCCTGTCTCCAGCGCAGGCTACTGCTGACACGTGCCTCCGTAGGAGACACTTAAACACTTGAGCCAGGCCTGGTTCAGTCTCTTGTGGAGGCCCCCGCTCCTTTTCCTGGGTCCTGGTGGGCACAAGGTTTTGTTTGTGCCCAGCTTGGTTATGTTAATTGCTTTAGAAACCTTTAGGTAGTGGGCTTCCCTGGTGGTCCGGTGGGTGGGGACACCACCTTGCAGTGCAAGGGGCCCCGGTTCGATCCCTGGCCTGGGAAGATCCCACGTGCTACGGAGCAGCTGGACTGATGTGTCCAATTAGCCGGAGCTCTGGAGCGCATGTGCCCAGAGCCGGTGCTCTGCAACGACAGAGGCCACTGCGATGGGAGGCCCACAGGAGCCAAAGAACAAGGATGGATGAAAATAGAGAAATGAAAGACCAATGGAAGTGGCCCGCCCGCCCCCTCCCTTCCCAACCCGCCTCCCCATAAATAAATAAATAAATGTTTTTTTTAAAAAAAGAAACCTTTAGGTGTATTTCACATGCTCTGAAGAGCTCCAGTACCACAGTTCTTCATGTCTCAGTGCAGAAACAATTCAGCAAGAGGCAAAATGATAGAGAAGAAGTGATTTGATTAGAACGGGATGCTTGTGAGGCTTACAGTCAGGAGGGGGAAGGTGGTGCCACCCCCCAAGTACTTAGTGGGCAACAATTTTATAATCAAAGAAAAAGTAGGGAAGGAGAGAAGGACGTCTTTGCCTTTCTTGAGTAGGAGTCATGCTTTCATTATGAGCTCTTTTTCCAGGTTGAACAGGTGAGTTTTCTTATCCCTACATAATCAAGCTAGAAGCACAAATTATTTTTTTGTGTGTGTGCAGAGAGTATGTCGTAGGGATCATTAATTTACTGAGCTCACTGGGTAGGATGTGTGTCTCATGTCACCATTATTTTATTAAGGGGATGTCTCATGCTTCTGTTGCATGATTTTGTTGTTAAGAAAACCTCCTTTCTTGAGTAATCATTAACTTACAGGGGTCTTCCCTATTTTTTGTACTTACAATCCTCTATAGGATTAACTATTTAATCACCTACTTGGTTTAGTAACCAAGTAGTAAAGAACCAAGTGGTAAAGAATCCGCCTGCCAATGCAGGAGGGGAAGGAGACTAGGGTTCGATCCCTGGGTCAGAAGATCCCCTGAAAAAGGAAATGGCCACCACTCCAGTATCTTACCAAAAATACCCTGCATGTACAGAGAAGCTTGTTGGGCTATAGTCCATGGAATTGCAAAGACGCACACTGCTGAGTGACTGGGCACACTTGTCCCTTTACTCTGTTCCTATCAACTGCATGCCCAAAGCACTGTTTATTTACTGGTACTCAGGAGCCTCTATCCACAGAATCCTTCAGGCAAGAATACTGGGGAGACTAGCCATTCCCTTCTCCAGGGGATCTTCTGGATCCATGGATCAAACTCAGGTCTCCTGCATTGTAGGCAAATGCTTTACCGTCTGAAACACCAGGGAAACCCTATTACAAATAAAGCTGCTACGAACATTCCCATGCAAACCTTTGCTGGACACGTGCCCTCAGTCCTCTTGCAGGGGAACTGCTGCGGCTCAGGAGGAGGGTGTGCCTAGCTTTCATAAACTGCAGAAAGTTTTCAAAAGTGGTTGTATACTAGGGCTCGTTTTATAACTCAGAATCATTGGGAATGCACAAACTCTTGTGTGCTTGACTCAGCTCGGTGAGTTCCTTCAAATTTGTCGTTGTTGTTGTTCCTTTAAATTTTTTAGTTACTATCAGGCAGAATCCCCAATTTCACGAATGAATAAACATACACTTAGCAACTGCAGTACCGCCCACGCACACATTTCTCATTCCAATTTTCGAAAACGGGGTAGTTTTGAGAGCACCCATGTAAGAAAAGTACGGCTGCACCACCACCTGCGGTTCCTCCTCCCCAAGCCGAGCCGACCCACCCTCGGCTGGAACAAAGAAGTTGTTCAGCAAAGCCGCGTGGGGGTTCCCGTCAGGCCTCGCCTCTCAACTACGCACATGCGCAGAGAAGCCCTACCGAGCCCGGCGGCCTCGGCGCGCGTGACGTATAGCGTAATGACGTATAGCGCGATGACGTACAGATGTGCGCTTGGTGGCTCACAGGGGAAGATGGCGGCTGCTCTTTTGGAGGAGTGGGATTGAGAGGGGAGGAGGGAGGGGGCCAGACGGGAGAGACTGTCCTGACTGTGAAGACGAACATTTCGCTCGCCAGTCATTAGGAGCTCTGCTCAGCGCCTGAGGGTGAGTGCGGCGGCGGGGACACGGGACCGCTCGCCTGCAGTAGGCGGCCGCACTCCGCCATTTTCACGCTCGGCCGTTGCGTGCTTTGGGGGCCTCTGGGGTGTCTGGGGACGAGTTGGAAGAGCTGGAAGGATCGACCTCCGGAGGGCTCTTTGAGGCGGGTTCGGGCCTTAGGGGAGGGGGAGAGGCTTAAGGCATCCCGGGAACGGCGGGCATGGTAAGACTCAGGCCCTGACTTGAGGTCGGTGGCGACTGGAAGACGTAGGTAGGGTAGGCCACGGAGAAAACTGAAGTTTGGAGGAGTGAAGCGCGTGAAAACTGAAATTTGGGGTGGCAGTGGATGGAGTTGGACCGGGAGTTGAGTGAAGTGTGGCTTTTAGTGGTTGGTTAAAGAGGTCACGGGAAGTTCGTTAATACGAAACCTGTAAAACGGCGGAGGTGTACCCTCATTATTACCGTGGCTTGAAGTCTGTAATTTTAACAGGGATGAGTCCACAGCTCGACAGGCAAAAACCCCTCTGCTCCTTTGGAATAGCTTTGTTACTGTTTTGTTTGGCTTAGGTAATTCTGCAAATGGCCTTTAGTAACTCCCTGCTCATCTCTGATTTTGAGTCCTGGCAGTTAGATATTTAGGATCTTACAGGGCATTCTTTTTTTATTTGTATTTTTTGAAGGAAATGTAGACAGTGTTTGATACTTGCAAGTAAACCCTCATGATTGGTAGCCCTTGCGGAGAAAGGAGAAGGAGGCAGGTCAATAGGGAATTCGTAATTGGATCTGTTTAAATAAAATCGGAAAAGCATAGGTTATTTGTAGAAAGCCTGTCATGAACGGTTTGAAGTGTTTTCAGATGACATTATGTTGACTGCTCCTGGAACTTCGGAAGACTAGAGTATTTACAAAAAGCCTGTGTTAAAAGGACTACCTCTTAGGACGCCTCCTCAGTTGACTTCCAAGTACCCGCTGGGGATCTAGAGCACGCAGTATTTTTTGCTTGTGAATGTGATGCAGAGGTAGATGTATTTAATTCAAGCAAAACTTGTAGCTAAAAGGAAACTTGTATTGTTTCCCACTGGCATTTTTTCCCCTAACATTAATTGCGTTGATATCTTTTATTACCCTAAAATGCTTTTGTACTTTTTAATTGGTTTCCTTGCCTAGAAGAAGACAAAATACAGTATTGAGTTGCATTTATGTTGGGGCCTTACCTTCTGTATTTGACCTTTTCTCTCACAGTGCTTTAGGAAGAAAATTAATCCATACCTCTGAAGTTAATTGCTTAACTTGCATTCTTTGGTTGGTGAAGAAAAAAAGATTTTGCCATCAGGTTACTTATTCAGAGTTCTCTTTGCTAAGTAACAAGTTCTGTAAACTTTTCACACTACTTTTTGAAAAATGTGTTACTTTGTTATTGCTGAAACTATTTCGTATTTCAGAATAAGAATGAAGAAAAGTAAGGTAATGTAAAGTTTTATAACTGTCGCATATATGTTGACAAAGATACCAGTGAAAGCTTTTCATCTAAGAATGTTGAAATTGCTTAGCAAGAAAAGAACTTTTAGATAAAATAGCATTAATTAGAGACTGCAGATTAGAAATCTTCATTATTAAATGTGTATGTAGTTGTGCAACTCACCAGTGGTGGTTTAAATATTCCATATTTGTTTTTTAAGCTTACAGATTATCCTAGTTTTCTGCCAAACATTATTCCAGGATTTTATTTGTATTGAAACTTTTGCATGTAAGAGACTTTTCTTTTGGAATAGTGAAAGTTTCTCAGGGATTCTTAAATATGCATAGTATTGAAAAATCTTTACATTATTCACATCCTTTCTGGCCCTAGAACATTTTAGTAGTTTCTGGTAGTGACTGACTATAATGTTTGTATTGTACCTTATATTCATAATTTGAGTGCCTGTAAATTCCCAAATCTGTGTAGTATTGGAAAGGCTATAGATTTTAGTTGTAGATAGGCATAGGTTTGAAGGCCTTTTTACTAGTTAATCTCACCATTACCAGGCTTTTTTTTACGTTTTGTCACTTACACTCTGCTTTGGTTTTCTTAGATATAAAAATGTTAATTATAGTACTTACCACCAAGGTAAAAGAAAGTGTCTAGTACATAGTAAGCATTCAATACATTTTGTTATTTTTCTTTTGTGACTTGAATTTGATGAAGGTCCTTTTCTTTTTAAAATTTGAAATACTAGTTTCAAATGTACATATGTACGCTATTGGTATATATTGCAGAATGATCACCACAATAAGCCCATCACCATTCATAGTTACAGTTTTTTTGTGTGTGATGAGAACTTTCAGATATATTCACTTAGAAATTTTAAATATGCAGTATAGTGTTAAATGTAGTCACTATGTTATTATCTTTATAACTTAACGTTAGAATTGCAAATTTGGATCTTTTGACCCCCCTTTCGTCCATTATGTTCATTTCTCCCTATTCCATTTCATTAAAAAAAAAATTAACTCAGATATCTTTGTTGAAAACTTACTGCTAAATCTCATTCCTCTGGCAAATACTCCCTTCCCTGAGTTATTTAAAGTTTTGTATATGTCTTGTTTCAATTTATGTTTTAAATTTAATTATATTTATTTTAATTATTTATTTTTGGCTGCTCTGGGTCTTCCTTGCTGCATGTGGGCTTTCTCTAGTTGTGGTTTGAGCACTGGCTCCAGGGCATGCAGGTTTCAGTCGCTGTGGTGCAAGGACTCAGTTGTTCAAGGACATGTAGGATCTTCCTGGACCAGGGATAGGACTCATGTCCCCTGATTCGGCAGGCAGATTCCCAGGCACTGGACCACCAGAGAAGTCCTGTTTAATGTATTTCTATTGGAGCAGTATCTTCTCCACTCCTTTGTCAGCTCTTAAGAAGGCAGATGCTGCAGTACATTATATTTTGTTTTGTATTCATAAAGCCAAAGCATTATAAAAATTAGAGGAATGAATGCTTTTTCTACAAATATTCTCATCATGACTCTCCTGGGATCTGTATTTCAACACAATTTATATCTGCTCCTTCATCCTTACTGGTGACCTCTTTGCCCATCCTCCTCCTTTCAGACTGCATATCTTGTCCATTTCTCAAAGTGCAGCTACATCTCATCCCATTAATGAGGTCTTCAGTGAGTATTTGTTTATTTACAGCTCTGGTTAAGTCTGTGTGAGTGCCTTCCGTTACTTTGTGTCCTATAGTACCTGGCAGGATGCATTAACCTTTTGAGTGGGTCCTTGGGTGGGTTGACAAATGCACATCGCGCTTTAAGACTGACTTTGGCCTTTGTGGGCCTTCCATTTCAGTGGCCTCTCATTGCAGAGCACTGTCTCTGGCACATGCGCTCCTGAGCGCTAGCTTGTGATTGGACACACCGGTCCAGCCGCTCCACAGCATGTGGGATCCTCCTGGGCCAGGGATCGAACAAGTGCCCCTTGCACTGCAAGGTAGACTCTTTAATCACTGGACCACCAGGGAAGCCCCTTTAATGATTTTTTTTTTAATTGTATTTATTTATATTCTTTGCTGCACTGGTTCTTTGTTGCTATGGTCGGACTTTGTCTAGCTGCGGTGAGCAGGGGCTACTTTCTAGTTGCGGTGCACAGGTTCTTCATTGTGGTGGGTATGAGGTCTTCACAGTTGTAGCACTGGGGCTCAGTAGTTGCAGCTGGTGGGCTTTAGGATGCATGGACTTCAGTAGTGGCTCAGAGGCTTCTTGGCTCTGAGATACATGGAATCTTCCCAGACCAGGGATTGACCCCGTGTCCCCTGCATTGGCAGGAGGATTCTTTTTTTTTTTTTCTCACAATCACAAGGTTTTTTGTTTTGCCTTTTTTGGTTTGTTTGTTTGTCTTTTATTATTGTTGTTTTTTAACTTTTAACTTTTACAGAGTTTTATTGTTTACAGATATGTATAATCCCAGCTTAGTCATATGTATATCCCATTCTCCCCCATCCCACCCCTCTAGTCCGTGTATGATCCCTTAGTCCCATAGCACATTGACAATATTTCTCTCTCTTACATAAGATAGTATAGGACTCCAATGTTACTCTTTCCATATCTCTCACCCACTCTTCCCTCTCCCCGATGTCTGTAAGTCTGTTCTCTATGTCTTTTTCTATCGATGCTGTACGTGTGTGTTTATCAGTACAAAACTAGATTCCATATATGTTTGTTAGCATACAGTATTTGTCCTTCTCTTTTTCACTTTCTTCAGTTTGTATAATAGGTTCTAGGTTCATTCATATCATTAGGACTGAGTCTTCTGCGTTTCTTTTTGCTTCTGGGAAGTACTCCATTGTATATATATACCAGAGCTTCTTTATCCATTCATTGGTGGATGGGCATCTAGGTTGCTAGCCTATTGTGTGGAGTGCTGCAGTGAACATTGGGGTACTGGTGTCTCTTTCAATTTTGATTTCATCAGGGTATAAGCCTAATAGTAGGATTGCTGGGTCAGGCGATGCTTACCCGCTGTACCACCAGGGAAGTCTCTTTCCTCTGTTTTAAACGTTTAAATTTTGAAATAAATATGAACTTACAGAAGAGTTGGAGTAATAATAGCAAGGGCTCTCTAATGGCAGTTAGCCACAGGACTGGCAGGCAGTTCTGCCTGTTCCATGTGTTTTTATGAACCACCTGGAGTCCTTTAGACCATGCATCTTCCCCCAAAGAACACCATTCTCTGTAATACCCAGACTGTTAACACATTCTACAGACTTAACATTGATACAATATCTGATATCCAGATTCCATATTCCAGTTTCTCCACTTGTCTCAGTAACATCCCTTACAGAGTTTTTCCCTCTGTAATTCAGGTTTCAGCTTGAACATTATATATTTTTTTGTCATATTTCTTTAGTCTTTATAATTTTACATGTTTTTGACTATGCTGGGTCTTCAGTGCTGTGTGGACTTTCTTCTAGTTGGGGCTTCTGAGTTGTAGAGTATAGGCTCAAGAGTTGTGGCACACAGACTTCGTTGCTCTGAGACATGTGTGATCGTCCCAGATCAGGGCTCAAACATTTGTCTCTTCGATTGGCAGGCAGATTTTTTACCACTGAACCACCACGGACGCCCTCTTTAGTCTTCCATTGTTTGTCGTTTCTATGACCTTTTTTCCTTAATGACTAATTTTAAAAAATATATATTTATTTGTTTATTTTGGCTATTCTGGATTTTCACTGCTGCCACAGGCTCTTCTTTAGTTGCAGGAAATGGGGGCTGTTCTCTAGTTGAGGTGAGCAGGCTTCCTGTTGTGGTGACTTTTCTTATTATGGAACTCGGGTTCTAGGGCACACAAGCTTCAGTAGTTGTGGTACATGGGCTCAATAGTTGTGTCTCCGAGGCTCTAGAGCACAGGCTCCATAGTTGTGGCTCACGAGTTTAGTTGCTCCACAGCATGTGGGATCTTCCTGGATCAGGAATTGAACCCATGTCTCCTGCATTGGCAGGCAAACTCTTTACCACTGAGCTGCCAGCAAAACCCCAGTGACTGATTTGTTTTTTGGCCAAAGAAGAACAACTTCTATTGTTCTTTCATTTATTTATTTTCATCCATCTTTGTTCTTTGGCCTGCGTGGCCTCCGCATCGATCCCTCCCAACACAGAGCACCAGCTCCGGGTGCGTCTGCTCTAGAGTGCTGGTTTGGCAGCTAGACACATCGGTCCGAAGAGTTGGAGTAATAATAGCAAGGGCTCTCTAATGGCAGTTAGCCACAGGACTGGCAGGCAGTTCTGCCTGTTCCATGTGTTTTTATGAACCACCTGGAGTCCTTTAGACCATGCATCTTCCCCCAAAGAACACCATTCTCTGTAATACCCAGACTGTTAACACATTCTACAGACTTAACATTGATACAATATCTGATATCCAGATTCCATATTCCAGTTTCTCCACTTGTCTCAGTAACATCCCTTACAGAGTTTTTCCCTCTGTAATTCAGGTTTCAGCTTGAACATTATATATTTTTTTGTCATATTTCTTTAGTCTTTATAATTTTACATGTTTTTGACTATGCTGGGTCTTCAGTGCTGTGTGGACTTTCTTCTAGTTGGGGCTTCTGAGTTGTAGAGTATAGGCTCAAGAGTTGTGGCACACAGACTTCGTTGCTCTGAGACATGTGTGATCGTCCCAGATCAGGGCTCAAACATTTGTCTCTTCGATTGGCAGGCAGATTTTTTACCACTGAACCACCACGGACGCCCTCTTTAGTCTTCCATTGTTTGTCGTTTCTATGACCTTTTTTCCTTAATGACTAATTTTAAAAAATATATATTTATTTGTTTATTTTGGCTATTCTGGATTTTCACTGCTGCCACAGGCTCTTCTTTAGTTGCAGGAAATGGGGGCTGTTCTCTAGTTGAGGTGAGCAGGCTTCCTGTTGTGGTGACTTTTCTTATTATGGAACTCGGGTTCTAGGGCACACAAGCTTCAGTAGTTGTGGTACATGGGCTCAATAGTTGTGTCTCCGAGGCTCTAGAGCACAGGCTCCATAGTTGTGGCTCACGGGTTTAGTTGCTCCACAGCATGTGGGATCTTCCTGGATCAGGAATTGAACCCATGTCTCCTGCATTGGCAGGCAAACTCTTTACCACTGAGCTGCCAGCAAAACCCCAGTGACTGATTTGTTTTTTGGCCAAAGAAGAACAACTTCTATTGTTCTTTCATTTATTTATTTTCATCCATCTTTGTTCTTTGGCCTGCGTGGCCTCCGCATCGATCCCTCCCAACACAGAGCACCAGCTCCGGGTGCGTCTGCTCTAGAGTGCTGGTTTGGCAGCTAGACACATCGGTCCAGCCGCTCCGTGGCACGTAGGATCTTCCCAGGCCAGGGATTGAACCGGCGCCCCTTGCACTGCAAGGCGGTGTCTCTACCCACTAGACTGCCAGGGAAGCCCCATGACTGATTTTTTTAAGGGTTTGGTCTGTTTTGTCTTCTCTTGATTTTTGGAGTATTACTGTTGTTGTGTTTTTTTGTTGTTGTTGTTGATGTGTTAGTTGTAGTTGTTATTGTTTTCCATGCTTAAGTTGTTCCAGATTTGGCCTGTCTGAGAAGATTCTCCGATCTCCCCCCCTTTTTTTTCTCTGGTCGTGCCATGCGGCTTATTTCATGACCAGGGATAGAAACCGCGCACCCTGGAGTGGAAGCCTGGTGTCCCTTTTTTGACTGAGCCTGATTTATTGTTGAGATGACTCACTGGAAAAGACCCTGATGTTAGGAAAAATAGAAGGCAAAAGGAGAAGAGGATCACAGAGGACAAGGCGGTTAGATGCTATCACTAAGTCAATGGACATGAGTTTGAGCAATGTCCAGGAGATGGTGAAGGACAGGGAAGCCTGGCATGACTGAGTGACTGAACTGAACTGATTAATCTTTGAGAAATTTCTTGGTTTTTAGCAAAACAGAACAACCCAGGTCTTTTTTGTGTTTTCCTTTTTTTTTTTTTTTCTTCCTATATTTTGCTATTTCTCCAAGACATTGTATTTCCTTTTGATAGAAAGTGATATGTGTAAACTTAAGATTTCAGTGCTTGGTAATATGTACACTGTTACTAGACTGTCTGTACTTCTAGACTCCTTTCAGTGGACAGAAACGTTGTTTCAGAAACCATGTGTTCTATTAGTATTTTAAGTTCCATTTCAGAGTGAACATTATTATTGGGATTGGCTATAAAGAAAGTAGATTTACTTTACATCTACTGAGTGCAGTTGATTTCTTTTCAGTTTTTTGTTTTTTTTCTATTTTGGCCTCTTTTATTGGTCCTTTATTTATTTATTTATTTTCATCCATCTTCATTCTTTGACCTGCGTGGGCCTCCCATCGCAGTGGCCTCCCTTGTTACAGAGCAATGGCCCTGGGCTCATGCGCTCTAGAGCACTGGCCCATAATTGGGCACACTGGTCCAGCTGCTCTGTGGCACATGGGATCTTCCAGGGCCAGGGATCGAACCGGTGCCCCCTGCACTGCAAGGTGGACTCTCTACCCATTGGACAGCCAGGGAGGCCCCTTCAGTCCCTTTTTTAAATGTATTTATTTTTATTTTACTTTTACAGAATTTTGTTGTTTACTGCTGTACCTAAGCCTGAATCAATCATAGGTATACACTTGATCGCTCTCACTTGAACTTCCCTCTCATTTCCCTCCCCATCCCACCCTTCTAGGTTGTTGCACAGCCCTGTATAAGTTCCCTTAGTCTTAAAGCACATTCACTTTGTGCTGTAAGCCCACTCCTCCCTTCCCCCAGTGTCCATAAGTCTGTTCTTTATATCTCTTTCTCATTTTTAGTCCTTTTTCCTTAGAGTGTATTCTACTGAAAATGAACAGTTAGAGGACTTATTTGGTATTCCAGTGGTTAAGAATCCATCTGCGCATGCAGAGGACACTGGTTCAATCCTTGGTCTGGTAAGATTCCACATGCTTTGGTCAGCTAAGCCTGGGTGCCCTTGAGCCTGTGCTCTGCAACTAGAGAAGCCACTGCAATAAGAAGCCACTGCAGGAAGAAGCTTGCACACAACTAGAGAGTAGCCCAAGCCTGCCTGCAGCAACAAAACCCCCCACGGCCCCCTCCAAAAGGAACTGTGTTTGGTAGTTACTTGAAATGACTTTTTTGTTTATTTTTGTGCTTGGTAATATGTACACTGTTACTAGACTGTCTGTACTTCTAGACTCCTTTCAGTGGACAGAAACGTCGTTTCAGAAACCATGTGTTCTATTAGTATTTTAAGTTCCATTTCAGAGTGAACATTATTATTGGGATTGGCTATAAAGAAAGTAGATTTACTTTACATCTACTGAGTGCAGTTGATTTCTTTTCAGTTTTTTGTTTTTTTTCTATTTTGGCCTCTTTTATTGGTCCTTTATTTATTTATTTATTTTCATCCATCTTCATTCTTTGACCTGCGTGGGCCTCCCATCGCAGTGGCCTCCCTTGTTACAGAGCAATGGCCCTGGGCTCATGCGCTCTAGAGCACTGGCCCATAATTGGGCACACTGGTCCAGCTGCTCTGTGGCACATGGGATCTTCCAGGGCCAGGGATCGAACCGGTGCCCCCTGCACTGCAAGGTGGACTCTCTACCCATTGGACAGCCAGGGAGGCCCCTTCAGTCCCTTTTTTAAATGTATTTATTTTTATTTTACTTTTACAGAATTTTGTTGTTTACTGCTGTACCTAAGCCTGAATCAATCATAGGTATACACTTGATCGCTCTCACTTGAACTTCCCTCTCATTTCCCTCCCCATCCCACCCTTCTAGGTTGTTGCACAGCCCTGTATAAGTTCCCTTA
Organism: Tragulus kanchil; assembly: GCA_022376925.1. Classification (NCBI taxonomy): domain Eukaryota; kingdom Metazoa; phylum Chordata; class Mammalia; order Artiodactyla; family Tragulidae; genus Tragulus; species Tragulus kanchil. The sequence continues at coordinate 24,659,002 of JAIOJX010000026.1, forward strand.
GTCTTAAAGCACATTCACTTTGTGCTGTAAGCCCATCCTCCCTTCCCCCAGTGCCCATAAGTCTGTTCTTTATATCTCTTTCTCATTTTTAGTCCTTTTTCCTTAGAGTGTATTCTACTGAAAATGAACAGTTAGAGGACTTATTTGGTATTCCAGTGGTTAAGAATCCATCTGCATGCAGAGGATACTGGTTCAATCCTTGGTCTGGTAAGATTCCACATGCTTTGGTCAGCTAAGCCTGGGTGCCCTTGAGCCTGTGCTCTGCAACTAGAGAAGCCACTGCAATAAGAAGCCACTGCAGGAAGAAGCTTGCACACAACTAGAGAGTAGCCCAAGCCTGCCTGCAGCAACAAAACCCCCCACGGCCCCCTCCAAAAGGAACTGTGTTTGGTAGTTACTTGAAATGACTTTTTTGTTTATTTGTTCATTTGATCTGTTTGATTACCTCTGACTATCAGTTCTGGCTTTTTGTTCTTTGTTCATGCTTAGGTGTGTTTTCTTTACCTATTTTTAAAAAATATATTAAATATTTACATGGCTTAAAATTTAATCCAGTATTGAAAGAGTATGCAAGTCTTTTCTTTCTAAGCTCTCCATTTTTTCTCACTCATCCAGGTATGATGTGTGTTTTATGTATACGTTCTTATTTTCTCTTTCTTACAGAAGAGGCGTACTATAAAAAACTTGTGAACCTTATATTTTGCTTTTTTTAGCTTTTTTGGGGGGGCCACTTCTGTTGGTCTTTCACTTACCTACTTTCATCCATCTTTGTTCTTTGGTCTATGTGGGCCTCCCATCACAGTGGCCTCTGTCACTGCAGAGCACTGATTCTGGGCGCATACACTCTAGAGCTTCGGCTCGGTAGTTGGACACATCGGTCCAGCTGCTCCGCAGCACGTGGGATCTTCCCAGGCCAGGGATGGAACCGGTGCCCCTTGCACTGCAAGGTGGTGTCCTTACCCACTGGACCACCAGGGAAGCCCCTTATTTTTTTTTAATATCCTGCTCCCCCTTTTTTTTTGCCTCTAAGTCATTGTTTATTTTTCGTCCATCTTTATTCTTAGGCCTGTGTGGGCCTCCCATTGCAGTGGCATCTCTCGCCATAGAGCACCAGCTCTGGGCACATGTGCTCCAGAGTGCTGGCGTGCTGGCTTATAATTGTACACACTTGCCCAGCCATTCCTTGGCATGTGGGGTCTTCTCAGGCCAGGGATCAAACCAGTGCCCTTTGCACTGCAAGGTGGACTCTTTACCCACTGGATCACCAGAGAAGCTCCTATTTTTTTTTTTTTTTTAATAATTTTATTTATTTATTGGTTGTACTGGGTCTTTGTTGCTGTGAGGGCTTTTCTGTAGTGGCGGCCATCAGGAGTTGCTCTCTAGTTGTGGTGCACAGGCTTGTCATTACTGTGACTTCTCTTGTTGAGTGGTCTAGGACTTGTAGGGTTCAGTAGTTGTGGCGTGCGGGCTCAATAGTTGTGGTTCCTGGGATCTAGAGCATAGGCTCAATTGTTGTGGCACATGAGCTTAGTTGCTCCATATTAGCATATGGGATCTTCCCAGACCAGGAATTGAACTCTTTGTCTCCTGAGTTGGCAAGTGGATTCTCTACCACTAAGTCACCAGGGAATCTTGGGTAATTTTGTTTTTGTGACTGTTGAGTTGTAGGAGTTCTTGATATATTCTGAATATTAACCCCTTGTCGGATTTGCAGATATTTTCCTTCATTCTGTAGGTTGCCTTTACACTCTGATTGTGTCTTTTACTGCACAAAAGTTTTTAAGATTGATACATTCTCATTTGTGTGTGTGGAATCCTTGTTTTTTTCCTGACAGTATATCCAAGAAATCATTCTATATCAGTTAAGTGCTCCCCTGCCCTCACATAATTTATAGTAAGAAACATATGTATTTCTTTTTTTTTTTTAAACCTTTATTTTACTTTTAACTTTTACAGAGTTTTGGAAACATGTGTATTTCATTTTGTCCAGTTTCTAGCATTGAACTCTTAAAACTCTTGGAATTTTCTAAGTGATTAGAGTGATAAAGGTGTTTTGATATTCATAACAAGTCCCTTAAGTCATACTTGAGTTTATGGTAATGAGGTGACTTTCCGAAAGCATTTAAGGCTGAAGTTTAGTTGCCAGGGAAACCAGACTTGTTAAGGGAGTTTAGAACTTTCAGTCCCACCCTCTAGGAAGGGAGGTGGGCTGAAGGTTGAATTAATTGCTAGTGATTTAATCCATGATACCTGGGTTAGGAAGCCTCCATAAAATCTCCGAAGAATATGGTTTGGAGAACTTCCAGATTGGTGACCATGGAGATTCTCAGGGAGAGAGGGGGACTCTCAGAACTCCAAGCCCCTTCCTCCATACATTACCTTGTGCATCTCTTCCACTTGACTTTTTCTGACTTCTGTCATTTATAATGAATAGGTAATCTAGTAAAGATTTGGTTGTTTTCACTTTTTGATTATAGTGAGTAGTACTGCTATGAACATTCATGTACACGTTTTTGTGTGGCTATAATGCTTTTACTTCTCTTGGATGTACCTAGAATTAGATTTTCTGGGTATTATAGTAATTGTATGTTTAGAATTTAGGAAATTATGGGGCTTCCCCTGGTGGTCCAGTGGGTAAGGACACCGCCTTGCAGTGCAAGGGGCGCCGGTTCGATCCCTGCCCTGGGAAGATCCCACTTGCCGCGGAGCGGCTGGACCCATGTGTCCAATTACGGAGCCGGAGCTCTGGAGCGCATGCGCCCAGAGCCGGCGCTCAGCAGTGACAGAGGCCACCGCGATGGGAGGCTCACGGGAGCCAAAGAACAAAGATGGATGAAAATAGGCAAATGAAAGACCAACAGAAGTGGCCCGTCCGCCCCCCTCCCTCCCCAACCTGACCCCCGCCCAAAATAAATAAATAAATCTTTAAAAAAAAAAGAATTTAGAAAATTATGAACATTTCTCTAAGAGGCTGTACTATTTTATATTCATTCCTACTAACAGTGTATGAGGGTTTCAGTTTCTCCACATTCTCACCAACCCTTGTTATTGACTATAGTCACCTTAGTGGGTATGAAGTGGTTTTGTTTTTTTTTTTTCTGAGACGTCTGCCGTCTCAGAGCGCCGGCTCTGGGCGCATGCGCTCCAGAGCTCCGGCTCGGTGATTGGACACATCGGTCCCACGTGGAATCTTCCCAGGCCAGGGATCGAACTGGCGCCCTTGCACTACAAGGCGGTGTCCTTATCCACTGGACCACCAGGGGAAGCCCCTGAAGTGGTTTTGATTTGCATTTTCCTAATGATGCTGAGCATCTTTTCATGTGGTTGTTAACTGTTCGTATATCTTCAGAGAACTTAGTATTGGATGCTTTGCCCATTTGAAGTATTGGTTGTCATTTGCGGACTTCCCTGATGGGCCAGTGGTAAAGAATCTGCCTTCCAGTGTTGGGGAACTATCCCTGGTAGGGGAACTAAAATCCCACATGCCTCAGGGCCTCTAGAGGAAGTCTGTGTACTGCAGCAAGGAGCCCAGACACTGCAACTAAAAGACAAAGTACAACCTAAAATAAAATAAAAAGCCTGTTGGTAACGTTAAAAAAAAAAAAAAAGATAAAATATTGGTTGACTTTTTAATACTAAGTTGTAAGAGTTCTGTATATATTCTAAATGCCAGCCCATTATCAGATATATGCTTCGCAGATTGTCTTTGCACTTTTTTTCTTTTTAAAATTTTGGCCTCTTTTTTATTGATTTTTAAAATTTTTATTTGTTTTCATCCATCTTTATTCTTTGGCATGTGTGGGCCTCCCATTGCGGTGGCCTCTCTCACTTTAGAGCACTGGCTTTGGGCACATGTGCTCCAGAGCAACAGCTTGCAGCTGGACACACTGGTCCAGCCGCTCCATGGCACGCGGGATCCTCCTGGGCTAGGGATCAAACTGGAGCCCCTTGCACTGCAAGGTGGACTCTTTACCCACTGGACCACCAGGGAAGCCCCCACAATTTTCTTTAAATAATTTTATTCATTTATTTTTAGCTGTGCTGGGTCTTTGTTGCTGAGAGGGCTTTTTCTAGTTGTAGAACACGAGGTCTGATCTCTGATTGTGGTGCTCTGGTTTCTCATTGCGGTGCCTTGTCTTGTGGATCACAGGCTCTAGGGCACACAGGTTTCAGTTAGTGGGGCACATGGGCTCAGTAGATGTAACCTCAATAGTTACAGTGCATGAGCTTAGTTGCAGGCAGATTCTTTATCACTGAGCCACTAGGGAAGCCCTGTTTTTTCACTTTCTTGATGGTTTTATTGAAACACAAAATTTCTAATTTTGATGATACCTAGTTTGTCCATTTTTTCTAGGGTTGATTATACTTTTGACATTATATTTTAAGAAGGCTTCACCTAACCTGAGTTACAAATACATATATTTGCTGTATTTAATGAAGTTTGTAATTGGTCAAGCAGTTGATTTTCCCAACAAAAACTGTAGATTGTAGTCCATATGAAAAAGAATTTGACTGTTTAGAAAGCTCTAGTGAGTTTGCCTTTGTGGTTAGAAATTAATAAGCTTTAGTTTCAGCTGTAATAAAAGCAACTTTACGCAGCTATACTGAACCTTTATAAAGGGGAGATTCACATAAAAATAATAGAATATGTTTTATTGGTGAACTAAAATTTTAGGTATTTTGAGCCAGTTCAGTTGGTTTGTCGTGTCTGACTCAGCTACCCTATGGACTGCAGCAGGCTTCCCTATCCTCCACTGTCTTCTGGAGCTTGTGCAAATTCATCTCCATTGAGTTGGTGATGCTGTCCCACCGTCTTGTCCCCTGTCGTTCCCTTCTCTCTTCTGTTTTTCCCCAGCATCAGCATGTTTTCCAACGAGTCATCTCTTCACATCTGGTGTTTCAGCTCAGCATCATTCCTTCCAATGAATATCGAGGGTTGATCTCCTTTAGGATTGATTGGTTTCATCACCATACAGTCCAAGGGACTCTCAAGAGTCTTTTCCAGCAACACAGTCTAAGGCATCCTTAATAACCACTGTACTTTTGAAATCCAGACTGATTTGTTTGAAGGGAAAGACCAAACTAAGACAGACTATGTCGTTGGGTAAAGGCACCACAAATGCCAGTGACTGAGGAACTAGTTAGACTTTTAGGTCAATGTGGATAATGAAAACAGAAACAGAACAACTATGCCAAAATCAGGAGGCACTCAAAGCATTAAGCTTTTCATTTTATCTTGCTGTTGACAACTCTGAAATATTTAAAACCATCCGCTTAGGATTCTTCCTTTGGTAATGAGTGTGTATTTTGTTAAAAACTTTTATATTCACTTTAGTTGTTAAGCTAAATTTAAAAATGAGTCAGGGCTTCCCTGGTAGATCAGTGGTAAAGAGTTTGCCTGCCAATGCAGGCGACACAGGTTCATTCCCTGATCTGGGAAGATCCTACATGCTGTGGAGCAGCTAAGCCCATGAGCCACAACTATTGAGCCTGTGTTATATAGAGCCTCAGAGCCGCAACTGTAGAGCCCATGTGCTGCAACTTTTGAAGCCTGTGTGCTCTAGAGACCGAATTCCATAACAAGAGAAGTCACCACAAGAAGAAGACTGCTCACTGCAACTAGAGAGTAGCCCCCACTCCCTGCATCTAGAGAAGAGCCTGTAGCAGCAGTGAAAACCCGGAATAGCCAAAAATAAATAAATAGATATTTAAAAAATGAGTTGAAAGAAACTGGAAAGTTATCTGCCTCTGTATGATCTTGAAATTTTAAAATTATTTTGCTTCTAGAGGTCATAAGATCCAGACTTAAGCAGGATTTAAGAGATTAAATTTGTTCAGGGCCACACAATGGAAGAATGCAGGTCACCTGAATACCAGTTTAGTGTTCTTCACCTTAAAAAAAAAAAAAGACAAATCCCTCAACATTTTATTTATTTATTTATTTTTAATTTTTAAAATTCTTTATTTTAAAGGTTTTACAGAGTTTTGTTGTTCACAGACGTGTATGTTCCCAGATCAGTCATATGCATATCCCTGGTCCCCACCCCACCAGGTCCCTCCATCCAACCCCTCCGGACCATCGCCCCATGCCATTGTGAGCACTCCTATTCCCTTAGCACAATGACAATAGCTATCTTTTCCACACATGACAGTATAGGTTTCCATGTTACTCCCTCCATGCCTCCCCCTCCCTATTTCTTCCTCACAATGTCCCTATGTCTATGCTCTGTCTGTTTTTCCATGAGTTCACTGCGTGTGTTATCAAGACCGTCCTACTAGGTTCCATATACGTGTGTTAGTATACTGTATTTGTCTTTCTCTTTTTGACTTACTTCACTTTTTATGATAGGTTCTAGAGCCAGCCACTTCACTAGGACTGAGTCTTCTGCATTTCTTTTAACAGCAGAGTAGTATTCCATTTGTATATATGTACCAGAGCCTCTGTATCCATTCATTCATCGATAGACATCTGGGCTGCTTCCATGTTTTGGCTATTGTATAGAGAGCTGCAATGAACGTTGGGGTACAGGTGCTTCTTTCAGTTTTGATTTCATCAGAATATAAGCCTAAAAGTGAGATTGCTGGGTCATAGGGTGCTTCTATTTTTAGTTTTTTAAGAAATCTCCATACTATCTTCCATAGAGGCTGTATCAATTGACATTCCCACCAGCAATGCAAGAGGGTTCCCTTTTCCCGGCACCCTCTCCAACATTTATTGTCTGCAGATTTATTGATGGCCATTCTGACCGGTGTGAGGTGATATCTCATTGTAGTTTTTAAAGATTTATTTATTTATTTATTTATTTTGGGCAGGGGTTGGGTTGGGGAGGGAGGGGGGCAGGCGGGCCACTTCTATTGGTCTTTCATTTCTCTATTTTCATCCGTCTTTGTTCTTTGGCTCCTGTGGGCCTCCCATCGTGGTGGCGTCTGTTGTCACAGAGCGCCGGCTCTGGTTGCATGCGCTCCAGAGCTCCGGCTCGGTGATTGGACACATCAGTCCAGCCGCTCCTTGGCACGTGGGATCTTCCCAGGCCAGGGATCGAACCGGCGCCCCTTGCACTGCAAGGCGGTGTCCTTACCCACTGGACCACCAGGGGAAGCCCCTCATTGTAGTTTTAATTTGCATTTCTCTAATAATAAGCGAGGTTGAGCATCGTTTCATGTGCTTTTGGGCCATCTGTATGTCCTCTTTGGAGAGGCGTCTCTTCAGATCTTTTTCCCATTTTTTGATTGGGTTGTTCATTTTTCCTGTGCTGAGTTGTCTGAGTTGCTTGTAGATTTTGGAGATTCTTTGTCTGTTGTTTCATTTGCTATGATTTTCTCCCACCTCCCTCAACATTTTAATTTAACTTGGGAGAGCGTTTTTGTTCATCGTCTTTGTGAGAGAGCTAAAATTACAGGTTTACATAACTGGAAAAGTCTAAAATAGTAAAGTCTTCATCAGGAAGTAAGTGGTCTTATTCTGTGGTCCTGAAGTTGTTATATCTAGCTTTGTTCAAAGTTGATTACCAGCTGGGACTTTTGGTGTATATTTCACTTTTTTGTATGTAACAGTGATTTCAGCCTTTAAATCTACCACATAATCGTAGGATTTGACAGAATATTTTTTGGTAGATATCTTATTCATTAAATTATTTGGTCATGCTCTGAGGCCTGTGAGATCTTAGCTTCCTGACCAGGGATTGAACCTCAGTCCCCTGCAGTAGAAACATATAGTCCTGACCATTGGACTACTGGGGAATTCCTTTTTAGTAGATTTTTATCCAAAGACACCACATCCCAAGTGTGTAGCTACATTCCTCCTTCATATGTGTCCTGTTTTCAAATATAGTTGATATTATGAAGGATTTTTTTTCCACCCACATTTTCTACCTACAGTGCTCAGTTTGCAGCTATATTTTTTACAATAGTTTTGTGCCCAGAGTAGTCATTTCTAGTTCACTGCCTATATTCATAACACTAGTAGAAGTGCTAATTTATTTTATCTTTATGCATTTCTTCATTCATCCGTTTACTTATGCACTGCATGGGTGCTAAGTCTCTTCAGTCATGTCCAACTCTGATCATATGGACTGTAGCCTGCCTGGCTCCTGTCTTTGGGATTCTCCAGGCATGAATACTGAAGTGAGTTGCTATGCCCTCCTCCAGGGGATCTTCCCAACTCAGGGATCAAACCTGCGTCTCTTAGGTCTCCTGCGTTGGCAGGTGGGTCCTTTACCACTAGTGCCACTAACAAAAAGAGTTAAAAGTACAAGAGGATATACAGTGATCTGTCTCTTCCCTGTGGCTGTCCTCTGAGCCTCTTTCATCTATCCAGTAACTATAGTTACCAGTTTATTGTGAAGTCTTTCAGAGATAATTTGGGTTGTATATAGCAAATGTATTTACTACAGATGTATGTGTGTGCCTTTTTTGTTGCTTTTCACATCCATGGTAATAGCCTATACACTGTTTTGTCCTTTTTTTCACTTAACAATATATCTTGGAGATTCTAAATAGAAATACCTTCTTTATAATAGTTATATAATATGTATTATATGTGTGTTGCAGGGTTAACTAGTCCTCTACTTAAAGACATTGGGGACTTCACCGATAGTGTAGTGGTTAGCACTCGACCCTTCCATTGCAGGGTGCCTGGTTTCAAAACCTGGTCTGGGAACTAGATCCCACATGTTGTCACTAAGACCCAGAGCAGCCAAATAAATGAATACGTATTTTTTAAAAAATAGACGTGGGTAGTTTGCAGTTTTTTGTTATTAAAAACAGTGCTCCATTGAATAACCTTGTGAATGTGTTTGTACACGTGTGAACACATGTAGGAATAAATCTGTGGAATGGAATTGCTTGGTCAAAGAATGTGCACTGTCAGTGAATGAGTATGGTTGTTTTTCTCACACCAGACTACCACTTGTAGTATCATAGTTTTTGCTTTCTTGAATGCTGTTACTTCTTAGTAAATGATTAGACATTTTCAGCATGAGTAACATGGGGAATTTAAAATCACTAATTTTTCCCTTTTGATAATTTTATGTTATATACATTCCTGGGATGGTTTATCATTGCCTATGATCGTGGTTTTGTACTTTCTGGACTTAAACTGATTGATTTTATCTTTATGCATTTCTTCATTCATCCGTTACTTATGCACTGCATGGGTGCTAAGTCTCTTCAGTCATGTCCAACTCTGATCATATGGACTGTAGCCTGCCTGGCTCCTGTCTTTGGGATTCTCCAGGCATGAATACTGAAGTGAGTTGCTATGCCCTCCTCCAGGGGATCTTCCCAACTCAGGGATCAAACCTGCGTCTCTTAGGTCTCCTGCGTTGGCAGGTGGGTCCTTTACCACTAGTGCCACTAACAAAAAGAGTTAAAAGTACAAGAGGATATACAGTGATCTGTCTCTTCCCTGTGGCTGTCCTCTGAGCCTCTTTCATCTATCCAGTAACTATAGTTACCAGTTTATTGTGAAGTCTTTCAGAGATAATTTGGGTTGTATATAGCAAATGTATTTACTACAGATGTATGTGTGTGCCTTTTTTGTTGCTTTTCACATCCATGGTAATAGCCTATACACTGTTTTGTCCTTTTTTTCACTTAACAATATATCTTGGAGATTCTAAATAGAAATACCTTCTTTATAATAGTTATATAATATGTATTATATGTGTGTTGCAGGGTTAACTAGTCCTCTACTTAGAGACATTGGGGACTTCACCGATAGTGTAGTGGTTAGCACTCGACCCTTCCATTGCAGGGTGCCTGGTTTCAAAACCTGGTCTGGGAACTAGATCCCACATGTTGTCACTAAGACCCAGAGCAGCCAAATAAATGAATACGTATTTTTTAAAAAATAGACGTGGGTAGTTTGCAGTTTTTTGTTATTAAAAACAGTGCTCCATTGAATAACCTTGTGAATGTGTTTGTACACGTGTGAACACATGTAGGAATAAATCTGTGGAATGGAATTGCTTGGTCAAAGAATGTGCACTGTCAGTGAATGAGTATGGTTGTTTTTCTCACACCAGACTACCACTTGTAGTATCATAGTTTTTGCTTTCTTGAATGCTGTTACTTCTTAGTAAATGATTAGACATTTTTCAGCATGAGTAACATGGGGAATTTAAAATCACTAATTTTTCCCTTTTTGATAATTTTTATGTTATATACATTCCTGGGATGGTTTATCATTGCCTATGATCGTGGTTTTTGTACTTTCTGGACCTCATGGAAATCTGATGAAAATTATGTATTTCTTCTTAGAAAAAAATGTGAATATCCGTATTAGAATTCTACATGTAACTATGAGGTTGGGAGGGTCATTGAAATCCGACTCTTTGCAACTGCATGGACTGCAGTATGCCAAGCCTCCCTGTCACTCACTGTCTTCTGGAGTTTCCCCAAGTTCATGTCCATTGCATTGGTGGCACCATTCAGCCATCTCACCCTCTGACTCCCTCTTCCCCTTCTGCTCTCAATCTTTCCTGACATCAGGAACTTTTCCAGTGAGTTGGCTGTTTGCATCAGGTGCCTGAGGTACTGGAGCTTCTGCTTCAGTGTCAGTCCTTTCAGTGAGTATTCAGGGTTGATTTCCTTTAAGATTGACTGGTTTGATCTTTTGCTGTCCAAGGGACTGACTCTCAGGAGTCTTCTCCAGCACCCTAGTTCAAAGGCGTTCTGCCTTCTTTATGGTCCAGCTCTCAAAACTGTACTTGACCACTGGGAAGACCATAGCCTTGACTGTTGGACCTTTGTTGGCGGAGTGATGTCTCTGCTTTTCAGCACACTTGTCTAGGTTTGTCGTAGCTTTCCTGTCAAGAAGCTGTTGTCTTCTGATTTCATGGTTGCAGTTACCATCCACAGTGATTTCAAAGCCCAAGAAGAGGAAATCTGTCACTGCTTCCACCTTTTCCCCTTCTATTTGCTATGAAGTGATGGGGCTGGATGCCATGATCTTAGTTTAATATTTTGTTTTAAACCCACTTTTTTACTCTCCTTCACCCTCAAGAGATTCTTTAATTTTTCTTTGCTTTCTGCCATTGGAGTGTTACTAACTGAATATCTGAGGTGTATGTTTGTTATTTTTTTTTTAATTTGACTGTGCCAAAAAATTAAAAAATTTTTTTTTTAATTTGTCTCGTTCCCTGACCAGGGATCAGACCTGGGACCCCTGCATTGGGAACACGGAGTCTTAACCACTTGACCACCGGGGAAATCCCATATCTGAGGTTTTTGATGTTTCTCCCATCTGTCTTTTTTTTTTTTTTTTTAAATTTTATTTATTTATCTTTTGGGGGGGTGGGGTGGGGAGGGAGGGAGATGGGCCAGCTACTTCTTTTGGTCTTTCATTTCTCTATTTTTCATCCATCTTTGTTCTTTGGCTCCTGTGGGCCTCCCATCGCGGTGGCCTCTGTCGTCGCAGAGTGCCGGCTCTGGGCGCACGCGCGCCAGAGCTCCTGCTTGGTAATTGGACACATCGGTCCAGTCGCTCCGCGGCTCGTGGGATCTTCCCAGGCCAGGGATGTAACCGGCGCCCCTTGCACTGCAAGGCGGTGTCCTTACCCACTGGACCAGCAGGGGAAGCCCTCCCATCTGTCTTTGATTCCAGCTTGTGACTCATCCAGCCTGACATTTCTTATGATGTGCTTAGTGTATAGGTTAAACAAACAGAATGACAGTTGACAGTCCTGTTATACTCCTTTCTCAATCCTGAACCAATCAGTTGTTCCATACAGGGATCTAACTGCTCCTTCTCCATTTGCATACAAGTTTCTCAGGAGACAGGTAAGATGGTGATGGTCTAGTAGTCCCATCTCTTTAAAAGCTTTCTGTGGTTTGTTGTGATCTACACATAACAGAAAAAGCCCTTGACTTTTAACATAGTTGATGAAACAGAGGTAGATGTTTTTCTTAAATTCCCTAGCTTTCTCTATGACCCAGCAAATGTTGGCAATTCAACTTGATCTCTGGTTCCTCTGCCTTTTTTTTTTTCTCTTTCTTTTTTTTTTTAATGTATTTATTTATGTTTGGCTGTGCTGGGTCTTCTCTGTAGTTATTGTGAGTGGGGGCTACTTTTCGTTGTGATGTTCAGGCTTCTCATTGTGGTGGCTTCTCTTTTTACAGAGTATGAGCTCTAGAGCTTCAGTAGTTGCAGCACATGGGTTCAGTAGTTGTGGCACACGGACTTTAGTTGCTTCATGGCTTGTGGAATCTTCCCAGACCAGGGATTGAACCCTTATCTCCTGTATTGGCAGGCAGATTCTTTACTACTGAGTCACCAGGGAAGCCAACCTCTGCCGTTTCTAAATGCAGCTTGGACATCTGTAGGTTCTTGGTTCATGTAATGCTGAAGCCTAGCTTGAAGGATTTTGAACATTGCCTTACTATATCCAGTGGGAGGTGAGTGTAATTGTCCAGTGGTTTGAACATTCTTTAGTACTGCTGGTTATCCATTTTAAATGTACTGCTGGTTATCCATTTAAAATATAGCAGTGTGTATGCCCATTTATGTGTCCATGGACCCCAGATTTATTTGATACATATAAACTCTTGTGTCTTGGTTGGCATAATGAACATTTCAGAATTTAGCTCCACTGTATCAACTAAGACTTCCAGCTTCTTCCTTGGCTGCTCACTTTCCACTATTAAGAAAACAAACAAAACCCCCATAAAATGTAGGAAACTTAAAACTAATGCAGTGTTTTTTGTCAATTATATTTCAAAACAAAAAAAGCAAAAACTCAGTAGTTCTTTTGTTTCCTCTACTTGGAATCATCCCTCTTCCCTTTCTCCACTGTATGCTTAAATCACCATGTTAGTTTATCTGAAACTTTTTTTCACATTTGTGTTCAACCACTGGCTCTTGTTTCTTCCCATGACATTTCCTCTCACAGCAGAAATTTTTTTCAATTATACATATATACATATATTATCTTTGAAATTATTTTCAATTATAGGTTATTTCATTATTGCATTATTATTGTCATTACATTATAGGTTATTGCAAAATATAGTTTGCTGTGCTCTACTGTTATTACAAGACAAAGTTCCCACAGCAAAATATTTAATATTTAATACTTGATAGAAGGATTCAATATTGTCAGGATACTAGTTCTTCTCAGCTTGATTTATAGATTCAGTATTTCAATGAAAATTCCAGCAAGTGGGCTTCCCTGCTGGTCCAGTGGGTGAGGACACCGCCTTGCAGTGCAAGGGGCGCCGGTTCAATCCCTGGCCTGGGAAGATCCCACGTGCGCGGAGCGGCTGGACCGATGTGTCCGATTGCTGAGCCAAGCTCTGAGTGTATGTGCCCAGAGCCGGTGCTCTTCCCAGACCAGGGATTGAACCCTTATCTCCTGTATTGGCAGGCAGATTCTTTACTACTGAGTCACCAGGGAAGCCAACCTCTGCCGTTTCTAAATGCAGCTTGGACATCTGTAGGTTCTTGGTTCATGTAATGCTGAAGCCTAGCTTGAAGGATTTTGAACATTGCCTTACTATATCCAGTGGGAGGTGAGTGTAATTGTCCAGTGGTTTGAACATTCTTTAGTACTGCTGGTTATCCATTTTAAATGTACTGCTGGTTATCCATTTAAAATATAGCAGTGTGTATGCCCATTTATGTGTCCATGGACCCCAGATTTATTTGATACATATAAACTCTTGTGTCTTGGTTGGCATAATGAACATTTCAGAATTTAGCTCCACTGTATCAACTAAGACTTCCAGCTTCTTCCTTGGCTGCTCACTTTCCACTATTAAGAAAACAAACAAAACCCCCATAAAATGTAGGAAACTTAAAACTAATGCAGTGTTTTTTGTCAATTATATTTCAAAACAAAAAAAGCAAAAACTCAGTAGTTCTTTTGTTTCCTCTACTTGGAATCATCCCTCTTCCCTTTCTCCACTGTATGCTTAAATCACCATGTTAGTTTATCTGAAACTTTTTTTCACATTTGTGTTCAACCACTGGCTCTTGTTTCTTCCCATGACATTTCCTCTCACAGCAGAAATTTTTTTCAATTATACATATATACATATATTATCTTTGAAATTATTTTCAATTATAGGTTATTTCATTATTGCATTATTATTGTCATTACATTATAGGTTATTGCAAAATATAGTTTGCTGTGCTCTACTGTTATTACAAGACAAAGTTCCCACAGCAAAATATTTAATATTTAATACTTGATAGAAGGATTCAATATTGTCAGGATACTAGTTCTTCTCAGCTTGATTTATAGATTCAGTATTTCAATGAAAATTCCAGCAAGTGGGCTTCCCTGCTGGTCCAGTGGGTGAGGACACCGCCTTGCAGTGCAAGGGGCGCCAGTTCAATCCCTGGCCTGGGAAGATCCCACGTGCCGCGGAGCGGCTGGACCGATGTGTCCGATTGCTGAGCCGAAGCTCTGGAGTGTATGTGCCCAGAGCCGGTGCTCTGTGACAATGGAGGCCACCGCAATGGGAGGCCCACACGGGCCGAGGAACGAAGATGGATGAAAGTGGATGGATGAAAGACCAAAAGAAGTGGTCCGCCCGCGCCCTCCCTCCCCAACCCGCGCCTCCCCAAATAAATAAATAATTAAAAAAAAAAATTCCAGCAAGTTATTTTTGGATGTTGATAAACAAACAAAGCTCCTTATCTGAATAGATAAGTATTCAGTGCCTGGTAAATGAATGGTTGTTATAGAATAGAATAGTCACAGAATTCTAAGGTTTTACCCCATGGTATTAAACATTTTAGATACATAGAGAAATTGAAGAAAGAAGTTGATAATACATATTTGCCTCCTAAATTTAACATTTTGTTATACTTTTGCTTTATTTTATCACTTGGGCTGATACATCAAAATGTAAGTTCAGTCGTTCAGTCAGGTCCATCTCTTTGCGACCCCATGGACTGCAAGCATGCCTGGCTTCCCTGTCCTTCACTGTCTTCTGGAGTTTGCTCAGACTCATGTCCATTGAATTGATGATGGCATCCAGCCATCTCATCCTGTGTCACCCCCTTTTCTTCCTGCCCTCAGTTTTTCCCAACATCAGGGTCTTTTCCAGTGAGTTGGCTCTTTGCATCAGGTGGCTAAAGTATTGGAGCTTCAACATCAGTCCTTCCAATGAATATTCAGGATTGACTTCTTTTAGGATTGACTGGTTTGATTTCCTTGTACTCCAGAGAACTCTCAAGAGTCTTCTCTAGCACCATAGTTCAAAAACATTAATTCTTTGGTGCTCAGCCTTCTTTATGGTCCAACTCTTAATTAAATCCATGCATGACTATTGGAAAAACCATAGCTTTGACTATATGGACCTTTGTTGGAAACGTGATGGCTCTACTTTTTAATACGCTTTCTAGGTTTGTCATAGCTTTTCTTTTTTTTTTTAAAAGATTTATTTATTTATTTATTTTGGGCGGGGTCGGGTTGGGGAGGGAGGGGAGCAGGCGGCCACTTCTATTGGTCTTTCATTTCTCTATTTTCATCCATCTTTGTTCTTTGGCTCCTGTGGGCCTCCCATCGCGGTGGTGTCTGTCCTTGCAGAGTGCCGGTTCTGGGCGCATGTGCTCCAGAGCTCCTGCTCGGTAATTGGACACATCAGTCCAGCCGCTCCGTGGCACATGGGATCTTCCCAGGCCAGGGATCGAACTGGCGCCGCTTGCACTGCAAGGCGGTGTCCTTATCCACTGGACCACCAGGGGAAGCCCTGTCATAGCTTTTCCAAAGAGCAGGTGTCTTTTAATTTCATGGCTCAAGTCACCATCCACAGTGATTTTTTTTTTTCTTTTTTGGAGTACAAGAAGATAAAATCTGTCACTTTTTCCATTTCCCACTCATTTGCCATGAGGTGATAGGACTGCATGCCGTAATCTTCATTTTTTTAATGTTGAGTTTTAAGCCAGGTTTTTTTCGTTTTTGTTTTTTTTTCACTCTTTCATCTTCATCAAGAGGCTCTTTAGCTTCTCTTCACTTTGTGCCATTAGGGTGGTATTATCTGCAGTCTGAGGTTATTGATATTTCTCTGGGCATCTTGATTCCAGCTTGTGATTCATCCAAAATCACGTTAACCTTTTGCATGATGTACACTGCACAGAAGTTAAGTAAGCAGGGTGAGTGACAATATACCACTTTGTTGTACTCCTTTGTTTGTCTGCTTAAACAAATAGACATTTATTGTCTTACAGTTCTGGAGATTAGGTGTCCGAGATCAAGATTCAGCAGGGATGTGGTCCCTCTGAAGGTGTTGGGGATAGTTCTGTTGCAGACCTTTTCTACCTAGTTTCTGTTAGTTCGTTGACCTCTTCTAGCATGTGTTCCAAATTTCCCTTTTTTTATAAGGGCACTAATCATACTGAATTACTTATCCACCCTGCTCCTGTATGACTCCATCTTAACTGATGACATCTGCAGTGCCCTTCCCCAATATAGGTGGCTTTGTGATGGCTCTACTTTTTAATACGCTTTCTAGGTTTGTCATAGCTTTTCTTTTTTTTTTTAAAAGATTTATTTATTTATTTATTTTGGGCGGGGTCGGGTTGGGGAGGGAGGGGAGCAGGCGGCCACTTCTATTGGTCTTTCATTTCTCTATTTTCATCCATCTTTGTTCTTTGGCTCCTGTGGGCCTCCCATCGCGGTGGTGTCTGTCCTTGCAGAGTGCCGGTTCTGGGCGCATGTGCTCCAGAGCTCCTGCTCGGTAATTGGACACATCAGTCCAGCCGCTCCGTGGCACATGGGATCTTCCCAGGCCAGGGATCGAACTGGCGCCGCTTGCACTGCAAGGCGGTGTCCTTATCCACTGGACCACCAGGGGAAGCCCTGTCATAGCTTTTCCAAAGAGCAGGTGTCTTTTAATTTCATGGCTCAAGTCACCATCCACAGTGATTTTTTTTTTTCTTTTTTGGAGTACAAGAAGATAAAATCTGTCACTTTTTCCATTTCCCACTCATTTGCCATGAGGTGATAGGACTGCATGCCGTAATCTTCATTTTTTTAATGTTGAGTTTTAAGCCAGGTTTTTTTCGTTTTTGTTTTTTTTTCACTCTTTCATCTTCATCAAGAGGCTCTTTAGCTTCTCTTCACTTTGTGCCATTAGGGTGGTATTATCTGCAGTCTGAGGTTATTGATATTTCTCTGGGCATCTTGATTCCAGCTTGTGATTCATCCAAAATCACGTTAACCTTTTGCATGATGTACACTGCACAGAAGTTAAGTAAGCAGGGTGAGTGACAATATACCACTTTGTTGTACTCCTTTGTTTGTCTGCTTAAACAAATAGACATTTATTGTCTTACAGTTCTGGAGATTAGGTGTCCGAGATCAAGATTCAGCAGGGATGTGGTCCCTCTGAAGGTGTTGGGGATAGTTCTGTTGCAGACCTTTTCTACCTAGTTTCTGTTAGTTCGTTGACCTCTTCTAGCATGTGTTCCAAATTTCCCTTTTTTTATAAGGGCACTAATCATACTGAATTACTTATCCACCCTGCTCCTGTATGACTCCATCTTAACTAATGACATCTGCAGTGCTTCTCTTTCCCCATAAGGTATGAGGGGGTAGGTGTGGCAGTGGTTAGGACTTCACTGTATGAATTTTGAGGGAATGTAATGCAACCAGCACTCTCTCTTTCTGTATACATCTATACCTTTCAACCGTTTGAGGGTAATTGGCAATCTCATGACAAATGATGCTTCAGTCTTGCAGTGTCAGCATGCAGTAACACATCTAAGAAAATTAGCCACAGTTCCCTAATATTACATGATATCTGGTCCACATTCAAACAGTTATTTTTTTTTTAACTGATATTCACTTATTCATATCCCTATATAACCAGAACAATACAAACTAGTTTTGTATGGCATCAATCCCACTCATGGGCATATATCCAGAGAAAACCGTGGCCCAAAGAAATGCGTGCTCCCCAGCACTGTTTGCAATGGCCAAGACATGAAACAACCTAAATGTCGACAGAAGAATGGATAAACAAACAGTTTTTGATAACTGTTTTATTCCCCAAAGTAGACAGTCATTTGGAAATGGTTGTCTCCTTGGACTTGTTTAACTGGAGAAGTCTTTTTGCTTTTTTGTTTTTCATACATATCCTTTTTTTAAAAATTTTTATTTTACTTTTTACTTTTACAGAGTTTTGTTGTTTACAGATATGTATGTTCCCAGATTAGTCATATGTATATCCCCTCCATCCCACCCCTCCAGGCCGTTGCACAGCGCCCCTGCAGGATCCCCTTTTCCCACAGCGCAATGACAATAGCTTTATATGATAGTACAGGCCTTCATGCTACTTCCTTTATGCCTCCAACCCACTGTTCATTCCCCACAGTGTTCATATGTCTATTTTCCATTGCTTCATTGCATGTGTTATCATTACCATCCTACTAGATTCCATATATGTGTTAGTATATTGTACTTGTCTTTCTCTTTTTGACTCACTTCACTTATTTTTTTTTGCATTTTCTTTTTTAAGCCTTTATTTTACCTTTAACTTTTACAGAGTTTTGTTGTTTACAGATATGTATGTTCCCAGATTAGTCATATGTATATCCCCCCCCTTCCCACACCTCCCAACCATCACACAACACCCCTGAAGGATCACCTTTTCTCACAGAGCAATGACTAGAGCTATTTTCTTCACTTATGATAGTACAGGCCTTCATGCTACTTCCTTTACACCTCCCACCCTCTATTCCTTCCCCACAATGTCCATATGTCCACTGTCCATGTCTGTCTTTCCGTCGCTTCACTGTGTGTGCCATCATCACCATCCTACTAGATTCCATATATATGTGTTAGTATATTGTACTTGTCCTTCTCTTTCTGACTCACTTCACTTTTTATGATAGTTTCTCAGCCACCTCATTAGGCCTGATTCTTCTGCATTTCTTTTTTTTTTTTTTTTGGTGAGGGGTGGGGTAGGGAGGGAGGGGAGCAGGCGGGCCACTTCTATTGGTCTTTCATTTGTCCATTTTCATCCATCTTTGTTCTTTGGCCCGTGTGGGCCTCCCATCGCGGTGGCCTCTGTTGTCGCAGAGCTCTGGCACTGGGCACATGCGCTCCAGAGCTCCGGCTCGGTATTCGGACACATCGGTCCAGCTGCTCCATGGCAAGTGGGATCTTCCCAGGCTAGGGATCGAACCGGCGGCCCTTGCAGTGCAAGGCAGTGTCCTTACCCGCTGGACCACCAGGGAAGCCCTGCATTTCTTTTAACAGCTGAGTAGTATTCCATTGTATATATGTACCAGAGCTTCTTTATTCACTCATTTATCGATAGACATCTAGGTTACTTCCATGTTCTAGCTGCTGTATAGAGTACTGCAATGAACATTGGGGTACAGGTACTTCTTTCAGTTTTGATTTCATCAGGGTATAAGCCTAAGAGTGGGATTGCTGGGTCGTATGGTACTTCTATTTTTAGTTTTTTAATTTTTTTATTTTTAGTTTTTTAAGAAATCTCCATACTGTCTTCCATAGAGGCTGTATCAATTTACGTTCCCACTAGCAATGCAAGAGTGTTCCCTTTTTTCTGCACCCTCTCCAGCATTTATTGTCTGTAGGTTTCTTGACGATGGCCATTCTAACGAGTATGAGGTGATATCTCATTGTAGTTTTGACTTGCATTTCTCTAATTATAAGCGAGTTTGGGCCCTTTCACCTCTTTTCTCTTTGGAGAGATGTCTCTTAAGGTCCCTTTGCCATTTTTGGTTGGGCTGTTCACTTTTCCGGTGCAGAGTTGTCTCAGCTGCTTGTTTCAGATATGTATGTTCCCAGATAGCATATAAAAAATGAAGCACCTTTTCTCACAGAGCAATGACTATAGCTATTTTCTTCACTTATGATAGTACAGGCCTTCATGCTACTTCCTTTACACCTCCCACCCTCTATTCCTTCCCCACAATGTCCATATGTCCACTGTCCATGTCTGTCTTTCCGTCGCTTCACTGTGTGTGCCATCATCACCATCCTACTAGATTCCATATATATGTGTTAGTATATTGTACTTGTCCTTCTCTTTCTGACTCACTTCACTTTTTATGATAGTTTCTCAGCCACCTCATTAGGCCTGATTCTTCTGCATTTCTTTTTTTTTTTTTTTTTGGTGAGGAGTGGGGTAGGGAGGGAGGGGAGCAGGCGGGCCACTTCTATTGGTCTTTCATTTGTCCATTTTCATCCATCTTTGTTCTTTGGCCCGTGTGGGCCTCCCATCGCGGTGGCCTCTGTTGTCGCAGAGCTCTGGCACTGGGCACATGCGCTCCAGAGCTCCGGCTCGGTATTCGGACACATCGGTCCAGCTGCTCCATGGCAAGTGGGATCTTCCCAGGCTAGGGATCGAACCGGCGGCCCTTGCAGTGCAAGGCAGTGTCCTTACCCGCTGGACCACCAGGGAAGCCCTGCATTTCTTTTTACAGCTGTGTAGTATTCCATTGTATATATGTACCAGAGCTTCTTTATTCACTCATTTATCGATAGACATCTAGGTTACTTCCATGTTCTAGCTGCTGTATAGAGTACTGCAATGAACATTGGGGTACAGGTACTTCTTTCAGTTTTGATTTCATCAGGGTATAAGCCTAAGAGTGGGATTGCTGGGTCGTATGGTACTTCTATTTTTAGTTTTTTAATTTTTTTATTTTTAGTTTTTTAAGAAATCTCCATACTGTCTTCCATAGAGGCTGTATCAATTTACGTTCCCACTAGCAATGCAAGAGTGTTCCCTTTTTTCTGCACCCTCTCCAGCATTTATTGTCTGTAGGTTTCTTGACGATGGCCATTCTAACGAGTATGAGGTGATATCTCATTGTAGTTTTGACTTGCATTTCTCTAATTATAAGCGAGTTTGGGCATCATTTCATGTGTTTTTTGGCCATCTGTATGTCCTCTTTGGAGAGATGTCTCTTAAGGTCCCTTTGCCATTTTTTGGTTGGGCTGTTCACTTTTCCGGTGCAGAGTTGTCTCAGCTGCTTGTGGATTTTGGAGATTAATTCTCTGTTGTTTCATTTGCTATGATTTTCTCCCATTCTGTGGGCTGTCTGTTCACCTTTTTTGTGATTTCTTTCGCTGTACAAAAGCTTTTAAGTTTCATTAGGTCCCATAGGTTAATTATTTTTTTTTAGTTTCACTATTCTAGTAGGTGGGTCAGAGAAGATCTTGCTTTGATTTATGTCCTAGAGTGTTTTGCCCATATTCTCCTCTAAGAGTTTGATGGTTTCTGGTCTTCCATTTAGGTCTTTAATCCATTTTGAGTTGATCTTTGTGTATGGTGTCAGGGAATGTTCCAACTTCATTTTTCTTTTTCTTTTTTTTAGTTTTTTTTTTTTATTGCCCATTTGATATCATATTTTTTTTTATTCTTTATTTTAAAGGTTTTACAGAGTTTTGTTGTTCACAGACATGTTCCCAGATCAGTCATATGCATATCCATGGTCCCCACCCGCCCAGATTCCCCCCATCCCACCCCTCCAGACCTTCGCCCGAAGCCATTGTGAGCACTCCTATTCCCTTAGCACTATGACACTAGCTATCTTTTCCATACATAACACTATAGGTTTCCTTGTTACTTCCTCCATGCGTCCCCCTCCCTATTTCTTTGCCACGATGTCCCTATGTCTATGCTCTGTCTGTTTTTCCATGAGTTCCCTGTGTGTGATATCAAGACCGTCCTACTAGGTTCCATATATGTGTGTTAGTATACTGTATTTGTCTTTCTCTTTTTGACTTACTTCACTTTTTATGATAGGTTCTAGAGCCAGCCACCTCATTAGGACTGAGTCTTCTGCATTTCTTTTAACACCTGAGTAGTATTCCATTGTATATATGTACCAGAGCTTCTGTATCCATTCATTCGTCGATGGACATCTACTATCTTCCATAGAGACTGTTTCAGTTTACATTCCCACCAGCAATGCAAGAGGGTTCCCTTTTCTCCGCACCCTCTCCAGCATTTATTGTCTGCAGATTTTTTGAAGGTGGCCATTCTGACGGGTGTGAGGTGATATGGTTTTAATTTGCATTTCTCTGATAATAAGCGAGGTTGAGCATCGTTTCATGTGCTTTTGGGCCATCTGTATGTCCTCTTTGGAGAGGCGTCTCTTTAGATCTTTTTCTCATTTTTGATTGGGTTGTTCGTTTTTCCTGTGCTGAGTTGTCTGAGTTGCTTGTAGATTTTGGAGATTAATTCTTTGTCTGTTGTTTCATTTGCTATGATTTTCTCCCATTCTGTGGGGTGTCTGTTGAGCTTTTTTGTAATTTCTTTTGCTGTACAAAAGCTTTTAAGTTTCATGAGGTCCCACATGTTCATTTTTCTTTTCAGTTCTGCTATTCTAGTAGGTGGGTCAGAGAAGATCTTGCTTTGATTGATGTCCTTGAGGGTTTTGCCTGTATTCTCCTTTAAGAGTTTGATGGTTTCTGGCCTTACATTTAGGTCTTTAATCCATTTTGAGTTGATCTTAGTGTATGGTGTCAGGGAATGTTCCAACTTCATTTTTTTGCATGTAGCTGTCCAATTCTCCCAGCACCACTTGTTGAAGAGGCTGTCTTTGTCCCATTTTATAGTTTCTCCTCCTTTATCAAAAATAAGGTACCCATAGGTGCGTGGGTTTATCTCTGGGTTCTCTATCTTGTTCCATTGGTCTATAGTTCTGTTTTTGTGCCAGTACCATACTGTCTTGATGACGGTTGCTTTGTAGTAGAGTCTGAAGTTAGGGAGGCTGATCCCTCCAGCTCCGTTTTTCTTTCTCAGAATTGCTTTGGCTATTCGAGGTCTTTTGTGTTTCCATATGAACTGTGTTATTCTTTGGTCTAGTTCTGTGAAAAATGTCAATGGAAGTTGAATAGGTATTGCATTGAATCTGTAGATGATATTTGGTAGTATGGTCATTTTCACAATATTGATTCTTCCAATCCAGGAACATAGAATATCTCTCCATCTGTTTGAGTCTTCTTTAATTTCTTTCACTAGTGTCTTGTAATTTTCAGTGGACAGTTCTTTTGTTTCTTTGGGTAGGTTTATTCCTAGATATTTGATTCTTTCGGTTGCACTGGTGAATGGGATTGCGTCTTTGATTTGCATTTCTCTTTGGGAGGTCATCGTTTCATGTGCTTTTGGGCCATCTGTATGTCCGCTTTGGAGAGGCGTCTCTTTAGATCTTTTTCCCATTTTTTGATTGGGTTGTTCGTTTTCCCTGTGCTGAGTTGTCTGAGTTGCTTGTAGATTTTGGAGATTAATTCTTTGTCTGTTGTTTCATTTGCTATGATTTTCTCCCATTCTGTGGGGTGTCTGTTGAGCTTTTTTGTAATTTCTTTTGCTGTACAAAAGCTTTTAAGTTTCATGAGGTCCCACATGTTCATTTTTCTTTTCAGTTCTGCTATTCTAGTAGGTGGGTCAGAGAAGATCTTGCTTTGATTGATGTCCTTGAGGGTTTTGCCTGTATTCTCCTTTAAGAGTTTGATGGTTTCTGGCCTTACATTTAGGTCTTTAATCCATTTTGAGTTGATCTTAGTGTATGGTGTCAGGGAATGTTCCAACTTCATTTTTGTGCATGTAGCTGTCCAATTCTCCCAGCACCACTTGTTGAAGAGGCTGTCTTTGTCCCATTTTATAGTTTCTCCTCCTTTATCAAAAATAAGGTACCCATAGGTGCGTGGGTTTATCTCTGGGTTCTCTATCTTGTTCCATTGGTCTATAGTTCTGTTTTTGTGCCAGTACCATACTGTCTTGATGACGGTTGCTTTGTAGTAGAGTCTGAAGTTAGGGAGGCTGATCCCTCCAGCTCCGTTTTTCTTTCTCAGAATTGCTTTGGCTATTCGAGGTCTTTTGTGTTTCCATATGAACTGTGTTATTCTTTGGTCTAGTTCTGTGAAAAATGTCAATGGAAGTTGAATAGGTATTGCATTGAATCTGTAGATGATATTTGGTAGTATGGTCATTTTCACAATATTGATTCTTCCAATCCAGGAACATAGAATATCTCTCCATCTGTTTGAGTCTTCTTTAATTTCTTTCACTAGTGTCTTGTAATTTTCAGTGGACAGTTCTTTTGTTTCTTTGGGTAGGTTTATTCCTAGATATTTGATTCTTTCGGTTGCACTGGTGAATGGGATTGCGTCTTTGATTTCATTTTCTGATTTTTCATTGTTTGTGTATAGGAATGCCAGTGATTTCTGTGTATTGATTTCATACCCTGCGACTCTGCTGAATTTGTTGATTAAATCTAGTAGTTTTGTAATAGTGTCTTTGGTGCTGTCTGTGTATAATATCATGTCATTTGCAAATAGAGTTTGACTTCTTCTTTTTTTTATTTTTATTTTTTACATTTATGTTCCCAGATCATTCATATGCATATCCCTGGACCCTCCCCCCACCCAGTTCCCCCCGTCCCATTCCTCCAGACCATTACCCCAAGTGGTTGTAGGTACTCCTATTCCCCTAGCACAATGACAATAGCTATCTTTTCCACACATGACAGTATAGGTTTCCATGTTACTCCCTCCATGCCTCCTAACTCCATGTGTAGTTTTTTGGTCTCCACAATGTCTTTATGTCTATTCTCTGTTTTTTCATGAGTTCACTGCGTGTGTTATCATGACCATCTTACTAGATCCCATATATATGAGTTAGTATACTATACTTGTCTTTCTCTTTTTGACTTACTTCACTTTTTATGATAGGTTCTAGAGCCAGCCACCTCATTAGGACTGAGTCTTCTGCATTTCTTTTAATAGCTGAGTAGTATTCCATTGTATATATGTACCAGAGCTTCTGGATCCATTAATTTGTCGATGGACATCTAAGTTGCTTCCATGTTCTGGCTATTGTATAGAGAGCTGCAATGAACATTGGGGTACAGGTGCCTCTTTCATTTTTGATTACATCAGGATATAGGCCTAATAGTGGGATTGCTGGGTCATAGGGTGCTTCTATTTTTAGTTTTTTAAGGAATCTCCATATTGTCTTCCATAGCGGTTGTATCAATTTACATTCCCACCAGCAATGCAAGAGGGTTCCCTTTTCTCCGCACCCTCTCCAGCATTTTGACTTCTTCTTTTCCAATCTGAATTCCTTTTATTTCTTTTTCTTCTCTTATTGCTGTTGCTAGAACTTCCAGGACTATATTGAATAATAGTGGTGAAAATGGACACCCTTGTCTTGTTCCTGATCTTGGAGGAAATGGTTTGAGTTTTTCACCATTGAGAATAATGTTTGCTGTGGACTTCTCATACGTGGCTTGTCTCTTGATGGACAGTGAAGAGGTCTGTTACATTGTCTGTGTTATACTTGTTCTGGAGAATGGACTTAATCTTCGTACATCTCAAGGGTTACCCTGTCACCTCAAAAATGTTTGCTTTAGGTATCCTGCACATTCTGTATTTAAATTAGTCTGTTGCAAATAGACCCTTTTAATTTGATAAAAATTCTGTGAGCTCATCACCTGTGGTCTGTTTTATTAGCAAATACTGTGTGTGTTGTGCTTTTCCACTGTATAGTTAATATTTTTTTGTAGTTAATAAGTATCTTGGAGGAAGTACTTTAATACACGGTTTTTGTTCTCAAATTTATAGTATGCGTTGTTTGAACCTGCCTTTAGGAATTATTACTGGGTGTTCCAGTGATGATTTTCCTTGAATATATATTTTAACATATATTGGGTTGACCAGATCTTCCTTTGGGTTTAAATAAAAATAAAAGACACATTTTTCGTTTTCATCAAGAACTTTACTGAGCAACATATTTACCATTTTGTACCTTCTACCATTTTTCATTTAACTTAATAATTCGATCTTCCCAAAATTTTTTATCTTTTTTGAGCAAGAAACTGTTCCAAGTGCCTTGTATCGTCTTCTAGGAAATCGAAATTTTTTCCATAATGAGAATTTTGTAGAGACTGAAATAAATGGAAATTTGATGGCACGATGTCTGTTGAATACAGTGGATGAATCAGAGCTTCCCAGTCAAGGTGCAACAGATTTTGCCTGGTTATCAGAGAAACCCTTTTGTTGTCCTGATGGAAGATTATGTGTTTTCTATTGACTGATTTCAGACTTTCTCCTGAATGGTATAAAGTTGATTATTCTCAGTTAATGTCTAGGTTAGATTACTATCAACTTCAGCTGGTCTGCTGTATTGTGGAACATCATCCAGGAAAAATCTCCAGCACAAAACTTTGCAAACCATTTTTTTTTTTTGATAGCTCATTCATTTTTTTTTTCTTTTAAACTTTTATTTTACTTTTAACTTTTACAGAGTTTTGTTCTTTACAGATATGTATGTTCCCAGATTAGTCATATGTATATCCCCCCCATCTCACCCCTCCAGACCATCACACAGCACCCCTGCAGGATCCCCTTTTCTCACAGCGCAATGACTGTAGCTATTTTCTTCAATATGATAATATAGGTTTTCATGCTACTTCCTTTATGCCTCCCACCCACTGTTCATTCCCCACAATGTCCATATGTCTGCTGTCCATGTCTGTTTTTCCATCACTTCTGCTGACCTATCTGTTCTCCCCCCCCCCAATAGACCCTTTTAATTTGATAAAAATTCTGTGAGCTCATCACCTGTGGTCTGTTTTATTAGCAAATACTGTGTGTGTTGTGCTTTTCCACTGTATAGTTAATATTTTTTGTAGTTAATAAGTATCTTGGAGGAAGTACTTTAATACACGGTTTTGTTCTCAAATTTATAGTATGCGTTGTTTGAACCTGCCTTTAGGAATTATTACTGGGTGTTCCAGTGATGATTTTCCTTGAATATATATTTTAACATATATTGGGTTGACCAGATCTTCCTTTGGGTTTAAATAAAAATAAAAGACACATTTTTCGTTTTCATCAAGAACTTTACTGAGCAACATATTTACCATTTTGTACCTTCTACCATTTTTCATTTAACTTAATAATTCGATCTTCCCAAAATTTTTTATCTTTTTTGAGCAAGAAACTGTTCCAAGTGCCTTGTATCGTCTTCTAGGAAATCGAAATTTTTTCCATAATGAGAATTTTGTAGAGACTGAAATAAATGGAAATTTGATGGCACGATGTCTGTTGAATACAGTGGATGAATCAGAGCTTCCCAGTCAAGGTGCAACAGATTTTGCCTGGTTATCAGAGAAACCCTTTTGTTGTCCTGATGGAAGATTATGTGTTTTCTATTGACTGATTTCAGACTTTCTCCTGAATGGTATAAAGTTGATTATTCTCAGTTAATGTCTAGGTTAGATTACTATCAACTTCAGCTGGTCTGCTGTATTGTGGAACATCATCCAGGAAAAATCTCCAGCACAAAACTTTGCAAACCATTTTTTTTTTTTGATAGCTCATTCATTTTTTTTTTCTTTTAAACTTTTATTTTACTTTTAACTTTTACAGAGTTTTGTTCTTTACAGATATGTATGTTCCCAGATTAGTCATATGTATATCCCCCCCATCTCACCCCTCCAGACCATCACACAGCACCCCTGCAGGATCCCCTTTTCTCACAGCGCAATGACTGTAGCTATTTTCTTCAATATGATAATATAGGTTTTCATGCTACTTCCTTTATGCCTCCCACCCACTGTTCATTCCCCACAATGTCCATATGTCTGCTGTCCATGTCTGTTTTTCCATCACTTCACTGCATGTGTTATCATTACCATCCTACTAGATTCCATATGTATGTGTTAGTATATTGTATTTGTCCTTCTCTTTTTGACTTACTTCACTTTTTATGATAGGTTCTAGATCCAGCCACCTCATTAGGACTGATTCTTCTGCATTTCTTTTTACAGCTGTGTAGTATTCCATGCAAACCAGTTTTGATACCTTCAGCCTCAGTACCTTCTCCATACACTGCACAAATCTTTTTTTGCGTTTCAGTTATGTTTTTACCTTTTCTTGAGATAGTTAAACATGATATACTGGAAATGTTGCTTTTTTTCTTTCCTCTTCAATATTAAAATAGCTACACAAAAATTCACCATTTTTTTTTTTTTTTAAAGCACAGTGATTTGACATCACTGAGTCAATGGACATGAGTTTGAACAAGCCCTGGGAGATGGTGAAGGACAGGGAACCCTGTCATGCTGTAGTCCATGGGGTCACAAAGAGTCGAACATGACTGAGTGACTGAACCGAATATGACAGCTGTCACAATACAGCCTAACAAAACTGTTTTGAATGAAGTTAGAGAAAACTTAATGTACCTAGAGACATCTTATGGAAAAGAGAAGAATTCATTTCTTTGCCAGTCCAGTATTTATTACCATGTTTATGTGTGCCAAATTGTATGCAAGGCACTGGAATATGGAGATTAAAAATGTTTAGTCCTTGGGGACTTCTCTGGTGGTCCAGTGGCTAAGACTCCAGGCTCCAGTGCAGGGGGCCTGGGTTTGATCCCAGGTCAGAGAGCTAGGTCCCACATACTGCAACTAAGACCCAGCATAAATAAATAAATATTTTAAATAAATAAATAAATATAAACATAAAAAATGTTCAGTCCTTGCTTACGAGGAGTTTATCGTTTAAACAGAAAGGCAGACATATGTTTATTACCATTATGTGTATGCTTTTCCATGATTATGGCATAAAATATACTTCGGAAGTTGAGAGTGCTGAATAAATGACTGTAATAAATAAGCATAAGTTTACAAAAGTAATTTATAACATTGATATAGAAGTATACTTGCCAAGGTTGTGAGAGTATTTGGCAGACTTAGAGATTTCAGAATAGCATTGAAAAACAAAAACGAAAAGGAAAAACTCCGCTGGTAGCTTTTTACACAGATCTTGTCTTTTGTGGACAACCTGGAAACATTCAAGGTGTTAAGAAGACAAGGGGCTTCCCTGGTGGTCCAGTGGGTAAGGACACTGCCTTGCAGTGCAAGGGGCACCAGTTTGATCCTTGGTCTGGGAAGATCCCACATGCCGCGGAGCGGCTGGACTGATGTGTCCAACTACCGAGCCGAAGCTCTGGAGCACATGCGTTATCTTCATTATGTGTTCCTTTGTTAATGTGTTTTTTTATCCTTTGAGCAAAAGTATGCAGTTCTGTTAAAATAATTGTAACTTTCGCAATCTAATTTTCCCACTTAAAGTTCGATCATGTGCAGTTTCTTTAAAGTGCTTCAGACATTTTAGTGGTTATATAAAATTTCATAATGTAGATATGTAGAAGATAACTTAGTCATTCCCCTCTGGTTGCCTATTATGCTTGTGACCTGAACTGAAAGACTTTGTTGCAAGACAAGTTTTTAGTTGGCTATATGGATCACTATTAAATCACAGAACAGTTCTCTGGAATTTATAAATATATAAAGGTACTTCTAGAAATCACAGCCAAGTGTAACATGGTTTAAAAATTGCCTAATATTTCTCGCATATTAGATAGAAGATTATAAGTCATAATCACTCTGTGCTTTACAGCTTTTAAGTATTGAGTGATAGTAATGGTTATTAATCCTGTTCCTTCATTTTAGAGATCTAGGAAACAAAGGCCCAGAGGTGTCAAAAATTTCTTCAGGGTAAGAGAGCCTTAAATAGAGCCCTCACTTCCCCAGTTTGTTGTTCTTTGCACTGGAATGATACAGTATCCGCTTCCCCTAAGACCTTAGATATTCGTTCTGAATAGTATTACAGTGGTACAACTTTGCTGTATATTTTTTATATTTCACTTGTTTATTTTTGACTGTGCTGGGTCTTTGTTACTGTGCACAACTTTTCTCTAGTTCTAGCGAGTAGGGGCTCCTCTCTAGTGGTAGCCTGGTGTGCACGTTTCTCATTGTGGTAGATTCTTTTGTTGCTGAATACAGGCTCCAGGGTGCCTTCAGTAGGTGCTGTGCATTGGCTCCCTAGTTGTGGTACTGGATCTTTCATTGAGGTGCACGGACTCTAGTCTTAACTCTCTGGCTTTGTTGCCCTGCAGCATGTGAGATCTTAGTTCTCCAAATAGGAATTGAACCCGCATCTCCTGCATTGGAAGGCAGATTGTTAACCACTAGATTGTCAGGCAAGTCCTTCTTGAATTTCCTTTTAAGATGGAGCTTGAAGAAAGGGTTCTACACCTGAGGGAGTTTAAAAAGAGAATGAGAGAGAATTGCCTGGTGATCCAGTGGTTAGAGTTCCGTGTCTTCACTGCTGAGGGGCCAGATTCAATCCCTGGAGAACGAGAGAGAATGAGCATGACCTTGAGAACATCTTAGAAATCTTTGTCTCATTCAGTCTTTTCTTTTTTGTTTTTTCCCTTTGTGGATTGTAAGTGGTGCCAGGTCTTTAACCTTAATTATATATGTTTGTAAACTGTTAATTCCGCTGCATCAGACATGTTAAATAATTCTGTCTATTTATGGAGGAGAGGCTATAGAAGAACAGAAGCTGGGCACTCCTTCACATGCCTATGAGTTAGTAAAGATTGAAATACTGTCCCACGCAGAGTTGGTTATTGTTAGTTGATTCTTGTTATTCATAGTAGTTATGTTCAATAAAGTTGCCACAAACACTGAACTGGCAAATACTGAGCCATTGCTCCTAGGAGATTTTTTTTTTTTTTTAATTTATTTATTTTGGGCGGGGATCGGGTTGGGGAGGGAGGGGAGTGGGCGGGCCACTTCTATTGGCCTTTCATTTCTCTATTTCCATCCGTCTTTGTTCTTTGGCTCCTGTGGGCCTCCCATCGCGGTGGCGTCTGCTGTTGTAGAGCGCCAGCTCTGGGCGCATGCGCTCCAGAGCTTTGGCTCGGTAATTGGACACATCAGTCCAGGCGCTCTGTGGCACATGGGATCTTCCCAGGCCAGGGATCGAACCGGCGCCCCTTGCGCTGCAAGGCAGTGTCCTTACCCACTGGACCACCACGGGAAGCCCTCCTAGGAGATTTAGATTCCTATGAGCCTCTGAGACAATAGTTGAATTAGTTGACCAAAATATAACCTTTATTTTATGTGTGCTTCTGTTTAAAGATACTTGTGCTGTGCTCAGTCATATCTGACACTTTTTAAAGTCCCTTGACTGTAGCCTGGTAGGCTCCTCTATCCATGGGATTTTTCAGGCAAGAATACTGGAGTGGGTTCCCATTCCTTTCTCCAGGGGATGTTCTCCAACCCAAGGTTCGAACCCAGGTCACCTGCATTGTAGGTGCATTCTTTAAAACTGAGCCACCTGGGAAGCTCTTTAAAAGATAACCTTAGTTAACGTATTAGATTGGTACAGAAGTAATTGTGGTTTTGGACCCTGAATTTTTTTTTTTTTTTAACTGAATTTTGTGTGTCTGTGTATTTTAATTTTGGCCTCTTTTATTTATTTATTTATTTTCATCTATTTTCATTCTTTGGCCTGTGTGGGCCTCCCATCACAGTGGCCTCCCTCGTTGCAGAGCACCAGTTCTGGGGACATGCTCTCCAGAACGCTGGCTCGTAATTGGACACACCGATACAGCCACTCCGTGGCACGTGGGATCTTTCTGGGCCAGGGATTGAACCAGCGCCCTTTGCACTGCAAGGCAGACTGTTTACCCATTGGACCACCAGGGAAGCCTGGACCCTGAATTTTTAATCATTATGACTAGACTCAAGCACATCTTTATTAATCAAAATAGGAATCATTATAGTCAACACGTTTTTGCCAATAACATTCCTGTAGCATAAAAATCCACATGTTGGGATTTGATTAACTCTTGGACAGTGGTTTTTGCCTGCCTCTTGTTATGGAACTTTTTCTCTGTAAAAAGCTGTTGAGATGTCTGAAGAAGTGGTAGTCGGTTGGCCAGAGGTCAGGATAATTTCTGACCAGACGTTGCATAGCTAGTGCTTCAAAGGTTGAACAGATTGGGCTCTGAGGTTTTGCCTCATCTGCCATATTCACCTGACCTCTCACCAACACCAGTTACCACGTCTTGAAGCATCTCAACATCTTTTTGCAGGAAAAACACTTCCACAACCAGAGGGACGCAGAAAACAATTTCCAAGAGTTTGTTAAATACCACAGCATGGATTTTTATGCTACAGAAATAAACAAGCTTCTTTCTCCTTAGCAGAAATGTGTTGCTTGTAATGGTTCCTGTTTTGATTAACAAAGATGTGTTTGAGCCTAGTTATAGTGATTTAAAATTCACAACCCAAAACTGCAGGTACTTTTTCACTAATCTAATAGTTAATACAATTGTTTTACCTGTATGACGTGCATGCATGCATGTGTGCTAAGCTGCTTCAGTCGTGTCCAACTCTTTGAGACCTTTTGGACTGTAGCCCTCCAGACTTCTCTGTCCATGCAATTCTTCAGGCCAGAATATTGGAGTGGGTGGCCATTTCCTTCTCCAGAGGATCTTCCCGACCCAGGGATTGAACCCAATTCTCTTAACATGTCTCCTGTATTGGCAGGTTCTTTACCACTAGCACCAGCTGGAAAGCCCACCTCAATGATAATCATATTTCAAAATAACCAACTCTGCGTGGGACAGTATTTCAATCTTTACTAACTCATAGGCATGTGAAGGAGTGCCCAGCTTCTGCTCTTCTATAGCCTCTCCTCCATAAATAGACAGAATTGTTTAACATGTCTGATGCAGGGGAATTAACAGTTTACAAACATATATAATTAAGGTTAAAGTCATTGAGCTTGCACACTCAGTTCCAAATTTAGTATTTTTTCCTCCATAAATAACGTATACTAAATTGTCACAAGACAGCTATTTGGTTTTCAGAAACCATATTTAGGGATACATTCATAGGATTGATTAGATAGTTTGGGTGAAATGGTTGTAGATATAGAGGCAGCAGCATCTCAACAGAAGTCATTTATATGTCATACTCTGTTTTGAAGTTTATGAAAACTCTTACCTGAAGCTTGCAGGAAGGCTTAATTCTTCAGACTAATTATGCCTTCTGCAACTCAGACACTCTTGGCAAGAGCAAGCTGAAACTTACCTACGAAGGTAAAGCTACTTACTGCTAAACTTTTCTCCTCAGCTTAGATTTCAGCTGCGTAAAAAATAGTACCCAAGAAACCAGCTTGGTCTTTCTCCATTTTTACTATTTTAAGTAAATCATATTTAGTGGAATATTTAGGAAGTTGTTAAAAACATCTGCAAAGCATTCTATAATACGGAAAACTCTTAAGTTGTAATTAAAGGGGAAAAAAGTTAAAAAATTATGTATAGTCCAAGATTTCACATACAGTTAACAAGTAACTGTTGTCCCTAAATCTCTGTGAGGGATTGATTGGTTCAAGGACTCCTGGAGAAGGTGCAGGGGTCCCTGGTATAAAATGGCATAATGTTTGCATATAACCTATACATGTCCTCCTCTGTACTTTAAATCACCTGTAGGTTACTTATACAAAATGTAAATGTTATGTGAATAGGTGTAAATGCAAGAAAAATGCTATGGAAATGATTATTGGTATGTATGGCAATTTCAGGTTTTTTGAAATTTTCAAGAATTAAAAGTTTCTTCCCCCATCCACAGTTGGTCAGATGTGGGGATGTAGAACTTGTGGATTTGGAGGGCCGACTATATTTACTTCCTTTCTCTTTACTTTATCCTTTCCCCCAGATATCTATCATCACCATATATTGTTTTCACAGTGGATCAGGTTTAAAATTATGCAAATTAATAATAGGCAGTACAGATTTGGGTTACAATATGCATAATATATCATCATTAGTACCTGTATTAATTTGTCACTGAGATGCAACAGATCTTCAAGTCCCTTCTAGTCATTAGGGAGAGATTAACTTACACTACATATTATTACAGCATGATTTTCACTTACTTGTTCAGTTTCTTTCTGTTTTCTTGAAATCTGAAAGATAGACTTCTAAAAGTCTAAAGAAAGAGTCTAAAAACTTCAGTGTTCATCATCTGTAGGAATGGATTTTCTTAAATGATTATAATGGTGTTACCTGACAAGAAAATTAGCAATAATTACCTCATCATCTAATTCTTACTCTCTTTATCTAAGGTAATTACTAAGTTCTATTTACCAAGTTTGCTTAATTGAACTATATAAGGATAAATTATATAACTGTTTTGCACTTGAAAAACTGAGATATAATTGACATGTGACTTTTTTTATTTTCAGGTGTATAGCATAATGATTTGATATATGTATACATTGCAGAATTATCACCACAATAAGTCAGACTAAGGTCTGTCACCTTACAGAGTCATGTTATTTTTCTTATGAGAAATTTTAAGATCTACTCTCAGTGACTTTCAAGTATGCAATATAGTATTATTAACTGCAGTCACAATGTTGTTGACTACATTCCTATGACATTTATAACTGAAAGTTTGTGTCTTTCGACCTCTTCAACTCATTTCATCTACTTCTCATCCCACCCCGTCTATTTTCTGCATGAGTTGTTTTTTGTTTGTCTTTTAGATTGCACATTTAAGTGACATTGTACATTATTTGTCTTTGTCTTATTTAACTTAGCATGATGATCTTAAGGTTCATCCATGGTCACAAATGACAAAGTTTCATTCTTTTAAATGGCTGGGAATAATAGTGTGATACATATATGTGTGTCTATGGACATGTTGTTTGTTGTTTCTGTATCTTGGCTATTATAAATAATGTTGCAGTTAATGTGAGTGTATATATCTTTTTGAGTTAATAGTGTTGCTTTCTTTGAATTAAATACCCAGAAGTGGAATTGCTGGATCGTGTGGTAATTCTGTTTTCAATTAATGGGGAAACGTCTGCACTATTTTATAGCTTACTTGCCTGGTACTGATAATCATCAATTTCCAAAGGCTTTAAAATTACTAATAGCTTGCAATTTGAGAATAGAAAATATTGCTTGAGCATTTGAAAGGACAACTGTTTTTTTGAAAGTTGTATTTCTGTTTTAAGTTAATTTTGGTTAAAAGTGTTTCAGGAAAACTCTAGATATTGTACTTGCACCTTAATGATTCATTTAAAATAATGTTATGGGGCTTCCCTGGTGGTCCACTGGGTAGGGACACCGCCTTGCAGTGCAAGGGGCGCCGGTTCGATCCCTGGCCTGGGAGGATCCCATGTGCCAAGGAGCGGCTGGACTGATGTGTCCAATTGCCGAGCCGGAGCTCTGGAGTGCATGTGCCCAGAGCCAGTGCTCTGTGACGACAGAGGCCACCGCGATGGGAGGCCCACACGGGCCAAAGAACAAAGATGGATGAAAATAGACAAAATGAAAGACCAATAGAAGTGGCCCGCCTGCTCCCCTCCCTCCCCACTCCACCCAGCCCCTCCCCCCCAAAATAAAATAATGTTATGATGAAGCTGATTGTCAGTTCTCCAGAAATATTATATTGGACTAAATTCTTTATTTGGAGGGACTACTTCCATATATAACATGTATGCTGTTTTTCAGTCTTACAGAGCTTCCAACTAAGAGCTATCTCAGGTTTTCGATTGAAAACTCACTCCAACATAGGGTTATCTACCGAATTTATATTTCTGTCACTTATATATTGATACTATTCAGTCATTAAAGAAGATGTAATCAGACCCCTACTGTTTTAGAAAGGTTATGTTAGTGTTCAGTTGCTGAGTTATATCTGACTCTCTGCCACCCTATGGGCTGCAGCGCACCAAGTTTCCCTGTCCTTCACCATTTCCTAGAGTTTTGCTCAAACTCATGTCCGTTGAGTCAGTTATGCTACATATATCATATACTAGAATGGAAGTATATTAAAAAACCAAAACAAAACACAATTCTGGCTTTTATTTCCCAAGTTGAATGAGAGTGAAATTTTACAGTGGTTTAAGTTAAAAAAAAAATTTTTTTTTTAAAGGTGTATTTATTTTTTTGACTGTGGTGGGCCTTTGTTGCTGCTTGTGGACTTTCTGTAGTTGCTCTGTGTGGGCTTCTCATTACTGTGGCCTCTCGTTGAGCACAGGCTCTGAGTGTATGGGCTTCAGTAGTTGCAGCATGTGGGCTTAGTTGTGGTTCACGATCTCTAGAGTACATTTTCAGTAGTTGTTGTGCGTCGGCTTTGTTGCTCCGTAGCATATGGAGTTTCCCAGGGCCAGGGATTGAACCAATGTCTCTTGCATTACAAGGCAGATTCTTAACCACTGGACCACCGGGGAAGCCCTTAAATTGAATTTTTCATGTCCCAAATAGCTATATACTAACTGTGAAACAAATTTTTGTTTACTTTTGGGGTAATAACATATATAGACTAAAATCAAAAAGCATTAACTAGGTTATCTGTTTTCTAAAAAAATTGATTTACAGTATTGTGTTTCAGATAAACAGCATGATGACTCACTTTATAGATTATATTCCATTATAGGGTATTACAAGGTATTGGGTATAATTCCCTGAGCTATACAGTATTCTTGTTAGCTTATCTACTTTATGTATAGTAGTTCTTAAAAGTTTTTTTTTTTTAATTAATTTATTTTTGGCTCTGCTGGGTCTTCGCTACTGTGCTTGGGCTTTCTCTAGTTGCATTGCTTGAGCCTCTTGTGGTGGCTTCTTTTGTTGCAGAGCATGTGTTCTTGGGCACGTGGCTTCTGTAGTGTACGGGCTTGGTTTTGCTGCAGTATATGGGATTTTTCCAGACCAGGTATCCAACCCGTGTTTCCTGAATTGGCAAGCAGATTTTTTTTACCATGGAATAATTAGGGAAATCCTGTGCAGTAGTTTGAATCTGTTCATCCCTTACTTTTAATTTGCCCCTTCTCCCTTCCCTTTGATAACCATAAGTCTGGTAATCATAAGTTTGTTTTCTATATCTGTGAGTCTGTTTTTGTTTTGTATATAGATTCATTTGTATTTTTTTGTACATGTAAGTGTATCATACAGAATTTGTCTTTCTGTCTAACTTACTTCACTGAGGCTAATATTTTCTAGGTCCATCCATGTTGCTAAAATGGCAGTATTTTCTTTTTTTGTGACTGATTAATCTGTCACATCTTTTTAAGCCAGTTGTCTGTTGATGGGCACTTGGGGTGATCCCATGTCTTGGCTGTAGTGCTGCTCTAAATATTGGGGTGTGTGTGTATCTTTTCAAATCTTTAGAATTTTCATTTTTTCTCATGTATTGCCAAGAGTGGAATTGCTAGATCATATGGTAACTATGTTTTTGCTTTTTTCTTATATATATATTTTTCCTAAGAATCAGTATATTTTCTGCCTTTGAAATAAATACAAACCAGTTTGAAAGGTAGGGGAATCTATGGGAAGAAGGATTTTTTAAAGTTGAAGGATAATTGCTTTACAGTGTTGTGTTGGTTTCTTCCAAACATCCGCATGAACCAGCCATAGGTTTACCCATGTCCCAAATAGCTATATACTAACTGTGAAACAAATTGACTTTTGGGGTAATAACATATATAGACTAAAATCAAAAAGCATTAACTAGGTTATCTGTTTTCTAAAAAAATTGATTTACAGTATTGTGTTTCAGATAAACAGCATGATGACTCACTTTATAGATTATATTCCATTATAGGGTATTACAAGGTATTGGGTATAATTCCCTGAGCTATACAGTATTCTTGTTAGCTTATCTACTTTATGTATAGTAGTTCTTAAAAGTTTTTTTTTTTTAATTAATTTATTTTTGGCTCTGCTGGGTCTTCGCTACTGTGCTTGGGCTTTCTCTAGTTGCATTGCTTGAGCCTCTTGTGGTGGCTTCTTTTGTTGCAGAGCATGTGTTCTTGGGCACGTGGCTTCTGTAGTGTACGGGCTTGGTTTTGCTGCAGTATATGGGATTTTTCCAGACCAGGTATCCAACCCGTGTTTCCTGAATTGGCAAGCAGATTTTTTTTACCATGGAATAATTAGGGAAATCCTGTGCAGTAGTTTGAATCTGTTCATCCCTTACTTTTAATTTGCCCCTTCTCCCTTCCCTTTGATAACCATAAGTCTGGTAATCATAAGTTTGTTTTCTATATCTGTGAGTCTGTTTTTGTTTTGTATATAGATTCATTTGTATTTTTTTGTACATGTAAGTGTATCATACAGAATTTGTCTTTCTGTCTAACTTACTTCACTGAGGCTAATATTTTCTAGGTCCATCCATGTTGCTAAAATGGCAGTATTTTCTTTTTTTGTGACTGATTAATCTGTCACATCTTTTTAAGCCAGTTGTCTGTTGATGGGCACTTGGGGTGATCCCATGTCTTGGCTGTAGTGCTGCTCTAAATATTGGGGTGTGTGTGTATCTTTTCAAATCTTTAGAATTTTCATTTTTTCTCATGTATTGCCAAGAGTGGAATTGCTAGATCATATGGTAACTATGTTTTTGCTTTTTTCTTATATATATATTTTTCCTAAGAATCAGTATATTTTCTGCCTTTGAAATAAATACAAACCAGTTTGAAAGGTAGGGGAATCTATGGGAAGAAGGATTTTTTAAAGTTGAAGGATAATTGCTTTACAGTGTTGTGTTGGTTTCTTCCAAACATCCGCATGAACCAGCCATAGGTTTACCCATGTCCCCTCCCGCCTCAACATCCCTCCCACCTCTCTCCTCATCCCAGCCTTCTAGGTTGTTAACATATGGTAACTAGTTTTTAAAGGACCCTCCCTAATGTTTTCTATAGTGACTGCATCAATTTACATTCTCACCAACAGTGTGTGTAAGAGGGATCCTTTTTTTCCACACCCTCTCCAGCATTTTTTATTTGTAGACTTTTGGAGTTGGCCATTCTTTTTTGGTGTGAGATGATAGCTCATTGTGGTTTTTATGTGCCTGTTGGCCATTTATGTCTTCTTTGGAGAAGTGTCTAGGTCTGCTCAGCATTTGGGTAGGATTGTTTGTTTGATACTGAGTTATATAAGCTGTTTGTGTAATTTGGAAATTAATCCCTTGTTGGTTGCATCAGTTGTAAATTCCCATTCCTAGGTTGTCTTTTTGCTTTGTTTATGATTTCCTTTGCTGTGCAAAAACTTGTGAGTTTGATTAGGCCCTTTTGTTTTTAATTTTTGCTTTTCTTTGTTTCGCTGTGGGATTGTGATCTAAGAAAATATTATGATTGTGTCAAAGTTCTGCCTATGTTATTTTCTAGTTTAGTTGTCCCACTGAATTTAAGAACAAGACAAGGATGTCCACTCATACCACTTCTATTTAACGTAGT
This sequence comes from Tragulus kanchil, assembly GCA_022376925.1. NCBI lineage: Eukaryota > Metazoa > Chordata > Mammalia > Artiodactyla > Tragulidae > Tragulus > Tragulus kanchil. The sequence continues at coordinate 24,698,046 of JAIOJX010000026.1, forward strand.
GTCGAAAGTCCTAGCCACAGCAATCTGACAAGAAAAAAAAATAAATGGTATCTAAATTGCCAGGGAAGAAGTAAAACTGTCAATAGTTGATGGGCATTTTTTTGGGATTAATCTGTCACATCTTTAAGCCAGTTGTCTGTTGATGGGCACTTGGGGTGATCCCATGTCTTGGCTGTAGTGCTGCTCTAAATATTGGGGTGTGTGTGTATCTTTTCAAATCTTTAGAATTTTCATTTTTTCTCATGTATTGCCAAGAGTGGAATTGCTAGATCATATGGTAACTATGTTTTTGCTTTTTTCTTATATATATATTTTTCCTAAGAATCAGTATATTTTCTGCCTTTGAAATAAATACAAACCAGTTTGAAAGGTAGGGGAATCTATGGGAAGAAGGATTTTTTAAAGTTGAAGGATAATTGCTTTACAGTGTTGTGTTGGTTTCTTCCAAACATCCGCATGAACCAGCCATAGGTTTACCCATGTCCCCTCCCGCCTCAACATCCCTCCCACCTCTCTCCTCATCCCAGCCTTCTAGGTTGTTAACATATGGTAACTAGTTTTTAAAGGACCCTCCCTAATGTTTTCTATAGTGACTGCATCAATTTACATTCTCACCAACAGTGTGTGTAAGAGGGATCCTTTTTTTCCACACCCTCTCCAGCATTTTTTATTTGTAGACTTTTGGAGTTGGCCATTCTTTTTTGGTGTGAGATGATAGCTCATTGTGGTTTTTATGTGCCTGTTGGCCATTTATGTCTTCTTTGGAGAAGTGTCTAGGTCTGCTCAGCATTTGGGTAGGATTGTTTGTTTGATACTGAGTTATATAAGCTGTTTGTGTAATTTGGAAATTAATCCCTTGTTGGTTGCATCAGTTGTAAATTCCCATTCCTAGGTTGTCTTTTTGCTTTGTTTATGATTTCCTTTGCTGTGCAAAAACTTGTGAGTTTGATTAGGCCCTTTTGTTTTTAATTTTTGCTTTTCTTTGTTTCGCTGTGGGATTGTGATCTAAGAAAATATTATGATTGTGTCAAAGTTCTGCCTATGTTATTTTCTAGTTTAGTTGTCCCACTGAATTTAAGAACAAGACAAGGATGTCCACTCATACCACTTCTATTTAACGTAGTGTCGAAAGTCCTAGCCACAGCAATCTGACAAGAAAAAGAAATAAATGGTATCTAAATTGCCAGGGAAGAAGTAAAACTGTCAATATTTGCAGATGACATGATACTCTATATAGAGAATTCTGAAGTCTTCACACAAAAGCCGAATTAGAATTAATAAATGGTTTCAGGAAGGTAATGAGATACAAGACTAATATACAGAAATCTGTTGCATTTCTGCATACTAATAATGAAATATCAGAGAGAAAAAAATTCTGTTTAAAATTGCATAAAAAACCTAAAATACTTAGGGATAGATATAATGAAGGAGGTGAAAGACCTATATGCCAAAAACTATAAAACACCGAGGAAAGAAATTGAAGATGATTGAAAGAAATGGAAAGATATTTTGTGTTCTTGAATTGGAAAATTAATATTGTTAAAATGACCATACTGCCCAAAGCAGCCTACAGATTTAGATCCCTATCAAAGTACCAATGACGGTTTCCACAGAACTAGAATAAATAATCCTAAAATTTATATGGGACCACAAAAGACCCCAAATTGCCAAAGCCATCTTGAGAAAAAAGAACAAAGCTGGAGGTATAACCGTTCCAGACTTAAGACTATACTACAGAGCTGCAGTAATCAGAACAGTGTTATACTAGCACAAAAGCACATACATAGGTAAATTGATAGGACAGGATAAAGAGTCGCGAAATAAGCCCATGTATCTTAAAGTTAATTATTATGTACAACAAAGGAGGTAAGAATATACACTGGAGAAAAAGCCAGTCTCTGCAAATGGCGTTGGGAAAGCTTGACAGCTGTGTGTGAAACAATGAACTTAGAACACTTCTCTCACATCATATACACAAACTCAAAATGGTTTAAAGATCAGCTATAAGACATGACCCTATAAAACTTAAAGAGAACATAAAAGTAAATTTCTTATCCTGAATCATCTAATTCACTACCTGAGGTCATCACTGGTAATATTTCTGGTGTGTCTTGTCTGTAAGTGACATAATCCTATAGAAACATGAATTTGCTTATAGTATACAAGTGGCCTTCAATTTATCTATTTATTTACAACTAAGGTAGCGTTTATTTCCCACTGAATTGAAAAAATGCATACCTCTTTTAGTAGTTCGAAAGTCCTAGCCACAGCAATCTGACAAGAAAAGAAATAAATGGTATCTAAATTGCCAGGGAAGAAGTAAAACTGTCAATATTTGCAGATGACATGATACTCTATATAGAGAATTCTGAAGTCTTCACACAAAAGCCGAATTAGAATTAATAAATGGTTTCAGGAAGGTAATGAGATACAAGACTAATATACAGAAATCTGTTGCATTTCTGCATACTAATAATGAAATATCAGAGAGAAAAAAATTCTGTTTAAAATTGCATAAAAAACCTAAAATACTTAGGGATAGATATAATGAAGGAGGTGAAAGACCTATATGCCAAAAACTATAAAACACCGAGGAAAGAAATTGAAGATGATTGAAAGAAATGGAAAGATATTTTGTGTTCTTGAATTGGAAAATTAATATTGTTAAAATGACCATACTGCCCAAAGCAGCCTACAGATTTAGATCCCTATCAAAGTACCAATGACGGTTTCCACAGAACTAGAATAAATAATCCTAAAATTTATATGGGACCACAAAAGACCCCAAATTGCCAAAGCCATCTTGAGAAAAAAGAACAAAGCTGGAGGTATAACCGTTCCAGACTTAAGACTATACTACAGAGCTGCAGTAATCAGAACAGTGTTATACTAGCACAAAAGCACATACATAGGTAAATTGATAGGACAGGATAAAGAGTCGCGAAATAAGCCCATGTATCTTAAAGTTAATTATTATGTACAACAAAGGAGGTAAGAATATACACTGGAGAAAAAGCCAGTCTCTGCAAATGGCGTTGGGAAAGCTTGACAGCTGTGTGTGAAACAATGAACTTAGAACACTTCTCTCACATCATATACACAAACTCAAAATGGTTTAAAGATCAGCTATAAGACATGACCCTATAAAACTTAAAGAGAACATAAAAGTAAATTTCTTATCCTGAATCATCTAATTCACTACCTGAGGTCATCACTGGTAATATTTCTGGTGTGTCTTGTCTGTAAGTGACATAATCCTATAGAAACATGAATTTGCTTATAGTATACAAGTGGCCTTCAATTTATCTATTTATTTACAACTAAGGTAGCCAACCAAGGTAGCTTTTTCTTTTTTAGACCCCATAGATGTTTATGTTTCCTTCTAAGGTATACCTTGATCATTTTCATCAGTGAATTTGAAAAGGAATGGATAAGTTTTCTAATAGTAGTTGTATCCATTGTGAATACTATTGAATACCTTAAATTCCTAATAAATTTTGCATTTACAAGTTTTTCCCGTGCTGGTTATTTGAACTCAACTCTGTAAGGCAGTGGTGAGTTCTCAAAGAGTGATCAGAGCTATTTCTACAATAATGCTAAGGTACTACTAGGATTTTTTTTTCCTATGTTGATATTTGCAGTTATGGTATAAAAGCAATAATGGATGTAAGTGCTAACTGTTTAACATGATTCAAGGCAGTGGTACCAACTATGTTAGTTAGTAGTCACTGTATGTTTAGTGTCAGCTCACACTGCTAGTTAAAATGAAAAAAAAAAACAAACCTTGAAGAATGCCATTGGAAAGCAGTAAAAATTATTCATTTACATGTTAGCCATTGAATGTTTATTTTTAATTACAGTGTAATGTACTGTGGACAGAGTTGTGTCCCTAGGAAATTCCTGTGTTAAAACATTATCTCCCAGTGTGATGGCATTTGGAGATGGGGCCTTTGAGAGATAATTTGGTTTAGGCGAAGTCATGAAGGTAGAGCCTTCATAGTGGAAATACTGTTTTCATAAGAAGAGACACCAGAGAACTTGCTGTTTCTCTCTGCCCTGTGAGGACACAGCAAGAGGGTGGCCATTGGCAAGCCAAGAAGACAGCTCTCACTGGACCTTGGACTATTTCAGATTTTCAGCTTCCGTAACTGTGAGAAAATAAATTTCTGTTGTTTTAAGTCTTTCAGTCTGTGGTGGTTTGTTATGGCAGCCTGAGCAGACAAATAACATACTGTGTAATGAAATGGAAAGTGTGGATAAAACAGTATGGCATTTCTTTTGAGGGAAAATTGCATAATGATAATACGAACTTATTTTCCATGGAACACATTTTTTACTTGAAAGAATGAGAGGTGTGGAGAATATAGAGAGGGAGGGGCCTAAGTTAACCATCAGAAATGAAAGAGGGGTAATCACTACAGAGTTAGACATTAAATGACAATGAGGGAATACTATGAAAGCTCTGTGCCCTAAAACTTTACAACTTGAGTGAAAATGGTCAATTCCAGTGACAAAACTGCTAAATCCTACTCAAGAAGAAATGGATAACCTGAATAATTCTATATCTTCACAAGAAACTGAATCCATAGTTAAAGTCCTTTTAAAACAGGACATGTGAGATTCAGATGGTTTCACAGGTGAAGTTTACCAAACTTTTTCTTTCCTTTTTTTTTTTTTTTTTTTACTTTTATTGGAGTCATTTATTACTTCCGTGATAATTTTTACTCTAAAAATGTTGAGTATGAAATTAAAACATTGTGATTTTTAATGGTGGTTTATATAAGAGTGGTGTATTTTATGCAGTTAATATCTTTTGAAAATGAAACAATTCTCCTTTAAAAGAGAGTTCCCTCATGTAAGCTCTCTTAAGTTTACTGCAACAGGCAATCATAGGTATGCAGAGTGGCCTCTGCTTGGTTCTGGGGTTGGGCCAAAGCCAGGTAAGAGTTCCAGTGCATGAAAAGCTTTAAAATTCTACCTTAAGGAGAGTTCATCAACCAATACCAATTTCAAAACTTACTTTTCAAAAATTGTTGTATTTTCGGTAAATCCTGGTTTAGGCGAAGTCATGAAGGTAGAGCCTTCATAGTGGAAATACTGTTTTCATAAGAAGAGACACCAGAGAACTTGCTGTTTCTCTCTGCCCTGTGAGGACACAGCAAGAGGGTGGCCATTGGCAAGCCAAGAAGACAGCTCTCACTGGACCTTGGACTATTTCAGATTTTCAGCTTCCGTAACTGTGAGAAAATAAATTTCTGTTGTTTTAAGTCTTTCAGTCTGTGGTGGTTTGTTATGGCAGCCTGAGCAGACAAATAACATACTGTGTAATGAAATGGAAAGTGTGGATAAAACAGTATGGCATTTCTTTTGAGGGAAAATTGCATAATGATAATACGAACTTATTTTCCATGGAACACATTTTTTACTTGAAAGAATGAGAGGTGTGGAGAATATAGAGAGGGAGGGGCCTAAGTTAACCATCAGAAATGAAAGAGGGGTAATCACTACAGAGTTAGACATTAAATGACAATGAGGGAATACTATGAAAGCTCTGTGCCCTAAAACTTTACAACTTGAGTGAAAATGGTCAATTCCAGTGACAAAACTGCTAAATCCTACTCAAGAAGAAATGGATAACCTGAATAATTCTATATCTTCACAAGAAACTGAATCCATAGTTAAAGTCCTTTTAAAACAGGACATGTGAGATTCAGATGGTTTCACAGGTGAAGTTTACCAAACTTTTTCTTTCCTTTTTTTTTTTTTTACTTTTATTGGAGTCATTTATTACTTCCGTGATAATTTTTACTCTAAAATGTTGAGTATGAAATTAAAACATTGTGATTTTTAATGGTGGTTTATATAAGAGTGGTGTATTTTATGCAGTTAATATCTTTTGAAAATGAAACAATTCTCCTTTAAAAGAGAGTTCCCTCATGTAAGCTCTCTTAAGTTTACTGCAACAGGCAATCATAGGTATGCAGAGTGGCCTCTGCTTGGTTCTGGGGTTGGGCCAAAGCCAGGTAAGAGTTCCAGTGCATGAAAAGCTTTAAAATTCTACCTTAAGGAGAGTTCATCAACCAATACCAATTTCAAAATTTACTTTTCAAAAATTGTTGTATTTTCGGGTAAATCCTGGAATCTTCAAAACCAGTCATTTCAGACAGTACTGATTTCAGCAGATCCCTTTTATTTAGAAATCCTGCACCTCTTTGTTTTAATCAAGTCACACAGCTTTTCTTCAGTTTATTGATTTATTTTTTTAAAAGCTACCTAAAATAGGGGTTCCCTGGTGGTCCAGGGGGTGAAGAGTCCACCTTGCAGTGCAGGGGGCACCAGTTCAAACCCGGGAGGGTCCCACATGATGTGGAGTGGCTGGACACGTGTGTCCAATTATGAGCCAGCACTCTGGAGCACATGTGCCCAGAGCCGGTGCTCTGCAATGAGAGAAGCCACTGCAGTGGGAGGTCCACGCAGGATGAAGAATAAAGATGGATGAAAAATAAATAAATAAAAAATCAATAAAAAGAGGCCATTTTTTTAAAAAAAGTGCTACCTAAAATAGAATTGTATTTTTTAGATAGCAAATAAATATACTGCCTCTTGTAAAGATCTGGGGAACCACCTGTCGTATATCAACTTCCATTATCATTTCTTCACAAATGCTACTGCCGCCATTCGCATTGCTGTCTGTATGTTTCCACTTGCTGAAACTGTCAGTCCCTCAGTTTCAGCATTTAATTTATGTGTTACCCATTCCATTGTTTCTTGGCTGTTATTAGTGTTTGACCGTATGATATTGCTATCAGCCCTTCCAGGTAACTGCTGAAACTGACTTCTTTGAAGTTAAATATGGCTCCTGAGTCAAAATAGTTTTCTCTGGGTCTTCAGGATATGGTTTGTCTCTCATCTACTGAAACCATATTTGTAAAGGAAATATTCATAGATTTAAGTTCCATTGTCTTTTCTACGGGATCCACTGCAGAATGTTCTTGCACAGATGTTTTGATTCTTGCTGCACCAATAATAGATTTCACAGTGGGAGACAGTCTCCACCCTGCTGAGAAGTCTGTGGCTGTGCAGCTTTCCAGAAGGATCTGTGGTGTCCAGTATATCAATTCCAGCCACACTCGGGTTCATAGGGTTTGGGTATTTCTGCATTGCTGCTGTCTTAACAGTTTCTCATGGGTGGTCAAAAGATGTGCTCTGAAGACCAGATTTTCATGGTGCCTGTGGGCAGCACTGTGTCCGGGTGGTGTTAAGGCATAATGAGGCAAAGAGGCCATTCTTGCCTCTGCCCCATCCCTGAGCCGCTCAGCTGGCACCTTTCCACCTTTCACCTGACATTAGGGACATTCCGACGCTCTGCCGCACACCCTGTCCCTGCCTGGTTTTTTGAAGTTTACCAAATCTTTAAGGAGGAAATAACGCATGGGACTTTTCGGGTGGTCTAGTGGTTAAGACTGGGCTTCCATTGCAGAGGGCATGGATTTGATCACTGGTTGTTGATCTGGCATGCCATGCAGCCAACTGAAAAAGAAAAAGGAAAAAATAATACAAGGTTGTTTTTTTCTTTTAATTGTTTACTTGGCTGCGATGTGTCACTAGTTGCTGCATGTGGGGTCTAGTTCCCTGACCAGGGAACGAACCAGGACCCCCTGCATTGGGAGCTTGAAGTCTAAGCCACTGGACCACAGGGAAGTCCCTATAAGTTTTATACAGTTTTTTCCAGGCTGCGTTAAAAGAATCATTCCCGGCTTGGTATATGAAGTTTGGTATAAAACCAGATAAAGATACATAAGAAAATTATATCAATACACATCACAAACATAGATGCAAACGTCACAAGATATTAGTGGTTCACATAGAGCCAATTATAAAATAGATAGAAAGTCGTGACTAAATGGAATTTGCTCTGAAAATGAAAGGCTTGTTCAGCATTTGAACATCAGTTCAGGTAATTTACCATGTTAATACCCTAGTCTTTGTAGCTAGAGATTAGGCATTTTATACAATTTTGCATACTTTCATGATAGAACTTCTTAGAAACTAAAGTCTGCCATGCCATGGAAGGAATGGAAGGGATTTTCTTTCATTCATGAAATGTGTGCGTGCTCACTTGTGTCAGACTCTTTGCAACCCCTTGGACTGTAGACCACCAGACTCCTTTGTTCATGGGATTTTCCAAGTAAGAATACTGGAGCGGGTTGCCATGCCCTTCTCTGTGAGATCTTCCTGACCCAAGGGTTGAACTCAGGTCCCTTGCATCTCCTATATTGGTAGGTGGATTCTTAACCACTGGTGCCATCATGCACTCATGAAAGGGCACCAATAAAAGTTTAGAGTATTGTATTTAATACTGAATACTTTAATAGTGAATGGCAATGCTTTTTCTCCCTAAGACTTAGAACAGTGCAATAAGGCAAGAAAGAAAAGTTGCAGAGGACTTGCGGAACAGAAAGGAAGAAATGAAATTTCCCCTGTTTGCAGATAACTTGATTTTCTATGCAGAAAACCCCAAGAAATCTGCAGGAAATCTTCTAGAACTAGTGAATGAGTTTAATAAGACACCAGCATAGGTAGACAGTGTATACAATTAATTGTATTTCTGTATACCAGCACTGGAAATATATCAAAAATTTAAATAGTACCAAAAAAATAGATACAAGTTTGGCAAAATGTATACAGAATCTCTGAGCTGAAAACTACAAAACAGTGATGAAAGAAATTAAAGAAGGCCCAAATAATTACCAAGAATTTACCTGTTTTGTGGTTTTGAAGACTAAACATTAAGATCTAATTTATCCTCAAATTGATCCACTAGAATCAGAATCCTAGAAACATTTTTGGTAGATAATGAATGATAAGCTTCTTTAAAAAAAAAAGTTATAGAATGGAAAGGGAACACAGAAGTCTAAAACGCTTTTGCTAAAGAACAAGGTAGTTGGAGAATCTGATATGAAATCTGGCTGATTTCAAGGGCATTCTTTTTTTTTTTTTTACACTTTTTTAAAAAAAATTTTATTTATTTGACTTAACTGTGGCATGTGGGATGTAGTCCCTTGACCAGGGATCGACCCCAGGCCCTTTGCATTGGGAACACAGAGTCTTAACCACTGGACCACCAGGGAATTCCCCACAAGGTCATTCTTTACAGTTAATCACGGTATTGAGGTAAACTGCTGCAAAAGGAAATTCAGTAGAAACAAGACGAATAGTTTTGTAATTGTTTACAGAATAATTGGGAAATGTAAAACAATAAAATTGACAGAGGAGAAGACAGGAGAAAAATCTTTGTAGCCTTGGCTAGGTAGAGACATCCTAGGTATAATCAAAAGAACAAAAATTTGATAAATATGATTTCATTAACAAGAGACATCTACTCTGAAAGAAACGGCGATAATGAAAAGTGTCAGACTGAGAGAAAGTACTTGCAAATCCTGTATCTGGTAAACATTTTGTGTGTAAATTGTGGAAAGAACTCTCAGAAATTCGAGTAAGTACTTAATTCAGTAAGAAAACAACCCAACGGAATCCTCTTGAATTCCAGTGGTTAGGGCTCCCTACTCTCAGTGCCCAGGGCCTGGGTTCAGTCCCTGGTTGAAGAACTAAGATCCGGCAAGCCATGCAGTGGAAGGAAAACGGAAGCTCTGCTGGAAAAGATCTGTGAGTGACAAGTAAGTACCTGAAAAGACTTTTACATCAGTCACTTCTTGCTGTCGTCGTTCAGTTGCTAAGTCATGTCCCAAGTCTTTGCAGTCTCATGAACTATAGCACGGCAGGCTTCTCTGTCCATCACTGTCTCCCTGAGCTTGCTCAAATTCATGCTCATTGACTCAGTAATGCCATCCAACCATCCTGTCCTCTGTCATCCCCTTCTCCTCCTGCCCTCAGTCTTTCTCAGCATCAGGGGCTTTTCCGTTGAGTCAGCTCTTTGCATCAGGTGGTCAAAGTATTGGAGCTTCAAATTCAGCGTGAGTTCTTCCAATGAATATTCGGGGTTGATTTCCTTTAGGACTGACTGGTTTGATCTCGTTGCAGTCCAAGGGACTCTCAAGAGTCTTCTCCAGCACTGCAGTTCAAAGGTGCCAGTTCTTTGGCATTCTGCCCTCTTTATGGTCCAACTCTCACATCCATATATGAATACTGAAAAAACCATAGCTTTGAGTGTATGAACCTTTGTTGACAAAGTGATGACTCTGCTTTTTAAAACACTGTCTAGGTTTGACATAGCTATTCTTCCAAGCAGCAAGCGTCTTTTCATTTTGTGTCAGCATTGATTTTGGAGCCCAAGAATGAAATCTGACACTGTTTCCATGTCTTCCCCATCTATTGTCATGAAATGATGGAATCAAATGCCACGATCTATTTTTTTTTTTTTTTAAATTTTGGCCTGTTAGTTTAAAATTTTTTTTTTTTCGTGTATCTTTATTCTTCAGCCTGTGTGGGCCACCCATCGCAGTGGCCTCTCTTGTTGCAGAGCACTGGCTCAAGGTGCTCGTGTTCCAGAGTGTTGGCTTATTACTGGACACACAGGTCCAGTTGCTCCAGCGTGTGGGATCTTCCCGGCCAGGAATCGAACTGGTGCCCCTAGCACTGCAAGGTGAACTCTTTACCCACTGGACCACCAGGGAAGTCCACGATCCTCGTTTTTGAATGCTGAGTATTAAGCCAGCTTTTTCACTCTCCTCTTTCATCTTCATCAAGAGGCTCTTTAGTTCCTCTTCACTTTCTGCCATAAGGGTAGTGTTATTTGCATGCCTGAGATTGTTGATACTTTTCCAACAATCTTGATTCCAGCTTGTGCTTCATCTAGCCCATCATTTTGCATGATGTACTCTGCATAGGAGTTAAATAAGCAGGGTTATTGTATACAGCCTTTGACATGCTCCTTTCCCATTTTTGAACTAGTCTGTTTTTCCATGTCCAGTTCTGGTGCTTGTCCTGCGTACAGGTTTTTCAGGAGGCAGTTAAGGTTTTCTGATAGTCCCATCTCTTTAAGACTGTTCTTTAGTTTATTGTTAAAGGCTTTAGCATCTTCATTAGTCACTAGGGAAATGCAAATTAAACCTTAGCAAAATACTATTTCTTGGGGCCTCCTTGGTGGTCCATTGGTAAAGAATCTACTTGTCAATGCTAGGCACATGGGTTCTATTCCTGATCGTGAAAGATCCCACATGTAGTGGAACAACTAACCCGTGAACCACAACTATTGAAGTCTTCTCCAGCACTGCAGTTAAAACAGTTCTTTGGCATTCTGCCCTCTTTATGGTCCAACTCTCACATCCATATATGAATACTGAAAAAACCATAGCTTTGAGTGTATGAACCTTTGTTGACAAAGTGATGACTCTGCTTTTTAAAACACTGTCTAGGTTTGACATAGCTATTCTTCCAAGCAGCAAGCGTCTTTTCATTTTGTGTCAGCATTGATTTTGGAGCCCAAGAATGAAATCTGACACTGTTTCCATGTCTTCCCCATCTATTGTCATGAAATGATGGAATCAAATGCCACGATCTATTTTTTTTTTTTTTTAAATTTTGGCCTGTTAGTTTAAAATTTTTTTTTTTTCGTGTATCTTTATTCTTCAGCCTGTGTGGGCCACCCATCGCAGTGGCCTCTCTTGTTGCAGAGCACTGGCTCAAGGTGCTCGTGTTCCAGAGTGTTGGCTTATTACTGGACACACAGGTCCAGTTGCTCCAGCGTGTGGGATCTTCCCGGGCCAGGAATCGAACTGGTGCCCCTAGCACTGCAAGGTGAACTCTTTACCCACTGGACCACCAGGGAAGTCCACGATCCTCGTTTTTGAATGCTGAGTATTAAGCCAGCTTTTTCACTCTCCTCTTTCATCTTCATCAAGAGGCTCTTTAGTTCCTCTTCACTTTCTGCCATAAGGGTAGTGTTATTTGCATGCCTGAGATTGTTGATACTTTTCCAACAATCTTGATTCCAGCTTGTGCTTCATCTAGCCCATCATTTTGCATGATGTACTCTGCATAGGAGTTAAATAAGCAGGGTTATTGTATACAGCCTTTGACATGCTCCTTTCCCATTTTTGAACTAGTCTGTTTTTCCATGTCCAGTTCTGGTGCTTGTCCTGCGTACAGGTTTTTCAGGAGGCAGTTAAGGTTTTCTGATAGTCCCATCTCTTTAAGACTGTTCTTTAGTTTATTGTTAAAGGCTTTAGCATCTTCATTAGTCACTAGGGAAATGCAAATTAAACCTTAGCAAAATACTATTTCTTGGGGCCTCCTTGGTGGTCCATTGGTAAAGAATCTACTTGTCAATGCTAGGCACATGGGTTCTATTCCTGATCGTGAAAGATCCCACATGTAGTGGAACAACTAACCCCGTGAACCACAACTATTGAACCTGTGCTCTGGAGCCTGGGAGTTGCTACTACTGAAGATTGTGTACCCTAGAATCTGTGCTCCACAAGAGAAGCCACTGCAGTAAGAAGCCTGCATTACCACACCAGAGAAAACCTTGCACAGCAATGAAGACCCAGCACAGCCCAGAATAATTAAAATTATATAAATGTATAAAATTATATGTGTATATGTGTGCTTAGTTGCGGAGTTGTGTCAACTCTTGCAACCTTATGGACTGTAGCCCACCAGGCTCCTCTGTCCATGGGATTTCCCAGGCAAGAATACTGGAGTGGGTTGTCATTTCCTTCTCTAGGCTATCTTCCTGATCCAGGAATCAAACCCATGTCTCTTGCATTGGCAGGCAGTGTCTTTACCACTGAACCACCTGGGAAGCCCATATATTTGTGTATAATATGTATACATGTATTTGTGTGTATATACATAGTAGTAATAGCTTTGTATATATACTATTAGAATAGCTAAGAAGCAAAACAGACAACCTTGTCCTCCACTTAGTAGACTATACCAAATGTTACGATTTAGAACAGAATGGATTGACTGAACACACAGCAGCTGGAGCTATTACACATTGCTGTTGGGTATGCAAAAATGGTGCAGCCTGATTCCCATAAAATTACACATAAACTTACATGACCCAGTGGTTTTTTTTTTTTTTTTTTAAAGATTTATTTATTTATTTACTTTGGGCGGGGGTCGGGTTGGGGAGGGAGGGGAGTGGGCAGGCCACTGCTATTGGTCTTTCATTTCTCTATTTTCATTCGTCTTCGTTCTTTGGCTCCTGTGGGCCTCCCATCGCGGTGGCATCTGTTGTTGCAGAGCAGCGGCTCTGGGCGCATGCGCTCCAGAGCTCCGGCTCAGTGATTGGACACATCAGTCCAGCTGCTCCGCGGCACGTGGGATCTTCCCAGGCCAGGGCTCGAACCGGCGCCCCTTGCACTGCAAGGCGGTGTCCTTATCCACTGGGCCACCAGGGGAAGCCCGACCCAGTGGTTTTGATTCTAGATATTTACTCAAGAAAAATGAAGAGTTACATTTGTACAGAAACTACATGTAATTGTTTATAGCAGTTTTGTTCAAATTACCAATCACTGCAAAACGTCCAAATGCTTCTGAATTGGTCATTGGATAAACAGTTGTGATGCATCCATAGAATTCAACAGTTAAATGAGCCTGGGAGTTGCTACTACTGAAGATTGTGTACCCTAGAATCTGTGCTCCACAAGAGAAGCCACTGCAGTAAGAAGCCTGCATTACCACACCAGAGAAAACCTTGCACAGCAATGAAGACCCAGCACAGCCCAGAATAATTAAAATTATATAAATGTATAAAATTATATGTGTATATGTGTGCTTAGTTGCGGAGTTGTGTCAACTCTTGCAACCTTATGGACTGTAGCCCACCAGGCTCCTCTGTCCATGGGATTTCCCAGGCAAGAATACTGGAGTGGGTTGTCATTTCCTTCTCTAGGCTATCTTCCTGATCCAGGAATCAAACCCATGTCTCTTGCATTGGCAGGCAGTGTCTTTACCACTGAACCACCTGGGAAGCCCATATATTTGTGTATAATATGTATACATGTATTTGTGTGTATATACATAGTAGTAATAGCTTTGTATATATACTATTAGAATAGCTAAGAAGCAAAACAGACAACCTTGTCCTCCACTTAGTAGACTATACCAAATGTTACGATTTAGAACAGAATGGATTGACTGAACACACAGCAGCTGGAGCTATTACACATTGCTGTTGGGTATGCAAAAATGGTGCAGCCTGATTCCCATAAAATTACACATAAACTTACATGACCCAGTGGTTTTTTTTTTTTTTTTTAAAGATTTATTTATTTATTTACTTTGGGCGGGGGTCGGGTTGGGGAGGGAGGGGAGTGGGCAGGCCACTGCTATTGGTCTTTCATTTCTCTATTTTCATTCGTCTTCGTTCTTTGGCTCCTGTGGGCCTCCCATCGCGGTGGCATCTGTTGTTGCAGAGCAGCGGCTCTGGGCGCATGCGCTCCAGAGCTCCGGCTCAGTGATTGGACACATCAGTCCAGCTGCTCTGCGGCACGTGGGATCTTCCCAGGCCAGGGCTCGAACCGGCGCCCCTTGCACTGCAAGGCGGTGTCCTTATCCACTGGGCCACCAGGGGAAGCCCGACCCAGTGGTTTTGATTCTAGATATTTACTCAAGAAAAATGAAGAGTTACATTTGTACAGAAACTACATGTAATTGTTTATAGCAGTTTTGTTCAAATTACCAATCACTGCAAAACGTCCAAATGTTTCTGAATTGGTCATTGGATAAACAGTTGTGATGCATCCATAGAATTCAACAGTTAAATAAAAAAGGATTTTGAAAATTTACCTTTATTTTGGTTACATTGGGTCTTAGTTGCAGAGTGTGGGATCTTTTGTTTTGGTGCATGGACTTCTCTAGTTATGGCACACAGCCTTAGTTGCCCCATGGCTTGTGGGGTCTTAGTTCCCTGACCCAGGATCAAACCTGTCTCCTGCATTGGAAGGCAAATTTTTTTTTTTTGGCCTCTTTTAGTGTTTTTTTTATTTATTTATTTTTATGCATCTTTATTCTTTGGCATGTGTGGGCCTCCCATTGCAGTGGCCTCGCTCCTTGCAGAGCACCGGCTCTGGGTGCATGCACTCCAGAGCCCTGGCTTGTAATTGGACACACTGGTCCAGCAGCTCTGCGGCACATGGGATCTTCCCAGGCTAGGGTCGAACCAGTGCCCGTTGTACTGCAAGGCAAAGTCTTTACCTGCTGGACCACCAGGGAAGCCCCTAGAAGGCAAATTCTTACTCACACGACCACCAGGGAAGTCCTCCAAAAGAATTAATACTAGCAGCTGCATTGGAAGTTCTCAGAAGTATTATGCTAAATGGAAATGCTAGACCTAAATGTATGATATTATATACAGTGTCTGATTCTCTTAATAGGGCATCTATAAAAGACAAAAACTACAATGATGAGAGGATTTCCCTTGTTGTCCATTGGTTAAGTCTCCGAGCTTCCACTGCAGGTGCCATGGGTTAGATTCCTGTCACGGAACTAAGATCCTGCATGCCGTGCAGCTTAGCGAAGAAAACTACAAGGATGGGAAGAGTTCAGTGGTTGCTAGGGGCTACGACTTATGGGAGTGATGGAACTCTTCTACATCGTGATTGTTCCATGGTTCAGTGCGTTTGTCAGAACTTAGAAACATATACCAAAAAGTGAGTTTTATTTCATGTAACTTTAAACATAAATTAATCAAGAGTGTAAGAAGACCACAGGCTGGGAGAAGCTATCTGCATAAGATACACC
Source organism: Tragulus kanchil (assembly GCA_022376925.1). Taxonomy (NCBI): domain Eukaryota; kingdom Metazoa; phylum Chordata; class Mammalia; order Artiodactyla; family Tragulidae; genus Tragulus; species Tragulus kanchil. Next base: position 24,713,757 of record JAIOJX010000026.1, read on the forward strand.
TGATAAAAGATTGTTATCTGAGATAAACAGAGAATTCTTAAAATTCAGCAATAAGAACATGAACAACTCAATTTTCAAAAGAGGCAAAAGATCTGAACAGATTGCGTCAACAAAGAAGATACACAGGTGACAAATAAGAATATGAGAAGATCCCCAGCATCATACTTTATTAGAGAAGTGCAAATTAAAACAAGATCCCAGTGCTTCTCTGGTGGTCCAGTGGGTAAAGAGTCTGGCTTGCAGTGCAAGGGGTACCGGTTCAACCCCTGGCCCAAGAGGACCCCATATGCCTCAGAACAACTAGACTGATGTGTCCAGTTACGAGCCGGTGCTCTGGAGCACATGCACCCAGAGCCGGTGCTTTGTGGGAGAAGGGCCAGCCACTGCGATGGGAGGCCCACACAGGCCAAAGAATAGAGACGGATGAAAGTAAATAAAATGAAAAACCAATAAAGGAAGGCCAAACTTAGAAAAAAAAAAATTCTAGCCATTGTTAAACAAACAAGATCCTGCTACACATCTGTTAGAATGTCTAAAATCCAAAACATTAATATCACCAAATGCTGGTGAGGATATGGGGCAAGTGGTGGGAATGCGAAATGATGCAATCACTGGACAATTTGTTTATTTATTTATTTTAACAAAATGAATTATCAGTGGACCCTGTAATCACACTCCTTGGTGTTCAGCCAATGAGTTGAAAATAAGACTATATAAAATACCTGCATATGAATGTTTATACTAACTTTATTCATGATTACCAAAACTTTGGTAACCAAAATATACTTTATAGATGAACAAAATGTGGTGCATCCAGACGATGGAATGTTATTCAGTGCTAAAATGAAATGAGCTAAGCTATTGTGGGAAAGATTTGGAGGGACTTTAAATACATACTGCTTTGTGAAAGAATCTAATCCGAATACATTTTTCAAAACTCATTGGATGTACAACACTTGAGAGTGAACCCTCATATAAAGTTTGGGTGACAATTTTGCATTAATGTTGATACGCTGATTTTACTTTTGACTCTGATGCCTAAAGTTGTGGGGGACGGGGACTCTGTGTGTAGCAACTCTGCGCATTCTGCTCACTTTTGCTGTGGAGCTAAAAATGCTCTTAGGGCTTCCCTGGTGGTCCAGTGGGTAGGGAGTCTGCCTTGCAGTACAAGGGGCACTGCTTCAATCCCTGGCCTGGGAAGATCCCAAGTGCTGTGGAGTGTGTGCGCCCATATCCGGTGCTCTGCAACTAGAGAGGCCACTGCAATGGAAGGCCCACACAGGCCAAAGAGTGAGGGTGAATGAGAATAGATGAATGGAAAACCAATAAAAGAGGCCAAAATTTAACCCACCCCCCACCCCCGCTTTTAAAAAATAAAAATATATTCACTAGGGAAGTGAAAAACATGCTGAGAACTGTAATAAAGGAAATTGAAGATGATTCAAAGATAGGGAAAGTTGTCCCATGCTCTTGGATTGAAAACTTAGTATTGTTAAACTGACTATACCTACCTGAAGCAGTCAACAAGATATGATCCCTATCAAATTACCGATTTTTTTCAGAGAACTAGAACAAAGAATTCTAAAGTTTACATGGAACCATAAAAGACCCAGGATTGCCAAAGCAGTCCTGAGGGAAAAGAACAAAGCAGGAAGAATAACCGTCCATATTTCAGACAATACTATAAAGCTATGGTAATCAAAATAGCATGGTATCAGCACATAAACAGAAATATGAATCTATAGAACAGAATAGAGAGCCCAGAAACAAACCCCACATACCAACAGTCAGTTAATTTTTGACAAGTGACACTAGAATATACTGTGAGGAGAAGATTCTTCTGCAAATGATATTGGGAAGGTTGGACAGCTGCATGTAAATAAAGTTACAACACACCCTCAACATCATACACAAAATTTAGAATGGCTTAAGGACATAAGAGACTACATTATAAAACTCCTAGAAGAACATAGGCGTAACATCCTTTGATGAAAATTATACCAGCTGGGTCAGTCAGGACATAAGAGAAAAATTACAAAAAAAAGAACAACGACTTGAGAAGTGAACCCTCATATAAAGTTTGGGTGACAATTTTGCATTAATGTTGATACGCTGATTTTACTTTTGACTCTGATGCCTAAAGTTGTGGGGGACGGGGACTCTGTGTGTAGCAACTCTGCGCATTCTGCTCACTTTTGCTGTGGAGCTAAAAATGCTCTTAGGGCTTCCCTGGTGGTCCAGTGGGTAGGGAGTCTGCCTTGCAGTACAAGGGGCACTGCTTCAATCCCTGGCCTGGGAAGATCCCAAGTGCTGTGGAGTGTGTGCGCCCATATCCGGTGCTCTGCAACTAGAGAGGCCACTGCAATGGAAGGCCCACACAGGCCAAAGAGTGAGGGTGAATGAGAATAGATGAATGGAAAACCAATAAAAGAGGCCAAAATTTAACCCACCCCCCACCCCCGCTTTTAAAAAATAAAAATATATTCACTAGGGAAGTGAAAAACATGCTGAGAACTGTAATAAAGGAAATTGAAGATGATTCAAAGATAGGGAAAGTTGTCCCATGCTCTTGGATTGAAAACTTAGTATTGTTAAACTGACTATACCTACCTGAAGCAGTCAACAAGATATGATCCCTATCAAATTACCGATTTTTTTCAGAGAACTAGAACAAAGAATTCTAAAGTTTACATGGAACCATAAAAGACCCAGGATTGCCAAAGCAGTCCTGAGGGAAAAGAACAAAGCAGGAAGAATAACCGTCCATATTTCAGACAATACTATAAAGCTATGGTAATCAAAATAGCATGGTATCAGCACATAAACAGAAATATGAATCTATAGAACAGAATAGAGAGCCCAGAAACAAACCCCACATACCAACAGTCAGTTAATTTTTGACAAGTGACACTAGAATATACTGTGAGGAGAAGATTCTTCTGCAAATGATATTGGGAAGGTTGGACAGCTGCATGTAAATAAAGTTACAACACACCCTCAACATCATACACAAAATTTAGAATGGCTTAAGGACATAAGAGACTACATTATAAAACTCCTAGAAGAACATAGGCGTAACATCCTTTGATGAAAATTATACCAGTATTTTCTTGGGTCAGTCACCTGAGACAATGGAAAAAAAGCAAAAATAAATGTGCTCTATTCAAACTTACAAGCTTTTGCACAGCAGAGGAATCCATAAACAAAATGGAAAGGCAACCTATGAAATGGAACAAAATATTTGTAAATGATGTGACCAACAAGAGGTTAATTTATAAAATAAAGAGTTCATATAATTCAATATCAGAACATTAACAACAATAAATAACCCTATCCAAAAAATGGGTGGAAGACCTTTCTCCGAAGAAGGCATAGATGACCAACAAGCTTGTGAAAAGGTTTCTCAACATGGCTCATTATTAGAGAAATACAAATCAAAACCACAATGAAGTATCACTTCACACTTATCAGAATGACTTTCATTGAAAAGTCTGCAAATAAAAAATGCTGCAGAAGGTGTGGAGAGGGAAACCTTATACACTATTGGTGAAAATATAAACTGGTTCACCCACTATGGAAGGTGGTATGGAGATACCTCAAAAAATTAAAAATAGGGTTGCTGTATGATCCAGCAATTCCAGTCTTGTACATATTATCCAGATAAAAGTGTAATTGAAAAAGTACATGTACCCCTGTGTTCATATATCAGAGTAACCCAAGACATGGAAACAGCCTAAATATCCATAGGCAGATGAATGGATAAAGAAGATTTGGTGCATGTATGGACCAGTGGATGGACATGTATGGACCAGTATACAGTGGAATGTTACTTATCCATAAAAAGAATGTTGTTTGCAACCACATGTATGAATCTAGAGATTGTCATACTAAAAGTCAGAAGGAGATAGACAAATATATTACACAAATGAACTTAATGTGTGAAACAGACTCACAGGCATAGAGTGCAGACTTCTTGTTGCCCAGGGACAGGAGGGGAGAAAAAGGGAAGGAGAAGAGGGGAGTGGGAATTTGGGGGTGCTAGATAGAGACTATATATAGACTGTGTAAACAGTAAGATCCTAGTATATCACACAGGAAACTATATTCAGTATCTTGTGACAAATCATAATAGAGAAGAATATTGAAAAGTATGTATATATAGCAGGATCACTTTGCTGTATAGCAGAAATTAACACATTGTAAATCAGCTATACTTTTAAGGAGTATATAAAATATTAAGTAAATTTAATGACAACCTGTGACATTCAGACTTTTTTTTTTTTTTTTTGACTTTCAGACTTCTTGAGTATATGTTAAATATTTTTCTTGGTGATGAATGTAAGTAGACTGTTGGTTCAAGGAAAGCAACTGTTAGTGTTTATTGCCTGTGGTAAGAATTTAGTTTTCAAGCAAGAAATAGAGTTTTGGGAAACTTGTGTCTGTGAGGTTGACTTTCGCAGTAGTTAGTAGTGTTTATGATGAGTTCAGTGATGATTTTAATAAAAATTATGTATGTTTTATCAGAAGTGTGATAGATGAAATGCCTAATTTTGTGGAACCAGTGCTTTCCAAGTGATGTCAGTGCATGCTGTTGTAAAATCACTCATGACTTAAAAGTTCCAAAGTGCAAATATAAACTGGTTCACCCACTATGGAAGGTGGTATGGAGATACCTCAAAAAATTAAAAATAGGGTTGCTGTATGATCCAGCAATTCCAGTCTTGTACATATTATCCAGATAAAAGTGTAATTGAAAAAGTACATGTACCCCTGTGTTCATATATCAGAGTAACCAAGACATGGAAACAGCCTAAATATCCATAGGCAGATGAATGGATAAAGAAGATTTGGTGCATGTATGGACCAGTGGATGGACATGTATGGACCAGTATACAGTGGAATGTTACTTATCCATAAAAAGAATGTTGTTTGCAACCACATGTATGAATCTAGAGATTGTCATACTAAAAGTCAGAAGGAGATAGACAAATATATTACACAAATGAACTTAATGTGTGAAACAGACTCACAGGCATAGAGTGCAGACTTCTTGTTGCCCAGGGACAGGAGGGGAGAAAAAGGGAAGGAGAAGAGGGGAGTGGGAATTTGGGGGTGCTAGATAGAGACTATATATAGACTGTGTAAACAGTAAGATCCTAGTATATCACACAGGAAACTATATTCAGTATCTTGTGACAAATCATAATAGAGAAGAATATTGAAAAGTATGTATATATAGCAGGATCACTTTGCTGTATAGCAGAAATTAACACATTGTAAATCAGCTATACTTTTAAGGAGTATATAAAATATTAAGTAAATTTAATGACAACCTGTGACATTCAGACTTTTTTTTTTTTTTTTTTGACTTTCAGACTTCTTGAGTATATGTTAAATATTTTTCTTGGTGATGAATGTAAGTAGACTGTTGGTTCAAGGAAAGCAACTGTTAGTGTTTATTGCCTGTGGTAAGAATTTAGTTTTCAAGCAAGAAATAGAGTTTTGGGAAACTTGTGTCTGTGAGGTTGACTTTCGCAGTAGTTAGTAGTGTTTATGATGAGTTCAGTGATGATTTTAATAAAAATTATGTATGTTTTATCAGAAGTGTGATAGATGAAATGCCTAATTTTGTGGAACCAGTGCTTTCCAAGTGATGTCAGTGCATGCTGTTGTAAAATCACTCATGACTTAAAAGTTCCAAAGTGCAAAATAAACCAATCTGTTTTAATATAACAGTACAAAAAGCTTATTGATGTTGCATTGTAGTTAATATTTAATAAACTGTAACTTATCAGGTTTTGTTGGAGTATCAGAGAGTACCCATAATTTTCTTCCTTTTTCCAAATATATATCACTGTGCCCAGACATTATACCTGAGTAACATAATGGGGCAGATTGAATACAGACGCGGACACGAGGCCTGTGGTGGCACACTGTGTAAGAATTTACTTGTCAGTGCAGGGGACACAGGTTTTTCCCCTGGTGCAGGAAGATTCCACAAGCCACGAAGCAACCAATTTAGTCCGTCTGCTACTACTACAGAGCCCATGCTCTAGAGCCTGCACACACCGCTCCTAGAGAAGGCCCTTGCAAAGAGCAGTGAAGACTCAGTGCAGCCAAAAATAAAATAATTTTAAAAAGTCCAACTTACAAAAAAAGACATAAAATTACAACTGTTTTCAGTTAAGCTAGACATTAAAGAGATTTTCAGAAATGTAAAAAGCAATGCCAGTCTCTCACTGGTTGATTTTGGTGAAGGGAAAATAGTTATATAATGAGTTTTATCATTGTTCTAAAGTAAATTAAGTATTTTGAATTTTTCTGTATTAATTTCTTTTTTTTTTTTTAGATTTATTTATTTATTTTATTTTGGGCGGGGGTCGGGTTGGGGAGGGAGGGGAGCAGGCGGGCCACTTCTATTGGTCTTTCGTTTCTCTATGTTCATCCGTCTTTGTTCTTTGGCTCCTGTGGGCCTCCCATCGCGGTGGCGTCTGTCGTTGCAGAGCACTGGCTCTGGGCGCATGCGCTCCAGAGCTCTGGCTTGGTAATTGGACACATCAGTCCAGCCGCTCCACGGCACGTGGGATCTTCCCAGGCCAGGGCTCGAACCGGCGCCCCTTGCACTGCAAGGCGGTGTCCTTACCCACTTGGCCACCAGGGGAAGCCCTGTATTAATTTCTAATATGGCAACTATCTATGGATATAAAAACCACAATAAACAAAAATTGAGTGGAGAAATCCTCAATTTTTAAAAGTAAAAGGATCCTGAAGTAAGAATTTGCTGATACAAAAGAAACTCCATGGCAGTCTGATGGTAAGAATATGGCGTTTCCACTGCTGTGACCCAGATTTGATCCTTAGTTGGGGGACGAAAATCCCATGAGACCCTGGCTGTGGCTTAAAAACAACTTTTATAGCAACAAGGCTATCCAAGTTCACTTTCTTCAGTGGTTCTCAGACTTTGCCACACTGAAGTATCACCTAGAAGCTTTTAAGGGGCAATCAAAGGCTATCCAAGTTATCTTGGACACGAGGCCTGTGGTGGCACACTGTGTAAGAATTTACTTGTCAGTGCAGGGGACACAGGTTTTTCCCCTGGTGCAGGAAGATTCCACAAGCCACGAAGCAACCAATTTAGTCCGTCTGCTACTACTACAGAGCCCATGCTCTAGAGCCTGCACACACCGCTCCTAGAGAAGGCCCTTGCAAAGAGCAGTGAAGACTCAGTGCAGCCAAAAATAAAATAATTTTAAAAAGTCCAACTTACAAAAAAAGACATAAAATTACAACTGTTTTCAGTTAAGCTAGACATTAAAGAGATTTTCAGAAATGTAAAAAGCAATGCCAGTCTCTCACTGGTTGATTTTGGTGAAGGGAAAATAGTTATATAATGAGTTTTATCATTGTTCTAAAGTAAATTAAGTATTTTGAATTTTTCTGTATTAATTTCTTTTTTTTTTTTTAGATTTATTTATTTATTTTATTTTGGGCGGGGGTCGGGTTGGGGAGGGAGGGGAGCAGGCGGGCCACTTCTATTGGTCTTTCGCTTTCTATGTTCATCCGTCTTTGTTCTTTGGCTCCTGTGGGCCTCCCATCGGGGTGGCGTCTGTGGGCCAGAGCACTGGCTCTGGGCGCATGCGCTCCAGAGCTCTGGCTTGGTAATTGGACACATCAGTCCAGCCGCTCCACGGCACGTGGGATCTTCCCAGGCCAGGGCTCGAACCGGCGCCCCTTGCACTGCAAGGCGGTGTCCTTACCCACTTGGCCACCAGGGGAAGCCCTGTATTAATTTCTAATATGGCAACTATCTATGGATATAAAAACCACAATAAACAAAAATTGAGTGGAGAAATCCTCAATTTTTAAAAGTAAAAGGATCCTGAAGTAAGAATTTGCTGATACAAAAGAAACTCCATGGCAGTCTGATGGTAAGAATATGGCGTTTCCACTGCTGTGACCCAGATTTGATCCTTAGTTGGGGGACGAAAATCCCATGAGACCCTGGCTGTGGCTTAAAAACAACTTTTATAGCAACAAGGCTATCCAAGTTCACTTTCTTCAGTGGTTCTCAGACTTTGCCACACTGAAGTATCACCTAGAAGCTTTTAAGGCTCTTTGCTGCCCGGTTTGTATCCCACACTATTAAATCAGAATGATGATGAGAGCCTTAAAAGTCTAACTTTAGGAACTGCTGACTTCTCCTTATCCTTGGATCTTTGAATTCTTTGCCTTTAATATGGTAGGTCACTTTATGATTACTTACCTTATCTAGAAAATACGCATAGTTTCTTTTTACTTTTTGGAAAAGTGGTTCACTAATCCAGTGAGAATTTGTTTGCTTAGTTTTTATTGGTTTAGGCAGTTGATAAATTACTGTATAATGCAGTTTTAAAGACTGAAATAATGGGAAAGCCCTCTTTCTATGCTAATAACAAGAGGGGGGAACACACCCAATAACCACTGACTTTATCACCATTGAAAAGAGTTGATGGTGCAGGTTCCTTATCTCAGAATCACACTTTTGAAAACTAAGTTGCACTTTCTAATTAAGTAGACATATTTGTGGCCATATGTAGATTAAATATTAAAGTTATTTTAAATATTTTCATGCCTTTGAAATGGCACAGAAAGCTGAATGTAAAAGCCCAAATACAGTATCAGGTAGCATGCATTAAGCAGGTCCAGTGCAGTATCCACTAAAATGTTTCAGTAACATTGTACTTAGGTGTACACCCAAAGCTGCTTACTGCAAGTTACAAAAAATTGTGCAATTAAATCTGAGGCTGAAAGCAGTAAACTTGGAAAATTGCACTGAGGATTAAGTAAAATTGATCTTTAATGTCATATTTAGTTACCAACAGGGTACAGAATGATTTGAACTTTTCTTTCCCCCGATGGAGAGTTGATTTTTCCCCCGGGATGGTAAAGAGGTTTAAAATTTGCTGATACAAAAGAAACTCCATGGCAGTCTGATGGTAAGAATATGGCGTTTCCACTGCTGTGACCCAGATTTGATCCCTAGTTGGGGGACGAAAATCCCATGAGACCCTGGCTGTGGCTTAAAAACAACTTTTATAGCAACAAGGCTATCCAAGTTCACTTTCTTCAGTGGTTCTCAGACTTTGCCACACTGAAGTATCACCTAGAAGCTTTTAAGGCTCTTTGCTGCCCGGTTTGTATCCCACACTATTAAATCAGAATGATGATGAGAGCCTTAAAAGTCTAACTTTAGGAACTGCTGACTTCTCCTTATCCTTGGATCTTTGAATTCTTTGCCTTTAATATGGTAGGTCACTTTATGATTACTTACCTTATCTAGAAAATACGCATAGTTTCTTTTTACTTTTTGGAAAAGTGGTTCACTAATCCAGTGAGAATTTGTTTGCTTAGTTTTTATTGGTTTAGGCAGTTGATAAATTACTGTATAATGCAGTTTTAAAGACTGAAATAATGGGAAAGCCCTCTTTCTATGCTAATAACAAGAGGGGGGAACACACCCAATAACCACTGACTTTATCACCATTGAAAAGAGTTGATGGTGCAGGTTCCTTATCTCAGAATCACACTTTTGAAAACTAAGTTGCACTTTCTAATTAAGTAGACATATTTGTGGCCATATGTAGATTAAATATTAAAGTTATTTTAAATATTTTCATGCCTTTGAAATGGCACAGAAAGCTGAATGTAAAAGCCCAAATACAGTATCAGGTAGCATGCATTAAGCAGGTCCAGTGCAGTATCCACTAAAATGTTTCAGTAACATTGTACTTAGGTGTACACCCAAAGCTGCTTACTGCAAGTTACAAAAAATTGTGCAATTAAATCTGAGGCTGAAAGCAGTAAACTTGGAAAATTGCACTGAGGATTAAGTAAAATTGATCTTTAATGTCATATTTAGTTACCAACAGGGTACAGAATGATTTGAACTTTTCTTTCCCCCGATGGAGAGTTGATTTTTTTCCCCATTAAAAAATTAAATAGGGCTTCCCTGGTGGTTCAGTGGGTAAAGAGTCTGCCTTGCAGTACAAGGAGTACCAGTTCGATCCCTGGCCTGGGAGGATCCCAGATGCCACGGAGCAGCTGGACCAATGTGTCCAGTTGCGAGCCAGCACTCTGGAGCGCATGCACCCAGAGTCTGTGCTCTGCAAAGAGAGGCCACTGCAATGGGAGGCCCACACATGCCAAAGAATAAAGATGGATGAAAATAAATAAATAAAAAACCAATAAAAGAGGCCAAAATCAATACATGAGGCCAAAATTTTAAAAAAAAATTAAATGTATTAAAATTTTTTACAGTATTATGTTGGTTTCTGTCATGTGTATGTTAGTAGCACATTCTTGTCTGACTGTTAGCGACCCTATGGACTGTAGCCCACCAGGTTCCTGCCATGAAATTTCCCAGGCAAGAATACTGGCGTAAGTTGCCATTTCCTTCTCTAGGTTTCTGCCATAAAACACAAATGGCCCATAATTATCCATACATCCCTAGCTTCCTTCCTCTCCCCTTGTCCTATGCCTACAGGTCATCACAGAGCACCAGACTGGACTCCTTGTGCTATATCAGCCATCTGTCTTACACCTGATATTGTATGTATTTTGATACTACTTCCTCTGTCCCACTCTGTCCCTCCGTGACTGTGTCCACAAGTCCAGAATCCTGGAACTTTTAGAAACTAGTTATTTAAACAGTTTCCTTTCTGTTTATTCTTTAAAAGATTGAACTTTTGTATTAACATACTTTGAAATGGCACAGAAAGCTGAATGTAAAAGCCCAAATACAGTATCAGGTAGCATGCATTAAGCAGGTCCAGTGCAGTATCCACTAAAATGTTTCAGTAACATTGTACTTAGGTGTACACCCAAAGCTGCTTACTGCAAGTTACAAAAAATTGTGCAATTAAATCTGAGGCTGAAAGCAGTAAACTTGGAAAATTGCACTGAGGATTAAGTAAAATTGATCTTTAATGTCATATTTAGTTACCAACAGGGTACAGAATGATTTGAACTTTTCTTTCCCCCGATGGAGAGTTGATTTTTTTCCCCATTAAAAAATTAAATAGGGCTTCCCTGGTGGTTCAGTGGGTAAAGAGTCTGCCTTGCAGTACAAGGAGTACCAGTTCGATCCCTGGCCTGGGAGGATCCCAGATGCCACGGAGCAGCTGGACCAATGTGTCCAGTTGCGAGCCAGCACTCTGGAGCGCATGCACCCAGAGTCTGTGCTCTGCAAAGAGAGGCCACTGCAATGGGAGGCCCACACATGCCAAAGAATAAAGATGGATGAAAATAAATAAATAAAAAACCAATAAAAGAGGCCAAAATCAATACATGAGGCCAAAATTTTAAAAAAAAATTAAATGTATTAAAAATTTTTTTTTACAGTATTATGTTGGTTTCTGTCATGTGTATGTTAGTAGCACATTCTTGTCTGACTGTTAGCGACCCTATGGACTGTAGCCCACCAGGTTCCTGCCATGAAATTTCCCAGGCAAGAATACTGGCGTAAGTTGCCATTTCCTTCTCTAGGTTTCTGCCATAAAACACAAATGGCCCATAATTATCCATACATCCCTAGCTTCCTTCCTCTCCCCTTGTCCTATGCCTACAGGTCATCACAGAGCACCAGACTGGACTCCTTGTGCTATATCAGCCATCTGTCTTACACCTGATATTGTATGTATTTTGATACTACTTCCTCTGTCCCACTCTGTCCCTCCGTGACTGTGTCCACAAGTCCAGAATCCTGGAACTTTTAGAAACTAGTTATTTAAACAGTTTCCTTTCTGTTTATTCTTTAAAAGATTGAATGGCCTTAGTATAATGTCTCCTGACTTGTTCAGGATTCGTATTTATCAGTGATTGGCCATTGAAGAAAACAAGTTGTTCATTTTGTTATTGGCCTTTATTTTTTTTATTAACCACTCAAGGTAGATCCCGCTCCAAGTTCAATGACAGATTAAATATTAGATCTCTTTTAGGGTAGATTTATCCATCTTAGAACCTACTGGTCTGGATAATCAATACAATAGAGGTTCCTAGGCTGAGATTCTGACCTAGGGGTCTAGGTTTGTGTTAATGAAGGTGGAATCTTAAAAATTTTGTTATTTTTAAAGTCCTGCAGTAATTGTACTTGCCATCCTAGCTATTTAATACATTAGTAATTTGCTTTGGCTTAGAATTCTTTCCTTATATTGGGAAAACAAGCTTTCATTTGCTGATCAGAAGCTCTGATTACTGGTTGACATGGTAAGAATTGCTGTTTCATAATTCAGCCAGCTTCTGTTGCCATAGCTACTGTAGCTAGATACTTTACCTATACTGGACATACGCTGTGTTTTAACTTTGAGTATGGATGCTCAGTGGCAGCAGAAATTATGTCATCAAAAGTGGATGATGGGGCTTCTGGTGGTCCAGTGGGTAGACACCACCTTGCAGTGCAAGGGGTGCCGGTTCAGTCCCTGGCCTGGGAAGATCCCATGTGCCGTGGAGTGGCTGGACCAATGTGTCCAACTACCAGGCCGGAGCTCTGGAGAGCATGCGCCCAGAGCCAGTGCTCTGTGACAAAAGAGGCCGCTGCTATAGGAGGCCCACACAGGCCAAAGAACAAAGATAAATAAAAATGAAAGATCAATAGAAGTGGCCAAAACAAACAAAAAAAATGGATGATGGCATAAGTAAGAAACTCTGGTTTTCACTTAATGGTTTGCTAACATTAAGCCATTTGCTTTCACATTTTTTTTTTTTTTTAATTTTGGCCTCTTTTATTTTTTGTTTAGCCATCTGTCTTACACCTGATATTGTATGTATTTTGATACTACTTCCTCTGTCCCACTCTGTCCCTCCGTGACTGTGTCCACAAGTCCAGAATCCTGGAACTTTTAGAAACTAGTTATTTAAACAGTTTCCTTTCTGTTTATTCTTTAAAAGATTGAATGGCCTTAGTATAATGTCTCCTGACTTGTTCAGGATTCGTATTTATCAGTGATTGGCCATTGAAGAAAACAAGTTGTTCATTTTGTTATTGGCCTTTATTTTTTTTATTAACCACTCAAGGTAGATCCCGCTCCAAGTTCAATGACAGATTAAATATTAGATCTCTTTTAGGGTAGATTTATCCATCTTAGAACCTACTGGTCTGGATAATCAATACAATAGAGGTTCCTAGGCTGAGATTCTGACCTAGGGGTCTAGGTTTGTGTTAATGAAGGTGGAATCTTAAAAATTTTGTTATTTTTAAAGTCCTGCAGTAATTGTACTTGCCATCCTAGCTATTTAATACATTAGTAATTTGCTTTGGCTTAGAATTCTTTCCTTATATTGGGAAAACAAGCTTTCATTTGCTGATCAGAAGCTCTGATTACTGGTTGACATGGTAAGAATTGCTGTTTCATAATTCAGCCAGCTTCTGTTGCCATAGCTACTGTAGCTAGATACTTTACCTATACTGGACATACGCTGTGTTTTAACTTTGAGTATGGATGCTCAGTGGCAGCAGAAATTATGTCATCAAAAGTGGATGATGGGGGCTTCCCTGGTGGTCCAGTGGGTAAGGACACCACCTTGCAGTGCAAGGGGTGCCGGTTCAGTCCCTGGCCTGGGAAGATCCCATGTGCCGTGGAGTGGCTGGACCAATGTGTCCAACTACCAGGCCGGAGCTCTGGAGAGCATGCGCCCAGAGCCAGTGCTCTGTGACAAAAGAGGCCGCTGCTATAGGAGGCCCACACAGGCCAAAGAACAAAGATAAATAAAAATGAAAGATCAATAGAAGTGGCCAAAACAAACAAAAAAAATGGATGATGGCATAAGTAAGAAACTCTGGTTTTCACTTAATGGTTTGCTAACATTAAGCCATTTGCTTTCACATTTTTTTTTTTTTTTTAATTTTGGCCTCTTTTATTGGTTTATTTATGTATTTATTTTCATCTTTATTCTTTGGCCTGTGTGGGCCTCCCATTGCAGTGGCCTCTCTCGTCGCAAAGCACCAGCTCTGGGCGCATGCACTCGAGAGAGCAGGTTCCTAATTGGACACACCAGTCCAGCCATTCTGTGGCACGTGGGATCCTCCTGGGCCAGGGATCGAACCAGTGCCCCTTGCACTGCAAGGCAGACTCTTTACCCACTGGACCACCAGGGAAGCCCTGCTTTCACTTTTGACAAATTAGCAGAAAGGAAATATTTTTTACATTGTGACCCAGGGTATTTGTTGTTCATTTGCTAAACCGTGTTTGACTGTGACCCCATGAACTGCAGCACACCAGGCTCCTGTCTGCTCAGTTTGCTCAAACCCAACATATACACATGTACAGTTGAAACAACTTTCACAGAAGCAGTTCTTTCCTTTAAAATGTGTGGTTTAATCTTATATGTTCTATTTTTAAACTAGTAAAGTAATGCCAGTTGTCAGACATGTTGATTTCAGGAATCACCAATGGGATATGACTTCTGGTTTAAAGAATAGACACTACTTTAGGCCAGTTGATGAACTTTGAGGCGATAGAACTTTCTTTTGATTCAGTCTCAGGTCTACCCTCCTGGATTGTAAAGATCTTTTTATTCAGTTCTGTGAACCATTTAGTAAATCCATTTTGGATTGAATTTATGGAATTAATTAAGATTTAGCAGTGTTATTTTCCAGTATAAAATACAGTTGACCCTTGACCAATGTGAGTTTGCTCACTGTTCACTGTTGATAATTTTTGATAGTAAATACGATAGTACTGCATGGCCCCATTGTTGGTTGAATCTGAACTTGTGAAGAACCGTGAATATGGAGGGCTGACTATAAGTTATATTGGGATAACCCTCCATTGTTCAACTGTCTATTCTATTGTCCTTTTCCCCCTGTGTTTTAGTTGGCAGTTGGCTGTGCTGGTAAAACTTTTCTGATGAAGGCAGAAATGCTTGTTTGGGGAGGATTATTTTGAATTATGTTTGTCTGGGGAAGAGGTTATTGAGGCCATGGTGTTCTAAATGAGTGAGTGTTACTTATTTTTGTTTCTTTCCTCAGTGTCTTTTCCTTTGACCTTCTCCCCACCCCATCCAAATCAACCTGAAGGTTGAATTGTACAGTAAGCACCTTATGTTATATCCTTGTTGCCTATGAATAGATCCTGGCAAGCAAGCATAGTAGATTCTCAGTGCAGTAGTATTCTCACATTGCTTCTTTATGTGTGTTTCTGTTCTGATAAACTGTGAGTCTTAAGAACAGACTTTGTGTGCATCTCTGTCTTAAGCTTGTCAGGTAGTTAGTGCTCACTGATCACTTACCGAAATGAATTACACTTCTCCTATGTTTCCCTACATCACAGGGATTTTTTTCAACAAATCAGCAGTTTCTAAGTATTCATGACTAGTAACTAATAACTGCCTCAGTGAACTTGGTGTTGTCTGCTCATTATCTTATATTAATAATAATAATAGTATGTAATTTCCAGTTTGTTTTCTCTCATGAATCCCTTTCTTTTCATTCTACTATTATTGCTTTAATGTTTGAGATACGATACTACTAGTATACAGTTGGGTTTTTTTTTTTTTAGAGTTTTATTAATTTTTATTTTACAGAGTTTTGTTGATTACCGCTATACATAAACCTGAATCAATCATGGGTATACCCTTGACCCCTCTGCCCCTCCCAGGTTGTTGCATAGCCCCCATGTTAGTTCCCTTAGTCTTACAGCATATTCACAATTGTTGTCTCTTTTACATATGGTAGTATAGGTTTCCATGTTAAGTTGGTTTTTTTTAACTTTAATTTTTTAAATTTTGTATTAGTCTATAGCCAATTAACAATGTGATAGTTTAAGGTAACCAGCAAAGGGACTTAGCCATACATATATGTGTATCTATTTTCCACCAAACTCCCCTCCTTTCAGGCTGGCACATAACATTGAGCAGAGTTCTGTATGCCATACAAAATAGCAGTTCATGACCTTCCCCAAATCCCTACCTGTCCTTCCCCCTGGCAACCATAAGTTCGTTTTCTAAGTCTGTGAGTCTCTGTTCGTTTGCATAGTTTCTTTTTAGGCTTCATCTATAAGGGATGCCATATGATATTTCTTCGTCTCTGACTGACTTATTTCACTCAGTATGACACTATCTAGGTCTATCCATGTTGCTGCAAATGGCATTATTTCATTCTTTTTAATGGCTGAGTAATATTTCATTGTATATCCATTTCCTCTCTTGATGGATGTGGTTGCGTCTGTGTCTTGGCTATTGTAAATAGTTCTGCAATGAACACTGGGATGCATGCATCCTTTCATATCATGTTTTTGTTTATACAGTTTTTATTGTTTTATTTTTACAGTTTTTTATACAGTTTTTATTCCTTTAATTGAAGTTAATCTCAAAATGAGTTATTGTTTAGCATAGTTCTGCAATGTGAAACTTGTAATGACCTTTCTTTAAGCAAAACATTTGTGTAGGGACTTCATTGGCAGGCCAGTGGTTAAGACTTTCCCGTCCAATTCAGAGGGCATGGAATCTCTGGTTGGGGAAATGAGACCCCATATGCTCTGTGTTGTGGCCAAAAAAACAAAAAATTACGGTTTTTGTTTTTCCTATCTTCATTTGTAATCTTGGGAATCTCAGATGACTAAGATTATAAAAGAGATTGTTTTGTAATAGTTGGGACGGGAAGCAGAATTAGAATGCTTGTATGAATTTGCATGCACAAACATCAGAGAACTAAGTCTGGGTATTTTAGTTTGCTCAATAGACTAGTCAGTACATTGGCTAAAGGAACAGTGTGTTTCATACAAAATAGTCCCTTTGAGCGAAAAGGATCTTTGGAGTTACCTATATTAAACTTGTTGCCCAAGATGAGTAAACAGATGCAGAGAAGTTGTGCAACTTGCGTAATTTTGGAGAAGGCTTAAAGACTTAGAATATGCTGCACACTTTTGTGAATTCAGGTGTCTTTGTATTTGCCAAAAATAGAGATGGGGACCAGACACCACAAAGTGTGAAATCTGTTCTCTGAATTTAGAAGTGATATTTAGTGAATCAGAACAATATGCTGGGGCTTCCCTGGTGGTCCAGTGGGTAAGGACACCGCCTTGCAGTGCAAGGGGCGCCAGTTTGATCCCTGGCCTGGGAAGATCCCATGTGCCATGGAGCGGCTGGACTGATGTGTCCAATTACTGAACTGGAGCTCTGGAGCGCATGCGCCCAGAGCCAGCGCTCTGCAACAACAGACGCCACCGCGATGGGAGGCCCACACGGACCAAAGAACAAAAAAAGATGGATGAAAATAGATAAATGAAGAACCAATAGAAGTGACCCGCCTGCTCCCCTCCCTCCCCACCCCACCCCTAACCAATAATAAATAAATAAATAAATCTTAAAAAAAAAGAACAATATGCTGTATCTGATGCAAGTATATTAAAAAGTAGGCACTTGACAGAATTGTGCTGATTTCCTTGAAATGTTGAAGGTTAGTGTGTATCAATAAGACATGATGAATTCAGTGTTTCAGGTGGAGTTTTTTCCTTTAACAGTTTGGTTCTATTGTTAATACATATTTAATAATTATACACAAGAATGCTTCTGGAAATGACCCAAAAATTGTGTATTGGCTTCTTTTAAGGGCATGGAATCTCTGGTTGGGGAAATGAGACCCCATATGCTCTGTGTTGTGGCCAAAAAAACAAAAAATTACGGTTTTTGTTTTTCCTATCTTCATTTGTAATCTTGGGAATCTCAGATGACTAAGATTATAAAAGAGATTGTTTTGTAATAGTTGGGACGGGAAGCAGAATTAGAATGCTTGTATGAATTTGCATGCACAAACATCAGAGAACTAAGTCTGGGTATTTTAGTTTGCTCAATAGACTAGTCAGTACATTGGCTAAAGGAACAGTGTGTTTCATACAAAATAGTCCCTTTGAGCGAAAAGGATCTTTGGAGTTACCTATATTAAACTTGTTGCCCAAGATGAGTAAACAGATGCAGAGAAGTTGTGCAACTTGCGTAATTTTGGAGAAGGCTTAAAGACTTAGAATATGCTGCACACTTTTGTGAATTCAGGTGTCTTTGTATTTGCCAAAAATAGAGATGGGGACCAGACACCACAAAGTGTGAAATCTGTTCTCTGAATTTAGAAGTGATATTTAGTGAATCAGAACAATATGCTGGGGCTTCCCTGGTGGTCCAGTGGGTAAGGACACCGCCTTGCAGTGCAAGGGGCGCCAGTTTGATCCCTGGCCTGGGAAGATCCCATGTGCCATGGAGCGGCTGGACTGATGTGTCCAATTACTGAACTGGAGCTCTGGAGCGCATGCGCCCAGAGCCAGCGCTCTGCAACAACAGACGCCACCGCGATGGGAGGCCCACACGGACCAAAGAACAAAAAAAGATGGATGAAAATAGATAAATGAAGAACCAATAGAAGTGACCCGCCTGCTCCCCTCCCTCCCCACCCCACCCCTAACCAATAATAAATAAATAAATAAATCTTAAAAAAAAAAAAAGAACAATATGCTGTATCTGATGCAAGTATATTAAAAAGTAGGCACTTGACAGAATTGTGCTGATTTCCTTGAAATGTTGAAGGTTAGTGTGTATCAATAAGACATGATGAATTCAGTGTTTCAGGTGGAGTTTTTTCCTTTAACAGTTTGGTTCTATTGTTAATACATATTTAATAATTATACACAAATTGCTTGTTTTATTCTACCTCAATTTCTGTCTTGCCTATGACCTCCTTCTCCCTACCACATTTCCTCTGTCTCTCTCCTTCGTGTTCCACCCCAGATATGAGATAAATATGCTTTGAGGACAACCCTGACTTCTGGTTTAAATGTATAGCTCAAGTGTGAATACTGCAGTGAGTAGAAATTACAGTAACTTTTTATGAAAGATAAAGGTTTTTTTTTTTTGCATTTGGTTATATATATAGTTGCTTGAATTATGATCTTGAGTGAAGCTTGGAAAGGATAGATTCATTGGTTTGATTGATGGTTCTTTCTATCTGGATCACTCAGTTTTCAATATCATATATCAAGTTTTCTGCTGTTTAAGTCAGAGAAAGCTGTTACTTCATTTTTGCTGAAATCTTTTGGCAACTCATGTTAAAGAAGATTCAGGAGGTCTGGGCACTTTGCTTTGCCTCTGCCTCTGCCTCTGGGTTAGTCTGATAAAGTGCCTTTGACTTGTTGACTAAAACAACAGAAATCAACTTTATCACAGTTTTGGAAATTAAAAGTCCGAGACTAATGTAGAGCAGAGCATTAGTTTCTTCTGAGACCTCTCTTCTTGGCTTGTAGGTGGCTATAATCTTGTTTCCTTTTTTTAAAAAATTTTATTTATTTATTTATGTCTGTGCTGGGTTTTCATTACTGCCTGGGTGTTTCTCCTGTGTTGGTGCTTGGGCTTCCCTCTGTGGTGACTTCTCTTGTTGGGGAGCACAGACCCTAGGGCATGCGGGCGCTAGTAGTTGTGACACGAGAGAGCTCAGTAGTTGCAGCACACGGACTTAGTTGCTCTACAGCATGTGGGATCTTCCTGGATCAGGGATCGAACCTGTGTCTCCTGCACCGGTAGGTAGATTGGTTACCACTGTGCCACCAGGGAAGCCTTTCCCTTGTTTTTGCATGGCTTTCTTTCCGTGCATATCTGCGTCACAATTGCCTCTTCTTATTAGGGTACCAGTCATAAGGATCAGAACTTTATCTCCACATACAGTCTCATGCTGTGGTACCAGAGCTTAGAACTTCAACATACGGATTTGTAGAGGGACACAATTCAGCTCATAATGGCCACTCAGCGGTCCTGTTTTGACTTTGCGCAAGTTGCAGTGGTTTTTGCAGGAAGTAAAGCTGAAGTGTGTTAAGGAATTTATGAAGTTTAGTTCAAGATTGGTATTGTCAGGGGGTTTGTTTATGTTTTAGGGCTGGATTTTGGTTTGGAGTTTACTTTTTTCTTTCTCTTTTTCTTCATACTGGACTTTTATTTCTAGAACTCAAATGGTACTTGACCATTCAAGGAAAAGGTAAAGACCTTTTTTTCAGAACAAGTTTTAATCAACGAATCTGTAAATGGAAAGATTTTTTTCCCCCATCGTCTGTAAACTCTTTTAGAGAGGTTTATTTTTATTTTATTTTAGTTTTTTGATTGATGGTTCTTTCTATCTGGATCACTAGTTTATCATACAGCTTTAAGTCAGAGAAAGTTTTCAACTTTATAAAAGGCAGGTCTGGGCACTTTGCTTTGCCTCTGCCTCTGCCTCTGGGTTAGTCTGATAAAGTGCCTTTGACTTGTTGACTAAAACAACAGAAATCAACTTTATCACAGTTTTGGAAATTAAAAGTCCGAGACTAATGTAGAGCAGAGCATTAGTTTCTTCTGAGACCTCTCTTCTTGGCTTGTAGGTGGCTATAATCTTGTTTCCTTTTTTTAAAAAATTTTATTTATTTATTTATGTCTGTGCTGGGTTTTCATTACTGCCTGGGTGTTTCTCCTGTGTTGGTGCTTGGGCTTCCCTCTGTGGTGACTTCTCTTGTTGGGGAGCACAGACCCTAGGGCATGCGGGCGCTAGTAGTTGTGACACGAGAGAGCTCAGTAGTTGCAGCACACGGACTTAGTTGCTCTACAGCATGTGGGATCTTCCTGGATCAGGGATCGAACCTGTGTCTCCTGCACCGGTAGGTAGATTGGTTACCACTGTGCCACCAGGGAAGCCTTTCCCTTGTTTTTGCATGGCTTTCTTTCCGTGCATATCTGCGTCACAATTGCCTCTTCTTATTAGGGTACCAGTCATAAGGATCAGAACTTTATCTCCACATACAGTCTCATGCTGTGGTACCAGAGCTTAGAACTTCAACATACGGATTTGTAGAGGGACACAATTCAGCTCATAATGGCCACTCAGCGGTCCTGTTTTGACTTTGCGCAAGTTGCAGTGGTTTTTGCAGGAAGTAAAGCTGAAGTGTGTTAAGGAATTTATGAAGTTTAGTTCAAGATTGGTATTGTCAGGGGGTTTGTTTATGTTTTAGGGCTGGATTTTGGTTTGGAGTTTACTTTTTTCTTTCTCTTTTTCTTCATACTGGACTTTTATTTCTAGAACTCAAATGGTACTTGACCATTCAAGGAAAAGGTAAAGACCTTTTTTTCAGAACAAGTTTTAATCAACGAATCTGTAAATGGAAAGATTTTTTTCCCCCATCGTCTGTAAACTCTTTTAGAGAGGTTTATTTTTATTTTATTTTAGTTTTTTTTTGGTGCACCATGTGGAATATGGGATCTTAGTTCCCCAACCAGGGATGGAACCTGTGCCCCCTGCATTGAAAGCTTGGAGTCTTAACCACTGGACTACCAGAAAGTACCTGTAATGTCTGAAATGAAAGAGTAATTTTTTAAAATCTAGCTTTAACCAGTGACTTATTTAAAAGTGTTAGTAATGACAAATTGATTGTGCACTTGACTTCAGTCATTTTTCTCGTATTAGAGGATCCTAGGTTTGGCTCTGGATTAGTGCTTTACATTCAGGTACTTATCACCCAGATTTAACACCATCTGTGGTGGTGGTGGTTTAGTCTCTTAAATCCATGTCCGACTCTTGAGAACCCATGATCTGTAACCTTCCAGTATTCTGTCTACTCCAGATAAAAATATTTTTTCCAGTGGATTAGATCAGTGGATTTTTTAACTACTACTACTTTTTTCTTTTCTTTCTTTTTTTTTAACAAATGCATTTTATTTATTTATTTATTTTTGGTTTTCACTGCTGTTACAAGCTCTTCTCTAGTTAAAGGAGTGGGGTCTATACTCTAGTTGAGGTGAACAGACTTTTTGTTTTGGTGACTTATTTTGTTGTGGAACTCGGACTTTAGAGCACACGGGCTTCAGTAGTTGCAGCACATGGACTCGATGGTTGTGACTCCGAGGCTCTAGAGCGCAGGCTCCATAGTTGTGACTCGCAGGCTTAGATGCTCCTCAGCATGTGGGAATCTTCCTGGATCAGGGATTGAACCTGTGTCTCCTGCGTTGGCAGGTGAACTCCTCACCACTGAGCTACCAGGGAAACCCTATTGTGCACATTTCTAAAAATTTTGTTTTAATGATTTTACCTTTGTTGTGTGTTCATTTTGACACTTGGGTATCTCATAGTTGGCAGCTAAGCCCAACTATGAGATACACACATGACTTAGTTTGACACATGGGCTTAGTTTCCCTGAGGCATATGGGAGTGTAGGTTCCTCAACCAGGGAGAGAACCCGAGTCCCCTGCATTACCGGGTCTCTAGGCAAGTCCATTATTGCACATATTAAATGCATGTTCTCTTGCACTATTTATTTTGGGTGGGAGTCAGGACTTAATCTCCCCACCTGCGCCTTTCCTTCTCCATTTCCTTTCTGTTATCATCATTAAATGGTTCCAGGAGACACTAAAATGACAAAGATGAAAATTAAGTAGTACTAATAATATTTTCATCCAAAGGAAGTCACGAATTTATTTTCAGGTCCTTTATTTAGTGTCTTGAATGAAGAAAAGCAAATGTAAGAATACAGGAAAATAATGAAGCATCTAATCATTTCTCTTTTTAAAACTTCTAATACCCTTTGTGTGTTTTTCATGATCTGATTTTTAAAATACGCGTGAAATGTGTTTTTAAATCATTTATGTTTGTATTATTGGAACGAAAGTTTAATTGGAGAGCACTAAAGTTGAAAAGTTACAAGTTCTTAACATTTTTTGTTCATATGTTAGCCTAATATTGCCTATAGATAGGTAAATATATATACTGACAAATACATTTCTGTGGTAGTTACCCTGAGCCTGAAATTAGATAGGCATACTTTTAGCATTCCTATGAAATAAGATAGTTTAGGGTACTGTTTACACTTGTCCTAAGACATTTAAGAAGACAAAAGTGAAGCTTAAGAATTTTTTTAGTGACTCATGTATGAAATGGGATCTTAGAATAAACTTAAAATGATTTTATTATCAAACACCTGATGTAAGCTCCATTTTAAAAATGTGAACAGTTCTCCGTGATTTTACCTGCCTTTCCCACACGTGCACAGTGGAGTCACTCCAAGCTCTTCAAAACTGTTTCCTTCCAGCAAGCTAAAGTTTACAACAAATACTTATTAAATTATTTATGTATTTTTACTTATTCTTTTATTTTGAGGGGGCTGTGCTGTATCTTCATTGCTGTTCATGGACTTTCTCTGGTTGAGGCTAGTCTACTTGCAGTGCACGGGCTTCTCATTACAGTGCCTTTTCTTGTTGCAGAGCTTGGGCCTATGGTGCGCAGACTTCCACAATTGCAGCACATGGCCCATTAGTTGCAGCCTTGAGCTCTGACGTGTAGGCTCAGTATTTGTGGTGCAGGGACTTAGTTGTGTCACGATATGTAGAAACTTCCTGGACCAGAGATAGAACCAGCATATCCTGCATTGTAAGATGGTTTCTTAACCACTGAACCACCAGAGAAGCCCTACAACAAAGACTTACTAGTACTTACTCAGTGAATTGACTTTTTCAAATTACAGTTGGTCTGTGCCACTAAATCAAACAGTTCATTTTGTAAGTAGATTGACTAAAAGCATATTAGAATAAAGAAGAGGATTGTAACAAAATGTGAATGCATATTAGAATAATAGCTAATCATTTCTCTTTTTAAAACTTCTAATACCCTTTGTGTGTTTTTCATGATCTGATTTTTAAAATACGCGTGAAATGTGTTTTTAAATCATTTATGTTTGTATTATTGGAACGAAAGTTTAATTGGAGAGCACTAAAGTTGAAAAGTTACAAGTTCTTAACATTTTTTGTTCATATGTTAGCCTAATATTGCCTATAGATAGGTAAATATATATACTGACAAATACATTTCTGTGGTAGTTACCCTGAGCCTGAAATTAGATAGGCATACTTTTAGCATTCCTATGAAATAAGATAGTTTAGGGTACTGTTTACACTTGTCCTAAGACATTTAAGAAGACAAAAGTGAAGCTTAAGAATTTTTAGTGACTCATGTATGAAATGGGATCTTAGAATAAACTTAAAATGATTTTATTATCAAACACCTGATGTAAGCTCCATTTTAAAAATGTGAACAGTTCTCCGTGATTTTACCTGCCTTTCCCACACGTGCACAGTGGAGTCACTCCAAGCTCTTCAAAACTGTTTCCTTCCAGCAAGCTAAAGTTTACAACAAATACTTATTAAATTATTTATGTATTTTTACTTATTCTTTTATTTTGAGGGGGCTGTGCTGTATCTTCATTGCTGTTCATGGACTTTCTCTGGTTGAGGCTAGTCTACTTGCAGTGCACGGGCTTCTCATTACAGTGCCTTTTCTTGTTGCAGAGCTTGGGCCTATGGTGCGCAGACTTCCACAATTGCAGCACATGGCCCATTAGTTGCAGCCTTGAGCTCTGACGTGTAGGCTCAGTATTTGTGGTGCAGGGACTTAGTTGTGTCACGATATGTAGAAACTTCCTGGACCAGAGATAGAACCAGCATATCCTGCATTGTAAGATGGTTTCTTAACCACTGAACCACCAGAGAAGCCCCTACAACAAAGACTTACTAGTACTTACTCAGTGAATTGACTTTTTTCAAATTACAGTTGGTCTGTGCCACTAAATCAAACAGTTCATTTTGTAAGTAGATTGACTAAAAGCTAAAAGTGATGCATATTAGAATAAAGAAGAGGATTGTAACAAAATGTTCATTTAAAAATGTTTTCCAACAGTGTTCTGGTGCTGACATAATTGTAGTGAAAGTACCTTTTCCTTACCCAGGTGTCCAAGAACGAAAACATCGCCATGGCTACAGAAATTGGTTCTCCTCCTCGTTTTTTCCATATGCCAAGGTTCCAGCACCAGGCACCTCGACAGCTATTTTATAAACGACCAGATTTTGCACAGCAGCAAGCAATGCAGCAACTTACCTTTGATGGAAAACGAATGAGAAAAGCAGTGAACCGAAAAACCATAGACTATAATCCATCTGTAATTAAGTATTTGGAGGTAAGTTCAGTTAATGTGCTTGAGATCACCAAACTTTGTTTTTTTAAAAAGAAGAAAGTTTTAAAAATGTAGGGTAATGAGTATAAACTTGTGTTTTTTTGAATTAGCAGGCTTGAAATAGAATTTCAAGTGAATTCACCAGTCACCTCAGTTAAAAAGAGTACTTTTTTTTCTTTTCCTCTTTCCATGCATGAGTAATCTCAAAACCTTTTAAAGACTAGTTTAAAAATAGGCTTTGTTCTAAAGATTCACAGCATATTTCAGAAGAGGGTACTTTTGTCCAACGAGGCCAATTTAAAGCACTCGTTTAACTCATAGTGTATATAAAATGTTAAGAGATTGCCAAAATAAGGATATCTGTATGAGAACATATGTTCAAAACAGTGACATGTATGTCCAGTATAGTGGCACGACTCTCCAAGCCCCTCAGGGAAAGCAGCTTTATTTACTTAGAGCGTTGAGCACCTATTACAGTCTTCTAAGTTGAAACAAATTCTGATATGGCAAATAAAAGCAGAGGAGGGGTCTACATAAACCTGTGTCAGCTTAACGTATCTCCCCTTTACGTTCTTTATTTGTCTTAACCTTTCTCTTTTTAAGCCCCAGTGATTTGCTTTTCATTACTGTCTCCACTTTAATCAGGTTTTGGCCTGCTTAGCTTCCTATGAAGAAAATTTGTCTGCTTTTCATTACTTGGGACAAATTGCTAAAAGACCTGTATGCATATTGGGCATAATTAGTGTGCTGCAGTCACTTAGCTGAAAAATACTCATTCCGAGGTAGAGATAGATTTAGGCTTTTTCAGATGTTTCAGTAGATTAAGAGAGTTTGGGAGGAATTAAGAAAACCAAGACCAAGATATAAGGGATTGTTTTGTACTGAGGAATTTGAAGGAATTGGGAATGTCTGTCTATAAAAATATGTGGGAGTCAGTGGCATCTTAAACAATTGGTTGGGCATAATATGAGTAAAGAGAGGAGGGAAATTCCTAAGCAATGTCAGTAGAAAAAGGGGTACATTTCTTAAACAGTATTATCTGTGTTTTAAAACATAATGAAAATATTTTTTTCCTTTTTCTCCCCATTTACAGCTACATATTGTAAATATTTACTTAAGTTTCAAATAGAGTGTAATTAGACTGTATGTTGATTGATTCATTGATTTTTAACAGAATAGAATATGGCAAAGAGACCAGAGAGATATGCGAGCAATTCAGCCTGATGCAGGTTATTATAATGATGTAAGTATAATGTCATACTGGCTTAATAAAGAACCTCTTTGCTTACACATATGAACTATGGGAAATCTGATTTAAACATAGACTTTTACCTTTTTTTTTTTTTGATAATTAAAACATTCCTAAAAGGATAATATATCTGCATAAACCATTTTTTTTAAATCTTCATTTAAATTTTCCTTTTAGTCTGATGATGGATGAACTTTTGATTTGGGGCTTAAAGCAATGTCCAGCAGAAGACTGTACTACTTCAGAGTCTTAGTAACAGGGAAGTTAATTTTAAACGTGGCTTGTGGTGAATATTTTTTTTTCTGAATATGTTTAATTGTGTTGACTTTGAGAAGTAATTTGGGAAATCTGGCACTTGATTTTAATGTTTATTTAGTAATAATAGGCATATAAGTTTCCTGTAACTCCCATTTTTTTCATTTAATTATTATAGAATATAATCTATTACAATAGTGTTGTGAAAGTTTTGTATGGTCCTGAATCTATCATTAAATGTTGAAATAATTAATCTTAACGTGCCCTGTGCATGCATGACCCTCAGCTTTTTTTTTTTTGGCCGCTTCTGTTGGTCTTTCATTTTTATTCATTTTCTTTTTTTTTTAAGACTTTATTTTTTGAGGGGTGGGGCGGCAGGCCACTTCTGTTGGTCTTTCACTTACCTATTTTCATTCATCTTTGTTCTTTGGGCGCATGCGCTCCAGAGCTCCAGCTCGGTAATTGGACACATCGGTCCAGCCGCTCCACGGCACTTGGGATCTTCCCAGGCCAGGGATTGAACCGGTGCCCCTTGCACTGCAAGGCGGTGTCCTTATCCACTGGACCACCAGGGAGGCCCGACCCTCAGTTCTTTAAATCCAGTTTTCTTTCTTTTTTTTGTAGCTGGTTCCACCTATTGGGATGTTGAATAATCCTATGAATGCAGTAACAACAAAATTTGTTCGAACATCAACAAATAAAGTGAAATGTCCAGTATTTGTTGTCAGGGTAAGTATTCTGTTTGATGCTTTTTGGAAAAATTAATTTTAAAAAATTAGCCTGCAAATATGTTTAGTAGGACAAAGAAAATTAAATATTGTTTAAAATAATATAACTGGGATAAAAATAAGTGTATTGCTTATATTTTTGTTTTGGAGTATCTGTTTACCTATTATATCCACAGTTAGTAAGGTAGTACTTTTAGATTACTTTTCTTCATGTTGTAGTTTCTGTAGAATTCTCTGTGAGCTAGCCATGAATATGTATTTCAGCAGGGTTTCTGACTTGCTCTTGAATAGGAATGTTTTGTTGTAGTTTAAAAGAGCTGCATCTCAAGGTGAATGAAAATTCTTAGGTTTACTAGGGCTGGAAACACCTAAGAAGAGCTGAAGGCCAGTGGTAGATCATAGTTGTCGTCTGTGAAGGTACTTTTGTAGGTACTCAATACGTTTTCACTAAGATTTTTAAAATATAATTTTAAAGTAAATAATACAGTGACATGATTACAATTTGAAGGAGTTTGCAGTATAGCAATCTTCCCATCTCTGTGTCCCAGGCATCCAGCTAATATTCTCATAGATAATGCTATAATCCTTTCTGTGTATGTGTTTTGCTAGTAAGAAAGTACTTGTTGGTTAGCAGTATATCAAATCCAGAAACGTAAGATAGTTAATAGTCGAAGTTGAACAGATAAGATTGAAAAAATAGTGGGACAGAGAAGAGACGGTTGTGGTAAACTTTGTGGCAAATGAGCAAAATAAGCAAGTGTTCCTTTTTTTTTTTTAATTTTTATTTTATCTTTTACTTTTAGAGTTTTGTTGTTTACAGATATGTATGATTCCAGATTAGTCATATGTATATCCCCCCCATCCCACCCCTCCAGGCCATCGCACAGCACCCCTGCAGGATCCCCTTTACTCACAGCACAATGACAATAGCCATTTTTTTCACATATGATAGTATAGGTTTTCATGCTACTCCCTTTATGCCTCCCACCCACTGTTCCTTCCCCATAATGTCCATACGTCTATTCTCCATGTCTGTTTTTTCATCGTTTCACTGCATGTGTTATCATTACCATCCTACTAGATTCCATATATGTGTTAGTATATTGTACTTAAGCAAATGTTCTTATTAGAGAGGTGTCCTAGACAGCCTGGAGAACTGAGAAGGCTGAAAGAGATGCTGGTTTGAGCTCCATATAGATGTGGCAGTCAGTCTTGGGCC
This sequence comes from Tragulus kanchil, assembly GCA_022376925.1. Lineage (NCBI taxonomy): Eukaryota > Metazoa > Chordata > Mammalia > Artiodactyla > Tragulidae > Tragulus > Tragulus kanchil. The sequence goes on from JAIOJX010000026.1 coordinate 24,742,182, forward strand.
TCTTGTTTGCTTCAGAGGCCTATTACAGTAGAAACCATTAGAAAAAGAAAAAAACATTATTTGAAATGGTTTTTATGATAGTAGAGCCAGCAGTGCGTAGTGTAATTTTGTATGCCAGGGAATTTGGCAAAGGGTTTCTGAACTTGCTCTTGAATTTAGGAATGTTTTGTTGTAGTTTAAAAGAGCTGCATCTCAAGGTGAATGAAAATTCTTAGGTTTACTAGGGCTGGAAACACCTAAGAAGAGCTGAAGGCCAGTGGTAGATCATAGTTGTCGTCTGTGAAGGTACTTTTGTAGGTACTCAATACGTTTTCACTAAGATTTTTAAAATATAATTTTAAAGTAAATAATACAGTGACATGATTACAATTTGAAGGAGTTTGCAGTATAGCAATCTTCCCATCTCTGTGTCCCAGGCATCCAGCTAATATTCTCATAGATAATGCTATAATCCTTTCTGTGTATGTGTTTTGCTAGTAAGAAAGTACTTGTTGGTTAGCAGTATATCAAATCCAGAAACGTAAGATAGTTAATAGTCGAAGTTGAACAGATAAGATTGAAAAAATAGTGGGACAGAGAAGAGACGGTTGTGGTAAACTTTGTGGCAAATGAGCAAAATAAGCAAGTGTTCCTTTTTTTTTTTTAATTTTTATTTTATCTTTTACTTTTAGAGTTTTGTTGTTTACAGATATGTATGATTCCAGATTAGTCATATGTATATCCCCCATCCCACCCCTCCAGGCCATCGCACAGCACCCCTGCAGGATCCCCTTTACTCACAGCACAATGACAATAGCCATTTTTTTCACATATGATAGTATAGGTTTTCATGCTACTCCCTTTATGCCTCCCACCCACTGTTCCTTCCCCATAATGTCCATACGTCTATTCTCCATGTCTGTTTTTTCATCGTTTCACTGCATGTGTTATCATTACCATCCTACTAGATTCCATATATGTGTTAGTATATTGTACTTAAGCAAATGTTCTTATTAGAGAGGTGTCCTAGACAGCCTGGAGAACTGAGAAGGCTGAAAGAGATGCTGGTTTGAGCTCCATATAGATGTGGCAGTCAGTCTTGGGCCTCTTGTTTGCTTCAGAGGCCTATTACAGTAGAAACCATTAGAAAAAGAAAAAAAAAACATTATTTGAAATGGTTTTTATGATAGTAGAGCCAGCAGTGCGTAGTGTAATTTTGTATGCCAGGGAATTTGGCAAAAGGAGTATGATTACCTCTTTTTTGGTAAAAGGAGTTAATTTTAATTTCTTGTTAGAACAACCTTTTAGAAGTAGATAGAATCTGAGAATTCCATGTCCTGCATCTTGTTAGATGAGTAAATTTCTCATTTGGGAATCAATCTTTAAGGTCTTAGGAAATTTGCACATAATAGTGACAAGTCCAGATTATAGATATTAAAGACATAAAGACTGTAGGTCCTTTGTCTACAGTTTGATTGCCTGTAGTATTTGCTGAGTTGGGATCCATAGCAGATAACATAAACTAGGAAAGTAGGATTTTTTTTTATTAATCAAAATCATAACCTGAAGGTAAGTGGTAAAAGGCTGGCTTGTCATATGTATCTGTGCAATTTACCAAATAAAGTTCATTTCATGTGTCTCATTCTGTAAGCACTATTGTACTTTTCAACCCTGTGTCATACTTTTTATGGTGGAAAATAGGATTGTTGTATTGATATTTCATGTGTTTACATCTGTGGAAAATGTGTGTGTAATCTGTCATAGAGACTTGAAAATAAAAGAAAAATATGTTGTTTTTCGAGTTGATAAGCCTGTATCACAGATTCCTTCAGTGTGCCGATTGTGACATTGAAATACTGGAGTACTGTTTGTCATGCCTCTTTTGCATTACATTGTGTTTTTTTTGAGACTAGAATAGCATGAGACTTGTTACTGCTTAATATTGTGAAGGAAGTAGAGCTTTATACATATTGTACATTCAGTTTCCAGGAAAAGTTTGATAGCCATGATTTCCTTAAATTGATGTTTATTGTTATACTGTTTTTTTTCTTTCATAAGACACTGTTAATTTTTCTGCCTGAATCATCCACTAACCATGATAATAAACCAAGTCTTTCACTCATTCAATCTCGATGAGTTTTTCTGGTGACTGACCATCTTATTTATTAATACGTTGATCTTGCATGTATTGTAGAAAAAGTAGGTCTTGACATATTCTGTTTTGAAAATGCTCTTTAGGGTGCCTAGGTGTGTGTAATGTAACAGGTAGTTATAATGCACTTACTATTTTTTTTTTTTTTTGGCCACTTCTATTGGTCTCATTGATCTGTTTTCATCCATCTTTTATTCTTGGGCCTGTGTGGGCCTCCCATTGCAGTGGCCTCTCTCGCCACAGAGCACTGGCTCTGGGCACATGCGCTCCAGAGCTCCGGCTCGGTAGTTGGACACATCGGTTCAGCCGCTCCGCGGCACGTGGGATCTTCCCAGGCCAGGGATCGAGCTGGTGCCTTGCACTGCAAGGCGGTGTCCTTACCGACTGGACCACTAGGAAGCCCTGCACTTACTGTTTTAATTTGCTTCATGAGTATTAAAGACATAAAGACTGTAGGTCCTTTGTCTACAGTTTGATTGCCTGTAGTATTTGCTGAGTTGGGATCCATAGCAGATAACATAAACTAGGAAAGTAGGATTTTTTTTTATTAATCAAAATCATAACCTGAAGGTAAGTGGTAAAAGGCTGGCTTGTCATATGTATCTGTGCAATTTACCAAATAAAGTTCATTTCATGTGTCTCATTCTGTAAGCACTATTGTACTTTTCAACCCTGTGTCATACTTTTTATGGTGGAAAATAGGATTGTTGTATTGATATTTCATGTGTTTACATCTGTGGAAAATGTGTGTGTAATCTGTCATAGAGACTTGAAAATAAAAGAAAAATATGTTGTTTTTCGAGTTGATAAGCCTGTATCACAGATTCCTTCAGTGTGCCGATTGTGACATTGAAATACTGGAGTACTGTTTGTCATGCCTCTTTTGCATTACATTGTGTTTTTTTTGAGACTAGAATAGCATGAGACTTGTTACTGCTTAATATTGTGAAGGAAGTAGAGCTTTATACATATTGTACATTCAGTTTCCAGGAAAAGTTTGATAGCCATGATTTCCTTAAATTGATGTTTATTGTTATACTGTTTTTTTTCTTTCATAAGACACTGTTAATTTTTCTGCCTGAATCATCCACTAACCATGATAATAAACCAAGTCTTTCACTCATTCAATCTCGATGAGTTTTTCTGGTGACTGACCATCTTATTTATTAATACGTTGATCTTGCATGTATTGTAGAAAAAGTAGGTCTTGACATATTCTGTTTTGAAAATGCTCTTTAGGGTGCCTAGGTGTGTGTAATGTAACAGGTAGTTATAATGCACTTACTATTTTTTTTTTTTTTTGGCCACTTCTATTGGTCTTTCATTTATTCATTTTCATCCATCTTGTTCTTTGGCCTCTGTGGGCCTCCCATTGCAGTGATCTCTCTCGCTGCAGAGCACCAGCTCTGGTTGCATGCACTCCAGAGCTCCGGCTCGGTAGTTGGATATATCAGTCCAGTCATTCTGTGACATGCGGGATCTTCCCAGGCCAGGGATCGAGCTGGTGCCCCTTGCACTGCAAGGCGGTGTCCTTACCGACTGGACCACTAGGGAAGTCCTGCACTTACTGTTTTTAATTTGCTTCATGAGCTTGGTGCTAGAGCTTTTCTTGCGCTGTGTTAATGTAAGTTCTTTTCTGACTAAGTATTTGCTTGTAAGTCTGAGCCATATTCTTAAGTGAAAGTCAGCATTGTCCACTTAATATCAGTTGTTGGATGTTTTATTAAGACTTTCTAAGTGTTTTAAAAATTAATTAATGTTGAGGATTTGTGACCTTGAAAAATGTCTTTTTTTTTTTCCAGTGGACTCCAGAAGGAAGACGGTTGGTCACTGGAGCTTCTAGTGGAGAGTTCACCCTGTGGAATGGACTCACTTTCAATTTTGAAACAATATTACAGGTAACAGTAATCATCAGATGGTAGTGTCATCCTGTGTTATTGGCATTTTAAATTTACAATTGGACAGATCATTGTTATTGAATTAACATAAATTCCTGTAAAGTCTTCTATCATATATTCTTTTTTATAACGTTTATAAATGTTTTGTTTTCACAGGCTCATGATAGCCCAGTGAGAGCCATGACTTGGTCACATAATGACATGTGGATGCTGACAGCAGACCACGGAGGATATGTGAAATACTGGCAGTCGAACATGAACAACGTCAAGATGTTCCAGGCACATAAGGAGGCGATTAGAGAGGCCAGGTTTATACACAATATACCATTTTCTGTAGTCCCTATTGTCATGGTTAAATTATTCTCTGAGTGTATTCTGGGTGCAGAGATGCATGGGTTCTGTCAGATTCTGGGAAACTTTCTGCACCCTACAAACACAATATTTTTCTTTGTTTTCACACAATCACCATTCTGCTGGCACTTTCCTAAAGTAGTGTTGTCCTGGTATGAGCCTTTGCAATATGTTAGAGATGTATTGTCTGCCGCATTTTGCACTGGTTTTCTCTTTTCATTTATGGTTAATAATGTGTATACGTTATTCATTTTTATTACATACTATGTAAGACAAGACTATTTCATTCCAAATAAAGAATTCAGTCTTTAATTATACAGCTGAATAAAATCTAAAGCCTACAGAAAACACCTTCAGAGTTCTCAAAAAATACAAGAAAAGAAAAAGGCTTAAGTGAAGACTTGGTTGGCTTGGTTATGCCACGACTTCAAAAGGAAAGTATAGTAGGGCTAATAACTCTCCAAGTAACTCTGGATGTGGCAAACATTAATGGATTAATGAATGGGTTCTTTCAAGCTTTGAAACTGTAAGCAGACCATTGTCAAGAAGACTGTAGGACTTTCCTTCTGATTAACTGTTGATGACATCAGTAATGCAAATGTATGCTGACTGGGTTTAAAATATTTTCAGTGAGTTGTATATTTTTACATATCAATGAGATATGTATAGTAGAAATGGAACAAAAATGTTTCAAAAACAAGCCTGAAGAATTGCTGCAGTCTCAGAAGAAAGCTAAGCAGCATTCTTTATGGTTGTGCCACCCACATGTGGGAGGAGGTTGACATCTTTATAGGAACATCATCCACTGCACTCACTTGTTTCTACCTTCAGAATCTTAACAAAAACTTACTGGATAAACACGCTTCTGCAAAGACTGTGCCTTTTTGTCCTGACCTACATTGAGTTTTCATAGGTAATCCTTTCTTAGGCATAAGGTTCAGAAGTTCAGGAGAGTTCTTTGATGAGGAACTTGATGGTCTTTTACAAGGAGGAAAAAGTAGATGCCTCCTCTGCTGCATATTCTTTGGTTTTAAATAGTCAGGAGAATGTCCCCATGTTAGTTTTCTTCAAAAAGTGTAACATTCATGGGATAACTTTCCTGGAAGAAGATGTGAACATTTTCCACAGACCTTTTACATAAATGAGAAACATCATACATAGGGATGTTTAACAACTAGTCTTTAAACAGCCTGCCTGAAACTTTTCAGCTTGTCATCCCATGAAGTTCAAAGCAGAAGTGGTGCTAGTTTTTTAAGCAGTAATCCTATGTGATTTAAAAGACTTCACAGGAATATTGTGAAGATAGAATTTATTTAGTTTCTACACTTACATTAGCTCTGTTGGTACCATAGGAAATACTATACCATACCATAGGGTACTGTGAGGAATGTGGATAGCATTAGTATTAATAATACACTCATTAAGTTCTCTGAATATTGATGGTAGAAAGCTAAAAAGAAAGTTATTACAGCTGAATAAAATCTAAAGCCTACAGAAAACACCTTCAGAGTTCTCAAAAAATACAAGAAAAGAAAAAGGCTTAAGTGAAGACTTGGTTGGCTTGGTTATGCCACGACTTCAAAAGGAAAGTATAGTAGGGCTAATAACTCTCCAAGTAACTCTGGATGTGGCAAACATTAATGGATTAATGAATGGGTTCTTTCAAGCTTTGAAACTGTAAGCAGACCATTGTCAAGAAGACTGTAGGACTTTCCTTCTGATTAACTGTTGATGACATCAGTAATGCAAATGTATGCTGACTGGGTTTAAAATATTTTCAGTGAGTTGTATATTTTTACATATCAATGAGATATGTATAGTAGAAATGGAACAAAAATGTTTCAAAAACAAGCCTGAAGAATTGCTGCAGTCTCAGAAGAAAGCTAAGCAGCATTCTTTATGGTTGTGCCACCCACATGTGGGAGGAGGTTGACATCTTTATAGGAACATCATCCACTGCACTCACTTGTTTCTACCTTCAGAATCTTAACAAAAACTTACTGGATAAACACGCTTCTGCAAAGACTGTGCCTTTTTGTCCTGACCTACATTGAGTTTTCATAGGTAATCCTTTCTTAGGCATAAGGTTCAGAAGTTCAGGAGAGTTCTTTGATGAGGAACTTGATGGTCTTTTACAAGGAGGAAAAAGTAGATGCCTCCTCTGCTGCATATTCTTTGGTTTTAAATAGTCAGGAGAATGTCCCCATGTTAGTTTTCTTCAAAAAGTGTAACATTCATGGGATAACTTTCCTGGAAGAAGATGTGAACATTTTCCACAGACCTTTTACATAAATGAGAAACATCATACATAGGGATGTTTAACAACTAGTCTTTAAACAGCCTGCCTGAAACTTTTCAGCTTGTCATCCCATGAAGTTCAAAGCAGAAGTGGTGCTAGTTTTTTAAGCAGTAATCCTATGTGATTTAAAAGACTTCACAGGAATATTGTGAAGATAGAATTTATTTAGTTTCTACACTTACATTAGCTCTGTTGGTACCATAGGAAATACTATACCATACCATAGGGTACTGTGAGGAATGTGGATAGCATTAGTATTAATAATACACTCATTAAGTTCTCTGAATATTGATGGTAGAAAGCTAAAAAGCAGCTACTCTGAATTCTTCTTTTGATGAGATACGTTTGTTAGCTGACACCATTCTCTTTAAGGGCTCCTTCACTGTTGGATACTTCCCTCTCCTGTTGATAACGCAGCACAGTGTTTTTATTTTTCCCTGTCTGAGAAACACAGATGATCTGTTAAATGCTGACTTCTTTCCCCTGCTGTGTGTCTTCATGTAACAGTTTCTCACCCACGGATAATAAATTTGCTACATGCTCTGATGACGGCACTGTTAGAATCTGGGACTTTCTTCGTTGCCATGAGGAAAGAATTCTCCGAGGTACGTGTACTAACAGTACTGATTGGAATATTTAAGTAGGGAAGGCATTTGTGGTTTAAATCATCACAGCACCACACCAGCTTACATCATCATTCAATTGTTTTACATACACACCATCTCAATCGGACTCTTTAAAGAAACCTGGACGCTCTCTGATTCACTGGCCCTTTTGTAGATTCTTACTACTAATATTTTCTTTGAGTTCTTTGAGCTATACATGAAATCCATGTGTTCCCCATCTCCCCTCTTTTCCCAGTTACTTACGTACTCGTTAGGGCTGTGCTCCTCTCCCGGCCTTATCCAGGGCTTTATCCCCACACACTGACACTGTGGTTGTGTGTGCAGCTACATTCCTCTGGCGCTCCTTGTTCAACAGGCATTACCTGAAGTCTCCGTAGCTACACTGGTCAGTGTTGCTGTTTCTGAAAGGAGGTGGTTTTTCAGTATACCACATTCATACTACATGCCCCACTTATTAGTAAGAATTGGAGAGATTTTTATTTACTTTTATTGATTCCATAATTATAAACTAGCATCTATGAATTGCTCTACCCTAGAAAAGAAATCCATATTTTCACTTGGATTAACTTAGTTTTCTAAGATGGGGCTACTGAAATAACTGACAGTACATTAACACCATTTATGTGAATTTAATAGGGTTAAGGAATAACTATGTGCTTTATTCACTATAAACATTGAAACAAAAGACATTTACACTTTTATCGTCTCATTAGTTTATTATTAACTGGGAACGTGGTCTTCTCAGGTATTAACAGAGTATATTCTGCTCAATACTCTTAATTCCATGCCATAAAATGACATCTTCCTCTGAACAACGACATGGGTCACAGAGGGCTCCTTCACTGTTGGATACTTCCCTCTCCTGTTGATAACGCAGCACAGTGTTTTTATTTTTCCCTGTCTGAGAAACACAGATGATCTGTTAAATGCTGACTTCTTTCCCCTGCTGTGTGTCTTCATGTAACAGTTTCTCACCCACGGATAATAAATTTGCTACATGCTCTGATGACGGCACTGTTAGAATCTGGGACTTTCTTCGTTGCCATGAGGAAAGAATTCTCCGAGGTACGTGTACTAACAGTACTGATTGGAATATTTAAGTAGGGAAGGCATTTGTGGTTTAAATCATCACAGCACCACACCAGCTTACATCATCATTCAATTGTTTTACATACACACCATCTCAATCGGACTCTTTAAAGAAACCTGGACGCTCTCTGATTCACTGGCCCTTTTGTAGATTCTTACTACTAATATTTTCTTTGAGTTCTTTGAGCTATACATGAAATCCATGTGTTCCCCATCTCCCCTCTTTTCCCAGTTACTTACGTACTCCTTAGGGCTGTGCTCCTCTCCCGGCCTTATCCAGGGCTTTATCCCCACACACTGACACTGTGGTTGTGTGTGCAGCTACATTCCTCTGGCGCTCCTTGTTCAACAGGCATTACCTGAAGTCTCCGTAGCTACACTGGTCAGTGTTGCTGTTTCTGAAAGGAGGTGGTTTTTCAGTATACCACATTCATACTACATGCCCCACTTATTAGTAAGAATTGGAGAGATTTTTATTTACTTTTATTGATTCCATAATTATAAACTAGCATCTATGAATTGCTCTACCCTAGAAAAGAAATCCATATTTTCACTTGGATTAACTTAGTTTTCTAAGATGGGGCTACTGAAATAACTGACAGTACATTAACACCATTTATGTGAATTTAATAGGGTTAAGGAATAACTATGTGCTTTATTCACTATAAACATTGAAACAAAAGACATTTACACTTTTATCTACGTCTCATTAGTTTATTATTAACTGGGAACGTGGTCTTCTCAGGTATTAACAGAGTATATTCTGCTCAATACTCTTAATTCCATTATGCCATAAAAATGACATCTTCCTCTGACAACACACAGGCAAGGTAGGAGCATGGTGTCACAGACATTGAGTGTCAAGAAGTTACTATTCAGAGATTGTTCAAGAGGCAGTAGAGTGAGTTACCTTGCTCGACTTGTTTCTCACACCTTTTCAGAGTTTTATTTGCAGCATACAGGGTTGATGCTTTCTAGACAAGAACTTTAGTGTTACTGATATTTAACCCGTATTTCAAGTCCAGTATATTTTTTAAATCACAGTTTTTAAACATTCCTAGCTTCACACATTCTGTGGGTTTTATCCACAGTAACATAGTGTGATAGCTATTATAAGGATGTAGTACCTGTCATATTGAAGGGTTATACTCACAGTGAGGTCATAACATTGACAGCTTCAGAACTAATATTGACACCTTTTCAGAACTTTGAAATCATCTAACCTGAGTTATTTTATGTATGAGCACCATGACCTAGGGGGTTAAGTGAAATGTTCAATGTAAGTAAGTTCAGAGCCAGGACTGGTAATCCTGTCACTTGACACCTAGCCTGATTCTGCAGTTGGACATTTTAGCTGTTAAGCAATTACAACTTTACTAGGCTTTGAAAATCCTAAGAAATACAGAGGAAACCAAATAATTTTATGTATTGATAGTAATTCCAAAGGGAACAAAACCATTAGTTTTACAGTGGCCTAGGACTATAATAACTACCAGGCCTGTTATAATACCACTGTGTATCTTGTATTAAATAAAGAAGGAAAGCTATTACAAGATAGCATTTTCAACCCCAAGTTCCAATAAAGTGTTAGTTTTGTCAATGAAACTGTTTCTAAATAGTGCTTAACAACTTTTCTTCTGAGAGTTAAGAGTGTATGTGAGATATTAATTATTAGTTAAATATTTTTTCAAATTTGACTCCAGATGAATTTGGATAGTTTTGTGAATGCTAAATCACTACCTGTTCTTCAGGTTGCTTAGAAAATACCAGTATCATGTCTATATTAGTTGAAAGTTAAATTTTATATTTTATGTGAGTATTCTTTTAAATTTTTACTATGAATATTTTTTAAATGTCCAAAAATACAGTGAACTTCCATTTACTTTTAGGATCTGCATTCTGTTTTATTCATGTTCTTTGCTTCCTGTAAACAGTTTTCTACTTGCTTTATGGTTGTGATTTTTTCCATAGAACCTCAGTGAGTACATTTAAAGTATAAATACAGTAAAGCAGGTTAATTATACCACCTAAATAGGAGTTCTGATAGTGTACCTGATGTAGTGAATGGGTTGTTAGGTTCTGATTATCTGACAGAAAACTGTTGCTCTTCATTTTTCTAAATTTTCTGAATTTTATACATGATTATGAAGTGATGAAGCCAGTATTATTATAATTTTACTGTTCATCACTTGGTGGGTTGGGGATCAAAGGATTATGGAACTTAGGTTGTCTCAAGGGATGAAGCGAAATTATTGGGAAAAAAAGTGACTTTAATTTGGTTCTGTTCATAGAAAATTGAGTCACAAAGTTAAGCAAATAGGTGGCCTTTAAAATGTCCATTGCCCTTTACAAAGGTACTACGTTCTTTTAGCCTGCATATAGGCTCTATGACATTAGGCAGGTAAGCACGCTTTTATGGGCTGTTAGTGTTGTGCACAGACCATCACTTGGGATTAAGTTAAGAAAATCCAACAGCAGTTTGATTGAAGGGATATTTGTGATCATGCAGTTCAACCCTTTATCAAATACTTTTCTACATCATTTTCCCAAACCAGTTTTCTATTCACAGAGCATTTTTAGTGATACAGTGTTTATTATGTGTGCATGGTCAGTTGCCCAATTTTGTCTGACTCTTTGCGACCTTGTTGACTGTAGCCTACTGTACTCCTCTGCCCATGGGATTTCCCAGATAAAAATACTGGCATGGATAACTATTTCCTCCAGGGGATCTTTCCGACCCAGGGATTGAACCTGAGTATCTTGCACTGGCAGATGGATTCTTTACCAATAAACCACCCAGAGAAGCCCATACAGTATTCACTACCTCACATGACCCTCTTTTAAAAAGAAGATTCAGTTTAGCTTTCAATTTTCAGAAGCTTCTTTTAAAATTTCATGTCTATATTAGTTGAAAGTTAAATTTTATATTTTATGTGAGTATTCTTTTAAATTTTTACTATGAATATTTTTTAAATGTCCAAAAATACAGTGAACTTCCATTTACTTTTAGGATCTGCATTCTGTTTTATTCATGTTCTTTGCTTCCTGTAAACAGTTTTCTACTTGCTTTATGGTTGTGATTTTTTCCGTAGAACCTCAGTGAGTACATTTAAAGTATAAATACAGTAAAGCAGGTTAATTATACCACCTAAATAGGAGTTCTGATAGTGTACCTGATGTAGTGAATGGGTTGTTAGGTTCTGATTATCTGACAGAAAACTGTTGCTCTTCATTTTTCTAAATTTTCTGAATTTTATACATGATTATGAAGTGATGAAGCCAGTATTATTATAATTTTACTGTTCATCACTTGGTGGGTTGGGGATCAAAGGATTATGGAACTTAGGTTGTCTCAAGGGATGAAGCGAAATTATTGGGAAAAAAAGTGACTTTAATTTGGTTCTGTTCATAGAAAATTGAGTCACAAAGTTAAGCAAATAGGTGGCCTTTAAAATGTCCATTGCCCTTTACAAAGGTACTACGTTCTTTTAGCCTGCATATAGGCTCTATGACATTAGGCAGGTAAGCACGCTTTTATGGGCTGTTAGTGTTGTGCACAGACCATCACTTGGGATTAAGTTAAGAAAATCCAACAGCAGTTTGATTGAAGGGATATTTGTGATCATGCAGTTCAACCCTTTATCAAATACTTTTCTACATCATTTTCCCAAACCAGTTTTCTATTCACAGAGCATTTTTAGTGATACAGTGTTTATTATGTGTGCATGGTCAGTTGCCCAGTTTTGTCTGACTCTTTGCGACCTTGTTGACTGTAGCCTACTGTACTCCTCTGCCCATGGGATTTCCCAGATAAAAATACTGGCATGGATAACTATTTCCTCCAGGGGATCTTTCCGACCCAGGGATTGAACCTGAGTATCTTGCACTGGCAGATGGATTCTTTACCAATAAACCACCCAGAGAAGCCCATACAGTATTCACTACCTCACATGACCCTCTAAAAAGAGATTCAGTTTTAGGTAGCTTTAATTTTCAGAAAGTTCTTTCTTTATATTAGAAACCTGCTGTCTTATCATTTGTCCTGCCTTCTGGAACTCAAGAAGTTAAATCTGAACTCTTCTACAGGGCAGCCCTTCAAATATTTGAGGACAGCTTTCATGTCTTCTTAGTGTAGTTCACCTGTAAGCTTGCAGGATTCCTATGTCTGTGTCAGAGACCATGATGTGGCATTTTTTAGTACAGAGTTTAAAGTTGATTTTAGTGAGTGTCCTGAGATCATTCTTACACTTCTTGGAAAAAGATGATGTTACACAAGAGAAAATAATCAGTATTTTTAATGTTTAAACGAGCATTGATCTATTGTCAGATTTTCTTCTTTGAGGCTGTTGTATTTGGTCCATAGATGGGAAAAGGAAATGCTTGTGAAATTGAATATTTTGCAGCATTGAGAAACACCATGTGTATGCCCAACCATTTCCAAAGCATATGTAAATCAGCATAATTTATACACATCTTCCTTTTCTAGTATGAATTAACAGCACTTGGTTTATGGACTGAGATTAAAATAACCTTTAAGCACTGAGGATACATGAGTCTAAATAAGTCTCTAAGGTTTTTATGCACTTACCCTGAAGTGAAAGGGAGACATTAAAATCCATCTATTAGTGAACATACATTATATGCATGCTATTATAGGCAGAACAAATTTTTTAAAAATAAGGTATGATGTCTTCCTAACCTCATGCTTCTTAAAGTTTAACAGGGAAGGGAGGGCATTTTCACAAATTTAAAATGTTGGATCATGGGGGAAGAGTCTTGAGAGTGTTAGAAGTGTACTTTTATCAGTGTCAAATTAGAAGCAGATCACTTGTGACTAAAATGAAAATGAGGAAGATTGGAAATACAGAATCAGTAAGAATACTGAAGTTAATTTTAGTGAAATATCTTGCACGATTTCCCAGATAAAAATACTGGCATGGATAACTATTTCCTCCAGGGGATCTTTCCGACCCAGGGATTGAACCTGAGTATCTTGCACTGGCAGATGGATTCTTTACCAATAAACCACCCAGAGAAGCCCATACAGTATTCACTACCTCACATGACCCTCTAAAAAGAGATTCAGTTTTAGGTAGCTTTAATTTTCAGAAAGTTCTTTCTTTATATTAGAAACCTGCTGTCTTATCATTTGTCCTGCCTTCTGGAACTCAAGAAGTTAAATCTGAACTCTTCTACAGGGCAGCCCTTCAAATATTTGAGGACAGCTTTCATGTCTTCTTAGTGTAGTTCACCTGTAAGCTTGCAGGATTCCTATGTCTGTGGCAGAGACCATGATGTGGCATTTTTGAGTACAGAGTTTAAAGTTGATTTTAGTGAGTGTCCTGAGATCATTCTTACACTTCTTGGAAAAAGATGATGTTACACAAGAGAAAATAATCAGTATTTTTAATGTTTAAACGAGCATTGATCTATTGTCAGATTTTCTTCTTTGAGGCTGTTGTATTTGGTCCATAGATGGGAAAAGGAAATGCTTGTGAAATTGAATATTTTGCAGCATTGAGAAACACCATGTGTATGCCCAACCATTTCCAAAGCATATGTAAATCAGCATAATTTATACACATCTTCCTTTTCTAGTATGAATTAACAGCACTTGGTTTATGGACTGAGATTAAAATAACCTTTAAGCACTGAGGATACATGAGTCTAAATAAGTCTCTAAGGTTTTTATGCACTTACCCTGAAGTGAAAGGGAGACATTAAAATCCATCTATTAGTGAACATACATTATATGCATGCTATTATAGGCAGAACAAATTTTTTAAAAATAAGGTATGATGTCTTCCTAACCTCATGCTTCTTAAAGTTTAACAGGGAAGGGAGGGCATTTTCACAAATTTAAAATGTTGGATCATGGGGGAAGAGTCTTGAGAGTGTTAGAAGTGTACTTTTATCAGTGTCAAATTAGAAGCAGATCACTTGTGACTAAAATGAAAATGAGGAAGATTGGAAATACAGAATCAGTAAGAATACTGAAGTTAATTTTAGTGAAAATCATAATTTTATTGTGGGTGCTTAGTCACTCAGCTATGTCTGACTGTTTGGGACCCCATGGACAGTAGTCTGTCAGTATAATATATACTATTAGGAAGAATCCAGTTTACCAGCTTTAGAATGTCTTACCTTGATTTTAACAACAGTAACTGACACATTATACTTACTCTTAAGTAGTTCATTTAATCTTAACCAACACCACTATGAGGTAAATACTGCTTATTGCATATGTTACAAATAAGTGAACTTGTAAGAGGTGAGGCTCAGATTTGAACCTATGCTATCTCAACTCCAGAGTTCATACTCTTCACCATCATGTGAAACTGCCTCTTTTATGTTTTCAGAGTATCACCAGCATGGATGTAATAATGTCTTCCTGAGCAGTGATGATAAAATTGTAGAATGGAAGCTTTTGGGGGGAAAAGGAGAGGAGCATGAGTAGAGAAAACTAATTTAGATTCTCAATTTTATTTTACCATTCTACGTTAAAGCAGTCCTTCTAGGCTGTAAGTTTTCAATCACAATGAATATTTCAAACTGCAAGTGAGTTATAAGCTATATACTAGGTTATATAATTAAACATGGGCATAAGGAGTTATACTGAGACTTAGGAGGTAAAATCTGTTTTCAGTTTTAAAATACAGCACTCATGGAGAGGAAATGAACCCCTGAATAAAAAAAACAAACTTTGAGTAGATACACTTGGTTTATAGATTTTTGAGGATCATTTAAATAAGTCTCTAAGGTTTTTATGCACTTACCCTG
This sequence comes from Tragulus kanchil, assembly GCA_022376925.1. Taxonomy (NCBI): domain Eukaryota; kingdom Metazoa; phylum Chordata; class Mammalia; order Artiodactyla; family Tragulidae; genus Tragulus; species Tragulus kanchil. The sequence continues at coordinate 24,757,356 of JAIOJX010000026.1, forward strand.
AAGTGAAAGGGAGACATTAAAATCCATCTATTAGTGAACATACATTATATGCATGCTATTATAGGCAGAACAAATTTTTTAAAAATAAGGTATGATGTCTTCCTAACCTCATGCTTCTTAAAGTTTAACAGGGAAGGGAGGGCATTTTCACAAATTTAAAATGTTGGATCATGGGGGAAGAGTCTTGAGAGTGTTAGAAGTGTACTTTTATCAGTGTCAAATTAGAAGCAGATCACTTGTGACTAAAATGAAAATGAGGAAGATTGGAAATACAGAATCAGTAAGAATACTGAAGTTAATTTTAGTGAAAATCATAATTTTATTGTGGGTGCTTAGTCACTCAGCTATGTCTGACTGTTTGGGACCCCATGGACAGTAGTCTGTCAGTATAATATATACTATTAGGAAGAATCCAGTTTACCAGCTTTAGAATGTCTTACCTTGATTTTAACAACAGTAACTGACACATTATACTTACTCTTAAGTAGTTCATTTAATCTTAACCAACACCACTATGAGGTAAATACTGCTTATTGCATATGTTACAAATAAGTGAACTTGTAAGAGGTGAGGCTCAGATTTGAACCTATGCTATCTCAACTCCAGAGTTCATACTCTTCACCATCATGTGAAACTGCCTCTTTTATGTTTTCAGAGTATCACCAGCATGGATGTAATAATGTCTTCCTGAGCAGTGATGATAAAATTGTAGAATGGAAGCTTTTGGGGGGAAAAGGAGAGGAGCATGAGTAGAGAAAACTAATTTAGATTCTCAATTTTATTTTACCATTCTACGTTAAAGCAGTCCTTCTAGGCTGTAAGTTTTCAATCACAATGAATATTTCAAACTGCAAGTGAGTTATAAGCTATATACTAGGTTATATAATTAAACATGGGCATAAGGAGTTATACTGAGACTTAGGAGGTAAAATCTGTTTTCAGTTTTAAAATACAGCACTCATGGAGAGGAAATGAACCCCCTGAATACACACACTTTGAGAAAAGTATACTGTTATTATTTTTGATAAGTCTGTGTGTGTACCTGCCTGATTGCATTTGGCTGTGGTTCTTAATGAGATAAGCCCCTCTGCGAAGATCTCCTCTGCAAAGATCTTTTGATTCAGCAGTATGTTTTTGAACTGTGTGAAGACATGTTTACAAAGTCTGAGTGTTCAAAAAAAGTCTGATACTTTTTATTGGTAATCATTTTACTTTGTTAAAATAAAATTGCCAAGCCATGAAATTCATCATTAATGGACCTTTATGTATTTGTATAAAACATTCCACAGAATCCTCCTGTTCTCCCCAAGATGAAAAGCAAACACTCAGCTTCCTTTAAAATAGCCTGTATTAGAATAAGTCCTTTCACTAACACAGCATGTTTTAATACTAGAAGTACTTCAGGCACATCTTATATAATCATCCATACAATCATGTGGGCCTATAAATATATTGGTTGATACCTGTTTTCTCTGTCTGTAGTTCCTTTTTTTTTTTTTTTTTTCCATTTTTCTTTTAACTTTTACAGAGTTTTGTTGTTTACAGATACGTATGTTCCCAGATTAGTCATATGTATATCCCCTTATTTTGAGGAAGCATTTATAGAAGGCTCTTTTCCCTCTGCTTTCCTGAACAGGCTGGATCATGGTAGGTTTTCCTATGTAAATAATTATTTGGGTATATCATGAGAGGTAAGAAGACTTAATACTTACATCTAAAGCAAACTATTAGAAGAAATTGGTATAGTAGGATCCTGAAATACTTGTTTTATATGGTTCATTTACATTTTTACAAGGATCATTTTAGGTTTTTATACTAGGGCTTTATTCTAACTCTTGACTTGCTTAAATCATTGCACATATGTTCCAAAACCTAGTGGCTTTGGATTCTAATAGCTCAGTCCTTCTAGGCTGTAAGTTTTCAATCACAATGAATATTTCAAACTGCAAGTGAGTTATAAGCTATATACTAGGTTATATAATTAAACATGGGCATAAGGAGTTATACTGAGACTTAGGAGGTAAAATCTGTTTTCAGTTTTAAAATACAGCACTCATGGAGAGGAAATGAACCCCCTGAATACACACACTTTGAGAAAAGTATACTGTTATTATTTTTGATAAGTCTGTGTGTGTACCTGCCTGATTGCATTTGGCTGTGGTTCTTAATGAGATAAGCCCCTCTGCGAAGATCTCCTCTGCAAAGATCTTTTGATTCAGCAGTATGTTTTTGAACTGTGTGAAGACATGTTTACAAAGTCTGAGTGTTCAAAAAAAGTCTGATACTTTTTATTGGTAATCATTTTACTTTGTTAAAATAAAATTGCCAAGCCATGAAATTCATCATTAATGGACCTTTATGTATTTGTATAAAACATTCCACAGAATCCTCCTGTTCTCCCCAAGATGAAAAGCAAACACTCAGCTTCCTTTAAAATAGCCTGTATTAGAATAAGTCCTTTCACTAACACAGCATGTTTTAATACTAGAAGTACTTCAGGCACATCTTATATAATCATCCATACAATCATGTGGGCCTATAAATATATTGGTTGATACCTGTTTTCTCTGTCTGTAGTTCCTTTTTTTTTTTTTTTTTTTCCATTTTACTTTTAACTTTTACAGAGTTTTGTTGTTTACAGATACGTATGTTCCCAGATTAGTCATATGTATATCCCCTTATTTTGAGGAAGCATTTATAGAAGGCTCTTTTCCCTCTGCTTTCCTGAACAGGCTGGATCATGGTAGGTTTTCCTATGTAAATAATTATTTGGGTATATCATGAGAGGTAAGAAGACTTAATACTTACATCTAAAGCAAACTATTAGAAGAAATTGGTATAGTAGGATCCTGAAATACTTGTTTTATATGGTTCATTTACATTTTTACAAGGATCATTTTAGGTTTTTATACTAGGGCTTTATTCTAACTCTTGACTTGCTTAAATCATTGCACATATGTTCCAAAACCTTGTTGGAAATAGCTCTTGGCTTTCTTGGGATGCCAGGGCTGCACACTGTTAATAGTCATTCTGTTTTAATTAAGAGTCAAGAGTAATTTCCAGGCATTCTTTTGTGTATAGGGATTCCTATTTTTGACAGCAGTAAATCACTCTAACTCATAATATAGGCAGCCAGTTTTCATCTTTGCAGTTAGTAAATATTTTGTAATTATCTGCTTCAGTTTATTTTGAGTGAGGCTTAAATTATTATTTGCACGTAAATTAATTACCCTCTAGAGCTTCTCAGCTAATCAAAGTTTTGATAATTTTTAAAGTTAAAATTCAGAATTTTGGAAAGAGCTGATAAAAGTAAAGGTATGTTTTCTGCTGCTTCATTTTAGTGGGAAGGTCCTTTAATAAAAGTGATATAATTAAAATATAGAATGACTACAAGTAACTTATTTGCCAATGAGGGATGTTAAGTACCAAAACACATACTGTTTTTTTCAGTCACTTTCTTCCTTTACTCACTTTTTTATTATATATCTGAAAGCCATCTTAAAATTTGATTTAATTTAGGTCTCAGGAATTTCTAAGAAGTACCTGCAGTGCTTTGATCTCTTTAGTTATAAAGAGACTAGAATAAGAATTTCTATTGAAAGGAAAAAAATGGTGGGTTTTTTGGGTCATTTATCCTTTTTTATAGATTGTGTCATGCAATAGTCTAAAATTGTCCACAGCTGTTATGACTCAAAAACCAATCTGCTCAGGCTTCTTTACGACTTTTTTTCTTTTCCAGTGAATATATTTTAATATTGTTCTCTATAAGAGAACTTTATTTTCTTAGCCTGGTTTTAGAATGTCACGCTACTTGTATCATCCCAGTGAACAGTATCTACTTTAACCTGATGTTTTTAATGAGTGCATTGGTTTCTAGGGAACCTCAAGGAGGGCCCAGCCACCACGGGGTGCCTTTGAGCAGGGATTGGCATAGCTTCTCCGTAGCCTGGTGTGCAGCTATGTGAGAGCTCTGCCCTGGCTGTGCAGGACCCTTTGTTGGTAGTTCTGCACAGGTGAAGGTATGGCTATCGTGTAGAGATCCAGTTTAGGTTATATAACTTTAAAAGTGGCTAAGTTGCTGTTGTTTTCAGGCTATGTATTTTTTTGTTGTTGTTATTTTTTCCATTTTTTTTTGGGGGGGGGGGCTACTTCTATTGGTCTTTCATTTATCTGTTTTCATCCATCTTTGTTCTTTGTCCTGTGTGGGCCTCCCATCGCAGTAGCCTCTCTCGCTGCAGAGCACAGACTTTGGGCACATGCACCTCACAGCTCCAGCTCGGTAGTTGGACACATCGGTCCAGCTGCTCTGCAACACGAGGGATCTTCCCAGGCCAGGAATTAAACCGGCACCCCTTGCACTGCAAGGTGGTATCCTTACCCACTGGACCACCAGGGCAGCCCCTGTATGTGTTTTTTATTTTATTCTTTTTAATATTCTCTCTTGAAAAATTAAACATTGAGCATTTTCTATACCTGACATTTCCCTCTGACAGTTTGTGATAATTCACCTCAGTTTTCAGGTTTGTTTTGTCAAAGGTAGAAGCCATAAGTATTCTGCCACACTAAGATAATTAAGAAAACTGAGGGAAATCAGCATGAAGGCACAACCAAATAGTGCTAAGGTGAGTCCAAGAGATTGCATACCTGGGAGCTCAGTATTTTATCTGCAACAAATTTTTTATATATTATTGAGCAAAAGTGAATTTGTGATGGGAGGAGTCACCAAAGGTTAGAGTAGTTGCTCTTCGTCCTATAAAGCCTATTTTTTTTTAATAAATGGTTTTAGCTCCTACTTTTCTGAATTGAACTTTTTTGATAATAACCCCTATGTATAAAAAAAACACCAGTGCACATCCACACAGGCTCTGAGAAGAAAGTCTTCAGTATATGCATTAAGGGACATTCTGTTGAAAACCAGTGGTTTGGAAATGGTCATGCTAAAACAAGCCAATTTTTATAAAATTACCAGAGGTGATTCAAGGAAATAGTTGTCAAACCTAGCCCATCTTTTGAATTAATCTGTAGCGTCCTGGTAGAGGATCATGGTTTTGTAGCTTCATGATTGGTCATTTCCGGGAAAGTTCATTGGATGTTTGTTATCTGTGAGGCAAGCATGCAGAAAGTGCTACAAGATCCTTTACTTGACTTCTCTCCTATTTAACATTTTTTGTTAAAGATGGCTTTGTTTGCAAGTTTGCAGGTGATTCACAACTATAAGCAGAAATTTTAATCTAGAGAGAATCTCTTGACTCTTAGGAGGTTTAAGAAGACAGTGTGATGTTAAAAGTTAATGAATAGAAAATTATTCTGTAAAATTTTAAATAGAGATAAATGTAAAGTTCTATAGGTTTTCAGCCTCAATTCTGAAGGTTTATTAGACTGGTTAATGAGAGTTCATATAAATACGATCATGGGTTTTAGCTGGTAAGTGTGAATTCTTCACGTATCATGCCATCCCTCACTTGTAAAAATGGATTCTTCAGAATGATGTGATGTGTTTAATCTCTTAAATAATGTGCTGCTCTTGCAACCCCATGGACTGCAGCCCATCAGGCTTCTCTGTTCATGGGATTTCCGAGGCAAGAATAGTGAAGTAGATTGCCATTTGCTTCTCCAGGGGATCTTCATGACCCAGGAATTGAAACTGCATCTCCTGAATTGTAGGCGGATTCTTTACCATTGAGCCACAAGGGAAAGCCCCTTTAACAGATTGTTTGCAGGTGGATTTTGTGTTTGCTTTTTTTTTTTTTTTTACCATTCAGCTACCAGGAAGGCCCTTCAAAATGATGCAGCTTAGTTATTGATGGGAGATAATTAGAATATGGAAGGATCTGGAAATCATGAGGAAGAATGAAAGGAAATTTAGTATTCATCTTGGATAAGAGAATCTGAAGAAAAATTTTTTGTAATTTTCGTGTATTTAAAGGCTTTTGTATGGAACTAGGATTGGATTGTATAGCTAGCTAGTGGAGGTGATGGAATTTCAGTGGACCTATTTAAAATCCTAAAAGATGATGCTGTTAAATTGCTGCATTCAATATGCCAGCCAATTTGGAAAACTCATCAGTGGCCACGGGACTGGAAAAGGTCAGTTTTCATTCCAATCCCAAAGAAAAACAAGCCAAAGAATGTTCAAATTACCAAACAGTTGCATTCATTTCACATGCCAGCAAGATTATGCTCAGAATCCTTCAAGCTACACTTGAACAGTACTTGAACTGAGGAACTTCCAGATGTACAAGCTGGATTTAGAAAAGACAGAAGAACCCGATACCTAATTGCCAGCATACACTGCATCAGAGAAAAAGCAAGGGAATTCCAAAAAAACATCTACTTCTGCGTCTTTAACTGTGCTAAAGCCTTTGACTTTGTGGTTCACAACAAACTGTGGAATATTCTTAAAGAGATGAGAATATCAGAATACCTGCCTCCTGAGAAACCTGTATGCAGTATAAGAAGCAGCAAAACCAGACGTGAAACAGTGTACTGGTTCAAAATTGGGAAAGGTACTCAAGGTTGTCACCCTGCTTATTTAACTTGTATGCAGAGTACATCATCAGAAATGCCAGGTTAGATGCATCACAACCTGGAATCAAGATTGCTGGGGAAAATAACCTCAGGTATGCAGATGGCACCACCCTTAGGGCAGAGAGTGAAAAGGAACTGCAGAGCCTCTTGAAGGTGGAAGAGGAGTGCAAAAGCTGACTTATGACTCAGCATAGCATCTGGTCCTATCACTTCATGGAAAATAGATGGAGAAAAAGTGGAAACAGTGTCAGGTTTCATTTTCTTGGGCTTCAAAATAAGTGCGGATGGTGACTGCAGCTGTGGAATTAATGCTTACTCCTCGAAAGAACAACTATGTCAAACCTAGACAGTGTTTTTCTTTTCTTTTTTTTTTTTTTTAAAGATTTATTTATTTATTTATTTTGGTGGGGGTGGCGTGGGGAGGAAGGGGAGCAGGCTGGCCACTTCTATTGGTCTTTCATTTGTCCATTTTCATCCATCTTTGTTCTTTGGCCTGTGTGGGCCTCCCATTGCAAAGGCCTCTTGTCGCAGAGCACCGGCTCTGGGCGCATGTGCTCCAGAGCTCCAGCTCGGTAATTGGACACATGGGTCCAGCCGCTCCGCGGCACGTGGGATCTTCCCAGGCCAGGGATCGAACCGGCGCCCCTTGCACTGCAAGGCGGTGTCCTTACCCGCTGGACCACCAGGGAAGCCCTAGACAGTGTTTTAAAAAGCAGAGACATCATCTTGCCGACAAAGATCCGTATAGTTAAAAGTTATGGTTTTTCCTGTAATAATGTATGGATGGGAGAGTTGGATCATAAGGCTGAGCACTGAAGAACTGGTGGCTTCGGATTGCGCTGTTGGATAAGACTTGAGAATCTCTGGGACATCAGGCAGATCAAATCAATCAATCCTAAAGGAAATCAATCCTGAGTATTCATTGGAAGGACTGATGCTGTAGCTGAAGCTCCAATACTTTGGTCACCTGATGTGAAGAGTTGACTCATTGGGAAAGACCCTGATGTTGGGAAAAATAGAAGACAGGAGAAGGGGCCACAGAGGATGAGATGTTTGGATGGTATCACTGACTCAATGCACGTGTTTCCAAACTCAGGAGATGGAGATGGACAGAGAGGCCTGGTGTGCTTCAGTTCATGGGGTTGCAAAGAGTCGGACACAAGTTAGCAACTGAATACAACAAGAAGGATATGATTTATTGTATATAGCTCTAGAATAAATTGGATGGGGAGAAAATTAGGACATCATTGTATATGCTAAAGTTGTGTCCAACTCTTTGCAGATGGCACACCCTTAGGGCAGAGAGTGAAAAGGAACTGCAGAGCCTCTTGAAGGTGGAAGAGGAGTGCAAAAGCTGACTTATGACTCAGCATAGCATCTGGTCCTATCACTTCATGGAAAATAGATGGAGAAAAAGTGGAAACAGTGTCAGGTTTCATTTTCTTGGGCTTCAAAATAAGTGCGGATGGTGACTGCAGCTGTGGAATTAATGCTTACTCCTCGAAAGAACAACTATGTCAAACCTAGACAGTGTTTTTCTTTTCTTTTTTTTTTTTTTTAAAGATTTATTTATTTATTTATTTTGGTGGGGGTGGCGTGGGGAGGAAGGGGAGCAGGCTGGCCACTTCTATTGGTCTTTCATTTGTCCATTTTCATCCATCTTTGTTCTTTGGCCTGTGTGGGCCTCCCATTGCAAAGGCCTCTGTTGTCGCAGAGCACTGGCTCTGGGCACATGCGCTCCAGAGCTCCAGCTCGGTAATTGGACACATGGGTCCAGCCGCTCCGCGGCACGTGGGATCTTCCCAGGCCAGGGATCGAACCGGCGCCCCTTGCACTGCAAGGCGGTGTCCTTACCCGCTGGACCACCAGGGAAGCCCTAGACAGTGTTTTAAAAAGCAGAGACATCATCTTGCCGACAAAGATCCGTATAGTTAAAAGTTATGGTTTTTCCTGTAATAATGTATGGATGGGAGAGTTGGATCATAAGGCTGAGCACTGAAGAACTGGTGGCTTCGGATTGCGCTGTTGGATAAGACTTGAGAATCTCTGGGACATCAGGCAGATCAAATCAATCAATCCTAAAGGAAATCAATCCTGAGTATTCATTGGAAGGACTGATGCTGTAGCTGAAGCTCCAATACTTTGGTCACCTGATGTGAAGAGTTGACTCATTGGGAAAGACCCTGATGTTGGGAAAAATAGAAGACAGGAGAAGGGGCCACAGAGGATGAGATGTTTGGATGGTATCACTGACTCAATGCACGTGTTTCCGCAAACTCAGGGAGATGGAGATGGACAGAGAGGCCTGGTGTGCTTCAGTTCATGGGGTTGCAAAGAGTCGGACACAAGTTAGCAACTGAATACAACAAGAAGGATATGATTTATTGTATATAGCTCTAGAATAAATTGGATGGGGAGAAAATTAGGACATCATTGTATATGCTAAGTTGCTTTAGTTGTGTCCAACTCTTTGCGACAAATAAAGACTGTAGCCCACTTGGCTTCTCTGTCCATGGGATTCTCCCAAGAATATTGGGAGAATATTGGTTTGCCATGCCTGCCTGCAGAAGATCTTCCCAACTCAGGGATCAAACTCGTGTCACTTATATATCCTGCATTGGCAGATGGTTTCTTTACCATTAGTGCCACATTGGAAGCCCTGGGACATCATATTTGGAGTTAATTATGGAATTTTTTTGTAGAAAGATAAAGAGAATGGGCTGTTAATTGAGCCATTAGGCTTTCTTTTACTGAAATTTTGCCATGTTTAGCTTTGCCAACTGTTAGGGAGATTTTATTTTATTTTTTTTTTAATTTTTTTTATATTTGTTTTGTTTTGTTTTGTTTTTTTTTTGTTTTTTTTTTGTTTTATTTTTCTCTTATTTGTTTTGTTAGGGAGATTTTAGAAGGCACTTCTTTTCCAGATGGATGGTTCTGTCTGAAAATAATTAACCTGGATTAGGTTGTATGTTAACTGTAGTTTCTTGTTTTAAGGCAGACCCAGAAGCCTGACAGTGAAGCATGTGGATGCATTCATTATAAAGGATTAACTGGATAGGCTATGTCCCATGTGAAGAATTTGCCACTTTCTGCTCTAAAAATAGTTTTGGTGAGACATTAGATCATTTAGTTAATCCTGTCATTCGAAGTAGGAAATGGAGACTCAAAGCCACCTCATGTTTTTAAAAATATTTATACTGTTAAATCATAGTATACATACACATATAAAGTGTACAAATCTCAAGTATATTGTACAAGGTATTTTACATACTTACACACTCATCTGTATCCACCTCTCAGTCAAGATACAGTGTATTTTCAGCAGTCTAAAGATTCCTTCAGAGATGTTTGGATGGTATCACTGACTCAATGCACGTGTTTCCGCAAACTCAGGGAGATGGAGATGGACAGAGAGGCCTGGTGTGCTTCAGTTCATGGGGTTGCAAAGAGTCGGACACAAGTTAGCAACTGAATACAACAAGAAGGATATGATTTATTGTATATAGCTCTAGAATAAATTGGATGGGGAGAAAATTAGGACATCATTGTATATGCTAAGTTGCTTTAGTTGTGTCCAACTCTTTGCGACAAATAAGGACTGTAGCCCACTTGGCTTCTCTGTCCATGGGATTCTCCCAAGAATATTGGGAGAATATTGGTTTGCCATGCCTGCCTGCAGAAGATCTTCCCAACTCAGGGATCAAACTCGTGTCACTTATATATCCTGCATTGGCAGATGGTTTCTTTACCATTAGTGCCACATTGGAAGCCCTGGGACATCATATTTGGAGTTAATTATGGAATTTTTTTGTAGAAAGATAAAGAGAATGGGCTGTTAATTGAGCCATTAGGCTTTCTTTTACTGAAATTTTGCCATGTTTAGCTTTGCCAACTGTTAGGGAGATTTTATTTTATTTTTTTTTTTATTTTTTTTATTTTTGTTTTGTTTTGTTTTGTTTTTTTTTTGTTTTTTTTTTGTTTTATTTTTCTCTTATTTGTTTTGTTAGGGAGATTTTAGAAGGCACTTCTTTTCCAGATGGATGGTTCTGTCTGAAAATAATTAACCTGGATTAGGTTGTATGTTAACTGTAGTTTCTTGTTTTAAGGCAGACCCAGAAGCCTGACAGTGAAGCATGTGGATGCATTCATTATAAAGGATTAACTGGATAGGCTATGTCCCATGTGAAGAATTTGCCACTTTCTGCTCTAAAAATAGTTTTGGTGAGACATTAGATCATTTAGTTAATCCTGTCATTCGAAGTAGGAAATGGAGACTCAAAGCCACCTCATGTTTTTAAAAATATTTATACTGTTAAATCATAGTATACATACACATATAAAGTGTACAAATCTCAAGTATATTGTACAAGGTATTTTTACATACTTACACACTCATCTGTATCCACCTCTCAGTCAAGATACAGTGTATTTTCAGCAGTCTAAAGATTCCTTCATGTTTCTTTTCCACCTAAGCCGTTTATTAAGTAGTTAGACTTTGAAAGATGTTTTCATTAAATTGTTTCTCCAATTTTCCCCTTCTGTTATTTATTTTATTAATTTGTGGTTTCTGTCATCTCCCTTTCCTTGTGTATAGTTTTCTTAATGTTCTTTCCTTGATTTGTTTCTTAGTCTTTTGAAAATAGTATTTTTTTTTCCCTAATTAGTTTCATTTACTAGCTTCCTATTACACAACAGAACTTAGTGTATAAAGAGATAGTGTTGGGTATCACCACAACCACAGGCTCTGCAGTCTGAATGCTAGTCACACTTTTTTTAGCTTTAGCAGCTGTGTCAGTCACATTACTTGGTTAAGTCCTCGTGTGTATAATGGGGATTACTAATAGTATTGACCTTATTACTAAGTTGTAAGAATTAAATGGATTCACTAATAAGAAGCACTTAACTAGTGCCATGAGTGTTAAGTGGGTGCTACCTATTATGTCATTGTCAAAGCTAATTTCTGAACCTATTTCTATTTAAGGACAAAAATTAGTTGTTTCAGAAGTGTATTATACTTTTTTTGTTAAATGTTTTCAGCCATTATCATTGTTACAGTCATATTGGTTTTATTTACGTGTAGTCCGTAAATAGGAATACTCATTTAAACAATAATGTCATGATTTTATTTTGTAAAAATACAGTAGGGATTAGGTTGTATGTTAACTGTAGTTTCTTGTTTTAAGGCAGACCCAGAAGCCTGACAGTGAAGCATGTGGATGCATTCATTATAAAGGATTAACTGGATAGGCTATGTCCCATGTGAAGAATTTGCCACTTTCTGCTCTAAAAATAGTTTTGGTGAGACATTAGATCATTTAGTTAATCCTGTCATTCAAGTAGGAAATGGAGACTCAAAGCCACCTCATGTTTTTAAAAATATTTATACTGTTAAATCATAGTATACATACACATATAAAGTGTACAAATCTCAAGTATATTGTACAAGGTATTTTTACATACTTACACACTCATCTGTATCCACCTCTCAGTCAAGATACAGTGTATTTTCAGCAGTCTAAAGATTCCTTCATGTTTCTTTTCCACCTAAGCCGTTTATTAAGTAGTTAGACTTTGAAAGATGTTTTCATTAAATTGTTTCTCCAATTTTCCCCTTCTGTTATTTATTTTATTAATTTGTGGTTTCTGTCATCTCCCTTTCCTTGTGTATAGTTTTCTTAATGTTCTTTCCTTGATTTGTTTCTTAGTCTTTTGAAAATAGTATTTTTTTTTCCCTAATTAGTTTCATTTACTAGCTTCCTATTACACAACAGAACTTAGTGTATAAAGAGATAGTGTTGGGTATCACCACAACCACAGGCTCTGCAGTCTGAATGCTAGTCACACTTTTTTTAGCTTTAGCAGCTGTGTCAGTCACATTACTTGGTTAAGTCCTCGTGTGTATAATGGGGATTACTAATAGTATTGACCTTATTACTAAGTTGTAAGAATTAAATGGATTCACTAATAAGAAGCACTTAACTAGTGCCATGAGTGTTAAGTGGGTGCTACCTATTATGTCATTGTCAAAGCTAATTTCTGAACCTATTTCTATTTAAGGACAAAAATTAGTTGTTTCAGAAGTGTATTATACTTTTTTTGTTAAATGTTTTTCAGCCATTATCATTGTTACAGTCATATTGGTTTTTATTTACGTGTAGTCCGTAAATAGGAATACTCATTTAAACAATAATGTCATGATTTTCTAATGTTTTCAGGTGTAAAAAACTCAGCACTTAGAATAGGGCTTTTTAAGATCTTATCCAGTAAACATTTAAGGGATTCCCAGTGGCTCAGTGGCATAGTATGTGCCTGTCAATTCAGCAGACACTGGGAACTCCGGTTCAGTTTTATGTTGGGAACATCCCCTGGAGGAGGAAGTGGCAATCCACTTCAGTTCTTGCCAGGAGAATCCCATGGACAGGGGAATCTGTTGGGCTACAGTCTGGGGGGTTGCAAAGAGTCAGACATGCCTGAGGGACTGAGCACGGATGCATGAAAACATTGAAAGAATCTATTTTGTTAGATGAATCGAATATTTAATGACTGTCCACTGTTCAAGATTCTGTGCTTGATTCTTTTGCTGGTATATTGACGTGATCTCATCCCTTAAGCAGCATTTTCAACTTTTCCCTAGTTCTTTTTTATTCTTTTTTAATTTTTAAAAAATTTTGGCCTCTTTTATTGTTTTTGAAATTTATTTATTTTCATCCATTTTTATTCATCTGCCTGTTGGACCTCCCATTGCAGTGGCCTCTCTCATTGCTGAGCATCAACTCTGCGCGCATGCGCTCAAGAGTACTGGCTCCTTGGTCACAGCGGTCCAGCACATGAGGTCTTCCTGGGCCAGGAATCAAACCAGTGCCCCCTTTTACTGCAAGGCGGACTCTTTACCCACTGAACCACCAGGGAAGCCCCGCATTTCCCTAGTTCTTTAATTTCGTCAGATGTTTTGTAAATTGGCCTAGTACCATGGTGAACCAGAATGCTGAATAACTGAAAACCAGCAGTCTTCACAGTTTATCACACTTCAGCAGCAGACTGTGGGAATTGATGTCTAGACTGCTTCATCAAGACAGCATTTATTTTTCTCTGGGGAAAGAACAAGTTTTTTACGTATTGACCAAATTTGATCACAACTTTAAACTTCAAGCTCCATTTAGCGATATAATAACATTGGGCGAGCTAGCAATAACTGTCAAAATGTCGTTTTTGTTTGTCGTCTTTGGTGAGTACTGTGGACATCAGTAATTATACTTTTTGCTAAATGTTTTTCAGCCATTATCATTGTTACAGTCATATTGGTTTTTATTTACGTGTAGTCCGTAAATAGGAATACTCATTTAAACAATAATGTCATGATTTTCTAATGTTTTCAGGTGTAAAAAACTCAGCACTTAGAATAGGGCTTTTAAGATCTTATCCAGTAAACATTTAAGGGATTCCCAGTGGCTCAGTGGCATAGTATGTGCCTGTCAATTCAGCAGACACTGGGAACTCCGGTTCAGTTTTATGTTGGGAACATCCCCTGGAGGAGGAAGTGGCAATCCACTTCAGTTCTTGCCAGGAGAATCCCATGGACAGGGGAATCTGTTGGGCTACAGTCTGGGGGGTTGCAAAGAGTCAGACATGCCTGAGGGACTGAGCACGGATGCATGAAAACATTGAAAGAATCTATTTTGTTAGATGAATCGAATATTTAATGACTGTCCACTGTTCAAGATTCTGTGCTTGATTCTTTTGCTGGTATATTGACGTGATCTCATCCCTTAAGCAGCATTTTCAACTTTTCCCTAGTTCTTTTTTATTCTTTTTTAATTTTTAAAAAATTTTGGCCTCTTTTATTGTTTTTGAAATTTATTTATTTTCATCCATTTTTATTCATCTGCCTGTTGGACCTCCCATTGCAGTGGCCTCTCTCATTGCTGAGCATCAACTCTGCGCGCATGCGCTCAAGAGTACTGGCTCCTTGGTCACAGCGGTCCAGCACATGAGGTCTTCCTGGGCCAGGAATCAAACCAGTGCCCCTTGTACTGCAAGGCGGACTCTTTACCCACTGAACCACCAGGGAAGCCCCGCATTTCCCTAGTTCTTTAATTTCGTCAGATGTTTTGTAAATTGGCCTAGTACCATGGTGAACCAGAATGCTGAATAACTGAAAACCAGCAGTCTTCACAGTTTATCACACTTCAGCAGCAGACTGTGGGAATTGATGTCTAGACTGCTTCATCAAGACAGCATTTATTTTTCTCTGGGGAAAGAACAAGTTTTTTACGTATTGACCAAATTTGATCACAACTTTAAACTTCAAGCTCCATTTAGCGATATAATAACATTGGGCGAGCTAGCAATAACTGTCAAAATGTCGTTTTTGTTTGTCGTCTTTGGTGAGTACTGTGGACATCAGTAAGTTAGAAGTCTTGGGGAAAGAGTAGTCCCCATATTTTTTTGGTCATAGTAGAAAGGACTTAAGTGAGAAATCTAGTGTCATCTGTTTGGGCTTCCTGATGGTTCTCTCTCCATCCCATCCAGCTTGTCAGGTGATGACAGAGTGACGGGTATGGCCTATTCCTCCTGAAGTCTTTGGTGCAGTTTGTTGCTGGGTGGGAGCTAAATCCTTACAGTAGAGCAGATGGGCCCAACTCATCAAGTGAGCAGGCAGGCTGATGTTGTTATAGGAGGTTATTAGAAGTTAAAGAGCACTGTAAGTTCCATGATTTATGAATGTAAATCCTACTTCTCTTGAGGTCATGCAGTACAGTGCTCACTTGTAATGTTCTTTCTGTAGACCCTGAACATTTTGAAATGCTTCAGAGACTGGTGTTGTTAATATTTTGCATATTTTTTGTAATGGTCAAATCAGATCATTTAGTTTTTAGAGGTTTATGGAAACTGTTCCATTTACATCTTTTTAAAGTGTCTTACTGATCTAACTTTTAGTTTTACACATTTAGTATACCGTAAAATGTAAATCACCAGGGGTGTTCTGGGTAAAAATAAAATGTTTATTAAACATTCAGGGGCTTCCCTGGTGGTCCAGTGAGTAAAGACACCGCCTTGCAGTGCAAGGGGCACCGGTTCGATCCCTGGCCTGGGAAGATCTCACGTGCCGCGGTGCGGCTGGACCAATGTGTCCAATTACCCAGCCAGAGCTCTGGGGCACGTGCACCCAGAGCTGGTGCTTTGCAGCGACAGAGGCCACTGTGATGGGAGTCCCACACAGGCCAAAGAACAAAAGATGGATGATGAAAGACCAATAGAAGTGACCAAAAAAAAAAAACCATTCAGGGGCTTCCCTCATGATCCGGTGGGTAAAGAGTCCACCTTGCAATGCAAGGGGCACTGGTTTGATCCCTGGCCTGGGAAGATCCCACATGCCACGGAGTGGCTGGGCAGGTATGTCCAGTTACCAGCCAGCTCTCTGGAGCACAAGTGCTCAGAGCTGGTGCTCTGCAGCGAGAGGCTGCTGCAATGGGAGGCCCACACAGGCCAAAGAATAAAGATGAATGAAAATAAATAAATAAAATAAAATAATGGTTTTTTTTGTTTGTTTGTTTTTTAATAAAACAAACCTTCAAGTGTATATGCTAGGGCTTCCCTGGTGGTCCAGTGGTAAGGACACAGCCTTGCAGTGCAAGGGGCGCTGGTTCAACCCCTGGCTTGGGAAGATCCCACCTGCTGTGGAACGGCTGGACAGATGTGTCCAATTACCGAGCCAGAGCTCTGGAGCTCATGTGCCCAGAGCCGGTGCTCTGCAACGAGAGAGGCCACTGCGATCGGAGGCCCACACAGGCCAAAGAACAAAGATGGATGAAAATAAATAAATGAAAGACCACTAAAAGTGGCCAAAAATAAAAAGAGTATATGCTAGGTAACGTGTTTGGTGTATTAAATTCTAGAAGAAAAATCATTAAATGTTCTGTTAAAGTCCTTTAACTTTTTCTATTAAGTGTTTTAAATGTAGTTTTTTCTTTTATACTTGGGCCATATTTTTAAAAAGGAAGATCTTCTGTCCTCCCACCATAAGGAAATGAGATGGTGGCACCATTCTGATTTAGCAGTTGAGACTGAAGCCTGTGATGTGATGGGTATTAAAAGACTCAGTATGGTAGAGGAGAGTTTCAGTTCTGGAAGAGGCTCACGAAGGACTGTGATGGTTGGAAAGGACAAGACTTGGCACTGTTGTTAAAATCTTGACTGCAAAAAGAGTGTATTCAGTATTGTTAAAAAAGGAAATGGCAACTCACTCCAGTAATCTTGCTTAGAAAATTCCATGGATGGAGAAACCTGGTGAGCTACAGTCCATAGGGTCTCAAATAAATAAATATGTATAAATGAGGCTTCCCTGATGGTTCAGTGCCGAGGAATCTGCCTGCAATGCAGGAGACCTGGATTCCATCCCTGGGTTGCGAAGATTTCCCTGGAGGAGGGCATGGCAGCTCACTCCAGTATTCTTGCCTGGAGAATTCCATGGACAGAGGAGCCTGGCAGGTTGCAGTCCATGAAGTCACGCAGAGTCAACTACGACTGAAGTGACTAAGAAGCAGCAGCAGCACTCAGTGTTGTGCTGCATCTTTCATCATCATTTTATAGTCACATTTGAGTAAATGTGCTAAAGTCCAATGGGGAATAAATCTACATTTCTTTAAAGAAATACATTTAGAAGAGATTTACAAATGAGGTTGAATTTAGTGGAAGGGTCGGTCATCGTGAATTACTTCTGATGCTCTGATACAAATATTGGTGAAGGGATATAAATCTACTGTAACATGGATATTTACCATATTTCCCTAAAATCTTTTATTACCTCATTCACATGTGGACTCAGGAGAAACTACAAACTTCCTTTTCCTACTGTAAGTTGCACTGGCATTACATGCTTTTGAATATTTTTTTATTAATATACTGAAATAATGATTTTGAACTGCATGATGGCATCAGATAAATTTAAATCATTGCTTTGTTCTGCTTGTTGAATTAACTGGGTGTTCTTGACCCATGTTAAGTAAATCTTAGAAAGGAAGTCAGATTATAATGTATGCAGCACACAGATAGAAGGTAATGGTGGTGAAAATGTTTTCTTAACCAAAATGCCCACACAGTGCAGATTCCTAGAAAGTGATGTGCCTTTGATGACAGTGACTTTCATGTTTGCATCTCAAGACTGAAGCCTGTGATGTGATGGGTATTAAAAGACTCAGTATGGTAGAGGAGAGTTTCAGTTCTGGAAGAGGCTCACGAAGGACTGTGATGGTTGGAAAGGACAAGACTTGGCACTGTTGTTAAAATCTTGACTGCAAAAAGAGTGTATTCAGTATTGTTAAAAAAGGAAATGGCAACTCACTCCAGTAATCTTGCTTAGAAAATTCCATGGATGGAGAAACCTGGTGAGCTACAGTCCATAGGGTCTCAAATAAATAAATATGTATAAATGAGGCTTCCCTGATGGTTCAGTGCCGAGGAATCTGCCTGCAATGCAGGAGACCTGGATTCCATCCCTGGGTTGCGAAGATTTCCCTGGAGGAGGGCATGGCAGCTCACTCCAGTATTCTTGCCTGGAGAATTCCATGGACAGAGGAGCCTGGCAGGTTGCAGTCCATGAAGTCACGCAGAGTCAACTACGACTGAAGTGACTAAGAAGCAGCAGCAGCACTCAGTGTTGTGCTGCATCTTTCATCATCATTTTATAGTCACATTTGAGTAAATGTGCTAAAGTCCAATGGGGAATAAATCTACATTTCTTTAAAGAAATACATTTAGAAGAGATTTACAAATGAGGTTGAATTTAGTGGAAGGGTCGGTCATCGTGAATTACTTCTGATGCTCTGATACAAATATTGGTGAAGGGATATAAATCTACTGTAACATGGATATTTACCATATTTCCCTAAAATCTTTTATTACCTCATTCACATGTGGACTCAGGAGAAACTACAAACTTCCTTTTCCTACTGTAAGTTGCACTGGCATTACATGCTTTTGAATATTTTTTTATTAATATACTGAAATAATGATTTTGAACTGCATGATGGCATCAGATAAATTTAAATCATTGCTTTGTTCTGCTTGTTGAATTAACTGGGTGTTCTTGACCCATGTTAAGTAAATCTTAGAAAGGAAGTCAGATTATAATGTATGCAGCACACAGATAGAAGGTAATGGTGGTGAAAATGTTTTCTTAACCAAAATGCCCACACAGTGCAGATTCCTAGAAAGTGATGTGCCTTTGATGACAGTGACTTTCATGTTTGCAATCTCAAGACTGAAGCTCCCTACATGTCTTCTGTGGCCAGGAGGGACATGATAGACACGTAGAGAGCTGCATCCATTTACCTGTGTCCCCTGCTCTAGACATGATATTCTTCCAGTTTTATCTGGAAGGTAAGTAATGGGTGATTTTTTTTGGGGGGGGGGTATATAGGTTTTTTCTTTTCAAAAAGCAGATTTTATAGTCGATAAAAGGAATTTTTTTTGGTCCAGAGACTTCTTTATATTTATTATCCTCAGGTTCTTCACTTTTTTGTTAAACATATAGTTATGAATAGATTAACTTAAAAAAATTTTTTTGAGAAAACTCTTATTTTAGATTGTAGTAGATTTGCTTGTGTTATAGAAACTTCTAGATTGGCAGACAAAAACAACATTCACTGGCAAAGTTAGGGTTTTTCGCACTTTTTTTTTTTCTTTTACCACTTTTATAGGTCTTTCATTTATTTATTTTCATCTATCTTTGTTCTTTGGCCTGTGTGGGCTTCCCATTACTGTGGCCTCTCCTGTAGCAGAGCACCGGCTCTGGGTGCACGTACTCCAGAGCGGCCGGCTCATAATTGGACACACCCGGTCCAGCCGCTCTGCGCATGTGGAATCTTCCTGTGCCAGGGGCCGAACTGGCACCCCTTGCAGTGCAAGGTGGACTCTACCCACTAGACCACCAGGGAAGCCCGTTTTTCGCACATTTTAAAAAAGGCTTTCAGTAAGCAATGCATATTAGAATCTTCATTTTCTTCTCATAGCTGATAACAGATGAGTAGCTAAGCTGAGCGCTATTGTTGAATAAAAAACAGACAAGAGGCCTTCCCTGGTGGTCCACTGGATGAGGACATCGCCTTGCAGTGCAAGGGATGCCGGTTCGATCCCTGGCCTGGGAAGATCCCACGTGCCATGGAGCGGCTGGACCGATGTGTCCAACTACTGAGCCAGAGCTCTGGAGCGCATGCGCCCAGAGCCGGTGCTCTGCAGCAAGAGAGACTACTGTGATGGGAGGCCCACACCGGCCAAAGAACATAGATGGATGATAACAAATGATAACAAAGACCAACAGAAGTGGCCAAAAACACCCAAACAAAAATAGGAGTAATTTACTTTAACCTTTTCTTGAAAAGTACACTCGTGGTTTTATTATTGCTGCGTATTTCCATGGAATCTTAGTTTTAACATAGTTCTGAATCTAGATATTCCCAGATACTTGAGCATGCCTCCAGTTGAAATGACTCTTGATAAACTCCTGCTTATTCTCGTAATTAGCTTGGTGAGACTGGTTTCTTCTGTGCCTTCTCAGTATGATTGGCAGTAATACCTTTTATCTGAATTCTTCACATTTTAGCATGGTTTTGACATTAAAAGCAAAATGAAAGAAATCTTATGCTAAAATTATCCAAAGCGGCCTTCTTTGTGAATAATGAGATGAACATTAATAAGCTATGTTTTAGGGTGGTTTTGTGATCCTGGGAAACCTCTACATTTTTATTCTACTATCAGTGTCAATCAGTGTCAGAACCTGGAATCAGAGACCACCAGAAACATACCTCTAGTTTAAGAAGTTGGATTTATTGTCACAGCAAAGAACATAGGCCATAGTGAGCTTGAGCTATTTCAGTAGAGGGTTTTATAGATTATATTATAGGATTTGGACTCTGGGTAATTGGGACAAGGGTTCACGGATGGATGGCCACTCTTTTAGCAGAAGTGAGACGTTTGATATTTTGTAGGTTATGCAGGACCTTATTTTTGTCTCACCTCATTATGATCTCAGAATGATCTAGTTTAGATTGTCCATCAGAATAAAATGGTTTATCTGTGAAGGTCAGATCAGTTTGTAATAACATTGAGGTTTAGCTGTGACCCATCAGATTAGTTCTCAGAAGTGACTGCTTCCTCCTCCCTCTCTCCCCACCCCCACCATAGCATGTAAGTCCAGCTGGCTTTGTACTAGGTTGGAAGCAGCTATGTGAGGTTAAGATTTAATTTAATAGCAGTGACATATTGGGTCTGTCATTTGAACAGGCTGCAGTGATATTGACACGAATATTTTTATAAAACAGAGCAATTGGGAAGCTTGCCAGTTTTCATCTGGCTATAAGTAGTTACAAGTTTTCCTCCACTATCCTTAAGAAGGACACAGCTTGCCAATGGGTACACAAAATAGATCGAGACAAAGCACGGGTGCTCACAGAGGCAGTGCAAAGCTACCGTGGTCTGACTCGGAGATGCCAAGTATAGCTTCTAAGGAAGGAGCTTGGTGGCACCACTCATGTTGCTCAGGGAGACCGCTACTTCTCTGTTGGCTTTGCTGCCAAACAAATGCTTTTTGGCTTTTTTTTGTAAAAGCAAAGATCCTCTGGATTTCCTTCTTAGTATTTTTTACAAATTGAAAGTTAGTTGCAGCCCTCTGTCACACAAGCCTATCAATGCCATTTTCCAAGAGCATTAGATTTTAATTAAGATCTGTACATCGTGTTTTTAGACATCCAGCTATTTCACACTTAATAGACAGCAATATATATGTGTGAATATAAGCGCTGGGAGACCAGAAGTTCACGTAATTTGCTTAATTGCAGTATGTACTTTATTGTGGTGGTCTAGAACCAAACTCACCACTTCTCAATGTAAGCCTGTTCTAATGTAGATTTTTCATAAAAGTGAACTTTGGAAAAGCAGGGGATACCTGTAGTGGGTAAAAACATGTTATTTTAAAGAAATTACTCATTTTATTTTACTTTATTTTATTAATCTCTCTGGGGATCCTAGGATCTGCTTCACTAAGTTTAGTGTCTAGGGATTAGTTTTTCGTACTTCAAGAGTTCTTTCTTTATATCTGGGAAGGTTCACTTGTTTATTTTGTATATTGTCTGTGTTGATGCATAGCCATATACATCAAAGGGATTTTATAGGTTGTTTTTTTTTTAAACTTACTGATACTATTTAAAACCTTACACTTAACGTTAAAAGAATTGTAAAATTTTTTATGATCTCTCAGGTTAACTTAAGGTAAAAATTAAAGGACCATGTTTTCACAACTCTCCTCTCTAGTTATATATATCAAACATCAGTGGAAATAAATTTATATTTATTCATTTATTTAAATAATTGCTGTGTACTGTGCCAAGCTAGATGCCAGGTCCTGGGTATGGAGGAGGGAGTCAAGCAGTCATTCCTGTCTTCATGAGCAATACAGGTGGTAGCTGGATATTTTTGTTTTAAAAGCATCTATTTTAATATCTCAATTTCATATATATTCTAAAGTAAAAGTCAAGTTGCTCAGTTGTATCTGCCTTGGGACCCCAGTGGAGGAGGCGTTGCTACACAAAATAGATCGAGACAAAGCACGGGTGCTCACAGAGGCAGTGCAAAGCTACCGTGGTCTGACTCGGAGATGCCAAGTATAGCTTCTAAGGAAGGAGCTTGGTGGCACCACTCATGTTGCTCAGGGAGACCGCTACTTCTCTGTTGGCTTTGCTGCCAAACAAATGCTTTTTGGCTTTTTTTTGTAAAAGCAAAGATCCTCTGGATTTCCTTCTTAGTATTTTTTACAAATTGAAAGTTAGTTGCAGCCCTCTGTCACACAAGCCTATCAATGCCATTTTCCAAGAGCATTAGATTTTAATTAAGATCTGTACATCGTGTTTTTAGACATCCAGCTATTTCACACTTAATAGACAGCAATATATATGTGTGAATATAAGCGCTGGGAGACCAGAAGTTCACGTAATTTGCTTAATTGCAGTATGTACTTTATTGTGGTGGTCTAGAACCAAACTCACCACTTCTCAATGTAAGCCTGTTCTAATGTAGATTTTTCATAAAAGTGAACTTTGGAAAAGCAGGGGATACCTGTAGTGGGTAAAAACATGTTATTTTAAAGAAATTACTCATTTTATTTTACTTTATTTTATTAATCTCTCTGGGGATCCTAGGATCTGCTTCACTAAGTTTAGTGTCTAGGGATTAGTTTTTCGTACTTCAAGAGTTCTTTCTTTATATCTGGGAAGGTTCACTTGTTTATTTTGTATATTGTCTGTGTTGATGCATAGCCATATACATCAAAGGGATTTTATAGGTTGTTTTTTTTTTAAACTTACTGATACTATTTAAAACCTTACACTTAACGTTAAAAGAATTGTAAAATTTTTTATGATCTCTCAGGTTAACTTAAGGTAAAAATTAAAGGACCATGTTTTCACAACTCTCCTCTCTAGTTATATATATCAAACATCAGTGGAAATAAATTTATATTTATTCATTTATTTAAATAATTGCTGTGTACTGTGCCAAGCTAGATGCCAGGTCCTGGGTATGGAGGAGGGAGTCAAGCAGTCATTCCTGTCTTCATGAGCAATACAGGTGGTAGCTGGATATTTTTGTTTTAAAAGCATCTATTTTAATATCTCAATTTCATATATATTCTAAAGTAAAAGTCAAGTTGCTCAGTTGTATCTGCCTTGGGACCCCAGTGGAGGAGCCATGGAATTCTCCAGGCAAGACTACTATGGTGGGTTGCCATGACTTCCTCCAGGGGATCTTCCCAACCCCGGGACTGAACCCAGGTCTCCTGCATTGCAGTTGAATTGTTTACCAGCTGAGCCACCTGGGCATGGCATCATCACAGTGAATAGAAAAATGTCCCTGTGATTAATGAGGTAGTTCTTGTAGTTTTTGTGATTTTAAAAGTGATAGCTTTCTAAAATCAGATACTTTAGAGCATCTGCTCATGCACGTCTGGGGATAATCTTTTTAAAATGTGAAGGTCTTCAGAACAAAATTTCCCTCCTAGGAAACTGCAGATAGGCTTCTTCTGTTGTATCTTCACCTTGAATAATAAACTAAGGTTATTTGCCTCAATGGTGAATCTTTTTATCATTTGGTAACAAGTCAGTTAGGTTTGTAATTAAGACTTGACATTATTAAAAGTATAGAGCACATTTGGGTAGTGTTACATGATAAGAGAATTGAAAATGTTTATCTCCATTAGACAGGCAAGAAACATTGTAGGTAAACTAGTCTCTTCATGTGACACTACTAGTGTTCTGCCATTGGTGTATAGAATTTTCCTGTAGATACAGGGAATATATCACATTCTGTCATTAATATCTTCATGATAGCTTTGAATGTTTATGAAAATCTCAAAAGCCTTTAAGAAAGGATTTAGATTGCAGGACTTTTGAGATCTTGATGCGTTAAAGGGATAGATTTTCTGTTTAAACGGTTAAAAGAATTGTAAAATTTTTATGATCTCTCAGGTTAACTTAAGGTAAAATTAAAGGACCATGTTTTCACAACTCTCCTCTCTAGTTATATATATCAAACATCAGTGGAAATAAATTTATATTTATTCATTTATTTAAATAATTGCTGTGTACTGTGCCAAGCTAGATGCCAGGTCCTGGGTATGGAGGAGGGAGTCAAGCAGTCATTCCTGTCTTCATGAGCAATACAGGTGGTAGCTGGATATTTTTGTTTTAAAAGCATCTATTTTAATATCTCAATTTCATATATATTCTAAAGTAAAAGTCAAGTTGCTCAGTTGTATCTGCCTTGGGACCCCAGTGGAGGAGCCATGGAATTCTCCAGGCAAGACTACTATGGTGGGTTGCCATGACTTCCTCCAGGGGATCTTCCCAACCCCGGGACTGAACCCAGGTCTCCTGCATTGCAGTTGAATTGTTTACCAGCTGAGCCACCTGGGCATGGCATCATCACAGTGAATAGAAAAATGTCCCTGTGATTAATGAGGTAGTTCTTGTAGTTTTTGTGATTTTAAAAGTGATAGCTTTCTAAAATCAGATACTTTAGAGCATCTGCTCATGCACGTCTGGGGATAATCTTTTTAAAATGTGAAGGTCTTCAGAACAAAATTTCCCTCCTAGGAAACTGCAGATAGGCTTCTTCTGTTGTATCTTCACCTTGAATAATAAACTAAGGTTATTTGCCTCAATGGTGAATCTTTTTATCATTTGGTAACAAGTCAGTTAGGTTTGTAATTAAGACTTGACATTATTAAAAGTATAGAGCACATTTGGGTAGTGTTACATGATAAGAGAATTGAAAATGTTTATCTCCATTAGACAGGCAAGAAACATTGTAGGTAAACTAGTCTCTTCATGTGACACTACTAGTGTTCTGCCATTGGTGTATAGAATTTTCCTGTAGATACAGGGAATATATCACATTCTGTCATTAATATCTTCATGATAGCTTTGAATGTTTATGAAAATCTCAAAAGCCTTTAAGAAAGGATTTAGATTGCAGGACTTTTGAGATCTTGATGCTTTTAGTTGAGCAGAAGTAGCATTAGAATATGGTTGATCTGGACCAAACTAAGGATGATAAATTTTCAGAATAAGACTTTTTCTTAAAGATCGTTCAGCAGCTAAAAATATGTTTAATTGTAGGTTTAAATGCTCTATAATGAACTATTATTTAGATTTTCTTTAATAAGTACAATAAATATTTTTACATGGGAAAGAGTAGTCCAGAGTTATCACAGATTTCAAGATTGATAAGGAACTTACTATGCTACCATTTTTAGTCTGTGTAAATTTCATTTAGATGCCAGTATACATCGTCAGTGTAATTTAGGCACAAAAGTTTGTGATATGTGCTCTTGATTTAAAGTATCCAGATACTTTAAATTTTAAATTTTGTAATTTAAAATTAAATTTACCTGGGCAGCATCCCATTTTCATGATTGCCACAAAATTGACTTTTCCTGTTATTTACTATAACTGATAGATTTGCATTTATGTTTTCTTTTTAACTATACACTTACCAGAAGGGTTGATAGTTTCAGTTTACTATGTCTTTTCATAGTCAGTGATGTTTGTGCAAGTCTTATTTGTGATGTCATTTTTTTATATAAAAAACAAGAGGGGTAAATTCTCTTAGTTGTGTATTGTTACTTTTAAAATACAGGAGAATATAGTGCAATTGCTATGTGCAGTGGTTAAGGGACAAGGAAGAAGAAATCATTAATGTTACTGAACCTCTTTTCTGTCTGCTCCAAAATTCTGGGTACAGTCAGTTTCTACTTGGACAGTCTGTGTTTTTCCTTTGGGGTCCTTTAACATTACTCATCTGAGAGCAGCAGGTCTGGCCTTGAATCCCAGCTCTGCTCCTGGGCATGTCAGTTTCTGTTTTTGTGTGCCTTTCCTCCTCTGTTAAGTGGGGCTAACCTACCTCACAGGGTTGTTGTGAGGATCCCAAAAGTACACAGAAGGCATCTCTCATGTTGCTGGCGTGAAGCAAGTATCTGTGGGTTAAATCATATATGTGGTAGGAAAGATGCGAAAAGCCTGGAGGGTGTAAAGTAACATTTAATTTGGTTTAGGAGGTAGGAATTGATTAGGAAGGATGTTATAAAGGGTTTAAGAGAAGATACTAGATCAAGAGTTGGGGTGGGTTATATAAGATTATCCTATTCAGTAGTGATTCTTAGGTTTAGAAGTGTCATGATAAAATTAATTGTATTGTAAGCCATATGTAAATAAATAACATTGTACTGAAATGGAACTATGACTTATTTTTTAAAGCTTGACTTACATGTAAGCCCTCATACTTTATTTCCACTGTCGTCTTAGAACCACAGTGGTTCTTTAAGGCGGCTGTTCACTCCCAGCATTCCCTGTGCACTGGCCCCACAGTTCTCTCCTTTTCCTTTTTTGGGTTGCTTGCTCCTTTGGGTTTTGAGTAGATAATGTATTTTGAGTCTTTTCCTGACAATCACTAGCTGATTTTTTGAGTTCCAGTTAGGTAAATTCATGTTTGGTGGATATATAAGATACTGAGATACTCCATAGATAACGCAGAGTATTCTTTCCAAGCCTACTGCTAATAAGTTTATAATATCTTGAAAAAATATAAAGGCTAAAAAAGTGATACATCCCTGTGCTGTTATTTGGGCATTTTAAGTAACATTTTACTTTAGATCTAAATCACTCTAGTTTTAGAGAGAGTTATATTACTAGCAGTATGGTCACATTATAACTCCTTACTGTTTTTCTTCAGTCTTGGATTTTCCCCTTTTACTTTTGTCTTTTCTACAAGTCAATAGTAAATGAAAAATCATTCTTCAAGCACAGTTAAGGCTGAGAAACCTTCATTCTGCCACATTACCTTGAGTTTGGTGTGATGCCTGAAGATGGGAATTAAAGACCAGAAACTGTGAGCTGCGTGGTCCCTCACCCTCCAGCATCACACTGGTCCCACAGAGCACAGACCGGCAGGGTTGCTGCCGATACCTGGCTAACCGGCATTCTCTCTGGAAGGCACCAATGGCATGACTTAGTGTGGTTGTTGTGAGGATCCCAAAAGTACACAGAAGGCATCTCTCATGTTGCTGGCGTGAAGCAAGTATCTGTGGGTTAAATCATATATGTGGTAGGAAAGATGCGAAAAGCCTGGAGGGTGTAAAGTAACATTTAATTTGGTTTAGGAGGTAGGAATTGATTAGGAAGGATGTTATAAAGGGTTTAAGAGAAGATACTAGATCAAGAGTTGGGGTGGGTTATATAA
The DNA here is from genome assembly GCA_022376925.1 of Tragulus kanchil. NCBI lineage: Eukaryota > Metazoa > Chordata > Mammalia > Artiodactyla > Tragulidae > Tragulus > Tragulus kanchil. The sequence continues at coordinate 24,784,668 of JAIOJX010000026.1, forward strand.
GATTATCCTATTCAGTAGTGATTCTTAGGTTTAGAAGTGTCATGATAAAATTAATTGTATTGTAAGCCATATGTAAATAAATAACATTGTACTGAAATGGAACTATGACTTATTTTTTAAAGCTTGACTTACATGTAAGCCCTCATACTTTATTTCCACTGTCGTCTTAGAACCACAGTGGTTCTTTAAGGCGGCTGTTCACTCCCAGCATTCCCTGTGCACTGGCCCCACAGTTCTCTCCTTTTCCTTTTTTGGGTTGCTTGCTCCTTTGGGTTTTGAGTAGATAATGTATTTTGAGTCTTTTCCTGACAATCACTAGCTGATTTTTTGAGTTCCAGTTAGGTAAATTCATGTTTGGTGGATATATAAGATACTGAGATACTCCATAGATAACGCAGAGTATTCTTTCCAAGCCTACTGCTAATAAGTTTATAATATCTTGAAAAAATATAAAGGCTAAAAAAGTGATACATCCCTGTGCTGTTATTTGGGCATTTTAAGTAACATTTTACTTTAGATCTAAATCACTCTAGTTTTAGAGAGAGTTATATTACTAGCAGTATGGTCACATTATAACTCCTTACTGTTTTTCTTCAGTCTTGGATTTTCCCCTTTTACTTTTGTCTTTTCTACAAGTCAATAGTAAATGAAAAATCATTCTTCAAGCACAGTTAAGGCTGAGAAACCTTCATTCTGCCACATTACCTTGAGTTTGGTGTGATGCCTGAAGATGGGAATTAAAGACCAGAAACTGTGAGCTGCGTGGTCCCTCACCCTCCAGCATCACACTGGTCCCACAGAGCACAGACAGGCAGTGTTGCTGCAGATACCTGGCTAACCGGCATTCTCTCTGGAAGGCACCAATGGCATGACTTAGTGTGGTTGACTAGCAAAGAAATACACAATGTGGTTATGAGTATACACAAATGTGTTCAGAGTACCACCAGGAAACCGGAGTCCACTATCAGTATTTATCTTTTAAGAAGTGTTCTCACTGGTTAAAATGGGTCCACGGTGACTTTTCCACATCTTGTTCTGTCACCAGAAAGATGACAGATGATGAATACACATGCAGGCTGACTTCACAACACTTACTGAACCTACGTGTGGATATCACTTGCAACCTTGGCTTTATTAGCAGCACCATTCCCAAACCAAGTAGGCTGAAGATCACATGTAACATTAAGATGCATTTTTTTCATCAGTCATGCATGGCGACAAGCATATTCTGTGTATCCCACGGAGGTGAGATTTGGAGAGATTGTAACATCTGGATTCGCGTGTTGCCACCATGTGCCATATGGAAGGCTAAGATCAATGATACATCATTGTTGGGGGAATGGAGGGGTGGAAAGGTAAGGAAAGAATGGGGTGGGATTAATTTTGAAGCTGTTTTCTTTAGAATTATCTGCCTTTTACAAAGGTGAAAAGCATCCATAAAAAGTTCGAACACTCAGAAGTAAAAAGTCAATGTCTTCTCCCCATTTCCAACCTCATACTGGGAGGTAACCACTATTTCGTTTAGTTTGGTATGAATGTTTCCACAACTCTTACGCATAAAATTTCCCAATCCCTGTGCTGTAGGCTTTAAGAAAATTTTCTTTAGATCTAAATCACTCTAGTTTTAGAGAGAGTCATATTACTAGCAGTATGGTCACATTATAACTCCTTACTGTTTTTCTTCAGTCTTGGATTTTCCCCTTTTACTTTTGTCTTTTCTACAAGTCAATAGTAAATGAAAAATCATTCTTCAAGCACAGTTAAGGCTGAGAAACCTTCATTCTGCCACATTACCTTGAGTTTGGTGTGATGCCTGAAGATGGGAATTAAAGACCAGAAACTGTGAGCTGCGTGGTCCCTCACCCTCCAGCATCACACTGGTCCCACAGAGCACAGACAGGCAGTGTTGCTGCAGATACCTGGCTAACCGGCATTCTCTCTGGAAGGCACCAATGGCATGACTTAGTGTGGTTGACTAGCAAAGAAATACACAATGTGGTTATGAGTATACACAAATGTGTTCAGAGTACCACCAGGAAACCGGAGTCCACTATCAGTATTTATCTTTTAAGAAGTGTTCTCACTGGTTAAAATGGGTCCACGGTGACTTTTCCACATCTTGTTCTGTCACCAGAAAGATGACAGATGATGAATACACATGCAGGCTGACTTCACAACACTTACTGAACCTACGTGTGGATATCACTTGCAACCTTGGCTTTATTAGCAGCACCATTCCCAAACCAAGTAGGCTGAAGATCACATGTAACATTAAGATGCATTTTTTTCATCAGTCATGCATGGCGACAAGCATATTCTGTGTATCCCACGGAGGTGAGATTTGGAGAGATTGTAACATCTGGATTCGCGTGTTGCCACCATGTGCCATATGGAAGGCTAAGATCAATGATACATCATTGTTGGGGGAATGGAGGGGTGGAAAGGTAAGGAAAGAATGGGGTGGGATTAATTTTGAAGCTGTTTTCTTTAGAATTATCTGCCTTTTACAAAGGTGAAAAGCATCCATAAAAAGTTCGAACACTCAGAAGTAAAAAGTCAATGTCTTCTCCCCATTTCCAACCTCATACTGGGAGGTAACCACTATTTCGTTTAGTTTGGTATGAATGTTTCCACAACTCTTACGCATATATAAAAAGACATTAAAGAAAACCTACTGCAATAGGATTATACCACGTGTATTCTTTGACTATTTGCTTTCTCACAATACAGTTTATCAGGATCATCTTTTCATGTCATTGCTCTTACAGTCTTTTCAGGTAGCTGCTCTGTAACATTTCATTGTGTATATCTATCATAGCTCATTTCACCATTATCATTGATAGACATTTAGGGATTGCAAGAAGTTTTCACAGAGTTTTGCATGAAGCTTCCTTGTACCTTTATATTTGTTGCCACTTACATAGACTTCAGGATACAGTCCTAACAGTAAACAGAATGGATCAGAGTGTAACCATTCAAACTTCTGAAAGGTACTTCTGAGTCATCTTCACCATCCTGGAGTCGTTTGTGATTAAGAATGTTCTCATGGTCTAGCCAAAAATTAGTGTTTCCATAGGCTTAACATTTCAGACAACAACTACCATTTAAAAATGTAAGCTAATTTTGTTTAATTTTGTTTGGGGAGTTCTTTCTGGCTGTGCCTCGAGACAAACAGTTTCTCAAGTTAGTTTCCTGACCAGGGATAGAGTCCACGCCTTGTGTAGTGGAAGCTCGGAGTCTTAATTACTGGACCACCAGGGAAGTCTCTAAGCTTATTTTAGAAATTTATAAATAAAATAAACATGGTAAAAAGCTTTTCTCCAGCACTGTAGAGGGATTGAATTTGAATAATTCTTTTAAACTAATTATTTTATTTATTCCTATGGTTATCATCGGAATTTAAATATGTTTCTTGGTGTATCTGCCTGACACAGTCTCTTTAGTTCTTATCATGAAAGGTGAAGAAGTGCTGACATCACCAGCCATGCCCTTGTTATGAATTGTGGTGGTTTTGATAGTTTCCCATATAACTTTATACATTCTTAGTTCTTGAATTTTGGAGGCCACCCCACCTTTAAATAACATTTCTTGGCTCAGCATTATGTTTCCTTAGGAAATCAATGTCCTCAATGCCTTTCTACGTTTTTTCTTCTCTTTTGTCTGTCTTTATTTAAAAATAAACACTGCCAAGGATTTTTAGCCACTTAAAATTCTAAAAAAAGGGAAAAAATAATGAGACCAATAAGTAGAATTGTGACTATGAATGATCCTGCTGATCTCAGAAACAAGTAGTGTTACCAGGTTTATAATAAAACAGTGCAGCAGTCAACTACTTGAATGTCAATATCAAGTGAGAGCATGTTTCCTTAACCATTTTCTCAAACTGTTGAAAGAAATGCCATAATTTAGTTTTTCTTAAAATTTCTGATTACTTTCTCTCCTTAATGACACTAAAAGCCTTTATCATAGGAAGTTTTTTTTAATCTTGCAATTATAATAAATATTTTGTTTTTTTGAAGATGTTTTTAACCTGGTTCTCTGACTTTCTGCTCTAATTTGGATTGATTGTATTCTGTGCCTGTGACTGCAGACACACTGGGATTTCTTCGCCTTTCCTTGTTAAGTCCACTCTCCCCTCTCATCCACTCGCCAGCCCCAATTTAGTTAAAAATATACTCTCCCCTCACCCCCAAAAACAGTGCTTAAGAGGTAAATGACAAAATTGTTATGTCTGAAGAAGAAAAGAAAAGAAAGAAAAAAAATGAAAATAATTTTTTTTATGTCTGGAAATGTCTATAATTGCCATCATACTTGATTCATAGTTTGGTTTTCTAGTGGTGGGTTTGAAATCTGTTTTGCGCAGAATTTTAAAGGCCTCCACTACCTTGTCTCAGTTCTGCTGATGAGAAGTCATGTGCTATTTCAGTTCTCATTATTTTGTTGTGTGACCTGGTTTTTCCTTCTGAATATTTATTTTTAGATGATATCTTTTTATCTGTAAGTTTTTTTTTAATTTAAGCTTCATTGACTCATTTTGATTTGCAATCTCAGATCTTTATTCCATTCATATATTTTTTCTTCATTCTTTGGCTATAATTGCCCACTATCTCTGCTGTCTTATGGATCTCGATATGTCAGTGTTGGACCTCTTGGAGCTATCTGCATTGTATTATCTTTTCTTTCATATATTCTGTTTCTATTCTTTGCTCTAAGTATTGGGAGATTTCTTCTATTTTTATCTTCCAGAATACAATCTTCATTCATGCCTAATCTGATACTCAGCCCTTCTGGTGAAATTTTTATTTTTGTCCAGTGCTTGTTTAGTTTCTAAGACCTCTCATTGGTTCTCTAGTCTTTCCATTTTTTACAGTGGTCTCTGTTGTTTGTTTGAAATGCATGTGTGTATATATGTGTTTAGTTTGATTGGGTCTGTTCTTCCTGTCTGTTTTCCTTAGAATCACTTGAATGTCAATATCAAGTGAGAGCATGTTTCCTTAACCATTTTCTCAAACTGTTGAAAGAAATGCCATAATTTAGTTTTTCTTAAAATTTCTGATTACTTTCTCCTTAATGACACTAAAAGCCTTTATCATAGGAAGTTTTTAATCTTGCAATTATAATAAATATTTTGTTTTTTTGAAGATGTTTTTAACCTGGTTCTCTGACTTTCTGCTCTAATTTGGATTGATTGTATTCTGTGCCTGTGACTGCAGACACACTGGGATTTCTTCGCCTTTCCTTGTTAAGTCCACTCTCCCCTCTCATCCACTCGCCAGCCCCAATTTAGTTAAAAATATACTCTCCCCTCACCCCCAAAAACAGTGCTTAAGAGGTAAATGACAAAATTGTTATGTCTGAAGAAGAAAAGAAAAGAAAGAAAAAAAATGAAAATAATTTTTTTTATGTCTGGAAATGTCTATAATTGCCATCATACTTGATTCATAGTTTGGTTTTCTAGTGGTGGGTTTGAAATCTGTTTTGCGCAGAATTTTAAAGGCCTCCACTACCTTGTCTCAGTTCTGCTGATGAGAAGTCATGTGCTATTTTAGTTCTCATTATTTTGTTGTGTGACCTGGTTTTTCCTTCTGAATATTTATTTTTAGATGATATCTTTTTATCTGTAAGTTTTTTTTTAATTTAAGCTTCATTGACTCATTTTGATTTGCAATCTCAGATCTTTATTCCATTCATATATTTTTTCTTCATTCTTTGGCTATAATTGCCCACTATCTCTGCTGTCTTATGGATCTCGATATGTCAGTGTTGGACCTCTTGGAGCTATCTGCATTGTATTATCTTTTCTTTCATATATTCTGTTTCTATTCTTTGCTCTAAGTATTGGGAGATTTCTTCTATTTTTATCTTCCAGAATACAATCTTCATTCATGCCTAATCTGATACTCAGCCCTTCTGGTGAAATTTTTATTTTTGTCCAGTGCTTGTTTAGTTTCTAAGACCTCTCATTGGTTCTCTAGTCTTTCCATTTTTTACAGTGGTCTCTGTTGTTTGTTTGAAATGCATGTGTGTATATATGTGTTTAGTTTGATTGGGTCTGTTCTTCCTGTCTGTTTTCCTTAGAATCACTTAATTTGTTTCTTTCTCCTGGTCCTTTTGTTTCTTCCTATTTGGGTTTTCTCAAATGTCCAGTGATCCTTGGTTGGCTAAATATTTGAAAGAAAATTTATGTTGGTTAGTTTAAGTAGCTGTCTTTTATTTCTTTTGTCATTGAGGAAATTGACTTGCCCAGAAAACTCCTGTGCTCCATAGTAGACCTCACCATATACTCTACCTGTGTGTGTGTGTCTGTGTGTCTCTGTGTGTGTGTGTGTGTGTGTGTGTGGTGAGCTGAATTGCAAAGGACAATCTTACAGTAAACAGGGAACTACCACAGATTTCTAGTGTGTTGTATTCTGAGATGGAGTGCTCACTTTACTTCAGTCTTGGGTGGATGGACCTTCCCCCCTCCCCTCCCCTTTGGCACTCTCATCTTCCCTCCCCTTTCTTTTCCCTCTCTCCAGGGTCATAGTGGGGCACTGGCCCAAGCTTTGTGCTTTCCTCTCCAGCCTTAAGTCCTCTCTGGGATTTCTTTCCAGAGTGCCCTTTGCTTTGTTTAGAAAGGCATTGTCTGGCTTTAGCTGAGTGCAGCTGTTCTGTGTAAGTGGGAAAGCAGGAGGAGAAGCATGGACACATTATTCTATGGAGAGTTCTGTAATTACCTTCAGGACAGCATCACAGTCTTTGTCACTGAGCTGTCCTGGAACCTAGAGTCTTGTTTTTTTTTTTTTTTTTAACACCCCAACAGCTCTTTGTGTATCATGGGTTTTATTTTCTGCTCTGGTTTCTGCTCTGAGCCCATCTATTTTTGGAGAATGTCCACCTTTAGGTTGAAGTATTTTGAAATTTGTATAAAATTTGTGGTCAGTGACAGTCTTGGAATAAGTACATCCACTGTAAAATTTTTTACAGTAATTTAGCAAAAGTCTTGCATACCTAATTTGACTTAGTAGTAAAATGGTTTATTGCAAATCTTAATTCCTTCTGTACATTGCTGACTTTGAGACAATTCCCCTACTTAGTTCCCTACTGGTATTCCTTTTACATCTGTCATTTCTCCATTTCTTAAGAAATGTTGCACATTTAAGTTTTAAATTATGTATTTGTAGTTTAAGGCAATCATGGCATTTGGGGGAATTTAGAGGTAAGTGATCAATTAAAATAGTGAAAAATACACTTGAGTTAAACCTAGTGTTTTTCCTGTAGGCTTCCTTTTTTCCTGGAAATGAGTCAATCGTCTTTAAAACTAAAAAAGGTAGAAAGAATTTTCAAGCATTTACTTAATAGATATATAAGAATAAATAATGATATTATCTCAGTATCGAAGACTGCATTTTAGTCTAATGGAATCAGTCGTATTATCTGTCATCAAAAGTATTATCTTTCTTATTAATTAAAATAGTCAATATAATAAAGGCAATGATGACCTTGATTTTGTGGGTTTTCCAGTTCTCAGAGAAATGGCATTAGATCAAATCTAATACTCAGGTTGGGTATTGATAATTAGAGCTTGGTGTTCACTCTTGGGTTACTTGAAGACTGAAATTTAGCAAAATTGTAAGAAGTCTTACCTTTGAGAAGTACTTTCAAATGGAGCCCTTTTCAGCTTTGCCATGCTCTGTCCATGATAGTGACAGCCCTTGCTGAACAGCTAACTCTACATGGAAATCTCAAGTGGGAAAGGGAGAGGGAGAAGCATTGGAGCTGAGTGCAGCTGTTCTGTGTAAGTGGGAAAGCAGGAGGAGAAGCATGGACACATTATTCTATGGAGAGTTCTGTAATTACCTTCAGGACAGCATCACAGTCTTTGTCACTGAGCTGTCCTGGAACCTAGAGTCTTGTTTTTTTTTTTTTTTTTAACACCCCAACAGCTCTTTGTGTATCATGGGTTTTATTTTCTGCTCTGGTTTCTGCTCTGAGCCCATCTATTTTTGGAGAATGTCCACCTTTAGGTTGAAGTATTTTGAAATTTGTATAAAATTTGTGGTCAGTGACAGTCTTGGAATAAGTACATCCACTGTAAAATTTTTTACAGTAATTTAGCAAAAGTCTTGCATACCTAATTTGACTTAGTAGTAAAATGGTTTATTGCAAATCTTAATTCCTTCTGTACATTGCTGACTTTGAGACAATTCCCTACTTAGTTCCCTACTGGTATTCCTTTTACATCTGTCATTTCTCCATTTCTTAAGAAATGTTGCACATTTAAGTTTTAAATTATGTATTTGTAGTTTAAGGCAATCATGGCATTTGGGGGAATTTAGAGGTAAGTGATCAATTAAAATAGTGAAAAATACACTTGAGTTAAACCTAGTGTTTTTCCTGTAGGCTTCCTTTTTTCCTGGAAATGAGTCAATCGTCTTTAAAACTAAAAAAGGTAGAAAGAATTTTCAAGCATTTACTTAATAGATATATAAGAATAAATAATGATATTATCTCAGTATCGAAGACTGCATTTTAGTCTAATGGAATCAGTCGTATTATCTGTCATCAAAAGTATTATCTTTCTTATTAATTAAAATAGTCAATATAATAAAGGCAATGATGACCTTGATTTTGTGGGTTTTCCAGTTCTCAGAGAAATGGCATTAGATCAAATCTAATACTCAGGTTGGGTATTGATAATTAGAGCTTGGTGTTCACTCTTGGGTTACTTGAAGACTGAAATTTAGCAAAATTGTAAGAAGTCTTACCTTTGAGAAGTACTTTCAAATGGAGCCCTTTTCAGCTTTGCCATGCTCTGTCCATGATAGTGACAGCCCTTGCTGAACAGCTAACTCTACATGGAAATCTCTGTCCTCTCCCCCTGGCGAGCTTTTTCAGGCAGAGATTGCATCAAAATAAGAGCTGTTGTGCTAGGCATGATGCTAAGTGCTTCATACATTTCATTTCATTCCTGTAACAGCCCCCAATAATTGAATCTTCTATTTTACATATGAAAATATTAAGGCCTAGTGAGGGCTAACTTCTAGAAGGCCATAACTGGTAAATGACATCTGAGGTTTAAAGAGATCATTTGCTCCAAATCTTTTTACTATTAACTATTGTATGGTACATGTGCACTAAACGTAGTACCTACGTGAATTAAATTATGTTTAATATATCCTTTCCTTGATTCCAAATAAAACTGTTCTGACACTGTATCTGTGGGCCTATTGGACAAATACATTTTATCTCTTGATTATTTCTTCCGGAGGGAAGTAAATATAGTAGATTGTACATGAAGATGTGAATTTGTATGATTCATTCTTGACACTGCTCAGAGAGGAAGGCAAAAATAAAACACTGATCTGTTGTTTTCCCTAAGGGCACAATGTTTTGTTTTGTTTTGTTTTGTTTTGTTTTAACTCTGGACTTTTCATCCATTCTCTCAACAAAATACTGGACTTTTCATTCATTCTCTCAACAAAGTACAAAAAGATGGAGAATTTTAAACACCTCCACACAGAAATAACAGTATTCTTTATGTTACATTTAATTTGAGCTGGTTTTGATTTTCACATTTCCTAATAAGCATTACTTGGTTTCCACATTTCTGGAATGATTAATTTTTTTCATTCTTCCTGAGATCTATGAGTAAAATTTTGAGAATTTATTATGTCTTCATTTCATTTATCATGAGGCTTTGGCTGGATACAGAATTCCAGGTTCCACACTTCCCTACCTGTGTACTTGACCACTACCAAGATTTTGTTTCTGTGTGTTTTGGGTGCCAATAATTTTTTTTTTTTTGGCTACTTCTGTTGGTCTTTCATTTATCTATTTTCATCCATCTTTGTTCTTTGGCCGGTGTGGGCCTCCCATCGCAGTGGCCTCTTGTCGCAGAGCACTGGCTCTGGGCACATGCGCTCCAGAGCTCTGGCTCGGTAGTTGGACACATGGGTCCAGCTGCTCCGCGGCATGTGGGATCTTCCCAGGCCCGGGAATAAACCGGCACCCCGTGCACTGCAAGGTGGTGTCCTTACCCACTGGACCATCAGGGAAGCCCAAGGGTGCCAATGTTTTGATGAGAAGTTTTATGGTGGTTGTGGAACGGCCCTCCCTTGGGATTTATCTGATACATTTCTCATGATTGGTTTTGGTGTGGTGGTCTAGGGAAGGACGATCACAGAGGTAAAGTGCCACTTTTATCACATCTGAACAGAGGTGTATACTGTTCAACTTGATGTTGACTTTGATCACCATGTTGAAGCAGTGTTTTGTCAGTTTTCCAGTGTAAGGCTTCTCCTTTCCCTCTTCTCCCTACAGTTCTCTTTGAAAGGAAGTTGTGAAGCACAGCCCATACCTGAAGGGTTGGGAATTATGCTCCACATCCTTTAGGATGAACCTAAGTTATTTGGAGTTTTCATCTGTGAGAGACCCAGCTCTCCTCCTCTTTTTTATTTATATCACTATGGACTAAGGGATATTTATTTTATTGGAATATGTTTTCATTATGATGGAGACTGGGTAATATGACCAGCTCCTAGTTGAGGTTTTCTCCATTATCTTATTTCTGCTTTGAAACAGAAATGAAAATAATTATCAAGATCCAGTTGAAAAAAAAAAAAAAAAGATCCAGTTGGAGTGTAATGCTGTATCTGCATATTCTTTTCTAGAAAAAAATTCTTATAGTTAGAATTACACACCCTAGTGTTTAGCGGTTCACATACCTTTTTGTTCTGATACAGGTAAATTTAACTTTGCCATTGTTACCTTCCTTCCTTCCAAGGCGTGAGTAGTAGTAGATGGACAGAATTATATAGGGAACCACATTTACCAGAAGTATGCAGGTATTCCCAAAAAGATTCTGGCTAAAGTCAGTGATCTGAAGTACAGTTGATGCAGTGCATGACTAAGATTGCCATGGGGTTAGTTAATTGTGCTTTTCCAGGACTATGTGTTGTTTTTATGTATCTAAACTTTCAACTTAAATTGACCGTCACTTTAATATGGTGAGCTAGGTAAACTCATAGTTTTACCTTGTTTTCAGAAGGAGAGCTTACCCTAGAGAAGTACCTGAAAGTATCATTGTAAATGGTTTTTTCTTTCCTTCTATATTAGGAGCTTCAATTAGGAGTTCTTGTCATTCTTGGCCAAGGTATCTGCTATTGCTAGTAACTTTTATTACTAGTGTCCATCGGTACTGCTCTTTCTGGTAGCCCTGCTGATTCTTTTTTTTGTGGGGGGAGGTTTTACATTTTATTTCTAATTTTTCAAGCAATGACTATATGCTTTTTTTTTCTTGACTCTGTAGAAGAATATTGTACCATCTGTATATTACTATTGAATTACGTATGTGTGTAGAAATGTTTACTAGAGAACCTTTGACTATCTAATCACACACACATACCAATGTACCCTTTCTTAGAAAGGACTTTGCTCCTGGGTTTTGGTATTGTGTGGACACCAGTTCTCTTTGAAAGGAAGTTGTGAAGCACAGCCCATACCTGAAGGGTTGGGAATTATGCTCCACATCCTTTAGGATGAACCTAAGTTATTTGGAGTTTTCATCTGTGAGAGACCCAGCTCTCCTCCTCTTTTTTATTTATATCACTATGGACTAAGGGATATTTATTTTATTGGAATATGTTTTCATTATGATGGAGACTGGGTAATATGACCAGCTCCTAGTTGAGGTTTTCTCCATTATCTTATTTCTGCTTTGAAACAGAAATGAAAATAATTATCAAGATCCAGTTGAAAAAAAAAAAAAAAAGATCCAGTTGGAGTGTAATGCTGTATCTGCATATTCTTTTCTAGAAAAAAATTCTTATAGTTAGAATTACACACCCTAGTGTTTAGCGGTTCACATACCTTTTTGTTCTGATACAGGTAAATTTAACTTTGCCATTGTTACCTTCCTTCCTTCCAAGGCGTGAGTAGTAGTAGATGGACAGAATTATATAGGGAACCACATTTACCAGAAGTATGCAGGTATTCCCAAAAAGATTCTGGCTAAAGTCAGTGATCTGAAGTACAGTTGATGCAGTGCATGACTAAGATTGCCATGGGGTTAGTTAATTGTGCTTTTCCAGGACTATGTGTTGTTTTTATGTATCTAAACTTTCAACTTAAATTGACCGTCACTTTAATATGGTGAGCTAGGTAAACTCATAGTTTTACCTTGTTTTCAGAAGGAGAGCTTACCCTAGAGAAGTACCTGAAAGTATCATTGTAAATGGTTTTTTCTTTCCTTCTATATTAGGAGCTTCAATTAGGAGTTCTTGTCATTCTTGGCCAAGGTATCTGCTATTGCTAGTAACTTTTATTACTAGTGTCCATCGGTACTGCTCTTTCTGGTAGCCCTGCTGATTCTTTTTTTTGTGGGGGGAGGTTTTACATTTTATTTCTAATTTTTCAAGCAATGACTATATGCTTTTTTTTTCTTGACTCTGTAGAAGAATATTGTACCATCTGTATATTACTATTGAATTACGTATGTGTGTAGAAATGTTTACTAGAGAACCTTTGACTATCTAATCACACACACATACCAATGTACCCTTTCTTAGAAAGGACTTTGCTCCTGGGTTTTGGTATTGTGTGGGACACCAGTTTTCTCCCATCCCAGACAAATGGCCAAAGTGCTTTATAATATTGATTGTTAACACCCAGTCGTTTGGTGAGTACATCAAGCAATGAGGCTGAAAGAATATTTTGTTTGTTGCTTTCCTTCCCTTTAATCTTCTTTGATAAATATTCTCCAACATAGCCCTTGTGTTTTTGTGTTTTGAATATTTTAAATTTCTAATTCAGGACTCAAATTATATGCTTAGCAATATATTCATTTTTTTAAAAATATTTTTGCCAGAAGTAGATACATGGCATTAATTTTGTGTATTTTGATTTCAGTTTTTAACTTACTTGACAGTTTCTTTTAGGTCAGCTTTGCCAGTACCATGTAACCCATGGCACAAAATATAGAAACCATTTTACTTGCATATGCAGATTAAATATGTAAGTAGAAGGTTGGCAAATTTATGCTGTATCTACCTCCTATTCCATTTGAGTTTTTCTGTTTGTATACTGGATGCTCTTGTGACACTGTATGTTTCACAGTTTTTTACAACCTGATAAACACTTTTGAGTTACCACTCAGCTCTGTTAAACCCTTACTTTTTGGCATATGTATTTCTGAATTTAAAAAGAAGTACACTTTACAGGTTTGGTTAAAGCGCCCTTTCTTGCTCCTCTCCTGCTCCAGAGATGTCTGCTGACCTGAATATACATTCATCATTTAAGCTAGCATTTCAGAATTTCACAGATTGGTCTTTTGAGGGACTTGAAAGTATTCTGAGGAAAAAAGACTCATGATCAAATTCTCACCTACAGATTTGAAATGTATTATTGAAAGCCCTGTAGGCTCTCAGATGTGGAAAGAAACATGTCAGTTTTTTTTTTTTTTTAAGATTTATTTATTTTGGGCGGGGGTCGGGTTGGGGAGGGAGGGGAGCGGGCGGGCCACTTCCATTGGTCTTTCATTTCTCTATTTTCATCCGTCTTTGTTCTTTGGCTCCTGCGGGCCTCCCATCGTGGTGGCGTCTGTTGTCCCAGAGTGCCAGCTCTGGGCACATGCGCTCCAGAGCTCCGGCTCAATGATTGAACACATCAGTCCAGCCGCTCCTTGGCACGTGGGATCTTCCCAGGCCAGGGGTTGAACCGGCGCCCCTTGCACTGCAAGGCGGTGTCCTTATCCACTGGACCACCAGGGGAAGCCCCATGTCAGTTTTTAAAATTCAGCGTTGTCCAGATATTTGACCAAAGAAACCCCTCACCTATGATCTGTGCACTGCTGTTCTTAGAAAATGCTCTGTGTAGACACTGCCTAGAGATGTACTCTTTCCAAGACTTACTTTCCATTTAACTTCATAGTTTCTTACTAACATAACTTTTTAGATTTAAATGACAAGGATAGTAATTACTTCCACTTGATGTTCAGTGTTGGATCAAGTTTACAATCATTCTGCAAAAGAGGAAGATAAAAGTGTTAATAAATTGCATATTGACTGACCAGCATACAAGTGACTTAATACTCCTTAGTTTTTCAAATTCTTAAGTCTGCTGATCTGCTGAAGTGTCTGCCTATGGACCATGGCTACACATACCCTTTGCAGTTAAACTGATCTGTTACATTGTATGGTCTTGTGGGTGAAAGTAGCTTGAGTTTGTTGTTAATGTTTCTTGAATAGCAGTTTTGAACTGTTAATGTTGTACAAGGTGGTACCTGAATTTTGTTTGCCTTTTTTTCCTTCCTGTATTAGAAAATCTTGGTGCATTTTGTATGCTATGTATAAAAGACATTTTTCTTAAGAGTTGTTCATATAATGGTCTGATCCAGGAAAAATAAAATGGGAAAATGGACACTATTTCTGACCTTCAAATAAAATTCTGTATTTTGATTTTCAGACTGCTCACTGAGCCTTGGGACATACACATTGTCTTAAGGTAGAGCTACTTACCCGTGTGAGATGGTGGGTCCCTTAGGATCTTGTGGAGATGAGATGAGGTTCCTTAAAAATGCACAGGGGCACAAAGTTTACACACTGTCTCACAGAGGCCACAGAACCTCCTGTATGGAAAGAGTCCAGAAACAGCCCTCGTTCCTCTGTTGGCTCCTAGCCTTCACTGCAATACACGTTACGATTCTGGAATAGGAAATTATTAATAACCAGGAACGCTCCACTTTGCTAAGGATTCTATCCTGTTATTCCTAGAATTTTAGGATTTATCAGGGAGTCTCTGCATTATATTTCTAGTATGTTCTTTCAAAACAATAACATTAAGCATTTTGTCATCAGGAAAAATCTTTTTTGGTTTTTTTCTGGATTCTGCACTTTATCTCAAGATGGTTAAGTAACGTTGATTTTAGAAGGTTTTTTGGTTTTATTTTGTGGAGAAATATCCCTAAAAAACCTGCATTTGTTGTTGCTGGCTTAATTTCAGTCTATATTCACAAAACCCTTCTAAATATTAACTTTCTTGAAAGTTCCTGTGCTCGGACTGTCATTCCACAGATACTTCCTCAGAGTTCAGTTCTGTTTCATTTGCCTGTCACCTGCTTTAGAGGTTGAGCACCCCTAATAGGAGCCCAGTAGAAACTTTCGAGCACACTTATTTTGCATTAGTGAGTAAGTGAAAGACAGATGAATGTGTGAAAGAATAATCACTGGAATAAAAATTACTGTTTACCTCCCTAGTTTCAGTTCTATGAATGCTGCCTATGGACCATGGCTACACATACCCTTTGCAGTTAAACTGATCTGTTACATTGTATGGTCTTGTGGGTGAAAGTAGCTTGAGTTTGTTGTTAATGTTTCTTGAATAGCAGTTTTGAACTGTTAATGTTGTACAAGGTGGTACCTGAATTTTGTTTGCCTTTTTCCTTCCTGTATTAGAAAATCTTGGTGCATTTTGTATGCTATGTATAAAAGACATTTTTCTTAAGAGTTGTTCATATAATGGTCTGATCCAGGAAAAATAAAATGGGAAAATGGACACTATTTCTGACCTTCAAATAAAATTCTGTATTTTGATTTTCAGACTGCTCACTGAGCCTTGGGACATACACATTGTCTTAAGGTAGAGCTACTTACCCGTGTGAGATGGTGGGTCCCTTAGGATCTTGTGGAGATGAGATGAGGTTCCTTAAAAATGCACAGGGGCACAAAGTTTACACACTGTCTCACAGAGGCCACAGAACCTCCTGTATGGAAAGAGTCCAGAAACAGCCCTCGTTCCTCTGTTGGCTCCTAGCCTTCACTGCAATACACGTTACGATTCTGGAATAGGAAATTATTAATAACCAGGAACGCTCCACTTTGCTAAGGATTCTATCCTGTTATTCCTAGAATTTTAGGATTTATCAGGGAGTCTCTGCATTATATTTCTAGTATGTTCTTTCAAAACAATAACATTAAGCATTTTGTCATCAGGAAAAATCTTTTTTGGTTTTTTTCTGGATTCTGCACTTTATCTCAAGATGGTTAAGTAACGTTGATTTTAGAAGGTTTTTTGGTTTTATTTTGTGGAGAAATATCCCTAAAAAACCTGCATTTGTTGTTGCTGGCTTAATTTCAGTCTATATTCACAAAACCCTTCTAAATATTAACTTTCTTGAAAGTTCCTGTGCTCGGACTGTCATTCCACAGATACTTCCTCAGAGTTCAGTTCTGTTTCATTTGCCTGTCACCTGCTTTAGAGGTTGAGCACCCCTAATAGGAGCCCAGTAGAAACTTTCGAGCACACTTATTTTGCATTAGTGAGTAAGTGAAAGACAGATGAATGTGTGAAAGAATAATCACTGGAATAAAAATTACTGTTTACCTCCCTATTCAGTATAAATTCTAATGTACAATTAATGGTTGCTTTCTGCAACTAATTATTATGAAGAAATAAGTTAGAAGGTTCTGGCATGTCAGACACTGGTTAATCTATAAAGCATGGCCACCTGTCTCCCAGAGATGCTAATTCTGTCACTGTTCATTTATTGAAGACTCCGAGGGAATGTTTCACTAACAAAGAAATGATGCAGAACTCATTGCCCTCAAAACTTCAGCTCTGAGGGCAGCCTAGTATGATTAGATTAATTTAAAATTTCTTTGGGTGGAGTTGGGTCGTGGTTGCTACATTTATAGGACCTTGGTCTTCAAGGTTAATCTGATTACTTCTCAGTTAAAGTAACACTTCTTTATGTGTTTAGGTTTTACCTCTAAATTCTTTCTCTGTATACTTTTGAGAGATGGAAATGTGTTTAGAAGCTTCCTTTGTTCACCCTCCTCAGTTACATTTGCGCAAACAAAATTTGATAAACAAAAGGAACTCTTTATTTGGATTTTTTTATATTTCGTGAGGTGAAGGGAAGATTGGAATGGGAAGGCAGTTCTGGCCAGTGGTCTAACCAAATGGGCCTCTGTTTTCTCCTGTAAAACTTTTACAAGACTTTATACCTTGGCAGGTCTTCCCTGGCTCAGGTATCAGTTGAAGGTAATTTTTTATTGTTGCTATTCATTGTGTAACTGAGATAGTAACAGGAATGTGATTATGGAGATTTAAGGAGAAAGTTTCTTTAAATTACTGATTATAGTCTAAATCAGTATTGTCCAGTAGGACTTCTTGTGATGATGGAAATATTCTATGTGCTGTCCAGTATGCTAGCCATTAGTCACATTTGGCTGTTGGGCACTTGAAATGTCACTTGTGTGCCTGGGGGACCTGATTTTTAGTCTAAATTAAGACAAATTTGAATAGCCACATGTGGCTAATAGATACTATGTTGAACAGTGCAGGTTAAATTATTAACTACTTCTAAACATTCAGAGGGAGTCTCACATAGATGTATCATGATATATTTGATGCTTTGCAGCTGGGATATTTTAGAATTTGGCAGTTTTACCTCTAGGTATCCGTACTGAAATCTGTCTTCAAACACAGCCTCCGTTTTTAGGAGCAAGGCTTTTTCTGGTGGCTTAAACAGTGGTTAATCTATAAAGCATGGCCACCTGTCTCCCAGAGATGCTAATTCTGTCACTGTTCATTTATTGAAGACTCCGAGGGAATGTTTCACTAACAAAGAAATGATGCAGAACTCATTGCCCTCAAAACTTCAGCTCTGAGGGCAGCCTAGTATGATTAGATTAATTTAAAATTTCTTTGGGTGGAGTTGGGTCGTGGTTGCTACATTTATAGGACCTTGGTCTTCAAGGTTAATCTGATTACTTCTCAGTTAAAGTAACACTTCTTTATGTGTTTAGGTTTTACCTCTAAATTCTTTCTCTGTATACTTTTGAGAGATGGAAATGTGTTTAGAAGCTTCCTTTGTTCACCCTCCTCAGTTACATTTGCGCAAACAAAATTTGATAAACAAAAGGAACTCTTTATTTGGATTTTTTTATATTTCGTGAGGTGAAGGGAAGATTGGAATGGGAAGGCAGTTCTGGCCAGTGGTCTAACCAAATGGGCCTCTGTTTTCTCCTGTAAAACTTTTACAAGACTTTATACCTTGGCAGGTCTTCCCTGGCTCAGGTATCAGTTGAAGGTAATTTTTTATTGTTGCTATTCATTGTGTAACTGAGATAGTAACAGGAATGTGATTATGGAGATTTAAGGAGAAAGTTTCTTTAAATTACTGATTATAGTCTAAATCAGTATTGTCCAGTAGGACTTCTTGTGATGATGGAAATATTCTATGTGCTGTCCAGTATGCTAGCCATTAGTCACATTTGGCTGTTGGGCACTTGAAATGTCACTTGTGTGCCTGGGGGACCTGATTTTTAGTCTAAATTAAGACAAATTTGAATAGCCACATGTGGCTAATAGATACTATGTTGAACAGTGCAGGTTAAATTATTAACTACTTCTAAACATTCAGAGGGAGTCTCACATAGATGTATCATGATATATTTGATGCTTTGCAGCTGGGATATTTTAGAATTTGGCAGTTTTACCTCTAGGTATCCGTACTGAAATCTGTCTTCAAACACAGCCTCCGTTTCTAGTTGTAGGAGAGTACAGCCAGGCTTTTTTCTGGTGGCTTAAACAGTAAGGAATCAACCTCCAATGTGGGGTTTGATCCCTGAGTCAGGAAGATCCCCCAGAGAAGGGAATGGCTACCTGCTCCAGTACTCTTGCCTGGAGAATTCCACGAAGAGAGAAGCCTGGCAGGCTGTAGTCCATAGGGTTGCAACAAGTCAGACACAACTGAGCAGCTAATGCTACTTGTATTACTACAGCCAAGTTACTTGTTGCCTTTCTCAGGGATCCTAGAGTTTTTATTTGGGGACCATGTGCCTGCATCACTGGCTTCTTAAAGCTCTGCCACCCGCCTGATGATTGTACATGTTTACTGCAATCTACCTGTAGACTCCTGTCAGTTTCCACAGGGCTACACGTGTTCCTGTGTTGACCTTTATAGTGTCTGAAGCAGGTTTGGTGATGTTGAGAAGTTTGTCCTTGTATTTTTTATGAGCTTAATCCTGAAACATTTAAATGCCACTTTAAAAAATCCTTGGTCTTTCAAGTATTTCATACTTGGAAAGAAGTTTTTAGTCCTAAAATCTTGAACCATTAGCAAAATGTTTTTTACTACTAAAAGAGTAAAAACTAGGCCAATATAAACAGTTGTCTGCTGGATGAATTTTCCATTAAGTCTGTTAATTGCTTCAGCATTGCAAACACTGCATTCTTGAAATTTCCATGTTTGGGGATAACAAAGCACTTTGAATGATTCTATCCTGAAATTCTGGATCTTATAAAGGCGTTCTTTAGGGATAAGGTTGAAACTGATAGGCCATGTGTTTGAGACTCAGTCATTTTTTTATGAAATAATAATTTATATAAAATTAAGTCTTACATATGGCATGCCAGGTCTCAAAAGTCTTAATATCCTTGAAACTTAATTCAGAAGAGCTTTCAGTGAAAACTTGCATTCCCACAGAGGCTCTGAAGCTATCTTCCTGGGACCACAGGCACTGATTAGCTCTGTATTGGCAAACACAGGTGCTAATTGATGTCAGTCAGTCCCTTGAGTTTTGAATAGAAGGAAACCAGAGGCAGTTGCCATTAAGTAAAGTAATAAAAGCACATGTTGGAAACCTCAGTCAGCATAGAAAAGTGAACACTTTCTTATTACTATGCCATTTCTTCTCCCCAAACTATTAACAGCTTACATTTTTCTTTACTTTTTTTTTTTTTTTAAATTTGGCCTCTTTTTATTGAGTTTTTCTTTAAATTTTACCTTTTATTTTTACAGAGTTTTGTTGTTTACAGGTATGTATAATCCGAGATTGGTCCTATGTATATGTATCCCTGGCTCCCTCCCAGTCTCCCACCCCTCCAGGCCGTCACACAGCACCTCTACAGGATCCCCTATTCCCACAGTTTCTTTTTTTTACAAATGAGGCTAAATTGCACCTTGCTTTTCTGCTCACATTATTTTAGAAATCAGGTTTATTGAGGATTGAGGTATAAGTTACATATGGTGACATTTACTCTGTATAGGTGCACATTTCTATGAATTTTGACAAATACATACACAATAATCAAGATATGTAACACTTCAGTCCCTCCAAAAAACGTTCGTTATCACTGCTTTGTTTTTGCACCCACCACTGTAATCTAAGATATAAAGCAGTCCTACCACTCCAGAAAGTTTCTGCTTTTAGTTTCAGCTCCCCTGGTGGCTCAGACGGTAAAGAATCAGCCTACAGTGCAGGAGACTTGGGTTTGATCCCTGGGTTGGGAAAATCCCCTGGAGGAGGGCATGGCAATCCACTCCAGTGTTCTTGCCTGAGTAATTTCACGGACAGGGGAGCCTGGAGGGCTGCAGTCTATGGGTCACAGAGAGTCAGACACGACTGAGGGACTTTCTAACGTTTTCTAAATAACCCCTCATTGGTTTAGATTGTTTCCAGTTTTAGAGTTCAAATAAGGTCCAATAAATACCTTTAAATATAAATCTTAGTGTGCTTTTTACAGCTGCAAACATAGGGTAAATTCTTAATAGAGGGATTACAGAATTAAAGGCTATAAGCATATAACATTACAAAAGCCCTAGGAAGTTTTATTAATTTCCTTTTCAACAAGTTGTGTATAAGAATACCTATAACTCATTAACAGTATCTGCCTGCCATACTGGAGACCCGGTTTTGAATAGAAGGAAACCAGAGGCAGTTGCCATTAAGTAAAGTAATAAAAGCACATGTTGGAAACCTCAGTCAGCATAGAAAAGTGAACACTTTCTTATTACTATGCCATTTCTTCTCCCCAAACTATTAACAGCTTACATTTTTCTTTACTTTTTTTTTTTTTTAAATTTGGCCTCTTTTTATTGAGTTTTTCTTTAAATTTTACCTTTTATTTTTACAGAGTTTTGTTGTTTACAGGTATGTATAATCCGAGATTGGTCCTATGTATATGTATCCCTGGCTCCCTCCCAGTCTCCCACCCCTCCAGGCCGTCACACAGCACCTCTACAGGATCCCCTATTCCCACAGTTTCTTTTTTTTACAAATGAGGCTAAATTGCACCTTGCTTTTCTGCTCACATTATTTTAGAAATCAGGTTTATTGAGGATTGAGGTATAAGTTACATATGGTGACATTTACTCTGTATAGGTGCACATTTCTATGAATTTTGACAAATACATACACAATAATCAAGATATGTAACACTTCAGTCCCTCCAAAAAACGTTCGTTATCACTGCTTTGTTTTTGCACCCACCACTGTAATCTAAGATATAAAGCAGTCCTACCACTCCAGAAAGTTTCTGCTTTTAGTTTCAGCTCCCCTGGTGGCTCAGACGGTAAAGAATCAGCCTACAGTGCAGGAGACTTGGGTTTGATCCCTGGGTTGGGAAAATCCCCTGGAGGAGGGCATGGCAATCCACTCCAGTGTTCTTGCCTGAGTAATTTCACGGACAGGGGAGCCTGGAGGGCTGCAGTCTATGGGTCACAGAGAGTCAGACACGACTGAGGGACTTTCTAACGTTTTCTAAATAACCCCTCATTGGTTTAGATTGTTTCCAGTTTTAGAGTTCAAATAAGGTCCAATAAATACCTTTAAATATAAATCTTAGTGTGCTTTTTACAGCTGCAAACATAGGGTAAATTCTTAATAGAGGGATTACAGAATTAAAGGCTATAAGCATATAACATTACAAAAGCCCCTAGGAAGTTTTATTAATTTCCTTTTCAACAAGTTGTGTATAAGAATACCTATAACTCATTAACAGTATCTGCCTGCCAATACTGGAGACCCAGGTTCAACCTTGGGTTGGAAAAATCCCCCGGAGAAGGAAATGACAACCCACTCCAGTATTATTATTCTTTTTTTTTAAAGATTTATTTATTTATTTATTTTGGGCGGGGGTCGGGTTGGGGAGGGAGGGGAGCGGGCGGGCCACTTCTATTGGTCTTTCATTTCTCTGTTTTCATCCGTTTTTGTTCTTTGGCTCCCACGGGCCTCCCATCGCTGTGGCGTCTGTTGTCCCAGAGCGCCAGCTCTGGGCGCATGCGCTCCAGAGCTCCGGCTCGGTTATTGGACACATCAGTCCAGCCGCTCTGCGGCACGTGGGATCTTCCCAGGCCAGGGATCGAACCGGCGCCCCTTGCACTGCAAGGCGGTGTCCTTACCCACCGGACCACCAGGGGAAGCCCTCCAGTATTCTTGCCTGAAGAATTGCATGCAGAGAGGTGCATGGCAGGCTACATACAGTCCATGGGATTGCATAAGAGTCAGACACAATTTAGCAGCTAAACAACAACAGAGGCTCTTTGTTAATAACACTATGTCACCAAAATTAATTTCTGCTAATCTGATCGATAAGATATTACCTAGCAATGTAGCTTGCAGTTTCTTTTCTTATTTTAAAAGCACCTCAAAGAGTTCATACATACAAAATCTATCCATGTTATTTATGGCTAAACCCACAATAGTTAAGGAAATGTGGTTAGAAAAAATTTATCTTTATTCTCACAATTTCCAATATAATTTTCCTTTTTCTGTTTATTTGTATGTACATTTTTATAATCATCCTCATAGCATATGCACAGTTTGTACATATATTGTTTGCTTTTTACAAGTTCACTTAAGTTCTTGAGTATTTTTCTTAGTTCCAAAAGCTTTGTTGCACTAGTTCTGTGTTTGTTTTACTTTGGGACTGAGGCACAGATGATTTAGTTGATTCCAATTCTAAACTAGGTTATACTCTTTTACTTATTAAGAACAAGGCTTCAAATGCCATGTTTTAAAAATAGAAGTTTTAAAAAAGTCCTTTAAAATTATTTTCTTAGGATACATTTCTGCTTGTTTGATTCTTCTGAACTGGCAAGAGAGGGTAGAATTTCATCATTTCAAGTAGTTTTTGTCACTTCATTGGGTATTCAGTAGCTTTTTTCCCTGAAGAAGAAATCAGTTGCATTTCACTTTGCTTCTATGCCAGCTTTATCTATTTATTTTCTTTTTCATGAAAACTTATGAAAAAGACTTAGGCTACTTACAAAGATATCATAAAGACAATCAATCAATGTGTAATTAAATTTTTAATTGAATTTTTTTCTGAGAAGATCATTTGTTTTCAATATTTAAAAATTACCAAATAATATACAGTGAACTTGTCTTAATTACCCTTGTTCCCTCAGTATGCGTATCCCATTCTTTGTGTCAGTTCATATTAGCAGATTCTTGCATATTCTTTTAGACACATGTTACGTAGTTTTCAGCAGATGTGTGTGTGTGTTCTGTATATGTTGTGTTTCTCTAAGCCACAAATGTTAGCAAGCTGCACATACTTTTTAGTATATATTTTCTTAGATCATTTTATTTGTATTTATTTTGTAAGTAGATAATACATGTACATTTTTCAAAGATAAAATAATATTTGAGTAGTTCCCTTTGTATTTCAGTACCCTGTCTGTGATGTACCATCCTTTGGTGAGTCTTTATGCATAGAAAAGCAAATACTCAGCAAGAAGGTAGATATTTTTATCTTTCTTTTCACTTGTAAATAGGCATCAAGAGCAGTGGCTCAGAGGCCAGCTCCCTGCATTCAGGTATCTGCTCTGCCACATATCAAGTGTATAATCATGGGCAAGTTATTTAGCCTATCTGTGCTTTGTAATCAGGTGTAAGTTATGACTCAGTATGCATAACCACCTTACCTGCCTCCTGCGAAACCTGTATGCAGGACAAGAAGCAACAGTTGGAACCAGACACAGAACAAAGGGCTGGTTCCACATTGGAAAAAGAGTATGTCAAGGGTGTACATTGTCATCCTGCTTATTTAACTTATATGCAGAGTACATCATACAAACTAAGGTTATACTCTTTACTTATTAAGAACAAGGCTTCAAATGCCATGTTTTAAATATAGAAGTTTTAAAAAAGTCCTTTAAATTTATTTTCTTAGGATACATTTCTGCTTGTTTGATTCTTCTGAACTGGCAAGAGAGGGTAGAATTTCATCCTTTCAAGTAGTTTTTGTCACTTCATTGGGTATTCAGTAGCTTTTTCCCTGAAGAAGAAATCAGTTGCATTTCACTTTGCTTCTATGCCAGCTTTATCTATTTATTTTCTTTTTCATGAAAACTTATGAAGAAGACTTAGGCTACTTACAAAGATATCATAAAGACAATCAATCAATGTGTAATTAAATTTTTAATTGAATTTTTTTCTGAGAAGATCATTTGTTTTCAATATTTAAAAATTACCAAATAATATACAGTGAACTTGTCTTAATTACCCTTGTTCCCTCAGTATGCGTATCCCATTCTTTGTGTCAGTTCATATTAGCAGATTCTTGCATATTCTTTTAGACACATGTTACGTAGTTTTCAGCAGATGTGTGTGTGTGTTCTGTATATGTTGTGTTTCTCTAAGCCACAAATGTTAGCAAGCTGCACATACTTTTTAGTATATATTTTCTTAGATCATTTTATTTGTATTTATTTTGTAAGTAGATAATACATGTACATTTTTCAAAGATAAAATAATATTTGAGTAGTTCCCTTTGTATTTCAGTACCCTGTCTGTGATGTACCATCCTTTGGTGAGTCTTTATGCATAGAAAAGCAAATACTCAGCAAGAAGGTAGATATTTTTATCTTTCTTTTCACTTGTAAATAGGCATCAAGAGCAGTGGCTCAGAGGCCAGCTCCCTGCATTCAGGTATCTGCTCTGCCACATATCAAGTGTATAATCATGGGCAAGTTATTTAGCCTATCTGTGCTTTGTAATCAGGTGTAAGTTATGACTCAGTATGCATAACCACCTTACCTGCCTCCTGCGAAACCTGTATGCAGGACAAGAAGCAACAGTTGGAACCAGACACAGAACAAAGGGCTGGTTCCACATTGGAAAAAGAGTATGTCAAGGGTGTACATTGTCATCCTGCTTATTTAACTTATATGCAGAGTACATCATGCGAAATGTCAGTCTGGGTGAAGCACAATCTGGAGTCAAGATTACCAAGAGAGAAAGAGAGAAAAAGAAAAAACAGAAGATAATAAACAAAAACAAGATTGCCAAGAGAAATATCAATAACCTCCGGTATGCAGATGATACCACCCTTATGGCATAAAGTGAAGAGGAACTAACGAACCCCTTGATGAAGGTGAAAGAGGAGAGTGAAGAAGCTGGCTTAAAACTCAACATTCAAAAAAATGAAGGGCATGGCTTCCAGTCCCATCAGTTCAAAGCAAATAGTTGGGCAACAGTGGAAACAGTGACAGACTTAATTTTCTTGGGCTCTGGAATCACTGAGGATGGTGACTGCAGCTATGAAATTAAAAGACACTTGCTCCTTAAAAGAAAATCTATGACAAACCTAGACAACATATTCAAAAGCAGAATCATCACTTTGCTGATGAAAGTCCATGTAGTCAAAGCTATGGTTTTCCCAGTAGTCATGTATGAATGTGAGGGTTGGACCATAAAGAATGGTGAGTGCCAAAGAACTGATGCCTTTGAACTGTGGTGTTGGAGAAGACTCTTGAGAGTTCCTTGTACTGCAGGCAGATCAAGCTAGTCAATGCTAAAGGAAATCAACCCTGAATATTCGTTGGAAGGGCTGATGCTGAAGCTGAGTCTCCAATACTTTGGTCTCCTAATGCGAAGAGATAACTCATTGGAAAATACCCTGATGCTGGGAAAGATTGAGGGCAGGAGGAAAAGGGAACGACAGAGGACAGGATGGTTGGATGGCATTACTGAGTCAATGAGTGTGAATTTGAGCAAGCTCTGGGTGATGGTTATGGACAGGGAAGCCTGGCGTACTGCAGTCCACAGGGTAGCAAAGAGTCGAAAACAACTGAGCAACTTTATTGACCTGATTGAACTGATGCATACTTTTCTTAGAAAGTGCCATAAATAAGGAATATATGTGTTTACTGGTAGTATTATTTTTATTATTAGGGACAGTGATCAATAAAATAATATCCAAGAATCAGTCCAAAAGAATTATATATGAATATGTGTAAGGTCAAATTAAAAGGGATGGATGAGATTTCTCACTTGTTTGAATTCTATGTAAATATTTTAGCAAACTTCCAAAAACAAAAGTAAAGAAACTAAAATATGTTTTGTTTCTTTCTAATGGGTTTTTATTTTCTTTTGCTTTTGCATATAATTCTTTAAACTGAACAAATATACTTTATGTAATAAAAGTGTCTTAGAGAAGGTGAGAGTAGGGGTACTACTGAGAATACGAACCTTTCTTCATAGCATCACATTTTAAAAAATGTTCTCTCATATGCTTTCTCATATTTGGTAAATATACAGAGTATTATATTAAAATTAAATACCTCTTCACCTTAATTAACTACAGAGTATTTAATTTTAGTGGCTCATAAAATTTTAAAAGTCTCTGACCATATCTCTTAAGGATAAAATTGCTAATGACATTTAAAGTTCTTGAGGTAAATAAGGGACTGAGGGATTGATTTATACTTCTGTCCAGTTTCTCCATCCTCAGTTCTTTTTTTTTTTTTTAAACATTTGTTTATTTTATTTTTGGGTGGGGTGGGATGGGGAGGGAGGGAGGGAGGCAGGCGGGCCACTTCTATTGGTATTTCATTTGTCCGTTTTCATCCGTCTTTGTTCTTTGGCCCGTGTGGGCCTCCCATCGCAGTGGCCTCTGTTGTCGCAGAGCGCCGGCTCTGGGCGCATGCGCTCCAGAGCTCCGGCTCGGTAATTGGACACATTGGTCCAGCCACTCCGCGGCACGTGGGATCTTCCCAGGCCAGGGATCGAACCGGCGCCCCTTGCACTGCAAGGCGGTATCTTTACCCACTGGACCACCAGAGAAGCCCCATCCTCAGTTCTTAATAAATACATTAAGGGAACAACAAAACATCTTTCCCATTTCCCACCTTTATTGGTTACAAAATACTTTATATTTATTGTAGGAAATGTAAAAATAGAAAGCAGAGAAATAATCACCTTGAAATTACTATTCAGTTCAATATTGTATGTCCACTGCCTCTAGAACCAGATGCTCAAAAGAAAATTATTTTTTATGAATTTTTTAAGGGACAGTGATCAATAAAATAATATCCAAGAATCAGTCCAAAAGAATTATATATGAATATGTGTAAGGTCAAATTAAAAGGGATGGATGAGATTTCTCACTTGTTTGAATTCTATGTAAATATTTTAGCAAACTTCCAAAAACAAAAGTAAAGAAACTAAAATATGTTTTGTTTCTTTCTAATGGTTTTTATTTTCTTTTGCTTTTGCATATAATTCTTTAAACTGAACAAATATACTTTATGTAATAAAAGTGTCTTAGAGAAGGTGAGAGTAGGGGTACTACTGAGAATACGAACCTTTCTTCATAGCATCACATTTTAAAAAATGTTCTCTCATATGCTTTCTCATATTTGGTAAATATACAGAGTATTATATTAAAATTAAATACCTCTTCACCTTAATTAACTACAGAGTATTTAATTTTAGTGGCTCATAAAATTTTAAAAGTCTCTGACCATATCTCTTAAGGATAAAATTGCTAATGACATTTAAAGTTCTTGAGGTAAATAAGGGACTGAGGGATTGATTTATACTTCTGTCCAGTTTCTCCATCCTCAGTTCTTTTTTTTTTTTTTAAACATTTGTTTATTTTATTTTTGGGTGGGGTGGGATGGGGAGGGAGGGAGGGAGGCAGGCGGGCCACTTCTATTGGTATTTCATTTGTCCGTTTTCATCCGTCTTTGTTCTTTGGCCCGTGTGGGCCTCCCATCGCGGTGGCCTCTGTTGTCGCAGAGCGCCGGCTCTGGGCGCATGCGCTCCAGAGCTCCGGCTCGGTAATTGGACACATTGGTCCAGCCACTCCGCGGCACGTGGGATCTTCCCAGGCCAGGGATCGAACCGGCGCCCCTTGCACTGCAAGGCGGTATCTTTACCCACTGGACCACCAGAGAAGCCCCATCCTCAGTTCTTAATAAATACATTAAGGGAACAACAAAACATCTTTCCCATTTCCCACCTTTATTGGTTACAAAATACTTTATATTTATTGTAGGAAATGTAAAAATAGAAAGCAGAGAAATAATCACCTTGAAATTACTATTCAGTTCAATATTGTATGTCCAGTGCCTCTAGAACCATCTCTTCTTCCCTCCTTTCCTATTGTTCTGTTCTTCTGTTTCCATCCTCCTTCCCACTTCATATTTCATAGGGACTGGATTTGCCCCCGGTTAGACTAGGAGCTGTTTCAAACACTGTTAACCTCACTGTTCACTTGCTTCTTGGTGCATTTGCTATAAAATGCTCTGGAGGTTCTTTTTGTATAGCAACCAAGTTTTCAAAAATCAGGCTCTGTGTTTTCAGTTTTATAATTTCTTATTTTCATTTCAGTGAAATTAGTAAATGGTTAGTCTTTTACATTTGGGAAATAACGACAGTGGTTAAGAGAACTATTCCTAATCCTGGAGCCTTGGTTCAGATTCCAGCTCCTGTTCTTATTGACTAGCTTTCTTCAGGACTTTGTGAGGATTTAAAGAGGCGATGCTTATAAGTGCTTGATACACTGCCTGTCATATGGGGGCACTTGACTGTGTAGCTTTTATTATCATCTCATCTGATGGAAGTGTGAGTGAAGCAGGAATTACTTTTCTCATTCTACATTTCAGGAAATGGGATCCAGAAGATGGAATGCTTTTCCTAATGGCACATCTAGAAAGTGGTGGTGTCCAGTTTTATAACTTTTGATCTGTAGGGACTGCTGCAAAGCAAAAGTGAATGCTATGAATTTGTTTCTAATAATTAGGACAAAACAGAGAAGATCATGAAAAGTTTGAAAAGCGTTATGTAGAGGGGCCTAGAAGTACAGCTTCCAAAAAGTTTTGATGGACCTACCAGCAAGTAGGTGAGAAGATGAGCTTAGTTCCAGAGGAGGAATGGTTCCTGTGTGTTGTGGCATAAAAGGGGAGGTTGCTGTTTCCAGAAAGTCTTCCAGATGCAAAGACCAAAGAATATGTTTTTTTCCCCAAGTTTAAGAAGACTGAGTATTAGAGTCAAAACATTTAATAGGTTTCTCTACTTTGGTTTAAATTAGAATGGAGCCTGTTTTAAATATTTATGCTGATTAGGTTTTTATCTTAACTTGTTTCCGACAGGGCACGGTGCTGATGTGAAGTGTGTAGACTGGCATCCAACAAAAGGGTTAGTTGTTTCAGGAAGTAAAGATAGTCAACAGCCAATCAAGTTCTGGGATCCCAAGACTGGGCAGAGTCTTGCAACACTGTAAGTGATAGGAACCCCACTTTTGTCCCTAAACAAAGGGGAGCAAAGCTGCCTGAATTCTTTAACTATTAGCTTTCTTTCCTCTCGTGTGTTCCTGAAAAAGTAGTGTAGACAACAGATGGACTCTTATCTATAGGCTACTTATTTATTAAATGTGATTTGTCTCTCAGTTCCTAATAAAGAAGGCTTAATTTTTCTTCCTCCACATTAAATTTAATTTGGGTATCATGGGGATGAGGAGTAGGGAGGAGATGGTTATAACTACTGTTTTACTCAGCATAATATTGATACCTTTTGGTGCTGTATGGAGTTGGTATGTTGTGCCATTTGTTAGACAGAGCCCAGCTTTCTCCATCTCACTTCATCTGTTTATAGAGATAGAAAAGTTTTCCCTCCATTTTGAAATCAGTACTCGCTTTTTGCCTTAGCTATTTAGTTATGATGCAGCTACATTATAGAATGTTCTCTTTGAATCATCTCTTTGAATCATCATAGTTCTACTAATACATTGTTTATATATATATATTTTTTTTTTTTGACTAAGCATCTGTATCCCGGTCCCTCTGATTGGGAACTGAGCCGTGTCCGGAGGGAGCTGGTTGGAGCATGGCTGCCTTGTTGCACAGCTCCAGTGACCACAGCCGGAAGGTTTAGAACCAGTGGTTGCAGAGGAGGAATGGTTCCTGTGTGTTGTGGCATAAAAGGGGAGGTTGCTGTTTCCAGAAAGTCTTCCAGATGCAAAGACCAAAGAATATGTTTTTTTCCCCAAGTTTAAGAAGACTGAGTATTAGAGTCAAAACATTTAATAGGTTTCTCTACTTTGGTTTAAATTAGAATGGAGCCTGTTTTAAATATTTATGCTGATTAGGTTTTTATCTTAACTTGTTTCCGACAGGGCACGGTGCTGATGTGAAGTGTGTAGACTGGCATCCAACAAAAGGGTTAGTTGTTTCAGGAAGTAAAGATAGTCAACAGCCAATCAAGTTCTGGGATCCCAAGACTGGGCAGAGTCTTGCAACACTGTAAGTGATAGGAACCCCACTTTTGTCCCTAAACAAAGGGGAGCAAAGCTGCCTGAATTCTTTAACTATTAGCTTTCTTTCCTCTCGTGTGTTCCTGAAAAAGTAGTGTAGACAACAGATGGACTCTTATCTATAGGCTACTTATTTATTAAATGTGATTTGTCTCTCAGTTCCTAATAAAGAAGGCTTAATTTTTCTTCCTCCACATTAAATTTAATTTGGGTATCATGGGGATGAGGAGTAGGGAGGAGATGGTTATAACTACTGTTTTACTCAGCATAATATTGATACCTTTTGGTGCTGTATGGAGTTGGTATGTTGTGCCATTTGTTAGACAGAGCCCAGCTTTCTCCATCTCACTTCATCTGTTTATAGAGATAGAAAATTTTTCCCCTCCATTTTGAAATCAGTACTCGCCTTTTGCCTTAGCTATTTAGTTATGATGCAGCTACATTATAGAATGTTCTCTTTGAATCATCTCTTTGAATCATCATAGTTCTACTAATACATTGTTTATATATATATATTTTTTTTTTTTGACTAAGCATCTGTATCCCGGTCCCTCTGATTGGGAACTGAGCCGTGTCCGGAGGGAGCTGGTTGGAGCATGGCTGCCTTGTTGCACAGCTCCAGTGACCACAGCCGGATAGAACACCTGGGAATGGTGCTCCTTGGAGATGTGCATTGTGCAGGCCTCAGTGGTTGCAGAGTCTTTAGTTCAAATTAATTCTCAAAATTTCTTGAGTTCTTTTTTTATGCTTTGACTTAAAGAAAGTAGCTTCATTGAATTTCTAAAATTTAATGAGCTTTATTGAATATTAATGTATGTGTTCAAGTGTTTCCCCTGCTTCAGGGATAAACTTTTCTACCCAGTTGAGGTTCTGCTGCTGTTTTAACTGGTTAGTGAACCGTGGTTAGGTAACAGACATTATTTCTGTCTTTGACCTACTTCTTTCATGTATATGTTAACTGTGGTCCTGTAATGTTACATGCCTTGTTACTTCTAGGCCAGACTTCTTGCACATCTTGACTACCATGTGCTTTTCAAGACAAATGACAATTAGATTGATTTATGCTTGGTTTGAATTCTGACAGATTATTTTCTTGGTACTTTATGTTTCTAGTCATGCGCACAAAAACACAGTAATGGAAGTGAAATTAAATCTCAATGGCAATTGGCTACTCACAGCATCACGTGACCACCTCTGTAAACTTTTTGATATC
The DNA here is from genome assembly GCA_022376925.1 of Tragulus kanchil. Lineage (NCBI taxonomy): Eukaryota > Metazoa > Chordata > Mammalia > Artiodactyla > Tragulidae > Tragulus > Tragulus kanchil. The sequence continues at coordinate 24,816,187 of JAIOJX010000026.1, forward strand.
CGAAACCTAAAAGAGGAGCTTCAAGTCTTCCGCGGTCATAAGAAAGAAGCTACAGGTCAGTGGCCGTGATAGGCTTCTCATTCTATTACCTGCTATCCTCTGAGATCCTATGAATTTTCTCTTTTTCTGTGTTTTTGTTTACAGCTGTGGCCTGGCATCCTGTTCATGAAGGTCTTTTTGCTAGTGGAGGGTCTGACGGCTCTTTGTTATTTTGGCATGTTGGGTATGTGACACTTACAATGTAAAGAAGTCATAAATTTTATGAAGAGAGCAACTGAAAGTGAAAAAAATGATAATGTGTAGTATTTTTTTTCTGAGTGTTCATATGTCCTGTGTCTGTAAACCCAGTTTGGAATAAAAAACTTAGCACCTCTCTTTTTGACTATAGAAATCAAGAAAGGAGAGTCACTTCCTTGTTTCCTGTGGTGAGGTGATTTCTGAGGCATTTCCCCTCAGATGTGTTCTTTGGGAAAATGTTACTGATCACAAATCAGTATTTCTGAAAGGTGGAATTGGTCAGATACAAAATTACCAACTTTGGTAGCTTTGTGTTACACTAAAAGAAAGTATCTTTTTTGGCTGAAGACAAATTGAGTAACTTTTGTGGAAAAGACTGCTTTCTGTGGTGCCATTACAGAGTCGAGAAAGAAGTGGGTGGGATGGAGATGGCCCACGAAGGAATGATCTGGAGTCTGGCCTGGCACCCCCTCGGACATATTCTCTGCTCAGGCTCAAATGACCATACTAGGTAAGCTCTATGTCAAAAATAACAGGGATTTTTACTTAGTTTATGGAGTAGCGAGAGATAAATGTATTATTTATTTTTTGATAGATGAATATATTCATTTGTTTTCTAACTTATTCTTAAGGGCATGTTTGTAGTGGTTTATAAATATGTATATTACAAGGAGATTGGCTATTGAATATGACTTTGTTATTTGAATTTTGTTTTGCCTTCTAATTAAAAAAATATCTTTCTACAATAAAAATTTTTTGAATAAGGCATTGTAAAACTTTGTTGTTTTTGCCAGAGGACTGCTTAGTACTGTCAAATGCCCAGAAATACACTGAAACCCTGTTCCTCCTGTTTACCTCCAAATATTTTTATTTTCACAGCAAATTTTGGACCCGAAACCGACCAGGTGATAAAATGAGAGATCGATACAATCTAAACCTATTACCTGGAATGTCTGAAGATGGAGTGGAATATGGTAACGTTCTTGCATGTTTATTCTTCTTTGAAATCTGATACTCTGTAATAAAAGTATTAGGTATAGAGAAGATTATGTAAAATGAATTTTAGTTTTATAGTTTATTGATCTGTGAATCTCCAGCAATAATATTCATTTATAGTGTTAATTTTTTTGGCTGACTACATTTCTGATATCTCTGTTAACAATGGCTCTATTCCTTTTGATAGATGACCTTGAACCTAATAGCCTGGCAGTAATTCCAGGAATGGGAATACCTGAACAACTAAAATTAGCTATGGAACAAGAACAGATGGGTAAGAGTTGTACCTATAAATTTAACTTTTGTTGTATTACTTCCTATAATCATGATAATTAAATTATTTTGAAAATGCCAAAATGATGTATGTTAAGAAATAATTGATAAAAAGTGATGTAAACTATATGCTATTTAGAATCTGTTCTTCCAAAAATGTGTTCACGGATGAAATGTCCACTTTCTTTCATTTCCTTGGCTAACTACTTCTCTTCATGGTTACAGGGAAAGATGAATCAAATGAAATTGAAATGACAATTCCAGGTTTAGATTGGGGAATGGAGGAAGTGATGCAAAAGGATCAGAAAAAAGTCCCTCAGAAGAAAGTTCCTTATGCAAAGCCTATTCCTGCTCAGTTCCAGCAGGTGAGTAAGAAGTACACCCTGCTCCCTGCCCCTGGGCCTCCTCCACTCACCTGGAAACTCCGGTGGCTCTAACTGAGGTGAAAGGAAGAGATTTTTCTTGTATCATCTCATCTATTTCAGAGCATTCTTCACGTATTTCAGTCATTTTTAGACATAGTTTCTATTTGCAAGTTAGTGCTGAGTTTGTCATGAATCTTCTCTAGATCTTGTATTTATTCTAACTTGTCATCCAAGCTATTAGAAGAAGAACGAAAACTTGGAGCAGAAAGAGTATGTTGACCCTTTTCGACATAATTTGTTTGTCTTCCACTTTTTTTGTTCTCTAAACAAAGAGTACACGTGCCCTTTAAAAAAAAAAAAAAGAGTACACGTGCCCTTTTTTTTTCCTTTTTTTGAGTTGGGGGGGGGGTTAGGAGGGAGAGGGTGGGCGGGCCATTTTCATTGGTCTTTCATTCATCCGTCTTTGTTCTTTGGCCCGTGTGGGCCTCCCATCTCAGAGGCCTCTGTTGTCGCAGAGCACCGGCTCTGGGCGCATGCGCTCCAGAGCTCCGGCTCTGTAATTGGACACATCAGTCCAGCCGCTCCGCGGCACGTGGGATCTTCCCAGGCCAGGGGTCGAACCGGCACCCCTTGCACTGCAAGGCAGTGTCCTTACCCACTGGACCACCAGGGAAGCCCCTACATGTGCCCTTTTGAAGAGGCAAGCAGGCTTTGTATCTCAATAATGTGGAATCTTGCAGCTTTTATCAGCTTGGTAATTTCTACCTAGCAATGTGCTTGCCTAACTCCATTACTGTGTCACTAAGAATTAGAGTTAGAAATAAAGATAATTTACACGCTGAGTCAACTTGTATTCTCCAGGTTGGAATGAGCCAGTGGCGTTATAGAATGGTTTTCTCATGCTGTCATTATAATTTACACACTTAGGGTATACTTTAATATTCTCTTCTTTTCCAAGGCTTGGATGCAAAATAAAGTCCCTATTCCTGCCCCAAATGAGGTATTGAATGACAGAAAAGAAGACATTAAACTGGAAGAGAAGAAAAAAACACAGGCAGAAATTGAACAAGAGATGGCCACATTACAGTATACTAACCCACAGCTTCTGGAGGTGTGTGACACTCTTTTGGGGTATTTAAGATGATCTAAGAAAATAGTGATTAATCTTTTTTTATTGATATGCTCTTAAGGAGAAGGGAAGGGACTCTTACATGAGTCTGATGAACAGTATCAGTTCTTATTGCTATAGTAGGGAAGCTAGTTTCTGGATGAATCCTGTTTCTTAGACTTTCAAAACCAGATCAGTCAGACAGTCAATAGACCCAAATTGAATATACATTTTTAATAGACAGGGTAAAACCAACATAGTTTTAATTTGGATTCATAGATTTATCCACAGATAAAAGAGAACTTTCTGTCAGTTCTAGAACAGGTGGTTTATTCTTATTTTTCTTACCTTTGGCAGCTACCAAGAATGATAAAATACTAGTAAATTGTTGTGCTTTCCCTGATCAAAATGAATATAAATAGTCCTGACTGCTGTTTCCCAGAACCTGAAAGGAAGCATTTTAGAGTCTGGAAACCTGAGTACTTTCAGAACATCTGAATATCACATGGATTCTAGTTACTGTTGGGGCATTAAAATATCAGTCAGTAATGTCTTTTGTTTGTCTTGCAGCTCCCCAAACAAAGTAAGTGATAGAAGTATTGTTATCTTTAGGAGCTTGTTAGCATGCTTTTTCTTTTTTTCTTTACAGCAACTTAAAATTGAAAGACTTGCACAGAAACAAGCTGAGCAAATTCAGCCTCCTCCTTCATCTGGCACCCCGCTCCTGGGACCCCAGCCCTTTCCAGGACAAGGTCCAATGTCTCAGATTCCTCAAGGTTTTCAACAGCCACATCCATCTCAGCAGATGCCAATGAACATGGCTCAAATGGGGCCTCCAGGTCCACAGGGGCAGTTTAGACCCCCTGGACCACAGGGACAAATGGGACCACAGGGTCCTCCACTGCATCAGGGAGGTGGGGGACCACAAGGATTCATGGGACCACAGGGGCCCCAGGGCCCGCCCCAGGGGTTGCCAAGGCCTCAGGACTTGCATGGGCCCCAAGGAATGCAAAGGCATCCTGGACCTCATGGCCCTATGGGACCTCAAGGACCACCTGGACCCCAGGGTAGTTCTGGTCCTCAAGGTCATATGGGTCCTCAGGGCCCACCTGGCCCCCAAGGCCACCTAGGCCCCCAAGGCCCACCTGGTCCCCAAGGTCACTTGGGCCCTCAGGGACCTCCTGGCGCTCAAGGTATGCAGGGACCACCTGGTCCCAGAGGAATGCAAGGACCTCCCCACCCTCACGGGATACAAGGCGGGCCAGGGTCTCAAGGGATCCAGGGTCCTGTGTCTCAGGGACCTCTGATGGGTTTGAATCCAAGAGGAATGCAGGGTCCTCCAGGCCCCCGAGAGAACCAGGGTCCTGCTCCTCAAGGGATGATGCTGGGCCACCCGCCTCAAGAGATGAGAGGACCTCATCCTCCAAGTGGACTGCTGGGACATGGTCCTCAGGAGATGCGAGGCCCTCAGGAGATGCGAGGCCCTCAGGAGATGCGAGGTCCTCAGGAGATGCGAGGCATGCAGGGGCCTCCACCCCAAGGATCAATGCTGGGGCCTCCCCAGGAACTGAGAGGGCCTCCAGGCTCACAAGGTCAGCAGGGGCCGCCCCAGGGCTCTTTGGGACCTCCACCACAGGGTGGCATGCAAGGGCCCCCTGGACCTCAGGGACAGCAGAACCCGGCAAGAGGGCCGCATCCATCTCAAGGGCCAATGCCATTCCAGCAACAGAAAACAGCTCTGCTAGGTGATGGGCCCCGAGCCCCCTTCAACCAGGTATTACTTATTTCCAACTTGTAGGCATTACACTTTGGGAAAATACACTCTGCATTGAGGTGGTACTTTCAAATGCTGTGAAAAGGCGATAACAGCTGGTGTGGTGATGGTGGCTTGAGAGTAGCATCCTGACTGAAGAAAGAAAGAAGAGTAATTAAGCAGACCACTGAATATATTGCAATAGAATCTTTACTTCTCAACCTCTTCCAGAAAAGATGAACTCCCAAGTGAATACAGTTTGTATTTGTCCAAGGGCTCCAAAAGAGCTGTGGCCCCAAGGAGGGAGCATGGGTGGCCCCCAGTCTGTGCTGCTCCCTTTTCTGGGCTCTCTGCTTCATAGACTGGTGTTTCATGAGCTTCGAGACAACTGAGCCCTGTTCTGTCTCCCCACCGATCTGCCCACCGGCTCTACTTTTCACATAGTCTGGGATGTTTAACTCTTGGGCATACTGTAGATTGTGCTCTCACTGTTTTCAGTGAATGCTTTTAGAGATCTCTGAGTTCAGAATTGCACATTTTCAGATGGTGACCCTTTGAATGAAACTCTGTTCAAATTGTTTTTACCTTACATATAAAAATATTTATAACAGAGAGTATTTCTGTAGAAATTTTCTTGGCCCTCTTTAGAGGATTCTGTTATTTTCAGCCAAGTTTTTTAAACCCATTTGCTTAGCTGTCTTGAAAGGTATTTGGTGGAGAGTTCAGTTTGCTTGGGCTGAATAACAGGAGAGTGCATGGCCATGAGTGGATTGAACCCTGTTTGACCCTATGGTTTTTACTGAATTTCATAGTCTTAAAGCATTATTTGGGTATGAGCAACTGGGTTTGAGTCCTTGAAGTCAGTCATGGACCCAAATGAGTGAGTGAGCCAGTGCTTATTCCCTGAGTCTTCACCTTTGGAAAAGCACTCAGCTCCTGTGGAAGAGGGCCTGTTGTGGATGCTGTGTGTAGAAGGCAAAACACCTCCGAGTGCCTGTAATGTGAGGGTGACCAGTGACCACTGAGTTAAAATAACTAGATTATGTTCTTTCTTAGCACATGTTCCAGAAATTTAAAATGTCATAGCAGTGAAGAATCTGATGGCATTTGAATTCACTTTCAGAATTTATTGAACACATTTCAGAACTTAGGATGTTTAATAAATCTAGGTTTACCATCCAGAACTATCTTAAAGCTTAAAAATATTATGCACTAATACAAAATATGTATGTTTGTAATAGTTAGGTACCTAACTTTATGTTAGTGATTGAGCAGTTTTTTATCACACAATGAACTTTAGCTTTCACTTTACGACTTAAATGATATAAACCTGTCAGAGTCCAAAGGACAGGTCTGTTGAGGACAATTCAATGTTTTTATTGTATCCTATAGTAAAAGATTTATACATGAAAAACAAAATGGCTCTAAGATATAACTGACCTATAGAAATATTGGAATGAAAATGGAGGATTACTGCATTAGAGGGCGTTTCACGTCTCAGAAGTTGTCTGATGAAAAGCTTTGCTTATATTTCTTAGGCCGATATCTGACTTTCTTCACTTGGACCAGGTCAGTTATTTAAACCAGTTGTTCTAATTGGTTAAATTTCATGGAATTGTTTTCAAGCGTTAAGGTAATCACATGAAAGATGTTTCGAGTTACCCTCCAGTTAGTGGCCTTTTCTTTCAAATTGTTTTACCTTACATATAAAAATATTTATAACAGAGAGTATTTCTGTAGAAATTTTCTTGGCCCTCTTTAGAGGATTCTGTTATTTTCAGCCAAGTTTTTTAAACCCATTTGCTTAGCTGTCTTGAAAGGTATTTGGTGGAGAGTTCAGTTTGCTTGGGCTGAATAACAGGAGAGTGCATGGCCATGAGTGGATTGAACCCTGTTTGACCCTATGGTTTTTACTGAATTTCATAGTCTTAAAGCATTATTTGGGTATGAGCAACTGGGTTTGAGTCCTTGAAGTCAGTCATGGACCCAAATGAGTGAGTGAGCCAGTGCTTATTCCCTGAGTCTTCACCTTTGGAAAAGCACTCAGCTCCTGTGGAAGAGGGCCTGTTGTGGATGCTGTGTGTAGAAGGCAAAACACCTCCGAGTGCCTGTAATGTGAGGGTGACCAGTGACCACTGAGTTAAAATAACTAGATTATGTTCTTTCTTAGCACATGTTCCAGAAATTTAAAATGTCATAGCAGTGAAGAATCTGATGGCATTTGAATTCACTTTCAGAATTTATTGAACACATTTCAGAACTTAGGATGTTTAATAAATCTAGGTTTACCATCCAGAACTATCTTAAAGCTTAAAAATATTATGCACTAATACAAAATATGTATGTTTGTAATAGTTAGGTACCTAACTTTATGTTAGTGATTGAGCAGTTTTTTATCACACAATGAACTTTAGCTTTCACTTTACGACTTAAATGATATAAACCTGTCAGAGTCCAAAGGACAGGTCTGTTGAGGACAATTCAATGTTTTTATTGTATCCTATAGTAAAAGATTTATACATGAAAAACAAAATGGCTCTAAGATATAACTGACCTATAGAAATATTGGAATGAAAATGGAGGATTACTGCATTAGAGGGCGTTTCACGTCTCAGAAGTTGTCTGATGAAAAGCTTTGCTTATATTTCTTAGGCCGATATCTGACTTTCTTCACTTGGACCAGGTCAGTTATTTAAACCAGTTGTTCTAATTGGTTAAATTTCATGGAATTGTTTTCAAGCGTTAAGGTAATCACATGAAAGATGTTTCGAGTTACCCTCCAGTAAGAGGCACAAGAAAGGAGTGTGGACATTCCCGGTACTGAGTTGATGGTGGCAGTTTATGCCTGCAGCGCTCTAAGTGAGTCCTGTCAGGACTGCTCTTCCTTGTAGCTAGTTTGGAACATGAAAGCAGTTTTGCTGTTGATAGTAGGTTCAGTCACTAATGGGGTTTTTTTTATATGAAGGAATGACAAGATATATATTTGATTATTTGTCAAGAGACCAGATCCAAGATCACTTGACAGTGTGGCGAGTCAGAATTTAGACATGGCTAGATAAAACTGCAGACCATTAGGACGAGGGACAAGCTAGGTTTGAGCTCTGGGGCTGCAGAGGAAAGAGGGTGTGAGGATCAGAGCAGCAGGTGAGTGTCAGACAGAAGCTTCAAGAATCCAGGAACCCATGACCCGGGGAATGGAGCTGGGAGTGAGCGGAGGGTGCTGAGCTTAGGGGTTAGACAGCAGAGAGGAGGGAGTGGAAGGAGAAGGCAGTGCGTAAACGCCTCGCTCATCAGGGAGCCCCATTCCTCCTCTCTTGCTCCCCTCCTTTTAAGCCTGGTCATAGCCTTTTGAGAGGATAGATCATCCTCTGTGGCTGGAAAGGGATCGTGGACGGAAGAGCGGAGTTGACCTGTCCTGGCAGATTTTCAGGTCTCCACTTTTGCCAGAAATTCCATCTCTGTGTAGAGTGTTGTGTTTATGTTATGATTTCTGACTTGGCGTTACAAGAAAAGAACTAGCTTTAAATAAACCCATCAACAGGTTTAAAATATGTATTTCCTTTTATTAGGGTCAGAGAAGCATCTCCTTTCCCCCAACATAGGACAATTTTGCTATAATGTTACTAGCAGTATGTGTGCTGCTGGAAGCTTTGCGGCAACCTAGTGTGTTTATCTTGTCATGTTATGATAAAATTGCTATTCATGAAGCATAAACGCTTGATTTCACACCTCCACTTTAAAACCATCTTTTCAGGAAGGACAGAACACGGGCCCCCCGCCCCTGATACCAGGACTAGGGCAGCAGGGAGCACAAGGCCGCATTCCTCCTCTTAACCCTGGACAAGGACCTGGCCCTAATAAAGGTAAATATCTGCTCAGCTGAATAGAAATTATATTCTGCCTCCTCTGGGTAAATCTTAGGATAGTTTAACTGGTAAGTCATTGATAGAATGATCATTTGAACATTGAGGAAAGATGAAAGTATAGTCAGTCCATTCAGGTCATAGCTTTGCCTTATGTTGTCTTTTTTTTTTTTTTCCATTAAAAGAATTAATTTATTTTTAAAATTGAAGTATAATTGCTTTACAGAGTTTTGTTGTTTTCTGCCAAACACCACCATGCATCAGCCATAGGTATGGGTTACGTCCCCTCCCTCTTGAACTGCTTGCTCGGAGGGCACAGCTCCTCGCTACCAGAGGCGGGTGACAGCCGCCAGGAGCAAGGCCTGAGCTGCAGGCCAGCCTGGCCCTGCGCCTGGGAATGGGTGTGGTTCCTGTGCTGCTCGAATGCACCTGCCTGTTTCTACCATCCCAGAAAGCTAAACTGTTTCCATTTAAATTTTTGGTGAGATAAAGAATTCAGAGATGGTTAAATGTCTTTAATATCAACTTCTCTCCCCTCAAATTATGTCATGTGTTGACTTCTTTACTGGCTGTTTTTGTTCTGTACCCTTTGAAAAGAAGAAAGCTGTGTGCCAGTGTGTTGTGTCTCAGGTTGTTGATATTATGAAAAGCACAGAGATGAGAACTGTCAGTGTGAAGAGATGAGGCTCCGTGGCAGTTAAGCATCAAGCCTAAGCATTAAAAGAGGGCACATGCAGGAGCCACGGTGGCCTTGCTTTGCCCAGGTGTTAAGGAGCAGGAGTGCAGTGGGGGTAGGGGAAGCTGCTGGAGGCAGTCAGAGGGGGCGCTGGACTGGGAGGGATGTGGATGGAGGCAGTAGCATGTTCAGTGCACCTTTTCACGGGAGCAGCAGACCAGAGCATCATGAATATTGTTGAAGACATCACTACAGAGAACTAGACTCCTTTTAAGTTGCCATTGGCTAAGCCCACAGCACCTTGTAGTACATTGAGGGTTCTGCCCCAATTTGACCAGATTAGCAAAAGTCCTTGTTAGTATATTCATCCCTAGGACTTTGGGAATTTAAAACTTAGTTTTGAATTTATGTGAATTATTAGAGGTAGGAAAGGAGAGGTAAAAGAATTAGGAGAATGTTTATTTTAGTCTCATCATGTAGAAGTGGTGACCAGCAGGGAAAAGGAGAAAGACAGTATCAGGAGCCAGTCTCTGGACTTGGGAAGACTGAGAAAAGTCTGTTACCCACAAAGTACAGCCATCAGCAAACTGAGAGCCTGCCTCTCTCCCTCTCCCTTACCTGTGTCTGTCTCCACCCACTTCCCTTTCCTCCTTGCTCTCCCCATTCTCTTTACTCCTCCCCCCACCTACCCACACCCATTTCCCTCTTCCTCCTCTTTCTCCTCCCAGGGACCAAAGGGAGAAGGGAGAGCCGAGAAAGTGGCCCTGCCATCTCCTACTGGATTAACCAGCGCTGCCGCCCCGTCACCGGCGGCCACATCCCTTCTAATTTGTAGTGGTGGGTTTCTTTCCTTGGAGGAGCGAGGGTACTTTTAAGCAGATAGAGGTAATGGGAGAATTGTTATTCATAGGTAAGTCCAAATGGAATGTGTTCAGCTTCCTCAGGTTCAAGGTGTGCAGTGGCTGAGGTCCCACCAAGTTTAAAGACCATGAAGTCAGAGAAGGAGCCACTTAGCTGCAGAACCACACTGAGAAGTGAGGGGCTCATTACTGGGGGAAATGAGCCTGGGGTATGTGAACAGAAAGGCAACTTAGAAGGCACTTCCCTCAGCATGGAGAAGCCTGGTGTATCAGGCAAGGAAAGAAGGCAGAGGGATGCCAAAACTGAAGAGAGCGTCCTCCTCGCAGTGTGTCTTTATGCTGAGATTTCCAGGTTTTTTAGACACATTGAATGGTGAAGAGAAACTGAGGTGGCTAAGAGAAGCGAGTAAAAATGAAAGAGGAAGGTGCTGAAGGGGTAAGGACAATGGCTGACTGTGACGGAAGGAAAGGAAGTTTGTCTTTATTGCTGGGGAAAAGCAGTAAAAGGCACGAGCTGGGAAAGTGGAGGGATTACATTTTTAAAAGTTAGTTATTTTAGAAGCAAGAGTGTCCCTTTGCTGTCTAATTTTAAAAATACTTAAATTGTATGTTGACAGGAAATAGGTGTACGTGTACGTTCAGTAGCCGAGAAGACAAACCCCTTCAAAGTTAGGGGAAGAACTAGGTGTGATTGGCTTCTTTCCATTTCTGTTCAATACTTTTATGTTGCATATGTTAAAATATTTTAAAAGCCATCTTTAAATGGGTTTCCAGACCCTGTCTGTGAAGAATGGTGATGATACTATAGATGAAGGACATTCATAGAAAGGGGCAGAAAAAGTATTTATATAAACCCTGAAATTCAAGTACAGCAAGGCTGTTGGGTCATGAAGCAGTTATTAGAGAGGCCCATGCTTCCGTGTACATTACAGAGGGTTTTCTTAAGAATCAAAATATGAATTAACAAATCAAGTTAAATGAACTAGGAGTTGAAGGAAAGACCTCACTGTGGTGAAGACCCAGTGACCCTGTGGTGAGCTTTGCAGGCTTTTACAAATGCAGAGGTGAATTCCTTGTACTGGGCTTCCTGGCCGACCTCTGGTTAAGGGGACAATTTGTAGTTGGGCTTTCCTTGGAGGAGCGAGGGTACTTTTAAGCAGATAGAGGTAATGGGAGAATTGTTATTCATAGGTAAGTCCAAATGGAATGTGTTCAGCTTCCTCAGGTTCAAGGTGTGCAGTGGCTGAGGTCCCACCAAGTTTAAAGACCATGAAGTCAGAGAAGGAGCCACTTAGCTGCAGAACCACACTGAGAAGTGAGGGGCTCATTACTGGGGGAAATGAGCCTGGGGTATGTGAACAGAAAGGCAACTTAGAAGGCACTTCCCTCAGCATGGAGAAGCCTGGTGTATCAGGCAAGGAAAGAAGGCAGAGGGGATGCCAAAACTGAAGAGAGCGTCCTCCTCGCAGTGTGTCTTTATGCTGAGATTTCCAGGTTTTTTAGACACATTGAATGGTGAAGAGAAACTGAGGTGGCTAAGAGAAGCGAGTAAAAATGAAAGAGGAAGGTGCTGAAGGGGTAAGGACAATGGCTGACTGTGACGGAAGGAAAGGAAGTTTGTCTTTATTGCTGGGGAAAAGCAGTAAAAGGCACGAGCTGGGAAAGTGGAGGGATTACATTTTTAAAAGTTAGTTATTTTAGAAGCAAGAGTGTCCCTTTGCTGTCTAATTTTAAAAATACTTAAATTGTATGTTGACAGGAAATAGGTGTACGTGTACGTTCAGTAGCCGAGAAGACAAACCCCTTCAAAGTTAGGGGAAGAACTAGGTGTGATTGGCTTCTTTCCATTTCTGTTCAATACTTTTATGTTGCATATGTTAAAATATTTTAAAAGCCATCTTTAAATGGGTTTCCAGACCCTGTCTGTGAAGAATGGTGATGATACTATAGATGAAGGACATTCATAGAAAGGGGCAGAAAAAGTATTTATATAAACCCTGAAATTCAAGTACAGCAAGGCTGTTGGGTCATGAAGCAGTTATTAAAAGGCCCATGCTTCCGTGTACATTACAGAGGGTTTTCTTAAGAATCAAAATATGAATTAACAAATCAAGTTAAATGAACTAGGAGTTGAAGGAAAGACCTCACTGTGGTGAAGACCCAGTGACCCTGTGGTGAGCTTTGCAGGCTTTTACAAATGCAGAGGTGAATTCCTTGTACTGGGCTTCCTGGCCGACCCTCTGCTTGAGTTTTCCCTGCAGTTTCCTTTCTGGATGTGGAGCAGTGGGCCCAGCAAACATGCCAAGGGAATGGGTATGGGAAGGGAGGCTCATCCTTATGCCTGTGATGCCCTGGTGCTTTCTAAATGAGCCTTCACAGCATCTGTCAAGTTGCTTAGCCAGTAAGTTGAAGTTGAAACCTGTACTCGCAAACCCTTGTTCTTTTCATTATATGGTGCCTTAGGGATATTTGTCTCCTCAGTATGCTGGGATCCAAGGAGGGGAAACATTCTCAATGAAAGAATACATTCTGAAATTTTAAAATGCTGAAAAATCAGACCTGTGTTGACAGGGCTCCTGGAAGATGAGGTAAACGTCTGTTTTGTTTTCTTCAGGTGACTCGCGTGGCCCTCCAAACCACCACATGGGCCCAGTGTCCGAGAGGCGCCACGAGCAGAGCGGCGGCCCCGAGCACGGCCCCGAGCGGGGGCCTTTCCGGGGCAGCCAGGACTGCAGGGGTCCCCCCGACAGGCGCGGCCCTCACCCCGAATTCCCTGACGACTTCAGCAGACCAGACGACTTCCACCCCGACAAGCGCTTCGGCCACCGGTTACGTGAATTTGAGGGGCGAGGAGGCCCTTTGCCACAAGAAGAGAAGTGGAGGCGTGGGGGCCCTGGGCCTCCGTTTCCCCCTGACCACAGGGAGTATTGGCTTCTTTCCATTTCTGTTCAATACTTTTATGTTGCATATGTTAAAATATTTTAAAAGCCATCTTTAAATGGGTTTCCAGACCCTGTCTGTGAAGAATGGTGATGATACTATAGATGAAGGACATTCATAGAAAGGGGCAGAAAAAGTATTTATATAAACCCTGAAATTCAAGTACAGCAAGGCTGTTGGGTCATGAAGCAGTTATTAGAGAGGCCCATGCTTCCGTGTACATTACAGAGGGTTTTCTTAAGAATCAAAATATGAATTAACAAATCAAGTTAAATGAACTAGGAGTTGAAGGAAAGACCTCACTGTGGTGAAGACCCAGTGACCCTGTGGTGAGCTTTGCAGGCTTTTACAAATGCAGAGGTGAATTCCTTGTACTGGGCTTCCTGGCCGACCCTCTGCTTGAGTTTTCCCTGCAGTTTCCTTTCTGGATGTGGAGCAGTGGGCCCAGCAAACATGCCAAGGGAATGGGTATGGGAAGGGAGGCTCATCCTTATGCCTGTGATGCCCTGGTGCTTTCTAAATGAGCCTTCACAGCATCTGTCAAGTTGCTTAGCCAGTAAGTTGAAGTTGAAACCTGTACTCGCAAACCCTTGTTCTTTTCATTATATGGTGCCTTAGGGATATTTGTCTCCTCAGTATGCTGGGATCCAAGGAGGGGAAACATTCTCAATGAAAGAATACATTCTGAAATTTTAAAATGCTGAAAAATCAGACCTGTGTTGACAGGGCTCCTGGAAGATGAGGTAAACGTCTGTTTTGTTTTCTTCAGGTGACTCGCGTGGCCCTCCAAACCACCACATGGGCCCAGTGTCCGAGAGGCGCCACGAGCAGAGCGGCGGCCCCGAGCACGGCCCCGAGCGGGGGCCTTTCCGGGGCAGCCAGGACTGCAGGGGTCCCCCCGACAGGCGCGGCCCTCACCCCGAATTCCCTGACGACTTCAGCAGACCAGACGACTTCCACCCCGACAAGCGCTTCGGCCACCGGTTACGTGAATTTGAGGGGCGAGGAGGCCCTTTGCCACAAGAAGAGAAGTGGAGGCGTGGGGGCCCTGGGCCTCCGTTTCCCCCTGACCACAGGGAGTTCAGTGAGGGGGACGCCCGGGGTGCAGCCCGGGGACCCCCGGGGGCATGGGAAGGCCGCAGACCTGCAGAGGACCGCTTCCCCCGGGACCCCGACGACCCGCGGTTCCGCGGGCGCAGAGAAGAAAGGTGGGCCCGATGCTGCGGGGTGCCCTTCCTCCTCCTGGAGCTTCCCTGCCATCCCTCCCCATGGGTCTCTCTCCATCACTGGGGAGGGCGCCCTGCCCTCTCCAGGCTTCCTGTGTAGACCTAAAGACATACATGAGCCTTTTACCATTTACGTGGTTCTTGATTATCTCTGCAGTTTAGAAATCTTTTTCTTTTTGCTTATTTCTTGGTGGGGCAGCATACTATAAAGTTTTTTGGATTTGAATAGAAATTCTCCAGTTTCTCTCGGTTAGAAGATCTAGATTGAGAATAAAAGAATTATTAAGTAGATAGTTTTGTGTAATTGCTTAAAGGTCATAATAAAGCCCCATCAAGCTGAAAAAATAATCTTGCGGTTCACTTAGGTTGAGGTCAGGCTTGAATACTCAACTCTTTGGGGTAAAAAATGGAATAGAGGAAGTAGGCAGTAAAAAACGAGGAGTAGTGAAATCTCGAGACTTAAAATAATCAATGATAATAATAATTGAGTATTTTCTGTGTGCCAGGCGTTGCTTCATTTAACTGTTACAGTGAGCTGTGAATGAGGTGTTCCTATTGGCCTAGACAGAAGAGGGGAGACCCAGAGTGTCAGAGCAATTTCCTGACCTCAGGTCCCACAGGTGGTAAGTTTAAGAGCAGCTCCGGGTCTGGCCCTCAAACCACCACATGGGCCCAGTGTCCGAGGCGCCACGAGCAGAGCGGCCGAGCACGGCCCGAGCGGGGCCTTCCGGGCAGCCAGGACTGCAGGGGTCCCCGACAGGCGCGCCCTCACCCGAATTCCCTGACGACTTCAGCAGACCAGACGACTTCCACCCGACAAGCGCGCCACCGGTTACGTGAATTTGAGGGGCGAGGAGGCCCTTTGCCACAAGAAGAGAAGTGGAGGCGTGGGGGCCCTGGGCCTCCGTTTCCCCCTGACCACAGGGAGTTCAGTGAGGGGGACGCCCGGGGTGCAGCCCGGGGACCCCCGGGGGCATGGGAAGGCCGCAGACCTGCAGAGGACCGCTTCCCCCGGGACCCCGACGACCCGCGGTTCCGCGGGCGCAGAGAAGAAAGGTGGGCCCGATGCTGCGGGGTGCCCTTCCTCCTCCTGGAGCTTCCCTGCCATCCCTCCCCATGGGTCTCTCTCCATCACTGGGGAGGGCGCCCTGCCCTCTCCAGGCTTCCTGTGTAGACCTAAAGACATACATGAGCCTTTTACCATTTACGTGGTTCTTGATTATCTCTGCAGTTTAGAAATCTTTTTCTTTTTGCTTATTTCTTGGTGGGGCAGCATACTATAAAGTTTTTTGGATTTGAATAGAAATTCTCCAGTTTCTCTCGGTTAGAAGATCTAGATTGAGAATAAAAGAATTATTAAGTAGATAGTTTTGTGTAATTGCTTAAAGGTCATAATAAAGCCCCATCAAGCTGAAAAAATAATCTTGCGGTTCACTTAGGTTGAGGTCAGGCTTGAATACTCAACTCTTTGGGGTAAAAAATGGAATAGAGGAAGTAGGCAGTAAAAAACGAGGAGTAGTGAAATCTCGAGACTTAAAATAATCAATGATAATAATAATTGAGTATTTTCTGTGTGCCAGGCGTTGCTTCATTTAACTGTTACAGTGAGCTGTGAATGAGGTGTTCCTATTGGCCTAGACAGAAGAGGGGAGACCCAGAGTGTCAGAGCAATTTCCTGACCTCAGGTCCCACAGGTGGTAAGTTTAAGAGCAGCTCCGGGTCTGGCCGTCTGACACAGTGCCCGCACGGTGCTGTCCTGCACCTGCCCTCCGGCCCAGCTGACCGCCCCGCCTGTCCCCACCACATTTCTCACTGTTGTTGCTAGCAGGTAATCGAGGTAAAGGCTGGTGGTCTGCATTCTCATGGCTGTGCTAGAAGAGAGTGTCTGATAAAACTTCCAGGCAGGGTGAAATGGAGAGGCTTCCAGGCAGGGTGAAATGGAGAGGTTAAGGGAATTAGCTCTCCGGGGAGAATTTTTAATAAAAAGATTTAAGACCTCTCTAAGTGATATCTAAGTATTTGCTCTTTGAAATGGCTTTTTATGTCTGCAGGAGCATCTTCTCCAGTAGCTTTGGTATCAACATGACTTGCATTGATTTCTTGAATCTCTGCGTCTTGTGCAAAGTTTCAGATTTTGCTCTGCTTCAGTTTGTGTTACATATCTGTCAGAGACAGACCCGCCTAGACTCTCATGCTGTGTACAGGCCAGGCGTGTCCTGCTTACACTGACTCACTCTCTCCGCTGCTATGAACACAGGCTCCTGGGTGTCTGTGGCTCACTGCACCTAGAACTTCCCTCCTCCCCTCTAGGCTGCTGTGCATTTCTTCAGAGCACTTAGCACCACTTGATGGGAAGTCACATGTTTATGTCTGTATTACTATCTTCCTGAAGGTCTGGGAGGGCCTCAGAATTCAGAGCCCTAGTAGCAACACCCTGTGAGTGCTCAGTAACTCTTGAATAAATACATCTGTTAAAGAGGGAGATATATTTTAGAGGGGTCAGTTTGTCGGGAGGTGTACCTTCTTAGCTTGGGCTGTCCTATCAGATACCATGGACTGGGGGGTTCAACAACAGAAATGGATTTTCTCGAGACTTAAAATAATCAATGATAATAATAATTGAGTATTTTCTGTGTGCCAGGCGTTGCTTCATTTAACTGTTACAGTGAGCTGTGAATGAGGTGTTCCTATTGGCCTAGACAGAAGAGGGGAGACCCAGAGTGTCAGAGCAATTTCCTGACCTCAGGTCCCACAGGTGGTAAGTTTAAGAGCAGCTCCGGGTCTGGCCGTCTGACACAGTGCCCGCACGGTGCTGTCCTGCACCTGCCCTCCGGCCCAGCTGACCGCCCCGCCTGTCCCCACCACATTTCTCACTGTTGTTGCTAGCAGGTAATCGAGGTAAAGGCTGGTGGTCTGCATTCTCATGGCTGTGCTAGAAGAGAGTGTCTGATAAAACTTCCAGGCAGGGTGAAATGGAGAGGCTTCCAGGCAGGGTGAAATGGAGAGGTTAAGGGAATTAGCTCTCCGGGGAGAATTTTTAATAAAAAGATTTAAGACCTCTCTAAGTGATATCTAAGTATTTGCTCTTTGAAATGGCTTTTTATGTCTGCAGGAGCATCTTCTCCAGTAGCTTTGGTATCAACATGACTTGCATTGATTTCTTGAATCTCTGCGTCTTGTGCAAAGTTTCAGATTTTGCTCTGCTTCAGTTTGTGTTACATATCTGTCAGAGACAGCCCCGCCTAGACTCTCATGCTGTGTACAGGCCAGGCGTGTCCTGCTTACACTGACTCACTCTCTCCGCTGCTATGAACACAGGCTCCTGGGTGTCTGTGGCTCACTGCACCTAGAACTTCCCTCCTCCCCTCTAGGCTGCTGTGCATTTCTTCAGAGCACTTAGCACCACTTGATGGGAAGTCACATGTTTATGTCTGTATTACTATCTTCCTGAAGGTCTGGGAGGGCCTCAGAATTCAGAGCCCTAGTAGCAACACCCTGTGAGTGCTCAGTAACTCTTGAATAAATACATCTGTTAAAGAGGGAGATATATTTTAGAGGGGTCAGTTTGTCGGGAGGTGTACCTTCTTAGCTTGGGCTGTCCTATCAGATACCATGGACTGGGGGGTTCAACAACAGAAATGGATTTTCTCAGAGAACTGGATGCTACAAGTCCCAGATCAAGGTCCAGCAGAGTGGGTTTCTCGTGAGATTTCACTTCCTGACTTGCAGACGAGATTTTGCTTCCTGACTTGTAGACAACCACCATCTCCCTTTGTCCCTGCATGATGGAAAGAGAATGAGCAAGCTCTTGGTGGTCTCTCTTCTTATAAGGGCATTACTCCCATCATGGGTTTAATCCCTGCAGGACCTCATCTAATCTAAAGAGCTCTCCAAGGCCCATTTCGAAAGTCACTTCTGGGGATAGAGCTTCAACATTTTGTGGAGGGGGCACAAATGTTTAGTCCATAACAGGTGCCATTTTCTTTTTTCTTTTTATTTTTATTTTGGCCCCTTTATTTATTTATTTATTTATTTAAGTTTCATCCATCTTTATTCTTAGGCATGTATGGGCCTCCCATTGCAGTGGCCTCTCCTTGCAGAGCACAGGCTCTGGGCGCATGTGCTCCAGAGCGCTGGCTCCTAATTGGACACAACTAAGCGACATGTGGGATCTTCCTCGGCGAGTGTCGAACCGGTGCCCCTTACAGTGCGAGGCGGACTCTTTACCCACTGGACCACCCCTTTTTTGTTGTTAAGATTCATTTATTTGTTTTTGGCCGTGGTGGGGTCTTTGTTGCTCCACTCAGGCTTTTTCTCCTTAAGGCCCTAGGGGGTGGTGGGGGAGGGGTGACTATTCTTTGTTGACGGCTTGCCGGCCAGGCGTGTCCTGCTTACACTGACTCACTCTCCGCTGCTATGAACACAGGCTCCTGGGTGTCTGTGGCTCATGGAACTTCCCCTCTAGGCTGCTGTGCATTTCTTCAGAGCACTTAGCACCACTTGATGGGAAGTCACATGTTTATGTCTGTATTACTATCTTCCTGAAGGTCTGGGAGGGCCTCAGAATTCAGAGCCCTAGTAGCAACACCCTGTGAGTGCTCAGTAACTCTTGAATAAATACATCTGTTAAAGAGGGAGATATATTTTAGAGGGGTCAGTTTGTCGGGAGGTGTACCTTCTTAGCTTGGGCTGTCCTATCAGATACCATGGACTGGGGGGTTCAACAACAGAAATGGATTTTCTCAGAGAACTGGATGCTACAAGTCCCAGATCAAGGTCCAGCAGAGTGGGTTTCTCGTGAGATTTCACTTCCTGACTTGCAGACGAGATTTTGCTTCCTGACTTGTAGACAACCACCATCTCCCTTTGTCCCTGCATGATGGAAAGAGAATGAGCAAGCTCTTGGTGGTCTCTCTTCTTATAAGGGCATTACTCCCATCATGGGTTTAATCCCTGCAGGACCTCATCTAATCTAAAGAGCTCCAAGGCCCATTTCGAAAGTCACTTCTGGGGATAGAGCTTCAACATTTTGTGGAGGGGGCACAAATGTTTAGTCCATAACAGGTGCCATTTTCTTTTTTCTTTTTATTTTTATTTTGGCCCCTTTATTTATTTATTTATTTATTTAAGTTTCATCCATCTTTATTCTTAGGCATGTATGGGCCTCCCATTGCAGTGGCCTCTCCTTGCAGAGCACAGGCTCTGGGCGCATGTGCTCCAGAGCGCTGGCTCCTAATTGGACACAACTAAGCGACATGTGGGATCTTCCTCGGCGAGTGTCGAACCGGTGCCCCTTACAGTGCGAGGCGGACTCTTTACCCACTGGACCACCCCTTTTTTGTTGTTAAGATTCATTTATTTGTTTTTGGCCGTGGTGGGGTCTTTGTTGCTCCACTCAGGCTTTTTCTCCTTAAGGCCCTAGGGGGTGGTGGGGGAGGGGTGACTATTCTTTGTTGACGGCTTGCCGGCTTCTCATTGCGCTGGCCTCTCCTCGCAGAGCCTAGGCTCTAGGCACTCAGGCTTCAATCCTTGCGGCTCATGGGCTCTAGAACGCTAGCTCAGTAGTTGAGACACATGGGCTTAGTTGCTCCGCGGCATGTGGGATCTTCCCGGACCAGAGATCGAACCGATGTCCCTTGCATTACAAGGCGGACTCTTAACCATTGGGCAACCAGGGAAGCCTAGGGAGCCATTTTCTAATTAGGGCAAATTAGATTCTCTCTGTCCTTTTGTAGCCAGGGCAGTTGTCTAATGGATGCCTGGACAAGAGGGTCCTACTGTGTCGTGGGAATGCTTCCTGAATCTGCCTCAGAGGAGGGGCGCCCCCTGCTGGTACACCCCTGCTCCACTTCTCTCCCCTGGTCAATTCCACCCTCACTTTAAGTGACGATTTTAGCCGGCCTCTGGGGCACGCCTCCTTTACTTGCCTGACTCTTTGAGTTACCTCAGGGCAAGAAAGATATTAAAAAGGTAGCTAGAGAGCTGGAATGGTGGAGTGAGAAGTGGAGTGCTCTTTTTATAGTAAAACACCAAGTTATAGATGTAAGAAGAATGACAGAATTAGAAAGTCACTTATTTTAAGCAGTCCATATCATAATTAGTTCAGGCAAGGATCATCAGTGGCTGTGAAAAGCCACTGATTAAAAAGATTGTGGAGAATCAGAATATTTTCACACTGCCTGGTGTCATTCCACAGAGTACTCAACTGCAAAGGAGAAAAGGGACCTTTGCAGTGATGACATTAGGCAGCCCTACCACTTGTACATCATGAACAGTGAGACAGACTGGCATCGCTGTTAAGGTATAAGAAGTTTCCCCAGGAAAGTTATATCTGGATCTAATCATGGGGAAACAGTCAGATGTATTCATTCTATAATTGGAGGAACTGCTGAGATACAGCCAGCCCCCAGATAAATTCAAATTGTGGAACATACTGTAAAACCCTTGTATGGACCCTTCAGAAATGTCGAGGTCTGTTCCAATAAAAATTTCGAAAAGTCGAGGTCACGAAAGATGAAACGCACAAGGGGGACTGTTCTAAATTAAAGCAGACCAAAGAGATATGATCACTAAATGATAGTGTGTGATCATAATTAAAGCCTATAGGCAATTGTAAAGGAAATTTTCAGGACAATTGGAGAAATTAGGACTGGATTGTTTATTAGATACTATTACATGTTATTTAGAATGATAGTCATGGTGACTCTGATGGTGAAGAATCCGCCTGTAATATAGGAGACCTGGGTTCGGTCCCTGGGTTGGGAAGATCCCTTAAAGAACGGCTATCCACTCCAGTGTTCTTGCCTGGAGATTTCCATGGCTCATTCATGGGGTTGCTATCCACTTTTCCAGTTTTGGGATTCCAGGGCAGTTGTCTAATGGATGCCTGGACAAGAGGGTCCTACTGTGTCGTGGGAATGCTTCCTGAATCTGCCTCAGAGGAGGGGCGCCCCCTGCTGGTACACCCCTGCTCCACTTCTCTCCCCTGGTCAATTCCACCCTCACTTTAAGTGACGATTTTAGCCGGCCTCTGGGGCACGCCTCCTTTACTTGCCTGACTCTTTGAGTTACCTCAGGGCAAGAAAGGTATTAAAAAGGTAGCTAGAGAGCTGGAATGGTGGAGTGAGAAGTGGAGTGCTCTTTTTATAGTAAAACACCAAGTTATAGATGTAAGAAGAATGACAGAATTAGAAAGTCACTTATTTTAAGCAGTCCATATCATAATTAGTTCAGGCAAGGATCATCAGTGGCTGTGAAAAGCCACTGATTAAAAAGATTGTGGAGAATCAGAATATTTTCACACTGCCTGGTGTCATTCCACAGAGTACTCAACTGCAAAGGAGAAAAGGGACCTTTGCAGTGATGACATTAGGCAGCCCTACCACTTGTACATCATGAACAGTGAGACAGACTGGCATCGCTGTTAAGGTATAAGAAGTTTCCCCAGGAAAGTTATATCTGGATCTAATCATGGGGAAACAGTCAGATGTATTCATTCTATAATTGGAGGAACTGCTGAGATACAGCCAGCCCCCAGATAAATTCAAATTGTGGAACATACTGTAAAACCCTTGTATGGACCCTTCAGAAATGTCGAGGTCTGTTCCAATAAAAATTTCGAAAAGTCGAGGTCACGAAAGATGAAACGCACAAGGGGGACTGTTCTAAATTAAAGCAGACCAAAGAGATATGATCACTAAATGATAGTGTGTGATCATAATTAAAGCCTATAGGCAATTGTAAAGGAAATTTTCAGGACAATTGGAGAAATTAGGACTGGATTGTTTATTAGATACTATTACATGTTATTTAGAATGATAGTCATGGTGACTCTGATGGTGAAGAATCCGCCTGTAATATAGGAGACCTGGGTTCGGTCCCTGGGTTGGGAAGATCCCTTGAAGAAGGGAACGGCTATCCACTCCAGTGTTCTTGCCTGGAGAATTCCATGGCTCATTCATGGGGTTGCAGAGAGTTGGACATGCCTGAGCAACTTTCACTTTGAGTGTTATGTAGGAGAAAGCCCTTGTTCTTAGAAGAAGTTTACTGAAGGGTGTACGGCTGAGCCATCATGTCACAGCTGGTTTGGCTTAGAAGGTGAATTTATGAATAGATAGATAGCGCAAAGACAAAGTTCATGTGGCAGAATCTTAAGAACTGACTGGTGGCTTGTGATGAAGGATGCATGGGTATTTGTTGCTCTATATGTGTCTGTGTGAGTACAAGATAACCTAGTGGAAACTCAGGAAAAAGTAGAGAGTCTGATGGGCCCTAAGCCTTTGCGCTGCTCTGATCCTTCTTTCAGTGTCCGTGGCCTCTTTAGGTTGTTCATGTGCCTTTCCTACTGGCAGGCCCCCTTTTCAGCTTCCCCAAAGGCTTCTGCTGCAGCTCTGGCACCCCTCATTAATGGTCCTGCTTTAGCAACACTCCTGGCCCACATAGTTCCCCAGTTCCAGAATTCTGGAGAGGTGGTGAAATGGTCCATTAGCCCAGGCACGAGATTGCCAGCTTGGCAGTGGTGGCCTCCCCATAAACCAGATGCCTTCCTGTCCACATCAGCTGTGGCCAGGGCCACAGGTGCACTCTTGGCCACCAGGCCTGTCCCTGAGTAATGAGGTGGGCTGGGGCAGATAGCAGAACAGAGGCCTCCCCAAAAGGCAAGTATAGTGAGTAGACATGCATCTGTGTCCTCCTTTTTTCTAATTATGTAAGTAATGTTTACTATAAAAATATGAATGGTCACATGAAAAGTATTTGGGAAGCAGTAGTAATGAGCCTATGCTGAATGTCAAGACAGGCTGAGTTCAATTCCCAACACTTACTGTGTATCCTTAAATAAGTGACTTGACGTCTCCAAGTCCTGCGTAAATACACATGGGTAGAATAGGGTTAATAGTGTCAGTTTCATAAGGTGGTTGTGAGGATAAAACAAAATGAAGTAATACATGTAAAGCACTTGGCGTGACATAAACACCTTAAAAATGCTCACTGCTATTATTCCTAAAAGCCTAAAATAAAATTAAAATAACCCTACATTCTAGTACATTTCCCTCTTGCCCGTTTTTAACTGTCATATTGGGATTATAAAATGGGTCCTTTAAAAAATACATAGTTTTATTTTTCTCTCATTTAGCATTCTGTCATATTTTGTCACATCATTATGCTTCTTTCACACATGATCTTGGAGCTACAAGGCATTCCATTAGATGGACATTCTGTTTTTTTTGTTTTTCAAACAGCTTCAGACGAGGAGCGCCCCCGAGACATGAGGGCCGTGCTCCCCCCAGAGGAAGAGATGGTTTTCCTGGGCCTGAAGACTTTGGACCAGAGGAGAATTTTGATGCTTCTGACGAAACAGGCCGAGGAAGAGATCTGAGAGGTCGAGGTCGGGGTGCCCCACGAGGTGAGCTGAGGACTCCAGGTCTGGGAAGGACAGGGCTGAAAGTTAGGTTGGTGGGAACACACCTGGAATAGTCTCTGAGTGTGGTGGTGTTTTGTTTTGTTGTGTAGGAGGAAGGAAGGGTTTGCTTCCCACTCCCGATGAGTTTCCTCGCTTTGAAGGAGGACGGAAACCAGACTCCTGGGATGGAAATAGAGAGCCAGGTAAGGCAGTAGGGCTGCTTGTGGCTGAGGGTTCCTCTAAGCAACAGTTCAGAGTGTGGTCTGAGGACTCTGCCAGGGGTTCTCTGGGTTCTCTCTTCAGCAGCTCACCTCTCCCTGGCAGGCTGGGTTATCTTAGTATCTTCAACCCATGGTGTGGACCACATGCTGGAGCAGATGGGGGACTCCAGCTTCTCCTGCGGAGCCAGATATTAAAGAGATTTGTCAAAATATCACTCTTTTCACTAAACTGTTTTTGGAAAATACAGCTAAATGAACTGAAGTTTTCTCAGGCTTAATTTCTAACATGGTAAATGGTGTTAGAACTCTCATAAGTGAAATCTCTTTGGGGTCTTCAGTAATTTTTAAGAGTGTTAA
Source organism: Tragulus kanchil (assembly GCA_022376925.1). Lineage (NCBI taxonomy): Eukaryota > Metazoa > Chordata > Mammalia > Artiodactyla > Tragulidae > Tragulus > Tragulus kanchil. The sequence continues at coordinate 24,840,462 of JAIOJX010000026.1, forward strand.
GACATTCTGAAACTAAAAAATCTAAGAACCACTTTTTTGGACCTTCCCACCTCCTCTTAGTTTAGGAGGTATGTTGATTTCTAGTCTTGACCTTTTGTGTACTCATGATGTCACTGGCCTACAGTGGGTATTCAGGAAATGTCTCTTGCATGAGTGAATATTTGTTTTCAAGTTGCTACTTATTCTTAACAGTATCATTTCTGTCTGCTTTTGGTCACACTATACTTTAACGTGGGCTTCCCCCAGTGGCTCAGCAGTAAAGAATCCATCCACCTGTAATGCAGGAGATGCTTGTTTGATCCCTGGGTTGGTATGATCTCCTAGAGGAGGGCCCCACTCCAGTGTTCTTGCTGGGAAAACCCCATGGACAGAGGAGCCTGGTGGGTATAGTCCATGGGGTTGCAAAGAGTTGCTCACACTAGTAAGCAGCTGAGCACACATGCACCTACTTTAGTATGGAGATTCTCCGATTCTTAGCCTTGTGGATCTGTGTTTCCTGCTTTAGGGCCAGGACATGAACATTTCCGTGATGCTCCCCGCCCTGATCATCCACCTCATGATGGTCATTCCCCAGCTAGCAGAGAACGGTCTTCATCTCTCCAAGGCATGGACATGGCATCCCTACCACCCCGAAAGCGCCCCTGGCACGATGGGCCTGGAACCTCTGAGCACAGAGAAATGGATGCCTCAGGGGGCCCTTCTGAGGATCGAGGAGGCAAAGGTAAGTGAGGCCAATGCTCACCACTTGGGAGCTGTGGACGCTACAACCTTGCATAGAAGGCTGCAGCACCCCCAGAAGGCCCATCCCCGTGTATGCCTATTCTGTCTGTCTCCTTCTGGGGTACCCCTGCCTGGGTTAGGAGGGGTCCTTTCTCCACCCTACCCTCCAGGGCTTAGGCTGTGTGAAGACATGTGTTCCCAATTGTGGTACAGCCAGACAGCTCTTAGTGGGTGACTGCAAGCCTAGCCTTCCCACAGGTCTCCTCCACTTGCTTCCAGGAATCCCTGGTTTGTTTACAGTTTCTCTCTTTCAGATTGCCCTAGCACTTTCTGTGCTGATCTGTGAGACTCCTTATCTAAATGGCAAATGTGCTCTCTGGTAAAGGCTGCTCTGAGCCCTCAAGGGTGTCCTCAGTGGCATGGAGGATTGTCTTCTCTTAGATTCTGTGTTTTTTTTCTTTTAGTCTGGACCCAGAAGGAGCTCTGCTTATGCCCAGAGTCACAAAGACCTGGGGGAATATGGTCTGGTAGGGGTTTTCCTTTCATGGGGGCAGTGGATTATTTCTGCAGCTTGAAACTTTGGATCTTTATTTTAGAGGCAGCACTGACTTTTAGCCAGAAGTAACAGTCATCAAGTGCTAACTACAGCTGTGGCCTCAGGCTATGCTGGGAGTGCACATGGGTGTGCTTTGGAGGGTGCTGGAAAGACTGCCCGTGTGCCTCAGCCTGTGCTCCACCTGCCTCTGTTTAGTCCCTTCTTTTCAGAGTTCTGCTTTCTGTCCTCTGTCTTCTAGTTTGGTTCTTCTAAGTATGGAGCTCTCAGAAGTTACAGCATGTCGCCCATCCCCATCTGCATGCACTGTCTGTTGCTGGCTGGGGTGGGCACTCAGGACTCTTTGTAGGTCCCAGGCTGAGGCCACATGGCTAGTGGAAGTGATGTCCTGCTGACAGCTTCTACCCTGGGTACCATGGGGGCGCCTGGGCTGAGCTTTGAAAGAAAAGAAGCCAACATTCCTTTGGCTAGCTTTCCTCACCTCCTTGTCTTAGCTGGATTCAGATTCCATTCAGAAATGTAAGACAAAGTTGGGAATGGTCTTCTGATAGTGCATAATGGGAGATGTGACCAAATCCTATCATCTCAAGACAAAAAATTTTTAAAGTCAGAATTTTAATAATACCTAGAGGTTTGTGTGTCTGATACACAAAAACTATCCCTGAGAGAAACACTAAAAGCTAGTGTTTTTCTTTTTGTGCTTTCATTTTTTCAAGAAATATTTTATCTAATTAAGGAAATCAAAAGTGCCATATAGCTGTAGGATAATCATAGTAAATACTTGTTATGTAGAGCACTTGAAATTAATATCATCAGCACTTTGTATTTCTTACTTGCTCCTAATATTAAGTCAGTGCTTTTCAAACCTTCTCCCAGAACAGGCCTGGTGGCATGGGAGGGTGAAGACACACTTCTGACAGGCTGCAGGCACAGTCCAGCATGGTCTGTGACCTCCAGAAGGTGCTCCGTGTGTCCTCCTGACCCCCCATCAGTTCCAATACAGCCACAGGGAACACATGTCTGTTTGATGCTGAGGGGCACAGCAACAAGCCAGGATGGGAATAAGGAAGGAGAAGTGGAGGCACAAGTCTTCCGTTAAATGCCAGGCTAATGTCCTCAACAAAAAGGAAACATCAAAAGTTTGTTTTAGAGGCAGCACTGACTTTTAGCCAGAAGTAACAGTCATCAAGTGCTAACTACAGCTGTGGCCTCAGGCTATGCTGGGAGTGCACATGGGTGTGCTTTGGAGGGTGCTGGAAAGACTGCCCGTGTGCCTCAGCCTGTGCTCCACCTGCCTCTGTTTAGTCCCTTCTTTTCAGAGTTCTGCTTTCTGTCCTCTGTCTTCTAGTTTGGTTCTTCTAAGTATGGAGCTCTCAGAAGTTACAGCATGTCGCCCATCCCCATCTGCATGCACTGTCTGTTGCTGGCTGGGGTGGGCACTCAGGACTCTTTGTAGGTCCCAGGCTGAGGCCACATGGCTAGTGGAAGTGATGTCCTGCTGACAGCTTCTACCCTGGGTACCATGGGGGCGCCTGGGCTGAGCTTTGAAAGAAAAGAAGCCAACATTCCTTTGGCTAGCTTTCCTCACCTCCTTGTCTTAGCTGGATTCAGATTCCATTCAGAAATGTAAGACAAAGTTGGGAATGGTCTTCTGATAGTGCATAATGGGAGATGTGACCAAATCCTATCATCTCAAGACAAAAAATTTTTAAAGTCAGAATTTTAATAATACCTAGAGGTTTGTGTGTCTGATACACAAAAACTATCCCTGAGAGAAACACTAAAAGCTAGTGTTTTTCTTTTTGTGCTTTCATTTTTTCAAGAAATATTTTATCTAATTAAGGAAATCAAAAGTGCCATATAGCTGTAGGATAATCATAGTAAATACTTGTTATGTAGAGCACTTGAAATTAATATCATCAGCACTTTGTATTTCTTACTTGCTCCTAATATTAAGTCAGTGCTTTTCAAACCTTCTCCCAGAACAGGCCTGGTGGCATGGGAGGGTGAAGACACACTTCTGACAGGCTGCAGGCACAGTCCAGCATGGTCTGTGACCTCCAGAAGGTGCTCCGTGTGTCCTCCTGACCCCCCATCAGTTCCAATACAGCCACAGGGAACACATGTCTGTTTGATGCTGAGGGGCACAGCAACAAGCCAGGATGGGAATGAGGAAGGGAGAAGTGGAGGCACAAGTCTTCCGTTAAATGCCAGGCTAATGTCCTCAGAACTCTTGTTTTAAAAAAGAAACCCGAAACCAGAAATGTCCCACTGTCTGTCATCCAGAGTAAATGTTTTTTTTTCCAGGAGTTATTAAAAAGTTATAATAAAAGTCATATGTAAAAATCATTGTTTCATTTCAGGCCGAGGAGGCCCAGGACCTTCTCAAAGAGTGCCAAAGTCTGGACGTTCCAGCTCCTTGGATGGAGATCACCATGATGGATACCACAGAGATGAACCTTTTGGTGGCCCTCCAGGCAGTGGTAACCCTTCTAGAGGGGGCCGGAGTGGCAGTAACTGGGGTAGAGGGAGTAACATGAACTCTGGCCCACCACGGCGAGGAGCTTCAAGGGGGGGTGGAAGGGGTCGGTAGAAGTTGGGGCTCAATACCCCTAGACTTCTCTGAACAGTATTTAAGAACTTCTTTTGGACTTTACAAGAGAAACAAAAGGAAACCTGCACCATGTAGCCCTGAGCTCTCTTTGGGGCAGTGGGATCCCAGGAGCCCCGTGAGGTCTTTGAGATGAAGAGACTATTGCTGGCTACCCAGAGTACCTGGCGGTGTTTTGTCCTGTCCACCCTCACAGCCCGGAATCCCACGTGGGTTTGTCAAGATATAAGCTGGAATCTTTTTTTTTAAGTGTCACGAGACATGGAGCACCTCCACAAATTTAAGTTCATGTCCAGTTGAAAATTTGTTTCTATATGTACAGTTTGTTAGAGAAAAGAACATTAAGTTGTTTTTGTATGAATACAGAATGTGATTTATGCAAGAATTAACAGAAAACAACTAGTTGTCAAGTGCTTGCCTTAAGGAAACCCTTAGTTTCCATTGCATCCGGTCTGCTGAGGGGTACACAATTATCACTTGTGAACATCCTTGATGGGAATCTCTAAGTCATCTAAATTAACTCATCTGTGAACTTTCTGGGTTTTAACAAATTGTTATCTAGCCGCTGTCACACTTACTTTGTAGCGTAGTGAAAAATACTTCAAAACTGTAACATGGTTTGAAGTCGATTCAAAGCTTTATTAGTTAGATCTGCTATGGCAAATGGAAAACTATACATTGAAGGAAAAAAGAAAAACAAAACACCTAGGATGTCCAAGTAGAGGTCTCCCTTGGCTGCATCTCCTAGTAATCATACCTAAGACTTTTAGGTGGCCTTTTTACGATGAGAGGAATTTGACATAAGAAATCAACTACACATACCTTTTGAATACTGTAAATTATTTCACAAATTAAGTTGAAAAGGAATAGATCAAAGTATCTCTTAAAACAGTTTTGCAAAATTTAAATTTTCTTCCTCTTTTACACTAGCTATGTGAAAAACCCAGTGTTTAAGGCACAGGATTGTTCAACTAAAAGTAAGCAAAGAAGTTCTCATTCACAACAAATTCTTTCAGTTTTAAATAAATGGGACCTTAAATCTGGCCTAGTCTGAAATGGAAGCCGTAAATTCAGTCTGAGATAACCCCAGAATACTTTCAATATTGACCCTTTACTTTGTTTCTATATAAAGGCAGTTACTATTCAAAGGACAATCCTGTGGTCACCTTCATTACTTTGCCAGGTTCAGTTTGGCATTGGAGACAAGTGTATTTGACAAATTTGGTAGTGCTGGGAAGTGTCGGTCGTTGCTTAGGAAACAGACACTGGCATAGCTGGAGTATATACAAACTCCTAACTGGTTCTCCACTAATTTAGAAACTGATTACTAGCTAAGTTATTCCTGCAGGTAAGATGTTCAGCACACACGTACACACACACACACACACACACACACACACAGTTTTTTCTAGGGTGTTAGAACCTAGAGACTACAGGAGATTTTTCTCTTTACTTTGCAATTTAAAACATCCTACTTAGAGCACCTTGTTCTAAGCACACCTTTAGGAGGCTCAAGATTGCTCTAGGTTTGGGGATATTCTTTATCTTCCCCCACCCAAGAAGTTTGTAATCAAATTCTAAGAAGCTGAAAATGGATCCAGAGAGCAAACCCATAATAATTTGTTGTTCTTCAGTCACGTCTCTCTGTGACCCCATGGAGCACACCCCCGCTCCTCTGTCTTACACTGTCTCCCAGAGATGGCGTGAACTTATGTCCGTTGTGCCCATGATGCCATCTCATCCTCTGTCACCCCCTTCTCCTCCTGCCCTCAATCTTTCCCAGCATCAGGGATTTTCCAATGAGTTGTCTCTTCGAATCAGGTGGTCAGAGTATTGCAGCTTCAGCTTCAGCATCAGCCTTCCCATGAATATTCAGGGTTGATTTCCTTTAGGATTGATTGGTTTGACTCCTTGCTGTCCAGGGGACTCTCAAGACTTTTATCCAGCACAATTCAAAAGCGTGGATTCCTCAGTGCTCAGCCTTCTTTATGGTTCAACTCTCACATCTGTACATAAGTACTGGAAAAAACTGCTTTGACTATACGGACATTTGTCAGCAAAGCAATGTCTGTTTTTTTAATACACTGTATAGTTTTGTCATAGCTTTCCTTCCAAAGAGCGTCTTTCTGGAGCCCAATAAAATCTGTCACTGTTTCTACTTTTCCCCCATCTATTTGCCATGAAGTGATAGGACCAGATGCCATGATCTTCATTTTTTAAATGTTGAGCTTTAAGCCAGCTGTTTCACTCTTCTCTTTCACCCTCATAAAGAGGCTCTTTAGTTCCTCTTCACTTGCTGCCTTTAGAGTGGTATCATCTGCATATCTGAGGTTGCTATTATTGCTGTTTCTCCTGACAGTGTTGATTCCAGCTTGTGACTTATCCAGCCTGACATTTCACACAAGGTACTCTGCTTCCCTGGTGACTCAAATGGTAAAGAATCCACTTGCAGTGCAGGAGACCTGGGTTTGATCCCTGGGTTGGGACGATCCCCTGGAGAAGGGCATGGCAATCCACTTCAGTATTCTCGCTTAGAGAATTCCATGGCTCGTCCGTGGGTAGCAAAGAGTGGGATGCAACTGAGTGACTTCACTTTCACTCAGCATGTAAGTTAAATAAGCAGGGTGACTATATACAGCCTGGTGGTACTCCTTATCCAATTCTGAACCAGTCCATTGTTCCACCTCCAGTTCTAACTGCTGCTTCTTGGCCTGCATATAGGTTTCTCAGGAGGCAGGTAAGGTGGTCTAGTATTCCATTTCTTTTTTTTTTTTTAAAGATTTATTTATTTATTTATTTGGGGCAGGGGTCCGGTTGGGGAGGGACGGGGGCAGGCGGGCCACTTCTATTGGTCTTCCATTTCTCTATTTTCATCCATCTTTGTTCTTTGGCCCGTGTGGGCCTCCCATCATGGTGGCCTCTGTTGTCGCAGAGCACCGGCTCTGGGCACATGCGCTCCAGAGCTCCGGCTCGGTGATTGGACACATCAGTCCAGCTGCTCCGCAGCACGTGGGATCTTCCCAGGCCAAGGATCGAACCAGCACCCCTTGCACTGCAAGGCGGTGTCCTTACCCACTGGACCACCAGGCGAAGCCCTCCATTTCTTTTAGAATTTTCCAGTTTGTTGTGATTCACACAGTCAAAGGCTTTAGCTCATCAACAAAACAATAGATGTTTTACTGGAATTCCCTTGCTTTCTCTGTGATCCAACGGGTGTTGGACATTTGATCTCTGGTTCCTCTATCTTTTCTAGAGATTAGGTTCCTTTCTTCTGAGGGTCATGTGGTAAGAACTTTTATGTTAGATTTTAAGGCTTTAACTTCAAAAACACAGTACTCAGTAAGCAGATAACCAGGTCACATTATGAGAATGAATTCACTTAGAGAAAACTGAAAACAATATTATTTATTAATTAGTGTATATATCTGCATTTTAAGGCATCACTGCCAAAATACAGTGCTTTGAATTTTATAAAAGCTTAAACTTCCAAACAGTGAATTCCTGAGAAAAGGTACTCTGCTTCCCTGGTGACTCAAATGGTAAAGAATCCACTTGCAGTGCAGGAGACCTGGGTTTGATCCCTGGGTTGGGACGATCCCCTGGAGAAGGGCATGGCAATCCACTTCAGTATTCTCGCTTAGAGAATTCCATGGCTCGTCCGTGGGTAGCAAAGAGTGGGATGCAACTGAGTGACTTCACTTTCACTCAGCATGTAAGTTAAATAAGCAGGGTGACTATATACAGCCTGGTGGTACTCCTTATCCAATTCTGAACCAGTCCATTGTTCCACCTCCAGTTCTAACTGCTGCTTCTTGGCCTGCATATAGGTTTCTCAGGAGGCAGGTAAGGTGGTCTAGTATTCCATTTCTTTTTTTTTTTTTAAAGATTTATTTATTTATTTTTTTGGGGGGGGCGGGGGTGGGGTTGGGGAGGGACGGGGGCAGGCGGGCCACTTCTATTGGTCTTCCATTTCTCTATTTTCATCCATCTTTGTTCTTTGGCCCGTGTGGGCCTCCCATCATGGTGGCCTCTGTTGTCGCAGAGCACCGGCTCTGGGCACATGCGCTCCAGAGCTCCGGCTCGGTGATTGGACACATCAGTCCAGCTGCTCCGCAGCACGTGGGATCTTCCCAGGCCAAGGATCGAACCAGCACCCCTTGCACTGCAAGGCGGTGTCCTTACCCACTGGACCACCAGGCGAAGCCCTCCATTTCTTTTAGAATTTTCCAGTTTGTTGTGATTCACACAGTCAAAGGCTTTAGCTCATCAACAAAACAATAGATGTTTTACTGGAATTCCCTTGCTTTCTCTGTGATCCAACGGGTGTTGGACATTTGATCTCTGGTTCCTCTATCTTTTCTAGAGATTAGGTTCCTTTCTTCTGAGGGTCATGTGGTAAGAACTTTTATGTTAGATTTTAAGGCTTTAACTTCAAAAACACAGTACTCAGTAAGCAGATAACCAGGTCACATTATGAGAATGAATTCACTTAGAGAAAACTGAAAACAATATTATTTATTAATTAGTGTATATATCTGCATTTTAAGGCATCACTGCCAAAATACAGTGCTTTGAATTTTATAAAAGCTTAAACTTCCAAACAGTGAATTCCTGAGAAAATGTTGGGATAACAATTTTTAAAAATACAATAGCATCAATATAAAAATGGGCTGAACACTGTAAAACCTTCAGCCATACAAATTATAATGAAATTTAGAACTAAAAAAATACAGATTTAACTAGGGGGTAGAAAGAGCAGCCAATGGTACATTTTCATGTCAGAAAAGTAAATCACTCCCCCAAAACACTGTATCTGCTTTTACAAACTCTCCGTTGTTCCTCTTGAGGTAGGTAACCCTACTTACTGATGGGGTACAAAGCAGCATTCTTAGAGAATATGGGGAGCGGGAATAAGTCTACAGTGTGGATACTGGTCACTTAAGCGTCCACTTCTCGGACCACGGCTTGGTACACTGATGAAGACCTGTAAATATAAATTTTGAGGCTGTAGAACAAGGCAAGACTATTGCCTGATAACCGGTTTAAACAACACTAATCCAGTCCCAGGAAAACAATTACTTTCAAATTGTTCTCACCCTTAGCAGAAAAAGGAATCATCTGGAAAGCTTAAAAGAAAATACTGATATTGAGCTCTCGTCCCCAGCACCCTGTCAAGAGATGCTGACTAAACTGAAATTTGACTCCTCAATTCTTATACGAACTGAGAACCACTGGTATACACAATTAAAAATTTTAAAACAGAGTTTACTTTCTAATTAATACGTGCTCCACTGTGCTAAGTCACTTCAGTCATTTGACTGTGGGAGGCTATGAACTGTAGCCTGCCAGGCCCCTCTGTCCGTGGGATTCTCCAGGGAAAAGTACTAGAGTGGGCTGCCACGTCCATCTACAGGCTAGTTAATACAAAACATGTAGTTTTCTGGACTCATCATATTATTGAATCTATACTTTCTGGCAATAAATTAAGTAATAAAGGTAAAGTCAAGTCCTAGACAAAAGTGATAAACCTACAATGAAAATTTGGCGATTAGATATGAAAAGCAACTTACACTGCATTAAAAATCAGAACATAAAATGTAAACTGTAGTTAAAAAACGCATCATAAAATTAGGAATGAAAAGCTAGGCCTTGTAGAAATCCATGGCTTCCATCCAAAGAACAAAAAATGCTGATTTAACTAAGGGGTAGAAAGAGCAGCCAATGGTACATTTTCATGTCAGAAAAGTAAATCACTCCCCCAAAACACTGTATCTGCTTTTACAAACTCTCCGTTGTTCCTCTTGAGGTAGGTAACCCTACTTACTGATGGGGTACAAAGCAGCATTCTTAGAGAATATGGGGAGCGGGAATAAGTCTACAGTGTGGATACTGGTCACTTAAGCGTCCACTTCTCGGACCACGGCTTGGTACACTGATGAAGACCTGTAAATATAAATTTTGAGGCTGTAGAACAAGGCAAGACTATTGCCTGATAACCGGTTTAAACAACACTAATCCAGTCCCAGGAAAACAATTACTTTCAAATTGTTCTCACCCTTAGCAGAAAAAGGAATCATCTGGAAAGCTTAAAAGAAAATACTGATATTGAGCTCTCGTCCCCAGCACCCTGTCAAGAGATGCTGACTAAACTGAAATTTGACTCCTCAATTCTTATACGAACTGAGAACCACTGGTATACACAATTAAAAATTTTAAAACAGAGTTTACTTTCTAATTAATACGTGCTCCACTGTGCTAAGTCACTTCAGTCATTTGACTGTGGGAGGCTATGAACTGTAGCCTGCCAGGCCCCTCTGTCCGTGGGATTCTCCAGGGAAAAGTACTAGAGTGGGCTGCCACGTCCATCTACAGGCTAGTTAATACAAAACATGTAGTTTTCTGGACTCATCATATTATTGAATCTATACTTTCTGGCAATAAATTAAGTAATAAAGGTAAAGTCAAGTCCTAGACAAAAGTGATAAACCTACAATGAAAATTTGGCGATTAGATATGAAAAGCAACTTACACTGCATTAAAAATCAGAACATAAAATGTAAACTGTAGTTAAAAAACGCATCATAAAATTAGGAATGAAAAGCTAGGCCTTGTAGAAATCCATGGCTTCCATCCAGTAGGGAAACTGGACACAGAATTATCTTCCTGTCTCCCAGGTGAGTTCTGCCCACGGATCTCACAGCATTTACATTCACCTTACTGGATACCATGCTTCTTGGTCCATTGCTTATCTAATACAGAACCAACTGTCCTTTAATTTTATAAGGCATCATGTTTACACTTTCACTAAAAGAAGAAAAAACAGATAAACCATCCTAACTAAAGCACTTTTAAAATTACAGTGGCTAAAACCAGTATTTAATCTGATAATTCTTATGGATACATTCACGTTGAAGAATAAGGGAAAATAAAGAGCGAAAAAAAGGAAGTTTCCTGTAACTAAGCTACTACTATCTACCAGTGGATTCTTTAGATGACAGAACGTTAAAAGAATTCTGAGAAAATACGGGCAATGAAAACGAAAGAATTTTTTCTTTTTTTTTACTGAGTGTAATCTAAGACCACGATTAACGAACGCAAAAGCAATTTATCGTAAATGTCTCAAAGCATATAACCAAAACAAAATTTGATTTTCACAGCACCTGCTGCCTAGTATAGCACAAAATGATGAAATCGAGGAGTTTCCCAAACTGCTCATGTCTCAAGTTTACAGTTCGCTGGCACAGTACAGCAGCAGCCGCTACCCTGCGCGGCTGGGGAACGGGTAGGCGCAGTCCTCGGCTTGCGGGCGCTGGCCTTGGGCCGGTTTCCCGTGCCCTCTCGACGAGGCTCCGTGTGATTACCCGACAGTGCGTCCGGGGGACGGACTCTGCATCCTTTCCGACGGCGCGGGCCTCGAATGCTTCACACGGGGAGCGTCTTGGCGAGGGCAGCACCTGGTCCCAGGCGCCCGAGCGTGATGCGCAGCGCGGTACCCGCGCCCCTGGGTAGCAAGCCCAACAGCGCGGCGAGCAGACAAGCCACCTGCGCGCAGGCCCCCAGCGCCGTGAGCAACGTACTGCGCAGGCTCAGCGCCGCGTACAGCGTAGCGCCCAGCGCGACCACGTAGAGCAGCGTGGGCCGCGACGGGGTCTCCTCCCCGCGCAGCAGGCGTCCGCACGCCGCACCGCCTCGCAGGAGCATGCCGCCCGCTAGCGCCAGCGCGGAGCCCAGCGACCACAACAGCGCGAACTTGCGGGCGCGCAGCAGCAACACAGGCGCGTAGAGTGCAGCCAGGCCGAAGCAGAACGCGGCCAGCAGGAGGCACACGCCGCTCGCCGCCAGCCGCTGAGTGCGCGTCACGCTCGGCAGGCACGTATGTCCCGCCGCCGGCTCCGCAGGGCTCCGTGTCCACGTCCAGCGCAGGCCTGCGCGGTTCAGCCACGTCCCGGACCCCGCCGCGGGCTCCTTCGTGTCTCCCGCAGCGAGCAGGGGCTCCGCGGCCGCTGGGCCGCTTGCTTTCCCTTGCGCCAAATACTCTTGCAGCTGGCGGTTGAGGTCCGCCATCTTGGACGGAAGCTTCCGAGGTGCCGCCCACTTCCGGTTCTGCTCGGTCGGCTTTGGAAACGACCTCCGGTGGCTGTTTGCCTTCGAAGGGGCGGGGTTTTTGGTTCGGCCCCTTTCCGGGTTTCAACTAGCGTCCACACTACGACCTCGACTGATGACTACCTTAGCGTCCGAGTATCTTTGGTGTCTGGTGTAGGCGCTGATAGCGCTCGGATAAATCATAACAGCATTAAAAGTTATTTGAGGGACATCAGTTGGTGTGGCTATAAATGAAGGAAACTTACGTGTCTTGCTCTTACGGGGAAAGAGTATCCGGTCTTAAAACTACGCTAATCTATAATTATCTCAGATTTAATTTTTTTTAGAAGCTCAAACTGCAGGTTTTACTTAACTGGTTTGGGAAGGCTACAGGGCTGAAGCAAAGCCCCCCCACCCCCCGCCCAATTGCCTTCTCTTCCCCGTTTCAGTAGAGGCCTGGCAATATATTGAGTATTTCAAGCCCCATGTCTTAATATTGATGTTTTTGGCCCACGTCACCTTGCTTCTGATGCCTTTGGGTCCAGGTTTCCTGATGTCCACTAAAAAAAGATACACAATTTGAGAGTTGTGGGTTAAGTTTTATTGTGACATAATCAGGACTGCAGTCTTAGAGGCAGCATCTGTGATATTTCTGAGAGACTGCTCCATAGAGGCAGCAGGACAAAGATCAATATATTAAGATGTGGTGAAGGGGGATTTAAGTACCATCAAACACTCATTTTACAAATGGTATTTCTGGTTAGTCACGAGGATCTGATTCACTATGAAGGGATTTAGTGTTTCTCAAGATGTGAAGAGCAGAGGCACACGCCCCCCCCTCGCCGCCAGCCGCTGAGTGCGCGTCACGCTCGGCAGGCACGTATGTCCCGCCGCCGGCTCCGCAGGGCTCCGTGTCCACGTCCAGCGCAGGCCTGCGCGGTTCAGCCACGTCCCGGACCCCGCCGCGGGCTCCTTCGTGTCTCCCGCAGCGAGCAGGGGCTCCGCGGCCGCTGGGCCGCTTGCTTTCCCTTGCGCCAAATACTCTTGCAGCTGGCGGTTGAGGTCCGCCATCTTGGACGGAAGCTTCCGAGGTGCCGCCCACTTCCGGTTCTGCTCGGTCGGCTTTGGAAACGACCTCCGGTAGCTGTTTGCCTTCGAAGGGGCGGGGTTTTTGGTTCGGCCCCTTTCCGGGTTTCAACTAGCGTCCACACTACGACCTCGACTGATGACTACCTTAGCGTCCGAATATCTTTGGTGTCTGGTGTAGGCGCTGATAGCGCTCGGATAAATCATAACAGCATTAAAAGTTATTTGAGGGACATCAGTTGGTGTGGCTATAAATGAAGGAAACTTACGTGTCTTGCTCTTACGGGGAAAGAGTATCCGGTCTTAAAACTACGCTAATCTATAATTATCTCAGATTTAATTTTTTTTAGAAGCTCAAACTGCAGGTTTTACTTAACTGGTTTGGGAAGGCTACAGGGCTGAAGCAAAGCCCCCCCACCCCCCGCCCAATTGCCTTCTCTTCCCCGTTTCAGTAGAGGCCTGGCAATATATTGAGTATTTCAAGCCCCATGTCTTAATATTGATGTTTTTGGCCCACGTCACCTTGCTTCTGATGCCTTTGGGTCCAGGTTTCCTGATGTCCACTAAAAAAAGATACACAATTTGAGAGTTGTGGGTTAAGTTTTATTGTGACATAATCAGGACTGCAGTCTTAGAGGCAGCATCTGTGATATTTCTGAGAGACTGCTCCATAGAGGCAGCAGGACAAAGATCAATATATTAAGATGTGGTGAAGGGGGATTTAAGTACCATCAAACACTCATTTTACAAATGGTATTTCTGGTTAGTCACGAGGATCTGATTCACTATGAAGGGATTTAGTGTTTCTCAAGATGTGAAGAGAGGCAAGGCTTGAGATCAGAAAATCTGTTCCTAAAAAGATCCGCCTGTCTAAAGACCTGTCTTACCAGATCCTCTGGCGCACAGAGGACCTCCCTCCACCTGAACTCCCCCCGGGGGTGTTTAGAGTCAGCAGCTGTCACAGCACAGGGGTCAGTTTCCACAGAGGTAGATGGCTAATGCCCTTGTTTAGTCATTGGCAATGTAATTGCTAAGTGCCAATTTGTAGTTGACACTGGCACATCTTCAGATGATTCTGAGGTGCTTACTTGCTGGTGCTTACTCACCAGTTAGTGTCTGATCTATTCTGAGGTGGCTCTCATAGCCCTGCTCTTTTTTTTAGAATCTCCTTAAGGTTCCTCAGCTTGTGGTTATGTAGCTCGCGATCTTCTGTGTGTTTATAAGGGCTTCAGCCCACGCTGGTTTCTGCCTGACTAATTCCTGTTGCCAGACATTCAAATCAAGCTGCACCTCCTGCTATCTACTACTCTCATCCTTAGCTGCACTGTGTCTGAGTTCTTGTCTGTCCTAGTTGAATTCTCATCTATCCTCTTTTCTTTAAGGCATTGCCAGCAGCTTAAGGTCAAGTGCTCTTTCCCAACGCCCCCCCCCCCGCATCATGCCCCTTTTATTTTTATATTTATTTTCATCCATCATCCATCTTTTATTCTTCGGCCTGTGTGGGCTTTCCATCGAAGTGGCCTCTCTCTATTGCAGAACACTGGCTCTGGGCACATGCACTCCAGCTCGCTGGCTCATAATTTGACACACAGGTCCAGCCACTCCACGGCAGGTGGGGTCTTTCTGGGCCAGGGATTGAACCGGTGCCCCTTGCCCTGCAAGGTGGACTGTCTACCCACTGAACCACCAGGGAAGCCTTCAAAGTGCTCTTTTATCTCCCTTCAGCTTGTGGGTTAAGTTTTATTGTGACATAATCAGGACTGCAGTCTTAGAGGCAGCATCTGTGATATTTCTGAGAGACTGCTCCATAGAGGCAGCAGGACAAAGATCAATATATTAAGATGTGGTGAAGGGGGATTTAAGTACCATCAAACACTCATTTTACAAATGGTATTTCTGGTTAGTCACGAGGATCTGATTCACTATGAAGGGATTTAGTGTTTCTCAAGATGTGAAGAGAGGCAAGGCTTGAGATCAGAAAATCTGTTCCTAAAAAGATCCGCCTGTCTAAAGACCTGTCTTACCAGATCCTCTGGCGCACAGAGGACCTCCCTCCACCTGAACTCCCCCCGGGGGTGTTTAGAGTCAGCAGCTGTCACAGCACAGGGGTCAGTTTCCACAGAGGTAGATGGCTAATGCCCTTGTTTAGTCATTGGCAATGTAATTGCTAAGTGCCAATTTGTAGTTGACACTGGCACATCTTCAGATGATTCTGAGGTGCTTACTTGCTGGTGCTTACTCACCAGTTAGTGTCTGATCTATTCTGAGGTGGCTCTCATAGCCCTGCTCTTTTTTTTAGAATCTCCTTAAGGTTCCTCAGCTTGTGGTTATGTAGCTCGCGATCTTCTGTGTGTTTATAAGGGCTTCAGCCCACGCTGGTTTCTGCCTGACTAATTCCTGTTGCCAGACATTCAAATCAAGCTGCACCTCCTGCTATCTACTACTCTCATCCTTAGCTGCACTGTGTCTGAGTTCTTGTCTGTCCTAGTTGAATTCTCATCTATCCTCTTTTCTTTAAGGCATTGCCAGCAGCTTAAGGTCAAGTGCTCTTTCCCAACGCCCCCCCCCCCGCATCATGCCCCTTTTATTTTTATATTTATTTTCATCCATCATCCATCTTTTATTCTTCGGCCTGTGTGGGCTTTCCATCGAAGTGGCCTCTCTCTATTGCAGAACACTGGCTCTGGGCACATGCACTCCAGCTCGCTGGCTCATAATTTGACACACAGGTCCAGCCACTCCACGGCAGGTGGGGTCTTTCTGGGCCAGGGATTGAACCGGTGCCCCTTGCCCTGCAAGGTGGACTGTCTACCCACTGAACCACCAGGGAAGCCTTCAAGTGCTCTTTTATCTCCCTTCAGCTTGCAAGACTACTGCAAAGGCACTCAAACTGAAGTTGACCTGATCGATACAGGTGTCAATTTGAGTGCAGTAGAGGTGCCGGAAAGTCTTTGTAGGTACTTCTCTTGTAGAGGTAGAAGCCTTTGGCTGGAAAACCTATTTTTAAGTGTCCATTGTGAATTCAAATATGATGGCGTGGAATCCTTTTTTGGTGTCAAGTGCAACACAGCCAAGTAATGCAGCAGTTTATTCTCGTACAAGTCTTTTACTTGTCCTGGAAGTAAGTACTAGGATGGGAGGTAAGGCTGAGCACTGTAGGCTCTTTTTGTGTCACTGACTTTGGAGGCACTGCAGGAGAAGTGAGCGTATTTTCTTGTGGCTTCTCTGAGCTGTACTAGCTCCTCTCACCCCCTTGGTCCTGGCTTCCCCTGTGCAATTCCAGCTGCTGGGTTGGTGACCCTCCTTCATCCTCGACTACAAGGTAAGTATTACTGATTTTCTGCTGGTGTCATCTCTGACTTTTCAGCCTTCCTGTTACCTGTGTAACCAATTTCCTGGTTAAACTAAATTCCTTTTAATACTTTCTGTTTTCATGGTTGGATCTTGACAGTTGTTACTGAACCAAACTTGGTTCCACTTGCCCGATGTGCAGCAAAGCCAATCTGCTGACACTGGACTGTGGTGGAGGAATGTAGAGCATTTGTTTCAGGGTGCCAAGCACCTTGCTCAGATAACCTGAACTCCCCCATGGCTTTCAGGGAAGGGGCTCTGGAAACTGAGGGAGAAGGTGACAGGGTGCACGATCAGCTCATGTACAGTTATCTGATTGGTTGAGGTAGCTGGGTGTTAATGGGAATCTCAATTGCCAACTTAGGAAAAAAATGCACATTGTGAGAGTTGTGAATGAAATTTTATTTGAGGCAAAGCATCAGTATTATAGCCTGGAAGACAGCATCTCAGATAGTCCTGAGAAACTGCTCCTAAGAGGTAGGGGGAAGACTCATAATGTATGTGATTTTGGTGAAGGGGGAATAGGCAATCAAGCACATATTTTTTTGCAGGTTTCTGCTAGTCATGGAGAGCAGTTGTCAGCATGAAGGATTTGAGTGCTTCTCTAGATACGAAGAGATACATAAAATCAGCCCCTGAAAATATCTGTCTGAAGACCTGTTCTGCCAGTTTTTCCAAGAGTCCAGAGTGCCTCATTTCTGCTCTCCACCCTGAGTTTTCAGGAAGTGTTGAACATCAGCAGCTGCAGAAGCACCTGATTTAATCCTTGTAGAGGTAGATGGCAAGTGCTAATTTGTAGCTGACAGGGCCCCATTGGGGTCTTAAATTTTTTTTTTTTTTAAATCTTCATCCATCTTTATTTCTTGGCCTGTATGGGCCTCCCATTGCAGTGGCCTCTCTCGTCACAGAGTACTGGCTCTGGGCATATGTGCCCCAGAGCCTGGCTCGCAATTGGACACACTGGTCCAGCCGCTCTGTGGCACATGGGATCTTCCCTGGATAGGAATTGAACCAGTGGCCCTTGCACTGTAAGGCAGACTCTTTATCTGTTAGACCACCAGGGAAGCCCCAGGGGTCTTAAATTTGATTGTGCTTTTGGAGACATTTCATGACCACTTTGTCCCGTGGTGCTAGGATGGCTCATTCCTAGACCTGGCAGAGATTTTGCTGAAAGGCAACTCAATATGTTATTACTGCACTGGGTCTTATAAATAATAGCTAAAGGTAACTCTGGAACACCTGTCTGTCTAGTCTGTTATGGTCCAGGGAAAAAATGCCCTCTGTAGGCTCTTCCCATATCTAGAGTCACTCTGTTAACAGTAATTGATCTCATATAGAACCATATGTTTGATCAACTACTTCAAGTTGCTTAGTTATTATTTGTTTTTGTTGGAAATGCAGTCACAATTGATAATATAAGGAACAATTATCTTGTAAAACAGGCAAAATACAAATAATATCGCTAATACTTAGTACAGTTATGTGTAAATACTGAAGCCAAGAGCTTCATATACCAGATCACTTTATGAAGAGGTTGTCAAGACTGGGGAGTGGGTCTCTTAAGAGTGGAATATGTTTTCTCATACAGTTCAAAAATTATGAAAACATTGAGGTAGGGGGAAGACTCATAATGTATGTGATTTTGGTGAAGGGGGAATAGGCAATCAAGCACATATTTTTTTGCAGGTTTCTGCTAGTCATGGAGAGCAGTTGTCAGCATGAAGGATTTGAGTGCTTCTCTAGATACGAAGAGATACATAAAATCAGCCCCTGAAAATATCTGTCTGAAGACCTGTTCTGCCAGTTTTTCCAAGAGTCCAGAGTGCCTCATTTCTGCTCTCCACCCTGAGTTTTCAGGAAGTGTTGAACATCAGCAGCTGCAGAAGCACCTGATTTAATCCTTGTAGAGGTAGATGGCAAGTGCTAATTTGTAGCTGACAGGGCCCCATTGGGGTCTTAAATTTTTTTTTTTTTTAAATCTTCATCCATCTTTATTTCTTGGCCTGTATGGGCCTCCCATTGCAGTGGCCTCTCTCGTCACAGAGTACTGGCTCTGGGCATATGTGCCCCAGAGCCTGGCTCGCAATTGGACACACTGGTCCAGCCGCTCTGTGGCACATGGGATCTTCCCTGGATAGGAATTGAACCAGTGGCCCTTGCACTGTAAGGCAGACTCTTTATCTGTTAGACCACCAGGGAAGCCCCAGGGGTCTTAAATTTGATTGTGCTTTTGGAGACATTTCATGACCACTTTGTCCCGTGGTGCTAGGATGGCTCATTCCTAGACCTGGCAGAGATTTTGCTGAAAGGCAACTCAATATGTTATTACTGCACTGGGTCTTATAAATAATAGCTAAAGGTAACTCTGGAACACCTGTCTGTCTAGTCTGTTATGGTCCAGGGAAAAAATGCCCTCTGTAGGCTCTTCCCATATCTAGAGTCACTCTGTTAACAGTAATTGATCTCATATAGAACCATATGTTTGATCAACTACTTCAAGTTGCTTAGTTATTATTTGTTTTTGTTGGAAATGCAGTCACAATTGATAATATAAGGAACAATTATCTTGTAAAACAGGCAAAATACAAATAATATCGCTAATACTTAGTACAGTTATGTGTAAATACTGAAGCCAAGAGCTTCATATACCAGATCACTTTATGAAGAGGTCGTCAAGACTAGGGAGTGGGTCACTTAAGACTGAAATATGATCTCTCATACAGTTCACTAAACATGTTGTATTAGAGGATTGACGAGGTAGAGCATTGAGTTTGAATTATAGCACAAGTGCCCCCCTGAGGTGCTGGAGGATGTGAAGGGTCATGTAGTTTTGTAGCACCACGTTTTTCATCAGTGACATATCAGAATTCAGTAGACTAATAGCCTGGTTACCATCATTTAAAGCCTGTTGAGTGAGTTTTGTTAAGGCTTTGATATAGCTGATTATAACCCCAGTCCTATTGAAGAATGTAATATGTTGAAGGCACAAAACACAGCTGCTATAACAATCACATCAGTGAAATACAGATCTCTTGACCTATTGGGCTTGTACCAGTGGTAGGCTGACTGTTACTGGGCTAGTACCAGAGGTAAATTGGCTGGGGTCATCTCTAGATTGTTACATAATGGTCTTGAGTCCAAGGAATTCCCAGGCTGCATCTTCTTGTCCATCCCAGTGAAAGGCCATGGACTAGTACCACAAATCCAGTTAGGTACAATGCAGGAATCCGTGGCCATCTGACCCAGTTGGATCCATACTAAACACTGTCTCTAAGGCTAATAATATATAGGTATTGTTCACAAGGCACCCAGCCAAATTTCCTAATGTTACTAGGCTGATCATCCTTGGTATAATTTAATTGTTACCAAAGCAGAAGTTTTACACTAAATGACCCTAGCCTAGTGTTAACTACTTAAATACATCCCATAAGTGTGGGAGATTTCTTTCTAATAAATGGGAAACTACGACTTTTGATTGAAATTTAGCTTATTATTCTGATTGTGTATGAGTGACCCTAAAAGAAAATTCATATTATATGGCCAGGGTCAGAGCAGGTATTAGTCATTGGCCAGGTGAGAGGATCCCACCTGGTAATACCAAGAGTAGCCTGAATAGGACTGAACTTACTTTCTTCTAAAATAAACTTCCTAAGGACTATCCAGTCAGCCTTGGGGGTGAGAAATCTACCAAGGTAACCAAGAAGTACTAGACACAGGTAACTGGCTACAAACCAAACAATTGGATTGATTTTTTTTAAAAAACATTTATTTATTTATTTATTTTAGCAGGGGTGGGGAGGGAAGGGGTGGGCAGGCCCCTTCCACTGGTCTTTCATTTTTCTAGTTTCATCCATCTTTGTTCTTTGACTCGTGTGGGCCTCCCATCACGGCGGCCTCTGTTGTCGCAGAGCACCGGCTCTGGGCATATGCGCTCCAGAGCTTCGGCTCGGTAATTGGACACATTGGTCCAGCCGCTCCGCGGCACATGGGATCTTCCCAGGCCAGGGATCGAACCGGCGTCCCTTGCACTGCAAGGCGGTGTCCTTACCCACTGGACCACCAGGGAAGCCCTGGATTGATTTTTAGCACAAGCATAGGATCATGCCCATAATAGAAGGACATTTGATTTATATGTAATGGTTCAAGAAGTTAAGAAAATATTATAAATGATTATACAAATCAGGTCCAGCATCTTGGGTAAACTGTCTACATCTGATGTCTTCTTTTCTTGATGTGAGTGTAGTTTGTCCCCTGTTTGAGCATTATTTTAAGGTGAGCTTGAGGTCAGCAGTCCTCTCTATAGACCAGTCCAGCGTGGAGGTCCTTTTTAAGTGAGAAATAGGAACCTAAGAGTCAGTTCCCTTTAGTTTTGCTGCACATGAACTAGTTAAGAGAACCTGGTGAGAGCCTTTCCAGCTAGGTTGTGGTGAGTCCTTTAAATGATACCTTTTCCAATATATATAATCCCCTGGCCGCAGGGGCATCTGATCTTCATCCAAAGATAGATTACATAAGCTTCAGAAACAAAGTTAGAGTGTCCTTTTAATAATTCAATTTAACTTAACAGCAAGGAACTATCTGGGAGGTGAGTCTAGTAATACACAGATTCCCAAAAACAAAATTTAATAGTCATTGAAACATAGTCTTTTTCTCTGTAAAGTTACCCTCATATTTACCAAGCATAACCAAGTTAAGACTAGTTTGTTTGCAAAATAAGTGTGGTCTCAATAAACTTGACCTGTTTAAAAAAAAAAAAAAAACTTGACCTGTTGATTCATGTAAGTATACTTGACTATATATACATTTTGATTGCTCAAACTTTTATAAGGGCTCTCAGACTGAACTTTTAAAGGGCTAGGAAAGGCTTCTCACAGATTTTGCCTACCAGATACAGGTGAATTCCTCCCTTTTCGGTGTCCCCAAAATACCTTGAGGTTTCTGTAACTACTAGTGAGGCAGCTTTCCTCACTTAACTGATAAAACTTCTTGGAACATAAGAGTTTCTAGGGATCTGACAGAGAAGGTAAATGTTTCAGTTCTGCCTAAAAAAGTATAATTTACCAAAATAAGTCAGAATTAGTTTAAGAGGAAGGTTTTCCTTATACTTGAAAATTACAGCCTGTAATTTTTCAGATAGAAACCATTTTTGCAAGGCGGTGTCCTTACCCACTGGACCACAACCCATAGGATCATGCCCATAATAGAAGGACATTTGATTTATATGTAATGGTTCAAGAAGTTAAGAAAATATTATAAATGATTATACAAATCAGGTCCAGCATCTTGGGTAAACTGTCTACATCTGATGTCTTCTTTTCTTGATGTGAGTGTAGTTTGTCCCCTGTTTGAGCATTATTTTAAGGTGAGCTTGAGGTCAGCAGTCCTCTCTATAGACCAGTCCAGCGTGGAGGTCCTTTTTAAGTGAGAAATAGGAACCTAAGAGTCAGTTCCCTTTAGTTTTGCTGCACATGAACTAGTTAAGAGAACCTGGTGAGAGCCTTTCCAGCTAGGTTGTGGTGAGTCCTTTAAATGATACCTTTTCCAATATATATAATCCCCTGGCCGCAGGGGCATCTGATCTTCATCCAAAGAT
Organism: Tragulus kanchil; assembly: GCA_022376925.1. Taxonomy (NCBI): domain Eukaryota; kingdom Metazoa; phylum Chordata; class Mammalia; order Artiodactyla; family Tragulidae; genus Tragulus; species Tragulus kanchil. The sequence continues at coordinate 24,862,458 of JAIOJX010000026.1, forward strand.
AGATTACATAAGCTTCAGAAACAAAGTTAGAGTGTCCTTTTAATAATTCAATTTAACTTAACAGCAAGGAACTATCTGGGAGGTGAGTCTAGTAATACACAGATTCCCAAAAACAAAATTTAATAGTCATTGAAACATAGTCTTTTTCTCTGTAAAGTTACCCTCATATTTACCAAGCATAACCAAGTTAAGACTAGTTTGCAAAATAAGTGTGGTCTCAATAAACTTGACCTGTTTAAAAAAAAAAAAAAAACTTGACCTGTTGATTCATGTAAGTATACTTGACTATATATACATTTTGATTGCTCAAACTTTTATAAGGGCTCTCAGACTGAACTTTTAAAGGGCTAGGAAAGGCTTCTCACAGATTTTGCCTACCAGATACAGGTGAATTCCTCCCTTTTCGGTGTCCCCAAAATACCTTGAGGTTTCTGTAACTACTAGTGAGGCAGCTTTCCTCACTTAACTGATAAAACTTCTTGGAACATAAGAGTTTCTAGGGATCTGACAGAGAAGGTAAATGTTTCAGTTCTGCCTAAAAAAGTATAATTTACCAAAATAAGTCAGAATTAGTTTAAGAGGAAGGTTTTCCTTATACTTGAAAATTACAGCCTGTAATTTTTCAGATAGAAACCATAAAAATTATAACCTATTTACCAATTCACTCAGTCTTTTTGTTAGCTTTTTATGAAGCCATCAGATTTTTCACAGGAATTCTTTAATTACAAAGTTCAGCATTATGGTCTGAAAGTCAGAAGCTTGTATTTATCCAAAAATCCTTCCTATAAATATTCTTGAAGAGGAAGCATTTTTGCAGAGGCATCAGAATAAAACTATAACTATCTATAATGATGAAAGACAAGAAGGCACATTTAAAATCTGATTACAGTGCAGTACAATTGACAGTCACTTGGTTACTGCTGTAACAAACACCACTTAAAGATAGTAACTAGATTTATAACTGATAACACTGTATAGGACATATCAGAATTTTAGAAATTCTATATAATTTCTAGGATATATAACATTCACTGTACACTGTTACCTAAGAAGATTTATTATTCATTTGACAATGCTTCCCATGGAATTTAGCAACCCAATGAAACTAGTTTAGGCCTAAACTACTTAGACCCTTTGAAGCATCCCAGAGTTATCTAGCGGTTAAAGGACTCACTGATAAGTTATTCACTTAGCCAAAGTATTAATAACAATAAAAGGCTTCCAAGGCAAATACAGAACAGATCACTTAGAAGATACAGAAATTTAAAATCTATTATAAAAGGCAGTGTAACATCTTAAGAAAACTTGTCCTCTTAACAGAAAAGCTAATCCAAATTCGAATTTTGCACCTGCTTGCTTTTAAATTTTATTTACTCAAATGACTTTATACGTTAGTCAGTCCTGACCATGCACAGAGCTCTACTCAGACTCCACTTTCCACAAAGCTTTTTTTTTTTTTATCACTTTCTGTATCACATTATTTTTCCAATTCAGAAACAGCCAGCTCTAAGTCAGACCTATTTACTTTTCCATTAAGAAAATGCAGTTTCATTCCTCATGCGTTCTTTACTGAAAACATACATTCTACTTTGCTATTGTATACCAGAATATTTCCTTTATTTGTTCTGTTGGCTTTAATTACATTTTAAAATTAGAATTCTCAGCTTTCTTATTTTTAGGTTGGGATATAATTGCTTTACAATGTTGAGTTAGTTTCTTCTGTACAACGAAGTTAATTACTATACGGGCCTTTATTACCTGTTGGAGCTCCCTCCCAGCCCACCACCGTCCCACCCACCGAGGTCATCACAGACCACCGAGCTGTGCTTCCTGTGCTTTATACCAGCATCTTGCTAGCTGTTTTGTACATGGTGGTGTATTTCTAGGTGTGTGTGTAATGTCCATCCCAATCTCCCAGTTTGCTCTACCTTCTTCTTCCCCCATCTTATATCCATATTCTCTATGTCTGTGCCTCTATTCTTTCCTTGAAAATAGGTTCATCTGTACCATTTTTCTAGATTCCACATGTATGCATTAATATACAATATTTGTTTTTCTGTCCTCTGTATGACAGCATCCAGGTCCATCCACATCTTTACAAATGACTCTATTTTGTTCCTTTCAGTGGCTGAGTAATATTCCACTTTATATATGTACCACGTTATCCACTCACATGTCATTGGACATTTGGGTTGTTTCCATGTCCTGGCTATTGTAAATAGCACTTCAGTGAGCTTTGGGGTACATGTGTCCTTTTGAACTGTGGTTTTTCTCAGGGTGTATGCCCAGTAGTGGGATTGTGGTCTTACGGTAGAATCCTCAGCTCTTAAAACCAGGTCTTAGTTCTTGTGAAAACTAAGAAGTAAGTAATTATGAACTGACATTTATATTAGCATTCTAGAGATCAGTGAACATAAATACCAGTGATAATTTCTAAACACATTTACATTCTTATAGAGAACATGGCACCAAATATATTCATGAATAGTCCTAAATACTTTTTGTTTTTATGTAAAAGGAAGCCAGTGCTCAGTAACTAATGTTTATTTTATTTGGAAATTCAGTAAACTTCCATTACTTAATTTAGCACGTCTCAAGAATTTCAAGTTATCAGAATATCGAGAGACTATTTTAGATAAACATTCCTAAAGCATGACTATTCTTAATAACGTTTATCCAGAAGTTCTTATCTCACATTTTGTTTCTGTAAAAGTTTCTTATTTGTTCTGTTGGCTTTAATTACATTTTAAAATTAGAATTCTCAGCTTTCTTATTTTTAGGTTGGGATATAATTGCTTTACAATGTTGAGTTAGTTTCTTCTGTACAACGAAGTTAATTACTATACGGGCCTTTATTACCTGTTGGAGCTCCCTCCCAGCCCACCACCGTCCCACCCACCGAGGTCATCACAGACCACCGAGCTGTGCTTCCTGTGCTTTATACCAGCATCTTGCTAGCTGTTTTGTACATGGTGGTGTATTTCTAGGTGTGTGTGTAATGTCCATCCCAATCTCCCAGTTTGCTCTACCTTCTTCTTCCCCCATCTTATATCCATATTCTCTATGTCTGTGCCTCTATTCTTTCCTTGAAAATAGGTTCATCTGTACCATTTTTCTAGATTCCACATGTATGCATTAATATACAATATTTGTTTTTCTGTCCTCTGTATGACAGCATCCAGGTCCATCCACATCTTTACAAATGACTCTATTTTGTTCCTTTCAGTGGCTGAGTAATATTCCACTTTATATATGTACCACGTTATCCACTCACATGTCATTGGACATTTGGGTTGTTTCCATGTCCTGGCTATTGTAAATAGCACTTCAGTGAGCTTTGGGGTACATGTGTCCTTTTGAACTGTGGTTTTTCTCAGGGTGTATGCCCAGTAGTGGGATTGTGGTCTTACGGTAGAATCCTTAGCTCTTAAAACCAGGTCTTAGTTCTTGTGAAAACTAAGAAGTAAGTAATTATGAACTGACATTTATATTAGCATTCTAGAGATCAGTGAACATAAATACCAGTGATAATTTCTAAACACATTTACATTCTTATAGAGAACATGGCACCAAATATATTCATGAATAGTCCTAAATACTTTTTGTTTTTATGTAAAAGGAAGCCAGTGCTCAGTAACTAATGTTTATTTTATTTGGAAATTCAGTAAACTTCCATTACTTAATTTAGCACATCTCAAGAATTTCAAGTTATCAGAATATCGAGAGACTATTTTAGATAAACATTCCTAAAGCATGACTATTCTTAATAACGTTTATCCAGAAGTTCTTATCTCACATTTTGTTTCTGTAAAAGTTTCTTCATATCAAGTTACTTCATTTGCTGACAAATTTGCTATAGATACAAGACTATTCAACATACGAAATCTAGGCACAGTAAAATCACTATACTTTATTCTAAAGACATGTCTGTATTCTAGTTTTTAATTTAATACTGAATATTTCCCAGTTCATGTGAAATGAAGTTAATTCTGGCCAGTTACTTCCTCTTTTTTTTTTTTTTTTGAGAGGTTATATAAGTACTTAATCTCCTTTAATCCAATTAAGTAGAGCTCAATTGAAAATTAATTTTTATAATACCATCCAAAGGTAAAAACAAAGATAATACACATGTAAACATACAGATAGACACAATGAAAGATCTTAAAACTTCATTTTCTAAACTTAGTCATGGATCACATATCACAGTGTAAAACTCACTGGTTGTAAATAACGTTTGGATTTTTTTTTTCAACTTGAGAAAACCCACACTCAGCAACAAAAACCCAGAGCAGCCAAAAATAAATGAATAAATAAAAATCTGTTTGAAAGAAATAAAAGGATTATCTATGAAAATTACAAACTTTCTATTACACCAGTTAAGTACACAATGCCAGTTGAAGATTAATAAACTTCAATTCCCAGTTGGTAGAGAAAGTTAGCTTGAAGGAAAAAAAAAGAAAAAAACTTCAGAATTCTGACCCTGAGGAGACAAGTCCTACTAGGAGAACTTGATTTCCTCTCCCTGTGCCTTGAGACCAGAACTCTCAGTGATTTTCTTTATGTCTTCCTCCCTCCCCAATGTCAGTAGTAAGAGATGATCTGGATGAGTGATCCTGAGAGTTCTGAGATCCAATAGGTCTGAAAAACTGTCCCAGGCTATAGTCCTCAATTTGCCCCCAAAGTGAACAACTCACACTGGTTTTTTCTTTAACAGTTGGGACAGTTAATCGACCTTCTGGTTCCAGCTGTCTAGGGTCTACTTGGTTGGCATGCAGTTAACCTCTTTCACGTTCAGTAACTGCAAAGATCCATTACTTAATTTAGCACATCTCAAGATTCAAGTTATCAGAATATCGAGAGACTATTTTAGATAAACATTCCTAAAGCATGACTATTCTTAATAACGTTTATCCAGAAGTTCTTATCTCACATTTTGTTTCTGTAAAAGTTTCTTCATATCAAGTTACTTCATTTGCTGACAAATTTGCTATAGATACAAGACTATTCAACATACGAAATCTAGGCACAGTAAAATCACTATACTTTATTCTAAAGACATGTCTGTATTCTAGTTTTAATTTAATACTGAATATTTCCCAGTTCATGTGAAATGAAGTTAATTCTGGCCAGTTACTTCCTCTTTTTTTTTTTTTTTGAGAGGTTATATAAGTACTTAATCTCCTTTAATCCAATTAAGTAGAGCTCAATTGAAAATTAATTTTTATAATACCATCCAAAGGTAAAAACAAAGATAATACACATGTAAACATACAGATAGACACAATGAAAGATCTTAAAACTTCATTTTCTAAACTTAGTCATGGATCACATATCACAGTGTAAAACTCACTGGTTGTAAATAACGTTTGGATTTTTTTTTTCAACTTGAGAAAACCCACACTCAGCAACAAAAACCCAGAGCAGCCAAAAATAAATGAATAAATAAAAATCTGTTTGAAAGAAATAAAAGGATTATCTATGAAAATTACAAACTTTCTATTACACCAGTTAAGTACACAATGCCAGTTGAAGATTAATAAACTTCAATTCCCAGTTGGTAGAGAAAGTTAGCTTGAAGGAAAAAAAAAGAAAAAAACTTCAGAATTCTGACCCTGAGGAGACAAGTCCTACTAGGAGAACTTGATTTCCTCTCCCTGTGCCTTGAGACCAGAACTCTCGGTGATTTTCTTTATGTCTTCCTCCCTCCCCAATGTCAGTAGTAAGAGATGATCTGGATGAGTGATCCTGAGAGTTCTGAGATCCAATAGGTCTGAAAAACTGTCCCAGGCTATAGTCCTCAATTTGCCCCCAAAGTGAACAACTCACACTGGTTTTTTCTTTAACAGTTGGGACAGTTAATCGACCTTCTGGTTCCAGCTGTCTAGGGTCTACTTGGTGGTGGCTGGCATGCAGTTAACCTCTTTCACCAGGTGGGGGTTTCAGTAACTGCAAAGCAACTCAAGGATATGGCTCAGGATATTATTTACAGTCTTTGAGGAGGAATTAAAAGTTCTCAACTTCTTTTAACAGTTAAACTCATTATTTTGTGTTGCTTGACTCCTTTCCTTTTTTTCTGCATTTTCTCACTTCTCTGATTATATTTGCTTTTTTTGGAACTTGGGGAACACCTGGAAAGTTAAAGCTTTTCTACGAATAAGAGCTGGGAGGCCAGTTCCAGGAAAGGTCCTGCTTGGTTTCAGTGTGCTTTTACAAACTACATTCCAATGTGTTGTCTCACTGTGTCAGTCTAAGTAAAGGGTAAACTGAGGCAAATTCTAATTACTAGAAATTGACAATATTCAGGAACAGCAGAGGAACTGCATTTTGAAAAGATCAAGCTGTAGCAGCTAAAGGGAGTCCATTGTGGGTTTGGGGTGGAATATATTTGTAGGCAAGGAGTGTATAGAACAGGGAGTCTAGCCAGAGTCCAAGCAGAAAGTTCACTGGCTTGAAGATGGTGAGAGATGCTTGGTGAATGTTCAGTTCTGGAGGCACTAGCCACAAGTAGCTGTAAAGCACCCTGACAGGTGGCTGGTGAGATGGAAGAATCTCACCGTAAATTTTAATGAAGTCATTATTTGTAATGAATTGTATTTATAATATACTAAAATTTACACATATTGTCACATAAGATTTAAAATATAGCATTTTCTTTTAAATTTTGGCCTCTTTTATTGATTTTTTCTTTATTTATTTTCATCCATCTGTATTCTTTGGCCTATGTGGGCCTCCCATTGCAGTGGCCTCTTCTTGTTGCAGAGCATTGGCTCTGGGTGCCTGGCCAGGGATTGAACTGGTGCCCCTTGCACTGCAAGGCAGTTCCTTTACCCACTGGACCACCAGAGAAGCCCTAAAATATATCATTTTACATCATCATATTCATGAGGGCCACATGTGGCCAGTGGCTCCTGTATCGGAAAGCATATCTTGGAGCAGGTTGGAACACGGGCATTTTGGGACAGTTAATCGACCTTCTGGTTCCAGCTGTCTAGGGTCTACTTGGTGGTGGCTGGCATGCAGTTAACCTCTTTCACCAGGTGGGGGTTTCAGTAACTGCAAAGCAACTCAAGGATATGGCTCAGGATATTATTTACAGTCTTTGAGGAGGAATTAAAAGTTCTCAACTTCTTTTAACAGTTAAACTCATTATTTTGTGTTGCTTGACTCCTTTCCTTTTTTTCTGCATTTTCTCACTTCTCTGATTATATTTGCTTTTTTTGGAACTTGGGGAACACCTGGAAAGTTAAAGCTTTTCTACGAATAAGAGCTGGGAGGCCAGTTCCAGGAAAGGTCCTGCTTGGTTTCAGTGTGCTTTTACAAACTACATTCCAATGTGTTGTCTCACTGTGTCAGTCTAAGTAAAGGGTAAACTGAGGCAAATTCTAATTACTAGAAATTGACAATATTCAGGAACAGCAGAGGAACTGCATTTTGAAAAAATCAAGCTGTAGCAGCTAAAGGGAGTCCATTGTGGGTTTGGGGTGGAATATATTTGTAGGCAAGGAGTGTATAGAACAGGGAGTCTAGCCAGAGTCCAAGCAGAAAGTTCACTGGCTTGAAGATGGTGAGAGATGCTTGGTGAATGTTCAGTTCTGGAGGCACTAGCCACAAGTAGCTGTAAAGCACCCTGACAGGTGGCTGGTGAGATGGAAGAATCTCACCGTAAATTTTAATGAAGTCATTATTTGTAATGAATTGTATTTATAATATACTAAAATTTACACATATTGTCACATAAGATTTAAAATATAGCATTTTCTTTTAAATTTTGGCCTCTTTTATTGATTTTTTCTTTATTTATTTTCATCCATCTGTATTCTTTGGCCTATGTGGGCCTCCCATTGCAGTGGCCTCTTCTTGTTGCAGAGCATTGGCTCTGGGTGCCTGGCCAGGGATTGAACTGGTGCCCCTTGCACTGCAAGGCAGTTCCTTTACCCACTGGACCACCAGAGAAGCCCTAAAATATATCATTTTACATCATCATATTCATGAGGGCCACATGTGGCCAGTGGCTCCTGTATCGGAAAGCATATCTTGGAGCAGGTTGGAACACGGGCATTTTGGTTACCACCATGATTAGGGGGTGCTTCCCAGCTGGTGCTAGTGGTAAAGAGATGTGGGTTCCATCCCTGGGTCAGGAGGATCCCCTAGAGGAGGGCATGGCAACCCTCTCTAGTATTCTTGTCTGGAAAATCCCATGGAGAGAGGAGCCTGGAGGTCTCTGGTCCCATAGAATCAAACACTACTGAGGCGACTTAGCACCCACATAGCACGTGTGTGTGTGTGTGTATACAGACACACATATTACATGTATGTGTGTGTGTGTGTGTGTGTGTGTATACATATATATATATATATATACAAAAGCCACCAGTGTTCCTGGTCATACATATATGATCATGGTGTCTGCAGGGTCAGGCATTGGTGAGCATCCAGGGGCCTTGGCTGGGGTGGCAGGTCCTCCACAGGGAGCTCTGGCAGAGTGGTCTGACCTGAGGACACTGGTTTCTCAGCTCTGCACACCTCACTGCTACACCAGCTCAAGGCTGCTGGAGTTAGGGTCCTTCCCCTGGGCTGTCTCCTCAAACTTCCTGGGCAACCAGGCAAACAGGCCACCTGACGCAGGAGCTCCTCATGCATAATGAGGGCCACCATAGGGTCTCTCAGGTTGAGCTGGGCCGTGTATGTCCAGCTTTCTTAACCTGAGACATCCGTGTGCTGTTCCCTTGCACGGGCACTCTGGGCACTGCCAGCCTCACGTGTCATGGGGACAGTCAAGTGGAGCTGCCTACTTCCAAAGGAGGGATGAGGGGAAACTCATCCCAAGGAGAGGGCCTTTCTGTGGTCACCCTGACAGTAGCTGACCTTGGCGGCCAAGCCTCTTGTTACGGTGAAAAGATTCATCAGGACCTTCTCTTTGCTACTTGCAGCTTTGTCTGCCTGCAGCCCAGTGGAGGGCTCAGGGGTTAGGGTGCTTGTTTAACTCTCGCTTCTCCCCCACCCACTGGTCCCAGAGGCTGGACCTTGGCTCATGTCCCACTCAGAGCCCCAGGGTAGACGTGGGAGCTGGTCACCCCGGAAGGGACCACAGTTCTCCTCCTGCCTGGGACCCAGTGGGTGCAGAGGAAGCAGGGTGACCTGTGTGGGGTCTGAGAGCACAGGGTTCTGGGGGCCAGGAACACCTCCCCACGGAGTGGGCGCGGGAGCCGAAGCTGTGACGAGTATGGCTGTTGGGTAGCCTGGCCGGGACAGCCCTGGGGCCCAGAGCTGGACGCGAGGTGGCCTAGCCAGGAGCAGAGGAGCACTAACGGGGGCTGAGCACCCAGGGACAGAAACCAGGGGGCGGGGGGAGGGGTGCGCTCTGCAGAAGTTCAAGAACCTTCCCAGGAAGGGGGCTCATGGAAAGAGTACGTTTATGTGTGTGTTCTAGGTTTTCCTGAGGTGAGAGATTTGGTGTGTGAATGTGTGACTTTAGGGCAATTAACTCAGTTTATCTCAGGACCTGTACCAGCCACAATCTCTGTAATCTCATTATTGTTCACTTAATAGTCTGTGAAATCCTGCTGTTTTGCTTGAACTTAAGTGGAAAGAAGAAACAAGTACCTACAAATTATTAACTTATTTTGCAGTATTAAAAAAACATTTATTTTTGGCTGTTCTGAGTCTTCCTTGCAGTGCCAGCTTTCCTCTAGTTGTGGTAAGTGGGGGCTACTCTACCACCACCTCCCCCAGACCTGTTCTGACATCATGAATGTCAGACATGCGCCCAGCCCCCCAGGAGACATCACGACACTACACACAACCAATAAAGTGAGTGGACCAGCAGTGTCCCTGTGAGCACCGGCCAGCCAGTCCTGGCTCCGGTCATTCACAAGATTTTCAGTTACAAAGAGAATTTAATTGCGGTATGCAGGCTTCTCATTGCAGTGGCTTGTCTTGTTGTGGAGCACGGGCTCTAGGGTGTGCAGGCTTCAGTAATGGTATCACGTGGGCTCAGTAGTTGCAGCTCACGGTCTCTAGAGCACATGCTCAGTAGTTGTGGTGCACGGGCCTAGTGCTCCAAGCATGTGGGATCCTCCCAGATCAGAGAATGAACCCTTGTCTCATGAATTGACAGATTCTTTACCACTCAGCCACCAGGTGGTGTCTTATTTTGCACCCTTATTTTGCAATATTATTGAAAAAAATGTTTTCAAAAACTTGTGTATTTTTATCTAAAATTCCCTCTTGTCCATTTTTATTTAAAAATCTCACTATTTTAGAATTTAACAGATTATTGGTTTATTTTCCTCACTTTTAAATTGTACTTATTTGTTTTTAGGTCTTTTTATTTATTTGAATTTTGTTTGTTTGGCTGTGCCAGGTCTTTGTGGCTCGTGGGGTTTGCATTGTAGCCCGTGGGATCTTGGTTCCCCTGTCCGGTACTGAGCCTGGGCCCCTGCACTGGGAGTGTGCAGTTTGAGCCACTGGACCACAAGGGAAGTCCCTTGTTATTTATTTTGGTTTCAGTGGGGCCTTTGTTTCATCGCTCAGATATCCTCTAGTTGCCGTGCTCGGGGTTTAGTTGCCCTGAAGCATGTGGGATCTTAGCTCTCTGACCAGGGATCAAACCTGGGCCCTTGGTAGTGAAAGTGTGTAGTGCTAACCACTGGATCACCAGGAAAATCCCTGCAGGGTGTTTTTGACTCACGGAGGAAAGGAGTCAACTCCATAGGACTGGGTAAAAGTCTATATACATTAGGAAGGAAAATATGACAAGACTCTTTCCCTCAGCTTTGACAATGTTGAGCATATTGAGGATTGTCTGGGGCCTATTCTGGAAGCAGTGACGGTTGAGAAATCTCAAGTCTCACATCCAGTATTTATGTCTGAGACAAGGGCCCCCTCCTCCCTCCTCCCCGTGAGCCCTCCTCGCCTTGCCTCTAATAATACCCCATACCCCTTCCTCTTTGAGACATGAACAGTCTCCCCAGCACAACAGCCAAAGTAAAACCACCTCCTTAGTTGTCAGTGCGTTTTGTGTTTGATAGTTTCAGTGCCGTGGCACGTTTAAGAGCAAAGCGTGTGCTTGGGTCCCTGCTTCCTCCACCCCATGGGGAGCCTCTTCATTCCTGACTGCAGATCTGGGACTGATGTGCATCTCACCTCTGCTCCTGCGCTCTGACGCGCGTCCTTCCTCACACAAGGAGGATTCCATTTTGATTCCCTTTTAGTGCGCACCTGGTTTCTTGGGATGACAGATTTTTAACAGATTTCATTTTGCAAGTATTATTGAAAAAAATGTTTTCAAAAACTTGTGTATTTTTATCTAAAATTCCCTCTTGTCCATTTTTATTTAAAAATCTCACTATTTTAGAATTTAACAGATTATTGGTTTATTTTCCTCACTTTTAAATTGTACTTATTTGTTTTTAGGTCTTTTTATTTATTTGAATTTTGTTTGTTTGGCTGTGCCAGGTCTTTGTGGCTCGTGGGGTTTGCATTGTAGCCCGTGGGATCTTGGTTCCCCTGTCCGGTACTGAGCCGGGGCCCCCTGCACTGGGAGTGTGCAGTTTGAGCCACTGGACCACAAGGGAAGTCCCTTGTTATTTATTTTGGTTTCAGTGGGGCCTTTGTTTCATCGCTCAGATATCCTCTAGTTGCCGTGCTCGGGGTTTAGTTGCCCTGAAGCATGTGGGATCTTAGCTCTCTGACCAGGGATCAAACCTGGGCCCTTGGTAGTGAAAGTGTGTAGTGCTAACCACTGGATCACCAGGAAAATCCCTGCAGGGTGTTTTTGACTCACGGAGGAAAGGAGTCAACTCCATAGGACTGGGTAAAAGTCTATATACATTAGGAAGGAAAATATGACAAGACTCTTTCCCTCAGCTTTGACAATGTTGAGCATATTGAGGATTGTCTGGGGCCTATTCTGGAAGCAGTGACGGTTGAGAAATCTCAAGTCTCACATCCAGTATTTATGTCTGAGACAAGGGCCCCCTCCTCCCTCCTCCCCGTGAGCCCTCCTCGCCTTGCCTCTAATAATACCCCATACCCCTTCCTCTTTGAGACATGAACAGTCTCCCCAGCACAACAGCCAAAGTAAAACCACCTCCTTAGTTGTCAGTGCGTTTTGTGTTTGATAGTTTCAGTGCCGTGGCACGTTTAAGAGCAAAGCGTGTGCTTGGGTCCCTGCTTCCTCCACCCCATGGGGAGCCTCTTCATTCCTGACTGCAGATCTGGGACTGATGTGCATCTCACCTCTGCTCCTGCGCTCTGACGCGCGTCCTTCCTCACACAAGGAGGATTCCATTTTGATTCCCTTTTAGTGCGCACCTGGTTTCTTGGGATGGCTTCATTGGATTTCGTGGTCTGACCCTTTGAGTTATAGAGATCTCGGTCTCTATTGGGTCAAAGAAGATACTCAGTCTTGTTTGTTACTGTTTTCTGTTCATCTGTTTTGAGCTCATCAATTAAAGTTTTATATCCACTGGGAAGAGAACAGCTCCTTGGTGTGGACCAGTGAAGTCTGTTCATCTGTGAGGCTGGCGTCCAGGGCTGAAATTTTAGAGTGGGAGCTCTACCCTCTGGATGTGTGTCTGCCCTTCAGAAACTTCTCATCGTGTGAGTGTGTTCTGTTTTCCTGTCTCTGGGTAGTATTGCCAAGTTAGATTATGAAACTGCTTAAATTAAAGGAGCTCTCATTTGATTGATTTACAGATTAAATAAGTACGTTATGAATGTAATATTCTTAAAATTCTCAGAAGTTAAGGAAACTGAATTTCTAATACTTTCAAAGAACAGAATACATTCTTATAGAAATTAACTCAAATATTTTAAGAATAAATTCACACTATTTAGGCAAATTAGTTTTTGTTTAATAAAAACAACCATGTCTTCTCTGACGATTGGGTGCTTACATGTTTATTCTACTTGGGTATATTTTTCTTATATTTAGGTTTAGTGATCAAATAAGCTAGCATTACTTATATAACTGTTTAAGGTTATGAAACACATGGTTGCATTTAACCAGACCATTATTCTGACAAACTTAATTTCAACAGTTATTTTTCTTGAAGATAGTTGCCAAGATGTTTAGGTAACTTAAATCCTTGGATTTAAAGAGTATATTGTGTCAATTAAGCGAAAATACCTAGACCGTGTCTGAGTAGGAGGAAACATTGTTACTAAGCACAATTTAAGCTTTGTACTCCTTCCTTCCCTTTCAGCTTGCAGCAGTTTAATTCCCTGACCAGGGTTGAACCCTGACCCAGCAGAGAAAGAGCTGAATGCTAACCACTGGACCACCAGGGAATCATCTAAATTTTATGTTCTTTTGCTTACTTTTATTTGCTTCAGAAGGCTGTATCTTTGTGTCTAGTACTGTCCATTTGATTCCCTTTTAGTGCCACCTGGTTCTTGGGATGGCTTGCATTGATTTCGTGGTCTGACCCTTTGAGTTATAGATATCTCGGTCTCTATTGGGTCAAAGAAGATACTCAGTCTTGTTTGTTACTGTTTTCTGTTCATCTGTTTTGAGCTCATCAATTAAAGTTTTATATCCACTGGGAAGAGAACAGCTCCTTGGTGTGGACCAGTGAAGTCTGTTCATCTGTGAGGCTGGTGTCCAGGGCTGAAATTTTAGAGTGGGAGCTCTACCCTCTGGATGTGTGTCTGCCCTTCAGAAACTTCTCATCGTGTGAGTGTGTTCTGTTTTCCTGTCTCTGGGTAGTATTGCCAAGTTAGATTATGAAACTGCTTAAATTAAAGGAGCTCTCATTTGATTGATTTACAGATTAAATAAGTACGTTATGAATGTAATATTCTTAAAATTCTCAGAAGTTAAGGAAACTGAATTTCTAATACTTTCAAAGAACAGAATACATTCTTATAGAAATTAACTCAAATATTTTAAGAATAAATTCACACTATTTAGGCAAATTAGACTAGTTTTTGTTTAATAAAAACAACCATGTCTTCTCTGACGATTGGGTGCTTACATGTTTATTCTACTTGGGTATATTTTTCTTATATTTAGGTTTAGTGATCAAATAAGCTAGCATTACTTATATAACTGTTTAAGGTTATGAAACACATGGTTGCATTTAACCAGACCATTATTCTGACAAACTTAATTTCAACAGTTATTTTTCTTGAAGATAGTTGCCAAGATGTTTAGGTAACTTAAATCCTTGGATTTAAAGAGTATATTGTGTCAATTAAGCGAAAATACCTAGACCGTGTCTGAGTAGGAGGAAACATTGTTACTAAGCACAATTTAAGCTTTGTACTCCTTCCTTCCCTTTCAGCTTGCAGCAATTTAATTCCCTGACCAGGGTTGAACCCTGACCCAGCAGAGAAAGAGCTGAATGCTAACCACTGGACCACCAGGGAATCATCTAAATTTTATGTTCTTTTGCTTACTTTTATTTGCTTCAGAAGGCTGTATCTTTGTGTCTATACTGTGTATGCTCACATCCCCTCATGCGTTTTGTCAGGGGTAAGGCGCCACAGAGCTGTCCCGTGTGTCTTCATGAGCTCTGCGGGTCTGTGATAAAGAACTGGTGGGCAGTGGACAGCACACAGTTGTCCACTCTGAACTGGAAGTTAGGCACTTTGGTACAAGTTATCAAAAAAATTTAAGTCTCCATCCCTTTTCTGCACTCTTCAAGCTTATTTATTTATTTATTTTATTTTATTTTATTTTTTTTTAAATGTCACCCAGTCCTGTCGGACTCTTTGTGAGGCCACGGACTGTAGCCCACAAGGCTCCTCTGTCCACAGGCTCCTCTGTCCACGGAATTTTCCAGGCAAGAATGCTGGAGTGGGTGGCCTTTTCTTTCTCCAGGGGATCGTCCCAAGCCAGGCATCAAACCCAGGTCTCCCACATGGCAGGCATTCTCTTTACCATCTGAGCCACGAGGGAAGCCCTATTTATTTATTTTGAGATGAAAGTAAAGTTTATTAGAGTGGGGGAAGGAAGTGGCTGCCAGTACAGCGGCCAGCTTAAGGGAGAAAGTGGACACTGTGAGAACAGCAGGACTCACAGCGGGCTGGCTCAAGGGAGAGCCAACCTCGTCAAGCTTATTGAGGACCTTGAAACCTTTCTCTGGGCTTGTAACTATTGATATTTTCTGTTTTGGAAATTAAGCAGAAAACTTTGAAATGCTTACTCATTGATTCATTTGATGATAGCAGCAATGAACACATTGCACATTAATGATATCTTCGTGGTATTATGGAATTAATTCTGACCATGTGAACACCCTGTGCTATGGGCTGCAAATCCCCCTCTAAAATTCGTATGTTGACCTTCTGTCTTCTGGAAATGATAGTGTTTGCAGATAGGGTCTTTGGGAGGAGCTTTACTCCTGAAGAGGATTCATGCTCTTTTACAGAAGAGATTCCAGGGGCTACCCTGGTGGCTCAGGCGCTAAAACTCTGCACTCCCAGTACAGGGGGCCTGGGTAAGATCCCTGGTCACAGAACCAGGTCCCACATGCTGTGACTAAAAATCCTGTCTGCCGCAACTAAGACCCAGTACAGTCCAATAAATAAATAAATGTTTGCTTAAAAGAAACACTCAAGGGCGCTCCCTACCCCCTTCAGTTATGTGCATGTGAAAGGAGAAGTCTGTCGCCTGGAAAAGGGCCCTCCTCACACCACATTGACACTTAATCTTGGAGTTTTAGCCTCTAGAACTGTGAGAAATACATTGCTGTTGTTTGTAAGTCCTGTAGTCTGTGGTATTTTATTATAGCAGCCTGAGTGGGCTAAGACATCTTGAGATTGGTCTAGATTATAGTGCCCATTTGTCCCAGAGTATGAAAGAGTGCAATGAAAGAAAAAGTTTGGAAGTGAATTTTATTTGCCTTGATTTGTAATACCAGAATTTGAAAAATTAAAATCTTAGCAAAGTTTGTTGAATTTCATGGGCCTGTTTCCTAGGCTTACTATTTATTACCTTCACCTAAAATGTAAAGGATCACTTATTCTGTTATTTAATTTATCTAGACAACAAAAATTCTGTGTCTTGCCTTCTTTAGTTTGTATTCATTTATCGTATCTTTGATTATTTATAAGCCAAAGTTCCTCATTTAAGAATGGGCTAAGGCTCTTTGCAGGACTTCTTAGGTGGCCCAGTAGTGAAGAATTTGCCAGCCATGCAGGGGAAACAGGAGATGTGGAAGTCGATCCCAACATTGGGGAGATCCCCTGGAGGAATAAATGGCAACCCAGTCTAGTATTCTTGCCTGAAAAATCCCATGGACAGAGGAGTCTGACAGGCTACAGTCCATGGGGTTGGGAAGAGTCAGACATGACTTAGCAACTAAGCATGAGTAAGATTCTTTGCAATCATATTGCCATCTCTGTTTATTTTTAAATAGACGTTGTAACTTTGAAGTGAATAGCCAAATATTGTTGATTCCTATGTTAAATGTTCAAATCTGACAACCTTTGATTTTTATGTTCTCAGTATTGAATCCTAAGTGTATGTATAATAAAATAAGATTACAAAATTCCAAGATCTCATCTAGAATGTTGTATTTGAGAGTGATGTTTCTTCAGGGTATCTTTTACACCTAAAATTGTCTTTGAATTTCCCCAAGGATCCTGGAAAGTCACAAATCATTTGTTCTTGTTTATTCTTCTTTGAAAATAGGGATAATTATGTATAATTATTTGATTTAAATGGAGGGAGGATTGACTTAAGTGTCTTGTTTTAGATGCTGCAGACTTCCTTGTCAGTTGCACTGTTCTTGTAATGAAATTTAACTTTTGAAAATTACCTGGTTATGTAAGGAGCTCCTTCCTCCGTTCTTTGAAGTTATCCATAACTTTTAGCCTCTAGAACTGTGAGAAATACATTGCTGTTGTTTGTAAGTCCTGTAGTCTGTGGTATTTTATTATAGCAGCCTGAGTGGGCTAAGACATCTTGAGATTGGTCTAGATTATAGTGCCCATTTGTCCCAGAGTATGAAAGAGTGCAATGAAAGAAAAAGTTTGGAAGTGAATTTTATTTGCCTTGATTTGTAATACCAGAATTTGAAAAATTAAAATCTTAGCAAAGTTTGTTGAATTTCATGGGCCTGTTTCCTAGGCTTACTATTTATTACCTTCACCTAAAATGTAAAGGATCACTTATTCTGTTATTTAATTTATCTAGACAACAAAAATTCTGTGTCTTGCCTTCTTTAGTTTGTATTCATTTATCGTATCTTTGATTATTTATAAGCCAAAGTTCCTCATTTAAGAATGGGCTAAGGCTCTTTGCAGGACTTCTTAGGTGGCCCAGTAGTGAAGAATTTGCCAGCCATGCAGGGGAAACAGGAGATGTGGAAGTCGATCCCAACATTGGGGAGATCCCCTGGAGGAATAAATGGCAACCCAGTCTAGTATTCTTGCCTGAAAAATCCCATGGACAGAGGAGTCTGACAGGCTACAGTCCATGGGGTTGGGAAGAGTCAGACATGACTTAGCAACTAAGCATGAGTAAGATTCTTTGCAATCATATTGCCATCTCTGTTTATTTTTAAATAGACGTTGTAACTTTGAAGTGAATAGCCAAATATTGTTGATTCCTATGTTAAATGTTCAAATCTGACAACCTTTGATTTTTATGTTCTCAGTATTGAATCCTAAGTGTATGTATAATAAAATAAGATTACAAAATTCCAAGATCTCATCTAGAATGTTGTATTTGAGAGTGATGTTTCTTCAGGGTATCTTTTACACCTAAAATTGTCTTTGAATTTCCCCAAGGATCCTGGAAAGTCACAAATCATTTGTTCTTGTTTATTCTTCTTTGAAAATAGGGATAATTATGTATAATTATTTGATTTAAATGGAGGGAGGATTGACTTAAGTGTCTTGTTTTAGATGCTGCAGACTTCCTTGTCAGTTGCACTGTTCTTGTAATGAAATTTAACTTTTGAAAATTACCTGGTTATGTAAGGAGCTCCTTCCTCCGTTCTTTGAAGTTATCCATAACTCACAACAATATAGTAGACTATTATTTCATAAATTTAAATGTGCAGTTTATAAAATGATACCTTATTCTTCCTACTGACCCCTTCAAAATTTAGAAGCTCTTACTGAATTCTCTTATTTTCATAGCAATTTAAGTCATTATTATAAATTCAATAAAATTCTGCCTACTAATAGAATATAGCTGGAAATACTGGTTATAGAGCCAAAGTGTTCCCAGGAATATCATGTTTGAGAATGGTGATCATTTCCGATTATGACCAGACACTTTTAAGAAGCTAAGGTTGACTTTATGGAGCCATTGCTTACAAAACCTTTGGAACACCAGCCTGGTTCCTGACTTACAGGTCTCCTAGCTTTACAGGGGAATAAGGCAGGTTACTTTCTGGAAGACCCAGGAAGCTTAAGATATTTTGGGAGAACTGAGAAGAGAGGAATTCACCTAAGTCTATAGGTATAGCAGGTGAGATCTGGTGACTGGTTGTTCGCTTGGTTTTCTAGCCTCAAGAGGCTTTTAAAAGTGCAATCTGAGGATTCCCTGGTGGTAGAGTAGATAAAAATCCACTTTCCAATGCAGGGGACACAGGTTTGGTCTCTGGTCTACAAAGATTTCCACATGGTGTGGAGCAACTAAAACCCATGCACCACAACTACTGAGTCCATGCTCTAGTCCGTGAGCAACAGCTCCTAAGCACATGTGCTGCATCTAATGAAGCCTGTGTGCCTAGTGCCTGTGCTCCACAACAAGGGAAGCCACCTTAAGGAGAATCCCGTGCACACCTTAATGAAGAGAAGCCTTCGCTCACCACAACTAGAGAAGGTCTGAGTGCAGCTGTGAAGACCCAGTGTGATAAAAAAAAAAAAAACCAGTAAAATTTTTAAAAAGTACTCTGAGATTCCCTAAAGGCTTACCTTTCCCTACTTATTTCAGTAAAGTAGGAAGGCTTATGGTAAGTGACCGTTCTTGTGCACCTATGAAAACACCAGGCCAGATCTAATGAAACCAGACTTATTTTACAGGCAAGATTAGTTTATCTTTGAGATTAGGGATTGAATGGGGAAAAATTGTGTTTCAGTTGAAAACTATGCACAGTGCAACCTTCTTTGTATTTGGATTCTAGCCCTGTTCATTGTCTTTAAGCCACTTTGTACCTCCATTGTAAACTGTAGGTGCAAACTTTGTCTTCCCTGTTAAAGATTTAACTGAATTCCTCCACACTGTAGAAGAATCGGTTCTGGTACCTACTCACACGCTGAACTGGATCCTGCTACCTTTCCTAAATTGTCAAACCTCGCTAAATTTTCAGTGTTCTTAGTTTGCATCAATATCTAGCCACAATGCTCCAAGTGAATGTTTCCAGTTTTCCTCCTTTCTACCTGATTTGACATCACCAAGGCTAAAGCCTGATCAGCAAGATCCTGGATGGATCTCTGGGTCGCCTGGCTGTCTCCCCAGGATCTGGAGAGGTCCTGTGAGCTGAAGCCTGATCTAACAGATGGTTCAGACTGGCACAAGGGCCATAAGTAGAAGTTCTGACCAAACAGTAGTTGTGCAATAAACTCCGCTCACACAGAGGCAATACCTAGGAAGTCAGACTTTAACATATAGTTAAAGGAGTTTGGAAGACTGTACATGGCCAAGGCTGAACATTCTTAGGGGGTCAGAGAGGGACAATCCAAGCTACTAGTCTCTGACTGAGCATAAGCCAAAAAAAAAAAGCTTCAAATTGTAATAGCAGCATCCAAATCACACATGTATCCATTGTAAAGTGTAAAAATATAATTGTTGAAGGGGGCTTAAGCACAGCCTTTGACCAATAAGAGCTTATGCTGACTCAGGGATGGTTCCTGGGAGGATAGATTAAAATATAAAAGCACAAAATCTGAGAAGGGACATCAGGAGCTTTACACTGCAGGGGAAATAGACTTCACAGAGTTAGTTTAGCAAGTCACTGAACAAATAAATGACCGAACAACAACAGTTCCTGAGGGATGAAGGGAATTGATCTCCAGAGTTGCTAGCATAATACCTGAAACATCTAGTTTTCAACAAAAACAATTTGACACACAGAAAACAGTGAAGTGTAGCCCATACACAAGAAAAGAAGCCAGCCATTATAAATATTCTCAAAGAACTAAAGGAAACCATGCTTCAAGAACTAAAAGAAAGTCTTCCCTGGTGGTCTAGTGGTTAAGAATCTGCTTGCCAATGCAGAGGACACAGGATTGATCCCTGGTCCAGGAAGATCTGCATACCATGAAACAATGAAGCCCATGCGCCACATCTATTGAGCCCATGTGCCTAGAGCCCATATTTGTCCACAAGAGAAGTCACTAGAAGCTGTAAGAAGCCCTTGCACTGGAATGAAGAGTAGCCCTTGCTCACTGCAATGAAGACTCAGCACAGCCAAAAATAAATAAATAAATCAAAAAAAAAAAAAAAAAAAAAGAATTGAAAGAATACTTGGGAATTCCCTAGCAGTCCAGTGGTTAAGACTCATTGCTTTTACTGCCATGGACCAGGTTCAGTTCCTGTTTGGGAAACTAAGATCCTGAAAACTCTGCCTTGTGACAAAAAAAAAACCTTGATGACATTGACCCATCAAAGAATATCAAGAAAGAAAAGTTATTTTTAAAAATTCTGGAGATGAAAATTCTGGTATGATAATCAAAATGAAAAATCCACTGGATATTTCTATAGATTTGAATTGACAGAAGAAAGAACCAGTGAACTTGAAGACGAAGAAAATTATGAACACTGTATCCATTGTAAAGTCGCTACTAGTCTCTGACTGAGCATAAGCCAAAAAAATCTTCAAATTGTAATAGCAGCATCCAAATCACACATGTATCCATTGTAAAGTGTAAAAATATAATTGTTGAAGGGGGCTTAAGCACAGCCTTTGACCAATAAGAGCTTATGCTGACTCAGGGATGGTTCCTGGGAGGATAGATTAAAATATAAAAGCACAAAATCTGAGAAGGGACATCAGGAGCTTTACACTGCAGGGGAAATAGACTTCACAGAGTTAGTTTAGCAAGTCACTGAACAAATAAATGACCGAACAACAACAGTTCCTGAGGGATGAAGGGAATTGATCTCCAGAGTTGCTAGCATAATACCTGAAACATCTAGTTTTCAACAAAAACAATTTGACACACAGAAAACAGTGAAGTGTAGCCCATACACAAGAAAAGAAGCCAGCCATTATAAATATTCTCAAAGAACTAAAGGAAACCATGCTTCAAGAACTAAAAGAAAGTCTTCCCTGGTGGTCTAGTGGTTAAGAATCTGCTTGCCAATGCAGAGGACACAGGATTGATCCCTGGTCCAGGAAGATCTGCATACCATGAAACAATGAAGCCCATGCGCCACATCTATTGAGCCCATGTGCCTAGAGCCCATATTTGTCCACAAGAGAAGTCACTAGAAGCTGTAAGAAGCCCTTGCACTGGAATGAAGAGTAGCCCTTGCTCACTGCAATGAAGACTCAGCACAGCCAAAAATAAATAAATAAATCAAAAAAAAAAAAAAAAAAAAAAGAATTGAAAGAATACTTGGGAATTCCCTAGCAGTCCAGTGGTTAAGACTCATTGCTTTTACTGCCATGGACCAGGTTCAGTTCCTGTTTGGGAAACTAAGATCCTGAAAACTCTGCCTTGTGACAAAAAAAAAAACCTTGATGACATTGACCCATCAAAGAATATCAAGAAAGAAAAGTTATTTTTAAAAATTCTGGAGATGAAAATTCTGGTATGATAATCAAAATGAAAAAATCCACTGGATATTTCTATAGATTTGAATTGACAGAAGAAAGAACCAGTGAACTTGAAGACGGATTCAATGGAGAGAAGGCAATCTGGAAAACAGAGGAAGGAAAGAAAAATGATCAGAGCCTCAGAGAAATATGAGACACAGTTAAGTGCAGCAACATATTCATAATGGAGCAAAGAGGGCATAAATATTATTAGGAGTCTTGGCTGAAACTTTCCCTAGTTTGTTGGTAGACATTAATCTATACATCCAAGATTCGTGATGAACTTCAAGTAGGATGAATATAAAGAGATACATATTGAAACATCACGGTCACAACAGTGAAAGTCAAAGTTAAAATCTTAAAAGCAGTAAGAGGCAAACAATTCATTACATATAAGATCCATAGTTGACGTCTCATCAGAAACAATGGAGGCCAGAAGATGATGGTATAACATGTTCAAGTGCTTAAGTCAACCAAGAATTCTTAAGTCAATTCAAGAAAGATAGCAAAACTATCTTTCAAAAATAAAGACATTTCAAAATAAAGGGAAGCTAAGAAAATACACAGCTACTAAGCCTGACTTAAAATAAGTTCTTCAGACTGAAAGCAAGTGCCACAAGATAGTCATTCAAATCCATATGGTAAAGTATTGGTAAGGATGGATAATTACAAAATAAAGGACATTTTCCTGTGATTCTTCTTTTGTTTAAAAAGTAATTATATAGGATGTGTGTATATAGATTTATTGTTTGGGTTTTCACTTGTGGAAACGTGTCAACATTTTGTCAGACAGAGGAGGGAGGTGGGAACAAAGCTGTTTTGGGGTAAGGTAATGGTAACTCACATCCACCAGAAGAAACAGAATCAGACATGCTAAAAAAGAAATTTAGTATAACAAACTCTATGAATATATAATTGCTCCACTTCTTTCCCACCTTTTTTTTTTAAATCATGGATTCTTTAGAAGACAGAAGATTATGTAAAGTAAGGCTTATAAGATTGTACGGTTGGCTTTATAACATATATGGATATAATGTGTGTTACAATAATAAACAATAATGACAGAGAACCAAAGGAGATATCTATAGACCACTTAACCCTACGCCAGCAAAATGTACATTCTTCTCATGGTCACATGAAATCCAGGGCATTGACAGAAGAAAGAACCAGTGAACTTGAAGACGGATTCAATGGAGAGAAGGCAATCTGGAAAACAGAGGAAGGAAAGAAAATGATCAGAGCCTCAGAGAAATATGAGACACAGTTAAGTGCAGCAACATATTCATAATGGAGCAAAGAGGGCATAAATATTATTAGGAGTCTTGGCTGAAACTTTCCCTAGTTTGTTGGTAGACATTAATCTATACATCCAAGATTCGTGATGAACTTCAAGTAGGATGAATATAAAGAGATACATATTGAAACATCACGGTCACAACAGTGAAAGTCAAAGTTAAAATCTTAAAAGCAGTAAGAGGCAAACAATTCATTACATATAAGATCCATAGTTGACGTCTCATCAGAAACAATGGAGGCCAGAAGATGATGGTATAACATGTTCAAGTGCTTAAGTCAACCAAGAATTCTTAAGTCAATTCAAGAAAGATAGCAAAACTATCTTTCAAAAATAAAGACATTTCAAAATAAAGGGAAGCTAAGAAAATACACAGCTACTAAGCCTGACTTAAAATAAGTTCTTCAGACTGAAAGCAAGTGCCACAAGATAGTCATTCAAATCCATATGGTAAAGTATTGGTAAGGATGGATAATTACAAAATAAAGGACATTTTCCTGTGATTCTTCTTTTGTTTAAAAAGTAATTATATAGGATGTGTGTATATAGATTTATTGTTTGGGTTTTCACTTGTGGAAACGTGTCAACATTTTGTCAGACAGAGGAGGGAGGTGGGAACAAAGCTGTTTTGGGGTAAGGTAATGGTAACTCACATCCACCAGAAGAAACAGAATCAGACATGCTAAAAAAGAAATTTAGTATAACAAACTCTATGAATATATAATTGCTCCACTTCTTTCCCACCTTTTTTTTTTAAATCATGGATTCTTTAGAAGACAGAAGATTATGTAAAGTAAGGCTTATAAGATTGTACGGTTGGCTTTATAACATATATGGATATAATGTGTGTTACAATAATAAACAATAATGACAGAGAACCAAAGGAGATATCTATAGACCACTTAACCCTACGCCAGCAAAATGTACATTCTTCTCATGGGCACATGAAACAATCTCCAGGGCACATCATATGTCAGGCCAGTAAAAGAAATCTCGTCTAAGGTGGGCTTCCCTGGTGGTCCAGTGGGTAAGGACACCGCCTTGCAGTGCAAGGGGCGCTGGTTCGATCCCTGGCCTGGGAAGATCCCACGTGCCGCGGAGCGGCTGGACTGATGTGTCCAATTACCGAGACGGAGCTCTGGAGCGCATGCGCCCAGAGCCGGTGCTCTGCGACAACAGAGGCCACCGCGATGGGAGGCCCACACGGGCCAAAGAACAAAGATGGATGAAAATGGACAAATGAAAGACCAATAGAAGTGGCCCGCCTGCTCCCCTCCCTCCCCACCCCACCCCCACCAAAATAAATAAATAAATAAATCTTTAAAAAAAAAAATGTCTAAGGTGATTGATATCATACAAAATAAGTTCTCTGACCACATAGAATGAAATGAGAAGTCAACACAGAGGGATATTTGGGAAATTGACAAATATATGGAAATTAACATAGTCCTAAAAAACAAAAGGTTTAAAGAATAAATCACAAAGTAAGTTAGAAAATACATTGTGATGAATGAAAATGAAGACAAATATACAAAAACTTACAGGATGAAGGAAAAGCAGTACTCAAAGGGAAATTTAGACCTGTCAAATTATGTATTAAAGAAGAAAGATCTCAAATCAATAACCTTTCACCTTAAGGAATAAGAAACAGATGAACAAACTAAACCCAATGCAAGCAGAAGGAAGGAAGGAAAATAGAGTGAAAACAGAAAATAGGATGAAAAAATCAATGGAGTAAAAAGTTGATTCTTTGAAGGAGATCAACAAAAGTGGCAAACCTCTAGCTAAACTGACCAAAACAAACCAATCAGTCCCCCCACACAAATAACTAAAATCAGAAATGAAAGAAAGGAATCACTATCAAGTTTATAGAGATAAAAGGGTTATAAGAGAAATTAGATAATTTAGATTAAACAAATTCATAGAAACATAAAACAATAATAAACAATAATGACAGAGAACCAAAGGAGATATCTATAGACCACTTAACCCTCGCCAGCAAAATGTACATTCTTCTCATGGGCACATGAAACAATCTCCAGGGCACATCATATGTCAGGCCAGTAAAAGAAATCTCGTCTAAGGTGGGCTTCCCTGGTGGTCCAGTGGGTAAGGACACCGCCTTGCAGTGCAAGGGGCGCTGGTTCGATCCCTGGCCTGGGAAGATCCCACGTGCCGCGGAGCGGCTGGACTGATGTGTCCAATTACCGAGACGGAGCTCTGGAGTGCATGCGCCCAGAGCCGGTGCTCTGCGACAACAGAGGCCACCGCGATGGGAGGCCCACACGGGCCAAAGAACAAAGATGGATGAAAATGGACAAATGAAAGACCAATAGAAGTGGCCCGCCTGCTCCCTCCCTCCCACCCCACCCCACCAAAATAAATAAATAAATAAATCTTTAAAAAAAAAAATGTCTAAGGTGATTGATATCATACAAAATAAGTTCTCTGACCACATAGAATGAAATGAGAAGTCAACACAGAGGGATATTTGGGAAATTGACAAATATATGGAAATTAACATAGTCCTAAAAAACAAAAGGTTTAAAGAATAAATCACAAAGTAAGTTAGAAAATACATTGTGATGAATGAAAATGAAGACAAATATACAAAAACTTACAGGATGAAGGAAAAGCAGTACTCAAAGGGAAATTTAGACCTGTCAAATTATGTATTAAAGAAGAAAGATCTCAAATCAATAACCTTTCACCTTAAGGAATAAGAAACAGATGAACAAACTAAACCCAATGCAAGCAGAAGGAAGGAAGGAAAATAGAGTGAAAACAGAAAATAGGATGAAAAAATCAATGGAGTAAAAAGTTGATTCTTTGAAGGAGATCAACAAAAGTGGCAAACCTCTAGCTAAACTGACCAAAACAAACCAATCAGTCCCCCCACACAAATAACTAAAATCAGAAATGAAAGAAAGGAATCACTATCAAGTTTATAGAGATAAAAGGGTTATAAGAGAAATTAGATAATTTAGATTAAACAAATTCATAGAAACATAAACTACCAATATTAACTCAAAGAAATACAGAAAATAAATAGAAAATAAATAAATATCAAATAAAGAGACTGATTAGTAATTTTTTTAAAAAAATTATTGTTTTATTTATCTTAATTTGGCTGCACTGGGTCTTAGTTGTGGCATGTGGGATCTAGTTCCCTGACCAGGGATCAAACCCGGGCCCCCTGCATTGGAAGCACAGAGTCTTAACCACTGGACCACCAGGGAAGTCCCTGATTAGTAATTTTTTGAAGTGTTTTTGTTTGGCTGTGCCACATGACTTGTGGGACCTTAGTTCCACAACCAGGGACTGAGCCTGGGCCATGGCAGTGAAAGCTGCCATGGAGTCCTAACGCTGGACTGCCAGGCGATCCCCTGAAGTAGAAATTTAGAAACCACCCAGGGGTCCCTGGCGTCTCTGGCATCTCTGCATGTGGCTCGTGGAGCGGAGGTGTATGTGGGGCCATCTCTCCCTAGGAGCTCTGCTCTGAGGTGCCGGGTGTGAGGCCTCTGCACGTGGCCTCCTGTGAGCAAGTGAAACTAGACTAAGCACAAAGTGGAAAAAATGGCTCAGAAATGTGAACCCAGCTCACTTCTCTGTTGTGGTAACCATGTCCACATTCAGTACTGACCCCTCGAAGTCTTCTGGCCCATTCCCCATCATTCCTGTCCTTGTCCCGGTACACTGTCCGCTGCAGGACAAATGCATCACCCAGTAACTGCCCTTCCTCCCTCCTGTCCAGTTCACGCTCCGCAGGCTTCTAAAGCTCTCCTGTCTGTTGCTCACTTGTCCTCTATGGTGTCTGTATCACTTATGATCAAGCTTAGCTGCTTGTTACAGAAAACTCCAAATAACAGCCACTTCATTTTTCTCACTTTCAAGGAGTCTGGCTATAGCCATTCCATGGCTGTTGCCAGGCCCTATGGTCTCAGAGACCCAGGCTCTTTCTATGTTATTGCTCTGCCTTATGTGACTCCTTATGGTCCAGTATGGCTGCTCAAGTGCCAGCAGAGGGAGGGAGGAAGGGAAAGTCACATTCCTTCCTTTAAAGACCCTCTCGAGAGATTGCTCAGGCACCTTCCATGTATATTTCACAGGCCAGAATTCAGTCCGTTGTCACGCATAGTTGCAAGGGAGGATGGGGCAGGTATGGTTCGCCCTGAGTAAATGCACAGCATGAAAACTGTGTGTCTGTGTCTAGACCTGGGTCCCCACACCCAGGGCCCAGAAAGAGACCCTCAGAGCCTCCTTAGGCTTCCTGGGCGGCTCCCAGTTTCGAGACCTCCCCCAGTTCTGAGAATTTGGACCAGTGTGCTCAGTCCTGCGGCCACCTCCACAACCCAGACAGGGAAGCGTCTCATCATCCCTACTTCCCTTGTGGTTGGCCCCTCCCTGACTCTCAGCTCCTGTCGACCACGGATATGCTTTCTGTTCCTCACAGTTTACCTTCTCTATTAGGTCGTATAAACGGAGTCATGCTGTGCATAGGCTTTGTCACTGACTCCTTCCACTTAGAGCGACGCCTTTGAGATTCATCCGTGTTGTAGGAGTCTCCATAGTTTAAACCTCTTCAGGGCAGAGTAGACATTGCTTTATTGTACAGTGATTCCTTCTCCAAGGGAAGGACAGTTGGGGTGCATCAGGCTTTGAGTAATTATGAAAAAAACATTTTAAACATTTGTGTGCAGGTCTTCGAAGGAAATTAAGTTTTCACGTTTCTTGGGTAAATATCTGGGAGTGAGATTGCTGGGTCATAGGCTTTACCACAAAACTGTTTCCAGAGTGGCGGTACCCTTTTGTGATTCCACCATGATGTTGCTATGCATCGTCATCATCAGTTGGTTGTGTCAGTTTCTTATAAAAATTTATAGTCATTCTTGGTCATTCCCTGGCTGTCCAGTGGTTAGAACTCAGTGCTTTCACTGTGGAGGTCCCAGGTTCAATCCCTGATGGGAAACTAGGATCTCAAGCCTTATACAGTGCAGCCAAAAATAAGAAATTTTTCTCATCAAGGAGTCTGGCTATAGCCATTCCATGGCTGTTGCCAGGCCCTATGGTCTCAGAGACCCAGGCTCTTTCTATGTTATTGCTCTGCCTTATGTGACTCCTTATGGTCCAGTATGGCTGCTCAAGTGCCAGCAGAGGGAGGGAGGAAGGGAAAGTCACATTCCTTCCTTTAAAGACCCTCTCGAGAGATTGCTCAGGCACCTTCCATGTATATTTCACAGGCCAGAATTCAGTCCGTTGTCACGCATAGTTGCAAGGGAGGATGGGGCAGGTATGGTTCGCCCTGAGTAAATGCACAGCATGAAAACTGTGTGTCTGTGTCTAGACCTGGGTCCCCACACCCAGGGCCCAGAAAGAGACCCTCAGAGCCTCCTTAGGCTTCCTGGGCGGCTCCCAGTTTCGAGACCTCCCCCAGTTCTGAGAATTTGGACCAGTGTGCTCAGTCCTGCGGCCACCTCCACAACCCAGACAGGGAAGCGTCTCATCATCCCTACTTCCCTTGTGGTTGGCCCCTCCCTGACTCTCAGCTCCTGTCGACCACGGATATGCTTTCTGTTCCTCACAGTTTACCTTCTCTATTAGGTCGTATAAACGGAGTCATGCTGTGCATAGGCTTTGTCACTGACTCCTTCCACTTAGAGCGACGCCTTTGAGATTCATCCGTGTTGTAGGAGTCTCCATAGTTTAAACCTCTTCAGGGCAGAGTAGACATTGCTTTATTGTACAGTGATTCCTTCTCCAAGGGAAGGACAGTTGGGGTGCATCAGGCTTTGAGTAATTATGAAAAAAACATTTTAAACATTTGTGTGCAGGTCTTCGAAGGAAATTAAGTTTTCACGTTTCTTGGGTAAATATCTGGGAGTGAGATTGCTGGGTCATAGGCTTTACCACAAAACTGTTTCCAGAGTGGCGGTACCCTTTTGTGATTCCACCATGATGTTGCTATGCATCGTCATCATCAGTTGGTTGTGTCAGTTTCTTATAAAAATTTATAGTCATTCTTGGTCATTCCCTGGCTGTCCAGTGGTTAGAACTCAGTGCTTTCACTGTGGAGGTCCCAGGTTCAATCCCTGATGGGAAACTAGGATCTCAAGCCTTATACAGTGCAGCCAAAAATAAGAAATTTAGTCATTCTAGTATGATATCTTACTGTAGTTTTAGATGATCCTTTCCTAATGACTAATGATATCAAGCCTCTTTTCATGTGCATATGTGCCACCCAAGATGTCTTTTTAAATTATTTTTCCTGTTTAAAAAATGGGGGGCTTTCCTGGTGACTCAGCAGTGAGGAGTCTGCCTGCCCAATGCAGGAGACAAGGGTTCAATCCCTGATCCGGAAGATCCCACATGCTGAGGAGCAGCTAAGCCCACAGCTACTCAGTCTGTGCTCTAGAGCCCAGGAGCCACATCTACTGAGCCCACATGCTGCAACTATTGAAGCCCTGTGCCCTAGAACTCTGCAACAAGAGAGGCCACCGCACAGAGAAGCCAGTGCACTGCAACCAACAAGTATCTCCAGCTCTCCAAGAATAGAGAAAAACTGGAGCAGCAACAAAGACACTGTACAAATAAGTCATTAAAGAAATAAATAAAATATTTTAAAAGGGGTTTTTTTTTGCTGAGTTTTGAGAGTTCTTTGTAAGTTACAGCTAAAAATCCTTTATCAGATCTATAATATTATAGTTATTTTTTCTAGTCTTTGGATTATCTTTTTCCTTTCTAAACAGTGTCTTTTTATTTATTTTTTTTTTTTAAGGCTGTGTTACACAATATGTGGGATCTTTCCCAACCCTCACCCCCGCATTGGAAACTCAGAGTCTTAATCACTGGACCGAAAGGGAAGTCCCAACAGTCTTTTTTTTTTTTTTTTAAGTTTGCTGCACTTTATTAAGCACTAAAACCACAGAAAGAACCACTGAACACACAACTATAGCACAGGGAGGGGTCGGCCAACAGTGTCTTTTGAAGAGCATAAGTTCTTCATTTCGATGAAGTCCACTTTGTCAAGTTTTTCTTTTATGGATTGTGCTTTTGGTGTCATGTCTAAGGAATCTTTGTCTAATGCAAGGTCCCAAAGATTCTCCCTGATGTTTGATTCTAGATCTTGTACAGCCTTAGCACTTACATTTCAGTCTATGATCCATCTTGAGTTAGTTTTTCATTAGTGTGTAAAGTGGTGACTTTATTTTTTAAAGCATTTTATTTTGATGCCAGTAATCCGTGTACAGATTTGAAAACATCATGTCTTAAAATGAAAGGCAATCCCATGCCCTCACTCCACATTGGACCCCTCAAAGACAACCATTATCAACTCATTTAAGTTTTTCTTCTGGTGTTTACCTACGTAGACATGCTCATACGTCTTGATGTTTAATGTTAGACACTTTTGGAGTTCGTATTATTGAAGATCAGGCTCGCTTTCTTACACCTCCCCATGGATCCCCTCCGCCATCCCATCACAGTTCCAATGTAGTTGTTTAACAGTTTGGGCTAATTATTCAGTTCAGTGCTGATCTCATAATGACTGTATACATACTACTCACAGTCAGGTGAAATAGTGTGTTATGATGCCACCTCCCTCCTAAGATTCTTTTTCCTCTTATCGTAACAGTTCCTATTTTCATTCATCTAATTTTGTAAGCCCTTTGTAAGTGCTGAAGTATCCTCACGTTCTTTGACAAATTCTATCAGACCTCTCTATATGCTTATGCTTAGTCACTCAGCCATGTCTGATTCTGTGTGACCCCATGGACTGTAGCCTGTCAGTCTTCTCTGTCCATGGGGATTCTCCAGGCAAGAATACTAGAGTGGGTTGCCATCCCCTTCTCCAGGGGATCTTCCCAACCCAGGGATCGAACTTGTGTCTCCTGCACTGGCCAGAGGATTCTTTACCACTGACCCACCAGGGTAAGTCCAAGAATCCTGGAGTGGGTAGCCTATTCCTTCTCCAGGGGATCTTCCCAACCCAGGAATTGAACCTGAGTCTCCTGCACTGCAGGCAGATTCCTTACCAGCTGAGCTCTTGTTTCTTTAAATTTCCCTCTTGCTCCCTGGGACTGGTGCCCTCCAGGCTTGCCATCCTGGGGCTGCTCCTCACCAGGGAGGCCCCTTAATGTCTCCGCTGTATGAAATCGCCTTTCTCAGACACCTTTCTTACTCTTTTCTGGTGGGTTCCTGTGGGGAAAGAAGCCGGTGGAGGCTTCTGCAGCCTTGGCTGAGCTATGAAAAAAATATCTCAGAATGAGAAAAGACAACTATGAGTAACAGAAAGAACTAAGACAAAAACAAGTTGATTAGACTCACATGGGCTCACTACCTGGGGTCATACTGATTAGCAAAAACAGGCAGGAGATCTGCTGTGGACTTAGGAATGCCCGGTCAGCACACGTTAGAATGCTGTGTGCGCACGCACAACAGACTCCTTAGCTTCCGGACAGGCTAGTCACCCCCAAGCTGTAGTGCGCCCTTTCCATTAAGGAGATAATGTAAACAACTTAGAGTCACAAGGGTAATTATTGATCAGGGCTGTGACTGAGTCCCAGCCAGTGCTGATTGTATCATTTCCTGTGAACACCTGGATGCTTAAGCTCACAATATAAGCGGACTGTGTGAGCGTGTTTGGGGCCTTGACCAAAGAGGTCCTGAGCCCCCTATTACCATCCTTTCTCTTTGTGTATGTGTGTGTGTATTTCTTAATATCTTGGCATACCTGCTATTCTCTATGCACCAGGCTGACGTGCTGCGGCAGGTTCCCTGGTTTGGGTGGATACTTCACTTCCCCAGGTGCATCCTAAGGCAGTGCCCATGGGGCCCTGTGTGACCAAAATGTCTTTCTTCTGCTTTCACCCTTGTGTGCAGTCTGTTGCTATACAGAAATCCAGACTGCATATCCTTTTTCCTCAAAATTTCAAACTTGTCACCAGTGCTCTTGAAAACTCTGAAGCCATTCTGATGGCAGATTCCTTGTGCTTGCTTTCTCATTTTTTTCCCTCTGGAATCTTTTAATGGACATGGTGTGGGTGGGGTGCAGACCTGGCAACCAGGGGTCTGGGGGCAGAGAAGAGGGAAGGCACTGGAGGTTACATTTTCTACTCTCATGGTCTCTCATAACTTCCCCACATTTAGCTGGGCCTCAGTGCCCTGTCCAGAGCCTCTTGGTTCATTTCGCCAGATGCAGGGTTGCCTACAGATGCCCTGGATGCTGGATTTGGACTTCAGATAAACAATAATTACTGTTTTGGAATAAGTGTGTTCCATATTTGGGGCATACTAATACTAAGAGAATTATTTGCTGTTTGTCTGAAATTCAAATTCGGTTTGGCATCATGTTTTTCATTTGCTAAATATGGCCACCCTAACCAAAATCAATTATGTTTCTGTAAATTAGCAAGAAACAGTCTGTAAATTAAGCTACCCAACAATTATGTTCAAAACAGAAGAAAAATACTTAGGAGTAAATTTAACCGAAAAAAGTGCAAGATACATTGAAAACTACAAAACTTCACTGAAATAATATCTAAATAAATGGAAAGACATCTTTGTTCAAGGATTAGAAAACAAAATATTGTTAAGATGGCAATATTGCCCAAATTGATCTACAGTTTCAATGCAATCCTCATCAAAATCAGAGCTGATTTATTTGCCAAAATTGAAAAAGCTGATCCTAAAATTTATATGGAAATCTGCGACCAAGAATAATCAAAACAACCTAGAAAAAGCATTGGAAGGCTCACACTTAAAGTTTCAAAACAGGGGATTCCCTGGTGGTCCAGTGGGTAAGGACACCACCTTGCAGTGCAAGGGGCGCCAGTATAATCCCTGGCCTGGGAAGATTCCATGTGCCGCGGAACGGCTGGACTGATGAGTCCAACTACCGAGCCAGAGCCCTGGAGCGCATGCGCCCAGAGCCGGTGCTCTGCAGCGACAGAGGCCACTGAGATGGGAGGCCCACAGGAGCCAACGAACAAAGATGGATGAAAATAGATAAATGAAAGACCAATAGAAGTGGCCCCCCCAAAAAAAGTTTCAAAACATACCGTAACTATAATAATTAAGACTGTGCTACTGGCATAAAGACAGACACATCAGTGGAACAGAAGAACCCAAAAATAAACTCATACATTTGTGGTCAAGTGATTTTCAACAAAGATGTCAAGATCATGTGATGGAGGAAATTAGAGTCTTTTTAACAAATGGTCCTGGGACCTCTAGATGTCTGACAGCATAAGAATGTAGCTGGACCCCTCTCATACCGTATACAAAATCTAACTCAAGATGGATAAAGGAATTAAATGTAAGAGCTAAAAATGTAAATGCTTGGAAGAAAACATAGGTGTAAATCTTTTTGAGTTGAATTGGACAATCGTTCTTGGATGTAATTCCTAAAGTACACAAGTAACAGAAGAAAAAAATTAAATGGAAAAAAATTATAAGGTACTTGTATCTAGGCTGTACGGAGAACACCTACAATTCAAGACAAATAGTCCAATTTTAGAATGAATGAAGTATTTGAGTAGATAAATCCTTAGTGAAGGTATATGAATAGCCAATAATTGTGTGTAAAAGATGTTCATCATCAGGGAAATGCAAATTAAAATCACAACGAGGGACTTCCCTGATGGTGCAGTTGTTAAGAATATGTTTTGCAATACAGGAGACATGGATTTGATCCCTGGTCAGGAAGCTATGATCCCGCATGCCGAGGAGCAACTAAGCCAGGGTTCTGGGACTACTGAACCTGCATGATGCAAGGAAGAACCCACATACCTTAAGACCCAGCACAACCAAATAAATTAATAAATGTTAAAAAAAAAATGACATGACACTTACCACTAATTGTGTTGTTGTTTTTCAGTCCCTAAGTCATGCGACCCTATGGACTGTGCACACTGTCCTCCACTATCTCCAGGAGTTTGCTCAAATTCATGTCCATTGGGTTGGTGATGCTATCCAACCATCTCATCCTCTGCTCCCCTCTTCTCCTTTTGCCTTCAATCTTTCCCAGAATCAGGGTCTTTTCCAATGCATCCATTCTTACCATCAGGTGGTCAAAGTATTGGAGCTTCAGCGTAAGCATCAGTTCTTCCAATGAATATTCAGGGTGGATTTCCTTTAGGACTGACTGGTCTGATTTCCTTGCTGTCAAAGGGACTCTCTCCAGAACCAAAGCTAGAAAGTATCAGTTCTTTGACATTTAGCCTTCTGTATGGCCCAACTAACTCTCACATCCATACATAACTAACGGAAAAACCATAGTTTTGACTATATGGACCTTTGTTGGCAAAGTGATGTCTCAGCTTTTTAATATGTTGTCTAGGTTTGTCACAGCTTTCCTTCCAAGGAGCAAGTGTCTTTTAATGACATGGCTGCAGTCACCATTCACAGTGACTTTGGAGCCCAAGAAAATAAAATTTGTCACTGCTTCCATTTTTTCTCTGTTTATTTGCCATGAGGGGTTGGAATAAGGTACCATGATCTTTCTTTTGAATATTGAGTTTTCAGCCAGCTTTTTCACTCTCCTTTTTCACTCTCATCAAGGGGTTCTTTAGTTCTTCTTCCCTTTCTGCCATTACAATGGTATCATCTGCATACCTGAGGTTATTGATATTTCTCCTGGCAATCTTGATTCCAGCTTCTGCTTCATTCAGACTGGCATTTCACATGATGTACTCTGCATAGAAGTTAAATAAGCAGGGTGACAATATACAGCCTTATCATACTCCTTGCCCAATTTTGAACCAGTTCATTGTTTCACGCCCAGTTCTAACTGTTGCTCCTTGACATGCATACAGGTTTCTCAGGAGACAGGTAAGGTGGTCTGGTATTCCCATCTCTTTCAGAATTTGCCACAGTTTGTTATGATCCACACAGTCAAAGGCTTTAGCATAGTCAGTGAAGCAGAAATAGATGGTTTTTTCTGGAATTTCCTTGCTTTTTCTATGATCCAATGAATGTTGGCAGTTTGATCTCTTATTCCTCTGCATTTTCTAAACTGAACTTGTACATCTGGAAATTCTCAGTACACGCACAGCTGAAGCCTAGCTTGACGGATTTTGAGCATAAGCTTACTAGCATGTGAAATGAGCACAACTGTGTGATAGTTTGAACATTCTTTGGCACTGCTTTTCTTTGTGATTGGAATGAAAGCTGACATATTCCAGTCCTGTGGCCACTGGTGAGTTTTCCAAATTTGCTGACATATTGAGTCCAGCACTTTAACAGCATCATCTTTTAGGATTTTAAATAACTCAGCCAGAATTCCAGCACTTACCCAGCTCTGTTTTGTAGCAATGCTTCCTAAGGTCCACCTGACTTCATACTCCAGGATGTCTGGCTCTAGGTGAGTGACCATGCCATCATGGTTATCCCAATCATTAAGACCCTTTTTAAGAAAATATATGGTTCTTTTGTGTATTTTTGCCGTCTCTTCTTAATCTCTCCTGCCTCTGTTAGGTTCTTACCATGCTTTGGTCCTTTATCGTGTCCATTTTTGCATGAAATGTTCCCTTGATATCTCTAGTTTTCTTGAGGAGATCTCTGGTCTTTCCCATTCTACTGCTTTCCTCTGCTTCTTTGCATTGTTCATTTAAGAAGACCTTCTTATCTCTCCTTGCTATTCTCTGGAACTCTGCATTCGATGGGTATATCTTTTCCTTTTTTTTTTTGTTTTGACCACTTCTATTGACCTTCCATTTATTTATCTTTGTTCTTTGGCCTGTGTGGGCGTCCAATCGCACCGGCCCCTCTCGCCGCAGAGCACTGGCTCTGGGCACATGCGCTCCAGAGCTCCTTCTCAGTAGTTGGATGCATCGGTCCAGCTGCTCCATGGCACGTGGGATCTTCCTAGGCCAGGGATTGAACCGACGCCCCTTGCACTGCAAAGTGGTATCCTTACCCACTGGACCACCAGGGAAGGCTTTTTCCTTTTACCCTTGCTGTTCCTTTCTCTTTTCTCCTCAGCTATTTGTAAAGCCTCTTCAGTCAACCAGTTTGCCTTCTTGCATTTCTCTTCCTTTGGGGTAGCTTTGGTCACCACCTCTTGTATGATGTTGCAAACTTCTTTCCATAGTTCTTCAGGTGCTCTATCAGATCTAATCCCTTGAATTTATTTGTCACTTTCACTGTATAATCGTAATTGACTTAGTTCATACCTGAATGGCCTAGTGGTATTCCATACTTTCTTCAGATTAAGCCTGAATTTTACAATAAGGAGCTGATGATCTGAGCCACAGTCAGCTCCAATTTTTTTTTTTTGCTAACTGTGTAGAGCCTCTCCATTTTTTACTTTAAAGAATGTAATCAATGTGATTTTAGTATTGACCATTTGGTGATGTCATGTGTAGAGTCATCTCTTATGTTGTTGGAAAAGGGTGTTTGTTATGACAAAACTATGTTAGCCTTTGCCCTGTTCCATTTTGTACTCCAAGTACAAACTTGTGTGTTTCTCCAGGTATCTCTTGACTTTCTGTTTTTGCATTCCAATTGCCTATGATGAAAAAGACATCTTCTTTTTGGTGTTAGTTCTAGAAGGTCCTGTAAGTCTTCATAGAACCCATCAACTTCAGCTTCTTCAGCATCAGTGGTTTGGGCATAGACTTGGATTACTGTGATATTGAATGTGTGCCTTGGAAACGAATCAAGATCATTATGTTGTTTTTGAGATTGCACCCAAGTACAGTATTTCAGACTTCTGTTTTCTATGAGGTCTACTCCATTTTTTCTACGGGTTTCTTGCCCACAGTAGTAGAGATAATGGTCATCTGAATTAAATTTGCTCATTCCCATCCATTTTAGTTCACTGATTCCTAAGATGTCAGTGTTCACTCTTACTATTTCCTGCTTGATTATGTCTCATTTACCTTGATCCATGGACTGAACATTCCATGTTCCTATGCAATATTGTTCTTTATAGCATTGAACTTTTACCACCAGATGTGTCCATAACTGAGCACCATTTCCACATTGGCCCAGCTGCTTCATTCTTTCTGGAGTTATTCATAGTTGTTCTCCACTTTTCTCCAGTAGCATATTAGAGACCTTCCGACCTGAGAGTTCATCTTCTAGTGTCAGGTCTTTTTGCCTTTTCATGCTGTTCATGGAGTTCCTGAGGCAAGAATACTGGAATGATTTGCCACTTTCTCTTCCAGTGGACCAAGTTTTGTCAGAACTCTCTACTATGCCTGTCCATATTGGGTGGCCCTGCACAGAATGGCTTATAACTTGAGTTATGCAAGTCCCTTTGCCTTGAT
Organism: Tragulus kanchil; assembly: GCA_022376925.1. NCBI lineage: Eukaryota > Metazoa > Chordata > Mammalia > Artiodactyla > Tragulidae > Tragulus > Tragulus kanchil. The sequence continues at coordinate 24,899,744 of JAIOJX010000026.1, forward strand.
AAGGCTGAGATTTACGGAGTTGCCCTATGGCCCAGCAATTCCACTCTTAAATATATGACCCAAAAGACTTGAAGACAGATGTTCTAACAAAAACTTGTATATCAGTGTTCATAGCAGTACTGGTCACAATAGTCAAAAGGGGGAAACTACTCATCAAATAATGAATAGAGAAATAAATTAAAGTAGATAAGTAAAAGGTGGTCTATCCAGTCAATGGATATAGCAAAAATAAGTGAAGTACTGATATCTGTTAAACAGAGGTGAGCACTGGAAACGTGCTCAGAGAAAGAAACTAGTCTTAGAGACTACAAGTTATGTAAAGTGTTAAGAATAGTCCAAAGAGACAGAAATCAGATTAGTGGTTGCCAGGAGTGGGAGGCAGTGGAGGAAGTGAGGGGAGACTGTTTAAGGGTGGCAGTCTCTTTTTCTATAAGGAGTATGCATAGGCTGATTTTATTTATTATTATGAATTTAATGGAGTATAATTGCTTTACAATTTTGCATTATTTTCTGCTGGACAGCAGAGTGAGTCAGCCACATGTATACATATATCCCTTCTTTTTTCCATTTCTTTCCCATTTAGGTCACCACAGAGCACAGACCACAGAACCACAGAACACCACAGGGTTCCCTGTGCTGTATAGTAGTTTCTCATTATGAATAGGCTGATTTTAGACAGTACCTCTTTGTATCAGAGAATGACAAGGAGAAGCTGACATCTGCGATTAATAAATGAATTTTCTTCATCTGAATATCACAATTCCAAGTGTCTTTTACTGATGATTTCCTCCTATCTTGGGGATTTCTTTTAGGGTGATGAGATGTTCCCAGATTGGTTGTGGGGACTTCTCTCATGGTCTAGTGGTTGGGATTCAATGCTTCCAATGCAGGGGGCATGGTTTCCATTCCTGGTTGGGAAACTAACATCCCACATGCTGCACAGTGCAGCCTACAAGTAGTAGTGAAAATAAATTAATTTAAAAAATTGGTTGTGGTGATAGCACCACAGTTCTGAATAGGTTAGTATAAATCATTAAACTGTGCATTTTAAGTGGGTGAACTTCATGGCATGTGAATTTTATCTCAATCAAACTGTTATAAGGCAAACAAACAAACACAAACAAACAAATGAACTACCCATAAAGGAAAACTCAAGATCGGAAGTTTCACAGGGAATTTCTACCAAATGTTTAAAGAAGACCAAATCCTTTGTAAACTCTTCCAAAAATAAAAGAGGAGGGAACACTTCCCGACCCCTACTGTTGAGACCAGTAGTTGGTACCAACACCAGAGGAAGACATCACAAACAAGGAAGACTGTAGATGAACATCTAATGAATATATTTTAAAAAAATCCTCGACTGATTTTGGAACCAAACCAGAAATTAAACTGCTCTAAACAGGGGAAAGCAAAACTAGTCTTAGAGACTACAAGTTATGTAAAGTGTTAAGAATAGTCCAAAGAGACAGAAATCAGATTAGTGGTTGCCAGGAGTGGGAGGCAGTGGAGGAAGTGAGGGGAGACTGTTTAAGGGTGGCAGGCTCTCTTTTCTATAAGGAGTATGCATAGGCTGATTTTATTTATTATTATGAATTTAATGGAGTATAATTGCTTTACAATTTTGCATTATTTTCTGCTGGACAGCAGAGTGAGTCAGCCACATGTATACATATATCCCTTCTTTTTTCCATTTCTTTCCCATTTAGGTCACCACAGAGCACAGACCACAGAACCACAGAACACCACAGGGTTCCCTGTGCTGTATAGTAGTTTCTCATTATGAATAGGCTGATTTTAGACAGTACCTCTTTGTATCAGAGAATGACAAGGAGAAGCTGACATCTGCGATTAATAAATGAATTTTCTTCATCTGAATATCACAATTCCAAGTGTCTTTTACTGATGATTTCCTCCTATCTTGGGGATTTCTTTTAGGGTGATGAGATGTTCCCAGATTGGTTGTGGGGACTTCTCTCATGGTCTAGTGGTTGGGATTCAATGCTTCCAATGCAGGGGGCATGGTTTCCATTCCTGGTTGGGAAACTAACATCCCACATGCTGCACAGTGCAGCCTACAAGTAGTAGTGAAAATAAATTAATTTAAAAAATTGGTTGTGGTGATAGCACCACAGTTCTGAATAGGTTAGTATAAATCATTAAACTGTGCATTTTAAGTGGGTGAACTTCATGGCATGTGAATTTTATCTCAATCAAACTGTTATAAGGCAAACAAACAAACACAAACAAACAAATGAACTACCCATAAAGGAAAACTCAAGATCGGAAGTTTCACAGGGAATTTCTACCAAATGTTTAAAGAAGACCAAATCCTTTGTAAACTCTTCCAAAAATAAAAGAGGAGGGAACACTTCCCGACTCCTACTGTTGAGACCAGTAGTTGGTACCAACACCAGAGGAAGACATCACAAACAAGGAAGACTGTAGATGAACATCTAATGAATATATTTTAAAAAAATCCTCGACTGATTATTGGCAAACCAAATCCAGCAACATGTCCAGAGGGTTACACACCATAATTAAGCAGAATTTATCCCAGGAATGTAAGCTTGGAATAATATATGAACATCAGTAAGATACACCACATTAATAGGATAAAGAAAGAAAGTGACATAATCCTTTGAATACATACAAGAAAGCATTTCACAAAATCTAACCACCCTTTCATGATAAAACATATAAATAACCAAAGATGGCACGGAAATTACTCAACATGATAAAGGAGGTTTATATTAGTTTATAGAAGCTAATATATTTCGTGGTGAAAGACTGCACTTTCAGACTAAGACCAAGAACAAGTGTTCTACTCTAGTGGATTGGAGGTTCCATCCAGGGAAAATAGGCAAGAAAAAGAAATAAAAAACATCAAGATTGGAAGGGAAGAAATAAAACTATCTCTGTTTGCAGATGACATCTCATATGTGGAAAAACTTAAAGTTCTGTGAAACTATTAGGATTAAAAAACAGGCTCAAGGGGCTTCCCCTGGTGGTCCAGTGGGTAGGGACGCCGCCTTGCAGTGCAGGGGGCGCCGGTTCGATCCCTGGCCTGGGAAGATCCCACGTGCCAAGGAGCGGCTGGACTGATGTGTCTAATCACCGAGCCGGAGCTCTGGAGCGCATGCGCCCAGAGCCGGTGCTCTGCGACGACAGACGCCACTGCGATGGGAGGCCCACAGGAGCCAAGGAACAAAGACGGATGAAAATAGAGAAGGACCAGTAGAAGTGGCCCGCCCGGTCCCCTCCCTCCCCAACCCGACCCCCGCCCAAAATAAATAAATAAATCTTTAAAAAAAAAAAAAAAACAAAAAACAGGCTCAACAGGATTACAGGACATAAGATCACTGTGCACATTTTAATTGTATTCTATACACTAACAATGAACTACATGAAAAGAAAATTTAAAAAGCAATTACATTTGCAATTACACCCAAAAGAAGACCATACTTGGGAATAAACTAAAGGAGCTCAAGACTTGTACACTGAAAATGACAAACATCATTCAAGGAAATTAAATAAAAGCTAGGTGGATGGAGGCATAACTCATGTTAAGTGACCAGAAAACCCCATCACGCTCACCCCCTCTTCAACCATTCCTATCCCTGGCAACCACCAGTTTGGGTTGAGTTTATAACCAATTATAAACTGCTTCTTTATAATTTTGTAATTTCAAAGATGTTATATGAATTGCATGTTCTGTCATCTTTTAAGACTTGACTTTTCCTCCCACTCAGAATAATGCTCTTGAGATAACGTCCAAGTTGTGTGTGTATCATTTCTTTTTATCCTGCCTCCCTATCTAACCCTTGAATTCCATGTTGCTTTATCTATAGTGTTTTGTAGTGTACCTCTTTGTATACATTTCTTTAGTACTTGTTCTAAAAAGTTGTATATACATCATTTACCGCTGTCTACCAGTGCCGATGTTTTACCATTTTGTGATGGTGTTACAGATTCCTGGGGTGCTCTATGTTTTTTTCAGTCTATCCCTCTTTGTTCCATTTGTGTACTTTATATTCCTCCATCCTGGGATTTCTCAGTCTAGCTGCTAAGGGTTAGCATTTCTCTTGGTCCCATGGGGGTGCCAGGAACTGTTTCCTCATTCTCTTTCTGGTGTGTCCCCCCTCCTCTCAAGGAGTCACTTCTGACACCCATGTGCTTGTCAGTCCTCAGTGGAATACTCAAGGGGAACACTGACCTTCAGAGTTCTCTCTCTGTGCAGCCTTTTCCTCCGCAGGGTCCAGGCCCATGAAGTGCATCTGCCTTGGTTTCTCCGGGTTCTCCCCTCCACCTCGTTTTGGGAACCCTCTCAGCTCTGCCTGGGTTCTCCTTCTCTGGGTCACACTTGAGAGTACTCGCCAGGCAATGAGCTGGGGCAATCACTGTCCACTGATCTGTTCTCCTGTCTCTTATGGTTCATTCTCCTTTGCTATCTGATGCTCAGTGTCTGGAAAACAGTTGTTTCATATATCTTGTCTCTTGTTTTACATATTTTGTCTGGTTCTTGTTACTTCACCTTGGCTGAGTGTATAAGTCTTAGTAATTATTTTTTGTCTTGGAAAACATGGTTAGTTTTTATAAAGGTATATCATGTTAATATTTAATAATGTTCTTATTAATTTGAAAATGAATTGATAAAGATTTTTCATTTTAATTTTTAACATGGTAAATATTGATAGATATACCCACATAAATAAAAGCTTCCTTGCTCTACCTTGGTATATCCAGGCTACCAAACTATCTTTGGTATTCTCAATACTTTGGAGAACCCCTTACACATAAGGGTTTAGTTAATCCCCACAGTATCTTTATTAGGATTATCGTTACTAACCCTGTTTATAGATGAGGAGACTGAGGCCCAGGGGGGGGAAGCAGTTGTCCGTCACACAGCTAGTGAGTGCCTGACAGTATTTCAATCCCCTACCCTAATTCTGTGGTATATACTCTTCAGATCACTATGTCACATTGCTGTCAAGAGCATGGATTTGCTCACTTGTTACAACATTTCTAAGTTTCAGAGTAACCATGCAAGCCCAGCCCCTTTTCTCCCAGGTGTCTCTACCCTTCTTGCCCAGCAGAATCCTTGGGCTCCAGATGTCTTCATATGGACAACTTTGGGATGTCCCCAGGGGAAAAGATGTCCAGTTGATTTCTGCTTTGCCCTAGTGCTTGGACCCCACACTAATGGACTCTGTCCTAACTGATAGATGTACAAGTGGAATTACAGCTTCCCTGCATGGCACTGGCGAGAGGTCGTGGGCTTCCCTTTAGCTGGTCAGTTAATGGAGCAACGTTAGTGCTGGTCAGAGTTACTGTGCCATGCAGGAAGGTGGGGAATCCCCAGACTTGCTTCTCCTGGGGCACGTCTCAGACTAGTGAACAGCTATGAAAGTCCAGAATACGTAAGATGAATTTGAGCATCAACTGCGTTTTCAAACAGATCCCATTTTTAAAAGAATACTTTCCATCAAGATTTCTTCAAATTAAAGATTCACTTAGATGTAAATACACTTTTTTATTTATACAAATTCAGTTCAGGAATTTATATGTTGAGTAAAATGATATCTGAGATGCTTTCAGCAACAGGAGCATGATATGCAGTCTACAATTAGGCAGCTCCTCATATGTGTGTAAAACTTACCAAGAATGTTTAAAACAATGTTAATTTAACAAATATTTATGGAGCAGCTTCTCTGAGTAGAACCCTGCCTTGGTCCAAGGGATGGAGCAGTGAACAAAGCAGGAGTCTATTCTTGGAGAGTTTACATTCTGGTGTAGATCATATTTACAGCGTGAAGACAAGTCATTCTAAACAACATGGCAATACGATATAATACCACTGATTCTAGCAAATAGCTCAGTGCCTGCTCAGTATCTAGCCGGTTCTCTGTTGGATGCTGTGTTGTGTAAAAGTTAAACAGTTCCAACCTTGAGGTGTGTAGTATGTAACATTTGACTGAACAATGAAAACAAGTTTTCCTCATAAAAGTTGTGCACATAGCGCCCATGACTGCTGGCCACCCTCACTAACAGCACACGTCCAGCAGGATCCCAGGACAGCATTTGTACAACACAGTGTGACTAATGCTCACAGCTGGACAGCCGGGGCCGCCTGGCTCAGTACCAACACAGTGTGAAGAAACAGAACATGGAACTTGTTACAACATTTCTAAGTTTCAGAGTAACCATGCAAGCCCAGCCCCTTTTCTCCCAGGTGTCTCTACCCTTCTTGCCCAGCAGAATCCTTGGGCTCCAGATGTCTTCATATGGACAACTTTGGGATGTCCCCAGGGGAAAAGATGTCCAGTTGATTTCTGCTTTGCCCTAGTGCTTGGACCCCACACTAATGGACTCTGTCCTAACTGATAGATGTACAAGTGGAATTACAGCTTCCCTGCATGGCACTGGCGAGAGGTCGTGGGCTTCCCTTTAGCTGGTCAGTTAATGGAGCAACGTTAGTGCTGGTCAGAGTTACTGTGCCATGCAGGAAGGTGGGGAATCCCCAGACTTGCTTCTCCTGGGGCACGTCTCAGACTAGTGAACAGCTATGAAAGTCCAGAATACGTAAGATGAATTTGAGCATCAACTGCGTTTTCAAACAGATCCCATTTTTAAAAGAATACTTTCCATCAAGATTTCTTCAAATTAAAGATTCACTTAGATGTAAATACACTTTTTTATTTATACAAATTCAGTTCAGGAATTTATATGTTGAGTAAAATGATATCTGAGATGCTTTCAGCAACAGGAGCATGATATGCAGTCTACAATTAGGCAGCTCCTCATATGTGTGTAAAACTTACCAAGAATGTTTAAAACAATGTTAATTTAACAAATATTTATGGAGCAGCTTCTCTGAGTAGAACCCTGCCTTGGTCCAAGGGATGGAGCAGTGAACAAAGCAGGAGTCTATTCTTGGAGAGTTTACATTCTGGTGTAGATCATATTTACAGCGTGAAGACAAGTCATTCTAAACAACATGGCAATACGATATAATACCACTGATTCTAGCAAATAGCTCAGTGCCTGCTCAGTATCTAGCCGGTTCTCTGTTGGATGCTGTGTTGTGTAAAAGTTAAACAGTTCCAACCTTGAGGTGTGTAGTATGTAACATTTGACTGAACAATGAAAACAAGTTTTCCTCATAAAAGTTGTGCACATAGCGCCCATGACTGCTGGCCACCCCTCACTAACAGCACACGTCCAGCAGGATCCCAGGACAGCATTTTTGTACAACACAGTGTGACTAATGCTCACAGCTGGACAGCCGGGGCCGCCTGGCTCAGTACCAAACACTGTGCACGTCTGCCGTGAAGAAACAGAACATGGAACTGCAAACCCAAAGGGATCACAAAATAACAGCCTATGGAGAAACAAACCAGTGGAGGTTTTTGCAGCTTTGGCCGAGCCAGGAGAAAATCATCTTGGAAATAAGAAAACTAAGACAAAAGCAAGCTGATTCAATTCACATGAGCTCATTAGCTGAAGTCATACTGAATAGCAACAGGTGGCAGATCTGCTGTGGACTTTGGAACAAAGGGTCTGTGCAGACTCCTTAACTTCTCGCTGGTACCTTAACTTCTCGCTGGTACCGTTGCCCCCAGCTGTAGTGTGCTCTGTTCATTGGGAAGATAATGTAAGTGACTTAGAGGCACAAAGGGTGATTATTGAATAGGGCTGTGACTGATTCCCAGCTGGTGCTAACATCATTCCCTGTAAACACCTGGAGGCTTCAGCCCTGAATAAAAAAGCAGACTGGTGAATGTGTTCGGAGCCTTGACCCAAGAGGTCTTTGACTGCCCTCCCCCTGACCCCGTTCCCGTCCTTTCTATCTGTCTCTGCGTGTGTGTGTGTGGGGGGGTGTTATTTCTTAAAGTCTCATCACCCGCTATTCTCTATGCATCTGGCTGATGAACTGCGGCAACTGCCCAAAGTAAGACTGAAACTGGAAAGTGTCCTTCTCATCTTGGATGATGCAGCTCTAGGTGAGTTGTCTTCTTCCTACCTCTGGGCGTTTCCCCAAACATGCCATTTTTATAGCAGAAAATTGCAATTCATTTGATGCATTACAAATAATTCAAAGAATCCCCTTCTTCGGGGAAAACAGTAACCGACTTCGTAACTGTTTGCAGGTTATTCCACGTGGTGGCAGGTTCTCTCTTTTACGTGGCATAAGCACCAGACTTCCCAGGGGCTCATGAACCCAGTTGAGGGGCTGCACGTGAAGGCCACCCTCCCTGGCTGCTGCACCTTCTCTGGATCCTCTGAGTTCAGAGGGCAGCTGTCCCTCCATTAGTTCTGCAGCCCTGGCTCCCGGCCAGCAGGGGAGTAGACTGTTAACGGGCCCGCCCACCAGGCACCTCCCCAGGGAGGCCAGCCCTTCCTTCCTTGGCTTCCTCTGTCCTCTCTGGACCCCCACAGTGCCTCTGGCTCCACCTCCAGTCCTAGTTCAGCCTCCTGTCCAGGGAGAGATGGGCTGAAATGCCTGGGTACCCGGTGGTGGCTGAACACTCCCAGCTGCTGCCCCGGCCTCTCCACGTGGCTGTGCCAGGAGGGCCGGGCCGCTCCTGTTCCTCCAGACAAGTGACTGGCAGCGCTCGGGACAGGAAGCAACAGGAGAAGGCGGAGTGGCGACACAGCCCTCTGAGGTAGAGACACTGCACGGCGCCCACTGAGTGTGCTTTTTGGCTCTCGACATGTGCATGGGGTCTCAGCTCCTGGTTCTCCTCCATTCTCTTTATGCCTTCTAAGTGGTCAGGTGGATGTTGCTGCTGGGGTGAAGGACCAGCCTTGGGGGTGGGGGATGTTAAGCTCATCGGATGCTAGGCCTCCTACAAGTCTGGACAGGCTGGGAGTCAGGGTGGGGGAGTAGCTGATCTTTATTCTGGACACAGGACAGAGATGCTCCAGTGGGAAGGTTAAGGGTTGGTTGTCCCCATGGGAAAGGGGAAGCTAGGTGTATCTTAGTGTGTGGAAGAAAGGTGCTTTTGGGAGTAGGTGAGGCTGGCGAAGAACTCTGTGGTCACTGTGCACAGGTGGTGTCTTGTTGGGTAACTGAGGCCATGGTGCTTTGAGGTGCAAAAACGTGACATTGCTGAATGCTTGCTGGAGGCTGTTCTCAGCCACTGGTGGTCCAAACTTGGGGGTTGAGTGAAGTCTGTCTCAGAGCTAAGATAAGAGGGAACTGCATTTTCTCTTCGAATTTCAAGGCAGACAGCCTTCGGAAAGGAAGCAGAGCTATGACTGGAAAGCTCCTTGACTCAGCTCCACCCCTGAGTAAATCAGACTCTAAAGAAGGATCCTGTTTTCTCTTTACATTAAAAAATATCTCTGGCTCTCCTCCCTCTTCTACAACTGTTAAAAGAATTAGTGGATTACGATTCCACTAGTTTCCTTCACTGAGTTCTGCAGCCCTGGCTCCCGGCCAGCAGGGGAGTAGACTGTTAACGGGCCCGCCCACCAGGCACCTCCCCAGGGAGGCCAGCCCTTCCTTCCTTGGCTTCCTCTGTCCTCTCTGGACCCCCACAGTGCCTCTGGCTCCACCTCCAGTCCTAGTTCAGCCTCCTGTCCAGGGAGAGATGGGCTGAAATGCCTGGGTACCCGGTGGTGGCTGAACACTCCCAGCTGCTGCCCCGGCCTCTCCACGTGGCTGTGCCAGGAGGGCCGGGCCGCTCCTGTTCCTCCAGACAAGTGACTGGCAGCGCTCGGGACAGGAAGCAACAGGAGAAGGCGGAGTGGCGACACAGCCCTCTGAGGTAGAGACACTGCACGGCGCCCACTGAGTGTGCTTTTTGGCTCTCGACATGTGCATGGGGTCTCAGCTCCTGGTTCTCCTCCATTCTCTTTATGCCTTCTAAGTGGTCAGGTGGATGTTGCTGCTGGGGTGAAGGACCAGCCTTGGGGGTGGGGGATGTTAAGCTCATCGGATGCTAGGCCTCCTACAAGTCTGGACAGGCTGGGAGTCAGGGTGGGGGAGTAGCTGATCTTTATTCTGGACACAGGACAGAGATGCTCCAGTGGGAAGGTTAAGGGTTGGTTGTCCCCATGGGAAAGGGGAAGCTAGGTGTATCTTAGTGTGTGGAAGAAAGGTGCTTTTGGGAGTAGGTGAGGCTGGCGAAGAACTCTGTGGTCACTGTGCACAGGTGGTGTCTTGTTGGGTAACTGAGGCCATGGTGCTTTGAGGTGCAAAAACGTGACATTGCTGAATGCTTGCTGGAGGCTGTTCTCAGCCACTGGTGGTCCAAACTTGGGGGTTGAGTGAAGTCTGTCTCAGAGCTAAGATAAGAGGGAACTGCATTTTCTCTTCGAATTTCAAGGCAGACAGCCTTCGGAAAGGAAGCAGAGCTATGACTGGAAAGCTCCTTGACTCAGCTCCACCCCTGAGTAAATCAGACTCTAAAGAAGGATCCTGTTTTCTCTTTACATTAAAAAATATCTCTGGCTCTCCTCCCTCTTCTACAACTGTTAAAAGAATTAGTGGATTACGATTCCACTAGTTTCCTTCACTGAGTTCTGCAAGGTCCAAGTAATAAGGACATTTTGTGCTGATCAGATGCTGTGTTCTGAGGGCATGCTCACATTTTAAAATAGAAAATTTTAGGAATTCCCTATGGTTAGAACTCCACACTTCCACTGTAGAAGGCATGGGTCCCATCTCTGGTAGGGAAAAATCCTGCATGCTGGGCAGCATAGCCAAAAAGATATATTTAAAATAGAAAAATATGTGTCAAAAGGACAGATGTTCTGGTGTGTGTGGGTGTGCTGCCCACTGTTTGTTTCTCAGCCTGGGGCGAGGCTCCCGCTAGAAGTCCAGGTGCTTCCCTGCCCGTCCCCAGGGATTCTCACAGGCCACTTTGGAAACAAACTTCAGACTCAAAGGAGGTGGCTAATTTGAGTTATGTATCTCTACTCTATGAGGTTCGGTGTTGGACCACCCCCAACAACCTGAGAGGGAAATGTCCAGACCACTTGCGGGAGAGAGGCCCCTGGGCCCTCATTATCACACAGGCCATTGTTAACTGGGCGTGACACTGGTCCTGCCTGCCAGAAAGGCACTCGACTCCTGAGGGGGGCCGGGCCTTGGTGGGAGAGACCGGAGATGACCTCCTCCTCCCTCCGGCTACCACAGAGGGGTGTGACAGTGGCTCCAGGGAAAAGGCCCCTTGAGGTACCTGGAGGCCCCAGTTCTCATGGTCCTCAAGCTGCTGACCTGGACATGCTGGTCAAGGGAGGCCCCTTCTTTGGCCTCCATGACTGCCTCCCTCTCCCCATGCCAGGGGGTCCCCGGGGAACTGGGCTAGCTCAGGTGTGGCAGTGGGTGGGAGTGAGAGGAAATGGGGTGGGGCAGCCAGGGAGACGCCCCTGGGAAAGGGGCACTCACAGATGCCCTAAGACCCAGAGGGCGCAGGGCCTGCACCGGGTTGAGCAGGGCCCTGTACCTTCCAGTCTCTTCTAGAAGGGCTCCCGTGTCATCTGCTGCTTGCCTTGGGGTCCAGCCTTGACTTCTGACATCTCAGAGCCTCATCTGTCCTGCCCTGAATCATCACGCGCGGTGGGTGATTCAAGCCTTACTGCTGAGTGTCACCAGGGCGCTCTTCCTGCCAAACCGCAGCCTCTGAAAGGCACCTTTCCCTCCTCCCTCCCTCCCTCCCATAAGGACACTTCTCTGCTCTAGAGCAGGAGTTCTCCAAGCAGTTGTAATATTCTCTGACACCTTCATGACCCCCTTAGGGTGCCGTGTTCACCGCTTCAGGGAGCAATGTCTGCAGGACCACAGTGAGGGATGCCCCAGGAATAGGCATTGCAGGGCCCTGCCTTACCCAGGTGGCACTAAGTGGTAAAAAAAAAAAACAAAAAAGGAAAGGCAAGAAATGCGGGTTCAATCCCTGAGTCAGGAAGATCCCCGGAGAAGAAAATGGCAGCCAACTCCAGTATTCTTCCCTGGAGAATTCCACGGAGAGAGGAGCCTGGAGGGCTTTAGTCCATGTAGTTGAAAGCAGTAGTACTCGACTGAGGGAGTCACTACAGCAGAAAAACTAGTCGGTGGTGGTAAAAATTCAGGATGGTGGTGGCCTCAGGGAGTTTGATATAAATGGAACAAGCGCTCTTTTGCTTAAGGTTTCTCTCAGAAGTAATGTCCTGAGGTTCAATCACATTCGTGTCAAGAGAATTGTATCCACTTTCGCTTAGACTCCGCCCCTGTGCTCTGGCCCCGCCCTCTCCTTGTTTCCCACGCCTCGCTCTCCTGTTCTCCCGACCATCTTCTTTCTGACCTCGAGACCCTGCGCTTCCCATACTTTCAGCAAACTCTTTTCCTCATTCAGGCGTCACCTCCACTTGCCTCTCCACTCTAAAGCAGCCCCGTACAACATCTTTTATTTGCAGGACTGTCCCTGTCTAAAGTCATATTTATTTGTTTGTTTGCAATTTGTCCCCCGCCCCAGCTAAACTCAGTGAGAGCTTGGCCGGGGCCCTCTTGTTCACAGCTTTAACCTCAGTGCTCATAAACCATAAATGGTCTTGAGTGAAGAGGGATGAGTGAGTGAACAGCTGAATAATCACTGCCAGGTAATTGCCAGCTCTTTCCTGCAAATCTGACCTGTAGCTGCACTGTAGGAGGCTTGCAGACAGCCCCCGGAGGCTGACATCTCCAGTCGCCACCAGGTCTTGCCCCTGGCGCTGGAATGAGGCACTCTGAGTGACAGGTGAGCCGCCGAGAGCTCTGGTTGGCCACAGGTAGATGCCCTCCTACTCAGTGACCATACAGAGAGAGGCTAGAAGGCTGGAGGGCAGGCATGGGATCACCGCCAGGTAGGCAGCCGGTCCCTTTGGTGTTCTGCCATCTACTTGTCATCCCCTTTGGTTCCCAGAGAACCCCAGTATTCCATTAAGCATCCAGTCCACTTCTGGTGCACAGCCTCCAGCACATTTGTGCCTCTGGCAGTTATGGAAAGCATTTCTCTCTCAACAGGTGGATGACCCCAGAAATCACCCATACTTTACACTTAATCATCAAATTGCAGTTAATCAAGATCAGCCAAGACACATTTTGCAAAAAGAACTGCAAACCACTCTAGTTTCAAGAAATCAGCTACTTAGGAGCAGGTGCCTTTTCCAAGCGTTTGCTCTCTGAATCTACTGTTCATGCGTGGGCTGCAGCTTTGCATGGCCATTTCTAGATAGTCTTTATCTGCTGCCAAGAAGTAATACAATGTTCAGTCGGGTTAACAGACCAGGTTGCTCACTTTTGTCCCTCCCATAAATATTTGGGCTGCCTTGCATTAAGAGCTACACTCCACAGCCTCTCTAGATATTTCTGCTGTTAGATAAAGGGTTTTGTTTTGTTTATCTAACATTTTTATTCGGAATATGTTCCCTAAATTTTTGTATCACCAGGTGGCTTGAATGGCTCCTCTTTAGCTTACCAATAAAGCTTCATCATAGGAAGGAGCAGTACTTGGTTCTCCTCCCAATTTGGCATTTGGTTTGTCTTTACAAACTTCTGCTTACATTAGGGGGCTGCTCATAGTCGCGGATTACTTGGTTATCTCCCGGGGAGGGCACTGGCCTGTAAGTATGCAGAATCAGGCTCCTGACTCGGTGGGGGCGCCCCTCGACCTTGACTTTCCTGCGGAAAACTGCGTGGACTGGGAGTCCCCAGTGCCCCCGGAGGGAGTCGGTGCCCAGAAACGTGTCCGTGGAACTGAAGTGTGTAGGTGACCCCCTCTCGCCCGGGGCCGCCGCGGGGACTCCGGGCTAGAGAGCTAGCGAGGAGGTGTTTGGAGTTAGTTTGTCTCCTCCCCGCACGCGTTCCAGGACAGCCCGGGACAGCTGAGGGGAGCGCCGGGCGGGGCGCCCCAGCGGGGCCAGGGGGCTTGTTCGTGTTTATTATAACTTCACTCCCTTTTAAAGGAAAGCTATGTCCGGAATCCGGGAGGTGGCGAGCGTGACCCGCGCCCTCCGCAGGCCGTGTTCGGGGTCCCCAGAGACGCGCTGCACGGGTGGCGCGGGCCCCTCCCCGCGCTCAGTTCCCACCGCTCAGTTCTCCTGGGCGGGGCGGGCCTGCCCCAGCCTCCCGCCCGCCCGAGCCCCCACCTCCGACTGGCGGCCTGGGCTGGGCTGGGCTGCGCTGCGGGCGGAGCGGCTCCCGGCCTTTTTTGGGCGTCTCCTCGCTCTGTGCGCCGGACCTCGGCGGGCGGCGGCGGCGGCGGCGGCTCAGGGGGTCCCGAGGAGGCCCGGGTTCGGCGCGCAGCCACCATGACGGGAAGGTTAGTGCCCTTCTCCGCGCCCCCGGAGGGCTGGGCGCCGGAGACCTGGACGGGGTGCAGGGGGGCGCCTGGCTGGGCGGCGCTGCGGAACGGGACCCCGGCCAGCCCAGACCCCTGCTGGCACGCCGGCCTCGCTGGACCCCGGCCCTTCCACCTCCGCCGCTCCTCGAGGAGCAAGCGCTGTTCAGGTCAGCGGCACCTGCCCCGCGCCCGCGCGTGCAGCCCTCTGGCCGGCTCCGAGCAGAGGCAGGTGAAGGGTCTGTTCTGTCTCGCACAGCGGAGCCATTACCACCCACCCCCTCCCCCTGTTCCGGAGAAACAGGGCTCTGAGGTGCCAGGGACTTGCTCAAGGTCACTATCAACTGAAGGGCAGGGCGTCAAAACCCAGGCTGTCGGCTTTACCAGCTTCCCACTGGCCTGTAAGTATGCAGAATCAGGCTCCTGACTCGGTGGGGGCGCCCTCGACCTTGACTTTCCTGCGGAAAACTGCGTGGACTGGGAGTCCCAGTGCCCCCGGAGGAGTCGGTGCCCAGAAACGTGTCCGTGGAACTGAAGTGTAGGTGACCCCTCTCGCCCGGGGCCGCCGCAGGGACTCGGCCAGAGAGCTAGCGAGGAGGTGTTTGGAGTTAGTTTGTCTCCTCCCGCACGCGTTCCAGGACAGCCCGGGACAGCTGAGGGAGCGCCGGGCGGGGCCCCAGCGGGGCCAGGGGCTTGTTCGTGTTTATTATAACTTCACCCCCTTTTAAAGGAAAGCTATGTCCGGAATCCGGGAGGTGGCGAGCGTGACCCGCGCCCTCCGCAGGCCGTGTTCGGGGTCCCCAGAGACGCGCTGCACGGGTGGCGCGGGCCCCTCCCCGCGCTCAGTTCCCACCGCTCAGTTCTCCTGGGCGGGCGGGCCTGCCCCAGCCTCCCGCCCGCCCGAGCCCCCACCTCCGACTGGCGGCCTGGGCTGGGCTGGGCTGCGCTGCGGGCGGAGCGGCTCCCGGCCTTTTTTGGGCGTCTCCTCGCTCTGTGCGCCGGACCTCGGCGGGCGGCGGCGGCGGCGGCGGCTCAGGGGGTCCCGAGGAGGCCCGGGTTCGGCGCGCAGCCACCATGACGGGAAGGTTAGTGCCCTTCTCCGCGCCCCCGGAGGGCTGGGCGCCGGAGACCTGGACGGGGTGCAGGGGGGCGCCTGGCTGGGCGGCGCTGCGGAACGGGACCCCGGCCAGCCCAGACCCCTGCTGGCACGCCGGCCTCGCTGGACCCCGGCCCTTCCACCTCCGCCGCTCCTCGAGGAGCAAGCGCTGTTCAGGTCAGCGGCACCTGCCCCGCGCCCGCGCGTGCAGCCCTCTGGCCGGCTCCGAGCAGAGGCAGGTGAAGGGTCTGTTCTGTCTCGCACAGCGGAGCCATTACCACCCACCCCCACCCCCTGTTCCGGAGAAACAGGGCTCTGAGGTGCCAGGGACTTGCTCAAGGTCACTATCAACTGAAGGGCAGGGCGTCAAAACCCAGGCTGTCGGCTTTTACCAGCTTCCCCATCTCCTAGCTGGGTGGTCCTGGTGACAGGTCACTTCTGGAACCTTTTGTTCCCCGTCTGTAAGATGCGAATGGTACAAGTGGTAAACAGTCTGTCTGGGGACCTGGCCAGAGCTGCCCCCAAACACAGGCTGCACAGGGATGAGGTGGGCCTGAGGAAGAAGACCAGGCCTGGCCCGGTTTCCGCTTTCCTATCCCTTGTGGCCATTTTGCAGATGAAAAGACTGATGCCTCAGAGGCCAAGTGACTCACCAGGCCAGTCACATGTCCTCAGGGTCTGGCTGATGCTGGCCCCACAGCCCTTTCTGGAACCTGGCTGGGTACAAGTGCATGACTCATGGCTGGGAGGGGCTGGTCTCTGAGGCCCAGAGGGCCCCCTTCCAGCCAATGCCTGGGAGGAGGAGGCTCTTCTTTATGACCCCTTGACTTGGGGCTGGAGGCTGGAGGCTAGAGAGGATCCCATGGCTTTTCTGGGGAAAGGGGCTTGAAGAAGCCATACCTGGGAATGGGGAGCAGCTGCAGAGGGCAAGGTGGGGCCCGTAAGCATAGGTGATGTGCAGGGCAGTCACCCAGCCTGTAGGGGACACTGTTGGCTATTAAGACTGTAGCCCAGAGTCTTAGGAGAGCCCCAGGAGCCAGCATGGCTCCTGCCATCTGGTGAGTCCTGTGGGTCACATGCAGCTACTTGCCCACTTTCCAGGCCTCCCACCCAGGCTCAAGTTTGAGGATGAAGCCCACTCCAGGCGCCCATCCTTCCTAGTGCGCTCTTGCCCTCCGGTCCCTACAGGGCGCCCCTGCCGGCTGCCTTGCTCCCCACAGTCAGAGCTCCCCAGGAAAAGGAGAGTGAGAGAACAGGGACAGAATCAGGAGCAGTGACAGATGGGTGCCGGAGTGGGGTGGGCTGTGAGGCTGGTGCACAGAGATGGTGTAAGACAGGGCTGCAGGCAGTCAGCTTCTGTGGCAGATTTCACCCTGACACCTGGGGTGGGGAGAGGCTGAACCCAGGCACACCTCTGTCCCCTCAGCAGGAGTCCTCTCAACCCTGAGCCCTGGCGGTCTTCCAGGGAGAGGGGCCCGTCGGCTCCACCGAAGGGCCGCTCAGAGGGAGACGCTGGAAGGCAGGCAGCATGGGAATAGAGGCCATCCTGCCCTAGCTGCTGCCTGGCTCCAGTGGGCAGCCTGAGCCTGAAAGAGGCTGGTCATCAAAGGAAACAGGGACCAGAGTGAGCCTTGAAAAGCACCAAGTTGGGTTAGAAGTAAAACTGCTCATCCTAAAGAGTTAGGAAAAACCCTGAAACAAAGGGTAACAACCATTAAAAGGAAGAAAGAAAATCCCCACAGTCCAACCCCTCAGAGATATCCTCAGCGTCAATTTGGTGGCTTCCTTCTTGTGTATTCTTCTGCTTGTTGGCCTCCCACACGCTGTGAGTGGTCTGTGAGCACTGGCTTCCACCCTCCTTCGAAGCTAGAGGGTCCACATGCCACGTCAAGGCCAGGGCTGGCTGGCCTTCCCTCTGTACACAGGCATAGGGGTCAGGCTGGCGAGAGGAATGGACATCTGACCTACCTTGGAGTGGGTGACATTCTTCCTGTCCCAGAAGATGGGGAGCTTCATTCTGTCGCATGCCACCATGGATTCCATACAACCACTGCCCACAGGAGGCAGCAGGCCGGTTCTCACGCCTGGGGGCTAGTTTTCCCCACAGCATTCTGACCTTCTCCTTGTACACCTCACGCACCTTCTGGGTTCTTCCTGGTGTCAAGTCCCAGCCTTCCAAGGGGCTGGAGCAGGTGAGACAAGAGAGAGGGCAGTGGGGAGCCACTGAAGTGACCTGAAGGGACGCGTATGGACCCTTTGGAACTACTCCTCTGAATACTCTTAGAACAGGGGCTGCTGAGGAGGAGATGGGGAAGGAGACTGGCCAGGAGGCCAAGCATGGAGGGAGCCTCTCCCTGGCAGCCATGGGGTCTAAAGGGGAGAGAGATTCTGAGGACCTGGGGGCTGAAGTCTGGACCAGAGCAGGTGTCCAGTTTGTGGGGGCAGGTGTGGGAGTGGACACTGGGCTAGTTTGGGCCGTGAAGCATTCAGAGAGCTGTGGTAAACCTAGGGGGAAACCCTGAGATTGGACGTGAAGTCCTGCAGCCCAGGAGAGGGCTAAGCTAGGATGGAAGAGTGAATGAGGCCCGGGATGTGGGTGTGGTTGCCTGGGGAGCCTCCGTGGTGTGGGAAGAGGCTCAGCCCTGGCTGCAGCCCAGGGATTCTGGACATTAAAAGCACCCTATCTTTGTCCAGCTGGAGGACCTTTGGTCTCAACAGTTTTCAAGCCCAGGCGGATCACCTTCCCTGCCCAAGGACCTGACCTGTCAGCCGCTCCCTTCCAGAGGGAGCCTGGGACCTGGTGCTCACAGCTGTGACTCAGTGGCTTGGCCTGCTGGAGGGAGTCTCACCCACCACATGCCTGACATCCACAGAGGCTGCCAGGTCACCGCTGGGCCCCTTGCTGCAGTCCAGCGTGGGGCTGCTGGATCCCTGTCCTCACACCCACCAGCCCCCGCCCCGTGCTCCCAGCTGTTCTCACCCTCCTCAGGAATATGCCCCGTGGCCCCATCACTGGAGGAGCCACCAAGGAACAGCTAGGTTGGCAGCTGGAGCCCTCGGGACAGCACATGGGGCTGTGATGGAGACGGGGGGTTAAACCCAGTGTGAAGCAGGAGACAGGTGCTGTGCAGCTGGACCCAGAGCCCCAGACTGGGCCTGGTGGGGCCCTGCCCGTGGCCCCTCACCTCCTCCCTCTTGCTCGTCTAGTGGACACTCGCCTCTCTGACTGGCCAAGGGCATGCTGTGGGGCCTGACCTGTAGTGTGTGCCCCGTTCCATGATAGAGGAAGCACCTCTATCTGGACTCACTTCAAGCTACTGATGGGATGTGAACCAGTTCTCAAAATTCCTAAAGATGCAGCGAGGGGAGCTCTGGTGGGAGGGGTTACAGATATACCTATGATGGATTTGGGATTATGTAGAGCTGTAGACAACAAAACTCTGTAAAAGCAAAATTAACAAACAGGCACGTGAAGCTGGCACAGGATGGCCCGGGCACGCTGCTGGAGAGGGACTAGGCTTTCCCCGCCCAGTGGCTGGCCTGCCTCGCCAGCCACGTGGGTGCTCCCTGCTCCCACCTACAATGTAGGGAGTCCCACCTAAACATTAGGGTTTGATATCTGGGTGTGGGAGAAGGGCAGAGGGAGGCACCTGAGCTGCTACCCTTGTTCTGTTCATTCAGATCTGAATTTTGGATGATGATGATTTGAAATGATCTAATCAGATGACCGTCTTAATGAGATGCTCACATGAGATAACTGTATCTCACTAAGGTGAGATGTCTCATGTACATGTATGTAAAACCAAACATACATCCACATGGAGAAAATAAAATCACTCAGAATTTCCTGTGGGGGGCTTCCCTGGTGGTCCAGTGGGTAAGGACACCGCCTGCAGTGCAAGGGGTGCCGGTTTGCTCCCTGGCCCGGGAAGATCCCACGTGCTGCGGAGCAGCTGGACCGATGTGTCCAATCACCGAGCCGGAGTTCTGAGGCTCATGCGCCCAGAGCCGGTGCTCTGCGATAACAGAGGCCACTGCGATGGGGTCACCCAGCGGGCCAAAGAACAAAGATGGATGAAAATGGACAAATGAAAGACCAATAGAAGTGGCTCGCCTGCTCCCCTCCCTCCCCACCCCACCCCCCAAAATAAATAAATAAATCTTAAAAAAAAAAAAGAAAAAAGAATTTCCTATGGGGTGGGAAGGTTGAAGCTACCATTCATCTCAAGCAAGCCAAACCATCTGGGAGAGTCGTCTTCAGCCCTCAAGGGAGGCTGGCTCTGGCCGAGGGGCTGGCGCGTATCGCTGGCCGCCCTGGGGGTGGCGCTAACGGCTCAGCCAGAGAGAGCCGCCCTGCCTCAACTTCCTGGTGGCTCCCAGGCCCTTGTCTCTGCCTTTAGGCAGCAACATAGTTGCTTTCTTCACTCCCTGTGTGCTGTTTTAGCATAAGACACGGATCCCATGCCATGAAGTCACTATTTCAGAGTGTACAGGTGGTTTGTAGTACATCCTCCTCAGAAGAAACCCATTTGCAGCTAATCCCCTCCTCCCCAGCCGCTGGCACGTGAAGCTGGCACAGGATGGCCCGGGCACGCTGCTGGAGAGGGACTAGGCTTTCCCCGCCCAGTGGCTGGCCTGCCTCGCCAGCCACGTGGGTGCTCCCTGCTCCCACCTACAATGTAGGGAGTCCCACCTAAACATTAGGGTTTGATATCTGGGTGTGGGAGAAGGGCAGAGGGAGGCACCTGAGCTGCTACCCTTGTTCTGTTCATTCAGATCTGAATTTTGGATGATGATGATTTGAAATGATCTAATCAGATGACCGTCTTAATGAGATGCTCACATGAGATAACTGTATCTCACTAAGGTGAGATGTCTCATGTACATGTATGTAAAACCAAACATACATCCACATGGAGAAAATAAAATCACTCAGAATTTCCTGTGGGGGGCTTCCCTGGTGGTCCAGTGGGTAAGGACACCGCCTGCAGTGCAAGGGGTGCCGGTTTGCTCCCTGGCCCGGGAAGATCCCACGTGCTGCGGAGCAGCTGGACCGATGTGTCCAATCACCGAGCCGGAGTTCTGAGGCTCATGCGCCCAGAGCCGGTGCTCTGCGATAACAGAGGCCACTGCGATGGGGTCACCCAGCGGGCCAAAGAACAAAGATGGATGAAAATGGACAAATGAAAGACCAATAGAAGTGGCTCGCCTGCTCCCCTCCCTCCCCACCCCACCCCCAAAATAAATAAATAAATCTTAAAAAAAAAAGAAAAAGAATTTCCTATGGGGTGGGAAGGTTGAAGCTACCATTCATCTCAAGCAAGCCAAACCATCTGGGAGAGTCGTCTTCAGCCCTCAAGGGAGGCTGGCTCTGGCCGAGGGGCTGGCGCGTATCGCTGGCCGCCCTGGGGGTGGCGCTAACGGCTCAGCCAGAGAGAGCCGCCCTGCCTCAACTTCCTGGTGGCTCCCAGGCCCTTGTCTCTGCCTTTAGGCAGCAACATAGTTGCTTTCTTCACTCCCTGTGTGCTGTTTTAGCATAAGACACGGATCCCATGCCATGAAGTCACTATTTCAGAGTGTACAGGTGGTTTGTAGTACATCCTCCTCAGAAGAAACCCATTTGCAGCTAATCCCCTCCTCCCCCAGCCGCTGGCAATCACTAGTCCGCTTTCTGTCTCTACAGCTTCGCCTGTTCTGGACATTTCATATAAATGGAGCCATATGTTATATGGAGTTTTTCTCTTTTTTTGCTTGACTTCTTTCATTTAGAATAATGAGGCTCATTTATGTTGCTGCTTGAGTCAGTATTTGTTTCGTTTTTTGGCCAAGTAATATTCCTTATATGGATATACTGCCTTTTTTTTTTTTTTTTTTTTACTTTTTACTTTTACAGTATTTTGTTGCTTACAGATATGTATACTCCCAGATTAGTCATATGTGGATATACTACTTTTATCTATATACTCATTTGTGGTGAGCATTTGAATTGTTTCCACTTTTGATTCTTATGAATAAATGTTGCTGTGATTATTCCTACATATAGTTTCTACTGTCTGGAGCATATACCTAGGAGAGGAATTTCTGGGTCCTATAGTAACTTTTGAAGAATTGCCAGGCTGTTTTCCAAGTAACCGCATAATTTTTACATTCCCACCAGGAATGTCTGAGGGCTCCAGTTCCTCCACATGCTAACTAACACTTATCTGTTTTAGGAGGTTTAGAGTGGAGTCATATTATGGTTTTGACTTTTATTTCCCTAGTGACTTGTGATTTTGGGTGCCTGTTCAGGAGCTTATTGGCTGCTTGTTTATCTTTTTTTTTTGGAGAAATGTCTACTAAAATTGTGTGCCCATTTTAAAATTGGGTTCTTTCTGTGGTTGGATTGTAAGAGTTCATGTATTGTAGATACTAGACATTTATCAGATCCATAATTTGCAAATATTTCCTGCTGTGGGTTGTCTTTTCACTTTCTTGGCAGGGTCCTTAAATATACACAAGTTTTAAATTTTGATGAAGTCCTACTTACAGTTTTATGTATTTGTTGATATTTGTTTGGCTGCCGAGAGTCTTAGCTGCAGCCGTGAGATCTTCGTTGTGTCATGAGGATCTTCGTTGCTGTGCATGGACTCTCTAGTTGCGGCACAAGGGCTTCAGTTCTCGGCAGCATGTGGGATCTTCGCTCCCCGACCAGGGATGGAAGCTGCGCCCCCCACATGGCCATCAGCGAAGTCTCTCCCTATTTGTTTTTGATTGCTTGAGTTTTGGGTGTCATATCTAGGAAACTTCCTTGATTTATGAAGACATAAACATTTTTTTCCCCTGAGTTTTTAGTGTTAACTCTAATATTTCAGTTTTCAGGCCATGAGTCAGTTTTTATTTTTTGTTTTTGTATTTTATGAGTAAGTTTTTCTGTATGACCTGAAGTAGATTTGCCTGTGGCTGTTGAGTGGTTCTAGTATGATTTGCTGATGAGATCATTCTTTCGTAGTTGAATTGTCTTGGCAGGCTTGTCGAAAATCAGTTTGCCACAGGTGTGTGAGGTTATCTCAGAATTCTCAGTCCTGCCCCAATGATGTGTGTGTCTGTCTTTGTCCAGTACCTTACTGTTTTGATTACTGTAGCTCAGTAGTAAGTTATCAGATTGGGAAATGTGAGTCCTCTGGCTTTGTTCTTTACTCTGTTTTGAACAACTACTCTGAGTCCCTTACATTTATTTCCATGTAATTGTAGGATTAGCTTCTCTCTTTCTATAAAAAAGGCAATTGGAAGTTTGATAGGGACTGTGTTGAATCCATAGGTCATTTGTTGGGGGAGAACTATTGCCATCTTAGCAAATGTTAGGTTTTTCTAGTCCATGAACATGGGATGTCTTTCCACTTATTTAAATATTCTTTAATTTCTTTCTGTGGTTGGATTGTAAGAGTTCATGTATTGTAGATACTAGACATTTATCAGATCCATAATTTGCAAATATTTCCTGCTGTGGGTTGTCTTTTCACTTTCTTGGCAGGGTCCTTAAATATACACAAGTTTTAAATTTTGATGAAGTCCTACTTACAGTTTTATGTATTTGTTGATATTTGTTTGGCTGCCGAGAGTCTTAGCTGCAGCCGTGAGATCTTCGTTGTGTCATGAGGATCTTCGTTGCTGTGCATGGACTCTCTAGTTGCGGCACAAGGGCTTCAGTTCTCGGCAGCATGTGGGATCTTCGCTCCCCGACCCGGGATGGAAGCTGCGCCCCCCACATGGCCATCAGCGAAGTCTCTCCCTATTTGTTTTTGATTGCTTGAGTTTTGGGTGTCATATCTAGGAAACTTCCTTGATTTATGAAGACATAAACATTTTTTTCCCCTGAGTTTTTAGTGTTAACTCTAATATTTCAGTTTTCAGGCCATGAGTCAGTTTTTATTTTTTGTTTTTGTATTTTATGAGTAAGTTTTTCTGTATGACCTGAAGTAGATTTGCCTGTGGCTGTTGAGTGGTTCTAGTATGATTTGCTGATGAGATCATTCTTTCGTAGTTGAATTGTCTTGGCAGGCTTGTCGAAAATCAGTTTGCCACAGGTGTGTGAGGTTATCTCAGAATTCTCAGTCCTGCCCCAATGATGTGTGTGTCTGTCTTTGTCCAGTACCTTACTGTTTTGATTACTGTAGCTCAGTAGTAAGTTATCAGATTGGGAAATGTGAGTCCTCTGGCTTTGTTCTTTACTCTGTTTTGAACAACTACTCTGAGTCCCTTACATTTATTTCCATGTAATTGTAGGATTAGCTTCTCTCTTTCTATAAAAAAGGCAATTGGAAGTTTGATAGGGACTGTGTTGAATCCATAGGTCATTTGTTGGGGGAGAACTATTGCCATCTTAGCAAATGTTAGGTTTTTCTAGTCCATGAACATGGGATGTCTTTCCACTTATTTAAATATTCTTTAATTTCTTTCAATAATGTTGTGTATTTATCAGTGTATAAGGTTTACATTTCTTTGGTTAAATTTATTTCTAAGTGTTTTTCTGTTGGTGCTATTAAAAGTGGAAAATTTCAGTTAATTTTACATTTGGATTGTTCATTACTAGTGATTTTTGTATATTGTTCTTTTATGCTGTAACCTTGCTGAACTCATTTTCTAGCTGTAATAAGATGTGTGTGTGTGTGTGTGTGTGTGTTTGGGGGGTTCTTTAGGGTTTTATACATACAAGAATAGAGATACATTTATTTTTTCTTTTCCAATCTGGATGCCCTTTATTTCCTTTTCTTGCCTGGTTGTCTTTGCTAGAACCTCCAGTGCAATGCTGAAAAGAAATGAGAAGACCGGACATCTTGTCTTGGTCCTGACCTTAGAAGGGAACCTTTCAGTCTTTTACAATTAAGCATGATGTTAGCTATGTGATGCCAGTTCCTTTCAAAGCCCTTAAGCACATCTCATTCCTTGGTTTTTCCATTTAAGCTTTTTTAAGTTAATCAATTTGTCCAACTGTTATCCATTGCCTGTAACAATGATATCATAGGTGGTTAATACATTTCAAAAACTCTCCCTAGGAGCGCTTACGGCATTGGGTAGGCATGAGAGAGGTCGCATCAAGGCAAACCTACAAGTGGGATCTTCCAGGGAAGACTAGGTCATTCTTCTTTGGGAAGAAAGCCTGGAAAGAATTTCAGCCCTCTTCAGCCTCGTTACTGGAAATATAGGCAGTTACTTTTCTAGGAAGCTATGGAATTAGGAAGTGGGGATTGGGGTAGTAGGATATATTAAAACACCATAAAAGTGTTCTTACCAAGATTTAGCTTTTTTTCTCTTTTTTCTCCCTCCCTGTTGGTTATTTTTTAATTGATCTATTTTTATCGAGGCATAATATTATATTAATTTTAGATGTACAATATAATGGTTTGATATTTGTATATTTGTGAAATCATCACCACAGTAAGTCTAGTTAACATCTGACACCATAATTATGAACTTCTTTCCATTGTGATGAGGACTTTTAGGATTTAGTCTCTTAGCAACTTTCAAACATGAAGTACAGTGTTAGTAACTATAGTCACCATGCTGTACATTAGTTACATCCCCATGACTTATTCCTCTTATAAGTGAAAGTTTGTACCTGTTGACTTCCTTCTTTCATTTCACCCAACTCTCATCCCTCAGTTCTGGTAACCATCAGTCTGTTCTCAGTATCTAACCTGGGCTTTTTGTTTTTAAAATTCCACATGTATGGGTTTCCCTGGTAGCTCAGTGGTGAAGAGTTCACCTGCCAATGCAGGCGACACGGGTTCGATCCCTAATCTGGGAAGATCCCACATACTGTGGAGCAGTTAAGCCCGTGAGCCACAACTGCTAAGCCTGTGCTTTAGAGCCTCAGAGCCGCAACTATTGAGCCCGTGTGCTGCAACTACTGAAGCCCGTGTGCCCTAGAGCCTGCGTTCCACAAGAGAAGTCACCGCACCAAGAAGCCTGCTCACCTCAACTAGAGAGTAGCCCCCACTCCCTACAACTAGGGAGGAGCCTGCAGGAGCAGTGAAAACTCAGTATAGCCATAAATAAATAATTTTAAAAATGTCACATGTAAAAATAAAATTCCACATGTGCATGTGATCATGTAGTATTTGTCTTTCTCTGACATTTCACTTGGCATAACATCCTCAAATTTCATCCATATTGTTGCATATGACAAGATTTCATTTTTTTTTTCTTACTGCACTGAGTCTTCATTGGTGCTCTAGTTTTGGGGAGCAGAGGCTACTCTTCTTTGCAGTGTGCAAGCATCTTATTGTGGTGGCTTCTCATTTCAGAGCCCAAGCTCTAGGCACACGGGCTTCAGTAGTTGCAGCACATGGGCTCAGGGGTTGTGGCTTGCAGGCTCTAGGGCACGAGTTCAGTAGTTGTGGCACATGGGCTTAATTGCTCCATGGCATGTGAAATCTTCCTGGACCAGGCAACGACGGAACCTGTGTTCCCTGCATTGGCAGGCAGATTCTTTGTGTGTGTGTGTGTGAGGGGAAAGTAAAGTTTATTAGAGTGGGAGAAGGGAGAGTCGCTGCCAGAACAGCGGGCTTGTTTAAAGGAGAATCAGCATGGAAGACACTGCTAGAACAGTGGTTCGGCTCAAAGGAGAACCGACGCTATCAGAACAGCGGGTCGGCTCAAAGAGAACCAGCCGGCAGACAGATTCTTTATCACTGGCCACCAGGGAAGTGCCTTCTTTTTTTTTTTTAAATGGCCAAATAGTATTCCATTGCATTTATGTACCACATTGTCTTTATTTATTCATCCATCGATGGACATTTAGGTTGTTTCTGTTTTTTTTGCCCAAAAAACCATCCCGATTGGTGAAGAGTTCACCTGCCAATGCAGGCGACACGGGTTCGATCCCTAATCTGGGAAGATCCCACATACTGTGGAGCAGTTAAGCCCGTGAGCCACAACTGCTAAGCCTGTGCTTTAGAGCCTCAGAGCCGCAACTATTGAGCCCGTGTGCTGCAACTACTGAAGCCCGTGTGCCCTAGAGCCTGCGTTCCACAAGAGAAGTCACCGCACCAAGAAGCCTGCTCACCTCAACTAGAGAGTAGCCCCCACTCCCTACAACTAGGGAGGAGCCTGCAGGAGCAGTGAAAACTCAGTATAGCCATAAATAAATAATTTTAAAAATGTCACATGTAAAAATAAAATTCCACATGTGCATGTGATCATGTAGTATTTGTCTTTCTCTGACATTTCACTTGGCATAACATCCTCAAATTTCATCCATATTGTTGCATATGACAAGATTTCATTTTTTTTTTCTTACTGCACTGAGTCTTCATTGGTGCTCTAGTTTTGGGGAGCAGAGGCTACTCTTCTTTGCAGTGTGCAAGCATCTTATTGTGGTGGCTTCTCATTTCAGAGCCCAAGCTCTAGGCACACGGGCTTCAGTAGTTGCAGCACATGGGCTCAGGGGTTGTGGCTTGCAGGCTCTAGGGCACGAGTTCAGTAGTTGTGGCACATGGGCTTAATTGCTCCATGGCATGTGAAATCTTCCTGGACCAGGCAACGACGGAACCTGTGTTCCCTGCATTGGCAGGCAGATTCTTTGTGTGTGTGTGTGTGAGGGGAAAGTAAAGTTTATTAGAGTGGGAGAAGGGAGAGTCGCTGCCAGAACAGCGGGCTTGTTTAAAGGAGAATCAGCATGGAAGACACTGCTAGAACAGTGGTTCGGCTCAAAGGAGAACCGACGCTATCAGAACAGCGGGTCGGCTCAAAGAGAACCAGCCGGCAGACAGATTCTTTATCACTGGCCACCAGGGAAGTGCCTTCTTTTTTTTTTTTAAATGGCCAAATAGTATTCCATTGCATTTATGTACCACATTGTCTTTATTTATTCATCCATCGATGGACATTTAGGTTGTTTCCTTGTCTTGGCTTTTTAAAATAATGCTGCAATGACCACAGGGATGTGTGTATCTTTTCAAATTAGTTTTATTGTTTATTTGTTCATTTTTCTCAGATAAATACCCAGAAGTGGAATTGCTGGACCATATGTGCCATGGCACGTCAGCTGGGTGCATAGAGAATGGTGGGTGTGATGAGACTTTAAGAAATACACCCAGACATACAGACTGAGAGAGCATGGGAAGGGGATCTTTTGGACCTCAAGACCTCTTGGGTCAAGGGCCTGAACATATTCACCAGTCCGCTTTTATTCAGGGCTGAAGCCTCCAGGTGTTTACAGGGAATGATGTTAGCACCAGCTGGGAATCAGTCACAGCCCTATTCAATAATCACCTTTCATGCCTCTAAGTCACTTACATTATCTTCCCAATGGACAGAGCACACTACAGCTGGGGGCAACGGTACCAGTGAGAAGTTAAGGAGTCTGCACAGACCCTTTGTTCCAAAGTCCACAGCAGATCTCCCACCTGCTGCTGTTCGGTATGACCCCAGCTAATGAGCTCATGTGAATTGAATCAGCTTGCTTTTGTCTTAGTTTTCTTATTTCCAAGATGATTTTCTCCTGGCTCGGCCAAAGCTGCAAAAACCTTCACTAGTTTGTTTCTCCACATGTATGGTAGTTCTATTTTTTTTATTTTTTTGAGAAAACTTTATACTATTATACTATGGTGGCTGCATCAATTTACATTCCCACAAACAGTACATATGTGTTCCTTTTTTCCACAACCTCACAACCTCACAGCACTTGTTATTTCTTGTCTTTTTGGTAATACCCTTTCTGACAGGTGTGAGGTGATAGCTCATTGAGGTTTTGACTTGCATTTCCTGATGATTAAGATTATAATATGTTGAGCAAGTTTTCATGTACCTGTTGGTCATCTGTATGTCTTCTCAGCTGTTTTTCTTGCTCTCTGGGTTAATACAAGTCTTGGTTAATATACAGAGATCTGAAAAAGCTGATTCTGACAGTTTTTGCTAGTTTTTTCATTGCTTTTGTTATTGTTTAGTCACTGAGTCATGTCTGACTCTTTGTGACTCTGGACTGTAGCCCTCCTGGCTCCTCTGTCCATGGGATTTCCCAGGCAAGAATACTGGGGTGAGTTGATATTTCCTTCTCCAGAAGATCTTCCCAGCCCACGATTGAACCCATGTCCCTTGCATTAGCAGGTGGATTCCTCACGGCTGAGCCTCCAGAGAAGACCTTAATTGCTTTTGTGGAAGGACAGACTTTCAGAGGTCCTTATTCTTCCATTTTTGCTGACATCATTCGTCGAACACATTGTAGCTATGTTCTCTGGAGCCTGGGAAAGGAGCCCAGCGTGTCTGGTACCCCCACCCCTGCGAGAGAGGCTGCAGAATGGGAAAACAAGACTGTGCAGAGATTTGAGATTTGGACTCATTCAGCCACTAAACTTCTCTCAATTTCTAGCCTCTAGTCTCCCTTTTACAGTAAATATTTGCTGAATTGTTTAGTGCTTGGTAATGCTGAACTTGAACTTCATTTAAAATTGTGATATGCAAAACCCTTTTGGGGTTATAGCCTTCTTCCCAGGCTTTTCTGCCATTCGGAATGACCCCAGCTAATGAGCTCATGTGAATTGAATCAGCTTGCTTTTGTCTTAGTTTTCTTATTTCCAAGATGATTTTCTCCTGGCTCGCCAAAGCTGCAAAACCTTCACTAGTTTGTTTCTCCACATGTATGGTAGTTCTATTTTTTTTATTTTTTTGAGAAAACTTTATACTATTATACTATGGTGGCTGCATCAATTTACATTCCCACAAACAGTACATATGTGTTCCTTTTTTCCACAACCTCACAACCTCACAGCACTTGTTATTTCTTGTCTTTTTGGTAATACCCTTTCTGACAGGTGTGAGGTGATAGCTCATTGAGGTTTTGACTTGCATTTCCTGATGATTAAGATTATAATATGTTGAGCAAGTTTTCATGTACCTGTTGGTCATCTGTATGTCTTCTCAGCTGTTTTTCTTGCTCTCTGGGTTAATACAAGTCTTGGTTAATATACAGAGATCTGAAAAAGCTGATTCTGACAGTTTTTGCTAGTTTTTTCATTGCTTTTGTTATTGTTTAGTCACTGAGTCATGTCTGACTCTTTGTGACTCTGGACTGTAGCCCTCCTGGCTCCTCTGTCCATGGGATTTCCCAGGCAAGAATACTGGGGTGAGTTGATATTTCCTTCTCCAGAAGATCTTCCCAGCCCACGATTGAACCCATGTCCCTTGCATTAGCAGGTGGATTCCTCACGGCTGAGCCTCCAGAGAAGACCTTAATTGCTTTTGTGGAAGGACAGACTTTCAGAGGTCCTTATTCTTCCATTTTTGCTGACATCATTCGTCGAACACATTGTAGCTATGTTCTCTGGAGCCTGGGAAAGGAGCCCAGCGTGTCTGGTACCCCCACCCCTGCGAGAGAGGCTGCAGAATGGGAAAACAAGACTGTGCAGAGATTTGAGATTTGGACTCATTCAGCCACTAAACTTCTCTCAATTTCTAGCCTCTAGTCTCCCTTTTACAGTAAATATTTGCTGAATTGTTTAGTGCTTGGTAATGCTGAACTTGAACTTCATTTAAAATTGTGATATGCAAAACCCTTTTGGGGTTATAGCCTTCTTCCCAGGCTTTTCTGCCATTCGGAAGGTGTTCCTTCCTTAAATGTAACGGTGGCTCTGACTGAGATCTCGGCGTTCTAGAGGTTAGGATTTCCACATGGGTCAGGCTGAATGGAGGCTGGTAAGAGGGGCCTAGACCCCACGCCATCGACTTGAAACTGACCTAAGGAAATTCTCTACCTTAGCTTTCTTAAACATCCGGATCTCTAAATTTGAAGGTGAGAGATGATCCTTCTACTTGTTGGCTCCAGGCTCAGCTTCTCTATACCCTTTAGTCCCTTTAAGAAGAGGGTGTCGCCTTTAAGAAAATATTTGGTGACTTTGGAATTCAGCCACAGTGACAAACTACTGCACACAATGCTTGTAGTCGTCCGGCTGTGTTTTGGGGTTGACCCCCAGAGCGATTAGTGAGCACTTCCTTCCTCGAGTTTGAGTTTATCGGATGATGTGTGTGGGCTTGGCATCTGAGTGCCAATGGATCCCCTCTAAAGTGTCCTCCTACCCCAGTGTCAGAAGACCGGCACCCTTCTGTCTAGAGTGATGGAAGGCAGGGGAAGAGACGGCTCATGCTCTCTGACCTCACTAGAAAGATTTTTTTTTTCAGGGAAATGGAATCGATGTTATAGATTTCTATCAGTGCTGGGGATCCTTACTAA
This sequence comes from Tragulus kanchil, assembly GCA_022376925.1. NCBI lineage: Eukaryota > Metazoa > Chordata > Mammalia > Artiodactyla > Tragulidae > Tragulus > Tragulus kanchil. The sequence continues at coordinate 24,930,345 of JAIOJX010000026.1, forward strand.
ATGATGATCGTGGCTCTCCCCCGGCCAGCAGTGGCCACAGTTCAGATGCTGGTGGAGGGGCTTGCACACAGATCACTGCGACCCCACCAGTACCTTTACGTGAAAGTGCCTGGGAACCGTGCCTTCCTGGGGGGTCTTCCATCAGGTCCTGGTGCTTCTGCCTTCTGGGGAAAGCAGGGGGACTACCTGCCCTCTAGGTTTTGACAGTATCAACTTCTTTCCGAGTGGATGGCTATGTGTTGGCCAAATCCCAGGACCTGGCTGCCCTGGTCTGGGTCGCCTAGATGGCTGTGGTTTCTCAGGGAAGGGACCGAGGCAGAAGGTGGGCATGTGCGGGAATCTCTCATCAGCTTCTTGACTGTTTGCAGAATCCTAAACTGGCTCAGGTCCATAGTGCCCTTCTTAGTTGAGGACATACCATCTTCAGCATGTCCAGGGGGCTTCAGGTTTCCTCCGAGGCTCCTGGCTGCCGGGGATCTCCAGGCATCCTGCCCTGCCGCTGTGAACTCACCTCTGTGCTGGTTGGGATCTTCCCAGTGCGTCCCCTCCCGGCCTGGTCCCAACCACACCAGCCTCAGCTTTCACTGCGCTGCCCCCACGGCGGGAACAATATCCTTTCTATTTGGAGTTGACTCCCTGCCCTTCGGAGATCGCAGCGCGTAACGTGAGCTCCTGTGCAGAGGGGTGGGTGCTGAGGCAGCCCCTCCCGCAAACCCAGCGTCCCACAAGCCCGGGGTCTGGCCGCTGGTGGCTGCCGCCGCTGCACCTGCGCGCCGAGGCTAGGGTCTCTCCACCCGTCGGAGCGGGCGTCCCGCGACGTGACGGCAGGAGGAGGCCCGGGCCATGGCCGCCAGGCTGGGCGCACTCGCCGCGTCGGGGCTGTACCAGCGGCGCCTGCATCGGCAGAGCCCGCCACCCGCCGAGCCCGGGTAGGTGACCGGGGACAGGGCGGGGGCGCCGGGGACAATGGCCGGAAAGGACACCCCGCCTGGCCCTTCCGACGGCGGCGGCCCGGCTGCCGCAGCCCGGGGCTTGGGGGCAGCGCCTGGCTTGGTGGCCGGGGTGGGGGCAGGGCGCGGCGTCATCTAGCCGGTTTGCGGACTGGGATTAGCCCTCTTGGGCAGGGCGCTGAGGATGGGGCGCTCAGATAAGGTGTCTGAGGTAACCACCACGACCGCTTTCAGCTTGGGAACTTTCTGGCCCCTTCTTAGATGAGCCAGCTGAGCGGTCAAGGAACCTGCAGGATGTCATCCGTCTAAAAAATGACTAAGCGATGACTTGAAGGCAGGTTGGACTGACTCAAAAGCCTGAACTGCTCTGTCCTGGGGAGGACTGCCAGTGTAGACAAATGATGAAAGCTTTTTCCGGACTGGGAGGCGTGTGCGGCTGATGAACCCCAGGGCCTCCGAAGATGAGTTGATCTGAAGTGGAGAGAGGGAAGGGCATGTAGTTGGTGGAGCCCGGAGTGAGGGTGGGGCTGGGGGAGGGGATTCTGGACTCCTAAACTGCTAAGGACTGTTTGCAGAATCCTAAACTGGCTCAGGTCCATAGTGCCCTTCTTAGTTGAGGACATACCATCTTCAGCATGTCCAGGGGGCTTCAGGTTTCCTCCGAGGCTCCTGGCTGCCGGGGATCTCCAGGCATCCTGCCCTGCCGCTGTGAACTCACCTCTGTGCTGGTTGGGATCTTCCCAGTGCGTCCCCTCCCGGCCTGGTCCCAACCACGCCAGCCTCAGCTTTCACTGCGCTGCCCCCACGGCGGGAACAATATCCTTTCTATTTGGAGTTGACTCCCTGCCCTTCGGAGATCGCAGCGCGTAACGTGAGCTCCTGTGCAGAGGGGTGGGTGCTGAGGCAGCCCCTCCCGCAAACCCAGCGTCCCACAAGCCCGGGGTCTGGCCGCTGGTGGCTGCCGCCGCTGCACCTGCGCGCCGAGGCTAGGGTCTCTCCACCCGTCGGAGCGGGCGTCCCGCGACGTGACGGCAGGAGGAGGCCCGGGCCATGGCCGCCAGGCTGGGCGCACTCGCCGCGTCGGGGCTGTACCAGCGGCGCCTGCATCGGCAGAGCCCGCCACCCGCCGAGCCCGGGTAGGTGACCGGGGACAGGGCGGGGGCGCCGGGGACAATGGCCGGAAAGGACACCCCGCCTGGCCCTTCCGACGGCGGCGGCCCGGCTGCCGCAGCCCGGGGCTTGGGGGCAGCGCCTGGCTTGGTGGCCGGGGTGGGGGCAGGGCGCGGCGTCATCTAGCCGGTTTGCGGACTGGGATTAGCCCTCTTGGGCAGGGCGCTGAGGATGGGGCGCTCAGATAAGGTGTCTGAGGTAACCACCACGACCGCTTTCAGCTTGGGAACTTTCTGGCCCCTTCTTAGATGAGCCAGCTGAGCGGTCAAGGAACCTGCAGGATGTCATCCGTCTAAAAAATGACTAAGCGATGACTTGAAGGCAGGTTGGACTGACTCAAAAGCCTGAACTGCTCTGTCCTGGGGAGGACTGCCAGTGTAGACAAATGATGAAAGCTTTTTTTTCCGGACTGGGAGGGGAGCGTGTGCGGCTCAGGATGAACCCCAGGGCCTCCGAAGATGAGTTGATCTGAAGTGGAGAGAGGGAAGGGCATGTAGTTGGTGGAGCCCGGAGTGAGGGTGGGGCTGGGGGAGGGGATTCTGGACTCCTTGAATTTGCAGCACCTCAGGGTTCATCAGGGTGGAAACATCCACTGGAAGCTGGGACAAGAGAGCAGTGAGGGCTGTGGGTTTGGGATCTTTGGCATCCGAGTAGCAGGTAGGACCCGGGAGTCGGGTGCAGTGAGGGGAGAGGTGGAGGAGGACTGGTTGGGAGGGGCGGGCAGAGATTCAGGAAATCCCTGAGGCAGAGCAGCAGTCATAGAGGTGGGGGACCTGGAGGACTGGGGAGCAGAGGAGGTTTAGGGGCTGATGCTCCGTGACAGTACAGCCTGCTGGGAGTCTGTGGTGGGCACACGGGGCGGAGAGCAGAGGCTCCGGAGGGGCGCCTGTGGGATTCTGGCTGCAGGCGGGCTTGCACCTGCATCAGTGCTGCAGGCCCTTACTCAGAGGCCACACCAGGGCAGGGACTGGACGAGGCCACTGCTTTAGTGGGGAACCCAGGGCTCAGGAGGCCAAGTGGCTTCTCTGAGTCCACGGGGACCCATGCCGGTTGGCCTCCCGAGTGGAGGGAGCTCTGGAGCAGGGAGTGGGTGACCGGCACTGAGGGGCCAGAGGCCATGCTGGAGGCTGGTCTCACGGTGTGAACGCAGCACGAGAACTTGGTCTAGATGCAAGGACAGGCTGATAGTGAAGATCGGGCCTCGGCAACGTCCTCCACCTGCGTGTGGGCCTGCATGTTCATATGCTAACCTCAGCTTCCCATTTCCTTGAGCTTCTGGCCTGTGACTGACTACTGTGCAGATCACCTGACCTCAGCGACACTGACTCACCCTCGAGGGTGGAAAGTCCCCTATGGCCAGCCCTGCTTGTGCCCAGGCCCTTTTGCTTACTTTCTAGAATTGGGTGGGTGGGAGGCTGCAGTGGGGATTGGTCTGGAGTTGTTGAAAAAACAGAGTCTTGAATGGTCTGCCTGTGTGATGCCACGAGCTGAGGGGACAAGAGAGCACAGGTCCTGTCCCCTGTGACCTCAGCAGGTTTCGGGCCCTCTGAATGTCAGTTTCCTTATCTGGAACCAGCAGCCTCCCCTCAGGAGGACCTGGCTCAGAAAGGACTCCACCCACCCCACCCCGGCTAGAGCTCAGTGGTGTTTTGTCTCAAATTGGCTTGTGTTGGTTGTCAAGACTGAGAGTATTGGGGGTGCTGGGGGAGGTTGGAGAGGGGACAGGGTGGTGGGCGACCCCCTGCCTCCAGCCCCACTGGCTGCCCCAGCTCGTCTCAGGCAGGGGGACTTCTGTGGGTAAGTCTCCGTGCCCCTTGCTTGGGAGCACAGGGGTCCCCGCACCCTACCTCCAGCTCCGGGGCCTGGCTTCTCGGTGCTGGTGGGGCGGTGGTGTCTCCCTGGTGGCAATGGGGCAATCCGGGCTCCCGCTCTCAGCCAGAATGTGTGAAGGAGGACACGGAATGCCTGCCCCCCTCCTCTGTCGGCTCACGGGGAGCACCGCTGGGCTGGGTGGGAGGGCCTGAGCTGCTGGAAACAACAGCTCTTTTATCCAGCGCTTGGCCCTGGCTCCGCATGCCGCGTGCTGTAGGCAGCAAGTTCTCTGCTTCGGCTCTGTGGGGCGGTTCCTGCTCTTCTGGCGACCTCTTCGCAGATGAGGAAATGAGGCCCAAGGAGCTGGTACCTTTCTCCAGGTGCCGGGCTGGTGGCTAGAGCTGTCAGGATTTAAACGCATGGGGCTGAGCCCAGAGTGGCCTCCTCCTGCAGGGGACAGCTGGTGTCTTCTCTGACGGGGCACATGGGCATGTCTGTCCATCCCTCTGTTTTTGGTCGGTGGGTTGGAGTGTTGTCTGTGGTCCCAAGCAGAGGGCGTGGGGACGCGGCCGCAGAAGTGCCATTTGGGGGTACGACTGGCCGAGAATTGGGCCCGGGCAGCTGGTGGGGCAGGAGGTAGGTGGTCACCCCTGGACCCCACCTACCTGCACCAAGGCTTGTGAGAGGTGTACAGGGGTGAGACGGCCAAATTGTTGACTTGAGACTCCTAGGGCCCCAGCCCAGGAGCTAGACGCAGACCAGGGCAGGACTGGCTGCTCTCCTGGGGGCCGGCTGCTGTCATGACGCCAGGGAGGAGCGGTCCCTGAGTGTCTGTCCTGGGACGAGCCTGGGGCTCTGGAGAGGCAACCCGAAGATGGGCCTTCTGCGTGCTCGCACGCGCTCAGTTAGGGTTCAGAAGGCTGGAACAATCTGAAAGCCCGAGGCTGGACTTGAATACGTGCGTTGGCTTCATTCTCTGGGTCCTTTGGGTGGGGAATTCCAGGCCCAGAGCCACAGGATTTCCTGTTGATTTCTGACTCCTCCAGGACCCGCCAAGGTCTTGTTCATGGCCAGGCATTGGAACTTCCTCCCAGCCACCTTGGGTGTGTGTTTTGGGAGGACCAGGCCTCCAGGTTCACCGTGTCCGTGGACAGGAAACCATGCCTGTGCTGGCAGAGCCCAGCCAGCCCACGGCGGCCTGGCGGGTCAGTCCCTGCCCTGTTGGTTCCGCCTCACAGTGGCCAGCAGGGAGCTGGGGAGGACGGTGGGGGCTGCTGCCTGAAGAGCCTCCCTGTCATACTGGGCTCTGCCAACCCCTCCTGCTCCTGTCCTGTTTCTGTGCCCTGTTGTCCTAAATATGGATGTGGGGGCTTCCCTGGTGGTCCAGTGGGTCCTTACCCACACTGCCTTGCAGTGCAAGGGGTGCCAGTTTGATCCCTGGCCTGGGACGATCCCATGTGCTGCGGAGCGGCTGGACCAATGTGTCCAACTACCGAGCCGGAGCTCTAGAGCGCATGCGCCCAGAGCTGGTGCTCTGCAGTGAGAGAGGCCACTGTGATGGGAGGCGCACACAGGCCAAAGAACAAAGATGGATGAAAATAAATAAATGAAAGACCAATAGAAGTGGCCAAATAAATAAATAAATAAATAAATAAATAAATAAATATATATGGATGTGGGAGGTGGCTTGGGTTTCCCAAGTGTGCCTGCGGGCAGGCAGAGCCTTCTGGCCCTTCTCCTGCCCCGAGGGCTCCTCTAACAGAGGAGAGAGGAGGTCCTGCCTGGATATCCCAGCCAGGCTTCTGGTCTGTGTCCGTGTGGCAGCCACCTTCGGCTACACCCACAGTTCACACTCCACACCCAAGAGGCAGAGCTGTCTCCTGCCTCCCGGGCTCATCCTGCCTGGGGACCCCCACACAGCAGGGTCACTCGAGAAGTCTCACAGTGCTGTGGCTGTGAGAGGGGGTGGGGTTCCACATCCTGGAAGGTAGAATAGGCTGAAAAGACCTTCTCAGATGTCTACACAGCATTGCTGACAGGTTACATCTCTCCTCACTGAGCCTGACCTCTCTTCTGTGCCCACCCTTCCAGGCAGCCACCAACAATCCACTGGAGTTGACGTGAGACACAATCGATCTACCGCCCTTGTAGCCAAAGTCACGGGCATCAGGGTGCTGGGAACTGGGCTGACAGCCAGGCTCCTCCTGGCTGAGCCTGGGCCCTGGGCTGGAGCCAGGGAGCGTCTCTGTGCCCATTTCCCCTGTAGGTCAGTTTGGATCCCATGCCTCCCAGGACACCCGCCGCTTACCCCGGAGGCAGCAGTTGCCTGCGTGGACAAGGCCGTTTGCTCCCGACACTGCTCCTGTCCCAAGTATTCACTGTCTCACCTTCCCCAGGGCAGGGTGGTTTTGTGTTTGGAGGGGAGGGGCAGGAGATTTGAAACTAACTTGGAGCAGGGGAAAGAACCGTTGAAGTCAAACCAATCTGAGGTCAAATCTGGACTTTGTCATCTGCTCTGTGAGTCTGGTCAAGTTACTCAACCTCTCTGAGCCTTACGAAAGCAGGGTGGCCTTGGTGATGCAATAAGCCTGTGAATCCCAAGCGGCTTCCCTGTGCCTGGGTGATGTTCTGTGCTGGAGACACTCTGGTTCCCTGAGAGGGTGACGGGAGGCACAGGAGAGAGCCCGGGTGGCCCTGACACCTTGAGAGATGGCTCAGCACAGGCTGTCTGGGCAGCCTGGGGGCCAAGTTGGGACACTGGCAGCCACAGCCCTGTCCTCTGCAAGCTTCCAGTGCACCCAGCACCCCACAGAGAGCTTGTGTGTCTGTCATCTAAAGGCCAGAATCCACGGCCATGACTGTGACTAGGGCCCTTCCCTGGCCGGGCGCCCGGGCCTGGAGGTGAGGGCCGGCCCTGGCTGCACAGTGAGTAGAGCCGTGGGCTTGAGCCCGGACTGCTCTGGCTGACAGGAGCCTGGCAATGGCCTGGCCTGAGCCTGACCCTCCGTGAAGGGCACTAAGGGCGGTGGGCTGTGACGAGAGATGAGTCTCCAGGGCGGGAGACTGGTTCGAATCTAGGCTTTGCCTCTGTCCGCTGTGGCCCTGGGATGGGGCCACTCTCTCCGGGTCTCTGCTTGTCCATCTGTGAGCTGGAGACGCCGTGCTGGGCAGGGTGTCATCCAGGAAGGTCACGGCACGCGCAGGCACCTGGTGTGTCCTTGGCACACTGTAGCTGCAGGGACGGGGGACAAGCCACACAGGGTGACCCAAGCTCGTGTCTGTCAAGCGCTCCTTGCAGGCCCTGACCTCTGTTCCTTCTTCCCACCCAGCAACGTGTCCAACGCCTTGGCCAACGCGGTGTGCCAGCGCTGCCAGGCGCGCTTCGCCCCCGCCGAGCGGATCGTCAACAGCAACGGGGAGCTGTACCACGAGCACTGCTTCGTGTGCGCCCAGTGCTTCCGGCCCTTCCCCGAAGGGCTCTTCTATGAGGTGAGGACGCTCCCCAACCCTCGCCTCTGCTTCCCGGAACCCGAGCCCTGACCCAGCTCAGTCTGCGCTCTGGCAGGCCACACCTGACCACGGCCCCCCAGTTACAGAGGGGCAGACGTACCGGGCCTCGAGCCGAGCGGTGCTCCTGCCAGCAGGGAATCTTGCTGGCCACGCCTGGGGGCCCATCCCTCACCTGCGAGGTGTGGCTTGTTCTCCTGGTGTGCGTGGTGCTGAAGGAGTCCCTGTCCGTCCTGTCGTCTTGGGCAGACCCTGGAGTGCAGACACCTTGCCTTGGTGGCACTTCCCCTCCCTGGAGTCAGACAATACCTGAGGTGCTCGGTGCTCTGGCTATAAGGAATCCTGGGCATGGGGGCCCTGATCAGGGAAGGTGATGTTTGAGCAGACCTGAAGGAGGTGAGGGAGGGTGCCTGTACCTGCAGGAAAGAGCTCACAGCAGGGGGCACAGCAAGTGCAAAGGCCCTGAGGTTGGGTCGTGCAGGTTTCTGAACAGTGGGAGGCTGGTGGGATGGAAGCAGAGGAAATGAGAGGGAGCTGCCGAAGAGAGGGCTGGGAGACAGAATTCTTTAGCCTTGTGGACCTTCATGGGGCCTTAGGCTTCCCTTTTGGGAGCGGCAGGAGCCACGGGATCTGTCCGACCTTAGAAAAGAGCCTCTCTGGTTGCTATGCTGAGGAGACTGTGGGGGCGGGGGCAGACGCCAGTTATTTCTTTGGTAATGCAGATGAAAAGGAAGGGGCCTAGGTTGAGCTGCCCTCAGTCCCAAGAATAGATTGTTAAATTTTCAGCAGATTTTCGGGGCTTCCCTGATGGTCCAGTGGGTGGGAAGTTTGCCTTGCAGTGCAGGGGGCACTGGTTCGGTCCCTGGCCCAGGGGGATCCCACGTGCTGCGGAGCGGCTGGACTGGTGTGTCCTGTCGTGAGCCGGCGCTCTGTGACGTGCACCCGGAGCCGGTGCTCTGTGACGAGGGGGGCCGCGGCGGTGGGAGGCCCACACAGGCCAGAGAGTAAGGATGGATGAAAAATAAATAAATAAAAAAACCATCAAAAGAGGCCAAAATTAAAGAAAAAAATGTTCAAAATTTTTTTTCAGCAGATTTTCAAGCTGGTTGTTAAATACAGCTGTTGTGAAAAATTAAATAATAAAAATGTACAATGAGATAACATTTTATTAAAAACAAAGGTAGCAGATACTCAAAACTCATCACTCCCTAATCCCTTTGTCCCATTTTACTGCCTGTTTCTGTGTCTGTGCTGGGAACCGAGTGCCACAGTGGCTGCTGACATCCCTTCACCATTGCATGTCAGTGTCATTTTGGTAGCTTGAAACTGACCACAAAGAGAATATTTACACATAGAAGTCGGCAAACGCCACCAGGCAGCCTCAGGGCCAGCTGGTAAGTGTACCAGCTCACCCCTGCGTGCTCAGAGGCTGGCTAGATTTTGAAGCTGAGGGGCTCGGCTGATGGGTGGCGGAGGTGTGTGATCTGCCTGCTGGTTCCTGTGGTGCCTCCGGGGAAATTCTGCCTGGCGGTGGAGGTGGGGTGGGTGGTAGGGCTGGTGCAGGGCTCTGAGGATGTGCCTACTGTGATTTAAATTCCTGCTACCTCTGCAGGTCACTGTATAGGGTTCTAGCCACGTGCAGCTTAATAAAACACTCATTTTAGGGAAGAGGGGGAAACCAAATAAAATTGTCAAAGTAGAAAAAGCAGAGGCAGGTATTGGCCATACTTGGGGCTACTGCAAGGCTCCTCCTAGCTCAAACAGATGGGGACACCAGCTGCAGGACTTGCACCCCATTCCTGTGGCTCTCCTTCTGTGGCTCTTCTCTAGGTCTTTTGGGGCCCCTTGGGGGATGGACTTCTCACACAGGAAATAGGGACAAGGGACACATAGAATTCAAACTTGATCCCTGGGCTTCCCAGACTGAACGTCCACCCCAAGTCCTCACCTTGGCCCCGGGACCAACAAGGCCAAGATCAGCAAGCAGCAGTGACCCTTGGAGGGGTCAGCCTTGCCGAGTTGAGAGCTTCTACGAGGCCCCTCACTTTGCATTCTCCCCAAGTCGAACAGGCCAATCCCACCCTGACCCCAGGCCTTGCACTGACTGCTCCCTGCCTGGAACTCCGTCCTCTCAGTACCCCTATCCCCTACCTCCTTTCCACTCCTCATCCCCTCTTTCAGGAAGTCCCCCACCCCGTGCTTCCTGTGCTGGTAGCAGGTGTACAAAGTGGGGTGTTTATCCAGCCTCCCCGAGGGCAGGCTCTCACCCCACAGAGAACGACCAGTACAGCTCAGGGGATGACGGTCCCTTCCTTTCTCTGCTGCAGTTTGAAGGTCGGAAGTACTGCGAACACGACTTCCAGATGCTGTTTGCTCCGTGCTGCGGGTCCTGCGGTAAGGGCCGGCAAGCACTCAGGCCGCCACGCTGCCTGGGGTGTGGGGACGGGAGGGCAGGGAGCCCTGGCTCTCTGAGCATCGGCCTGCAGCCCCTGCGGCCTTCACCTTCTCAAGCTGTGGGAGGGGTGCCCTGGGGCCTGGCAGAGCCGGGCGGGGTCCAGTGTGGATGGGCTCCGGCCCCGGAGGACACAAGGCCAGCAGGGACCGCGCTCCTCCAGGCGAGTTCATCATCGGCCGCGTCATCAAGGCCATGAACAGCAACTGGCACCCTGGGTGCTTCCGCTGCGAGCTGTGTGACGTGGAGCTGGCCGACCTGGGCTTCGTGAAGAACGCAGGCAGGTGAGCTGGGCCCCTCGTCACAGGCCCGGGCCCCGCCCAGGCACCTCGGGCGGCTGATGGGGCTGCTGCCTGCCCTGTCCCTGTGAGGCAGACAGGGGAACTCTGTCCAGTTTATGGGTGAGGATGGAGGCCGGAGAGTGAGGGGTGGTGAATCTGGGACACCCCAGGCTCAGGGCTGCTCCCCGGAACAGGCTGATGGTAGACAGCAAGGAAGCAGAGCTGTTGGTTCAGCAGGTGGAGAAGGAGCTTTGAATTAAGCCCTGCCTGCCTGGCCACCCATGGTGCTGAAGGCACCTGCCTGGCCTGGGCAAGGGACATAGAATTCAAACTTGATCCCTGGGCTTCCCAGACTGAACGTCCACCCCAAGTCCTCACCTTGGCCCCGGGACCAACAAGGCCAAGATCAGCAAGCAGCAGTGACCCTTGGAGGGGTCAGCCTTGCCGAGTTGAGAGCTTCTACGAGGCCCCTCACTTTGCATTCTCCCCAAGTCGAACAGGCCAATCCCACCCTGACCCCAGGCCTTGCACTGACTGCTCCCTGCCTGGAACTCCGTCCTCTCAGTACCCCTATCCCCTACCTCCTTTCCACTCCTCATCCCCTCTTTCAGGAAGTCCCCCACCCCGTGCTTCCTGTGCTGGTAGCAGGTGTACAAAGTGGGGTGTTTATCCAGCCTCCCCGAGGGCAGGCTCTCACCCCACAGAGAACGACCAGTACAGCTCAGGGGATGACGGTCCCTTCCTTTCTCTGCTGCAGTTTGAAGGTCGGAAGTACTGCGAACACGACTTCCAGATGCTGTTTGCTCCGTGCTGCGGGTCCTGCGGTAAGGGCCGGCAAGCACTCAGGCCGCCACGCTGCCTGGGGTGTGGGGACGGGAGGGCAGGGAGCCCTGGCTCTCTGAGCATCGGCCTGCAGCCCCTGCGGCCTTCACCTTCTCAAGCTGTGGGAGGGGTGCCCTGGGGCCTGGCAGAGCCGGGCGGGGTCCAGTGTGGATGGGCTCCGGCCCCGGAGGACACAAGGCCAGCAGGGACCGCGCTCCTCCAGGCGAGTTCATCATCGGCCGCGTCATCAAGGCCATGAACAGCAACTGGCACCCTGGGTGCTTCCGCTGCGAGCTGTGTGACGTGGAGCTGGCCGACCTGGGCTTCGTGAAGAACGCAGGCAGGTGAGCTGGGCCCCTCGTCACAGGCCCGGGCCCCGCCCAGGCACCTCGGGCGGCTGATGGGGCTGCTGCCTGCCCTGTCCCTGTGAGGCAGACAGGGGAACTCTGTCCAGTTTATGGGTGAGGATGGAGGCCGGAGAGTGAGGGGTGGTGAATCTGGGACACCCCAGGCTCAGGGCTGCTCCCCGGAACAGGCTGATGGTAGACAGCAAGGAAGCAGAGCTGTTGGTTCAGCAGGTGGAGAAGGAGCTTTGAATTAAGCCCTGCCTGCCTGGCCACCCATGGTGCTGGCCACAGCTGGCCACTTCTGTCCTCACACCCCAGGAGCTCTGCTGGAGGGCAGCACTCCTCTGGGGACTGGAGGGCTCTGATGTTCAGGCCCAGCAGGCTAAGCTCTCACCTTCCACGGAGACCTGCTCTTTTCTCCTCGATCCCACTGCCCCCAAGTCTCCCTGCACCCCACCCCCACAGTCAGGGCCTCCCCTCCCCCTCCCCGAGGGACAGGCTGCTCTGCTGCCCCACACCTGTGCTGCTCCCCTTTGTTACAATGGGGCTGTGTCCCTGCACCCCAAACCCTGCTCACTCCCTCCTCCTCCAGTGGGGTTGGCTCTGGGCCTCTCTGGTCTCTTTCTAATGACTCAGGCCCCACTGTTCAAAGCGCCCCATGAGCCTTTGCTTCACGGTAACTCCCTGCAGCCCTTCCCAGCACACCAGCCAGGTCCTCGCCTCTGCTTCCCTCTGCCCAGACTGGTCAGGGTCCCTGCAGCCACTCTGCTCTGGGCACCCATATTTGGGCAGTCTCCTACCTCATGGCTGCACTGTCCCTCTCCTCTCCTGGCTCCCCTTCCTCCACCTGTCTCTTCATGGGGGGCTCCCATGGGGCTTTGCATCTGGCCCAAAAGGAGGGTATGTGCTGAGCATATTCTCCCTGGGAATATGCCATTGCCCACGTGCCTTCTGCACGGCATCTGGCAGGCTTCCCGAATGCCACAAAACCCAACCAGCCAACTTCGAGTTTCTCCTCTGCTGACTACCAGGACTCAGGGAAGCACACACCACCTCATTAGCAACACCCTGGCCGTCTGTATGCCTCCCACTCCTTCCTTGCTCTGAGTGCTGGTCACCATCTTGGCCCTGCGGGAGCCCCGCTTCCTAACACTGCCGTAGTGACCTTGTCCATCTGCCTGCCCCACCAGAGGCACGTGTTGTCCATCTTGGTGTCTGCAGAATGCTCACGAGGAGGCAATATGAGAGGCTGTGGGGGGCAGACAGGGATGTAGGGGTCCCACCCTGCTTCCTGAGGTCACCTACCGGAGGTGGGGCTAAGCTCCAGCTCCTGCTGGGAGCCCTGCTCCAGCACTCTGCTGGAAAAACCCGGAAGAGGCTGGACATGCTCAGGAAAGCAGAGTATTGCTGTGCTGACAGGCAGGTGGACCCTGTGGTCCAGGCCAGCGCTCTGGAGCCCATGGGGCAGAACTTCAGAGCCTGAACCGCAGTCCACTCCACTGCCTTCATCCCTCTTTGCTGTTCTTGGAGCAGAAGGAAGAGAAGATCTGGGGACGGAGTTGTATCAGCCAAACAGAATACCCTTTAGCTATTAAAGTGTCGTTACGGCTATGATCAGTATAACCAAGTGCAGAAACGGACCTGTGAGGGCACAGAGGCCTCCCTATAAGAGAACAGCTCAAAGCTTGGCCAGCAGGTGGAGGCTTCTTGGGAAGGGGTGGGGCCCTGCCGCTGCTGAGTCTGGGTTCGTGGGATTCAGGTTCATGGGCCGAGCTGTGCCCCCCACACCTGGCAGGGACAAAGCTCAGCTCCCCATGACGGCCTAGCCACAGCCTGGGCTCCCCCAGGACTCAGGAGAGGCCGGGCAGCTGCCCAGAAGGGTGGGCGATTGTCGGGCACATGGGGGTCTGTGTGTGGCAGGAGGTATGGAGCACTCGTGGGTTCACAGGTCCTGTGGCCTGGGGGCCACCCTGAAACGGGCTTACAGTGTTCGGCTCTGATGCACAGCTGTGTTCCCTACACCGGGGGCCTTTGGGGAAGGTGCCCCAAAGGGACTCAGAGCCCCTGGCACTTGAGAGCAAAGCTTTAGACGCCGTGCCCTGCTCCTCCACCCAGCCCCCCACACGCCTCTTCTGGCGGGCCATTCGCCTCTGTCTCATGAGTTCTCTGCAAAGCTTCACCGCCATGTGTGTTTCTGTTGTGAGAAGGAGGCCGTGAGCCTTGCCGGGGATACCTGGGAAAGAATGATGCTCATTGCTGAGGAATGTTCCTGTGGTGTCCTTGCCCCAAGCAGGGGGCGAAGTCATTGAGCCTCGAGTGGCTGTGAATGAGCAGGGCCAACCCAGCTCCACAGAGGAGCAGCCGTCTGGTCCCTTCTGTGCCGCCTCTTTGCTGATAGACAGAACTCTGCACTGGATGAGTTCAGACCTCGCAGCAGGTGATAGAGACCCGCTGAGATCTCAGTTTCTTCTCTTAGGGGAGGTGGGCTCCTCCTTGGAGAATCAGAGGGATGGTCCTTGCAAAGGGGGCCCAGGCTCACAGCTCTGACCTGGCGCTCAGCGAGCTCTCGTTGGTCTTCCCGTCAGCACTGGGTGGCGGCCCCGGGAGCCTCTTGCCACACAGCAGACTGCACAGGGCGTCTCGGAACTTCTCGGCCACGAAGAAGTACATGACGGGGTCGAGCGCGCCGTTGAGGCTGGTGAGGCAGGAGGTGATGCGGTTGCCGAGCGCCAGCGCGCGCTGGGCGGCGCGACGAGGTGCGGTGGCCGCCGTAGCACAGCACAAAGACGGAGCGGTGGACGTGGTAGGGCACGAACCAGACCAGGAAGATGGCCAGCACCGCGGCGATCATGCGCACCGCCGCGTTCTTGAGGCGCCCCCTCTGCGGGCCCTGCCGCAGGCTGCGGATGATCAGCAGGTAGCAGGTGACCGTGGTGACGAACGGGAAGGTGAAGGCCACAGCCAGGGAGGCCAGAGCGTGCTGGGAGGCCTTCTCCCGGTACAGCTGCAGACAGATCACCGTGTGGTTGGTCCGCACAGTCTGTGGGCTCACCAGCAGCGGGGCCATGGCCACGGCCACCACCACCCAGAGGAAGGCACAGGCCAGGTGGGCGTGGAGGGGCCTGCGGAGCTTGAGGGACTTGACGGGGTGCACGATGGCCAGGAAGCGGTCAGCGCTGATGCAGGTGAGGAAGTAGATGCTGGCGTACATGTTGAGGTAGAAGAGGAAGCCTGTGAGCCGGCACGGGATCTCCCCGAATGGCCAGTGGTTCCCAGAGAAGTGGTAGACCAGGCGGGTGGGGAGGACCAGCACGCAGGACAGGTCGGCCACGGCCAGGTGCATCCACGGGCGGGGTTCCGGAATGATGCTCATTGCTGAGGAATGTTCCTGTGGTGTCCTTGCCCCAAGCAGGGGGCGAAGTCATTGAGCCTCGAGTGGCTGTGAATGAGCAGGGCCAACCCAGCTCCACAGAGGAGCAGCCGTCTGGTCCCTTCTGTGCCGCCTCTTTGCTGATAGACAGAACTCTGCACTGGATGAGTTCAGACCTCGCAGCAGGTGATAGAGACCCGCTGAGATCTCAGTTTCTTCTCTTAGGGGAGGTGGGCTCCTCCTTGGAGAATCAGAGGGATGGTCCTTGCAAAGGGGGCCCAGGCTCACAGCTCTGACCTGGCGCTCAGCGAGCTCTCGTTGGTCTTCCCGTCAGCACTGGGTGGCGGCCCCGGGAGCCTCTTGCCACACAGCAGACTGCACAGGGCGTCTCGGAACTTCTCGGCCACGAAGAAGTACATGACGGGGTCGAGCGCGCCGTTGAGGCTGGTGAGGCAGGAGGTGATGCGGTTGCCGAGCGCCAGCGCGCGCTGGGCGGCGCACGAGGTGCGGTGGCCGCGGTAGCGCAGCACGTAGACGGAGCGGTGGACGTGGTAGGGCACGAAGCAGACCAGGAAGATGGCCAGCACCGCGGCGATCATGCGCACCGCCTTGTTCTTGAGGCGCCGCTCTACGCGCGGGCCCTGCCGCAGGCTGCGGATGATCAGCAGGTAGCAGGTGACCGTGGTGACGAACGGGAAGGTGAAGGCCACAGCCAGGGAGGCCAGAGCGTGCTGGGAGGCCTTCTCCCGGTACAGCTGCAGACAGATCACCGTGTGGTTGGTCCGCACAGTCTGTGGGCTCACCAGCAGCGGGGCCATGGCCACGGCCACCACCACCCAGAGGAAGGCACAGGCCAGGTGGGCGTGGAGGGGCCTGCGGAGCTTGAGGGACTTGACGGGGTGCACGATGGCCAGGAAGCGGTCAGCGCTGATGCAGGTGAGGAAGTAGATGCTGGCGTACATGTTGAGGTAGAAGAGGAAGCCTGTGAGCCGGCACGGGATCTCCCCGAATGGCCAGTGGTTCCCAGAGAAGTGGTAGACCAGGCGGGTGGGGAGGACCAGCACGCAGGACAGGTCGGCCACGGCCAGGTGCATCAGGAACACGTTGGCCGGGGTTCCGGACTTGTGATCCCGGACGAAGAGCCACAGGGCCAGGGCATTGCCAACGAAAGCCAGGATGAAATCGAGGAGGTAGAAGGAGGCGAAGAGGACATTCTCCAGGGGCGTCTCCTGGCCACATTGCTCCACGGGGGCCAGGGAGGAGTTGGCCAGCAGACCTGGGGAGCCCACCTCGAGCCCGTTCATGCTTCAGCTGGAGGCAGAGATGCTGAGCCTGGAGGGAATAAGCAAACAGGCCGGCCTCAGCAAGCCTGGGACTGGCCAGGCATCACCCTTTGCAGGCAGGAGCCCTCTGAAGCCTTCAGTATCTGTAGCCCTGGATGGGCTGTTCCCTGCTCGGCATTGCCTCAGGGCTACTGAGGGCACCGCCTGTGTCCATCGAGGGGTGAGCAAGCATCACAGTCTCTCTGAAATTCAGAAAGCAAAACTGAAACCGGGGACCGGGTGCCAGGCTTCTGCTGAAGCCGGCTCTCCACCGTGCAGCCACCTTCCTGTAGAGTGTGGGGAGGACCAGGCAGAGCCCTAGGGTCCAGCAAGGCCACCTCTCAGGCCTTGGGGGTGGAGTCAGCACCACAGGGAGACAGAAGTACGTGTGTGTAAGGGTGGAGGGAAGGAGGGGTCTCATGTCTTCTGTCCCTCTCACTCAGGGGTAGGGTGCTTGGAGTGCCTGAGCCCTGCTTCTCATGGGTGGGTGGATGGGTCCCCTATTCCAGAGAGCCCTGCTACTCATGGGTGGGTGGATGGGTCCCCTATTCCAGAGAGCATGGAGTTCAGCCAACTCCTCTTCAGCCTTCGGTGAACCCTGCTCACCCTCCATGACCAACCTGTCCACTGTGCTCCCAGTGTGCCTGGTACCAGCTATGGGAGGCCTCACCAGGAATGCAATGCCGGGAAGGGCAGAAGCCTGCTCTGTCTGCAGCACCTGAAGGCTTTCTGGGCCCAGATCCCAAGGTCTCTTGACCTTTTTGACCTCAGCCCACCAGCCCCACTTGGGCATCCTAGTGGGTGGAGACTTGTGTCTTAGAAAGCCCGTGGCCGAGGCCTGCAGCAGAGGTTTACCACCTGCAGTACTTCAAGTATCAGGGGGCAGATTCTCTTCCAGGAGAGAAAGAGCTGTTTGTCCCAGAGATAGATAGACTGGCCAGGATTTTCTGGTCAAGATCTGCAGCCCCAGAGAGGCTGGGGCCCCAGGGAGGCAGCCTGTCTCTTCTTGGCATTGCCCGCCTGGTTTACCCTCAGCATAAAACAGGGGCCACAGCTCAGCTTGCAAACTAGCCATTTCTATTTGGTTCTGAGTGGCTCCCTCCCCACAGGCAGAGTGACAGATACCCTGTTTTGATCTTGGTTGACTCGGAAGATTCACAAGGAGAGGACAGGTGCAAACCCCCTGCCCCCCAAGGCCTTGGACTAGGAGGTGTGGGCAGGAGAAGGCCGGACACCACGCAGCTCACAGCGCCAAGTGGACACTGGGGAAGTGGCTGCCAGTTCCCTCTCCGGGCAGTAGCAGCCTACCTACAGTGCCAAAAGGTCCCTTCTGCTGAAGCCGGCTCTCCACCGTGCAGCCACCTTCCTGTAGAGTGTGGGGAGGACCAGGCAGAGCCCTAGGGTCCAGCAAGGCCACCTCTCAGGCCTTGGGGGTGGAGTCAGCACCACAGGGAGACAGAAGTACGTGTGTGTAAGGGTGGAGGGAAGGAGGGGTCTCATGTCTTCTGTCCCTCTCACTCAGGGGTAGGGTGCTTGGAGTGCCTGAGCCCTGCTTCTCATGGGTGGGTGGATGGGTCCCCTATTCCAGAGAGCCCTGCTACTCATGGGTGGGTGGATGGGTCCCCTATTCCAGAGAGCATGGAGTTCAGCCAACTCCTCTTCAGCCTTCGGTGAACCCTGCTCACCCTCCATGACCAACCTGTCCACTGTGCTCCCCAGTGTGCCTGGTACCAGCTATGGGAGGCCTCACCAGGAATGCAATGCCGGGAAGGGCAGAAGCCTGCTCTGTCTGCAGCACCTGAAGGCTTTCTGGGCCCAGATCCCAAGGTCTCTTGACCTTTTTGACCTCAGCCCACCAGCCCCACTTGGGCATCCTAGTGGGTGGAGACTTGTGTCTTAGAAAGCCCGTGGCCGAGGCCTGCAGCAGAGGTTTACCACCTGCAGTACTTCAAGTATCAGGGGGCAGATTCTCTTCCAGGAGAGAAAGAGCTGTTTGTCCCAGAGATAGATAGACTGGCCAGGATTTTCTGGTCAAGATCTGCAGCCCCAGAGAGGCTGGGGCCCCAGGGAGGCAGCCTGTCTCTTCTTGGCATTGCCCGCCTGGTTTACCCTCAGCATAAAACAGGGGCCACAGCTCAGCTTGCAAACTAGCCATTTCTATTTGGTTCTGAGTGGCTCCCTCCCCACAGGCAGAGTGACAGATACCCTGTTTTGATCTTGGTTGACTCGGAAGATTCACAAGGAGAGGACAGGTGCAAACCCCCTGCCCCCCAAGGCCTTGGACTAGGAGGTGTGGGCAGGAGAAGGCCGGACACCACGCAGCTCACAGCGCCAAGTGGACACTGGGGAAGTGGCTGCCAGTTCCCTCTCATGACCTGGGATTTCAGCCTAGCGCAGCCCTACCTACAGTGCAACTTCAGGGGCTCCCTGGAACCCCTGCTCCCAACACCTCCACTCCCTACCTCTGTGGGCAGGAGAGGGGCTCACAGGAGCAGCAAGAGTGAGCGGGGAGCAGTCGTTCCACAGATGAGCCACAGGGGGCCTGGGGAGGTTCTCTGTAAACCTCTCCCAGCTTGGGTCCTCTCCTTTTAATGGCCAAGGTAATAGCCCGGGCAGGGGGCATTACACTGGCAGCCCCTGGGCATGAGGCTGGGCATCATCCCCTGGCCTGGGCTCCCGCAGTAGAGGGAGCAGGGCTGGTGGGCCAGACTTTGGCAGCTAGCGGGCAGGGTGCTGGCGAGGAGCTGTCGGGCCAGGCGGCAGCTCGACCCTCCCCCTCATGCCTGGTCAACCACAGGTGGCTGAGCAGGAGGAAGCCAGGGGCAGGGAATGGCAGAGAGCATCTGGCCGGTTGTTCTCAACCCTGATCACATTATTGAGGGGATTCAGGGACATTCCCCTGCCTAGATCATCGCTCCCAGCTCCAGAGTGGTTCAGGTTCTGTGAGATTCTAACACAGCGATGGTTTCTTGTTGCTCCAAGGTGTGTGTGGGACCGAGGCGGTAGCAAGTGGAGGCCTGGAGGCCAAGTGAGGGAGGGGCTCACTTGGGGAAGGGGAGGGGCTGAGTTTGGTACCCTCCACTCTGGGCTGCCCTGAGGCCTGGACTCTGCCCCTAACTGATTGGTACAGTTGCTACCCGGCCCTCCAAGAGGAGGGTCTGTGTGTCCCAGAGATAGATAGACTGGCCAGGATTTTCTGGTCAAGATCTGCAGCCCCAGAGAGGCTGGGGCCCCAGGGAGGCAGCCTGTCTCTTCTTGGCATTGCCCGCCTGGTTTACCCTCAGCATAAAACAGGGGCCACAGCTCAGCTTGCAAACTAGCCATTTCTATTTGGTTCTGAGTGGCTCCCTCCCCACAGGCAGAGTGACAGATACCCTGTTTTGATCTTGGTTGACTCGGAAGATTCACAAGGAGAGGACAGGTGCAAACCCCCTGCCCCCCAAGGCCTTGGACTAGGAGGTGTGGGCAGGAGAAGGCCGGACACCACGCAGCTCACAGCGCCAAGTGGACACTGGGGAAGTGGCTGCCAGTTCCCTCTCATGACCTGGGATTTCAGCCTAGCGCAGCCCTACCTACAGTGCAACTTCAGGGGCTCCCTGGAACCCCTGCTCCCAACACCTCCACTCCCTACCTCTGTGGGCAGGAGAGGGGCTCACAGGAGCAGCAAGAGTGAGCGGGGAGCAGTCGTTCCACAGATGAGCCACAGGGGGCCTGGGGAGGTTCTCTGTAAACCTCTCCCAGCTTGGGTCCTCTCCTTTTAATGGCCAAGGTAATAGCCCGGGCAGGGGGCATTACACTGGCAGCCCCTGGGCATGAGGCTGGGCATCATCCCCTGGCCTGGGCTCCCGCAGTAGAGGGAGCAGGGCTGGTGGGCCAGACTTTGGCAGCTAGCGGGCAGGGTGCTGGCGAGGAGCTGTCGGGCCAGGCGGCAGCTCGACCCTCCCCCTCATGCCTGGTCAACCACAGGTGGCTGAGCAGGAGGAAGCCAGGGGCAGGGAATGGCAGAGAGCATCTGGCCGGTTGTTCTCAACCCTGATCACATTATTGAGGGGATTCAGGGACATTCCCCTGCCTAGATCATCGCTCCCAGCTCCAGAGTGGTTCAGGTTCTGTGAGATTCTAACACAGCGATGGTTTCTTGTTGCTCCAAGGTGTGTGTGGGACCGAGGCGGTAGCAAGTGGAGGCCTGGAGGCCAAGTGAGGGAGGGGCTCACTTGGGGAAGGGGAGGGGCTGAGTTTGGTACCCTCCACTCTGGGCTGCCCCTGAGGCCTGGACTCTGCCCCTAACTGATTGGTACAGTTGCTACCCGGCCCCTCCAAGAGGTCTGCTCATGGGTCCTGACCGTCTCCTTTGCCTGCCACAAGGTGGGCCTGCCTGGGCAACACCCACTGGTCCTAAGGGGCAGGTGTCCATTGCCTCACTTTACTATGAGGAAATGGAGGCTCAGTGTCAGCTCACTTGCCCAAGGTCACTTGGCCAGGGCAGTAGCCCTGGAGTAGGAAGTCAGGTCGAGAAGGCCCAGCAGCGACAGCCAGCACCTCCACCTGCTTTTCCTCTGGGGGCTCACAGGCCCCTGATGCCTGGGCTTCTGCTGGAGCTGCCTCCCAGGCTCGGCGCCTACCCCGGGGGCCTGGCTCCAGAATCTGCAGTGTCGTTTGCACCACCCTTTGTTCAAAAAGCAGAACTTTCTGGGTGGTGAGAGCAGAGCAGTGAATGGAGCCTGAGGCCCTGGGCGTGCGCGGGTGGCACCTGGTGGCCCGCCGGCGCCAGGCGTTCTGCTTCTGCCCAGTGCCCTCTGCCTCCGCCTTTGAAGGCTGTGTGCAGCGTGCTCTCTCTGGGTGTGGACTTAGTTTCAGAACGCTTTCAGGCCCATGTCTGGTTTATTGAGGGTGCTTCAGCCTGCCCCATGTTACAAGTCTTGAGTGGTTTTTGCAGTGGGTCTGCAGGGGCTCCGCTCCCCTCCGTGTGTCCCTCTGCTCAGGGCAGGGCGGCCGGGGTGTGTGGAGTGTGGCCCGGGCAGCGTGGGGGTGTCGACCATGAGGCAGGTGCAGGGCTCCGCCTCCGTGGAGGGAATGTGGCGGGTGTGGCTGTGGGAGGAGGCTGCGGTGGCCGGTGGTCTCCAGGCATCAGGCATCGCCGGCACCTCTCCCTCCTGACTCCTCATTGGGCCCCTCCTGGTGCTCTGGCTGGAGGCGAGGAGCCTGGAGGCTGTGGCTGCGGCCATGGGGCTGCAGGCCGGGCACCCACTCTTCCTTTAAAAGCCCCGTGGGCTGCTCTGATTCAGACCAGGCAGGCCCCGATAAATAGATGGAACCCAGACGGCAGAGAGGCTGTCCCGCTCTGGCTCTGCCTCTGCTGGCCCCGCTCCCTGCCCGCCCCTCCGATCCTGCCCTTACCTCTCACAGCGGGTCTGGGGCAGCCGGTGGGCTGCGGCCTGTGGTGGGAGGTGGCTCCGTTCAGCTGCGGTGGAGGCCTGCCGGCTATTTAAGGAGAAAGGGGGGAGGCTGCACCCCCTAGAGCCTTGAAAGGCCGCTTCATTCCTGAGGGGTCCCCTGTGTGGTGGGCCACTCCTATGGCTGCTTCTGCTGCTGCTGGGCCGTGACTATTCCAGTGTGTCCCGGCTCCCGAAGCCTCCCTAGCTCCCCACCCCCCAGCTGGGCTGCTGAGCGTCACAGAGGCCGAGTGTGTGACTGTCTTCGAAGCCATGGAGTGGGCGCCAGCGGGGTGGGGGGCTTGGCTGGGACGGACAGACACAACAGGACGTTTCAGAACAGGGTAATTTCCTAGCCGGGGAAGGGGGCTAGGGAGGGGCTGGCTGCCATGGCAACAGGCCTGGGCGCCCAAGCCTGCACTGGCCATCGGCAGAGGGGTCTTGTGAATGAGGAAGGGTGGGAGGCCGAGGAGTCTTGTTTGGTCGAATGAGAGGGGACTCTTTCAGGGCGCTTGCTGTAGGGTCCTTGTGTCCTGCCCTGTATAATGAGGCCCCTTTGGGTGTGCGGAATAAATCACGGCCTTTATCTCCGGCGGGGCCCAGCTGCAGGCTGCCTCATAATGGGGCGCTGTCTGTGCCCGTGGGGACCTGGAGCCCTGGCCCTCGCCTGTGCGGCTCCCCTGACGAGAGGCCTGGGAAGAGGGCCACGGCTGCCTGCCCCCGACTGGCCCCCCAGGGCTCCTCCTGGGAGTCTTGCGGGTATTTGGATGTTGACCGTGGCTGCTCCAGCAACGCTTGCTTCTGCCTTTCCCCAAATGATACATCCATCAGCACTTGGCACCAGGTCACCATTCTTAGGTTTTAAAGACTTTACAGCTTTTCAGTTAAGATGTTTGAAGATGTACGTAGCTATATCTGGCAGGTACCTCCTACAAGTACTGTGTGAAATTTCACACAGTCCTGTGCACTTGAGATTACCGCCCATTTTGCAGATGAGGAAGCTGAGGCTGAGAGGTGATGTAACGGGCCGCCCACAACCAACGAGGGTGGCAGAGCCAGGGTTTGGACTCAAGCATGTGTTCCTCTTAAACGGAGGCTGCACGTGTGTGTGTGTGCATTGTTCTCTTCTGTTGCACTTTGATGATAGAATTCTTAGGTTCCATCTTCATTCTACCTGGGAAAAAGTTCTACAGATCTGGCACTGGGATTGGGTCTGTTAAAAAGACATTTCTCCTTACAAAACCACATGTAAAATAAGACAACAAATGTGAATCTGCTGTAAGACTAAGGGAACTTACACAGGGGCTGTGCAACAGCCTGGAGGGGTTGCACTTGGATGGGGAGGGAGACGGGCGGGAAGTGTAGGTGGGAGGGGTCATGTGTCTAACAGGGCTAATTCAGGTTTATATATGGCAGCAAACAACAAAACTCTGTAAAAGAAAAATTAAAAAAAGAAAAGGCATTTCTCATCAGGGCTCCTCAGTTCTGTCTTGCCTAGGAGATGGCAGGCCCCGCACGGCGCCGCAGCCCGAGGGAGCTGTCCGGGAGAACTGGCTCAGGGTGCCTTGAAGCGTGGGAGTCTGCCTGGCTGCCCCGGGCACACGTGTCTGTTGTCAGATGATTGCTGACATGGTTTTAAGGCCTTTGACTGTTGCCATCGGATTTTGAGGCGTTGCGTTCATTTCTGTAAGCTTTGAGGCAAACGCCATTCCATATGGGTTGAATGGCGTCCTGATGCTCAGAGGAGTCACCGGAGTTGGAGTGGGGCTCTGGGGTATAAGTGCTCTGCCTGGGACAGAGGCGCAGCCGGCGGCAGGTGTGGAGAGGGTTGGCCCTGCTGTGGCGGGAGGCCTGGGAGGGGTGGGGGCACAGGCTGTCTTAGGGAGAGTGGAGAGCCCACTGGGCTTTAGGGATCTGGGGATGGACGGGGCAGAGCCTTGCTCAGGAGGTGGAGACTGCAGCCCAGGCTTGCGTCTGTGGCCCCTGGACAGGCAGAGTGAGCCAGAGGTCCCAGGCCAGGAGATGGCCTTCCAGTCTCAGTGGCCACACTGTTGTGGGGAGATGACACCTGCTTTCCTTTCGAGATACGCAGCGAAGGCTGGGGAGGTGATGTAACGGGCCGCCCACAACCAACGAGGGTGGCAGAGCCAGGGTTTGGACTCAAGCATGTGTTCCTCTTAAACGGAGGCTGCACGTGTGTGTGTGTGCATTGTTCTCTTCTGTTGCACTTTGATGATAGAATTCTTAGGTTCCATCTTCATTCTACCTGGGAAAAAGTTCTACAGATCTGGCACTGGGATTGGGTCTGTTAAAAAGACATTTCTCCTTACAAAACCACATGTAAAATAAGACAACAAATGTGAATCTGCTGTAAGACTAAGGGAACTTACACAGGGGCTGTGCAACAGCCTGGAGGGGTTGCACTTGGATGGGGAGGGAGACGGGCGGGAAGTGTAGGTGGGAGGGGTCATGTGTCTAACAGGGCTAATTCAGGTTTATATATGGCAGCAAACAACAAAACTCTGTAAAAGAAAAATTAAAAAAAGAAAAGGCATTTCTCATCAGGGCTCCTCAGTTCTGTCTTGCCTAGGAGATGGCAGGCCCCGCACGGCGCCGCAGCCCGAGGGAGCTGTCCGGGAGAACTGGCTCAGGGTGCCTTGAAGCGTGGGAGTCTGCCTGGCTGCCCCGGGCACACGTGTCTGTTGTCAGATGATTGCTGACATGGTTTTAAGGCCTTTGACTGTTGCCATCGGATTTTGAGGCGTTGCGTTCATTTCTGTAAGCTTTGAGGCAAACGCCATTCCATATGGGTTGAATGGCGTCCTGATGCTCAGAGGAGTCACCGGAGTTGGAGTGGGGCTCTGGGGTATAAGTGCTCTGCCTGGGACAGAGGCGCAGCCGGCGGCAGGTGTGGAGAGGGTTGGCCCTGCTGTGGCGGGAGGCCTGGGAGGGGTGGGGGCACAGGCTGTCTTAGGGAGAGTGGAGAGCCCACTGGGCTTTAGGGATCTGGGGATGGACGGGGCAGAGCCTTGCTCAGGAGGTGGAGACTGCAGCCCAGGCTTGCGTCTGTGGCCCCTGGACAGGCAGAGTGAGCCAGAGGTCCCAGGCCAGGAGATGGCCTTCCAGTCTCAGTGGCCACACTGTTGTGGGGAGATGACACCTGCTGTCCTTCCTTCCTGTTGTTCACGGTCATTCACACACCCTGCGATCAGAAGATGCATCCTGAGTCTCTGCCCATCGCGGGGCACACAGGGTCCAGAGGAGCGCCCCTGGGAGCCAGCCAGCAGCTTAGCCAGTGGCTGCTGGGCACTCCCTTGGGCCCTTCACACCTGGGGAGACAGGACACATTCAGGGCGAGCAGAAGGCATTCCAGACCCAGATGTGGTGGCAAGCGCTGCAGCCCAGGGCAAGGAGTTGGCTGCCGTGGCACCTGGGATCTGCCCGCCACCTGCACGGGGAGGGTCCTGAGTCTGAGAGATAATCTCCTAAGTGGACTCCCTGACCTGCCTCCAAAAGAGACCAACACTCGGATCAGGTGGCCAGGAGGCTGCTGGGAGGGGTTGGGGCCCGGATGATGCCGGCTCTGACCGATCAGGTGGCGGGTGGGGGATGGGGCAGCGCATCGGGGCCTTTGTACAGCTTTGCCGGGGGCGGGGGGACCCTGAATCTAAATTCCTGCTGCCAGTGAGTCTCACGGAAACAGAAACCATGTTGATGTCTCTCTCAGTAGAGACCGCAGCTGTTGCCTAGTAGAGAAAGTAACGTCAGAAATTCCTCGGAGGTCTTCACAAAAAAGACTCTGTGGTGGCAGTTCCTGGGTCTGGGGGCCTCCATCTGACACAGCTGTGCTTGTCTTTGGAGACAGAGAGAGCCTGTAGACGCCGGGTTCCACTTTGTTGGGCAGACAGACCCCTGAAGCAGCAGGCGTGGGGCCCGACGGGCCCGGCACTCCTTGGCCCCTCAACTGGGCCCAGTGGGGTGATAGGATTGGCAGTCCCTGTACAGTTCCTCGTGTGTGTTAGAGGACATTGGGAAAATACAGTGAATTTTTCAGCTGCTCTTGTCCACATGATGTCCTAGGCTCAGAAAACGTGTGAAGAGGAAAAATACCACATTTGTCCTGCTGTCCAAAGATGGCAGGGCCAGCATGCTGCTGTTTCCTTCTGCTCTTTGTCCGGTTCAGAGGCTCCTTTCGGGGGGTGTGCCCGTGGGCTTCCTGCTGGCGGGATTGCTGACTGGCTTTCTGGACCACCAGGCTGAGCCCCCAAGGCACCCCGGCAATTGTCTAAGCTGTGGGGACTGGTGTGTTGAGGCGTTTCTTCTCCAGGGAGGTGGCCCGCCTGTCTGGGGAGGAGGCAGAGGGGCGGCTCTGCCCCTCACGCCTGCCTCACGCCCCACAGGCACCTGTGCCGACCCTGTCACAACCGTGAGAAGGCTAAGGGCCTGGGCAAGTACATCTGTCAGCGCTGCCACCTGGTCATCGACGAGCAGCCCCTCATGTTCCGGAATGACGCCTACCACCCAGATCACTTCAGCTGCACCCACTGTGGGTAGGTGTTTGTTTCCCGGGCAGGAGAGCCGGCTGGAGGTGGGACAGCCGCCCAGGGCAGCGATGGGGCTGGAGAGGAGGACCAGGTGGGCAGAGGGGCATCTGGAGAGTGAGGGGCAGGGACAGGTGGAATAGGGTCTGGAGGGCCCTCACGCAGGGGCTCCTCTCTTCAGGGCTCTGTTCAGGGAGGACTTGAGACTCAGGGTGAGGGAGGGAATCAAGAGGCACTTGTGGGGAAGAGAGAAGAAGGAACGATCACAGAACCGTCTCCGTCGGACTAGGTCTGACCCAGATGCCCAGTCTGATCTGGGTGGAGGGGCCGGGAACAGATCTGTGCCAAACAGGCCTCCTTCTGCACGGCAGGGCAGAATCGCGCGCCCCGGGGCCTGTCTGGGGCACAGGAAGTCTCCACGGAGAGCGGAGATGAAAGCAGTGCCTGCCCCAGGGGCGGGGGACTCTGCTGGAACACAGCTGGCGCTGGGGCGCGGTCAGGAAACGGCTTCCTTGGGTCTGGAGGGGCTGCAGCAGGGCAGGGCTATCGCCTCAGGGCTCCACGGTATCTTCCAGGAAGGAGCTGACGGCAGAGGCCCGGGAGCTGAAGAGCGAGCTCTACTGCCTGCCCTGCCACGACAAGATGGGGGTCCCCATCTGCGGGGCCTGCCGCCGGCCCATCGAGGGCCGGGTGGTCAACGCGCTGGGCAAGCAGTGGCACGTGGAGGTGAGTGCGGCCCGCCCAGACGGCAGGTGGCCCCGGGCTCAGGTCCACAGCCGAGGTCTGGCGCTGCTGCTGCCCCTCCTCCCGCCCTCCCCCACCCCAGGCCATGTGGCCGGCTCTCAGCATGGACCTTCCTCTTGGGTGCAGCCCTTCATGGCCCTGGCTGGGGACAGGTCAGTCCACGGGACCCAGCAGACCTGGGCACACAGACCGTGGCCAGGCAGGCACACCCCCACTCTTCCTCCCCTTCCTAACTTTCTAGAGGATTGTAAAGTCATGAGAAAACTTTGGGGACACGGGTCCGGGGCGCCCAGTGGGATTGTGTTTGATGGAAGTGGATTGTGTTTGATGGAAGTGGCTGTGTGTAGGCCTGTGCAGACCCGGGAGCTCGGCCCACCTTTGGTAGGGGGTGCTCAGGTGTGGCCCCCGGGTTTCCAGGAACGCTCTGCCCGGCCCTGGAGGCTCTGAGGGTCTCGTGGTCACGGCCTGGCAGGGAGGCGTGCCAGCCTGTGACTAGGCCAGCTCTGTGTCCCACGGGCTCTGCCTTGGGACCTGCTGCGGGCCCCGGCCCCCAGCCCCCTAGAGGGTGAGTCATCACATGCCCAGGCCGCCCCGAAGGTGAAGGTGTGCCCCAGGATGCGGGCTCGCGGAGGAGTCCACGGTGCGGCCGGCGCAGCCCTCCATGCCCCAGGCACCCGCCAGCCCCTGACGCCTTGGGCCGAGGGTGCCCCAAGGGTGGCACCGAGGGTGGGGAGCAGGCCCCGCGAGGACAGTGTCACCGGTGTCACCGGCCCAAGGGGAGGAGGGGGCTGAGCAGGGGTGGTCCGCGGAGGTGTCAGTCCCGCTGCCCTCAGGGAGCCCCGCGAGGCCCTCCATCCCATCAGCCTCGGCCTCCTGGCTGGGTCCCAGGGTCCCTGCCGTCTCCTGGGGAGCTCGCTCCAGCCCTGACTCCGCCCGCCCCGTAACCCCCTCTGCCACGTGCTTCCAGCACTTCGTCTGCGCCAAGTGCGAGAAGCCGTTCCTGGGGCACCGGCACTACGAGAAGAAGGGCCTGGCCTACTGCGAGACCCACTACAACCAGGTGCGGCCCGGGGCAGGGGCCTGGGGGTGCTGTGGGGAGTCTGGGGTGTGGGCTGGGAGGGCTGCTGTGTGAGTGCCGGAGAGGATGTGGGGCGGCCCCCCAGGAGCCCCGCTGCGGGCGCTGCGGCCAGGCCTGTGTGCGCCTGGAACCTGGGCCGCTCATTTGGCCTGTGTCCCCATTGGGGAAATGCTCCGTGAGGACTGAGCAAGATGACAGGTGAAGTCCCAGGCTCCTGGGGTGGCAGCCCACAGTCCTCCTCTCTTCTGCCACATCCAGCCAAGCTGCGCAGCTGCTGTGCTGCAGAGGGCGGGGGTCACCGCCCTGACGGAGGTCTCAGCGCACCAACGGGAGCGGGGGCCTTAGGGGCAGCAGCGCCTCCACCTGTATTTCCCGGGGCGGGGGAAGCGAGGCTGAGGAGCCCTCAGGCCTCGTCCAGGCGGCCCAGGTGGATGATGAGACTGCCCTTTAGGGTGGGGTGGGGCCACACCCCTAGCCCTGGGGCTGGAGCCTGAATGCCTGCAGCATGTTA
This sequence comes from Tragulus kanchil, assembly GCA_022376925.1. Classification (NCBI taxonomy): domain Eukaryota; kingdom Metazoa; phylum Chordata; class Mammalia; order Artiodactyla; family Tragulidae; genus Tragulus; species Tragulus kanchil. The sequence goes on from JAIOJX010000026.1 coordinate 24,958,684, forward strand.
ACCCGCTCCCTCCACTCTGTCTACAGCTCTTTGGGGATGTCTGCTACACGTGCAGCCATGTGATCGAGGGTGATGGTGAGATCCTCCCCTCCCCATGCTTCCTCCCGTCCCAGCCCCCATCCTTCATGCTCTCTGGGCTGTGAGTCCTATGTGGCCAGCCGGCCCTCCCTGTGCGCAACGGGCCCTGCGGCCTGCCAGGGTGGAATGGAAGGTGACCTGCTGGGGTAGGGATGGAGGGCCGTGTTGCTAAGCCTGCATCCGCCCCTCACAGTGGTGTCAGCCCTCAGCAAGGCCTGGTGTGTGCACTGCTTCTCCTGCTCCACTTGCAACAGTCGGCTCACCCTGAAGTAAGTGGTGCCAGTCCCCTGGGGCGGGAGAGGGGCCGATGTGGGTGGAGACCTGCACAGCGTCCCCTGGGGCCTCTGGGGAGGCGGGGTCTCAGGTTAGAGTTGTCTTTCTGTGGGTGCTTCCCTTCATCGGGCCTTCCCTGAACATCCACTGTGATTGGGCCCAGGGGATGCGGTGCGTGCAGGGCAGCCCCCAGCCAAGGAGGTGGGTCCAGGGACCTCCCAGAGCGCAGTGGGAAGAACAGTCACGCTGAACTCTGGGGAGGGAAGAGCTCCAGAACAGCATGCTCAGAGCCAGAGGAACCAGACCAACCAGACCTCAACTAGGGGGCAGAGACGGCGCAGGACGGCTGGAGCCAGAGCCTGGTTTCCGAGGACAACAGGGAGCATGGGAAGTTGTGGCGCGTTGGCATTCAGGAGAAATCTCTAGGCAAAAATGGAGGCCTGGAGGCCCATCTCCTCATCTGCCATGAGCTCTGGCCAGAAAGTCACGCCCGGGACAGGCTGCAGTTGGGGGAGGTGGTGTGCTCAGGGCTGGGGCCCAGAGGAGACTCTGCTCTCCCGACCGCTGCCCTTCCTCCCCAGGAACAAGTTTGTGGAGTTCGACATGAAGCCCGTGTGTAAGAGGTGCTACGAGAAGTTCCCACTGGAGCTGAAGAAGCGGCTGAAGAAGCTGTCAGAGCTGGCAGCCCGCAGGGCGCAGCCCAAGTCTGCGGGCCTGCAGCCCGCCTGAGAGGCCCTCCTGCTGGCTGGCTGCTTCCTGCTCATTCCCCACTTCGGCCCACGTCCCGCCTCCGCCACCCACCTCCTCCCCAGGCTCCCTCCTCTCCCTCCTTCCTTGAGGCCATGCGGCAGGGGCCTGTCTTTGGTCCACACGTGCAGTTTCAGTCCAAGATTCTCCAGGAGCAGGAACAAATCGGGGCCGGGCTCACCTGGCTCAGCCTGTCCTAACCAGTCCCATCCCTGCAGGAGGCCTCACGGCTCACACTCACTTGTGGCAGCTTGGCCAGCCTCGGCCCCAGGTGGCACGGGGCAGCCCACAGCCCAGGTGGCCACCCTGGGCCCAGGATGGGGAACCATCCTTCTTTCCCTCACCACGCACTCACTCAGCCAAGTAAGATCCCAGTGCCCAGACCAGACCGGCAAGTCCCGCACTTCACCCCGTGCAACAGCTGGAGGGACCCAGCTCACCTCGCCTCCAGGGCACATGCTGACCCCCTGGGTGCAGCGGCGGGCAGGAGGTGGTAGGCTCTGGGGGGTGGCTCGTTCCTGCCCTCCAGGGAGGACGTTATACCCACTCAACGAATGAAGGCTTCTTTACACCACCCCAGGGCCTGTGTGGTTTATGGCATGAGGGTGGGCACGTGGACACAGCGTGAGAGAGACAGACACCAGACTGGACAAGTGTCCCAGGGCCAGGCTGCAGCAGGGCCTGGAGATAAGGCCAGCAGGGACCCTCCTTGAAGGCTGGCCCAGAGGATGGAGTCAGGACAGGCCCCTTCAGGGCTGACTGGGGCTGTGTAGGGTGAACACAGGCTCCAAGACCTGCATCCAGCAGACCCGCCAGGCAGCAGCCCGTGTCCAGTGTCCTGCTGGGGAAGGAGGAAGGGTGTGCCTAGGGGCCCAAAGGAAGCACCTTCCCAGCCTGAGAAGCAGGAAGGGAAGGAGGGAGGGGGTGGAGAGAAAGGGAAGAGGGAGACATGAAGCCATTCCCTGAGGATGAAGCTGTGCTCTCTCTCCCTGGATGGATCACAGTCTTTTTGTTTTTTTCTAGAAGGAACTTGGGCTTCCTTGGTGGCTCAGTGGCAAAGAATCCACCTGCAGTGCAGGAGGCACAAGTTCGATCCCTGGGTCAGGAAAATCCCCTGGAAAAGGGAATGGCAACCCACGCCAGTATTCTTGCCTGGAGAGTTCTATGGCCAGAGGAGCCTGCAGGGCTACAGTCCATAGGGGCACAGAGAGTCAGACAGGACTGGAGGACTAACATTGCCACGCTTTCAGAGGGGGCTTTTGCTGGCTAGTGCCTCCCAGACCTCCTGCCCTTCCAGCCCCCAACCCTGGTCTCTCACTGGCACACTCTGCAGTGCTCCATGAACTTTTACTAAACATTTCTGGGGGCATCCTCTCCGCCATCCACCCATCAGCCTGGAGGCCCACCACTCCAGGCCCTGCCCTGGGCTCCGGCCTTTGCCCCTCATCGTCAACACCCAGGGGAGGGCCTCCGGGGGTGCCAAAGGGTGGGAACGGGTGTTTAGGGGAGGGTGACAGGAAAGACTGCACAGGGTGAGCCCCGGGCAGGACCCCTGACTGAGGAAGGGGGCTGAGGGGGCCTGCTGCTATGGGACTGGGGTCCGGGGCCCTCGTTGCTTGTTCACGGCGCTCATCAGCTGCTGCACGTATGAGGTCAGCAGGTCGTCCATCTTGTAGCCCTGCGAGGGAGTGGGGGGTACAGTCAGGCTGGGTGTGGACCAGAGCTTGGGGCCAGCGTCCCTCAGTGACACACTGGGCAGGGTGCCGAGGAGAGAAGCGGGGCTCCTGCGGCTGGGCCCCGAGTCCCCCCCACCGTAGGACCAGGCCCACACTTCCTGCACTGCCCTTCCTCCCAGGCCCCTGCTGGCCAAGGCTGGCCTGCCCAGCCATGCGTGGGGGCCAGGACCCCAGTGAGCGTCTCGCCTGGTGGTGTTGGGGAGTCAGGGCTGGGGAAACTCAGTGTCTGGAGCCTCTGGGTCCTTTGTGTCTGGGCTGGGAGAAGGGACCTGGGGCTCCCAGAAGGCTCCCTGAGTCCAGGGCTCACCAGAGAGGTTTCACACAGCAGGCGGCTGCCCCGGCCCAGGCTCCCCAGCACCATGTGGAAGTAGGTGCTGCCGCTGCTCCAGCTGGCGATCTTGGTGAAAGGGTAGGTGGTGAGCAAGTCCTGGGGGCACAGCAGGCGGTGGGTCAGGGCCAGCCGAAGCCCGGGAGGCCTCGGGGCCCTGAGTCTGAGCTGCTGCCGGGGGTTCTCCAGAGCCCGGGGCCCATGTGAGGGAGGAGAGATGTGCAGCTTCCCCACGCGGGGGGCCCTCCACTACCTTGGTCTTGGGGTGGATGAGCAGGACTCCATGCCGGTTGATGGCAATGAGGATGATGTCCGGGTAGGTGGGCTCCGAGGTTTGCTGGGGAGGGAGGGGGTCACAGTAATCACAGCCTGGCTTTGGAGGTCAGGCAGCCCCATGCATGTACACACACACACGTGCACACATGCCCTCCCAGACCTGCCCATGGCGTGTTTGCAGGAGAAGGTCCGGCTGCCGGCCCAGAACTGGCTGGGGCCTGCTTGGCCAGGACAGCAAGCCTGGGGGGTGACGTACCTTAACCTCAAAGAAGGCAGACCCGAAGGTGGGCCACCGGCAGATCCCCTTCAGGAAGGCCACCTTGGCCTCCTCCACCGTCTTGTCCCGGTGCTTGTCACAGGCCAGGAGGATGTTCTAGGGGAGGCCAGGGCCAGTGTGAGGGCCTGCGCAGAGACCACTGCCCGGCCTGGCTGCCACATGAGGCCCCGAGGCCCCAGCCAGAGCAGCAGCTGCTGCCTGGCGCCCTGGATGGCAAACCCAGTCTATCCCCCACAGCTACACCTGGGCGAGACCCCCACAGGGCGACAGCCTAGGGCCCCTCCCCAGCCCCCACCAGGGACCTTCTTCCATTCTTCTGAGGACATCAGGCGTGTGAGGTTCTCAGGCACGAGGTCCCGTAGGATCTTGGGGATGCCAGCTAGCTGGGACCGGTCATTGCCAAACTTGGCCTTGTAGATGAGGCCGGCCAGGTGGACAGCGTCCTCCCGAGAACACTTGTGGAATCCACGCAGGTACTTGGGCAGCTCCTGGGGGAGAACACGCTGACTTGACGCTATTGCCACCCTCAGCTTCCTGCTCAGGTGGCAGCTCAGCCGTATCTAGGAGATGGAGCCCACAGAATGCTGAGGCCCTCAGGGTTAGGTTTCTAGCAGAGGAAAGGCTGCTGCGGGGCAAGGCTCCCTGACACTGCACTGTGAGGCAGGGCTGGCTCCGCCCCTCAGGGTAAGGGCCACAGCTCCATGGGCTGCAGGAGCCTCAGTGGCCTCCCTTCCCCCGTGGGCATGTTACACGTGCTGGTACAAGCCACTGTCCACAGGCGCCACTGACCCAGATACCGCCATCCCTCTGCTCTTGGCTCCAGAACCCCCGGGGCACAGCTGGCTGACCATGAGGCCCCAGGCAGGAGCTGGGCATCCTGGGGCAAAGAGGCCACACTCTGAAGGCAGGTATGGCTGAGCAAAGGTGGCCCCAACATTTACAGGAGAGGTGGTCATGTACCTGGTGGTAATGGAGGATGGTGTCTGCCTTCACATCTTTCCCAGGGGTCACGCTGAGCCACAGTTTCCGCATGAAGTACACCTGGTAGGGGATCGTCACAGGGGCCCCTGGGCCGGGGCAGCAGTGAGCACGGCGTCCGTCGCTGGCCCAGCAGGCTCCAAGGTCTTGCACCCACTCCTGCACCTGCCACGTGGCCTACTGCATGGTTGCCGTGGCTGCTACCGTGGCGCCCCCTGCTGGAAAAGCTCCACGCCTCTTCCTCCCTGGAGCCCAGTGCTTCCTCAGCCTTTAGGATTGGTGCAGAGGCCACCTTCTCCATGGGTTTCCCTGGATCTCCCTGTGGGGTCAGGCCTCTCCACCCCTACATGCCCAATCATCACCCCAAAGTGCTGCCACGTGTCCCAGGCCTGCCCATGCCCAGCCCCTGCTTGAGCTGGCAGAGCTCTCGGGGCAGGGCCTCACCACCTGGCCCCAGGCCTGGCCGTGCCCGTGAGCCGGGGGACCTGAGGGGAATGAATGAGTGAACGGGCATGGGCCACGTGGGAGGATCCGAGGAGCCACGTGGCCCTGGCCCAGGAGGCCAACAAGCCCTGCCCCACCGCCTTTTGGCCCCAGCCTGGCCTCCAGAGCCTTCTGCTCACCTTCCTTCTGGGGCTTGTTCTTCTTCACCCAGTCAGACACCTGCCGCAAGGAGTCAAAGAAGAAGTCTCCCTCCTTCTGGCTGATGACCTGGGGTGGGTGGAGAGGAGGCACAGGTGTGCAGGTGTGCGGGAGGCCCGGTGCTGCACTGGGGCTCCACGACCCCTCCCGCCTGGTGCCTATGTACGTCGGGGGGCCTTGCCCAGTGCAGGTGGAGTGCCCACCCGCCTTCCCTCCTGGCCCCTGGCCTGCTGGGCCACACACCTTGCCTGCGATCTTGATGAAGAGGCTGCAGCCCTCCCAGGAGGCAAGCTGCAGGCGGGCAGCGATGCTGTCACACACGTCCCGCACCCGACTGTTGGCGCCCACCTCCAGCATCTGGGCAGAGAGGTGGCCCGTGAGCATTGCAGGCCGTGGCTCAGCCCAGGGGAGCCCTCTGAAGCTGGGGCTGGGGCTGGGTGTGCCCTGTCTAGGGAAGGGTGAGACTTCCCCTCCAGACACCTGGACAGATGCGTGTCCTCTTTCCTCACAGGGGTCCCCAAGAGACCTGGTCTTTAAACTTGCTCTGAGAGCCTGCAGGCAGACTGGGGATATCCGTCCTAGGCTGTGCCGTCTCCAGGCCACAGTCTCCTCAGGGAGGGCTGTGAGGTTGCTCTCCCCACCCGCTCCCTCCACTGCTGCCATTGGACCAAGGGTCTCCCGCTGAAGGAGGGCATGGCAACCCACTCCAGTATTCTTTTTTTTGTTGTTAGAAATTTTTTTTTTTTTTTTGGCCACTTCTATTGATCTTTCATTCATATATCTTTGTTCCTTGGCCTGTGTGGGCCTCCCATCGCAGTGGCCTCTCTTGTCACAGAGCACCAGCCCTGGGCGCATGTGCTCCAGAGCTCTGGCTCAGTAGTTGGACACATCGGTCCAGCTGCTCTGTGGCACGTGGGATCTTCCCAGGCCAGGGACTGAACCGGCACCCCTTGTACTGCAAGGCGGTGTCCTTACCCACTGGACCACCAGGGAAGCCTGTATTCTTGCCTGGAGAATCCCTTGGACAGAGGAGCCTCGCGCGCTACAGTCCATGGGGTCGTAAAAAGAGCTGGACACGACTGAAGTGACTTAGCACACACGCACACGCTCCCATCTCCCACCTGTCTCCTCCACTGTTCCCAACAGCCAACTGAGCTCCATCCACAAGCACCTGATGGGACCCTTGCTCACGATGCCCCAGGACCTCTGGCAGCCGGAGGGGGGCTCTAGGCCCTGGGAATCAGCCTTGTTGCCCACCCCTGGCCTCCTCGCTCCTGTGCCCAGCCTGGAATGCCCACTACGTCTTCGGGATGTTCCTACTCCCCACCAGATTACAGCCTCCCCAGGGCCGGCCGCCCTCTGCATGACCCGGAGCTCCAGAGGGCGCCCACCACTCAGTTCACGGGGGCCAGTGAAGGCAGAGTAGTATTTTTGCTAGAGAAGGGCCAGGGCTAGGAGAGCCGGAAGGGGAGACAATCCACTCTCACTCGCACACAGCCGTGTCTACAGGCGTCACCCGGCTCTGCCTGGATGACCCCAGTGGGGAAGGACCTGGCTCTGGTGGCGGGTCCCTGGCGGCCGAGCAGGGGAGGCTCACCTCGCTCGTGTCGTTGGGCAGGCAGACCTTGTGGCAGATGCGGGAGACGTTTTGCTCCGCGGCCTCCACCTCCACCTGGTGTGGGGGCTGCTTCCGGGGCCCTGTCCTGAAGCAGAGTGCACGCTGCCCAGGCCACCGGTCACCCCCACCCGGGCCCAGCCGCCTCCACCAGCCGCCCTCCCCCAGGTCTGGCCCTAGCCCCCGCCTCTCAGCTCAGCTCTGCACCAGGCACACAACAAAATCTAACCCCAGAGACAGGCGCAGGGGGCTCCTAGGCAGCTGCCCTGCTGAGGTGCTGGGCACGTGGCGCAGAGGCCAGGCTGGCCTGGTCTCCCGGGTGCCCCGAGGTTCTGAGGACCCATGTGGGGAGGGGACCAGGCTGGGTGGGGCCCCAGCAGGCCCCGTTCTCATTCCCACGCAGCCCGGCATTGGGTGGGGACCACAAACACCCACTTTCCTCTTCAGGACCCAGGCTGTCACTCACTGTCATGGCTGCTCACAAGACCCGCCCACCCTCCCCCGCAGCCCCAGGAGACCAAGCCCGGGGCTGGGGGCAGGCAGAGCCGGGGAGAACTGCAGGAGAGGCCGGCAGGGATAGGCCCACCACTACGGGCTGGACTAGGTGGGGACATGGAGGCCATCCTCTGGTGTCTGGGCCGTTTCCTCTCTACCCTGGACAGGCAGCTGTGGAGCAGGGGGAGCTCATGGCCAGAAACCTCCACCGACCACTCCGGCCTCCCGGCAACTCTCCTGGGCCTCTCTTTGTGTCTTCCCCCCTGGGACCGGGCCCTGTCTCCCCCGGCCGACACCACTTCCGGAGAGGAAGCCGAGTCTGGCTCCTCCGGCGGGTGTCCCCATGGACCACGATCCTGGAGGAGTGGCGGGTCCCCGGCACCCCAGGCCAGTGTTCCAGGCGGCCTAGGAGTGGGCAGGCTCACCTCAGGACCCTCTGGATGCGGCGGCTGCAGTCAGGGGCCAGCACCTTCCTTCTGCGCGTGTCTATGAACTTCTGGGCATGGGGCAGCAGCGCCTTGCTGGGCGGGAAGAGGCCGGTGCAGAGCCACAGCAACTGCCAGCCCCGCTCCTCGCTGTACCTGTGGACGGCAGCGCCGCTCAGGCCAGGAGGGGACCCTCTCGCAGGCCCGAGCTAGCCAGGCACCGCCAGGAGATGGGGCATTTTAGGATTTATCATACAAACAGAGGCCTGCCCGAGGCCCTGGGCCAGGAGGCCACCAAGGTTTTCCCGCCAAGAAGTGTGTGTGCGCGCGGGGTGCTACTGTGCCCATTCTGTGGAAGGGAACACTGAGGTTTAGAGAGGCCAGAGGGTGGGAGAGGCAGGGCCCAGGCCAGGAAGTCAGGCACACACTGGGTCCCACCCCCGACCTCCTGTTATAGGGAAGGCTGCCTTTATGATGTCGGGGCTGGGGTGAGGATCGAGGGCCCCCGGGTACAGCAACCCTGTGTGTGCTGTACCCACAGACCTCTTGGTGTTGTGTGTCAGCTGCTTCAGGATCTGGCAGTACACCTCATCCTGCAGGGCTGCCTCCAGGAGGGCCGATGAGAAGATCTGGTCGGTGAGCTCCAGAGAGGTCCAGGCCTGCCGCGAGGGGTAGTCACCCATGTACCTGAGGATGGGTGTGGCCGTCAAGGAGCATGCGCCTGTCACCGCCGAGCCTGGCCCCGAGCCTGGCCCCGAGCTGATCCGCTACCCGGGTGCCTGGCTGACTGTGGGGCAGCCCCTGCCCTGGGAGACCTGGCCCTGGCGGGCTGGCCGTGCAGCCTGTGCCCACGGGCTTGACACGAGGCTGGGACAGGCTGGCTGGGAAAGGATATCGATGAAGATCTGACAGGCGACATCCCGTAGCTCAGCGTTGGCGTGGACGCGCCGGAGCAGAGGCTGCCGCAGCGGCTCGGCCGAGTGGGCCCACAGGTGGCCCCGGGTGCGGGCCAGGGGCAGCACGGCTCTGCCGACTGTCTCCTTCTCTGGGACCCTGTCAGGGATGGAGGCCGGGGTGAGGCTGCGTACTTCTCCTTGTCCCCTCCCCGCCACGGGCCGCGTACACACAGTGGAGAGAAAGCCCCGGTCTCCAGGGGATGCCCTCTGCACGCACCTAAGAAACAGGGTGGTCCTGCAAGGTCAGAGGGTCCCCTCCCTGCCTGGGGAGGTCAGGTGGCATGGCCTGCTCCCATGGACACAGTCCCCAGGGAGCACAGAAGGGCTGGTTAGGGTGAGCCCAGGGGTGGGATAGGGAGGGCACCTAAAAAACTCATAGGAGAATTCCTCCAGGGTGTGCAGCTGCTCCTCAGGCTTCTCCTCGGGCGGCGGCTCTGTGGGCCTCCCCTCCTGGGCTGCCAGCTTCCGCTTCTCCGGTGACATGGCCAGCAAGCTCTGGGGGTGGGGCGGGGCACAGGTGTGGGTGTCCAGAGGCTCTGACCACGGCTCCTCCTGGCCAGATGGGCTCAGAGACTCGGAAGGGACCGGACCACAGGTCTGGACAGGCCTGGACCTACCCTTCCCGTGTCTCCTGCTGTGGGACCTGGGACCAGGGTCTCAATGTTTCTGAGCCTGTTTCCTTTCCCTTTGGAGGGCTGAGGCCCACCAGGCTCCCCCAGCCTGAGGCACTTCTCAGGGATGTCTCTCACCCTGGCCCTGCTGGCCTGGCCTCTCACCTCCTTCAGGCCTCGGCACAGGTCAGTCCCTCGGGGAAGCTTCCTGGCGGGTAAGCCCTGTCCTAGAGGCTGCTCCTGGAAGGACCAGGGGTGCTGCCTGGGGGCCCCCTGTACACCTGCCATCTGGTTCCATTCGTCCAAACGCTTCTCGAAGGTGGAGATGCTACTGTATTCGGTACTGTATTCAGGCACGGGGCACACAGTCGGCACTCAATGCATGCATGCTGGGAGGCCTGTCTGTCCTGTCTCCCTGGGGGGCTGGTCTCGGGGACTGGGGTGGGGTGGTTGTCAGGGGTAGGGAGAGTTGAGCCCCTTCGCGTTTTTCAACGTGGCTGAAGCAAGACGGGCTCATCTCCAGGATGCTCCCGGCGGGAGGCGTAGAAGGATGCTCACTGAGCACATGCTACGTGCCACGTGCCAAGGGCTGCACCAGCCACTCACCCCTCAGGCACTTCCTGCCTCTCCATCACCCTAGAGGGATGACGGGCTGGCAGGGCTGACGCGGTGCCCAGGCTTTCTGGGAGATGGGGCCCAGGCACCTGAGCTAGGACCCTAAGGCAGGCATCTCAGCCGTGTCCCCAGGTGTCCCCAGGTGCCCGGCTGAGGGCAGGTGAACACGAGTTACCAGCAGCTGTGCCGAGGGCTTGGTGACCGTGGGGAGAGCGTAGAGGCAGGAGGTGGGCACCAGTCCCGTCTTCTCTGTCCGGTCATTCTGGGCCAGGGTCCAGTTCTCAGAGGCCAGCAGCCCCTGCTTCTTGGACAGGATCAGCAAGTCCCCTTTCTTGAAGGCCAGAAGGGTGGCATCCTCTACAAATCACACACACACACACACACACACAGGGACAGAGAAGACACTGTTTCCCTGGGGCTCAGCAGTGGCCAGAGGCTATGCTGGCATCCTGTGGGCTGACCGGTGGGGAAATGGGGATACAGAGCAGTGCGCCCAAGGTGACACCAAGAGTGACGGTTGGTGAGATTCCCCAAGCTTGGGCCCTCGGGGGGCCTGGACAGGCACAACTGGAGTGACAGGAGCTGGGGAGATCTGTTCAGAGGGCTGACCAGGAGGTGGCCAGCAAGTCATGAGGCAGGTGGACCAAAGGCATAGCGGCCAGCTGGCCGGCACCACACCTGCCCCGGAGCTGGGTGAGCCCTGGAGCTGGGTGAGCCCTGGAGCTGGGTGAGCCCTGGGGCCACTTCCTCAGCTGTAAACGGAGAACACCATCCCTCCCTCCAGGCAGTGGTGGGGATGGCACGGGCCTGGGGACAGAGCTTTCCAGTGCAGGTAAGACCCTTTCCAGCCCGCTCCTGCCCCCTCCTTTCTGAAGCCTCGTTTCCAGCCGTGCTGAGGGAAGCTGTGGCCATGCACTAGACTGCCAGGGCTTCCCCCGCACCCATCCCCATAACTGCGTGGCCCTGGCTAAGCGGCATTCCTTCTGTGAGCTTCCAGTCCTTGTCTGCAAAACGGGATAACAGGGTGGCTGTGGGATGGTGTGCATGGCCCAGGTGGCCCGGCTAGCCCTTCCCTTGCTTTCAGAAGCAGGACAGCCCTCAGGGTGCTTCACTCTGGAGGGTTTGAAACCCCCTCCTTGAGCTGCCCCCTCATCTTGCGGAAGGGAAGGCGTTGCCCGTGGCTGTGCTCTGTGGGCTCTCTCCCTCTCCCTGCCCGAGTCCCAGCCGCCTGTCTGTTATGTGACCACCGGGACCCAGCAAGAGCGAGGCACCCTCCCACCAGCCGCCCAAGTGGCCCTCAGTGGGTCCGCCCCGCCCGGCTGGGCACCTGTGGCCTTCCTGTCCTGCAGCGCCATGGCGAACACGGACCTCTCCTTCAAGCCCTCCAGAAACACAGCCACCAGCTCGGCGATGGCCACGCTGCTGGGGGACCGGAACTCGTACTCCTCTTCGTGCAGTGTGGCCAGCATCAGCCGCTGCCCACCCCAGGCCTCCCTGAGGGGAAGGGGGGCGATGTGACCAGAGGCCTCCTCCACCCTCCCCTGGACCAGCCCCTTGACAGCCTCAGAGGAGCAGCCTGCCCGAGTTACAGAGTCTGGGACTTACTGGCATAGAAGAGAGCACTGACCATCACCCCCGCAGCCCTCTTATAGATGGGGAGGCCCCAGTGTCCAGAGCCACGGCGGGCCAGGGCCTGAGCATGGATCTGCCCCAGCCGTGGACCTGCCATCTGCTTGGGGGGAGAGGAGCTTAGGGTCCTGTTCAGTGGGCTTCAAAGGCGAGCCTGAGTGTGGGGTCAGCTCTGGGTATGCCGGGTGGTGGCCGGTATGCAGGGCCACAGCAAAGAAAACTGGTGCTGAGATGGAGCAGCAGCCTGGGTGAGTTTGGTGAGCTGCCCACTTTTTGTATGCCTCTGTTTATTCATCTGCAGACCGTGGGGTGCTGCAGGGACTTACTGGCATAGAAGAGAGCACCCAGCCTGGCCGGCCTCAGTAAGTGGTGGTCAGCGGGTGCGCTGCACACACCGGCAATGACCATAGTGGTTCTGCCACACTGGGGTGTGTTTTAACCAAGAAGGGGCTCCAGGCAGGCCTTCCCAAAGGGTGTGGAGGCCTTGGGAGACAAGAGCCAAGGAGAGCCAGGGGCCCGGGGTGTCCAGGGCACACCTGGTGTGCAAGGTGGTCCTCACACCGCTCCATGCCCTGCACACACAGCCCTGCCCCTCACTCCCACTCCCAGACTGCTGGTACCTCCGCATGAGCAGTACCCACCCACGAGAAGAGAAGGAGCCTGTCGTGAACACACACCCGGACGGCTGCACGCTTATGAGCCTCTTTCCACGGGAGCTGGGTTCTAAAGGATGCTTAGAGGGCCGGGCGTGAGTGGGACAGCGCTGGCCGGGACAGCGGAGGGCGGACCTGGCCCAGCGGCCTTCCCCCACTCCTTCCCCAAGCGCCATGGCGAACACGGACCTCTCCTTCAAGCCCTCCAGAAACACAGCCACCAGCTCGGCGATGGCCACGCTGCTGGGGGACCGGAACTCGTACTCCTCTTCGTGCAGTGTGGCCAGCATCAGCCGCTGCCCACCCCAGGCCTCCCTGAGGGGAAGGGGGGTGATGTGACCAGAGGCCTCCTCCACCCTCCCCTGGACCAGCCCCTTGACAGCCTCAGAGGAGCAGCCTGCCCGAGTTACAGAGTCTGGGACTTACTGGCATAGAAGAGAGCACTGACCATCACCCCCGCAGCCCTCTTATAGATGGGGAGGCCCCAGTGTCCAGAGCCACGGCGGGCCAGGGCCTGAGCATGGATCTGCCCCAGCCGTGGACCTGCCATCTGCTTGGGGGGAGAGGAGCTTAGGGTCCTGTTCAGTGGGCTTCAAAGGCGAGCCTGAGTGTGGGGTCAGCTCTGGGTATGCCGGGTGGTGGCCGGTATGCAGGGCCACAGCAAAGAAAACTGGTGCTGAGATGGAGCAGCAGCCTGGGTGAGTTTGGTGAGCTGCCCACTTTTTGTATGCCTCTGTTTATTCATCTGCAGACCGTGGGGTGCTGCAGGGACTTACTGGCATAGAAGAGAGCACCCAGCCTGGCCGGCCTCAGTAAGTGGTGGTCAGCGGGTGCGCTGCACACACCGGCAATGACCATAGTGGTTCTGCCACACTGGGGTGTGTTTTAACCAAGAAGGGGCTCCAGGCAGGCCTTCCCAAAGGGTGTGGAGGCCTTGGGAGACAAGAGCCAAGGAGAGCCAGGGGCCCGGGGTGTCCAGGGCACACCTGGTGTGCAAGGTGGTCCTCACACCGCTCCATGCCCTGCACACACAGCCCTGCCCCTCACTCCCACTCCCAGACTGCTGGTACCTCCGCATGAGCAGTACCCACCCACGAGAAGAGAAGGAGCCTGTACGTGAACACACACCCGGACGGCTGCACGCTTATGAGCCTCTTTCCACGGGAGCTGGGTTCTAAAGGATGCTTAGAGGGCCGGGCGTGATGTGCAGGCACAGCGCTGGCCCCGGGACAGCGGAGGGCGGGACCTGGCCCAGCGGCCTTCCCACCACACCTATGACTCGGTGTGAGCCAGGGATAGTGTGCCTCCCCTCTCCCGGTCTCTCCTGGAGCCCCAAGGACTGAAGTTGTGGGCAGAGGGAGGTTTGGGGTCTTCCCTCGGGGCACCCACCTGTTGGTGATCAGACTCATGACCTCTAGGAAAGAGAGTTCTAGGAGCACCGTCTCCTTCTGGTCCAGGAAGTACAGCCCCTTCCAGTTAACAGCCAAGATCAGTTGAGTCTTGGGCAGTCGGGGGCCTGGCCGAAGGAGACAGGGGTGTGAAGCCTGGGTTGGCCCAGGGAGGGGACCCAGCTGCACCCTCTTAGCCCGTCAGACACTGTTACCCGAGAGTGTGGTGACTTCGAAGAGCCGGGAGAAGAGCAGCGGCCACTTCAGGCAGGCGTCGTCCACCACCTGCTCCTGCACGGCCAGTGGCGTGGCCCGCTTCTGGGTGCATGGTGCCTGTGGCGATGGCGCGGCACCTCCGTTACCCTCAGCGAACCCCTTGCCCAGCGCCCAGGGTGCTCACTGTTCAGTGAAGCCTCTGTCCAGAGCCAGGCCAGCGCCGACCAGGGCCAGGGGCGTGACGCTGGTGGGCTGGGGAGGGCCCCTCACGGGTGGGTCTGAGACGGGAGGAGGCGTTCCCTTCTTTCACACCAGGGCTCCCGAGGGCCGGAGGGTCAGGCTGTGGCTCGCTGCCTCAGCCTGGAAGAATGAGGGGCACCTGTGGGTGTCTGTGGGCTTGTGTCCGTGTTCCTGTCTGCAGGTCCAGATCATGAGGGCTACCTGTGTGCCAGTGTGGAGGCCTTGGGAGACAAGAGCCAAGGAGAGCCGGGGGTGTCCAGGGCACACCTGGTGTGCAAGGTGGTCCTCACACCGCTCCATGCCCTGCACACACAGCCCTGCCCCTCACTCCCACTCCCAGACTGCTGGTACCTCCGCATGAGCAGTACCCACCCACGAGAAGAGCAGGAGCCTGTCGTGAACACACACCCGGACGGCTGCACGCTTATGAGCCTCTTTCCACGGGAGCTGGGTTCTAAAGGATGCTTAGAGGGCCGGGCGTGATGTGCAGGCACAGCGCTGGCCCCGGGACAGCGGAGGGCGGGACCTGGCCCAGCGGCCTTCCCACCACACCTATGACTCGGTGTGAGCCAGGGATAGTGTGCCTCCCCTCTCCCGGTCTCTCCTGGAGCCCCAAGGACTGAAGTTGTGGGCAGAGGGAGGTTTGGGGTCTTCCCTCGGGGCACCCACCTGTTGGTGATCAGACTCATGACCTCTAGGAAAGAGAGTTCTAGGAGCACCGTCTCCTTCTGGTCCAGGAAGTACAGCCCCTTCCAGTTAACAGCCAAGATCAGTTGAGTCTTGGGCAGTCGGGGGCCTGGCCGAAGGAGACAGGGGTGTGAAGCCTGGGTTGGCCCAGGGAGGGGACCCAGCTGCACCCTCTTAGCCCGTCAGACACTGTTACCCGAGAGTGTGGTGACTTCGAAGAGCCGGGAGAAGAGCAGCGGCCACTTCAGGCAGGCGTCGTCCACCACCTGCTCCTGCACGGCCAGTGGCGTGGCCCGCTTCTGGGTGCATGGTGCCTGTGGCGATGGCGCGGCACCTCCGTTACCCTCAGCGAACCCCTTGCCCAGCGCCCAGGGTGCTCACTGTTCAGTGAAGCCTCTGTCCAGAGCCAGGCCAGCGCCGACCAGGGCCAGGGGCGTGACGCTGGTGGGCTGGGGAGGGCCCCTCACGGGTGGGTCTGAGACGGGAGGAGGCGTTCCCTTCTTTCACACCAGGGCTCCCGAGGGCCGGAGGGTCAGGCTGTGGCTCGCTGCCTCAGCCTGGAAGAATGAGGGGCACCTGTGGGTGTCTGTGGGCTTGTGTCCGTGTTCCTGTCTGCAGGTCCAGTCTGAGGGCTCCAGCCTGTGGGCTCAGGCTGGCCTTGGCCAACACTGGCCTCCTAGGGCTGCCTGTGTGCCAGTGCCCCTCTCTGCCTCTCTTCTACACATTTGGGAGGAGTCCCTCAGGGAGCTTCACCTCCACCCCCTCCCTCGTCCTGTCTCACCTTCCTCCCTCCCTCAGCCTCAGCTCTCTCCCACCTTCCCCCTTTCCGCTTCCAGCTCGACTGCTCTGTAACACCCAACTGTAACATCGCTCGCTGGAACACCCAGCTAAGTTTTCCTGTTACGGTTTGTTGGGTAAAATGTTATTTCTCTCGTTCCTTCTTTAAAAGGTGGCTGGGTAACATTCACGTACAGATGTATATGGACAGATCCTGAGACCTGACACTCTGGAACATTCATCAAGGATGGTAGAATGTTTGCACACTCTGGAATCCCTTTCCTAGAAATTGATATTGGAATAACCATCAAGCTTATTAAAACTGTATCTACAAAAAGGTTCACTTCCTTGTTTTAACTGTGAAAAATGGGTCATGACCTAAACACTCATCAATGAACGAATTATAACTCACGAATGCAGCACTATTCAGTCCTTAAAAACAGACTGGTAGCTGGTGGCACAGAAATAGGGGCCCCAAACTATTAAGTGAAGAAGCAGGCTGAAAGCTATCTAATGATGACCTCGTTTTTATTTTTTGTAAACGTGTTGCTCTCTTTTCAACCATATGCTCTCTCGATTGTGCAGTGTGACTAAAGCAGTCACACTGTCCCACGTGTGTGCGCGTGCTCAGTCGCTTCATTCGTGTCCAGTGCTTTAGGACCCTATGGACTGTAGCCCGCCAGGCTCCTCTGTCCATGGGATTCTCCAGGTAAGAATACTGAAGCGGGCTGCCATGCCTCCTCCAGGAATCTTCCCGACCCAGGGATCAAACCTGTGTCCCCTGTACCGTCTGCACGGGAGGCAGATTCATTCCCCACTGAGCCACCTGAGAAGCCCCAAAGCATATGTACCACAAAGTTAAGAGGGATGAGCTCTTTGATGGGATATTACTGGTGATTTCCCTTTTATTCTTTGTATTTGTCTGTATTTTCTGGTTTATTTGATAATGTCCATGTTTTAATTCATTAAAAGGACTGATACTGAAGCTGAAGCTCCAATACTTGGGTCACCTGATGCAAAGAGACAAGTCATTGGAAAAGACCCTGAGGCTGAGAAAAATAGAAGGCAGAAGGAGAAGGGGACAACAGAGGACGAGATGGTTGGATGGCATCTCTGAGTTAATGGACATGAATTTGAGCAAGCTCCAGGAGATGGTGAAGAACAAAGAAACCTGGCATGCCATAGTCCATGGGGTCACAAAGAGTTGGACATGACTGAGCGACTGAATTCAACTGATGTTTTAAGTGTTAAAAAAAAATCAGTGAAACTATGTTCACTTTGGAAAAATTAGTGGTGTAAATCTCTTAATTCTTTACTCTCACCCTAGCCCCATCTTCCCAAAAATGGTGAAGCTGCTTCTCAGTCACGTTCATTTGGGTTCATGTGTATCTCTTGTTCCCCTCTGTCTCGTACTAGCCCTAAAAAGTCCACAGTCCCTCCCCTGTAAACACTGCCCACAGAAACAACAAAAACAACCAACAGGGTTTCCTTCCTCAAATTCCTGTCCAACAATTGTCCCCAAGGGATGTTAGCAACGGCCTTGGGGACCAAGCATCTGTGGTCCAGCTTGTGTGAGGAATACTGGGTCAGGCAGTCAGGCATCTCTCCTGCAGGAGTTCTCAGCGCCTTTCCTGAGGGCTGAGCACTGTGATCCTGAAGAGCAGGACAGAGCAAGCTGCATTCCCCCACCGCAGACGTGCAGACCCTTGGCTGTGAACCCGCTCTGAGAGCCTCCTTTCATGACATGCAGAGTGCGTGCTTTGTCATGCTCCTTGCTCTTCTCGGAACTTGGACAGCCCTTGCTGTCCGAGCCATGCTCCTGGGGCTCCTCTCCCTGCCACTCGGCTTTCAACCCCCAACAATCCAGCACCACACCGACTTCGTATTGCTCACTGCCTGTCCTGTTCTTCCTTGGCCCCCAGTGCCACAGGCTAACTGAAGTGGGAGAAGCAGTATCCAAAGGGTTTATCCTTCCCTGCACCTGATCCCACGCACAGCTCTCATGCAGCAGCTGCAACGCCGAGCCCACCAGGCCCTCAGCGATGCCTTGCACCCTGAGGACGCCCTGCAGAGCAAAGCCCCCTCTGAAGAAGGAGGCTCTGACAGAGCGGGTGTTTGGGGCAACCCTGCAGGGAAGGGAAGAGAAGCAGGGAAGCTGAGTCTGAAGACTGTCTTTGTCCCCTCTTGACGTGGAAATTCACAGAGCGGCAGAAACCTCCACTCAGGTGCAGGTGATCCTGAGAACACGCGAGTGTGTGGAGAGGTGTGGGTAGAGGCTTGGGAGGAGGCCGTGAGCCTCCAGGAGCAGCCCGTGTGGGCTGACCATGCAGGGCTGGGGAGCCCGGGCCATCCCTGCTGCCCAGACCAGCACCAGGCACCCAGGACCCAGCACGGGGACACCGTAAGGCCTGAGGTTGGGCTGGGGCCTCACGGGACAGGACTGGTGCTGAGGTCAGGGTGTGTCAGCAACTGGGGATGCCCTCTTGGGCCCCAAAGCCAGGGCCCAGCCCAACCCTGCAGTAGAGACCGGTGCAGGACTGACTGCCCTGACCCTCCAAGATGCCGTCTTGGAAGGAGAAGGGAGGCTGGAAAGGACCTGGAGGCCGTGAATCTGAACTAGACTCTTGAAGCCTGAAGACGCAGGGCCATGCGGACCAGCAGGTTAACCTCCATCCCCCCAGTGAACAGGGACTCATCCCCGGGTCTCCATCCCCTCTACATACCAAGGGCCCCACCGTCCCCCAAAGGAGCTGCACAGCCCAAGTGTACAGGCCCTGGGGAGGCTGACCTTGCTGAGGGCGGCAGTGACCAGGCTGGCCCACTTCTCTGGGGTCTTGGTCCTATACAGCTTGGAGGGGACACAGCTGGGCAGCAGCTCCTGGATGGCCTGGCTCCCCGCCGAGGCGCCCAGCTGCACATAGCAGTGCTGAGCCAGCAGCGCCACCAGCTCTTCCTCCTGCATGGCCGGGCGACACAGGGGAGCCAGGCTGGGGGCTGCGGGTGAGAGCCCACCCTCCCCTAGGACGCCCTGGCCCTGCCAAGGTCTCACCCCAGCACAGCGGAGCTGACATCCGCCAGGCAGGACCTGCCCCTCCCCTCATGGGCTGTGCTCCGGTGGGCAAGCCGGGGTCTCTCAGCAGCCTGGCCTGAGTCCTGCAGGCCCTCTGCCCGAGGACGAGGGGGCGTTCCCTGCTCCTCTGTCAGCCCTCAGGAGCCACAGAGTGTGTGAGAGGGAGCTCTGGGGCCTGGGTGCAGCCCCAGCACTGCTGTCTGAGTCGGGTGAGTGCTGTTGTTCAATCGCTGCGTCGTGTCTGACTCTTGGCGACCCCATGAACTGCAGGACGCCAGGCTTCCCTGTCCTCCAGATGTGGGCTAGGCCTTTACCCTGTTTCCTTTAGTCCTCACGGGGCAAAGGGGACTCTAGTGGCCTTTAGGAACTCTGCAAGGATTCACGTGGCAGGAGCCTGTGTAAGGCACCACCATGCCTGGCACAGAGCAGGGTTCTCCACTCTAGGAGCCCCACAGGCACCAGGCAGCCCTGTTCTTTCCAGGAGGCAAAACCCTGCCTAGTCATCTGTTTTCCTGCCCTCTGACCCCACGTCACCTTTGCCCCCACCTCTCCCTACCCACTGTCCTATTCCAGGAAGGCCTTCAGGACTGCCCCAGCTGCCTCCAATTCCCTGAGCAGCGTCCTCTGGATTCAGACCCATGGAGGTCTGCACCCGCTGAGCTGGTGCAGCACTGCCCAAGGAGGTCAGGTGCATGAGCTCCCTTCCCTTGAGTCTCACAGCCACACAGAAAGCTCTGGCGACTGCACCCTCCAGATGAGGGCCAGAGGCTCAGAGGGGTGACCCCTCCACCAGGAAAAGGCACAGGTGGGACCTGGGCTCAAGTGCCGGGGTGCCTAGGCTGTTTTCCCAAGCGAGGACCCTGCTGCCCCATGAGCACCTGCTGTGGCGCAGCCAGGTGGGCCTGGGGCTGATGGGAGAGCCTTGCTGCCTGTGGCAGGGGCCTCGAACCCCTGAGGCTTGAGTGAACCTGTGGCTGAAGGAGAAGATGGAGGCCACAGGGCCGGGACAGCTGCGCCCAGAGGAGACCAGGGACCTACACCCTCGGATGCATCCCAGGGCCCACTCCTGTCCCTCGACCTCCTGTCCTCCACAGTCCACCTGCCTCCCCGGGAACATGCCCTTGGAACAGAGCGCGTCCCCTGGCTGGCGACAGGTGGGGCTTCAGGGCCCTGACAGCTACGGTCCCCTCACCTTCTCAAAGGTGTACTCGCCGGACCGGACTCCGTGGAGGACTTGGCGGTAAGTGAGCTGGGTGCTGACCGGGTCCTCCTGGGAGTTGTGCCAGGGGGTGAAGAACTCCTTCCGGAAGTAGATGCGCCAGGGTGCCTGGCGCTCGCTCTCGCCCCTCTCCCGCGCCAGCTGCTCACACTGGGCCAAGGCGTCCATCACATGGTCGCGGCCGCTGCCCAGGGACCAGAACTGAGGCCAGAATCAGGGCAGCAGGGATGAGCGACTGCTGCATTTCAGGCCCCAAAGGACATCTGCCCTTAGCATACATAGGCAGAGGCCTGGGCACCAAGAGGACAGGATCCCCTGGGAGGCCCAAAGGGTTCCTTCCCAAAGGGCGTGGTCTGTCATTCACCCCTAAACACGCCCACTACTGGCCCCTCCCACCGGAAGCTCATGCTTACGTGATTAAAACGCCTTGATTGGTTGGCAAACCTATACCTGGGTCTGAGGCTGTGAGCCTGCCAGTCAGGGCATCTAGGGTGGGGTGACAATGCAGGGTTCAGGGTTGGGCAGTGCTAGTGTGATCTCCCTGCATGCATGCACGGTAGTCTGAGCTCCGCAGGGTAGGGGCTTGGAGCAGGAGGTGGGCACAACAGGGGACCTACCAGGGGCATGTGTGACACTGGGCTGCATGTGGGGTGGGGGCCAGAAGGGCAGGTTGCTGGGCTAGGAGGCATGTCTGTGAGAAGGAGTTTTTGTTCGTATCTGAGTTTGGCAGCCGGGAAGGCTAGTGGTACCTAGGCTGGCATGACGCAAGGGCTGGTGCTGCCCTGAGTGTGTGGAGGAGGCGGGTAGTGGACGGGACCCCTGACCAGTACCTTGTCGTACACGGCAACCTGCAGAGAAAAGCCCAGATGGTCGCTGAGGCCCTGCTTGCGTGCAACATGTAGGCAAACTTCTCGAGACGTTGAGGCTGAGTCCACCGGGACCGTCAGGCTCTCTCCAGTCGCCAAGGTGACGTGGATTGGGATGTGTTTCTTGGATTTGACAGCCTGGGGGCAGACAAAGACTCAGGTGCTCTGTCCAGGAGGCTCCTAGGCTCAGCTGCTCGCACTGGGGCTCCTGGGACTCTGGGATGGAGACCCGCCCACCATCCCCTGTTCCCAACCCACTGTCCCTGCTGACACATCCACTTGGGTTCTGGGGGCGGGGCTGTCTAGCCCCGCCCAACTCAGCAAGGCGTTTACAAAGTCCTGGACTGAGGGGCCGGCCAGGGCAAGAACAATGCCAGGGCAAGAACAATGCCGCCCACGGTGCAGCCTGCATGGTGAGGGTCCCGATTTAACAAGAGGTCCCTGAGCTCTGGCGAGACTGGGTGACTCAGAATCACAGACAGAAAGTCAAAAAGCTCTCGGAGGTGTCGGAGTCTTGTACTCTGGCACGTTTGGGGTCTGAGGAAGCCACTGCCTCCCTCTGTGTGCTGCGGGGCCACATAGCTGCAGCAAGTTCACGTTCATGTCCAAGGCTCCTGGGGAGCAGGTGGATAAGGTGGTAGAGGGGCGGCCCTGTGGGCTTGGATGGCAGAGGGAGGACAGGAAGGGGTGTGGCGGGAGGTGACCCTGGTATAGGGCGCCACCGGGCACAGAGTGAACGCCTCCCAGGAGCCGCGGGTGAAGTGAGGGCAGACCCTGCTGTGTCTGAAGGGCCCTTCCTGAGGATCCGGCAAGAATGCACAGGTGACAGAAACCGTGACTTCTAGGCACACAGCCTTGGATGACCACATATAGTGCAAATGTCTCTGGGAGGGACTGGGCAGCTAAGGAACGCGTACACTGATTTTCCCCTTCAGCTAGCAGGTCCGCAAGGAAGAACAGTTTAGATGTGGGGGAGGGGCTCTTTTGAGGCCTGAATCAGGCCTGGAGAGGCTGAGCCCAGGTGGGGCTCACAGGGACCAAGGGCCCAGAAGAGGGTGGAAGGGCCCAGAGCGCACACTTCCTGTTGGCAGCCCGAGGAGCTATGCTGGAGGAGCATGGAGGCTGCCAGCCCCCACCCTGGCCGTCTCCAGCCGCCACCAGCCCCTACCTGCAGCTCCAGCCAGGAGGGGGGCTCCACACGCACCCCATTGGCACAAGTGCGTCTCAGGCGCTCAGCACAGAAGGGCCCGTAGCCAACTGGCCCTTGGCGGATGAAGTTCAGCAGATACTGGACAAGGAGGGGAACAGGACAAGGATACTTAGAATGGAGGGCACTTTCTACTTACTGCCCAGATTCTAGAAACTGATGTGCTGTGCTGTGCATGCTAAGTCGCCTCAGTAGAGTCTGACTTCTGCCAGGCTCCCCTGTCCGTGGAATTTCCCAGACAAGAATACTAGCGTGGGTTGCCATTTTCAACCGCTGGGGATCTTCCCGACCCAGGGTCGAACCTGTGTCTCTTGGGTCTCCTGTCTAGGCCGGGGGTTCTTTGCCACTAGCACCACCTGGGAAGCCAGAAACTATGATACTATTGGTAACTATGGATGATGGATGTGTTAAATAACCTTATTTGGGAATCATTTTATAATAAACTTATATGTCACTTAGATCTCAATATAAGTGGAAAAAACTTAAATGAAAATAAAAATGATAATAGCGTTGGCAAAAGTGGATTAACATGGGGCTGCCACACTATGAGAAGGAGTGTTAGTTGCACAGCATTTCTGAGGAGCCATTTGTCAATATGTTTTAAACAGTATACAATTTTAAAATGTGTATACTCTTTGGCTTAATAATTCAAACCTGTGATAAAGGCAGATATATAGTTTTAATCATAGCGGTGACTATGGTGATGGGAAATTGGCAGATGGATCCTAAATGTCCATCAGCAAGAGAAATACACACTAGGATCGCTCTGACAAATGGCATTAGCACTACCATTTGGGGACAGTTTATGACACGAGAAGACACTTATAAGTGAAAGCTGCAGGAGAGCTGAAATCTCATCAAAGTGTTTGAAAAGATGTTGAAACAATGTGCTGAAAATCTTTCTGTCTCTCAGAGTCTTCGAGGAGATGCAGCTGGAAGGATTTACTGGTGTCAAAGGTGGCACAAAGCAGATGGCCAGGGTGACCACACTTCCTGTGGTCCCTGAAGGCGGGAGAGGTAGTGAGACTGTTTTCTGTGTGTTCACAAATATGATCCCTCGCGCACCACAAAAGATCAGAAGTTGTAACAGAAGGCAGCCCTGGGTATGGGGATGACTTTTATTTTCTATTTAGACTTTTTACATTTCATACATAGTATCTTTTTTTTCCCCTCACTGGCCACAGAGCACGTGGGATCTTAGTTTCCCCACCAGGGATTGAACCTATGGCCTCTGTATTGGAAACAGATTCCTAACTACTGGATCATCAGGGAAGTGCCCCCTACATATGACTTTTAGAATCAGAACCAAAAGGTGTATTAGAGTAGCAAAGCCTGGGGCCTCCCACACTTGGAAGCACCTCCCTTGTTAGTCCTAAGGCCTAGAGGGAGATGCTGCGGCCAGCCTCCAGCTGGTGCCCTGTCCTCAGACACCTCTGTCTTTTCAATTCCCATCTCGTCCACCACCTCACTGTCTCCTGGTGACAGAGCCCAGGTGAGATGACCTACACATCTTGATTAGGGGTTGAAAGGAGCATCCTCTTTTACAGATGGGAAACTGAGGCCCACATAAGCCCCGGCACTATTGCCCATCCTGGCCTGCAGAAGCCGGGGTTTCCCCACCCTGGTCCAGGGCCCTGGGGCCACCCCCGCTGCCCGGCCTCCAGCCCCTGCCCCTGGCCCTCCCCACCTTCGTGAACCTCTCAGAAGGCGGGAAGCAGCCCAGGCACAGGCCGAGCAGGATCCAGCCCCGAGCCAGGCTACTTGTTTTGTAGTTCTCTGAGAGCTGCTTGCAGATCTGGCAGTAAATCTCGTCCCTGAAAAACACAGAGCACTGGGAGGCCAGGCTGGGACTGGCTCGCAAGAGTGGAGGAGCCCTATGTTTCGGATGTAAAATCTTCTTAAGATTAAGTTCTTAAATCTCTGGTTTGCCCCTGATCTACACGTGTGTGGGGCAGACTCCAGGCAGCCCAGCAACGTCTAAAATAACTGCACAGGGATTCCGGCTGTTGGGCACCACAGGGAGATAGAGTTTGAATCTAACCAAGTTAATTGCCTGCCAAAATGAAAAGTCAATGCTCTTTGAAGGAATATAACAGATTCCAGAGTCTTTAGACATGCCATCCCCAAATGTCTAAGATAACAGCCCCAAAGTATTAGGCTTCTGAGAAAATAATAGCTAAGTATCCAGACATATGAAGAGATAGGAAAGCATGACTGTTCTCCAGAGAAAAGGTGTCAATGGAACCTGACCCAAGATGAACCAGATATTGATTTATCAGGCAAGGTTTTAAAACTACCATAACTATGATCAAAGATATAAAGGACATTATGCTCATAGTGAATGAACAAATAGGAAATCTTGGAAAAGAAACAAAAATTATTAAAAATGAATCGAGTGTAAACTCTAGAGTTGAAAAATATACTACTTGAAATTTAAAAACTATTGGATGAGTATAACAGCAGACTGAGAAAGACAAGAAAAAATCAATGAATGTGAAGACAGATTAATAGAAAATATCTAATCTAGAGAACAGAAGGGGAAAAAGAAAGCACAGATGAATAGACCCTTAGGCATATGAGGAACAATATAAAAGTCTTCTGTAGATTTGGTTAGAGTTCAAAGGAAAAGAGAGTGAATCAAGTTGAAAAAACATTTGAAAAAATAATAACCCAAGTTCCTTGAATTTGGTTAAAAATATTAATAATAACACATGTGAAACCCTGAAATACAGTAGTATACATAGTTCTTAAAATTTGTGTAAAAACACAATTTCTTTAAACAAACTGTACATAAAGCAAAACATACAAAGGATAAATGAGGAACCTGCCCATTTACAGGGCCTTGCAGTAAAGCCAGTTAAAAAATGAATCAGCAGTCCAGGATGAATTTGTCATCCTAAAACTGGGTTTTACCCAGGGTTTAAATGAGGGGCAAATAAAGAACCTTTGATGGTTGTTAACATTTGCTCTCCTGAGATCCAGCCTGGAGCCTTCAGGGTAGAGAACAGCATAGGGCTGGGGCCCTGGGCTGAGAGCTAGTGTGGGTCCTGTATTCCCAGTGGGGAGTGGTAGGGGTGGGGACTGACCTGAGGGGGGAACGCAGGATGCCATAGCCCACAATGAATTGCACCTTCTCCAGATTGGACATGGGTTGGTCTGAGATGGGGCCATCAGCTTCAAATGCCTCTTCTCCAATATTCAGCTGGCTGGCCACCTTGAAACCCAAAGGCAGCAGTCAGGACCCCTGTGATTCTTCCCATTGACAAAGAAGGAAACTGGGAGAAAGCCTGGAATGCTGCAGTAGACGGGCAGGTGAGGGGCAGAGCTAGGAGGAGCCGGAGTCCCCTGTCCCTGGGCTTACCTGGCCCGTGACCCAGGAGGACCGCTTCAGCTTCATGGAGGAGATGTCCTTGGTCCCTCTGTCCCTGTGGCTGGGCCTCTGTAGATGGAGACAGTTCCCGAGGGAAGGTGAGCCTGGACACCACCTCCAAATCTGACTCAACAGCTACCTAGGGTGGGGCTAGTGTCGAGCTCCCCTGAGCCACTTCCCAGCCTGATTCGCAAAGCACAGCCATTCCCTCATCTCCACGAAACTCTGCAAGCTTGACAGGTGTGCCTCACCATCCTCACTGCTGGGCGAGGAAACAATGTGAGCACCTGGACAAACACTGCTCAGTCAGACACCAGCCTTCCGGGAGGGCCAGGCCTGTTCTGACTCTGAAGCTTGGACCTCTCAGAAGCTAAGTGGGCTGGGTTTGAGCCCAGGTTCCCAGGACAGGCCTAGGCTATGGTCATTCTTCATGACAATTTGGTGGATGATTTGCAGTACACTCTGCCCACTGCAAGGTCAGGGCTTTGCTAGAGAATCAGAAGACTCTAGGCTTTGGAGCCCAGGCTGGTTGGGGAGGGGCCTGTCTCCAGCCACCAGGATCTGATGGTCTCCTCAGCAGGGGTCCCACCCGGTCCTGATGGTATCATGAGAAGTTGATGAGAAAACTAGAGCTCAGTGTGGGCCTGGGCCTGGGCTGGGGTGAGTCCAGCTTCCGTGTGTGTGTGTGTGTGTGTGTGTGGTCAGTCACTCAGTTGTGTCTGACTCTTTGCACACCCATGGACTATACAGCCTGTCAGCCTCCTTGTCCATGAAATTTTCCAGGGAAGAATACTGGGTGGGGGTGGGGGTGCCATTTCCTCCATCAGGGGATCTTCCCAGGAATCAAGCCTGGGCCTCTTGAGTCTCCTATATTGGTGGGAGGATTCTTTGCCACTAGCGCCATGTGCGAAGTGGGCACTGGCTTTTGGCTGGGCTAAGATAGGTTTGCCACACAGGAATCAAATTTAAAATACAGTAGCTGGTAAGTGAGAGTAGGCAGGGCTCCCTCAGCCCACTGCGCCTCCTTGGGGATACACAGGTGCTTCATAAACATGTAGGAAGGAACACTGGAGCCCTGACCTCTGGGAAGCCACTCCTCCCTATGCGCCCCTTCCAGAGGTGTTGGTGGCTCTACCACCTCCCAGTGTCCCCACCCTGCGGGGTGGCCAGCCTCCAAGGTGACCCCCAGCGGCCTTTGCCTCCTGACAGTCTCACCCACTGTGGTATGCAGGCACTGCAGCTTCCATCCTGCCTTCTCTCTTAGGCCACCCCTCACGGAGGAAGCACATCATGAGAACACTCAGGCAGCCCGTGGAGAGGCTCAGGGGGCTGGAGCTCAGGTCTCCCGCCGGCAGCTATATGAAGGAGCCATTTGGAAGCAGATCCTGTGGCCCCTGTCAAGCTTCGGGATAACAGCTTCGACAAAGACCTTACGCCGGAACTAATCAGCTAAGTCATTCCCTCATAACTGTCTGAGGTACCGAATGGGGGCTGTCTCACATGGTCAGGTTTACGGGGTCACTTGTTGCACAGCAGTGGATGACTGTTACACTCGGCAGAGCCCCTGTCTCTAGAGGTCAGGGAGTCAGGGCTGAGCTTGGGTGACTGCCATGGAACCCTGGACCAGACTTGGTTGCGTGACCCCAGGCTGCAGCCTCCCTCAGATGTCTGTGCAGTTGTAAGGGGGCCTGTGATCTTGTAATTTATAATAAGAAATCTATACTAGGTGTTCATCCCCATTGCTGGCACAGAGCTCCTAAAAACCTTGGAATCTCCTGTGATACAGGTCTCCCCTTATGCTAACGAGGTGGCTTTTGGAAAGCACCTAAGGACGGGAATGGTGGCCCATGGACAAGGGGAGGGGGGAAGGGTGTGAGACAGAGTTCAGCTGACTCGGTGGCCCGTGATTTATTCAATCATGTCTATGTAATGAGGCCTCTGTAAAGACCCAAAAGGATGGGCTTCAGAGAGCTTCCAGGCTGGTGAACATGTAGAGATTTGGGAAGAGTCCTGCCTGGAAGAGGAGATGGCTACCAGTCCAGTATTCTTGTCTAGAAAATTCCATGGACAGAGGATCCTGGTGGGCTACAGTCCATGGGGTCACAAAGAGTTGAACACGCCTAACCGACTAAACAACCAGTGCCTGGAGAGGGCACGGATGTTTCTTAGCCTTTTCTCATACATGTGTGGCTCTTCCGTCTGGCTATAGCGAGCTGCATCCTTTTATAATAAACCAGTAAGCTAAGAAGATGTTGCTCTGAGTTTTATGAGCTGTTCTTGCAAATGAATCAAACCCAAGGAAGCCGCGTGGAAATGTCTGACTAAGCCAGTCGGTCAGCAAATCAGGACCAATCTGGACTGGCATTAAAGTGGGGGTCGTCTTGAAGGACTGAATCCTTCATCTGTGGAATTGGACACTATCTCCAGGCAGATAGTATCAGAATTGAGATGTATTTTAGGACACCCGACTGGTGCTGAGAATTTTCTGTGGAAAATGCCCACACAAATTGGAACTGGCGTGAGAACTGCAGGCCACTGTGGGGCTCCTGCGGCTGGAGGGCCCAAGGGCTGTCACCGTGATGTCATTCCTTTGAACTATTTTTGGTTAATTCCACTAAGATGACATCATGAAACTAGGGGCCTTAGGAAGGACTTCTGACCATAAATGGATAAAACAGCCTTTCTTCATAGGGAAGGAGAGAATACGGGTGAAGAACTGGGTCTTTGAATTCAGTGGAATGGAGTCAAAGCCCAGCTGTGTCACATGTATCCACTGTGATCTGGGGGCAACTCCCTTCCCTTCTCAGTTTCCTTAGCTACAATGAATCTAATAGCCCTACCTTGTATGGATGGTGCATCTGAAAATTACCTGAAGAGAAGAAACTATACACAGCATGTCGACAGTCAGTAACAGCATCAGTTATTATTATGGGTCTATACATTTGAATCCTGAAGGGCTTCCCCGGTGGCTCAGATAGGAAAGAATCCACCCGCAGTGCAGGAGACCTGCGTTCCATCTCTGTGCGGGAAGTCCCTGGGGAAGGGAATGGCTCCCTACTCCAGTAGTCTTGCCTGGAGAATCCCATGGACAGAGAAGCCTGGAGGGGCTACTCGCCATGGGGTGCAAAAAGTCAGATATAACGGAACAACCAAGCATGGATACATGCAAATCAAACTCAGTGTTTGGTGCCTGGGGGACCTTCTCCAATAGTGACTGTATAATTCACAAAGTCATGGGCACAACGCCTGCCTCATGAATTCCTGAGGGCAATCCAAGACAGGAAACCCCCAGGTGTGCCTCGGTTCAGCAGGCAGTGCTCACTCCAGACTGTGCCTCCCCCTTCTGGCCCAGCAGACACAGGCCCAGGGCTGGGGACACCAGGAGGGCGTCTGTCCTTTACATCACCCTCACCACGCACCTGTGCGGATCTGCTGTGCTGTGGAGGCTGGACGCCACCCTCCCTGCCCAGGGCGTCATGGATCTGCCGCATCACTGAGCCGCCACGCAGGGTGTTCCTAGCAAAGAGCACTGGTTCTGGAAGGTCACCCATGAACCGCAGGATGATGCTCCACACCGCCAGGGCAGCCTGGGAAAACGGAAACAGAGCCCCCACCTGGAACCCAGCTCCATGCAACATGGAGCCCACAGCATCCTGCCCCTTCCCTGTCCCTGCTGAGCCACTGGAAACCACGGGACCAGGTACCGAGCAGTCGGCATCGTCCTCGTGGTAAAGCAGAGGGTATCGGAGGGGTCGGCGGATGTGTGTGTGGCTGGCCGATTTCTGGAAGTAGGTCACGGCGAACTTGGGGAAGGTGTACTCGGCCAGGTCGTCCTCAGGCTCCTCCGTGATGGGGACTGTGTCTAGGTCAACCTCAGGAAGCTTCTGGGTCCTCTCTTCCAGATCCTGGCACACAGACAAGAGTCCGCTGTTTTCAGATGTAACTTGGCAGTGTGTGCATCTTTGGGGGACAAGGTGCCCCAGAAGGGTCTTGACACATTATTGACAGGGTGCAGAATTATCCACTCCCCTTTGTGTTGGGAATCTCACTCTACCTACTTCCTCAACGGGTCCCTGGTGGGCTGCCAAGTGCTGGATAGGCCTTGGACTGAGGGCACCAGGGGCCTTGCAGCTTGCCCTCCGAGCCCTCTACCTGTAGACTCTGGCTCCCCAGACACCCCCACTCCCTGCCTGCCCCCTGCCTGCCTCCCTCAGGTGCTCCTCCAATGGAGGCAGGCCCACTGCCTGCGGGCTGGAGGGAGGCATGGGCCCCCAGGAGGGTGCCTAGGTCACTGGCCCACAGCAGGAGGCGGTGAGAGTACAGCTCTGGAGCTGCCCTCTTCGCCAGTGCTCGGGCTCTGCTCCCACCCCACCCCCATCAGACGTGGCCTCTTCCCACGGTGCTTCCGTTTTCTATTGATATGTTGATCAAGTCCACAGGTCACATTATGCAGAGCAGCAGCTGCCAGATGCCCTGAGACAGCAGACAGATACCAGTAGGAAACGCTGCCCAATTGAAAGTCCAATGACATTTGCACAGCAAAGGCTCTAGGAAGCCTTGCAGGGAAGACACCTGCTTATCTCGAAAGGGTCTGACCACAGAAACCCTTGCTCCTCTTTGCTCTGCATCTTCGCCTAGGACCACAGAGCTCACTTCATCACCTGCTCCGTGAGCTACCCGAGCCAAGTCTCAGCTTTTCAGCAAAGCCTAGAGGTTGGCTGAGGTCAGGGACTGGGCAGGCACCCCTCAACACTCTGTGCAGGGCTGGCAGGGTCCGTCCTACCTCAACGTGCGGTGAGGTCTGGCCGTCCTGCCCGCCAATCAGGGAAGGCAGGAAGCCGAACACCTGCTCCACCATCTCTGTGTCGGTGATGGTGTCGAGATGGACGATTCTGGACAGACAATGAGTGTACTCGGCCAGGCCGTCCTCAGGCTCCTCCGTGATGGGGACTGTGTCTAGGTCAACCTCAGGAAGCTTCTGGGTCCTCTCTTCCAGATCCTGGCACACAGACAAGAGTCCGCTGTTTTCAGATGTAACTTGGCAGTGTGTGCATCTTTGGGGGACAAGGTGCCCCAGAAGGGTCTTGACACATTATTGACAGGGTGCAGAATTATCCACTCCCCTTTGTGTTGGGAATCTCACTCTACCTACTTCCTCAACGGGTCCCTGGTGGGCTGCCAAGTGCTGGATAGGCCTTGGACTGAGGGCACCAGGGGCCTTGCAGCTTGCCCTCCGAGCCCTCTACCTGTAGACTCTGGCTCCCCAGACACCCCCACTCCCTGCCTGCCCCCTGCCTGCCTCCCTCAGGTGCTCCTCCAATGGAGGCAGGCCCACTGCCTGCGGGCTGGAGGGAGGCATGGGCCCCCAGGAGGGTGCCTAGGTCACTGGCCCACAGCAGGAGGCGGTGAGAGTACAGCTCTGGAGCTGCCCTCTTCGCCAGTGCTCGGGCTCTGCTCCCACCCCACCCCCATCAGACGTGGCCTCTTCCCACGGTGCTTCCGTTTTCTATTGATATGTTGATCAAGTCCACAGGTCACATTATGCAGAGCAGCAGCTGCCAGATGCCCTGAGACAGCAGACAGATACCAGTAGGAAACGCTGCCCAATTGAAAGTCCAATGACATTTGCACAGCAAAGGCTCTAGGAAGCCTTGCAGGGAAGACACCTGCTTATCTCGAAAGGGTCTGACCACAGAAACCCTTGCTCCTCTTTGCTCTGCATCTTCGCCTAGGACCACAGAGCTCACTTCATCACCTGCTCCGTGAGCTACCCGAGCCAAGTCTCAGCTTTTCAGCAAAGCCTAGAGGTTGGCTGAGGTCAGGGACTGGGCAGGCACCCCTCAACACTCTGTGCAGGGCTGGCAGGGTCCGTCCTACCTCAACGTGCGGTGAGGTCTGGCCGTCCTGCCCGCCAATCAGGGAAGGCAGGAAGCCGAACACCTGCTCCACCATCTCTGTGTCGGTGATGGTGTCGTAGATGGACTTCCGCTTCCTGCTGGGGACGGCACTCGGGCTCTTCTGCTCTTCTGCTGGGGTGACCAGAGGCCCCTGCACAGACACCCCGGGGAGCCACAGTTACCACAGACCTGGCTACAGGAGGCCTCTCATGGAAGCTAAATAAACCTCCTCCTGCCATATTTGTCCAAATAGATACATTCCCTTCTAAAATCCTAGGTTTCAATAGCAGGAGAGACTGGAGATCAACCAGTCTGGGTTTCTCATTTCATAGATGATATAAAGAGGGAAGATACTTGCTCGTCCCCACATGAGACTATACCAAACCTCACAGATGCCCAGAACCTAGCTGCAAAACCTGCTCAGGCCCACGTGGTCCCTCCACACCAAGCGGAGAGGCTCTCTCGGGAGAGGGCCCTGGGCTGGCCCGGGAATATGGCTTGTCTGGGGCTGTGCGGGTGCAGCGGCATCTGCCGACCTGTCTGAGGCTCTGCACTCTTCCTTGGTCTGGCCGCTGTACCAGCACTGTGCTCA
The DNA here is from genome assembly GCA_022376925.1 of Tragulus kanchil. Classification (NCBI taxonomy): domain Eukaryota; kingdom Metazoa; phylum Chordata; class Mammalia; order Artiodactyla; family Tragulidae; genus Tragulus; species Tragulus kanchil. The sequence continues at coordinate 24,990,547 of JAIOJX010000026.1, forward strand.
GTGGACCCGTGTTTATCTATGGAGCAAGAGGGGACTTCACCCTAGCCCCCCTTCATTATCACCATTGCCATTGAGCAAGTTCTGAGGAGTGAGGTTGAGTCTCGGGTGCTCTCTGGATGGAGGAAACGGGGTGAAATTTCAAAACACAGGGAGATGCATCTTGACACCACTCCCTTGCCCTCCCTCCTCTTCTGCCCAGATTCTCCTGATGGCTCCTCTTGGCATTTCTCTGCCCTAAGCCATCAGGCCCACCCAGGAACCAGGCACATCCATCCTCCTCCATGGGACTGTGGCCTCCTGCAGGTCAGTGGGCCCTGGTTTCCTGAGCCTTCCTGGGGACCAACCAGTGCTGCTGAGAAATCATCCCCAAGGGAGGGGACAAAGGAGCTCGAGTTCCGGTTTCCAGGTATAAGACTGAGATGATGTGTCTCCTGCACCGTATCCTCGGGGCCCAGGGTATGAGCTGGTGTGTCAGATGGCATGGGATCTGCTGCAGGAATAACTTTGGACCCAGAGGAGACAGGAGTGTCTGATGACAGTCTTGTGTTGCCTTTCACTCCTCCTGCCTGCCTGCCCTCCATCTTGGCCCAGCCCTCTCCCATCTACCCGAGAGGGCAGCGACAACCTACGGTGGCTTTCTGGTGCCGGAAGTTCCGCCGAGCAGCCATGCCCCTGGCGTGCGCCTGGATGACCACCACAGCCCTCCTCTTGGCCTGGACTTGCTGGCGTACTAGGTAGCCCCTGCAGAGGGCCTGCAGCTGGACCATCCTCTGCCGCATGGCCTGGTACTGCTTTGCCAGCAGGTGGCTTCGGGCAATGGCCTGCAGACGCTCAAAACCTAGGAGGATCTGCGGGGGCAAGAAGGTGGTGCACTCTCAGAAAGACCTGAGACTGGCGGGGTACAGAGCAGAGAAAGGTGCCCTGGGGGGACAGAGAACAAGAGGCAAGGTGTCCTCGCAAAATAGCTTTACAGTTATCTGCTTTTTGGCAGAGCACTGGTGCTGAAATTTTAGACACTTATGAACACAAGCATATTAAGTGAGTTATACTTGCGAAACAGAATAGATCCTGGCATGAAGCTAGTGCTAAAGAAGTATTTTTAAATGGCATAAATAATACAGTGGTCTCCTGACGGCCAGTGATTGAGTACTGGTTTGGAAGTCACATGGTGATAGGATTCCGGAGGTCCTGCTTTTCACACCTGCAGCCAAGTCCAGCTAGCTTGTGTGGAGCTAGTGTACCTGTGTGGAGGCCTTTGGCTGGTTCCATCAAGCTAATCCCTCACAGGAATCTTGCAAATAAAGAGGAATTAATAAACTATGAGCATGCACTTCTTTGCTGCAAACACACCCTGGGCCACAGTCTCTGAGCCTGTGGGACGACTCTTACTGGCTTTTCAAAGGCCAATCTGGTGCGTGCTAGCTGTGTGGGTCACGCTTCATCATACGCCCTTCACATCACACAGGACTACATCTCAACTCCCACTCTGCTGCTTGCTGACTGTGTGTTCTCAGAAAAATGACTGAATTTCTCTATGCCTCAGATCCTCGGGGCCCAGGGTATGAGCTGTTGCGATCGGGCCTGCAGGAATAACTTTGGACCCAGAGGAGACAGGAGTGTCTGATGACAGTCTTGTGTTGCCTTTCACTCCTCCTGCCTGCCTGCCCTCCATCTTGGCCCAGCCCTCTCCCATCTACCCGAGAGGGCAGCGACAACCTACGGTGGCTTTCTGGTGCCGGAAGTTCCGCCGAGCAGCCATGCCCCTGGCGTGCGCCTGGATGACCACCACAGCCCTCCTCTTGGCCTGGACTTGCTGGCGTACTAGGTAGCCCCTGCAGAGGGCCTGCAGCTGGACCATCCTCTGCCGCATGGCCTGGTACTGCTTTGCCAGCAGGTGGCTTCGGGCAATGGCCTGCAGACGCTCAAAACCTAGGAGGATCTGCGGGGGCAAGAAGGTGGTGCACTCTCAGAAAGACCTGAGACTGGCGGGGTACAGAGCAGAGAAAGGTGCCCTGGGGGGACAGAGAACAAGAGGCAAGGTGTCCTCGCAAAATAGCTTTACAGTTATCTGCTTTTTGGCAGAGCACTGGTGCTGAAATTTTAGACACTTATGAACACAAGCATATTAAGTGAGTTATACTTGCGAAACAGAATAGATCCTGGCATGAAGCTAGTGCTAAAGAAGTATTTTTAAATGGCATAAATAATACAGTGGTCTCCTGACGGCCAGTGATTGAGTACTGGTTTGGAAGTCACATGGTGATAGGATTCCGGAGGTCCTGCTTTTCACACCTGCAGCCAAGTCCAGCTAGCTTGTGTGGAGCTAGTGTACCTGTGTGGAGGCCTTTGGCTGGTTCCATCAAGCTAATCCCTCACAGGAATCTTGCAAATAAAGAGGAATTAATAAACTATGAGCATGCACTTCTTTGCTGCAAACACACCCTGGGCCACAGTCTCTGAGCCTGTGGGACGACTCTTACTGGCTTTTCAAAGGCCAATCTGGTGCGTGCTAGCTGTGTGGGTCACGCTTCATCATACGCCCTTCACATCACACAGGACTACATCTCAACTCCCACTCTGCTGCTTGCTGACTGTGTGTTCTCAGAAAAATGACTGAATTTCTCTATGCCTCAGATCCTTGACCTACGGTATTGGCTTCATAGTAAATTAATGATGCACACAGAGCAACAGGCCCCAAGTAGCCTTTCTATCCACGCCAGCTGCCATTGTGAGCATGGAATGCAGTCAGGCTAGGGTCAGTTTTGCTGACGGGGACCACTGCATGTTCCAGACAGAGTCACAGCTGTGACCAAGGCAAGCGGTCAGGGAGGCCCAGCAGGGCATGCTAAAGGCTCCTCTGGTTCGTTTCTTGAGCAGACACTCATCGGCAGTGCCTGTGGTCAAGGAAGAAATTAGGAAGACGTACTTGAAAGACAGAATCTGTTAACTTATTTTGCTGCTTCCAAATCCGGTGGGGGCGGGGACCAGGGAAACAGCTGCCATCTAATTTCAGAGCAGGATCACATGTCTCATTCCAGCTCTGGAGATGCCTCCAAAGCCTGCAGGAGAACACTTTGACATGCGCAAACATGTGGCCTGACACTGTGCTAAGAGGAGTGTGGGGTGCTGAGGCCGGTGACTAGTGATGCTCTTGCCCCAGCTCTCACATTCCTAAACAAACCTCCGTGTTTGTTTTGAACTGGACAGGTGTCCACTGCTCCTTCAGACTCCACCGCCCGTGTGAGTTCCCTTACCACTTTGAAGTTCCTCTGGTCACAGTGGCCTCTCCACCAGGTCTGGAGGGTCACAGCTGCCCGCCTCTGCCTCAGGAACTCCACCCTAGAAGGGGAAATGCAAGTCAGTGGTAACAGCCATATTTTAAAAGCCTTAGTGGGGGACTTCCCTGGTGGTCCAGTGGTTCAGAATCCACCTGCAGGGCTTCCCTGGTAGCTCAGTGGTGAAGAGTTCACCTGCCAATGCAGGAGACACCAGTTCGATCCCTGATCTGGGAAGATCCCACATGCTGTGGAGCAACAAAGCCCATGAGCCACAACTATGGAGCCTGTGCTCTAGAGCCTCAGAGCCACAACTATGGAGCCCATGTGCTGCAACTACTGAAGCCCGTGTGCCCTAGAGCCTGAGTTCCACAACAAGAGAAGTCATCGCAACAAGAACCCTGCTCACCTCAACTAGAGATCTAGTAACCCCCACTCCTTGCAACTAGAGAAGAGCCTGTAGCAGCAGTGAAAACCCAGAATAGCCAAAAATAAAAATAAATGAATAAATAAAATTAAAAAAAAAAGCCACCTGCAATGCAAGGGACACCAGTTCAATTCCTGGTCTGGGAAGATTCCACATGCCATAGAGCAACTAAGTCTGTGCTCCACAACTACTGAACCTGCGCTCTAGAGCCCGTGCTTCACAACAGGAGAAGTCACGAGCGTGAGAAGCTCGTGCACCGCAATGACGACTAACCCCTGTTCACCACAACTAGAGAAAGAGTTCACACAACTGTGTGTAGCAACAAAGACCCAGCATAGCTAAGAATAAATAAATAAGTCTTTTTTAAAAAAAAAAAAAACAAAAAACAAAGAAAAGAAAGCCTCGGGGGGAAAACTGATTTTCAAGGGAAGAGAGAAAATGAAATTTGGGTGAAAATGAATACACATGATATTTTTTTTCCACAAGACTTTACAGGCTGAAAGACAGGTTAGGAGTTAACCACTAAATTTGTAATAGGACATCCTAATTTCTATTATTTATTTATTTATTGAATCTATCTTTTGTGTTTTTGCCATGTTATGCAACCTGTGGGATCTTAGTTTCCTGACTAGGGATCGAACCTGTGCCCTGCTGTGGTGGAGAAGGAGCCTTAACCCTGGAGTGCCAGGGAATTGCTGAAGACAGTCCAGTTTTTAGAACGTGGAGGAAAAGTTTCCTCATTACCACCAAAGATCTATGAAAGGATAAAACCCATTTCCAACTTTTTATCTCTTACTCTCTCCTCTGGTCACAAACCCAGGGATCTATCAGAAATCAGGTCAGAAATCTCAGGATCAGAGCTCCTCTCTGGAGCAGGTCAGAGGAAAGGGCAGCCCCCAGGCCCTGGAAGCCTGGCAAGTGCCATCAAACTGCCCCTCCACAGGGAGGAACGCGGGCTGAGGGTGGAGGGGTAACCTGAAGCCTAGCCTCTGCGGAGCCTATGGATGAATCCTTTATCCTACACTTACCTGAGTTTTCTTATCACCTCTAAGAATTTTCAGGGTGTTTTCTTAGGCTTAGATCAGTAGATTTCAACCATATTAAAAATCGTCCTCAGGGAGTAGGGGCAGGGGAAATGAAGGTGATCAAAGGTGCAACCTTCCAGGTATAAGATGCTATAAATGCTAGGGACGAAACACACAACATGAAGACCATAGTGAAAAGCATGGTCTTCGTGAAGCCACCACAATGAGAAGCCCATGCACCTCAACTAGAGAGTAACCCCTGTTCACAACTAGAGAGAGCCCACATGCAGCAGGGAAGACCCAGTGCAGCCAAACATAAATAAAACAGACCACACTGCTCTATTTTATATATGAGAGTCAGTAGAGCAAACCATAAGAAGGGTTTTCCTCACAAGGAAAAAAACCTTTTGTTTTTGTATCTATATGAGTTGATAGATATAATAATAACAACTCTGGTAGCTCAGTATAAAGAGTCTGCCTACCAATGCAGGAGACCCAGTCTCTGGATTGGGAAGACTCCCCGGAGAAGGAAATGGCAACCCACTCCAGTATACTTGCCTGGGAAACCCCGTGGGCAGAGCCACATAGTAGGCTGTAGTCCATGAGGTTATAAAAGAATTAGTCATGACTCAGTGACTAAACAACAGCAACAACAACCTTATGGTGTTAAGCATTTCATTATATAAGTCAAATCATTATGTGATACAATTTAAATTTACATAGTATTGTATGTAAATTATATCTTAATAAAACTGGGGGACAAAAAGCAAAACAAGAAAAAAATCTTCTGGAGAACTTCAATATTAATTGATGTCTGGGTGCTGTCCAGTCCAATTAAATCAGAATCTTTGTTGATGGGCAGAGAATATATATTTGCATATCTAATTCTTTTTGATGCATGCACACACACACACTTACATGATGATTCTAATGGAAGGCCACTGTAAACAACCGAATAGTTCAAAGATAATTTTGTCTTCTTTAAAATGTACCAGTGGTCTTCAGCTGGGGGTGATTCTGCCCCCAGGCACATTTGGCAGTGTTTAGACCCACATTTGCTGCCACGACTAGGGGTTTGCAGAGGAGGATACTACTGGCATCTTAGTAAGTAGAGTTTAGGTGCTGCTAAACATCCCACAATGCACCGGACAGCCTTTTACAACAAAAAGTTATCCAAGGGCTTCCCTAGTAGCTCAGTGGTAAAGAGTTCACCTGCCAATGCAGGAGACACGCGTTCAATCCCTGACCCGGGAAGATCCCACATACTGCGGAGCAACTAAGCCCATGAGTCACAACTGTGGAGCCTGTGCTCTAGAGCCTCAAAGCTTCAACTAATGAGCCCATGTGCCACAACTGTTGAAGCCCGTGTGCCCTAGAGCCCAAGTTCCACAACAGAAGAAGTCACCTTACTGCAACAAGAAGCCTGCTCACCTCAACTAGAGAGTAGCCCCACTCCCTCCAACTAGAAAGGAGCCTGTGGCAGCAGTGAAAACCCAGGATAGCCAGAAATAAATAATAAATAAATAAATAAGAATTTTAAAAAATGTCCAATATCCAAGCAAAATGTCAGTAATGGGGCTTCCCTGGTGGTCCAGTGGTGTAGAATCTGCTTTGCAATGCAGGGGACATCAGCTCAATCCCTAGTCTTGGAAGATCCCGTATACTGAGGGGCAACTATGGCCATGTGCTACGACTACTGAGGCTGTGTTCTGGAGCCGGCAAGCCACAGCTCTTTTTTTTTTTTTTTAAGATTTATTTATTTATTTATTTGGGAGGGTGGGGTGGGGAGGGAGGGGAGCAGGCGGGCTACTTCTATTGGTCTTTCATTTGTCTATTTTCATCCATCTTTGTTCTTTGGCTCCTGTGGGCCTCCCATCACGGTGGCCTCTGTCGTCGCAGAGCACCGGCTCTGGGCGCATGCACCCCAGAGCTCTGGCTCGGTAATTGGACACATCAGTCCAGCCGCTCCACGGCATGTGGGATCTTCCCAGGCCAGGGCTTGAACTGGCGCCCCTTGCACTGCAAGGCTGTATCCTTACCCACTGGACCACCAGAGAAGCCCAAGCCACAGCTCTTGAAGACCGTGCACCCTAAAGCCTGTGCTCCACAGCAAGAGAAGCCACCACAATGAGAAGCCCAAGCACCTCAAGCAGAGAGTAGCCCCTGCTCATCACAACTACAGAGCCCACATGCACCAATGAAGACCCAGTGCAGCAAAAACTCTTAAATAAATAAAATAAATGTCAATAGTAGCGAAGTTGAGAAGCCCTGATTTCTACTTCTATCTTAAAACAATTTCTTGTCTAATTGCATTGGCCAGAACAGCAAGAACATCATAATTATCGATAGTGATCACTTCTGGGTAGATGGAGTAAACATACTTTTCCTTACCTCTTCTACTAACTATGACGAAAAACTTCATTATACATAAAACAAACATGAAGAAGACCCTGAAAGATGGAGAAAGATGAGAAGGAAGACAAGCTAAGGATCTCAGACACAGTAGTAACTTCTCTGAGTTTCTTTTTGCCTCATGTACCCCAGACTAGGAGATGATGAAGTAGACAATTCAGAAATGACAATGGGCACAGACCGAAAAAAAAAAAAAGCCTCCTCCCTCTAGTAGAAGGTTCAGAGAAGGGACAGTTTAGCAAGACACAAAGCTTCTAGATGATGACCAGTCTACTCCAGTGGAACACCATATAAACAGCTGTGGCTATCTCCCTAGTTATACCAGGGAATGCCAGTGTAAGGCCTAGGCTCCCACCTTCACCCGTACTGTGTCAGAGAAGGTTGAGTAGGAAGTCATCCTTGATGGTCAGTAATGCGCCCATCCCACACAATGTCAGTGGAGACCACCGGGGACTCCTGGACCTGTATGGCCTTCCAGACCACACCGCCCTGCCTCGTGACCCTTCTCATGGTTGCCCACAGCCTCTATTCCGTTGGCTCAGACCCTTCCTCCTATTTTGTCCTGTCTGGGTTTCAAGGCCTTCTGGAAGTTGGTTATGGGCTGATGGGACAGCAGGGAAAAGCACCATGGGACCTGCAGAGCCCTCTGGACATGGTGAAGGTAAGGGGGGGTGGTACTGTGGCTGGCGTGCTGAACCTGGACTGAAATTCAAGCGTTCCCTACTGACCAAGGAATTGAGTCAAAGATGGTTCTTCCCTTCAAAACCAACTCCCTCACAAAGACAAACCCATATGTTCTCTAAGACAATTGGAGGAGAATCAAAATGAAGCCGAGATCAGACTGGTGAATTTTGCCCCCTTTATCCCTAAATGTTCAAATTATGTATTAGAACACCAGTGCCTCTGGTCAGGAGTTCACAAGAGCTTATCAGCCTCAGTCAACCCCAGAGAGAGACTAGAGGGAACACGTGACCCTGGCGTGAAGGGCACAGGCCTGCGCAGGGCACAGGCGGGCAGACGTGCAGATGGGGAGGGGCTTGGGCTAGGGCCGGTACCTGTATTTGTAGCCCCGCAGGACTCTCTGGATTCTGACGGCAGCCTCGTCCAGAGCCTGGCTCCTCTGGACCTCCAGCAGGGTGTCCTGGTTTTCCTGCAGGAGGAGAGCTCTCATCACCCACCTGCTGCACCCCCACACATCCACCTGTGAACAGGGCTCTGTCTCCAGAAGTCAGGGGCTCTCAGACTCTCCCTGGCAGCAGTGGACAGGGGCCCTCAAGTTGCTGCAGACGTGGTTCAGAGCCTAGGGTTGCAGCTACACTCCCAATCCAAAAACTTTCCATTTTAGCTCTTTCTTCTTAAGTCAATCTGGGACATTTCATTTCTGCCCTGGAGAACCCAAGAGAGGAGCAAAAATATCTCCATGAAGCTGTGTTTTGATTCCTAACCATCATGTATAATGATCATTCAGTCGTAAGACAGACACTTGCTTGTGTCAATATAAATGTTTCCACTACCTTTGCAGAGAATTCACAGTGTGAGGTGATGAGCCATATTCATTCCTAAGTGGTGACATTCCCAGGCCCCCCTGGGTGCTCCCGCTGGATCCAGGCCCAAAGAAAGGGACTGTCTTTGTAGAGCAGAGAGCCACACGGGCCTTTGGCAAGTGACAAGCAGAGGCCAGGGGCTTGGTGGCCCTTTCTGCCTCAATCAGTCTCGCATCAGGCAAGCACTGGGGCCTGCAGAGCCCTCTGGACATGGTGAAGGTAAGGGGGGGTGGTACTGTGGCTGGCGTGCTGAACCTGGACTGAAATTCAAGCGTTCCCTACTGACCAAGGAATTGAGTCAAAGATGGTTCTTCCCTTCAAAACCAACTCCCTCACAAAGACAAACCCATATGTTCTCTAAGACAATTGGAGGAGAATCAAAATGAAGCCGAGATCAGACTGGTGAATTTTGCCCCCTTTATCCCTAAATGTTCAAATTATGTATTAGAACACCAGTGCCTCTGGTCAGGAGTTCACAAGAGCTTATCAGCCTCAGTCAACCCCAGAGAGAGACTAGAGGGAACACGTGACCCTGGCGTGAAGGGCACAGGCCTGCGCAGGGCACAGGCGGGCAGACGTGCAGATGGGGAGGGGCTTGGGCTAGGGCCGGTACCTGTATTTGTAGCCCCGCAGGACTCTCTGGATTCTGACGGCAGCCTCGTCCAGAGCCTGGCTCCTCTGGACCTCCAGCAGGGTGTCCTGGTTTTCCTGCAGGAGGAGAGCTCTCATCACCCACCTGCTGCACCCCCACACATCCACCTGTGAACAGGGCTCTGTCTCCAGAAGTCAGGGGCTCTCAGACTCTCCCTGGCAGCAGTGGACAGGGGCCCTCAAGTTGCTGCAGACGTGGTTCAGAGCCTAGGGTTGCAGCTACACTCCCAATCCAAAAACTTTCCATTTTAGCTCTTTCTTCTTAAGTCAATCTGGGACATTTCATTTCTGCCCTGGAGAACCCAAGAGAGGAGCAAAAATATCTCCATGAAGCTGTGTTTTGATTCCTAACCATCATGTATAATGATCATTCAGTCGTAAGACAGACACTTGCTTGTGTCAATATAAATGTTTCCACTACCTTTGCAGAGAATTCACAGTGTGAGGTGATGAGCCATATTCATTCCTAAGTGGTGACATTCCCAGGCCCCCCTGGGTGCTCCCGCTGGATCCAGGCCCAAAGAAAGGGACTGTCTTTGTAGAGCAGAGAGCCACACGGGCCTTTGGCAAGTGACAAGCAGAGGCCAGGGGCTTGGTGGCCCTTTCTGCCTCAATCAGTCTCGCATCAGGCAAGCACTGGGGCTCTCTGTGTGCCTGGGTGGATACTGGGGACACAGAGATGGACTAGACGCCTGACTGTGGCCTCGTGGAGCAGCCAGGGAGAGGGAGGGATGAGGGGGCGGGCAGTCTCCTCTGCTCCAAGCCCACGCGCCCACAGTGACCCTACCCTCTAAACCAGTGGTCTCAAACCTTTTTGGCACCAGGGACTGTTTTCATGGAAGACAGGATGGTTTGGGGATGATTCAAGTGCATTACATTTATTGAGCACTTTATTTCTATTATTATTACATCAGCTCTGCCTCAGATCATCCAGCCTTAGATCCCAGAGGTTGGAGACCCCGATCTAAACCATATCCTACTGGGCGGCACCTGGGATTCCCAAGACCTCTTCCCTCTGTGGAGTCATCTCTCCCAGTGGAGTCGGAAGCCCCTCTGCTTCTTTTAAAGCCTCACAGTCCCAGCACTGGCCTGGCTCATGATGGGTAGACAACAGACAACCTGGAGAGCTGGGGCAGGGAGGACAGACAAGGATGCGTGGGCAGGCTCTAGGGGTGAGAGGAGAGTGTGGAGGCCTTAGGAAGGGGCAGTGAGGGCAGAGTGTGGTGCCAGGTTGGCTGGCAGAGCCCTGATTCTGTCCCTGATCTTCTCTTGCTCCTTCTCACCCTGCTGATCTACCCAAGGAGTGTGAGGCCAGGAAACACTGACCTTCTCTCCCTTAGGCCCACCTCGCAATCCTGGAGGGCCCAAAGGCCAGCCTCAGGGGCTGGATGACCTTGGGCCTCGTTGTAAGTTAATGGAGAGGGAGGCGGGAGGCGTGCTGCTTGCCCTGGCTCTGCCAAGGATGAGCTATCCTAGGGCGGGGTCCACACAGCCTCCTTCCCTGAAGCTCCGCCTCTCCAGGGAGGCAGGGACGGGGTTTCCCAGGTCCGACTGGAGACAGCAGCAGGAAGGACTGTCCTTGGGGACTGTGAGAGGCCTCTCTCAGCAACCTTTGGTTCTTGCTCAGTGGCTTGGAGGAAGCCCCTATCTAGTCAGGCCCTGTCCTGAGCGTCCTCTTCTGAGAAGCCCCCTGAGTTTCACAAGCTGGGATGCTCTCTTCTCTCCCAGTGACCTGACTGCTTGCCTCTTTCCCCCCAGCATGGTTCTCTACAGTCAGGGGGCCTTGAGGGCAGGGGCCATGCATGCAGCAGGCATCTACGAGCACCAGGCCAGCCGCACAGGCCCCACCCAGGGTCTCACCTTCAGGAAGACTTTCGTCCTTCCCATCTTCCAGTCTTTATCTGTCCCCAGCCAGCTTTCGACTATGCGCAGGGTCATTTGGCGAAACTTGTTCCGAAGCTGCCAAGGAGAAACAGGAGTGGCTCTGTGAAGTCCCACAGGAGGCTGAAGCCCCTCCTCAGGAGCTTCTTAGGGGTCAGGGTCTTTCTGTTCACACAGGGGTCACCGTCAGGGGCTGCTGGGCCAGGGCACAGGCATCCGCATCAAGGATGGGGCCCAGGGGACCAAACCCCACAACGCCTGGAAGGACTAGGGTCTCTGTGTGGCCCTTGGACATGGGCAGCCCAAAGTTTAGGATGGCTGAGTGTTTCGTGGGAAGGACAGGACGGACTTCCTGCTCCCCAGCCACACGTCATCTCTGTGACAGTCTGCCCTAAAAGGGAGTATTTGCTTTAAACTTTGGATGCTCCTAGAAGCAACATATCCACCTGCTAGCCTCCAGAGAAGGGAAGCAGAAACAGGAGTCATTTCAAAGCTTGGAGTACAGAGAGGGGCCCTGGACATCAAGAAGGGGCCCTGGGCCCACTTGGAACTGAGGGTTTGGGGAAGCCCACAGGTGGCCGGGTTTTCAGGATGTACACGCTGCCTCTTGGGGACCTTGGGCCAGGCTGCGGGAATGCACACCTCCATGCGCACAGCGCCGGGCAGCAGGACTCGGAACCTCTGTGAGAACTCCTCGAATGAGTAGCGGATGGGGAAGCCAGACTTGCGGATGTGCACTGTCTCCATCATCCCAGAGTAGCGCAGCTGCCGGATGCATAGCTCGCGGTCGAAGAGCTGCGGGCGCAAAGGCGAGGGACTGATGGCACAGGCCATCCCTTTCCTGACTCCCTGCTACCACCTCGCTGCTGTTTTCCAAATTCAGGAGACTAAAACAAACGCTTGGTTTCATGAAAAGTCTATTCTGGAGAGAGATATTTGGTTGAAATTGCTGAAAAGTCCTGGAAGTGTTTCCAAGGAGATAAAAGTCCATCTCATACAAACTGGGACATCCACAAGAATCAGATTATTTCCCTGCTTCTCAGGATATGCAAAGTATGAGGAATAGGAGAGTTTTTTTTTTTTCATATGCCACATTTAAAATATTTTAGAATGCTGCCAATGATCCCAAAGGACACAGTTTCCTCCTGATCTTGCCTGTGTTGGGGAGACCACTGTCCCTGAGGCCCTTCTGGCAGGAGCACCATCATGCCTCCCACTCTGGTGGAAGGAAGAAGTACATCTCCTACTTAGAACATACTATAGTCGTTTAGTCTCTGCCTCCTCCAGAGATGGGAGTTTAGAGAGGAGCTTGGCCATGATGCTTTGCACAAGAATATGGGGTCTCACTCATGGATGGCACCCCGTCCATCTCAAATCAAGAGTGTCCGGTGACGGCGGACATGCTTTCCAATTTGGCGAGCCCACTAGCCAGCAGAGGAGGGCCACAGAGGCGACTGCTCATGGGGTCCAGGACCACACAGCAGTTAGTTTTGGGCAACTAGGTAGCTCCCACTTGTTGAGTGTTTCTACTGGGCCTGCTGTTTCTCCTTTAATCTTTACAGCAGCTCTGGTTGGTGTACTTAGTTTCAGCTTAAAGATGAGGTACTTGAGCCTTATACTCTTAAGTGGCTGAGCCAGGGTTCCAACCTTGAGCCTGCCTGGCCCCAGTCTGGGTTTCCCAGCACCTGCACACCAGCAGCCATCTCCCAGAGATGTCTCAGCTGTGGGCACCTGCAAGACCTGAGCATGACGCTCAGGCCCTCACCTGTGCCAGGAGACCTTTGGGAGCACAGTTACTATCTAACACCTGTGCACTGTGCCTTTAAGGAAGACACATTTTGGAGTTCATATAATTTTATACTTTTCCCAAAAAAAGCTACTTCATTTAATGTGATATTATTTTTTCTCTTATAAGTTTTTTTATTTGAGTCATTTTATCTCCTTTCAGATGGCATCTCCCAGTTTCTGGAATCTTGTATTTGTAGCCACTGGGTGCCCAAGTCCATGGGGTCAGGGACTGGGCAGGCAGCGGGTTCCCATAGCACACGTAAGTAGATAAAACCACTTTTCAAGGGTTGCATGGCCTCAGGTCTTGGTGACCAGTAGTTGGTGTCAGCCTCTAAAATCACAGTACAGGTTACTGCCCCTTCTGTAGTATGGTTTACTTATGTAAATGTGGCAAAAAAAAAAAAAGGCAAACCATCATGTACAATCCTTACTGCCCCCTGCAGGCAGATCCTGAATTTACAGAAAAGAAATCAGTCTCAGAGGAGCAATACACCTGGCCCAATGGCAGGGCTAAGACAACTGAGGTCTGGGAGATCCAAAGCTCGGAAGGTCACTGACCTTCAGATGCTCTAGACTGGTCACCTTGCCTCAGTGTCCCCATCTGTAAAATGGGGTCAGAGAGCATTAAAGCTGCTTAGGCATGGTGAAGGAAGGGACATGACCCCAGCTGCCATCAGATCCATTCAGGTAGATCTCCCCCCATCCTGGGCAGGTCCTAGTCCCCCCTCATTACCAGTGGTTTCTTATATTCATTGGGTTTGATGCAACGGATGAAGTAGGGCTGGCAGTTGGTCAGGATTTTCATCAGCTGGTCCAGGGACTGCTTGAACTGGCCGGCCAAGGTGGAGGGCCGCTTGCTGGAGTCTGCAGACTGCAGGCAGAAGCACAGGGCACAAGAGGAGCTTGTCTAGGGGTGGGGCCTCAAAGTGAGGTGTACAAGATGATGCACCAGGGTGAGGGCAGAATGTCACCTATTCCCCCGCCTTTCTACATTTTTAGCTTTCGTATAGATTGTATGTGCTTTTTGAATGTTATATACTATACATGGTAAGCATGACAGTAAATGCATACAGTTTTAAAATAATGTTTTAAAGTGATGGATGCAGGAGAAAACCCAAAATCCAAGCCCTGGGCCAAGAGTCGTGTTTCTGTGTGATGCTGATCTTGTATGATGGTCCTTGATCAAACTTCCCCAAGGTCAAATGTGCTTGAGCCAAGGTAGGCACTGCCAAACTGCATCAGTCTGGGGACTCGAGTTCATGCTTTAAGACCTCTGAGCGCAGGGTGCAGTCCCTGACAGGTGTACTAATCACAGGCAGCATTTTGCTGTTGTCTTGGCTTATAAAATAATGCATTTCCCTCCACTGCCACCCTGTTCTCTGAAACCTGTGGGACATGCCCCAGCGGCCCCACAGAGCCAGGACCAGGCTGTGCTCTGGCCTCAGCTCTCTGGGCACAGTCTGGCCCAGCTCCACTGTTTCAGACCTGGGGAGTTTTTGCACAGCCTTGCAGCTCCTTGGTGCCCCTCTGGGCTGGTTTTGCGTGTGGTTGTGCTGTGGGCCCTGGGCGCTAAAGAGTCAGGAGCTCCTGTGGAGGTGAGGGTGGGTCCCCCCAGTGTGGCCAGGGCTGACTATGGCATGGAGTGAGGGGCCGGGCGTTCCTCTGCCCACACCCACAGTTCCTGTGCCAGTGAGCTGGCCTCATCTCCCTGCCCAGGGGCAGGGGAGTCCTCCTCAGAGGATGCACAGGGCTTTTCTGGAAGATCCACTGTTAAGGGGTGAAGGAAGAGCCCCGATTCCACAACGTCCTCAGCTGCTCTGAGGAGCACCAGGGGCTTTCTGCTGCCCTCGTGCCTGGCCAGCGGCCTCAGTGCTGCGGCCAGCACACCTCATCCCTACCCACCCACACCCCATAACACACCCACACACACACCCCTCATATACAACACACACTCATACACTACACACACAACACCATACACACACGCACACCACATACAACACATACACCATACCCCCTCCACAACGACACGCCACACACACATCACACACGCAAAACACACACACACACACACACTCACAGACCAACACAGAAAGAAAGAGCATCAACAAAGTCAGTGAGCCCCCTAGAGACCAGCACTCACTGGGGGAGTGCCAGGCAGAGCCCCGCCCCCGTCCCCGGTCACTACTGCTGTAGCACCTCACACCCTTCCCAGTCACCTCCGCACCCCAGCTCAGAATCTCTGACCCTAGACCCCAGGCAGTGGGGCCTCTCTGTGCCTGTCTGCCCCCAGAGCCCACCTTGAATTGCTGGCTGCCCGCCTTCACCCGGATGATGGTTCCGGGGCCCCGCTTGCTCTCTGTGGACTCCAGCCCGAATATCTCCCGCAGGAACTTGTTTTTGGAGGAGTGGACCAGGGCGAGGATGTCCCTGCTCAGCATATCCCGATTCTTCTCCAAGAAGCCTGCAGGAAAGCAGAGCCCCCAACCTCCGCCCGCTCAGTCACTGCTGCCTACCTGGGAGGGGAACTGACGTGTGGGCAGGAGTTAAGGAGGCCACCTCGCTTGCCGCTGTCTCCCCACAACCTGGTGCCCACTGCTTATGCGCAGCACTGAGTCATGTCACATCCGCACCTCAAGCCCCCTCATCCAACCCTTTACCCCACCCCAGGGTGTCTTCTCTCCCCTGCAGGGCCTGTGCTCCAGCCCAGGGGGCTTCCTCTCTCCTGAGGGCCTGTGACCCCCACATAAAGGGGCCAAAAAGAGAAGAGAAAGAAAAGGAGAAAGTGAAGAAAAGCCTCCCCTCCCTCCTTAACTCCTGAAAATCCAGCAGCCTGGCCGCGTCCAGGGAGCATGCAATCTGGACAGGAAGACCTGGCCACTCCTGCCTGGAAGCCCACCCTTCCCCAAAGGCCAGTCTGCACAGGAACAGCGGCTTCACAATGTCCCTGTGGAACCAGCAAGGGGGCAGCAGTTGCTTGCTCCTCCTAGAAGCCCAAATCAGGGAGAGGGAAGAAATTAAACACAACTCGACTTCCTGGCCTCAAACATGGGGTGCAGGGGCAGGTGACATGCTGTCTATGAACTCCTGAGACATATGTCCTTCCTCATCGTAAGTTTAAACTGCATTGGTCATGGAAATAAACGTGTGCCCATAGGCAATGTGTGCATATACATGTGAGCACCTGTGTGAACACATGTGTGTACCCATATGGCACATTGTTTGAGCCCCCAGCACCCTGGGAGTGCCAGGCAGAGCTCCCGGTCACTACTGCTGTAGCACCTCACACCCTTCCCAGTCACCTCCGCACCCCAGCTCAGAATCTCTGACCCTAGACCCCAGGCAGTGGGGCCTCTCTGTGCCTGTCTGCCCCCAGAGCCCACCTTGAATTGCTGGCTGCCCGCCTTCACCCGGATGATGGTTCCGGGGCCCCGCTTGCTCTCTGTGGACTCCAGCCCGAATATCTCCCGCAGGAACTTGTTTTTGGAGGAGTGGACCAGGGCGAGGATGTCCCTGCTCAGCATATCCCGATTCTTCTCCAAGAAGCCTGCAGGAAAGCAGAGCCCCCAACCTCCGCCCGCTCAGTCACTGCTGCCTACCTGGGAGGGGAACTGACGTGTGGGCAGGAGTTAAGGAGGCCACCTCGCTTGCCGCTGTCTCCCCACAACCTGGTGCCCACTGCTTATGCGCAGCACTGAGTCATGTCACATCCGCACCTCAAGCCCCCTCATCCAACCCTTTACCCCACCCCAGGGTGTCTTCTCTCCCCTGCAGGGCCTGTGCTCCAGCCCAGGGGGCTTCCTCTCTCCTGAGGGCCTGTGACCCCCACATAAAGGGGCCAAAAAGAGAAGAGAAAGAAAAGGAGAAAGTGAAGAAAAGCCTCCCCTCCCTCCTTAACTCCTGAAAATCCAGCAGCCTGGCCGCGTCCAGGGAGCATGCAATCTGGACAGGAAGACCTGGCCACTCCTGCCTGGAAGCCCACCCTTCCCCAAAGGCCAGTCTGCACAGGAACAGCGGCTTCACAATGTCCCTGTGGAACCAGCAAGGGGGCAGCAGTTGCTTGCTCCTCCTAGAAGCCCAAATCAGGGAGAGGGAAGAAATTAAACACAACTCGACTTCCTGGCCTCAAACATGGGGGTGCAGGGGCAGGTGACATGCTGTCTATGAACTCCTGAGACATATGTCCTTCCTCATCGTAAGTTTAAACTGCATTGGTCATGGAAATAAACGTGTGCCCATAGGCAATGTGTGCATATACATGTGAGCACCTGTGTGAACACATGTGTGTACCCATATGCATGTGCTTGGACAAAGGTTTGGGAACAAAGTATTTCAGTCACTCACTAAGGAAATCCTAAAGGCTTAGGAGCCCCAAGACCCCTCTACCAGCCCTACTCTGGGGCCTCAGAAAGACCTTCTAGAACCAGGGGCCCCTCCAGCTTAAGAGTCCCTAGAAATCAGGGAGGAGGGCAGTGTATGGCCTGAGCTGTTTGCCCCCCAAATCCATATGTTGAAGCCCTGACCCCCAGTACTTCAGAATGTGGCTGTATGTGGAGAGAGGGCCTTGAAAGAGGTAATTACTGTAAAATGAGGCTGTTAGCGTGGGCCCTGATCCAGCTGAACTGGTGTCCTACAAGAAGAGGAGACTAGGCCCCAGACATCCATGGAAACAATAAAGAGAGACTTCAGAAGGAGCTGGGCCTGCCGACATTCGATCTTGGACTCCTGGCCTCCAGAACTGAGAAGATCTATTTCTGTGCCTCTCTGTAGAAATTTGCAATGGGAGTGTTGGCCAAGGGGCCCAGAGTGGGGCTGGAGGTGAGCAGACAGCACGTCTCCCCTCCCGCCAGGCAGGGAGTGGACCTGCCAGAGGCGGGCACAGAGTCAGGGGGAGAAGGCACTGGAGGACGGCTGCTTCTTGAAGCCAGGCCAGGCGCGGACTGGGGGCCTTCTGAAGGCGTCACGCCACAGGAGCCCGACCCTGACTTGCCCTCTCCCTATAAGTCACCCCACCTTTTAGTGGGGTCTTCTGTGCACGCCTGCACAGCCTCATGTGGGGTCTGGGAGACCGAGTCAGTGGGTGAAGAAGAAAGCTTGGTTCCCTGTCTGCCAGTAGGTGCTGTGAGAGGAGACGCACCAGGGGCTGAGCGGCCCTCGCCAAGCTGGGGGCGGTGAGAGCAAAGCACTGCCGGACTCCAGGCTACCCAGCGAAGAGGTGAGCACATGAGCTCCCGGAGGCGCAGACACCTGGTGGCACCCTGTGCCCCTCCAGGCTTTGGCCGCACCTTCCCTTCCAGGTGGTTTCAGGGAGGATGATCGAGGCACACCTGGGCTCAATGCCCCCCCAGTCGTCCCTCCCCCACCAAAAGATAGAGGAAATGGCGCTTAAGCCACAAGGATAGCAGACCACCAGAAGAAAAACCAGCAGGCTCAGCTTTAAGGAGCACTGATGGAATTTGTACTCAGAAAACCTATAAAGAAACTACCTTAATCTCAGCATACATGAAAATTTCAGGTCAATTCAAAAATTAAAACTTGGCCTTCAGCAGCCCATGGAGGTTGATGCACTCAGTGTTTGTGTAATCGGGATTTTAAGGTCCCACTAGCCCTGATCTCTCTCTTTTCGAAGATCCCCAAAGCCAGGATCTGGTGGGAAGTGTAAATGAGCCCTGTCAACTCATTTATCCAACAGAAATAATCCCCTGGCCTCGAAGCACTTCCCCTCGTCTCGTGGAAACTCCAGCCCCTCCTGCTGCCTTGTTCCTGCACCTGAAAAGTGTGCCTGGAGCATCCCTGACTCCAAGCTTCCAGGTAGACCAGAGCAGCTCCTCATTTTCCCAACGAGCCACACAGAGCGACATCATGGCCACCTGCCTCGTTTCCTGACCACAGCGCACACTGGTCACCTCTCCCATTTTTCTAAGCACACCAGTTGGTTGACCTCCTCAGCCCCTTATTTCTCAGCGCAGGGAGTGGACCTGCCAGAGGCGGGCACAGAGTCAGGGGGAGAAGGCACTGGAGGACGGCTGCTTCTTGAAGCCAGGCCAGGCGCGGACTGGGGGCCTTCTGAAGGCGTCACGCCACAGGAGCCCGACCCTGACTTGCCCTCTCCCTATAAGTCACCCCACCTTTTAGTGGGGTCTTCTGTGCACGCCTGCACAGCCTCATGTGGGGTCTGGGAGACCGAGTCAGTGGGTGAAGAAGAAAGCTTGGTTCCCTGTCTGCCAGTAGGTGCTGTGAGAGGAGACGCACCAGGGGCTGAGCGGCCCTCGCCAAGCTGGGGGCGGTGAGAGCAAAGCACTGCCGGACTCCAGGCTACCCAGCGAAGAGGTGAGCACATGAGCTCCCGTACGCGCAGACACCTGCTGGCACCCTCTGTCCCTCCAGGCTTTGGCCGCACCTTCCCTTCCAGGTGGTTTCAGGGAGGATGATCGAGGCACACCTGGGCTCAATGCCCCCCCAGTCGTCCCTCCCCCACCAAAAGATAGAGGAAATGGCGCTTAAGCCACAAGGATAGCAGACCACCAGAAGAAAAACCAGCAGGCTCAGCTTTAAGGAGCACTGATGGAATTTGTACTCAGAAAACCTATAAAGAAACTACCTTAATCTCAGCATACATGAAAATTTCAGGTCAATTCAAAAATTAAAACTTGGCCTTCAGCAGCCCATGGAGGTTGATGCACTCAGTGTTTGTGTAATCGGGATTTTAAGGTCCCACTAGCCCTGATCTCTCTCTTTTCGAAGATCCCCAAAGCCAGGATCTGGTGGGAAGTGTAAATGAGCCCTGTCAACTCATTTATCCAACAGAAATAATCCCCTGGCCTCGAAGCACTTCCCCTCGTCTCGTGGAAACTCCAGCCCCTCCTGCTGCCTTGTTCCTGCACCTGAAAAGTGTGCCTGGAGCATCCCTGACTCCAAGCTTCCAGGTAGACCAGAGCAGCTCCTCATTTTCCCATACGAGCCACACAGAGCGACATCATGGCCACCTGCCTCGTTTTCCTGACCACAGCGCACACTGGTCACCTCTCCCATTTTTCTAAGCACACCAGTTGGTTGACCTCCTCAGCCCCTTATTTCTCTAATCCAAACCATGCCTGGGACTTCCCTGGTGGTCAAATGGTTAAGAATCTGTCTGCCAATGCAAGGAACACGGGTTTGAACCCTGGCCTGAGAAGATTTCACAGGCTGCAAGGCAACTAAGTCCATGTGCCACAACTACTGAAGCCTGTGAGCTCTAGGACCCACATGGCAAAAGTACTGAGCTCACATGCTGCAATTACTGAAGCCCTTGCACTCTGGAGCCAGAGTTCCGCAACAAGAGAAGCCACCATAATGAGAAGCCCTCGCACCGCGACTAGAGAGCAGCCCTTGCTGGCCGCAACTAAAGAAAGCCCACGTGCAGCAGTGAAGACCCAGCACAGCCAGTAAATAAAACAAAAACATGCTTGACTTTATCTCAACATATATACTTTCACAACCAAGAGAGTAAAAAGATATCCCACAGAATAGGAGAAAATATTTGTGAATTCTATATCTGATAAGGTAATTATAATAAGAAAAAAAGAAGATAATTAGCATGTGCTGTTAAGAAGCTGGAGAAACTGGAAACTTCATATATTGCGGATGGCACTGTAAAATGATGCAGCCACTTCGAAAAACAGTTTGATGCTTACTTCTAAAGTTAAATAGGAGCACAGATGACCCAGCAATTCCTCTGTTAGGTGTGTGTCCCAAAGAAGTGAAAACATATGTCCACATAAAAACTTGGACATGTATGTATGTTAATAGCAGCATTATTCATAATGCCGAAAATATCCATCAACTGATGAAGGGATAAATAAAATGTGGCCTATTTGTGCTGTGGAATATTGTATTGAAATATGAAGAAACAAACTACAGACACATGCTACATTGTGAATGAAAACTGATTATGCCGAGTGGAAAAAGCCAGTCCCTAAGGCCACACAGTGTACGATTCCATTTACGTGAAATGTCCAGAATAGGCAAATTCACAGAGACAGAAATGAGTGGTTGCCTGAGGTTGGGGAGAGGTGGGGAGAAATGAGGAATGACTGCTAATGGGAGTTTGTATTTTTTTGAACCCATGTGCCCTGGATTAGAAGAGTGGAGTCTTAACCTCTGGACTTCCAACGAAGCCCCTAACGGGTATTTCTTTTAGGGGTGATGCAAATGTTCTAGAACTGTGGGGCAACAGCTGCATAATTCTGTGAATATACTAAAAACCCATTAAGTTGTAGAGTTCAAATAAGTGAATGCTATGGTATGTGAATTATCAATGGAACTATTACCAACAAAACGAAACACAAACATACCTGCTCCATTCCATTCCCCTGTCCCACTGCTGGGCCTCCAGGCTGACCCAGGCCCCTCAGGCTTCTTTCTATGGCCTCTCTGTGGCATACCCGGTGTGGAAGGAAGGGACTGTGGAGAGGAGCTTCACCTACCTTCTACACGATAGGACACCTCGCCCGCAAAGTGGGCGATGCCAAACCAGGCATCGTGGATGTTCTTGGGCTGCAGGAAGGCCTTGTTGTTAGAGTGGACATTCTTCAGTTTTTGTAGCAAGGTGATGTCTGTCCCCTGGAAGAATGGACACCGACGGGCTGAGATCCCAGAGTCCAGCCACTTGGAGGTCAGCTAGCAACCCCCTGGGTCTCAGGGGGTCCCTCAAGGGGCAAAGAAACTGGGTTCACAATAGAGAATGAGGGTCTCTGTATGGACAGCAAATGGATGTGCGGGGTTGGAGGGGGGCAGTGTTGGGTGCCCGAGCAGGGGGAGAGACTGCTGGCTCGCTGGTTGCAGCCTTCCCTACAACTTCCCACGGACCAGAGCTTCTCCCTTCTCTGGCCAGGGCCCTTGCTGAGTGCCTGTGAGAGTCCATCTCCCCAAAGACAGGTAGAGTGCCTCAAAGCGAGAAGGAAAGTGTTTCTTTGTCTCGCGCCCCATGCAGCCCTTGGCCCACAAGGTTTAACAAGCCCCCTCTGGGGACGTGCTCTTGAATCTCAATAATCAATGCAGGGGAATAGGAGTCACGGTGGACTCAGGTGCCTTTTGCAGGAGGTGGGCCTTGAAGGAGAGGCAGGCTGGAAGGCTGGGGCTGCTCTGCTCACTCCCTGGCAGAGGTTTCAGCAGCCCTGGAGTTCCCCAGATGTGAGGTCTCCGCCAGAGGGACGGCGGGCCCGGGGTGCACCTGTGGGAAGTGGCTCTCTTCGTCCAGGAGTGAGATGACGCTCATGGGCTTGAGGGCCAGCAGGTCCAGTGTGGGCCGGTTGTCGGTGTAGTGGATGTAGTCCCAGGCGATGCCCTCGGCACGGTACTCCTCCTGCTCCACGGTGAACACGTGCTGCACAAAGAGCTGCTGCAGGTGCTCGTTGGCCAGGTTGATGCACAGCTGCTCAAAGCTGCGGGTAGCACGGCCCACGGGGCAGGGTTGGCTTGGCCCCACTGCAGCCAGTCACTGGCATACAGCCCACACGTGTGTGCCACAGAGCACACCCCCAGACACTGCACTCGCCAGCACACAGCCTCCAAACCTTTTCCCTCCCACGATAGGACACCTCGCCCGCAAAGTGGGCGATGCCAAACCAGGCATCGTGGATGTTCTTGGGCTGCAGGAAGGCCTTGTTGTTAGAGTGGACATTCTTCAGTTTTTGTAGCAAGGTGATGTCTGTCCCCTGGAAGAATGGACACCGACGGGCTGAGATCCCAGAGTCCAGCCACTTGGAGGTCAGCTAGCAACCCCCTGGGTCTCAGGGGGTCCCTCAAGGGGCAAAGAAACTGGGTTCACAATAGAGAATGAGGGTCTCTGTATGGACAGCAAATGGATGTGCGGGGTTGGAGGGGGGCAGTGTTGGGTGCCCGAGCAGGGGGAGAGACTGCTGGCTCGCTGGTTGCAGCCTTCCCTACAACTTCCCACGGACCAGAGCTTCTCCCTTCTCTGGCCAGGGCCCTTGCTGAGTGCCTGTGAGAGTCCATCTCCCCAAAGACAGGTAGAGTGCCTCAAAGCGAGAAGGAAAGTGTTTCTTTGTCTCGCGCCCCATGCAGCCCTTGGCCCACAAGGTTTAACAAGCCCCCTCTGGGGA
This sequence comes from Tragulus kanchil, assembly GCA_022376925.1. NCBI lineage: Eukaryota > Metazoa > Chordata > Mammalia > Artiodactyla > Tragulidae > Tragulus > Tragulus kanchil. The sequence continues at coordinate 25,013,653 of JAIOJX010000026.1, forward strand.
CGTGCTCTTGAATCTCAATAATCAATGCAGGGGAATAGGAGTCACGGTGGACTCAGGTGCCTTTTGCAGGAGGTGGGCCTTGAAGGAGAGGCAGGCTGGAAGGCTGGGGCTGCTCTGCTCACTCCCTGGCAGAGGTTTCAGCAGCCCTGGAGTTCCCCAGATGTGAGGTCTCCGCCAGAGGGACGGCGGGCCCGGGGTGCACCTGTGGGAAGTGGCTCTCTTCGTCCAGGAGTGAGATGACGCTCATGGGCTTGAGGGCCAGCAGGTCCAGTGTGGGCCGGTTGTCGGTGTAGTGGATGTAGTCCCAGGCGATGCCCTCGGCACGGTACTCCTCCTGCTCCACGGTGAACACGTGCTGCACAAAGAGCTGCTGCAGGTGCTCGTTGGCCAGGTTGATGCACAGCTGCTCAAAGCTGCGGGTAGCACGGCCCACGGGGCAGGGTTGGCTTGGCCCCACTGCAGCCAGTCACTGGCATACAGCCCACACGTGTGTGCCACAGAGCACACCCCCAGACACTGCACTCGCCAGCACACAGCCTCCCTCCGCCTCTGCCTCCACCTCCTGGCATACACACTCAGAGAAATGAGGGGGCTCTGCTTAGCAGCCGGCCCCTGCCTGTGGCTCCTTGTGGGCCCCTGCAGGATCCTCTGCCAGGCCTGCCTATCCTGACATGGAGACGATCTCTGAGTGACCAAGTGTCCTGTAGCCAACCAGCCCCATGGGCAAGTGGCGCTGGTATCAAGATGAGCTTCTGGAGCCTATTATTATTATTTTCTATACCCAAACCACTTTTATTGGGGTATAGCCAATTAACAATTTTGTGATACTTCCAGGTGAACAGTGAAGGCTGGAGCCCAGTTATTGATGGCTGGGATCCTATGCATTAATCAGACCCACTTGCCCTTCCTCCTGGACTCCACTTCTCCTCCAGAAATGGGCCCTCCACCCATCTCCCCTGGCTCAGGTCAGAAACCAGGTCGTCATACCTGACACCTCTTTTCCTCCTCCCCAGTTCCAATCAGTTGCCAAGGCCTGGTCCACACTTTCTCCAACACAGCACCTGATCTGTTTACTTCTTTTCACCCTTACCGCTGTAACCTTAATCCAGGCCACCCTTCTTTCTCACCTGGAGCACAGTAACGGCCTCCTTGTTTCCAGCCTCACCTTCCAACCACTCTCCAGGGCCACTAGAGGGAGCTTTCGGATCTGCAGATCTGATCCCCACCCCTAAAATCCTCTCTGCCCCTGCTTTGAATCCTGGTGGACCTGGGTTCTGTTTTCAGTTCACAGGGACAGTGGATGACTTGAGAGGGGTTGTGCATGTTGGGGCATCTGCCTGACGATCGGGATCTTCTTAGCTATGTTGGCTTTTTCTGGGCACTTTGTGGATGCCGGGGGATGTGCCTGGACCACCACAGAGGAAGGACACGGTCTTGTTGAGGGACTCAGCCTGGCATCTGTGGGCAGAGGTGAGGCCCTGCTCCTAGCCTGGCGGGGGAGGAATGGCTGCCCTCCAGCTGGCTCAGGGAGGAGCTAAACCCATCTTCCACTTTCTGAAAGCAAGTATATTGATCTCCATACCTATTTTTCTGGAAGTTTTCAAAACCAAATATGTCCAGCAGGCCGATGGTCCTTCGCACGTTTTTGGGGTCCTGGGTAGGTGGTGTGAAAATTGCAGTGTTGATTTTCTTGACAATCCACAGGAAGAGGTGCCCATAGATGCCCTGCAGGGACATGGGATAGATAGAACCCACGGGCTTTGACACACAAGAGGAAGGCTGCTGCTGTCTCCACGCTCACCTGGAAAGGCTGCAGGCACACTAGACCTACTGAGGGAGATCATCCATACTTTAAGGCAAGAAACAACCCTGGAGAGTCTAGGCAACCCACCGTCACACAGGTGACACTGACAGACTCGAGACTTGCCCAGCTATCTCTGCCCTTTCCTGCTGCCCACCCATCAGGCAAGGAGCCATGCTCCTTGCAGACATGCAGACCCCTTCTCCCACAGATCTGCACCTTGACAAAGGCATCCCTCCGGTCTGCAGCCTGGGCGATATTCAGGGGCCTGGTGACAAACTCTCCGCGGATGATGATGGAGTTCTTGATCAGACAGTCTCGCAGGGCCTGGTCCTTCACCTGGAAGGAGGTTGCAGGCTGGGATCACAGCTGATGCAGCAGGGCCTGGCACCAACACACTCTCTCATGACCATGTCCAAAGCCTGAGAGTGGGAGATGACTGTGACTAGGGACAGGTCAGGATGCTGAGCAGGACCCGGTCCAGAGGCAGTCTGAGCACTGGGATACCAGTGTTGGGGAAGGATGCACAAGCTGGGTGGGCTCTGAGCATGCTGACTGCTTGGTTGACTAGGCTGTGCTGGTTTCCTGGTGCTGGGCCCACCATTCCAATCCCAAAGAAGGGCAATGCCAAAGACTGTTCAAAGTATTACACGATTGCACTCATTTCACATGCTAGCAAAGTAATGCTCAAAATCCTCCAAGTTAGGGCTTCTCTTGTAGCTCAGTGGGTAAAAAATCTGCCTGCAGGGATTCCCTGGTAGCTCAATGGTAAAAAGTTTGCCTGCCAATGCCGGGGACATGGGTTCGATCTCTGAACCCATCTTCCACTTTCTGAAAGCAAGTATATTGATCTCCATACCTATTTTTCTGAAGTTTTCAAAACCAAATATGTCCAGCAGGCCGATGGTCCTTCGCACGTTTTTGGGGTCCTGGGTAGGTGGTGTGAAAATTGCAGTGTTGATTTTCTTGACAATCCACAGGAAGAGGTGCCCATAGATGCCCTGCAGGGACATGGGATAGATAGAACCCACGGGCTTTGACACACAAGAGGAAGGCTGCTGCTGTCTCCACGCTCACCTGGAAAGGCTGCAGGCACACTAGACCTACTGAGGGAGATCATCCATACTTTAAGGCAAGAAACAACCCTGGAGAGTCTAGGCAACCCACCGTCACACAGGTGACACTGACAGACTCGAGACTTGCCCAGCTATCTCTGCCCTTTCCTGCTGCCCACCCATCAGGCAAGGAGCCATGCTCCTTGCAGACATGCAGACCCCTTCTCCCACAGATCTGCACCTTGACAAAGGCATCCCTCCGGTCTGCAGCCTGGGCGATATTCAGGGGCCTGGTGACAAACTCTCGCGGATGATGATGGAGTTCTTGATCAGACAGTCTCGCAGGGCCTGGTCCTTCACCTGGAAGGAGGTTGCAGGCTGGGATCACAGCTGATGCAGCAGGGCCTGGCACCAACACACTCTCTCATGACCATGTCCAAAGCCTGAGAGTGGGAGATGACTGTGACTAGGGACAGGTCAGGATGCTGAGCAGGACCCGGTCCAGAGGCAGTCTGAGCACTGGGATACCAGTGTTGGGGAAGGATGCACAAGCTGGGTGGGCTCTGAGCATGCTGACTGCTTGGTTGACTAGGCTGTGCTGGTTTCCTGGTGCTGGGCCCACCATTCCAATCCCAAAGAAGGGCAATGCCAAAGACTGTTCAAAGTATTACACGATTGCACTCATTTCACATGCTAGCAAAGTAATGCTCAAAATCCTCCAAGTTAGGGCTTCTCTTGTAGCTCAGTGGGTAAAAAATCTGCCTGCAGGGATTCCCTGGTAGCTCAATGGTAAAAAGTTTGCCTGCCAATGCCGGGGACATGGGTTCGATCTCTGATCCAGGAAGATCCCACAGCTGTAGAACAGCTAAGCCCATGAGTTACAACTACTGAGCCCGTGCTCTAGAGCCTTGAAGCCGCAACTATTGAGTCCGTGTGCTTCAGCTACTGAAGCCCATGTGCCCTAGAGCCCCAGTTCCACAACAAGAGAAGTCAGTGCAAAAAGAAGCCTGCACCTCAACTAGAGAGTATTCCCTGCTCCCTGCAACTAGAGGAGCCTGCAGCAGCAGTGAAAACCCAGAATAGCCAAAAATAAATAAATAAAATACATTTCTTTAAAAAATATTCTGACTGTAATGCAAGAGACCTGGGTTTCACCCCTGGGTTGGGTAGATCCTCTGGAGAAGGGAAAGGCTACCCACTCCTGTATTCTTTTTTTTTTCCTTTTTTTAAAATTTATTTATTTATTTTTTATTTATTTTTGGCGGGGGTCAGATTGGGGAAGGAGGGGAGCGGGCGGGCCACTTCTATTGGTCTTTCATTTCTCTACTTTCATCCGTCTTTGTTCTTTGGCTCCCGTGGGCCTCCCATGGCGGTGGCGTCTGTCGCTGCAGAGCACCGGCTCTGGGCGCATGCGCTCCAGAGCTCTGGCTCACTTATTGGACACATCAGTCCAGCTGCTCCGCAGCACATGGGATCTCCCCAGGCCAGGGATCGAACCAGCGCACCTTGTACTGCAAGGTGGTGTTCTTACCCACTGGACCACCAGGGGAAGCCCCACTCCTGTATTCTTGTCTGGTGAATTCCATGGCTTGTCCATGGGTTGCAAAGAGTCAAACATGATTGAGCAACTTCACTTCAATCTTCACAGGCTTCAGCAGTATGTGAACCAAGAACAGAACGTCCAGATGGATTTAGAAATGGCAGAGGAACCAGAAATCAAATTGTCAACATTCACTGGATGATAGAAAAAGCAAGAGAATTCCAGAAAAACATCTACTTCTGCTTCATTGACTACACTAAAGCCTTTGACTGTGTGGATCACAACAAACTGTGGAAAATTCTGAAAGAGATGGGAATACAAAGACCACCATACCTGCCTCCTGCAAAACCCATATGCAGGACAAGAAGCAACAGTTAGAACTCTAAATCATGGTTCCAAATTGGGAAAGGAGTACATCAAGGCTTATATATTGTCACCCTGCTTATTTAACTTCTATGCAGAGTACATCATGCGAAATGCCAGCATGGATGAAGCACAAGATGGAGTCAAGATTGCCAGGAGAAATATCAGTAACCTCAGGTATGCAGATGAACCACCCTTAGGGCAGAAAGCAAAGAGGAACTAAAGAGCCTCTTGATGAAGGTAAAAGGGAGAGTTAAAAAGTTGACTTAAAACTCAACATCCAGGGGACCAGGGATATACATACGACTAATCTGAGAACATACATATCTGTAAACAACAAAACTCTGTAAGAAAAAAAAAAAAAAAACCTCAAGATTCAAAAAATGAAGATCATGGCATCTGGTCCCATCACTTCATGGAAATACATAGGCAAGCAATGGAAAAAACGACAGATTTTATTTCCTTGGGCTCCAAAATCACTGTGGATGTGACTGCAGCCATGAAATTAAAAGACACTTGCTCCTTGGAAGAAAAACTATGACAAACCTAGAGAGCACATTCAAAAGCAAAGACATCACTTCGCCAGCAAAGGTCTGTATAGTTACAGCTATGGTTTTTCCAGTAGTCATGTATGGATGTGAGAGTTGGACTATAATGAAGGCTGAATGCTGAAGAACTGATGCCTTCAAACTGTTGGAGAAGACTCTTGAGAGTTCCTTGGACTGCAAAGGGATCAAACCAGTCAATCCTGAAGGAAATCGACCCTGAATATTCATTGGAAGAACTGATGCTGAAGCCGAAGCTCCAAAACTTTGGTCACCTGATGTGAAGAAACGGCTCTTTGGAAAAGACCCTGATTCTGGGAAAAATAGAAGGCAGAAGGAGAAAGGGACGATAGAGGACAAGATGGTTGGATGGCATCATCGACTCAATGGATATGAATTTGAGCAAGTTCCAGGAGATGGTGAAAGACAGGGAAGCCTAGAATGCTGCAGTCCATGAGGTTGCAAAGAGTGACTGAACTGACTGACTGGAAACAATAGGCAGGAAGGGCTCTGAGGCCTGGCCATTGATATCTGGATACATCTCAAATGAAGTCATTACTGCCTGAAGACTGGAGGCCCAAGGGAGCAAGAGGAGTCTGCACGGAGTCCCTCCCACAAGCAGGGAAGACTTATCTGACAAACCCCCAAGGTTTCCAAGAATCTTGAACCATGTGAAGAACATTAGTAGCAAAATGTACCTATGTAATGTGATTTTTATTCTCCCTATGATTCTATTAACCTCCTGCTGGACTTCTCAGTGGGGTGTGATTACAAAGTCTCACTGCTTGTCCTCCTAGTCAAGGCTCTATCTGATCTCTTTAATAATGTGCACGGGGACTTCTCTGGTGTTTCAGTGGCTAAGACTCCATGTTTCCAATGAAGGGGTGCAGCTTCTATCCCTAGTTGGGGAACTAAGATCCCACATGCTGTGTGGCAATGCCAAAAAATAACTACAACAAAAATAACGTGCAAGGGGAATGATTTGAGTACATTCCACCAGGCCAGAATAACACGAGTCATGGAAAAGCCCTGGGGACCAGTATATGGGGCAGCGGATTCAAATGGGGACAGCTATGGTTTTTCCAGTAGTCTGGAGAAATATGACAAACCTGGAGCAATTAAAGCAAAGCTCAAAAAGGTCTGTATAGTTACAGCTATGGTTTTTCCAGTAGTCATGTATGGATGTGAGAGTTGGACTATAATGAAGGCTGAATGCTGAAGAACTGATGCCTTCAAACTGTTGGAGAAGACTCTTGAGAGTTCCTTGGACTGCAAAGGGATCAAACCAGTCAATCCTGAAGGAAATCGACCCTGAATATTCATTGGAAGAACTGATGCTGAAGCCGAAGCTCCAAAACTTTGGTCACCTGATGTGAAGAAACGGCTCTTTGGAAAAGACCCTGATTCTGGGAAAAATAGAAGGCAGAAGGAGAAAGGGACGATAGAGGACAAGATGGTTGGATGGCATCATCGACTCAATGGATATGAATTTGAGCAAGTTCCAGGAGATGGTGAAAGACAGGGAAGCCTAGAATGCTGCAGTCCATGAGGTTGCAAAGAGTGACTGAACTGACTGACTGGAAACAATAGGCAGGAAGGGCTCTGAGGCCTGGCCATTGATATCTGGATACATCTCAAATGAAGTCATTACTGCCTGAAGACTGGAGGCCCAAGGGAGCAAGAGGAGTCTGCACGGAGTCCCTCCCACAAGCAGGGAAGACTTATCTGACAAACCCCCAAGGTTTCCAAGAATCTTGAACCATGTGAAGAACATTAGTAGCAAAATGTACCTATGTAATGTGATTTTTATTCTCCCTATGATTCTATTAACCTCCTGCTGGACTTGTCAGTGGGGTGTGATTACAAAGTCTCACTGCTTGTCCTCCTAGTCAAGGCTCTATCTGATCTCTTTAATAATGTGCACGGGGACTTCTCTGGTGTTTCAGTGGCTAAGACTCCATGTTTCCAATGAAGGGGTGCAGCTTCTATCCCTAGTTGGGGAACTAAGATCCCACATGCTGTGTGGCAATGCCAAAAAATAACTACAACAAAAATAACGTGCAAGGGGAATGATTTGAGTACATTCCACCAGGCCAGAATAACACGAGTCATGGAAAAGCCCTGGGGACCAGTATATGGGGCAGGGATGTCTTGGTATAAGGGCATCAAATTGTGTAATTGGGGACATCCTAGGGAATGAGTGGGGTAAAAAGTTAAGTAGAGGCCATGGAAGAGCAGGAGGGTCAGGGAAAGGGGAAGAAATACACATTCAAACCAAACTAACCATTTCCAGGACTTTGTCAATGATTACCTCTAAGGTCCCACTCTGACTCCTACCCGTAGGACCTGCAGTGCTCCACAGGGGAGCTGGGGAAGGTTGGGGAGAGGGGTGGAGGTTGAGCAAGAGGCTGGGAGGCAGGAACTGGAGACTGGGAAGAGCTGTCAGTCCAGATCCTGGGGCTTCTCACAAAAATGGAAGCTGAAAAACACAAGAATCAAATTACCTCCAGTAACTTCATCACGGAAGGAAAGGCGGGGGTCTCCATCACATCAGAGGAGTCCAGGTTATCAAAGACGGCAGCTGCAGAGAGAAGCAATGACCCTGAGAGGCAAAGTGGCCTGAAGTGATGAGACAGAGGTCCCAGGGAGGCTGCATATGTTATTCCTTGTAAAATCTGTAATGTCATTTAAAAAAAATTTTTTTGTCCCTTTTTTTTTTTTCATTTTAAGCTTGTTTCTCTCTTTTCTTTAAACCTTTCTTTTACTTTTAACTTTTACAGAGTTTTGTTGTTTACAGATATGTATGTTCCCAGATTAGTCATATGTATATCCCTCCCACCCTCCCGACCATCACACAGCACCCTGAATGATCCCGTGTTGTTTTCATTTAGTTTCGCCATGGACTGTAGTGTGATGTGATTTACCCATGATTCTATTAACCTCCTGCTGGACTTGTCAGTGGTGTGATTACAAAGTCTCACTGCTTGTCCTCCTAGTCAAGGCTCTATCTGATCTCTTTAATAATGTGCACGGGGACTTCTCTGGTGTTTCAGTGGCTAAGACTCCATGTTTCCAATGAAGGGGTGCAGCTTCTATCCCTAGTTGGGGAACTAAGATCCCACATGCTGTGTGGCAATGCCAAAAAATAACTACAACAAAAATAACGTGCAAGGGGAATGATTTGAGTACATTCCACCAGGCCAGAATAACACGAGTCATGGAAAAGCCCTGGGGACCAGTATATGGGGCAGGGATGTCTTGGTATAAGGGCATCAAATTGTGTAATTGGGGACATCCTAGGGAATGAGTGGGGTAAAAAGTTAAGTAGAGGCCATGGAAGAGCAGGAGGGTCAGGGAAAGGGGAAGAAATACACATTCAAACCAAACTAACCATTTCCAGGACTTTGTCAATGATTACCTCTAAGGTCCCACTCTGACTCCTACCCGTAGGACCTGCAGTGCTCCACAGGGGAGCTGGGGAAGGTTGGGGAGAGGGGTGGAGGTTGAGCAAGAGGCTGGGAGGCAGGAACTGGAGACTGGGAAGAGCTGTCAGTCCAGATCCTGGGGCTTCTCACAAAAATGGAAGCTGAAAAACACAAGAATCAAATTACCTCCAGTAACTTCATCACGGAAGGAAAGGCGGGGGTCTCCATCACATCAGAGGAGTCCAGGTTATCAAAGACGGCAGCTGCAGAGAGAAGCAATGACCCTGAGAGGCAAAGTGGCCTGAAGTGATGAGACAGAGGTCCCAGGGAGGCTGCATATGTTATTCCTTGTAAAATCTGTAATGTCATTTAAAAAAAATTTTTTTGTCCCTTTTTTTTTTTTCATTTTAAGCTTGTTTCTCTCTTTTCTTTAAACCTTTCTTTTACTTTTAACTTTTACAGAGTTTTGCTGTTTACAGATATGCATGATCCCAGATTAGTCATATGTATATCCCCCCCTCCCACCCCTCCCGACCATCACACAGCACCCCTGAATGATCCCGTGTTTTTGTTTTTTCATTTAGTTATTTACGTCCATCTTTATCCTTTGGCCTGTGTGGGCCTCCCATTGCAGTGGCCTCTCTCACTGCAGAGCACCAGCTCTGGGTGCATGTGCTCCAGAGCACTGGCTCATAATTGGACACACTGGTCCAGCTGCTCCGTGGCATGTGGGATCTTCCCAGGCCAGGGATTGAACTGGTGCCCCTTACACTGAAAGGTGGACTCTCTACCCACTGGACCACCAGGGAAGCCCTGTAATGTCATTTTTTCATAGTTTCCAGTTCCCTGTCTAAATTTTCAAGCTTGGCTTTTTCCTTCTTGAACATAGCAAACGTAACTGCCTTGTAGTCTGTGCACCATGATTCCAGTCTCCGAACTCTTTGCAGCTCTGTTTCTATTATCTATTATATCTTCCGGTCCTTGCTCATGGTGTCTTGTTTCCTTGTTCCTATTTATTTTTGGATGATTCTGGATGTTGCATTTGAAACTGTTTAAAGGAATAATTTGCAGTCTAAGTTGTTTTCTTCCAGAGAGGATTGTCAGTGACTTCTATCAGCCACTTAGGGGCACTAACAAAACAGTCCAGGACACTCTAATCCCTAGTTCAACAGTTTGCTTACAAAAGGTTTGCAAATTCATGCATGGTTTTACTTACTCTAGTTCACCCTATGGGTTCCCAGCCAAAAGCGGGTGGATGGATCAAAGTCTTCACCTTTGGAGGGCCCTAAGTTTTGGCATTTCCCCCTAACCCCACAAGACCTCCAAAATTATAGCTACCAATAAAATTTTCAATGTACTTTTTCAGCACATTGTGACTTTGATCGGCCCCTTAGGTAAGAAACTATAGGAATTTCTTCCTCCTCTATTACTGTCACCCCATTCTTCCTCCCGGGTGGATGTACTTTCGACAGAAACATTACCCATGAACTCCACATTCCCCAGGTGGAGAATGGCAGCCAGCAGCTTACTGAGGTCCCAGTTCTCGGAGTCGGAGAACATGAGGATCTTCATGGCTGAGCGGACATGGGCATAGTCCTTGGCGTCATTGCGCCCCTCACAGGAGGTACAGTTCCCCTGCAAGATTGAACACATCAGCTTTTGAGGGCCTTCTCCACCGTAGGGCCAGAAAGGCAGGGAAGCCTCAGGGACTCAGGCAAAGATCCCTGGTAAGTGATAATTCATTGGCCCTAGGTGGATCCCAAGGGGCCACCTGGAAGTCCAAGCTCAAAAACAAAGGTATTTCCAAAGGTGGAATCATGGTGACATAGACACAGCATGGCTGATAGCTGTGTGGCCATGGTTAAGTCATTTAGTTTCTCTGAGCCTCTATTTATCAGTCATCCATGGTAATGCCTACTTCATGCTTTAGGTGGAATACCATGGGTTTATTCCTTTAACAAACACCTTCCAAGACTCACAGTGTGTCAGGTCCTGGGCTACCTATTGGGAATTCGTTAGTGAAGACAGCAGACCTGTGTGCTGTTGCATCCAGGAGGGCAGGCAGAAAGATCGTGTCACAGGATTTACAGACATTGAGATCAAACGGGCCTGGCCAGCCCTCGTGGGAACTGGGGAAAGGCTTCCTGGAGGAGGCACCTGAGCTGGCTCCGCAGCTGAGCTTCATAGCAGCACAGGGGAGTGAGGGGTCTAGGCAGAAAACAGCTGGAGCTAGGCTGTGAGATGGGAGGCAGGGATGGAGGTGGCAAGGGGGCTGGAGTCAACGTGGATTGGGGAAGAGGTGGGCTGAGATGCAGTGACTAACAAAACAGTCCAGGACACTCTAATCCCTAGTTCAACAGTTTGCTTACAAAAGGTTTGCAAATTCATGCATGGTTTTACTTACTCTAGTTCACCCTATGGGTTCCCAGCCAAAAGCGGGTGGATGGATCAAAGTCTTCACCTTTGAGGGCCCTAAGTTTTGGCATTTCCCTAACCCCACAAGACCTCCAAAATTATAGCTACCAATAAAATTTTCAATGTACTTTTCAGCACATTGTGACTTTGATCGCCCCTTAGGTAAGAAACTATAGGAATTTCTTCCTCCTCTATTACTGTCACCCCATTCTTCCTCCCGGGTGGATGTACTTTCGACAGAAACATTACCCATGAACTCCACATTCCCCAGGTGGAGAATGGCAGCCAGCAGCTTACTGAGGTCCCAGTTCTCGGAGTCGGAGAACATGAGGATCTTCATGGCTGAGCGGACATGGGCATAGTCCTTGGCGTCATTGCGCCCCTCACAGGAGGTACAGTTCCCCTGCAAGATTGAACACATCAGCTTTTGAGGGCCTTCTCCACCGTAGGGCCAGAAAGGCAGGGAAGCCTCAGGGACTCAGGCAAAGATCCCTGGTAAGTGATAATTCATTGGCCCTAGGTGGATCCCAAGGGGCCACCTGGAAGTCCAAGCTCAAAAACAAAGGTATTTCCAAAGGTGGAATCATGGTGACATAGACACAGCATGGCTGATAGCTGTGTGGCCATGGTTAAGTCATTTAGTTTCTCTGAGCCTCTATTTATCAGTCATCCATGGTAATGCCTACTTCATGCTTTAGGTGGAATACCATGGGTTTATTCCTTTAACAAACACCTTCCAAGACTCACAGTGTGTCAGGTCCTGGGCTACCTATTGGGAATTCGTTAGTGAAGACAGCAGACCTGTGTGCTGTTGCATCCAGGAGGGCAGGCAGAAAGATCGTGTCACAGGATTTACAGACATTGAGATCAAACGGGGCCTGGCCAGCCCTCGTGGGAACTGGGGAAAGGCTTCCTGGAGGAGGCACCTGAGCTGGCTCCGCAGCTGAGCTTCATAGCAGCACAGGGGAGTGAGGGGTCTAGGCAGAAAACAGCTGGAGCTAGGCTGTGAGATGGGAGGCAGGGATGGAGGTGGCAAGGGGGCTGGAGTCACGTGGATGGGGAGAGGTGGGCAGATGATGGGATTTGGCAGGACTTGAAAACCTTGCCAAGGAGCTACAAGGAGCCTCCAAAAAGCTGAGATGAGTGATGTGTCTGTCAGACTCAGTGATGTGAGGTCTGTGGGGTGGATGACAGATTGGGGGTCAAGTCTGGTGAGAGGGTGCTTCCAGGAGGAAACTAGCTCCGTGGTCTAGGCAAGAGATGATGTAGGCGAAATGAAGGAGGAACTGCTGGGTGACACGGAGCCTTCTGTCCATTGGGACCAAGGGAAGATGAGGCTTGTGGGGCAGGACTATGGGCTCAGGGGAAAACAGGGAAGCACAGGGACAAGGGTAAGCCTCTGGTGGCTGTAAAGTGAATGCCAAACATAGGATGGGGGATGTGGAGACTGAAAAGGGGGAGCCCCTAGTCCCTGCCCCAGGGCTTACCCAGAGTTTGTGTTTTTATGAGGCTGTAAACCAATGATTTAGCAGGAACTTGCCATTCTTCCTTATTGTTATCGAGGAGCAGGGGAGGGAGAGGCGGGAAGGGGCAGGGAGAGGCAGGGAAAGGTAGGAGGAGTCGGGCAGGAAGGGAGAGGGTAGCACGGGCCTCACCATGGTGAGGTAGTGGTATTCCGAGGGCGTCCCCAGGCACAGCAGCTTCTTCTCCTCCGCGCTCATCCCCATGAGCATGCAGTAGAAGATGTGGTAGTTGCGCTCTTCTGGGGCCTGGTAGGGAGGCAGAGCCAGAGAGCTTGTAAGCAGCTGCCCTGAGCCTGCAGGTCCTCAGGACTGTCTCCTGTCCCAGCCCTGCCCCAGCTTTCTTTCTTTTCAGCTGGCTAGGGCTCTGGCATTGACTCAGGGATGAGCATACCTAATTGCTGTCTTCATCCAAAGTCAGCTGTCTTCATTCAAAGTCAGCTGTCTTCATTCAAAGCCATCTCATCCTGACAGCTCTGTGCAGAAAGGCCATCTTACCCTTTCAATTCATCACTCCCTGGCACTTCCCTGCAGCCTGACTGCTCCCCTCAGGGGTAGCAATGTGTCAGGGCTCCCATCCAGGCTCTCTGACGCAGAACCATCTGCCTTTACAGTCTAGGTGAAGCCTTCCCTTCCCTAGGTAGTAAAGAATCTGCTTGTTAATGTAGGAGATGGGTTTGATCCCTAGCTTGGGAAGATCCCCTGGGGCAGGAATATATTCTTGCCTGGGAAATTCCATGGACAGAGGAGCCTGGTGGGCTATAGTCCAGGGGGTTGCAAAGAGTTGGACATGACTTAGTGGTTAAGCAACAACAACAGTGAAACTTCCCTCTTTACCTCATGACCCCCAGGGACCTGACATCCACAGGTTTACCTAGCTGGGCCTTCTCCATTTTTTTGTTTTAATTGTTTTTTAACAAATTGTTTATTTTATTTTTGGCTACACTGGGTCTTCTTTGCTGCTTGGGCTTTTCTCTAGTTGTGATGACCATTGATTACTCTCCAATTGCAGTGTGATGGCACATGGGCTTAGTTGCTCTGCAGCATGTGGGATCTTCCTGGATCAAGGATCGAACCCACATCTCCTGCATTAGCACGCAGATTGTTTCCCACCAAGCTATTAGAGAAACTCAACCTTTTCCATTTTTAAAACATTATTTATGAGCACATCCCTGTTGTGAAAGTCAAGTACAGCGTGTTAAAGGGGGAGTTTCCCTCCACCCTGCCTTCCCACTCCTCAGATGACCTCCTCTTCTTCCTCAGAACTATCTGATGGTCTGTGTTCCTTTCTAGACATCACTTGTGCGTTTACTTAGAGTATACCTGTAAAAAGTTTATTTTTATTTTTTAGACAAGAACATGCTTATTATTCTTTAGTTTCCTCTGTTTTCATCTAAATGGATCTCTCAGTCATCTGTCTACACTAACACAATCACAGACACATCTGCTCATCCATAGCCATTTAATTTTCCCAGTATTCCACCATATAGCTATGCCAAAAAAAAAAAAAAGTTTTTTTTAAAGTATTTTGATATGGACGTTTCAAAAGTCTCTATTGAATTTGTTACAATATTGCTTCTGTTTTATATCTTCTGACTCGGAGGCGTGTGGGATCTGAACTCTGTGAGCAGCGATGAAGCCTGCACCCTCTGCATTGAAAGACAAAGTTCTAACCACTAGACAGCCAGGGAAGTCCCTCCTCACTCCTCGATCCCAGCCAAGTTTTTAATCTTATCATTGTCTCTGATCTGCGTTAGAAGTCTCATCCACTCTGGGGTGCCCCTATGAGGAATAAGTTCTGTGAATTCACCAACCACTGTGTGAGGAAGTGGTTAAGCTTTGGGAAACAGCAAGCTTTGGAGTCAGAGAGATTCTACTGTCTACTAGTTTCGGGACCCGGATAAGTTATCTTGGACTCAGTTTCTTCATCTATACAACAGGGAGAAAGAGACCTGTCTCTTGTGGTTGGTGTAAAGGTCTAATGAGATAATGCAGGGGAAACACCTGACATCAGGTGGGGATCACTAAAGGTGAGCTTCCTTCTTCAGCTTGCCACAGTGCCCAGGTGTCTGTCCACCCTCACACACAGCCCCAGCCCCGTTCTGGAACTTTATGTGTGTATGTATGCATGCACACTCATATACACACACATTAGGGGTCATACCATCACATGAGAGAGGACCTTACCCCCAAAAATGTTGTGTTAAATCTACTTGTGTGGCTGCTACACGTTGGGGTCTTTGTCACCCAGAACTGCCTACTTAATTGTGGGGCACAGTGCAAGATGAAAGCAAGGGACTTCTTGCTAAACAGATAAGAACGTCAAGATGGCGACAAGACATTAAAATGCAGGTCCTTGTGAGTGCAGGGTGCTGTGTTTTAGAAACAGAAAATCCAATCATTTCCATGAACACTGGGGAAGAACCATCATTAACCAATTCTAGGGATCCTTGGCCCATCTCAGGCCAGTGAGCTAAGGCCTGTGGGGATCTGGGAAGGAGGGGTGAGAGTGACGGAAGGGACCCTCTTGGAAGCCTCCACAGCCACCTGATTGCCATCCTAGGGCAGGTGGAGGATCCTCCAGGACCAGTGCAGTAGGTGGAGGCCTTACCTGCCGGCAGACCCGGGATTTCTCCAGGAGAAATTGCTCGATGCGTGCCCCCTCGATCACTCCGCTGGGGTTGAAGTAGATGTCAGTGTACTTCCCGAAGCGGCTTGAGTTGTCGTTCCGGATCGCCTTGGCATTTCCAAAAGCTGAGGGCCGGCAGATGATGTCCACAATGGGAGTAGAGGAGAGAACATTTACTTTTAGTGGGATCCTCTGGGAAAGCTTCTCAGAGGAGGTAGCTAAGTCTAGAACTGAAGGATGGGTAGGCTTACACCAGACAGTGGTGGTGGCCAAGGTTTTCTAAGAGGAAGGCAAAGTGCAACTGAAGGTTCCAAGGTCAAAAAGCATGAAGCGAGCTTTCAGGAGGGGAAATTCAGCTGGACCATAGGATACAGGAGGAAAGCAAAGGAAAACGGTAGTACCATTCCCACTGGGGTCAAGTAGCACAGCACTGTCCAAATTAGTCCCACGGGCAATGGGGGAGGCAGGAAACCTCCTATGGAAGCTTGGGTGCATTTTAGAAAGATTGTTCAGGCTGTTGGGGCGGACGCTGGGCTAGAGAGGACAGGCTTATGGGGAGGCGGCAAGAGCCGCACAGGCCAGGATGTTCAGGGCTGATTAAGGGGCGGACTGCTAAGTATCACACATTAGGGTCATACCATCACATGAGAGGACCTTACCCCCAAAAATGTTGTGTTAAATCTACTTGTGTGGCTGCTACACGTTGGGGTCTTTGTCACCCAGAACTGCCTACTTAATTGTGGGGCACAGTGCAAGATGAAAGCAAGGGACTTCTTGCTAAACAGATAAGAACGTCAAGATGGCGACAAGACATTAAAATGCAGGTCCTTGTGAGTGCAGGGTGCTGTGTTTTAGAAACAGAAAATCCAATCATTTCCATGAACACTGGGGAAGAACCATCATTAACCAATTCTAGGGATCCTTGGCCCATCTCAGGCCAGTGAGCTAAGGCCTGTGGGGATCTGGGAAGGAGGGGTGAGAGTGACGGAAGGGACCCTCTTGGAAGCCTCCACAGCCACCTGATTGCCATCCTAGGGCAGGTGGAGGATCCTCCAGGACCAGTGCAGTAGGTGGAGGCCTTACCTGCCGGCAGACCCGGGATTTCTCCAGGAGAAATTGCTCGATGCGTGCCCCCTCGATCACTCCGCTGGGGTTGAAGTAGATGTCAGTGTACTTCCCGAAGCGGCTTGAGTTGTCGTTCCGGATCGTCTTGGCATTTCCAAAAGCTGAGGGCCGGCAGATGATGTCCACAATGGGAGTAGAGGAGAGAACATTTACTTTTAGTGGGATCCTCTGGGAAAGCTTCTCAGAGGAGGTAGCTAAGTCTAGAACTGAAGGATGGGTAGGCTTACACCAGACAGTGGTGGTGGCCAAGGTTTTCTAAGAGGAAGGCAAAGTGCAACTGAAGGTTCCAAGGTCAAAAAGCATGAAGCGAGCTTTCAGGAGGGGAAATTCAGCTGGACCATAGGATACAGGAGGAAAGCAAAGGAAAACGGTAGTACCATTCCCACTGGGGTCAAGTAGCACAGCACTGTCCAAATTAGTCCCACGGGCAATGGGGGAGGCAGGAAACCTCCTATGGAAGCTTGGGTGCATTTTAGAAAGATTGTTCAGGCTGTTGGGGCGGACGCTGGGCTAGAGAGGACAGGCTTATGGGGAGGGCGGCAAGAGCCGGCACAGGCCAGGATGCAGATAAGGAGGTCAGGCCAGACAGCATTTGGGTTGCAGCGTGATCTGAAGTGCACTCCATAGAGCTGTTTTATGATGTGACTGCATAAAGAAAAATCCTTTGTTCACATATCCTCACCTGCACATGTAATTAAAAAAAAAAGAGAGAGAGAATCAGGCTACTTTTATTAGCATAATGCATGTGAGATCCTTCCATGTATCAATAACCCAGTCCCAGAATTTCCCAAGTTGATTTCATCTTGGAGCCTTTTTAAAAAGAAACACCTAAGAGCCTGTGTGCGGAAAAGCTTATACACCTTGGAAAGCTTACAAGGTCACCAGTCTTTCTTCTCTCTTCTTCCCGGGAGCCCCCACACTACCATCAGCCCCATCCTTGTGTTTTGTGTCTGGAGGAATCCTGAGAAGTTGCTGGAAGTATATGGCTTACCCTTCCCTTCTTGCCCATGGGGACCCCTTGGCAGGAAGGTGGATGACCACTTACCTTCCAGAATGGGGTTGGCTTCCAGGACCTGCTGCTCGATCCAAGAATGCTGGCCGCTGATGGTGGCCAGGAACTGCAGGATGAGCTTGGTGGTCTCTGTTTTCCCTGCCCCAGACTCACCACTGCAAGGAGGGCGTACAGAAACGTCAATCAATAGAATAACTATTTTTCAATAGCTCTCAACTTGCCTGCAAACCCACCACAGGCCCACTTTCCGGGCCAGTCTGAACAAGGAGGCCCTCTTCCTGTGCAGAAATCCCACCATGTTCTCTCTGACATCCCCTGCTGACTTTGTGCTAGTTATTAGTGTATTCATTTTTCCTTCCTTGCTGGACTGTGCAGGCCTACTCATATCTGGTTCATTCCAGGGTCAATGGCCCAGTATTCAGTCACCATGAATGAGTAAATGAAACCAGGTGATGCCATGCCCTGATGTAACAGTCTTCATGAACAGCAAGGTCATGCTGGCCAGAAGGGAAACTGCATTAATCCTCTCAGAAAGCAATCTGGCAGCGTAACAAAATATCCTTCAGAATTATCCTGTCTTTAGTCTAAGGAAAGAATCTCAAAATCAGAAAAAGCCTTCTTCACAAAGTGTCCTGCTCATTAAAACATTATATGTTTTTGTGTCACTGCAATTGTGGAACACTGGAAGTAACATAATGGGGAAAATTCTGGTCCATCGACTCAGAGGACATTGTGCAGCCACTTAATCCAGGTCTGCACAGAGTAGTAGCATGAGCAATGCTTACTAGTTGAGTGGCAAATGTAGGTTCTATGAAGTAAAATTTAACCAAGTCAGAAGAGGAAGCCTCTTCTCCAAGAAATCTCTAGCAATTTTTTTCTGAAAATATTCATTTTTCTGAAAATGTTGAAAATTTTGATGGTGAATATATATTATTTCATAATGGTGAAATATGAACAATGGTCTTAAAAATTACTTAGGGCAGTGAAGTGGCCAAGATGGTGGCATAGAAAGCTCCTGGGCTCACCTCCTCCCATGAGCACACCAAAGTTACAACTATTTACAGAGAAATTATTGATAACAAAAACTGGGAGACATGCAGAATAGAAATTTTACCACTTACCTTCCAGAATGGGGTTGGCTTCCAGGACCTGCTGCTCGATCCAAGAATGCTGGCCGCTGATGGTGGCCAGGAACTGCAGGATGAGCTTGGTGGTCTCTGTTTTCCCTGCCCCAGACTCACCACTGCAAGGAGGGCGACAGAAACGTCAATCAATAGAATAACTATTTTTCAATAGCTCTCAACTTGCCTGCAAACCCACCACAGGCCCACTTTCCGGGCCAGTCTGAACAAGGAGGCCCTCTTCCTGTGCAGAAATCCCACCATGTTCTCTCTGACATCCCCTGCTGACTTTGTGCTAGTTATTAGTGTATTCATTTTTCCTTCCTTGCTGGACTGTGCAGGCCTACTCATATCTGGTTCATTCCAGGGTCAATGGCCCAGTATTCAGTCACCATGAATGAGTAAATGAAACCAGGTGATGCCATGCCCTGATGTAACAGTCTTCATGAACAGCAAGGTCATGCTGGCCAGAAGGGAAACTGCATTAATCCTCTCAGAAAGCAATCTGGCAGCGTAACAAAATATCCTTCAGAATTATCCTGTCTTTAGTCTAAGGAAAGAATCTCAAAATCAGAAAAAGCCTTCTTCACAAAGTGTCCTGCTCATTAAAACATTATATGTTTTTGTGTCACTGCAATTGTGGAACACTGGAAGTAACATAATGGGGAAAATTCTGGTCCATCGACTCAGAGGACATTGTGCAGCCACTTAATCCAGGTCTGCACAGAGTAGTAGCATGAGCAATGCTTACTAGTTGAGTGGCAAATGTAGGTTCTATGAAGTAAAATTTAACCAAGTCAGAAGAGGAAGCCTCTTCTCCAAGAAATCTCTAGCAATTTTTTTCTGAAAATATTCATTTTTCTGAAAATGTTGAAAATTTTGATGGTGAATATATATTATTTCATAATGGTGAAATATGAACAATGGTCTTAAAAATTACTTAGGGCAGTGAAGTGGCCAAGATGGTGGCATAGAAAGCTCCTGGGCTCACCTCCTCCCATGAGCACACCAAAGTTACAACTATTTACAGAGAAATTATTGATAACAAAAACTGGGAGACATGCAGAAAAGAAATTTTTAGCAACACATAGAAAGGAAGGAACCACAGCACAGGGAAATCTACTTAGTATTCTGTGATAACCTGTATAAGAAAAGAATCTGAAAAAAGAATATGTATGTATATATATATTTATATATCTATATGCACACATAATTGAATACATAATGGAATCGCTGTGCTGTACACATGAAACTAACACAACATTGTAAGTCAACTACACTCCAATAAAACTAAACAACAACAACAAAACAAACAAAAGATGTTTACTTCATTGTCTCAGGACTAAATGTTAAATGTCATTATGCTTAAAGGATAAAATATGTTTAATTCACAGTTAAATTATGTCAATCAAACAAACAAACAAAAACAACAGCAGAAGAGAAGGAACCACAGTGAGACAGTAGGAGGAGCAGAGAAGGAGAGTAGTCAAGACCCGTATCCCTGGCAGACGACCTAAAATGGGAGAAGAGTTGTAATTACACAGGTTCTTTCCAAGCAGTGAGGGATCTGCGCCCCAGGGGGCTCCTGGATGCTCCGCTTTAAGGCCAGTGGGGCCTACTTTCAGAACAGCCAGAGGGCTGTGGTAAATAGACAGGCCACTTGTAAATGGTACACACAAATTCTCACATGCTCTAGGACCCAGGCCAGAAGCTGTGATTTGAAAGAAGCCTGGGTCAGATCTGCCTGCTGATCTTGGAGAGTCTCCTGGAGACAGGAGGCCACTGCAGCTCACCCTGGGACATAGATACTGGCAGGAGCCACTTTATGCAGCTTATTGACCACATGGACACTGGTGCTGGCCACCGCCAGGTTGGAATCCATCCTGTAGCTTATTAGCGCTGGATTCAGCCCTGTCCACCAGCCTGTTGGTCCCAGTACTGGGACACCACATGCCAGCACCTAGAAGGGCCAGGGTACAGCCCTACCCATAGCAGGCCTGTTGCCTTAAGACCCCCAGAGCACACAGCTGCCCTAGGACCTGGCTCTATTCACCAGAGGATCCAGAACACAGTGAGTGGGCACCACCCCCAGGATCCCCTGGAGTCTAGTCCCCACCCACCAACCTTGGAAACCCCAGACCCTTCCTACCAGCAGGTTGACACTGGCTCTGAGACACCCTGGGAATCCAGTTCTGCCCACTATGAGCCAGCGTTAGCCCCAGGACACCCTGTGGTACAGTCCCACTCATCAACAGACAGAAGTCAGATGTGGGATACCCCAGACCTTGCAGCTAGCCATGTCAGGAGCTGGCCCTACCCGTCGCAGGCCAACTCTGGTAGCAAGACCCCCAGAATCCTGCCCTGCTCACCAGCCCCAGGATCCATCCCTCAGGGTCCTGCAGCTGCCAGCAGGCCATCCTACAAGGCAGGGCCTGGCGACAAGTTGGACCAGGGCTCAGCCACACCTGCCAGAGCAGCCTTGGTCATCCGCCCAGCACAGTGGAATGACCCACGCAGCCCACACAGGGCCAGCCCTGGAGCACAGAGCTCCCGCGACCAGAGCGGAGTGTGCTGTCTCCTACAAAAGGACACTTCTCCACAATCAGGAATTGTAACCAACCTAACAGATACACAGAAATAAAAACAACCATTAGGCAAAATGAGCCACCAGAGTTCATTGTGTTCAACATGTTCCAAACAGAAGAACAAGATAAAATTCCAGAGGAACTAGGTAAAGTAGAGATAAGTAATCTGCCTGAGAAAGAGTTCAACATAAGGATTGTAAAGATGCTCATGGAACTCAGAAGAATGGATGAACACAGTAGGAAGTTTAACAGAGAGCTAGAATATATAAAGAAGAACCAAAGAGACATGAAGAAAAACAATAGCAGTTCAGATAATACAGAGAATGAGTACAAACTGGAAAAAGAGGGAAACTGAACAGAAGAAAAGAAAATGGACACTGGTGCTGGCCACCGCCAGGTTGGAATCCATCCTGTAGCTTATTAGCGCTGGATTCAGCCCTGTCCACCAGCCTGTTGGTCCCAGTACTGGGACACCACATGCCAGCACCTAGAAGGGCCAGGGTACAGCCCTACCCATAGCAGGCCTGTTGCCTTAAGACCCCCAGAGCACACAGCTGCCCTAGGACCTGGCTCTATTCACCAGAGGATCCAGAACACAGTGAGTGGGCACCACCCCCAGGATCCCCTGGAGTCTAGTCCCCACCCACCAACCTTGGAAACCCCAGACCCTTCCTACCAGCAGGTTGACACTGGCTCTGAGACACCCTGGGAATCCAGTTCTGCCCACTATGAGCCAGCGTTAGCCCCAGGACACCCTGTGGTACAGTCCCACTCATCAACAGACAGAAGTCAGATGTGGGATACCCCAGACCTTGCAGCTAGCCATGTCAGGAGCTGGCCCTACCCGTCGCAGGCCAACTCTGGTAGCAAGACCCCCAGAATCCTGCCCTGCTCACCAGCCCCAGGATCCATCCCTCAGGGTCCTGCAGCTGCCAGCAGGCCATCCTACAAGGCAGGGCCTGGCGACAAGTTGGACCAGGGCTCAGCCACACCTGCCAGAGCAGCCTTGGTCATCCGCCCAGCACAGTGGAATGACCCACGCAGCCCACACAGGGCCAGCCCTGGAGCACAGAGCTCCCGCGACCAGAGCGGAGTGTGCTGTCTCCTACAAAAGGACACTTCTCCACAATCAGGAATTGTAACCAACCTAACAGATACACAGAAATAAAAACAACCATTAGGCAAAATGAGCCACCAGAGTTCATTGTGTTCAACATGTTCCAAACAGAAGAACAAGATAAAATTCCAGAGGAACTAGGTAAAGTAGAGATAAGTAATCTGCCTGAGAAAGAGTTCAACATAAGGATTGTAAAGATGCTCATGGAACTCAGAAGAATGGATGAACACAGTAGGAAGTTTAACAGAGAGCTAGAATATATAAAGAAGAACCAAAGAGACATGAAGAATACAATAGCCAAAATAAAAAACACACGAGAAGGAAGCAGCAGTAGATCAGATAATACAGAGAATGAGTCAGCAAGCTGGAAGACAGAGTAGTGGAAATCACTGACGCTCAACAGAAGAAAAAAAGAACGAAAATAAATGATGGCAGGTTAAGAGACTCCTGGAACAGGGCTTCCCTGATAGCTCAGTGGTGAAGCATTCACCTGCCAATGCAGGAGACATAAGTTTAATCCCTGATCCAGGAAGATTCCACATACTATGGAGCAATTAAGCCTGTGAGCTGCAACTATTGAGCCCTTGTGCCACAACTATTGAAGCCCGTGTGCCCTAGAGCCCGAGTTCCACAACAAGAAAAGTCACTGCAACAAGAATCCTGCTCACCTCAACTAAAGAGTAGCCCCCACCCCCTGCAACTAGAGAAGAGCCTGTAGCAGCAATGAAAACCCAGAATAGCCATAAATAAGTAAATAAATAAAAATTAAAAAAATAGGACATTACATAATAAAAGAAACTGTTCACAAAATATCAATATTACAAATTTGTATGGACCTAATAACAGAGCCTCCAAATACACAAAGCCAACTCTGTAAACTTTTTTTAAATATACTTTTATCAGGAATCTAACACATACATAAAAAAGTACTAATAATTATTTATAGACTCTTGATCTAACAGAAAACATATAAATGTTTTGAAGCTCACACAAAATATTTACACATCTGACCAAGAAATAGATCTGTAAAAGAAGTCAGAAAACTGTTGGTGGGAATGTAAATTGATACAGCCACTATAGGAGACAGTATAGAGATTCCTCAAAAAACTAGACAGAACCACCATATGATCCAGCAGTCCTACTACTAGGCATATAGCCTAAGGAAACTAAAATTGGAAAAGACACATGTACCCCACTGTTCATTGCAGCACTGTTTACAATAGCCAAAACATGGAAACAACCTAGATGTCTATTGGCAAAAGAATGGATAAAGAAGCTGTGGTACATATATACAGTGGAATATTACTCAGCCATAAAAATGAATGCATTTCAGTCAGTTCTAATGAGGTGGATGAACCTAGAGCCTATTATACAGAGTGAAGTAAGTCAGAAAAAGGAAGATAAATATTATATACTAACACATATATATGGAATCTAGAAAGATGGCACTGGGGAATTTATACGCAGGGCAGCAGTAGATAAAGAGACATAGAGAACAGAACTATGGATCCTGGTGGGGAGGGAGGAGTAGGTGAGAGGTATGGAAAGAGTAGCACGGAAACTTGCTTTACCAGATGCAAAATAGACAACCAATGGGAATCTGCTGTAAGACTAAGGGGACTCAAACAGGGGCTCTGTAACAGCCTAGAGGGGTAGGATGGGGAGGGAGATGGGAGGGCAGCTCAAGAGGGAGGGAACATAGGTATACCTATGGCTGGTCTGTGTTGATGTTTGGCAGAAAACAACAAAGCTCTGTAAAGCTATTATCCTTCAATTAAAAAAAAAGAAGTCAGCATATTTCAGAGTTAATATCACATGGAACATATTAATCACAATGCAATTGAATTAGAAATTGAATTAAAAGGTGGAAATAATTTTATACTTAGAAATTATAGGCACTCTTCTCAAAGATAATGCATTAAAGAGGAAACCATAAAAAAACTACAGGTTTTAAACTTTAACAATAAAATAATCAACCAATATAAAGATAAAAACTACCTAACTTGTTTAAGTTAAAAATACACTTATGGGGCTTCCCCTGGTGGTCCAGTGGGTAAGGACACCGCCTTGCAGTGCAAGGGGCGCCGGTTCAATCCCTGGCCTGGGAAGATCCCACGTGCCGCGGAGCGGCTGGACTGATGTGTCCAATTACCCAGCCGGAGCTCTGGAGCGCATGTGCCCAGAGCCGGCGCTCTGCAATGACAGAGGCCACCGCGATGGGAGGCCCACAGGAGCCAAAGAACAAAGATGGATGAAAATAGACAAATGAAAGACCAATAGAAGTGGCCCGCCCGCTCCCCTCCCTCCCCACCTCACCCCCCAAAAGATAAATAAATAAAATAAATGTTAAAAAAAAAAGAGGCAAGAATGCTTTCACTTAAAAAAAAAAAAACACTTATGTCTGACACACAACACACACTCTGGACTGCCATAATTAACACTACCGTTATTATAAAGGCTGAAATGTTGCTTTGTATGAACTTTTAAACTATAGAAAATGGCAAACGTTACAAACGATATTACAAACATATTTTGATGCTGTAATATGTTGCTAATAAAAGTATGACTCAGGGACTTCCCTGGTAACCCAGTGGGCCAAGACTGCATGCTCCCAATGCAGCAAACTAGACCCCACAAGCTTAACTAAAGAACCTGCACGCTGCAGCAAAGATTGCAGATCCTGCATGCCACAACTGAGACCTGATACAACCAAATAAATAATTACAAAAAAAAAGAGTGGCTCATAGGCCAGCAACACCTGCCCCCTAGTCAGAAACGCAACGCTGGCTCCTCAAGCTCTACTCAAACAGAATCTGCATTTTCACCAGATCCCCTGGGGACTCCTGCACTTTGCTGTTTGCTTAATGAACTCCCAGAGTCCCAATCCCAGCTGCAACTTCTGGCTAATTTTGTTTCCTTTTCTTTTTTTTTGGCCACACCTTGGCCTTGGGAACACGACGTCTTAACCACAACAGAGAGTCCCTCTTGCACTCTATCGAAGCAAACCTCAGACAAATACGGTTTCATTTGAAAATATTAATTTTTAAAAAAGTTTTGATCTGAATATCCCTCTTCACAATGCCCGTGAAGTTAGCAGGTTAACACCCTGCATGTGCATGTGACAATGACTTCAGAGGTCAGGAGTTCAGGACACCGCCTTGCAGTGCAAGGGGCGCCGGTTCAATCCCTGGCCTGGGAAGATCCCACGTGCCGCGGAGCGGCTGGACTGATGTGTCCAATTACCCAGCCGGAGCTCTGGAGCGCATGTGCCCAGAGCCGGCGCTCTGCAATGACAGAGGCCACCGCGATGGGAGGCCCACAGGAGCCAAAGA
Source organism: Tragulus kanchil (assembly GCA_022376925.1). NCBI lineage: Eukaryota > Metazoa > Chordata > Mammalia > Artiodactyla > Tragulidae > Tragulus > Tragulus kanchil. The sequence goes on from JAIOJX010000026.1 coordinate 25,039,238, forward strand.
ACAAAGATGGATGAAAATAGACAAATGAAAGACCAATAGAAGTGGCCCGCCCGCTCCCCTCCCTCCCCACCTCACCCCCCAAAAGATAAATAAATAAAATAAATGTTAAAAAAAAAAGAGGCAAGAATGCTTTCACTTAAAAAAAAAAAAAACACTTATGTCTGACACACAACACACACTCTGGACTGCCATAATTAACACTACCGTTATTATAAAGGCTGAAATGTTGCTTTGTATGAACTTTTAAACTATAGAAAATGGCAAACGTTACAAACGATATTACAAACATATTTTGATGCTGTAATATGTTGCTAATAAAAGTATGACTCAGGGACTTCCCTGGTAACCCAGTGGGCCAAGACTGCATGCTCCCAATGCAGCAAACTAGACCCCACAAGCTTAACTAAAGAACCTGCACGCTGCAGCAAAGATTGCAGATCCTGCATGCCACAACTGAGACCTGATACAACCAAATAAATAATTACAAAAAAAAAGAGTGGCTCATAGGCCAGCAACACCTGCCCCCTAGTCAGAAACGCAACGCTGGCTCCTCAAGCTCTACTCAAACAGAATCTGCATTTTCACCAGATCCCCTGGGGACTCCTGCACTTTGCTGTTTGCTTAATGAACTCCCAGAGTCCCAATCCCAGCTGCAACTTCTGGCTAATTTTGTTTCCTTTTCTTTTTTTTTGGCCACACCTTGGCCTTGGGAACACGACGTCTTAACCACAACAGAGAGTCCCTCTTGCACTCTATCGAAGCAAACCTCAGACAAATACGGTTTCATTTGAAAATATTAATTTTTAAAAAAGTTTTGATCTGAATATCCCTCTTCACAATGCCCGTGAAGTTAGCAGGTTAACACCCCTGCATGTGCATGTGACAATGACTTCAGAGGTCAGGGAGTTCAAGGACCTTGCCCACACCTGGGTGCTCTGGGCTCTCCTGCAGGCACCACTGTCCTGGGTGTGAAGGTTCCTCGCTAGGCCACTTCTCTGTCTTGTCTTCCAGAGTCCTGGGTTTGAATTCCCTGCTTAGCAGATGTGTGCCACTAGGAAAGAATATCAACTTCTCTGGTGGGAGGTCTCCCAACAGTGAAACTGGAATAGGAGTATCTACTATAGAGAGTTGCTGAGAACATGAACCAGGATAACCTATGCTGTAGGACTTCGTTCTGGTCTCTGCTCCAGCGTCTCCTCAGAAAGGCCAGCCCAATCTGCCCTTTCTCCTACAGCAGTGGCCCCACCACTCTTTCCTCTTTCCCTGCAGTGCTTTTTTTTTAAAAAAAAAAAAACTTTATTTTACTTTTAACTTTTACAGAGTATTGTTGTTTACAGATATGTATGATCCCAGATTAGTCACATGTATATCCCCCCTTCCCACCCCTCCCAACCATCACACAGCACCCCTGAAGGATCCCCTTTTCTCACAGAGCAATGACTAGAGCTATTTTCTTCACTTATGATAGTACAGGCCTTCATGCTACTTCCTTTATGCCTCCCACCCTCTGTTCCTTCCCCACAATGTCCATATGTCCACTGTCCATGTCTGTCTTTCCGTAGCTTCACTGTGTGTGCCATCATCACCATCCTACTAGATTCTATATATGTGTGTTGTCAGACTCTTTTTTTTTTTTTTTTGGCCACTTCTATTGGCCTTTCATTTATTTCCATCTTTGTTCTTTTGGCCTGTGTGGGCCTCCATCGCAGTGGCCTCTGTTGTCACAGAGCACCGGCTCTGGGTGCATGTGCTCCAGAGTTCCGGCTCGGTCGTTGGACACATCGGTCCAGCCGCTCTGCGGCAGGTGAGATCTTCCCAGGCCAGGGATCGAACCGGCGCCCCTTGCACTGCAAGGCGGTGTCCTTACCCACTGGACCACCAGGGAAGCCCTTATATGTGTTAATATACTGTATTTGTCCTTCTCTTTCTGACTAACTTCACTTTTACGATACGTGCTAGATCCAGCCACCTCATTAGGGCTGATTCCTCTGCATTTCTCTTTACACACTGGTACTCTGGGGGAGGTCTCCTGCAACAGGCACCACTGTCCTGGGTGTGAAGGTTCCTCGCTAGGCCACTTCTCTGTCTTGTCTTCCAGAGTCCTGGGTTTGAATTCCCTGCTTAGCAGATGTGTGCCACTAGGAAAGAATATCAACTTCTCTGGTGGGAGGTCTCCCAACAGTGAAACTGGAATAGGAGTATCTACTATAGAGAGTTGCTGAGAACATGAACCAGGATAACCTATGCTGTAGGACTTCGTTCTGGTCTCTGCTCCAGCGTCTCCTCAGAAAGGCCAGCCCAATCTGCCCTTTCTCCTACAGCAGTGGCCCCACCACTCTTTCCTCTTTCCCTGCAGTGCTTTTTTTAAAAAAAAAAAAACTTTATTTTACTTTTAACTTTTACAGAGTATTGTTGTTTACAGATATGTATGATCCCAGATTAGTCACATGTATATCCCCCCTTCCCACCCCTCCCAACCATCACACAGCACCCCTGAAGGATCCCCTTTTCTCACAGAGCAATGACTAGAGCTATTTTCTTCACTTATGATAGTACAGGCCTTCATGCTACTTCCTTTATGCCTCCCACCCTCTGTTCCTTCCCCACAATGTCCATATGTCCACTGTCCATGTCTGTCTTTCCGTAGCTTCACTGTGTGTGCCATCATCACCATCCTACTAGATTCTATATATGTGTGTTGTCAGACTCTTTTTTTTTTTTTTTTGGCCACTTCTATTGGCCTTTCATTTATTTCCATCTTTGTTCTTTTGGCCTGTGTGGGCCTCCATCGCAGTGGCCTCTGTTGTCACAGAGCACCGGCTCTGGGTGCATGTGCTCCAGAGTTCCGGCTCGGTCGTTGGACACATCGGTCCAGCCGCTCTGCGGCAGGTGAGATCTTCCCAGGCCAGGGATCGAACCGGCGCCCCTTGCACTGCAAGGCGGTGTCCTTACCCACTGGACCACCAGGGAAGCCCTTATATGTGTTAATATACTGTATTTGTCCTTCTCTTTCTGACTAACTTCACTTTTACGATACGTGCTAGATCCAGCCACCTCATTAGGGCTGATTCCTCTGCATTTCTCTTTACAGCTGTGTAGTATTCCATTGTATATATGTACCAGACCTTTTGTATCCATTCATTCGTCGATGGACATCTAGGTTGCTTCCATGTTCTGGCTATTGTATAGAGAGCTGCAATGAACACTGGGGTACAGGTGCTTCTTTCAGATTTGATTTCATCAGGGTATAAGCCTAAAAGTGGGATTGCTGGGTCGTATGGGGCTTCTATTTTTAGTTTTTAAAAATGGCTACATGCAAAAAAACGAAGTTGGAACATTCCCTGACACCATACACAAAAACCAACTCAAAATGGATTAAAGACCTAAATGGAAGACCAGAAACCATCAAACTCTTACAGGAGAATATAAGCAAAACACTCAAGGACATAAATCAAAGCAAGATCTTCTCTGACCCACCTACTAGAATAGTGGAACTAAAAAGACAAATTAACATGTGGGACCTAATGAAACTTAAAAGCTTTTGTACAGCAAAAGAAATCACAAAAAAGCTGAACAGACTGCCCATAGAATGGGAGAAAATCATAGCAAATGAAACAGACAAAGAATTAATCTCCAAAATCTATAAGCGACTCAGACAACTCAGCACTGGAAAAATGAACAACCCAATCAAAAAATGGGAAAAGGACCGAAACAGACACCTCTCCAACGACAACATACAGATGGCCCAAAAGCACATGAAATGATGCTCAACCTTGCTTATAATTAGAGAAATGCAAATCAAAACTACAATGAGATATCACCTCACACCCGTCAGAATGGCCATCATCCACAAATCGAGAGACAATAAATGCTGGAGAAGGTGCGGAGAAAAGGGAACACTCCTGCATTGCTGGTGGGAATATAAATTGATACAGCCTTTATGGAAGACCCTATGGAGATTTCCTGCAGTGCTTTTCTTCAAAGTTCTTATTACCTGCCAAAACAATCTGTCTGTTTACTGCCTGTCTCCCCTTCTCATGGAATGTAAGCTGAAAGAGGCAGGAATTTTAGTCCCTTTCCTTGGCTGCTGCATCCCCATCTTAGGACAGAGAAGGACACACAATGGGACCACAATTGAACCTTGAATGAATAAATGAATGAACAAACGAATGAATGGATGGATGACTTTACTAGAGCACCAAGCAAGGTGCCCTGGAGCCAGATTCCCTCTCCCCCTTCCTCTCCTGCTCAGCCTCCCTTCCATGGGTTCCAGGAGGGCAGGAGGCAGAGAAGCCAGGCCAGGCGGTGAGCCTCTGAAGCAGGATCAGCACCTGGACTGGAGAGGGACCCATCCCCTCTGAGCCCAGCAGCCTGAGAGCCATCTTCTCTCAGACCTGCCTTGAGATTGTTTTTGTTTTCTTATTTTTGGCCATGGCATGTGGGATCTTAATTCCCTGACCAGTGATTGGACCCACAACCCTGCCTTGGAAGTATGGAGTCTTAACCCCTGGACTACCAGGGAAGCCCTTCTGAGACTGTTTGTGAGGGAACCCACCTGTGTGATCCTGGTACCCCGAGTGACTATCCTGGGTCCCATTCTAAACCAGCAGATCCCTACCCTTCCTTCCTGTCTCAGGAAACATTCACAGAAGGCTGGGGCAGTTCAGGCCCTGATGACACAGTAAAAGAGCAGGTTCTGAAGGAAGGATGTCTCAGAGGGCTTTTCAGGGTGGAAGGGCCACCGCGGCCAGACATAGGGGAGCTTGTTGAATAGGAGTCTCTAAGTCACATGCTGGTCTGGAGAGGTTTGGGGAGAGGACTAGCTCCCTCCTTTACGAGATGCTCAGAAGTGGTGTGCGGCCCACTGAGCACCTCACCTGATAATGCAGCACTGGTCCCTCTTGTTCTTCCTCATGTTGAAGTAGCAGCTGTTGGCGATGGCAAAGACATGCGGTGGCAGCTCACCCACATAGTGCTTGTAGTACAGCTGTACCTGCTCCACGGTATAGAGGGGCAGCGCCTGGAACGGGTTCACAGCCACCAGGATGGAGCCTGTGTATGTCTGGGGAGGGAGAAGGTGGTTAGTGGTCCCTAAGTTGAGGGTCAGCCACCAGGTGCATTCTCATGGCATGTAAGCTGAAAGAGGCAGGAATTTTAGTCCCTTTCCTTGGCTGCTGCATCCCCATCTTAGGACAGAGAAGGACACACAATGGGACCACAATTGAACCTTGAATGAATAAATGAATGAACAAACGAATGAATGGATGGATGACTTTACTAGAGCACCAAGCAAGGTGCCCTGGAGCCAGATTCCCTCTCCCCCTTCCTCTCCTGCTCAGCCTCCCTTCCATGGGTTCCAGGAGGGCAGGAGGCAGAGAAGCCAGGCCAGGCGGTGAGCCTCTGAAGCAGGATCAGCACCTGGACTGGAGAGGGACCCATCCCCTCTGAGCCCAGCAGCCTGAGAGCCATCTTCTCTCAGACCTGCCTTGAGATTGTTTTTGTTTTCTTATTTTTGGCCATGGCATGTGGGATCTTAATTCCCTGACCAGTGATTGGACCCACAACCCTGCCTTGGAAGTATGGAGTCTTAACCCCTGGACTACCAGGGAAGCCCTTCTGAGACTGTTTGTGAGGGAACCCACCTGTGTGATCCTGGTACCCCGAGTGACTATCCTGGGTCCCATTCTAAACCAGCAGATCCCTACCCTTCCTTCCTGTCTCAGGAAACATTCACAGAAGGCTGGGGCAGTTCAGGCCCTGATGACACAGTAAAAGAGCAGGTTCTGAAGGAAGGATGTCTCAGAGGGCTTTTCAGGGTGGAAGGGCCACCGCGGCCAGACATAGGGGAGCTTGTTGAATAGGAGTCTCTAAGTCACATGCTGGTCTGGAGAGGTTTGGGGAGAGGACTAGCTCCCTCCTTTACGAGATGCTCAGAAGTGGTGTGTGGCCCACTGAGCACCTCACCTGATAATGCAGCACTGGTCCCTCTTGTTCTTCCTCATGTTGAAGTAGCAGCTGTTGGCGATGGCAAAGACATGCGGTGGCAGCTCACCCACATAGTGCTTGTAGTACAGCTGTACCTGCTCCACGGTATAGAGGGGCAGCGCCTGGAACGGGTTCACAGCCACCAGGATGGAGCCTGTGTATGTCTGGGGAGGGAGAAGGTGGTTAGTGGTCCCTAAGTTGAGGGTCAGCGCGGCTTGGTGCTGACCTTGCAGGCCCCTCTGCAAGGACCACCAGGAATGACTGACTCTGGCGGGGAGGCGGGGTCTGATTCTGGGCTGAGAGATGAGATCTCGGAGGCTCAGATCCTCCCCCTGGAAAGATAAGGATGCTCACCAAGAATGAGAGCTCCTGGGTAGGGGTGCATCCACAGGAACATTGAATGAGGCGGTCATGGTTAATATTGAGCTCTCTGTCTGGTTATTTAGAAGAGGCTCAGTGAAAATGGACTGAAGGTATGAAGCGAGTGTTCACCTTCCTCCCGCAGGGACCTTGATGAGGCTGGGCCACCACCAGAGCCCTCAGGAGTCCTCCTGGGACCTTAGTTCAGGGGCACCTGCTCATGTGGTGCCTCCACTGGGCCTGCCCAACCCTCTGGGTTAGAACGGGGACAGCTGTTCAGTAACTTTGTTTCTATTTTAGGGAAGGAGAGGACTTGGGATGATGACAACCGGAGAAATTGGTAAAGGATAAGCTGCAATTCAACTTTATTTATTTATTGCTGTTGTTAGTCCCAGGAGCTGAGGTACACTCAGCCAGGTGCACTCGCAGTGCCTGGTCCCCTCCTCCCCAGGGCTCCCTCCTCCTCTCCCACCCTGCCCTCTATTCAGGGGCCACTGCTCACTCTCCCACTGCTCTGAGCGTCCCAGAATCAGGACCGGTCAGAGGTCAGTGCGCCGCCGCTCCCTGTGAGGCCCAGGCAGGTGGCAATGTCCCCCGGTCACACCCACTCGCCGCAGGACGAGTGTGAGTTTCAGAATGCCACCTCACCTGGGAAGTCTGCACTGGAACAGGGATTGCTCTACCTTGGGAGACACACCCGTTTCTTCCTACACAGCCCTCCTGGTCATCACTCAACTCACTTCACAGGAGGGCAGGGGTCTTCTGCTTAGTGGCCCTGCCGCATAACCAGGACGAAACCAGACAGAAGACAGCTCCCCACGGCCTTCAATCCGCTCGGCCATTAGAGCAGGCCTCCTGCTCAGCCGCAGATGAAGGTGAGAGGCAGCATTAATTGAACACCTACTGTGTGCCGGGCACTGTGTTGGCATATGCATGTCAGCTTTCTGCAGCCTTGAAGCCGTTATGCCCCTGGTTTTGGGGGTTGGGAAGTAGAGATTGATGAGCATCCTCACACTGTGAGGGCGCAGGGCACAGGAACTGAGCCAGGTGCTCCTGGAGGACGGGTTGCTTCCCCAGCCAGGTCAGCCGGTGTGACCCAAGCACGCCGCGGGGGCCCACGCGGCCAAGGGGACTCACGTAGATCTTGTGCTGCTGGTAGCGAAGCAGGAGGTTGTGCACCATGCCTGCCTCGTTCAGGTCCCCCAGGCGGATCATGTCATCCACGCCCTGAGCCGAGTTGGGGTGCATGGGGCTGAGGGTGCCAAGGTCCTCTGTGCGGATCCAGTGTTCCTGGAACAAAGGGCACAGGCTCTCCGGAGGTGGCCTTTGCCAGGGCCGACCTCCCTCCTCCCTCCTCAGTGGACCAGCCGACCTGGTGGCCAGCACCTGACCAGGGCTGGTCTGTGGTGAACGTCAAGGGATTGAGTCAAATTGAGGCTGGAGTCAGTATGTGTCTGGGGCTGGGGGTCAGCGTGCGCTGGGGCTAAGGGTGACGTTCAGGCCAGGATCAGAGGAGTATGGAGCCGGGAGCTAGATTTGGCTGTGATTAAGATCAGGGCAGGGCTTCCCTGGTGGTCCAGTGGGTGAGGACACTGCCTTGCACTGCAAGGGGCGCCGGTTCGATCCCTGGCCTGGGAAGATCCCATGTGCCACGGAGCAGCTGGACCGATGTGTCCAACTACCGAGCCCAAGTTCTGGAGCACATGCTCCCTGGACCGGTGCTCTACAGCAAGAGAGGCCACTGCGATGGGAGGCCCATACAGGCCAAAAAAACAAAGATGGAAATAAATGAAAGACCAATAGAAGTAGCCAAAAAAAAAAAAAAAAAGATCAGGGCAGTGTATGACTGGAGCGTCTCACAGATGGCTAGAATAAGAGTATGCAAATTAAAGTGTTGTTTAACAGACATGGAAAGTAGACATATGGACATTGTGGGGAATGACCAGTGGGTGGGAGGCATAAAGGAAGTAGCATGAAAACCTGTACTATCATATGTGAGAAAAATAGCTATTGTCATTGCACTGTGAGAGAAGGGGATCCTGCAGGGGTGCTGTGCAACCGCCTGGCGGGGTGGGATGGGGGCGATATACATACGACTAATCTGGGATCATACATATCTGTAAATCACAAAACTCTGTCAAGGTAAAAAGCAAATTAAAATTTTAAAAAAAGTGTTGTTTAAGAATGACATGACATCATTTTCTAGTAGGAGATACTATTGTTAATATTTCACTGGCTTCCATACTGTGGGGCTCACAGGTCGCAGTCTAGAATTTTTTCCTTGGAGGCCAAGTCGACACATGCTTCACGTTGCAGCCCTCAGCAAAGAGGGCTGCTGAGGGAGGGCCTCAGTGACCAGCCGGACCCCTCGCTCTGCAAGTCTTCCCCTCCGTCCCTCCCTGCTCCTCCCCAGCCCACCAGGTGATTGAGCTGGTTCCCAGAAGGTTACATGGAGCTTCCTGCTCTCTCATTCGGGCTGCTTTGCTCACTTGAGCAGGGCTGGTCTGTGGTGAACGTCAAGGGATTGAGTCAAATTGAGGCTGGAGTCAGTATGTGTCTGGGGCTGGGGGTCAGCGTGCGCTGGGGCTAAGGGTGACGTTCAGGCCAGGATCAGAGGAGTATGGAGCCGGGAGCTAGATTTGGCTGTGATTAAGATCAGGGCAGGGCTTCCCTGGTGGTCCAGTGGGTGAGGACACTGCCTTGCACTGCAAGGGGCGCCGGTTCGATCCCTGGCCTGGGAAGATCCCATGTGCCACGGAGCAGCTGGACCGATGTGTCCAACTACCGAGCCCAAGTTCTGGAGCACATGCTCCCTGGACCGGTGCTCTACAGCAAGAGAGGCCACTGCGATGGGAGGCCCATACAGGCCAAAAAAACAAAGATGGAAATAAATGAAAGACCAATAGAAGTAGCCAAAAAAAAAAAAAAAAAGATCAGGGCAGTGTATGACTGGAGCGTCTCACAGATGGCTAGAATAAGAGTATGCAAATTAAAGTGTTGTTTAACAGACATGGAAAGTAGACATATGGACATTGTGGGGAATGACCAGTGGGTGGGAGGCATAAAGGAAGTAGCATGAAAACCTGTACTATCATATGTGAGAAAAATAGCTATTGTCATTGCACTGTGAGAGAAGGGGATCCTGCAGGGGTGCTGTGCAACCGCCTGGCGGGGTGGGATGGGGGCGATATACATACGACTAATCTGGGATCATACATATCTGTAAATCACAAAACTCTGTCAAGGTAAAAAGCAAATTAAAATTTTAAAAAAAGTGTTGTTTAAGAATGACATGACATCATTTTCTAGTAGGAGATACTATTGTTAATATTTCACTGGCTTCCATACTGTGGGGCTCACAGGTCGCAGTCTAGAATTTTTTCCTTGGAGGCCAAGTCGACACATGCTTCACGTTGCAGCCCTCAGCAAAGAGGGCTGCTGAGGGAGGGCCTCAGTGACCAGCCGGACCCCTCGCTCTGCAAGTCTTCCCCTCCGTCCCTCCCCTGCTCCTCCCCAGCCCACCAGGTGATTGAGCTGGTTCCCAGAAGGTTACATGGAGCTTCCTGCTCTCTCATTCGGGCTGCTTTGCTCACTGTGAGCAGGGCCTCCTCCCCCTCCTCATGTTCTGGGTCTTCCCCTCCAGGTAGCTTTCTCACGCACCTTTCTCTCCCTCCACCTGTCCTTCCTGCTCGCTTTCCATAACTTTGAAAACCAGCTTCAGCCCCTTTCCCCGCTTCCCTCCTTCCTACTCCCCTAATTGTCCTAATATTCCATCTGCCCACCTGCTTCCTGCTTCTTCCTTATAGAAACAGTTCCCTAGACAGACACACAATGTTCACCATGACAGGACTCCCCTGTGGTCTGTCCTGCCACGAGGGTCCCCTACTTGGGCTCTGGAATCCATGAGGTTGGCACCAGCACCAGAGAAGGGAGGGGGCTCAGGGCTCTGAGGGCTCAGGAGAGGGGGCGAGAAGGCTTTGCCTTGGAGGACAGCATGGCCATGCTTACCTTGCCCTCGTCATCTTCAACCAAAATCTTGCCAGGCTTGGTTTCTTTGATGATCCCCCCAATGGCCACACTGGTCTTACTGGCAGAGGTGGGATTCAGCCAAATGTGGTCACCCTGGAGAGCAGACAGGAGTGGTAGTCAGATCCTTGCTCCACCTACCCCCTCTTGCTCAAGACTTACCTCCTTGGTGACTATCCCTTCCAACCAAGAGATGCCAAGGTGACTGGGTTGTACTCTCTCTCCTTTGTACCCTCCTTTTCTTCTCATCTTTCTCATTCTTTTTCTTCTTCCCTCTCTCCTATTCACCGCCCCCCCCCTCCCCCGCCCACACACACACAGTCCTTTCTTGCTCTTGCCAAGATGCTATTTGGAAGTGGCATGGGAAGCTTCTCTGGCCTGGTTTTTGCAGGAAACTGTCCCTTGTGAGGCACAAAAAGAGAGTCTCTGCCCTGTGAATAGCCCTATAGTACCCAAATCCATTGGCAGGGAAAAGCAAAGACTAAAATCTCACTAGGTTTCTTCCTAACCCGCAACATGGCATTGACCCCGTGTGAACCTCTTTCTGATCCAAGAAAGTTCACCCCACTCAAAGAGAAGTAATCCCAAAGGAAAAAGCACAGAACTACATGCAAAGATACTGAAATTCAGAAGGAGGACAGGAGCAAAAATCTCACGAGGGGAAAATAAACTGCCTTAGAGCAGTAGAGGTTGTGACCAAGCATGGTCACCATGATATCTAAAAGCTTATTGAGCTCAGATATTAGATGCTGAGACAACTGAAAAGAATGAGACACGAATTGGCAGAGCTCAAGAATGAAATGAAGAAAAAGAAGTCAACATGGCCCAGTAGTAAAAGCAAAACTGGAAATGACAGGAAGATAAGCACTGCTAAAATCACGGTAAAGGTCATAGACAACAGCAGAAGACAAGTGAAAAAAATGACGTGGAAATAAAAAATTAGGATTAGGAAGAAAAGCATAGATATTGAAGGCAGGTAAAAATACAAATAATTGAAGTGCACAAAGAAAAACAGAAAATTACTTAAAGGGGAAGAAACAGAAAAATTGCTTAAAGATATAATTCAAGACAACTTTCCAAAAATTAATAAAGGTTTGAATCTATGGATTGAAGACGCCCATCATTTTTTTAAATAATGACAAAGAAAAATCAACTCTAGGACAGATACTGGTCCTAGAGTTAATTTTTAGAGGGATAGGCAGTATCCTTATAAGGAGATAATTCAGGACAAATTCAAAACATATATGAAGGTTGAACAATGCCACAAAGACCTTGGGCAATACGGCTATTAGGATGGCCATTATAAAAAGAACAGAAAACAACAAATGGAGGTGAGGATGCAGAGCAGCTGGAACCCTTGTAGACTGTTAGTAGAAATGTGAAATGGTGCAGCCCTGGGGAAAACAGTATGAGGGTTCCTCAATAAACTAAAAATAGAATTACCATATGACCCAGCAATTCCACTTCTGGGTAAATATCCAAAGAAATTCAAAGCAGGATCTCAAAGACACATTTCTATTTCTATGTTAATTATAGCATTATTCATAATAGCCAAGAGGTAAAAGCAACCCAAATATCCACTGGCAGATAGACAAATAAAAATGTAATATATACAGTCATCCTTCAAAGGGTTGCCCCCGTGTGAACCTCTTTCTGATCCAAGAAAGTTCACCCCACTCAAAGAGAAGTAATCCCAAAGGAAAAAGCACAGAACTACATGCAAAGATACTGAAATTCAGAAGGAGGACAGGAGCAAAAATCTCACGAGGGGAAAATAAACTGCCTTAGAGCAGTAGAGGTTGTGACCAAGCATGGTCACCATGATATCCAAAAGCTTATTGAGCTCAGATATTAGATGCTGAGACAACTGAAAAGAATGAGACACGAATTGGCAGAGCTCAAGAATGAAATGAAGAAAAAGAAGTCAACATGGCCCAGTAGTAAAAGCAAAACTGGAAATGACAGGAAGATAAGCACTGCTAAAATCACGGTAAAGGTCATAGACAACAGCAGAAGACAAGTGAAAAAAATGACGTGGAAATAAAAAATTAGGATTAGGAAGAAAAGCATAGATATTGAAGGCAGGTAAAAATACAAATAATTGAAGTGCACAAAGAAAAACAGAAAATTACTTAAAGGGGAAGAAACAGAAAAATTGCTTAAAGATATAATTCAAGACAACTTTCCAAAAATTAATAAAGGTTTGAATCTATGGATTGAAGACGCCCATCATTTTTTTAAATAATGACAAAGAAAAATCAACTCTAGGACAGATACTGGTCCTAGAGTTAATTTTTAGAGGGATAGGCAGTATCCTTATAAGGAGATAATTCAGGACAAATTCAAAACATATATGAAGGTTGAACAATGCCACAAAGACCTTGGGCAATACGGCTATTAGGATGGCCATTATAAAAAGAACAGAAAACAACAAATGGAGGTGAGGATGCAGAGCAGCTGGAACCCTTGTAGACTGTTAGTAGAAATGTGAAATGGTGCAGCCCTGGGGAAAACAGTATGAGGGTTCCTCAATAAACTAAAAATAGAATTACCATATGACCCAGCAATTCCACTTCTGGGTAAATATCCAAAGAAATTCAAAGCAGGATCTCAAAGACACATTTCTATTTCTATGTTAATTATAGCATTATTCATAATAGCCAAGAGGTAAAAGCAACCCAAATATCCACTGGCAGATAGACAAATAAAAATGTAATATATACAGTCATCCTTCAGAATACTTGGGGGATTTGTTGCAGGAGCCCCTGCAGATACCAAGTCCATGGATGCTCAGGTACCTTATATAAAATGGTATAGCACCATGAATATGGCACACTGTGGAATATTATGCAGCCTTAAAAAGGAGGATATTCTGTCATTTGCTACCATGTGGATGGACTTCAAAGACATTACGAAAGAGATGCCACTCACAGGACAAATGCTGTATGAGACCACTCAGAGAAAGTGTCCAAAGCAGTTAAAATCACAGAAATGGAAAGTATAAAAGGCAGTTGCAGGGACTTCCCTGGTGGTCCAGTGACTAAGACGCCACACTCCCGATGCAGGGGGCCCAAGGTTGATCCCTGATCAGGGAACTAGATCCCACATGCCACAATGAAGATCAAAGATCTCATGTGCTGCAACTAAGACCTGGTGCAGATGAATAAATAAATATTAAAAAGAAAAAAACAAAAGGCAGTTGCAGGGGCTAGAGGAAATAGAGGGAAAACAGTGTTTAATGAGTGTTGAGTTTCAAGTGTGCAAGATGAAAATGTTCTCAGATCTGTCACACAACAATGTGAATATGCATAACAATATTGAATTGTATACTTAAAAATGGTTAAGATGGTAAATTGAATGTTATATTTTCACCACAATAAGAAAATAGAAAAAAAGAATCTAATGTTTATTTTTTACCCAGCCATATTATCATTCCCGTATAAAGATAATAAACATTTTTGAAGATGAATATTTTTTCATAGGCCTTTTAGAAAAAATACTTAGGGGACAAATTTCAGTCAACAGTACAAAGAATAAGTCCACACCAACACACATGATCATGAAGTTTCAAAATATCTGGGACAAGGGAAAGATCACAAAAGCTTTAAGAGAGAAAAATTACGTTTCATATAAAGGCTCAAGAATTAGAACGGTTACCGACTCCTCTATAGCAATGTTGGAAATCAGGAGCACATGTTTTCAGAGTTTTCAGGGAAAATTATATCTAGTATGGAATGCTGTACCCAACTGACATTCAAAATGAACAAATATGGGTTTAGACACCAAGTTGTTAAAAATATTTACTTCTTATGCACCCTTTCTCAAGAAGGTATTACAGGTTGAGCTAGATCAAAACAAGGGAGTATACCAAGAAAGAGAAAAGTCTGGGGTTCAAGAAAAGGCATTCAGTGCAAAGGAGAGGTGAAAAATGTTCAGAGTGGTTATGAAGGAGACCCCAAGATGACTCCAAGATGTGTGCCTCAGAAGTAGAAGATGCCAGCTTAGATATGGCTTCAGTAACTCTGGGAGAAAATTTTTCCTAAGGATGAAATTGATTGATCTCCCAGATGAATAATTTTACAAGGACACTGACATAACTGGGCGAGAACTAGGGCTGGGGCGGTCATGTTGGGATAGTGCAGAGAAAGCACAGGATGGGAGGAGGGGGATTACAGTCTTGCGAAGAGAAGCACAGCACCTAGTAAACTAAATAATCTTTTTTTAAAATTAATTAATTAATTTATTTTTGGCTATTCTGGGTTTTCACTGCTGCTGCAGGCTCTTCTCTAGTTGCAGGAAGTGGGGGCTACTCTCTAGTTGAGGTGAGCAGGCTTCTTGTTGCAGTGACTTCTCTTGTTGTGGAACTCAGGCTCTAGGGCACACGGGCTTCAGTAGTTGCAGCACATGGACCTCATAATTGTGGTTCCAAGGCTCTAGAGCACAGAATCAAGAGTTGTGGCTCATGGGCTTAGTTGCTCTGCAGCATTTGGGGTCTTCCCAGATCAGGGATAGAACCCGTGTCTCCTGAATTGGCAGGTGAACTCTACCACTGAGCTACCAGGGAAGCCGTAAATGAAATCATCTGAGTAAAATGACCTGAGTACATGGCAGGGTTCAATCAAGAGGAACATTTTCTTTCTTTTTTAAAAAATGTTTTATTTTATATTGTAATATAGTTGATGAACACTGTTGTGTTAGTTTCAGGTGTACCGCAAAGTGATTCAGTTATATGTATACATGTACACATTCTTTTTCAAACTCTTTCCCAATTTAGGTTGTTACATATTATTGAACAGAGTTTCCTGTACTATACACCAGGTCCTTGTTGGCTATCCATTTTAAATATAGCAGAGAGTACATGTAAATCCCAAACTCCTTAATGATCCTTCCCCTACTCTTCCCCCAGGAACCATAAGTTGGTTTGAGAGGAGTATTTTCTTAGGTAAAATAAGTAAACCCTCTGTGTAGATCTAATGAAAGCTAGGATTTCACAATTTGGGGAGGAAGGAGAGGTACTGTGAGTGCAATGGGTGTGGTTAGGAGCAAGGAGCTAAGGCTTTTCTAGCCCAGTGGGAAGTCAGGAATACATGATGCCTGGAAACAAAAACTCAAAGAGCCCTGAACACACATTCTTTAAAGACACAGAGGGAAGTGTCAAAGAATAAATCAGAAGGTCAATGGTGGTCACCTCTAAGGAACAGGAAGTGGGAGACTGCTACTTTAAACTGTGCCTATAACACCTTTATAAAACTGAAAGCTAAATGAAAAAAAAAAAAAAAACAGCAAGGAACAGTTGCTACAGGATAGAGAAGACCAGCCCGAACAGTGAACTAATTAAATCACAGCAGGAAGCTCAGAGACCTGGAGAGGCTGTCTTACAAGGATAAAGTTCCAGTGTGAAAATTGCCCAGTGTTGCTGCAACAGCTGCTGAAATCACCAGAGTGAGAAAGTTATCAAAGACAGATGATGGGCATCTCACAGCAAACTTAATACTAACCAGAGACAAAAAAGAGAGAGACCATTTCCAGCCCAGACTGAATGATAATATGTGAGCCCAACATGAGCTGGAAGAACAAATAAAAGAGCTGGAACATGACTATTGTTCACTCCATTTGGCCAAAGCTCTACTAGGAAATAAATGAGAAACCAAGCAGCAGGAAACAGAGCTTCCTTATGAACTCTTTTCAAAGAAGAAGATGACTACAGAAGCAGCTAAATCAGGGACAGAGTGAGCAAGAAGAGGTAAAGCAAAAGCTTTCGGCTGTAAAGAAAGTAAAGTCTATTTTGAGACTTAAGAAATAGAGTATGGGGACATCCCTGGTGGCGCAGTGGATAAGAAACTGCCTGTCAACGCCACAGGGTTCAGTCCCTGGGCCAGGAAGATTCCACACACCTTGCGGCAACTAAGCCCATGTATCACAACTACTGAGCCCATGCTCTACATATAGGCTGTGCTCTGCAACAAGAGAAGCCACTGTAATAAGGAGCCCAAGCACCACAATGAAGAATAGCCCCTGCTCACCGCAAGTAGAGAGAAAAAAGCCCCTACAAAGCAATGAAGACCCAGTGCAGCCAAAAATAAATAATAAATAAATAAATAAATTTTTAAAAAAAGAAATAGAAGATGAGGGACTTCCCTGGTGATCCAGTAGACTCCATGCTCCCAATGTAGTGGGTCCAGGTTTGCTCCCTGGTCAGGGAGCTAGATCCCACATGCTGCAACTAAGAGCTTGCATGGGGATCCCCTGGTGATGCACTGGATAGAGTCCGCCTTGCAGTGCAAGGGACACTGGTCCAATCCTTGGCTTGGGCCCGTGGGGGGGAAGGGAGCACTCTAGAGCGCATGTGCCCAGAGCTCTGCAGTGAGGGAGGCCACTGCAATAGAGAAGACCAGCCCGAACAGTGAACTAATTAAATCACAGCAGGAAGCTCAGAGACCTGGAGAGGCTGTCTTACAAGGATAAAGTTCCAGTGTGAAAATTGCCCAGTGTTGCTGCAACAGCTGCTGAAATCACCAGAGTGAGAAAGTTATCAAAGACAGATGATGGGCATCTCACAGCAAACTTAATACTAACCAGAGACAAAAAAGAGAGAGACCATTTCCAGCCCAGACTGAATGATAATATGTGAGCCCAACATGAGCTGGAAGAACAAATAAAAGAGCTGGAACATGACTATTGTTCACTCCATTTGGCCAAAGCTCTACTAGGAAATAAATGAGAAACCAAGCAGCAGGAAACAGAGCTTCCTTATGAACTCTTTTCAAAGAAGAAGATGACTACAGAAGCAGCTAAATCAGGGACAGAGTGAGCAAGAAGAGGTAAAGCAAAAGCTTTCGGCTGTAAAGAAAGTAAAGTCTATTTTGAGACTTAAGAAATAGAGTATGGGGACATCCCTGGTGGCGCAGTGGATAAGAAACTGCCTGTCAACGCCACAGGGTTCAGTCCCTGGGCCAGGAAGATTCCACACACCTTGCGGCAACTAAGCCCATGTATCACAACTACTGAGCCCATGCTCTACATATAGGCTGTGCTCTGCAACAAGAGAAGCCACTGTAATAAGGAGCCCAAGCACCACAATGAAGAATAGCCCCTGCTCACCGCAAGTAGAGAGAAAAAAGCCCCTACAAAGCAATGAAGACCCAGTGCAGCCAAAAATAAATAATAAATAAATAAATAAATTTTTAAAAAAAGAAATAGAAGATGAGGGACTTCCCTGGTGATCCAGTAGACTCCATGCTCCCAATGTAGTGGGTCCAGGTTTGCTCCCTGGTCAGGGAGCTAGATCCCACATGCTGCAACTAAGAGCTTGCATGGGGATCCCCTGGTGATGCACTGGATAGAGTCCGCCTTGCAGTGCAAGGGACACTGGTCCAATCCTTGGCTTAGGAGGATCCCATGTGCCACAGAGCGGCTGGACCAGTGTGTCCAATTGCTAGCCAGCACTCTAGAGCGCATGTGCCCAGAGCTCTGCAGTGAGGGAGGCCACTGCAATGGGAGGCCCACACAGGCCAAAGAATAAAGATGGATGAAAATCAATAGATAAAAATCTAATAAAGGAGGCCAAAAAAAAAGAGTTTACATGACACAAGATCCTGCATGACCAAATGAAGATCTTGTGTGCCACAACTAAGCCCAGTGCAGCCAACTAAGTTACTTAATTAATTACAGCAAAGAAATAGAGAATGACTCACAGAAAGACAGAGAGATCTAAGTAGATTTTGCTGCTCTTTGCAGTAAGAAACTCCTGACAACTGACTTCTGCCCTTGATACAGAAAAGCTCCTGCCCTCACCTGAGATAGAAATTACTATGAGGAGCCTCAAAGTCATGAAGAATGCACCACCAGGAGACCTGATCTTCAGTCTTCTGAGGTGAGCCAACTGTTCTAGCCATTAACTGAAGTAGGTGCTGTGCTCTTGTCCCATGTGCCCACTTGCCAGTCTTCTCTTCCCCTGGGCAAGAGATGGGCCTAGAAGGGACTCTGGGCTGCATTTACTTAGATAAATGGAGGAGCCAACAAATGAGAAATACCCTTGTCAAGGTATTTTTTTCTAGGTTCTTTTAGTTTTCATTTTATTTTTAAAATATTGTTGAAATATATTTGACTTATAGTGCTAATTTCAGATGTATAGCAAAGTTATTCAGTTACACATATATTAATTCATATATTCTTTTTTACATTCTCTTCCATGTTAGGTTATTATAAGGTATAAGGTCTTATCTTACTATGCTATACAGTACATCCTTGTCAATTACCTTTTTTGTATACAGTAGTGTGTTTTGTCAAGACATTGTAAGCCCTGAATATAAGTAAGGGATTACTCTATGCATGTGGCCATCCTGCCAAGGCCCAGAGTTTAGCCAAACTCATTTTCTTTAGGTAATACAATCTGTCATTTCCCTCCAATTCCCTGCCCTTCTAGGGAGGGATTTTCCCTCTAGGGTCTCATTGCCTCACTTCTTCTTTCCTTGGGAGTGATTTGAGCCAGCATTTAGCAACTCCCATGAACAACCCCTTGATGGAAGAGATGCAGTTCTTACCAGTCTCAACCCCAACATTCCGAGGCAGCTGCTCCTGACAATCTGTGTGCAGAGAGAAAGCAGAATGTTAGTCTTCATGGCCCTGACCTGGAGCCGTGGGTGGTAGGGGCCACATGTGCTCATCAGTGTGGCCCTGAGTGCCTGGCATGCGGCCAAAAAATGACTCTTGGATGAATGGAGGTGTGTCCAGTCCCTTGGCAAATGTAAGAGGAGACAGTTTCGGGCTTCCCTGGTGGTCCAGTGGGTAAGGACACCACCTTGCAGTGCAAGGGGCACCGGTTCGATCCCTGGCCTGGGAAGATCCCACGTGTCGCGGAGCGGCTGAACCCATGTGTCCAATTACCGAGCTGCCGCATGCGCATGCGCCCAGAGCCCGTGCTCTGCGACAACAGAGGCCACCGCGATGGGAGGCCCACACGGGCCAAAGAACAAAGATGGATGAAAACAGACAAATGAAAGACCAATAGAAGTGGCCCGCCTGCTCCCCTCCCTCCCCCCTCCCCCCACCCCAAAATAAATAAATAAATAAACCTTTTTTTTAAAAAAAAAAAGAGAGTTTCTTCTGTGCTATCTCATTTTGACTGAACATCTATTTTGCACACGGCACTAGGATCAACTTGGGGAGTGGAGTGGTTCTGAACATTCTTAGGACACCACCCCTGCCACCCAGAAGAAACGCACACTGTATCTGGTCAGACATCCCTGAACATCCATCATCACTATATACTACACAGAGAGCTGAGGGAACCAGCCCGCAGAAATTGAGACAAAACATACTTGATCTAAACCACACACACCGGCAGAACACGGATATCCCCCGTTTTATTCGCGTGTCAGTAGCCTACCTGGGAATTCAACTTGGACGTGCCTCCTTTAAACCTGTCGAAGCACCTGGTTGCCTCCCCGGTACCCTGGGAGCACCAGGCATGCCTAGAAGCTGCCAGCTGGTTGGGGAGGAAAGGTCGGGCCTGGATCTCCTTGAGGAGCTCTCAAGGAGCTCAAGACCCCGCCCACCGCCGGCCCCGCCCTCTCTGCACTGAGCAGCAGGCGGCAGGTGCGGGCTTTTTTTGTTTATGAAGTGCTCCCTTCTAACGCAGACTTCTCCCTGGGAGGGACCCAGGATATGTCTGCTCAGTGAAACAGAGAAGGAAACCCTTGGGCAGAATGTCTTTTGACCATGGCTTTACCAGATAAACAAGAATTCACAGTGGAAGGAAAGGGGCATTCTCTAGGGATGTTGCAACTTTAGCAGAGGCAGAGGGAAAAGTACAAAGGACGCGCGGGTCAGCGCGCCTGGGTTGAGTAGACCGAGCGGGGAGGTGACAGAAGTGTTTCGGTGTAGGCAGTGGGTGGACATGCGGGAAGTCATTGCCACTCCGTTCTGCTAGACAAAGAATCTTCTCATTCCACTTTTTACTTAGTGTGTGGGCATTTATACGTACGTTTATGATAATTAACACCTCCCAGGATTTGTTGAGTGCCTAAAAATTACAGGCAGTAATCAAACTGAGATTCCTTTCTAAGGTCTGAGGCTACAGCTCTTTGAAGGGGAGGCTGGCCATCTTCCCACCTCACATTCCCCACTGAGGTGAGGGGTTGGGATGATGCAGAGGGTTGTTACCTACCTCTGACTCCCCACCATGACCCCAGGCTCCTTACTTCTCCATCCCAGCTACGGATCTGAGGCTTACCCGTGTTCTTCAGTTCTGCCACTCTCTACTGCCTCAGTCACAGCACCGACCTCCATGGACCTCATCCCGCTCCTAACTCCAGGATCTGCCTCACAGGTCTCGCCCCCGCCCCCAGCCCTGCCATCTCTGGGGTGTGAACCTGCCATGGGTCCTGGATTCCTACTCCTCTCGCCCCCAGACTCCACTGACCTCCGCTTCCCTACAACTGCCCCTGGTCTTCCCATTCCGAGAACTTCCACTGCAAAGTTCATGTCCTCCAGACAGGTCTACTTGTTAGGTCCTTCCCTTGGCGGTCTACTGGTTAGGACTCCATGCTTTCACTGCAAAAGCCACTTCCTCCAACTGCCTCTCCTGCTACCCCCCAAGACCAGCCTCTGCCCATGCCCACAATTCCCTCATTTCATCAGGACTCTCCAGCTTTTGCTTTTCTCCCCAGTCTGTCAGCGAGGCAGCCTAGCTTCACTTCTGTCTCAACTAGCCTGGAAACTGACTTAAAATTTTTTTGCAACAAAGTGGTTTTGTAAGTACTCATAAGTGGAATACAAACAGTACAATAAGCTGCACACCACATGGACCCCTCTGGTCCATTCCTGTCTTGTGAATGTTGTTGACTCCTATTCTCACCTTGCAAAGTCTCAGCACTGAGCTGAGCATGCCAAGGATGAATCACACCATACTGATAACAGGGACTGGGGAAGTTTCATGGCTTGTACCTCCGCTAAGACTTTAGAAATGCTTGGGGACCCTTGAATGTAGGCATTTATGACGTACGTTTATGATAATTAACACACTTCCCCGTTCTGCTAGACAAAGAATCTTCTCATTCCACTTTACTTAGTGTGTGGGCATTTATACGTGTTATGATAATTAACACCTCCCAGGATTTGTTGAGTGCCTAAAATTACAGGCAGTAATCAAACTGAGATTCCTTTCTAAGGTCTGAGGCTACAGCTCTTTGAAGGGGAGGCTGGCCATCTTCCCACCTCACATTCCCCACTGAGGTGAGGGGTTGGGATGATGCAGAGGGTTGTTACCTACCTCTGACTCCCCACCATGACCCCAGGCTCCTTACTTCTCCATCCCAGCTACGGATCTGAGGCTTACCCGTGTTCTTCAGTTCTGCCACTCTCTACTGCCTCAGTCACAGCACCGACCTCCATGGACCTCATCCCGCTCCTAACTCCAGGATCTGCCTCACAGGTCTCGCCCCCGCCCCCAGCCCTGCCATCTCTGGGGTGTGAACCTGCCATGGGTCCTGGATTCCTACTCCTCTCGCCCCCAGACTCCACTGACCTCCGCTTCCCTACAACTGCCCCTGGTCTTCCCATTCCGAGAACTTCCACTGCAAAGTTCATGTCCTCCAGACAGGTCTACTTGTTAGGTCCTTCCCTTGGCGGTCTACTGGTTAGGACTCCATGCTTTCACTGCAAAAGCCACTTCCTCCAACTGCCTCTCCTGCTACCCCCCAAGACCAGCCTCTGCCCATGCCCACAATTCCCTCATTTCATCAGGACTCTCCAGCTTTTGCTTTTCTCCCCAGTCTGTCAGCGAGGCAGCCTAGCTTCACTTCTGTCTCAACTAGCCTGGAAACTGACTTAAAATTTTTTTGCAACAAAGTGGTTTTGTAAGTACTCATAAGTGGAATACAAACAGTACAATAAGCTGCACACCACATGGACCCCTCTGGTCCATTCCTGTCTTGTGAATGTTGTTGACTCCTATTCTCACCTTGCAAAGTCTCAGCACTGAGCTGAGCATGCCAAGGATGAATCACACCATACTGATAACAGGGACTGGGGAAGTTTCATGGCTTGTACCTCCGCTAAGACTTTAGAAATGCTTGGGGACCCTTGAATGGGCCTCATCAAGACTTTCTGCAAACAACAACAACAACAAAAAACCCTCCTGGGTGAGATAGGGGTATACACATATGATTAATCTGGGATCATACGTATCTGTAAACATCTGTAAAAGTAGAATATAAAATTAAAATTAAAAAAAAAAAAACCTCCTATTTCAAAGCTCCCTCTCACTAACGCTCTGCAGAACACCTTGATTTACATCACTGAAAAAAAGAGAGAAATCACCCTTATCTTCCAGCCCTGTTCCCTCTCTTCCAGTGGGCACTAAAGGGATGCCCAGCAGGAGGGGCCCTGACAGCCCCACCCTAACCCTTCCAGCCCCGCCCTCTCTGGCCTCTTCCATCAGGGCTTTTTCTTTATCGGTTATTGTGATGGTTACAGTACGCCCACAAATTCTCTAACCCTGCTCCCACCCAAAGATGGAGATTTGTTTATTCTTCCTGCCATGGGTGTGGACTCAGTGACTCTCTTTTAACAAATAGAATAGAATGGGAGTAATGTCGTATAGCTTCCGAGACCTTGGGCTTCCTCCTTGTTCTCCTAAGATCACTCAGCATGGGCAAATTTGCTGCCATGTTACGAGGACATTCAGGCAGCCCCACAGAGGTCTCTGGTCAATATCCAGTGATCTTGGAAGTAGACCTTTCAGGCCTGGTCAAGACTTCAGATGACCAGAGCTCCAGTCAATGTGTTGACTACAACCTCACTGTGTGTCGAATTGTGCCCACTGCCCCTCTCATGTTCATATGCTGAAGTCCTCACCACAGGACCTCCCAATGGGATTGTATTTGAAGATAAGGCCTTTAAAGAGGAGATGAAGTGGGCTTCCCTGGTGGTCCAGTGGGTAAAGAGTCTGCCTTGCAGTGCAAGGGGTGCCAGCTCGATTCCTGGCCTGGGAAAATCCCACATGCTGCGGAGTGGCTGGACCGGTGTGTCCAGTTACAAACCAGCACTCTGGAGCACGTGTGCCCACAGCTGGTGCTCTGCAAAAAGATAGGCCACTGCAATGGGAGGCCCACACAAGCCAAAGAATTAAGATAGATGAAAAATAAAGAAATAAAAAATCAATAAAAAGAGGCCAAATTAAAAAAAAAAAAAGAGGAGATGAAGTTAAAACGAAGTTGTTAGGGTGGGCAACAGTCCAAAAGGACTGATACCCTTATAAGAAGACAAAGAAATACCTGAGCTGTCTGTGCAGTGGCAGGGCCATATGGGGACAGAGTAGCAGGAGACCAACTGTCTGCAACCAAAGAAAGGGGCCTCGGGAAAAACCAACCCTGCCAGCATCTTTGCTCTGGGACTTTCAGCTTCAGAATTTTGAGGACATAAATGTCTGTTGCTTCAGCTGCCTAGTCGGTGGCATTTTGTTATGGCAATCCTAGAAAACTGATGGGGAAACTTCCTTGGAGATCCAGCAGCTAAGACTCTGTGCACCCACTTCAGGGGGCCTGGATTTGATCCCTGGTCAGTTGCCACATGCAGAACCTCAAAAAATAAAAAATAAAAAGATCTTGCATGCCACCAATAAAACCCAGTGCAGCCAACAATGACAACAAAACCTAACCAACCAAACAAAAAGCCTCATGAGTGTTCCTGGCTCAGAACCACATAGCTAAGTCACTCTTGGATTTCAGAAACTGTGTGAGAAAATAAATATTTATCATTTTAAGTTGCAAAATTTTGGAGTAATTTGTTATGCAGCAGTAGACAACTAACATATAATCACCCCTCCCTCTCATATTTTCATTCGTTCTGCTTCTTCTGACTTTTCCTCCCTGCATAGAGACCCAAGTTTTGTCTATCATTCTTTTTAGGGACAAAGGTAGGGTTTGTTTTCATTATATATATGCATATATATATATATAAACGCAGAAATATTTAAAAGGAAGAGAATATTTCACATGCAGAAAATAGATACCAGAATGTAAAATTACAACTCTTTGAGCACCAGACCTGTCCTCATCTCTGTGAAGCAAACAAGCAATTCTATAAAGCAAAGACTTAGAAATTGTATAAATATGATTAAAATCTAAACTTCTGTTCTGCTTTAAAAACATTTAGCATATCAAAAGGCTTGCTTTAGTGATTGCTAGTTCCACCAGAAAATAACTGGAATACCTCCTTGTCAGTAAGAGGCTCAAGTCGAAGTTTTGTCTATCTTAAAATGGACTTTCTTGGCCTCCTGACTCCCTCCAGATATTGCCTCCGTCTTGTTTCTGCTCCATAGCTGAACTGCCTGAAAGAGTTGCCCTGTCATACTGCCTCTACTTTCTTGCCCTTCTTGCCTTCCCAAGTCTTTAGTGGCATGTACATTCCCACCAACACTGCACCAGCCCCTCCAGGGCCAACATTGCCCATGTCAGCCTGGAATCTTTCAGCTATGCCCCATTCCCTAAGCCCCGTGGCTTCTGCAGGACTGCACTTCTGTCTCTCCTTTTAGTCTGGGGTTGCCCCTCAATCTCCTCCCAGGGCTCTTTCCCTCACCTTGATCTCTTGGTGTCTCAGGGAGATACTGATGGTTTCCATCTGCCTGATATGCTTTCCTCTATTTTCTTTGGGAAAATTCGTCTCCCTTTGTCCAAAATATTTCTGATACAGACCATGAATCATGCTACCTCAGAGATGGCATGTGATCCACGCAAGAGCTAATCACAGGCTTTCCTTAGAATGCTCTGAATTGGAGCTGGGAACTGATTTTCCTCTCTAGTCACAAAGTTTTGAAATGTTTCCAGAACTGCCAGGGGCTATGGCCCTCATATCCAGGAAAAAAGGCTGATAAGAGAGAATAAAGTTGGCAGGCCAAGAGGGAATGAAACAAAAGACAGAAACTCTCTCTTTGCCTTTTTGCACTTTGTTATCTGAGCTAAGTCATCTGGACACTGTTACTGAAATTAAAGAATTTTCATCAAGTTGGTGATCCTCATCCTGTTCTCCAGATCCACCAAGACCCTATTTCCTGGACACCTCCAACAGACAGGCCATGGGCACAAAATCTCAATATGAACACACATCTCCTCTGTCTCCACACCTGCTCTTTTTCCTTTGGTCTTCATCTCAGTGAATGAAACTAGCAATTGTTGAAGAACACACTTGAGTCATCCTATGATCCTCATTTCTGAATGATCACCAAGATCTGAAGAGTTCATCTTTTAAAAGCTTGAGGCTTTCACTTGAGTCTATCCTATGATTATTTCTGAATACCTCCTTGTCAGTAAGAGGCTCAAGTCGAAGTTTTGTCTATCTTAAAATGGACTTTCTTGGCCTCCTGACTCCCTCCAGATATTGCCTCCGTCTTGTTTCTGCTCCATAGCTGAACTGCCTGAAAGAGTTGCCCTGTCATACTGCCTCTACTTTCTTGCCCTTCTTGCCTTCCCAAGTCTTTAGTGGCATGTACATTCCCACCAACACTGCACCAGCCCCTCCAGGGCCAACATTGCCCATGTCAGCCTGGAATCTTTCAGCTATGCCCCATTCCCTAAGCCCCGTGGCTTCTGCAGGACTGCACTTCTGTCTCTCCTTTTAGTCTGGGGTTGCCCCTCAATCTCCTCCCAGGGCTCTTTCCCTCACCTTGATCTCTTGGTGTCTCAGGGAGATACTGATGGTTTCCATCTGCCTGATATGCTTTCCTCTATTTTCTTTGGGAAAATTCGTCTCCCTTTGTCCAAAATATTTCTGATACAGACCATGAATCATGCTACCTCAGAGATGGCATGTGATCCACGCAAGAGCTAATCACAGGCTTTCCTTAGAATGCTCTGAATTGGAGCTGGGAACTGATTTTCCTCTCTAGTCACAAAGTTTTGAAATGTTTCCAGAACTGCCAGGGGCTATGGCCCTCATATCCAGGAAAAAAGGCTGATAAGAGAGAATAAAGTTGGCAGGCCAAGAGGGAATGAAACAAAAGACAGAAACTCTCTCTTTGCCTTTTTGCACTTTGTTATCTGAGCTAAGTCATCTGGACACTGTTACTGAAATTAAAGAATTTTCATCAAGTTGGTGATCCTCATCCTGTTCTCCAGATCCACCAAGACCCTATTTCCTGGACACCTCCAACAGACAGGCCATGGGCACAAAATCTCAATATGAACACACATCTCCTCTGTCTCCACACCTGCTCTTTTTCCTTTGGTCTTCATCTCAGTGAATGAAACTAGCAATTGTTGAAGAACACACTTGAGTCATCCTATGATCCTCATTTCTGAATGATCACCAAGATCTGAAGAGTTCATCTTTTAAAAGCTTGAGGCTTTCAACTATATGTAGTCTACAAGAAACTCACTATAAATATAAATGTCCAGATAGATTGCAGGTAAGTAGATAGGGGAAAATATGCCATGTTAATATTAATCAAAAGAAAGCTAGATTAGCTATACTTATTTAAGATGATGCAGACTTCAGGGCAAGGAAAATTATGAGGAATATAAAGGGGAATAACATAATAATAAAGGGACCAACTCCCAAAGAAGATATAACATTATTTAATATGTATGTACCTAATAACAGAGGATCAAAATATAGGTGACAAAACCTGGCAAATCTACAAGGAGAAAAAGATAAACCCACTATTGTAATTGGAGACTTTATCATGCTTTTATCAATAACTGACATATTTGGCAGGCATAAAATCAGTATGGACATAGTTGAAATGAAAAAGATCATTAGTCAACTGAATCTAATTGACATTTATAGAATACTTCATCTAAAGACAACAAAATACACCTTCTTCTCAAATTCACATTGAACATTTATCAAGATAGACCACCTTCTGGATCATGAACACTCCTGAGCAAATTTAAAAAGTAGAAATCATACAATGTCTGCTCTCAGACCATAAAGAAATTAAAGTAGAAATCAAAATAGCTAGAAAAATCCCAAATATTTGGAAATTAAGAAACATAAATAACACTAGTCAAAGTCTCAAGAAAATTCTTAAGAGTGTTTTCAACTAAGTGAACATGAAGATACAACTTACTAAAAGTTGTGGAATGCAGTGAAAGCATGCTTATAAGGAAATTTATAAAACTGAAAGACTGTATTTTTAAAAATGAAAATCCAAACCAAGATAGTGGAGTAGGAAGACACAGAACTCACCTCCCATGATGAATATAGCAAAAATACATCTACATGTAGAAAAATTCTTACAGAAAGCTAACTGGAGGCTAGCAGACTCTCGTCTGACCAAGTCTCTAAGAAAGAGGCACACAGAGCTGGGTAGGAAGGGAAGAGAAGCAGTCAGGTGGGGCTCTGTGTCCCTGGAGGGCACTCAGAAGGAAAGAGAGATCACACAGGCAGAGGCCTCCCTTGGAGAGGAAGCAGTTTGAGCCACACATTGGGTGCCCTGGCGCTAGGTCTGAAAAAGGGAAGACAAGTCCCTTCGCTGGCCGGAGGCCCAGTGGGACTAACAGGAAGGCTGTGGGAAGCGAGGACCCTATTTGTGAGGAGCATATGAGCCCTCGCCTGCTCCCAAAGCAGGCCAGAGAGGGCAGACTGAAATCACGCAGTCAGCTAACTTGCTTCCCAGGAACACTTCGGAGCAGGCCAGAGCCTGAGCTGAAGGCATGCACTGTTTGCCTCATGTCACAGCTCCGTTCCAGAGTGAGGGCTACCAGGACCAAAGAAAAACCTCGGCTCTGAGACTCGGGGACAGCTCAAACACTGTACAGTTCCTGAGCAGGGAGGGAGCCGTCATTACTGGTGATTGCACAAGTGATACCTGAGAGCCAGGTCAGGTCTCTGACTGGTCGTATCATCGTACTCTGTGCCCACCTTTGTTGAATACCCACCGTCTACCAAGGTGCTAGCTGGCAGCACACCCTGAGGAAAAACAGCACTTGTGTTCACGTCAAATCCATCCCTCACAGCAAAGCCACTGGGCACAGGCAAAGTTTACAGGGATACTCCCACATAAGGACATCTCTTCCAGACCACCATAGGTAAGAATTTCACCTAAATTTGTAGAGGCCAAGAAAGATAATTAAAGAAAGAAGAGTTTGTCTCGATTGAAAGAGCAAGAGGATCCATGATCGTATAGGGGTTAGCGCTCTGCATTGTGAAAGAGCAAGAGGAAACGTCTTAAAAAAAACAACCAATGAAACAGAAGCAAACCATTTACCAGATAAAGAATTCCAAACACTGGTAATAAGAATGCTGAATTTGGGAAAAGAATAGATGAACACAGGGAGAATTTTTTATTATTATTCTTTATTTTAAAGGTTTTACAGAGTTTTGTTGTTCACAGACATGTATGTTCCCAGATCAGTCATATGCATATCCATGGTCCACACCCCCCCGTTCCCCCCATCCCACCCCTCCAGACCTTCACCCCAAGCCATTGTAAGCACTCCTATTCCCTTGTTCACCGACATGTATGTTCACAGGGAGAGTTTTAACAAAGAATTTAAAAGAATCAGTCAAAGCTAGCTGAAGAATACAATAGCTCAAATGAAAAACATACTAAAAAGTAATGAACAATGGATTAGGTGATTCAGACAGTACATAAGTGATCTGGAAGATAGAGTGATAGAAATCCTCATATAAAACAGTAAAAAGGAAAGCAAATTAAAAGAATTAAAACAACTTTAGGTATCTTTGGGATAACAACAAGTGTACCAATATTCACATCATAAGTGTAGCCAAAGAGGAAAAGATAGAGAAGAAAGTAAAGGAAAAAAAAGTTAATGAAATTATGGCTGAAATCTTCTCAAACCTGAAGAAGGAAACAAATATCCAAGTATAGGAATCATTGAGTTCTCAGACAAGATAAACATAACAGACCCACACCAAGGCATATTATAATTAAAATGGCAAAAGTTAAAGAAAAAGAGAGAATTCTAGAGGCAACAAGAGAAAAACAGTTATATACAAGGGGACCTCCATAAGACTATCAGCTGATTTTTCTGCAGAAGATTTACAGGCCAAAAGGAAATGACATAACATATTTAAAATGCTGAAAAGGAAAAACATGGAATCTAGGATACTCTGTCCACCAAGATTATAATTTAGAATTGAAGAAGAGATAAGGAAATTTTCACACAAGAAAAAACTAAAGAGTTCATCAATATTAAACCAACACTAAAAGAAATGTTAAAGGGTCTCCTCAAAGAAAAAGAGAAAGCTATAAAAAGTAAGTATGTATAAGAAAAAAAAATCCGACTAGTAAAGACAAATGTCTAGTAAAGGCTGAGGATCAGCCACTTAAATTAGCTATTATGAAGACTAAAAAACAAAAAAATTATAAAACCAAGTATAACTAAAGTAATCAGTAAAGGTATAAACATGAAGATGTAAAATATGATACCAAAAACACAAAATGTAGGATGGAAAATTTTTAAAAGTAAATCTTTTAGAATGTGCATGCATGCATACTAAGTAGCTTCAGTCATGTCTGACTCTTTGCAACCCTGTGGACTGTAGCCCGCAAAGCTCCTCTGTCCATGGGGTTCTCCAGGCAAGAATACTGGAGTGGGTTGCTATGCCCTCCTCCAGGGAATCTTCCTGACCTAGGGATTGTACTGGCATCTCTTACATCTCCTGCATTGGCAGGCAGCTTCTTTACCATTAGCACCCCATAGGAAGCCCAGATCTTTTAGAATGTGCTTGAAATTAAAGGACTACCTGTTTAAAACAATTAAATACAATCATAGGCCAACATACATGAATCCCATGGTGACCGCAAACCAAAAATCTACTAACTATAGATACATAGAAACAGAGAAAAAGAACAGAAGCATACCACGAAATAAAATCACCAAACTACAAGGGAAGAAACTGGAAGGAAAAGAACAGAACAGGGAAATACTATAAAACAACTGAAAAAGAAGCAATAAAATGGTAATACTCCAATCAGAAAGCACAGGGTGGCTGACTGGATCAAAAACAAGACTCACTTATATGCTGCCTGCAAGGGCATCACTTAAGAGTTAAACACACAGAGAGACTGAAAGTGAGGGTACGGAAAAAGACATTCATGTCAATGTGAATGACAAGAAAGTGGGCGTAGCAATACTCATAAAAGATGAAAGAGATTTTAAACAAAGTCTATAACAAAAGACAGAGAATATCATTATATATTGGTAAAGGGATAAATTCAGGGAGAGGATGTTACACCTAATAACATATAAGCTCCCAATCAGGAGCACCTAAATATGGAAAGCAAATATTAGCAGACATAAAAGGAGAAAATGACGACTACAATAATAATAGGGGATTTTAATACCCCACTTACATCAATGGATCATCCAGACAGAAAATCAGTCTGACCTAGCCCAACAAGGTCCACTGTCCCTGAGATTCTCTAGGCAAGAATACTGGAGTGGGTCACCATTTCCTCCTCCAGGAGATCTTCCCAATCCAGGATCAAATCCTCCGCAGCTCCTGCATTGCAGGAGGATTCTTTATCACTGAGACACTGGGGAAGCCCACATCACAGAATAGTTCATCCAAAAACCAGACGACTACACACTCTTTTCAAGCACACATGGCACATTCTCCAGCATAGGTCACACGCTAGGCCACTTTTATTTAACATGGTACTGGAAGTCCTAGCTAGAGCAATCAGAGAAGAAAAGGAAGTAAAAGGCATTCAGATTGGAAGGGAAAAAGTAAAACTTTTATTATTATTTGCAGGGTGGATGATACCGTATAGAGAGACTCCACCAAAATGCTACTAGAATTAATAAATGAATTCAGTAAACTTTCAGGGTACAATACAAAAATCTGTTCTTTTCCATTCACTAATAATGATCTATAAAGAGAGACACTAAGGAGACAATCCTATTTGCAATCACATCAAAAAGAACAAAAGACCTAGGAATAAAAAGCAAGAAGGCTAGAGACCTGTATGTTGAAAAACTATGAAACATTGATGAAGGAATTTGAAATGATGCAAAGAAATGGGGAAATATCCTATGTTATTGGATTGGAAGAATAATATTGTTAAAATGTCCCTACTACCCAAAGTCATATACAGATTTAATGTAATCCCTATCAAAATAGCTATGACATTTTTCACAGAACTAGAACAAATAATTCTAATCTTTTTATGAAACCACAGAAGACCCCAAGTTGCCAAAACAATCTCAAGAAACAACAAAGCTAGACCTATCATGCTCTTGACTTCAGACTATATTACAAAGCTAGAGTAATCAAAGCAGCATGATATTGGCACAAAAACAGATATACAGATCAATGAAAGAGAACAGAGAGTCTGGAAACAAACCCATGATTGTTTAATATATGACAATGGAGGCAAGAATATACCATGGAGAAAATATAGTCTCTCCAATAAGTGCTGCTGGGAAAACCGGACTGCTGCTTGTAGATGAGTGAGATAGAACATTTCCTCCTACCATATACAAAATTAACTCACAATGGTTTAAAGACTAAATGTGAAACCTGAAGTCATAAAACTCCTAGAAGAAAACACAGACAGAGAATTATTTGACATAAATTGTAGCAATAATTTTTGGAGCTGTCTTCTAAGGCAACTGAAATGAAAGCAAATGTAAACAAATGGGTAGTAATTAAACCTAAAAGCTTTTTCACAGCAAAAAAGCACCAACGAAGTGAAAAGACAACCCACTGAATGGGAGAATATGCTTGAAAATGATATGATTGATAAAGGTACAAACTAGAGCAATCAGAGAAGAAAAGGAAGTAAAGGCATTCAGATTGGAAGGGAAAAAGTAAAACTTTTATTATTATTTGCAGGGTGGATGATACCGTATAGAGAGACTCCACCAAAATGCTACTAGAATTAATAAATGAATTCAGTAAACTTTCAGGGTACAATACAAAAATCTGTTCTTTTCCATTCACTAATAATGATCTATAAAGAGAGACACTAAGGAGACAATCCTATTTGCAATCACATCAAAAAGAACAAAAGACCTAGGAATAAAAAGCAAGAAGGCTAGAGACCTGTATGTTGAAAAACTATGAAACATTGATGAAGGAATTTGAAATGATGCAAAGAAATGGGGAAATATCCTATGTTATTGGATTGGAAGAATAATATTGTTAAAATGTCCCTACTACCCAAAGTCATATACAGATTTAATGTAATCCCTATCAAAATAGCTATGACATTTTTCACAGAACTAGAACAAATAATTCTAATCTTTTTATGAAACCACAGAAGACCCCAAGTTGCCAAAACAATCTCAAGAAACAACAAAGCTAGACCTATCATGCTCTTGACTTCAGACTATATTACAAAGCTAGAGTAATCAAAGCAGCATGATATTGGCACAAAAACAGATATACAGATCAATGAAAGAGAACAGAGAGGCTGGAAACAAACCCATGATTGTTTAATATATGACAATGGAGGCAAGAATATACCATGGAGAAAATATAGTCTCTCCAATAAGTGCTGCTGGGAAAACCGGACTGCTGCTTGTAGATGAGTGAGATAGAACATTTCCTCCTACCATATACAAAATTAACTCACAATGGTTTAAAGACTAAATGTGAAACCTGAAGTCATAAAACTCCTAGAAGAAAACACAGACAGAGAATTATTTGACATAAATTGTAGCAATAATTTTTGGAGCTGTCTTCTAAGGCAACTGAAATGAAAGCAAATGTAAACAAATGGGTAGTAATTAAACCTAAAAGCTTTTTCACAGCAAAAAAGCACCAACGAAGTGAAAAGACAACCCACTGAATGGGAGAATATGCTTGAAAATGATATGATTGATAAAGGAATATCACTAATCATCAGAGAAATGCAAATCAAAACCACAATAAAAAACGTTACATCTGTCAAATGGCTATGACCATTCTCAAAAAGATAAAAATAGAAATATTATATGATCCAGAAATTACACTCCTGGGTATATATCTGGGGAAAAAAACAGAAACATTATTTTGGAAATATATATATATATATATATTTGATATATGATACATATATATCATCACATATATATATCATATCACATATATGATATATATTATGATACATATATATCATATGTATCATATATGATACATATATGATACATACATATATATATATATCAAGCCTCAGTGTTCATGGCTGCACTATTTATAATACAACAGCCAAGATACAAAAGCAATCCAAGTATCCATCAATAGACAAATGGATAAAGAAGATGTAATGTATAAATATATAATGGACTATTACTTGGCTATAAAATAAGAATGAAATTCTGCCTTTTGCAGCAACATGGATGGTCCTAGAGAATATTATTCTTAGAGAAATAAGTCATAGAAAGACAAATACTGTATGATATTACTTCTATGTAGAATATTTAAAAATCCAAATAAATGTATATAGCAAAACTAATAATACAGAACTTAAAGAGAGACGCCCCATTCATAACTCATCTGATCTGATCCCAGAGACATTAAAAGGATAATAAAGAAATATTATGAACAACCCTATCGCTACAAATTTGGTAACTTAGATGAAATGGACAAATTCTCTGAAAGACACAATGTACCAAAACTCATACGCCAAAAAACAGACTATCTAAATACGCTTATTCCCATTAGAAAATTGAGTTTACACTGAACGACTTTTTGAAGAAAGTGCCAGGCTCAGAAGGTTTCACTGATGATGTCTACCAAACATTTAACTCACAATGGTTTAAAGACTAAATGTGAAACCTGAAGTCATAAAACTCCTAGAAGAAAACACAGACAGAGAATTATTTGACATAAATTGTAGCAATAATTTTTGGAGCTGTCTTCTAAGGCAACTGAAATGAAAGCAAATGTAAACAAATGGGTAGTAATTAAACCTAAAAGCTTTTTCACAGCAAAAAAGCACCAACGAAGTGAAAAGACAACCCACTGAATGGGAGAATATGCTTGAAAATGATATGATTGATAAAGGAATATCACTAATCATCAGAGAAATGCAAATCAAAACCACAATAAAAAACGTTACATCTGTCAAATGGCTATGACCATTCTCAAAAAGATAAAAATAGAAATATTATATGATCCAGAAATTACACTCCTGGGTATATATCTGGGGAAAAAAACAGAAACATTATTTTGGAAATATATATATATATATATATATTTGATATATGATACATATATATCATCACATATATATATCATATCACATATATGATATATATTATGATACATATATATCATATGTATCATATATGATACATATATGATACATACATATATATATATCAAGCCTCAGTGTTCATGGCTGCACTATTTATAATACAACAGCCAAGATACAAAAGCAATCCAAGTATCCATCAATAGACAAATGGATAAAGAAGATGTAATGTATAAATATATAATGGACTATTACTTGGCTATAAAATAAGAATGAAATTCTGCCTTTTGCAGCAACATGGATGGTCCTAGAGAATATTATTCTTAGAGAAATAAGTCATAGAAAGACAAATACTGTATGATATTACTTCTATGTAGAATATTTAAAAATCCAAATAAATGTATATAGCAAAACTAATAATACAGAACTTAAAGAGAGACGCCCCATTCATAACTCATCTGATCTGATCCCAGAGACATTAAAAGGATAATAAAGAAATATTATGAACAACCCTATCGCTACAAATTTGGTAACTTAGATGAAATGGACAAATTCTCTGAAAGACACAATGTACCAAAACTCATACGCCAAAAAACAGACTATCTAAATACGCTTATTCCCATTAGAAAAATTGAGTTTACACTGAACGACTTTTTGAAGAAAGTGCCAGGCTCAGAAGGTTTCACTGATGATGTCTACCAAACATTTAAGGGAAAAAAAATGATACCGATTCTCTAGAGTATCTTCCAAGAAATAGAAGCAGAAAGATTGCTTCCTAACTTATTCTATACGGCCAGCATTACCCTAATACAAAAACCAGATGAAAGACATTAAAAGAAAGGAAAAACTTGAGGTTCTCTATCATCCTTCACTTGGGAGAATGGAAGCTTCCCAAGGGAACTTGCTTCTTCTGTTTTCTCTAAAAATCATTCTTCATTTTAGCAGCTAAGTAATCTTTAAAAGATGGAAAAACTCAATCAATCATAATTTTCCACAGCTAAGCATATGTGATATCTTTGTAGCATTCAAGGTCCTTCAGGATCCTAACTTGCCTATATTTTCAGCCTGCCTTGTATCTCACCTCTTTCCCCTGGGTATGCTGAATTTCATGTAGTCTCTGAAAAAAAAGAGAAAATATTCTCTTTCACCTCAATCTCTATACTTGATCTGAAATGAGTTAGGAATACATACACATCCACACATGTACTCACACACAGGAAGACACATCTCACACACAGCAGCTCTTTCTCTATCAGCACTTTGTTTTGTTTTTTATGTCATTGTATGTGTTTCTTCCACATTTGTGAGACGCTTAGGAGCAGAACTGTGCCTTATCCTAGTTCACAAAATGCTTGCTGAATGGATGGATGGATGGATGGATGGGTAGTTGTATGGATGGGTGGGTGAAGGGATGGATAGATGGGTGTGTGGGTGGGTGGACGGATGGATAGATAGATGTACAGATGGGTGGGTGGGTAGATGAACAGCTCTGGAGAGGAAGGAAACAGCTGGGCACCCATCCCAGGAAGGTAGGTAAAGGGTGGCCACTGAGGCGAAACCCAGGCATATTTGCAAATTCCTGCCCCTTTGAGGTAAGAGGCTTCTTCTTAGCTCAACCCCATTGTCCAACTCTGATGCGGGTTAGTATGAGTCTAGGAGAATCAGTGTCCTGCATTGGACCCAGGGTCTGCCTGATCTTAAGGATCAGAATGGGGATGATTATTACTTGAATGTAGAAGGATAAGCTGCTGGTTCCCAAAGACCTCCTCAGAGCTGCTGGAGGTCTCAAGCCGTACCACTAACATGCACCATTGAAAATTTACACTGAACGACTTTTTGAAAAAGTGCCAGGCTCAGATTCCTGATTCAAAACCTTAGGAAAAAAATGATACCGATTCTCTAGAGTATCTTCCAAGAAATAGAAGCAGAAAGATTGCTTCCTAACTTATTCTATACGGCCAGCATTACCCTAATACAAAAACCAGATGAAAGACATTAAAAGAAAGGAAAAACTTGAGGTTCTCTATCATCCTTCACTTGGGAGAATGGAAGCTTCCCAAGGGAACTTGCTTCTTCTGTTTTCTCTAAAAATCATTCTTCATTTTAGCAGCTAAGTAATCTTTAAAAGATGGAAAAACTCAATCAATCATAATTTTCCACAGCTAAGCATATGTGATATCTTTGTAGCATTCAAGGTCCTTCAGGATCCTAACTTGCCTATATTTTCAGCCTGCCTTGTATCTCACCTCTTTCCCCTGGGTATGCTGAATTTCATGTAGTCTCTGAAAAAAAAGAGAAAATATTCTCTTTCACCTCAATCTCTATACTTGATCTGAAATGAGTTAGGAATACATACACATCCAAAATGTACTCACACACAGGAAGACACATCTCACACACAGCAGCTCTTTCTCTATCAGCACTTTGTTTTGTTTTTTATGTCATTGTATGTGTTTCTTCCACATTTGTGAGACGCTTAGGAGCAGAACTGTGCCTTATCCTAGTTCACAAAATGCTTGCTGAATGGATGGATGGATGGATGGATGGGTAGTTGTATGGATGGGTGGGTGAAGGGATGGATAGATGGGTGTGTGGGTGGGTGGACGGATGGATAGATAGATGTACAGATGGGTGGGTGGGTAGATGAACAGCTCTGGAGAGGAAGGAAACAGCTGGGCACCCATCCCAGGAAGGTAGGTAAAGGGTGGCCACTGAGGCGAAACCCAGGCATATTTGCAAATTCCTGCCCCTTTGAGGTAAGAGGCTTCTTCTTAGCTCAACCCCATTGTCCAACTCTGATGCGGGTTAGTATGAGTCTAGGAGAATCAGTGTCCTGCATTGGACCCAGGGTCTGCCTGATCTTAAGGATCAGAATGGGGATGATTATTACTTGAATGTAGAAGGATAAGCTGCTGGTTCCCAAAGACCTCCTCAGAGCTGCTGGAGGTCTCAAGCCGTACCACTAACATGCACCATTGAGTGGATGGGGGGAATGGGTAAGAAGTGCTGAAAGGGGAATGGGAAGATAGAGCTGGGAGAAAAATCAGTGTTGCAGGGACCAGGAGGGACCAGAGTGGGCAGGTGGACTGCCCACTCAGGTGGACTGTAAGCCAGGTGGTGTGGAGGGCATAATTCAGGAGCCTGGGGTCTAAGAGGCAAAACTCAGTGGAGACTCTGGTTTATGGATGGCCAGTCCAGAAGAAGCCCCATCCTGGAGGACTAAAAAGCATTGCCCAAGGCAGGGATGTAAGCATCTTTGGGCAGAAAGGGCTGGGTGAGAGAATAAGAAGCTTGGAAGGTATGCCTATTCTCCAGCCTCCCAGAGCCTAAGATCCCTAGCATGGAATCCAAGGATTCCATGGAGTTTTTAATCACTCCAAGCAAAACAAAACCTACGTGGGCCGGTGAAGGCAGGAAGGCCACCACTCAGTGGGAGACAGAATCATCCAGTAGGGGACAGGAACCTGGGCTGGACCACCCAGTCCAGTCAGTCAAGAAAGTCAAATATTGGCAGTTCCATATGGCTCCATCTAAATATGCATTGATATATGAGTATATAATGAAATCAAGCTACATTTTGTACAATTATGCCATTTTTGTTTTAAAATACAAGCTATTTTTTTGGAGATACATCTTTTTAAGAGGTAATTATGTCAAATCATTGACAGTATCTTTTCTGGAGAGGGGAACTGGGATGGGGAGCAGAGAGAGATGAGCTTTTCCATATCCAGAGGTCACTTTTCTATTTCACTGTTCACAGCATTGTCCAGGGGCCTGGAATCAATCCCACCCCATCCCCCCAGTGATGACGACCTGCAAAGACGAGCCACCAAGCTCAGCGACAGGGTGGCATGCAGGAGGTGATGGCAGCGGCGCCCCATTGAGGGAGGAGCTGCGGCAGGTCCATCTGTGCATGTGGGCAAGAGGAAGCTGGTGGGCTACAGAGAGTGGGGTGCAAAGGGTCAGACACAGCTGAGCATGCACCCACACATACAAGAGATCCAGGAACCCAGATTCGAAGACCCTCTGAGGGCCCTGATCCAGCCCAGGCCCTCCCTGCAGCCCGGCTCCTGAAGGAGTGCAGAAGGACACAACCTCTGGAGAAAGGAGGTTCCACAACTCAGCATTTGGGGTGATACCCAGGAGTGGCACTCCACTGTGACTGGCCACCCAGAAGGTGTAGAGAGGTGCCCTGGCAACACCAGGCTCCTGGGTCCTTGAGAGGGCCCCTTCTCTTCTGCCCAGGTCACCCAGGGGGAGGATATGAAGCTGTCGTGCTTTGTCCCAT
Source organism: Tragulus kanchil (assembly GCA_022376925.1). Classification (NCBI taxonomy): domain Eukaryota; kingdom Metazoa; phylum Chordata; class Mammalia; order Artiodactyla; family Tragulidae; genus Tragulus; species Tragulus kanchil. The sequence goes on from JAIOJX010000026.1 coordinate 25,078,045, forward strand.
CCTCCCCTAGTAGGCACAGGGCCTGGCCTCCCCACTGACTGAACCAGCGTGAGACAATACTGGCCCCGCCCAGGAAGTCAGAGATGGCAGTGTGACTGTGGTGAGGGGTCGCTCCCAGGGGAATCTCTCTTCCCAGCAGGGCTCTGCTCCCACTCCTGAGTGGGGAACTCACCAAGCCTGCCAGTCCTCTGGGAAGTCATGAGTAAGTAAATTAAACCAAGTTTCTTCCGTCCCCTCTCACGCCTGGGCTCAGGTGCTTTCTGATCTCCAGCAGGTAGAAGTGAAGTCTCCGCCTCTCCAGCCACATCTCCAGCCCACTCTGCCTGACGTGGCTGAAGGTCCCCTTGCAGATAGTTAGGAACTTTGGGAAGGTCATGTGCATATTGCTATATTTAAAACAGATAACCAACAAAAACCTATTGTACACACGGAACTCTGCTCAATGTTAAATGTGCCAGCCTGGGTGGGAGGGAGCTTGGGAGAGCAGATACGTGTACATGTATAGCTGAGTTCCTTCGCTGTTCACCTGAAACTATCACAACATTGTTAATTGGCTATACCCCAATACAAAATGTTTTTGATATTAAAATAAACATTATAAACAGAGAGAGTCCCTTGCAGCCTCTCTGATGCTATCCTCAGCCACCCAGCTAACATCTGTCCCTCTCTGGTCCCAAATGTAAAGGAAACCCTGAACGGCAGGTCCATCTGTGCATGTGGGCAAGAGGAAGCTGGTGGGCTACAGAGAGTGGGGTGCAAAGGGTCAGACACAGCTGAGCATGCACCCACACATACAAGAGATCCAGGAACCCAGATTCGAAGACCCTCTGAGGGCCCTGATCCAGCCCAGGCCCTCCCTGCAGCCCGGCTCCTGAAGGAGTGCAGAAGGACACAACCTCTGGAGAAAGGAGGTTCCACAACTCAGCATTTGGGGTGATACCCAGGAGTGGCACTCCACTGTGACTGGCCACCCAGAAGGTGTAGAGAGGTGCCCTGGCAACACCAGGCTCCTGGGTCCTTGAGAGGGCCCCTTCTCTTCTGCCCAGGTCACCCAGGGGGAGGATATGAAGCTGTCGTGCTTTGTCCCATCCTCCCCTAGTAGGCACAGGGCCTGGCCTCCCCACTGACTGAACCAGCGTGAGACAATACTGGCCCCGCCCAGGAAGTCAGAGATGGCAGTGTGACTGTGGTGAGGGGTCGCTCCCAGGGGAATCTCTCTTCCCAGCAGGGCTCTGCTCCCACTCCTGAGTGGGGAACTCACCAAGCCTGCCAGTCCTCTGGGAAGTCATGAGTAAGTAAATTAAACCAAGTTTCTTCCGTCCCCTCTCACGCCTGGGCTCAGGTGCTTTCTGATCTCCAGCAGGTAGAAGTGAAGTCTCCGCCTCTCCAGCCACATCTCCAGCCCACTCTGCCAGACGTGGCTGAAGGTCCCCTTGCAGATAGTTAGGAACTTTGGGAAGGTCATGTGCATATTGCTATATTTAAAACAGATAACCAACAAAAACCTATTGTACACACGGAACTCTGCTCAATGTTAAATGTGCCAGCCTGGGTGGGAGGGAGCTTCGGGGGAGAGCAGATACGTGTACATGTATAGCTGAGTTCCTTCGCTGTTCACCTGAAACTATCACAACATTGTTAATTGGCTATACCCCAATACAAAATGTTTTTGATATTAAAATAAACATTAAAAACAGAGAGAGAGTCCCCTTGCAGCCTCTCTGATGCTATCCTCAGCCACCCTAGCTAACATCTGTCCCTCTCTGGTCCCAGAAGACCCTGACCAGCCCTCAGGAAGGGCATTCACCACCCTGAACCAAAACTCATTGTTCATACCTGTCCAGGGAAGATTTCATTTCTCAAGTTTCGCTTTGGCAAGGTGCTGTCAACCAGACTCAGGAGAGCTTGGTAGGGATGGCCCTTGAGAAGCCCTTCTGAATTTACCTTTTTAATCAATAACATTTCCTCACTTGGTATTTCTTTTGTGGTGTCCCATCAGGAGAGATGGGCTTCTTAGAAATGGTCTTGTACTTAACTCGGGGAGATTATTGATCTTGTCACTGCCTATATTTTATTTGTGCTGTACCCTCAGCACTCCATTCCTGGCCCCCAAAACAGAGGGGGTCTCCTACTGTCCTGTGCTTTAAGTTTTATAATAGTAGTTCATTAGTTTAGTCTGTATAATAATGCTGTAAGGTAAGTGACATGGTATTTGACAAATGAAGAAACTGAAGGTTCAGGCCCCACCTTTGGCAGGTGGCTGAGTCAGGATTTGAACCCATGCTTGTTTGGCTCTGCTCGTTTATTCCACATCACCTTTCTCCTGAGCCTGATCCGCTCTGCTCTCTAGGGCTGCAAGGTCTCATATGGTAGCCACCTGCCACATGTGGCGCAGGGGTAAAGAATCCGCCTGCCAATGCAGGAGGTGCAAGCAATGTGGGTTCTATCCCTGGGATGGGAAGATTCCCTGGAGGAGGAAATGAAAGTCCACTCCAGTATGCTTGCCTGGAAAATTCCACGGACAGAGAAGGCTGGCGGGCTACAGTCCATGGCGTCACAGAGAGTCGGAGATAACTGAGCACAGCACAGCTCACAGCCACATGTGGGTACTGAAGCTTAAATCAGTCTCAGGTAAAATTAAAAATTCAATGCCTCAGGTATACTGGCGCACTTCCAGAGCTCTGCAGCCATGTGTGGCCAGTGGCATTAGTGCCAGCCTCAGCGTGGAAAGAGCATTTCCTGCAGCCTCCCTACACCTGCGGTCGGGTCCTGCCAGGAGCCAGCAGGGCCAGGACGGAACTTGAACTTTCTTTCCTCTGATCTGTAGGATGCCCTTCCTCAGTCTGGGCATCCCCTGCCCTCCCACATCTTCATGAAGTCATCCTTGCCTCCACAGCCTGCTTCGGTCCCTCCCCTTTCCCACCTGTCCCCGCCCCAGTGATCTGCATCTCTGACTTCCTGACGCCTGAGGTCAGCATGGCCTCGCCTCAGCAGCCCAGTACTGCAGGAAGGCAATACATGCTGTTTGATTAACTGAGGAGGAAGACAAGAGTCGAACATGGCAGTGAACTAGAAAACACAATTTCCGACCTCTTTTTCTGCTTCTCATGACACCACTCCTCCCTATAGCTCTCTGCCCGGGGTCTCCTCTCCTCTAGGCAGGGGTGGGTACAGGGGCCAGAGAAACCCTGAGCAGGGCCAGCCAGTGCCCTCAAGGTGCTCATGTCCAGTGGCCTCAGGTGGAGGATTTTACCCTCCTTCAGCTCGATGTCCTCTAGGGAGAAAAAATGTCACGTAATACCTGCTGTTCTTTTCCCTGGAGGGTTTGTCACAGAGGCTGAGAAGGTTCAGGCCCCACCTTGGGGTGGCTGAGTCAGGATTTGAACCCATGCTTGTTTGGCTCTGCTCGTTTATTCCACATCACCTTTCTCCTGAGCCTGATCCGCTCTGCTCTCTAGGGCTGCAAGGTCTCATATGGTAGCCACCTGCCACATGTGGCGCAGGGGTAAAGAATCCGCCTGCCAATGCAGGAGGTGCAAGCAATGTGGGTTCTATCCCTGGGATGGGAAGATTCCCTGGAGGAGGAAATGAAAGTCCACTCCAGTATGCTTGCCTGGAAAATTCCACGGACAGAGAAGGCTGGCGGGCTACAGTCCATGGCGTCACAGAGAGTCGGAGATAACTGAGCACAGCACAGCTCACAGCCACATGTGGGTACTGAAGCTTAAATCAGTCTCAGGTAAAATTAAAAATTCAATGCCTCAGGTATACTGGCGCACTTCCAGAGCTCTGCAGCCATGTGTGGCCAGTGGCATTAGTGCCAGCCTCAGCGTGGAAAGAGCATTTCCTGCAGCCTCCCTACACCTGCGGTCGGGTCCTGCCAGGAGCCAGCAGGGCCAGGACGGAACTTGAACTTTCTTTCCTCTGATCTGTAGGATGCCCTTCCTCAGTCTGGGCATCCCCTGCCCTCCCACATCTTCATGAAGTCATCCTTGCCTCCACAGCCTGCTTCGGTCCCTCCCCTTTCCCACCTGTCCCCGCCCCAGTGATCTGCATCTCTGACTTCCTGACGCCTGAGGTCAGCATGGCCTCGCCTCAGCAGCCCAGTACTGCAGGAAGGCAATACATGCTGTTTGATTAACTGAGGAGGAAGACAAGAGTCGAACATGGCAGTGAACTAGAAAACACAATTTCCGACCTCTTTTTCTGCTTCTCATGACACCACTCCTCCCTATAGCTCTCTGCCCGGGGTCTCCTCTCCTCTAGGCAGGGGTGGGTACAGGGGCCAGAGAAACCCTGAGCAGGGCCAGCCAGTGCCCTCAAGGTGCTCATGTCCAGTGGCCTCAGGTGGAGGATTTTACCCTCCTTCAGCTCGATGTCCTCTAGGGAGAAAAAATGTCACGTAATACCTGCTGTTCTCCCCTGGAGGGTTTGTCACAGAGGCTGAGAAGGGAGAAGCAGGTGCCTATGAGGACTTGAAAAGCACCAGGTTCTAAGAACGCAGCTGGGAAAGAGGGAAATGTTCAACCCTGCTGTGTCACCCCTGGATCCAGCTGTAACCCCCACCGCTGAGGGCCCAGCCATGTTGGAGTGGGGGTGCAGCAGGGCTCACGACACCCATGGACAGCTCCCCTGGGAGAAGGCAGCGAGGGCCAGCCACTCAGCTCCCCGGGGGTTCGGGAAGGCAGGCGCAGCACTGCGCTGAGGGCTCGACACCAAGATTCCTGGAGGCATGTGCTCCAGGCAGAGCTGTGCACAGAGTTCTGGTTTTCTCCAAAATAAAAACCTGAATGGAGTTCAGAGTTTTTCTTGTTTTGTTTTTCAGGGGCTTTAAGGGTTGGAACAAACTTCAAGTCCAGAATTACAAGAGTGGAGGCTGATGAGGGGCCCGGTTGCAGGATGAGGAGGTTTAGGATGGCCCCACCCCACGTTCGTGTGAGCCTCTCCTGGAAGGGAGGACGGTGCCCGCAGCACTGACAGCTGGAGGGAGGCCAGGTGGTGCTCCTCCTCTCAGAACCCCGTCCCCACAGCAATCCAGCAGCCCGCCGAGGGGTGGCTTTGAGATCTGGCAGGCAGGGTCCTGCCTCACCCTGGGGCCCAGGCCATTCCGAGGCGACTAACACACTTGTCCACAATCATCCAAGAAGGTAAGCAGCAACGCAGATCAGCCCGGGCCTGGGCATCAAGCCACCCTTTGCTTCTTCCTGTGAGCACTTCACCTCTCACGGCCCTCAGTCTCCTTGTGCGTAAAACAGAGGCACCCCTTGTGCAGGGAGCTGGCACATAGGTTATGGCTGACTCGGCCAGGTGCCCAGGCCTCAGTGCTCAGGCTTCCTTCATGCCCTGTGAGGCCACCCTGCTGCCCTCCTGCTGGGAAAAGGCAGCCCCACATCCCCCTCGGCTCCTGTGTCTGCCTTCCTAGAGCAGAAGCCCAGCACACCTCCTCCTCCTGCTCGGCTCCCAGCAGCCCCACAGCTGTCTGAACAGACCTCTGGGCTGCAGTTCTAGGCTTCTGAAGGGGGTGAGTTCTCTGCTCATCACCTTGTTCCCTGAAGTACTTTCCCAAGACTGTGACTCCCAACCCACCGCCTGCCCAGGGCTCTTCCTCCTGGAGGTGCATCCCCCACACCCAACAATCCTCCCAGCTGGCAGAACGCAGGCCCAGGGCTCCTGGGCCACAGAAAAGGCCCCAGAAGCGCCCTTACCTTGTCAGGGTAGGCGTTTTGGTGCTTTTCTTCCCCTCCACCCCAGGCACCCCGAAAGAGCCGTTCAGGAGGCTCTGGGTGTGTCAGAGAGCATGAGAGAGTAGGAAGAGGCAGAAGGGCCCCAAGAGGAAATGGCAGAGTCCTCTGGGCCCACGTAATTTATTACAGGACTTTGTCCTTGAGCTCCAGACACACCCACTCCCGCATGGTTCCTGAGGCCCAGTTAGCAGCGCCTCAGCTGTCCGACCTTTAACTCCGGCCTCTCCATCAGAGCCCCCGTGGGCCGTGAGAACCTGATTCTGCACACCTGTTGTAGGAAACCAGTCAGATTCCCTGGTGCTCATCCCTCCAGAGAGCTGAGCTTATTTCTGGCCATCACGGGAACTCCAAGGCTGCCTACTCAGGAGTTCTACTCCTCAGCTCCTACGTCCTAGTTTGGGGGCACACGTAGCAGAGGCCAGGGAGCCATTCACCACAGCTAAAGGCCACTGGGGCAGCTAGATTCACAGTAGAGTCCGTGGGAGCAAGGGGGCTGACTTGGGCTGGGACTTGAGTTAAAGGGGGATTTTTATGATACACACATACACATCCTCGGAAGGGAAAAGCATGTAGCAGTGCACCCTGGGAGAGGCCAGGCTGAGGGCACAGGCCATGGCCGGAAGGGAGAGTGAGGGCTTTGAAGGTGGGCGGAATATGAGGCCACGGGAGATTCCTGTTGACTGCCAGCACTTCCCCTGGGCAAGGAGAGGCCTCAGTCCTCACCATTGATCCAGCTGGAGCCCATCTGGCTCCTTCCCTTTCCCAAGACTTGGGAGGGAACCGCAGGCAGAGGGAACTTGCTATCATATTTATTTATTTATTTGGCTGCACTGGGTCTTAGTTGCTGGACGTGTGATCTTTAGTCGTAGTTGTGGCAAGTAGGACGTAGTTCCCTGACGAGGGATGGAACCCGGGCCCCCTATATTGGGAGCACAGAGTCTTGGCCACTGAAGTCCACCAAGAAAGTCCTTACCATCTTTTATATAGGATTGAGACTACAGCAGGGCAGCAACCCTGACCTTGGCCTCTTTGGCAGATGGGAACCAAATGCTGGTGGGAGAGAAAAGGGTAAAGGCGAAGAGGCGCAGGGGTGGAGACCCCGTGGCCCCAGAGAGAGGCAGCAGCTACTGCTGCCTGAGCATTCTGTGGGTCCTGCAGTGGCCCCGAAGAAGCCCAGCTTCTTACTGTTGCACACTCGGTTGTTGAGAGAGCTTGAAGGAGTTTCCGTTCCTTACAACCAACCGGCCCAGGACTAAGGTGGGAAATCAGATTGGGAGCTGACTTAGGAAAGGCCATTTGGAGGAAGTGTGGGCTCTGAGGATTCCAGCCAACTCCCCACCCACTCCCCCAAAATGTTCAAGTTCTATCTGGCTCCAAACAGCTTCGTTTTTTTTTTTTTTTTGTAGATGTTTCTTTCTTTTTTTTTAAAGTTTTTTTTTTTTTTTTGGGCCACTTCTATTGGTCTTTCATTTATTTATTTTCACCCATCTTTGTTCTTTGGCCCCTGTGGACCTCCCATTACAGTGGCCTCTGTTGTCGCAGAGCACCGGCTCTGGGCACGTTTGCTCCAGAGCTCCGGCTGGGTAATTGGACACATCGGTCCAGCCGCTCCGCAGCACGTGGGATCTTCCCAGGCCAAGGATTGAACCGGCGCCCCTTACACTGCAAGGTGGTGTCCTTACCCACTGGACTGCCAGGGAAGCCCTCCAAACAGCTTCTTGGCTCCTAAAACCCCATCTGAGTTCTGGATCAACACTTGCTTCTGAGGGGTTTCACTTTTCAAGTAGCTTTTCTGGTTTAGAAAGGAAATGTATCACTCCCACAGGAGGGGCACTGCTGACCCTGGCAGCTCCTGGAAATGGTGAGCCCCCTACTTTGGGATGGGCTTCCCTGGTGGCTCAGAAGCTAAAGAGCCACCTGACAATGCAGGAGACGTAAGAGACACGGGATTGATCCCCAGGTCTGGAAGATCCCCTGGAGAAGGAAATGGCAACCCACTCCAGTATTCTTGCCTGGAGAATCCCAGGGACAGAGGAGCCTGGCAGGCTACAGTCCATCGGGTCGCGAAAGAGTCAGACATGACTTAGCGACTAAACAACAGCATATATAAGATAGACATAATAAAGACCTACTGTATAGCACAGGGGATTCTACTCTGTAATGACCTATATGGGAAGTGAATCTAGAAAAGAGTGGGTATGTGTATATGTATGACTTGATTCACTTTGCTGTATTGGTGGTGGTGTGTGGGCTCAGTCGTGTCTGACTCTTTGCAATCCCATGGATTGTAACTACCTTGTTCATGGTGTTCTCAAGGAAAGAATACTGCAGTGGTTTACATTCCCTTCTCCAGAGGACCACGTTTTATCAGAGCTCTCCATCATGACCTGTCTATCGTGGGTGGCCCAACATGGCATGACTCATAGTTTCATCGAGTTAGAAAAGGCTGTGATCCACGTGATCAGTTTGGTTAGTTTTCTGTGACTGTGGGTTTCCTTCTGTCTGCCCTCTGGTGGAGGAGAATGAGAGGTTTATGGAAGCTTCATGGTGAGAGGAACTGGCTGTAGGGAAAGCTAGGTCTTGCTCTGGTGGGCAAGGCCATGCTCAGTAAATCTTTAATCCAATTTTGTGCTGATGGGTGGGGCTGTGTTCCCTCCCTGTAGTTTGGTCTGAGGCCAGACTACGGTAGGGGTAATAGCAACCTCCTCCAAAAGAATGTATGCCAGCCTGCCTCGCCTCCCAGGGCTGCTGCTGTCTGTGTCCCTGACCCTTTGGGCCCCCCTCTAGAAAAAGCCCTAGACCTACTGCTTCCCTTGAGTTCTGGATCAACACTTGCTTCTGAGGGGTTTCACTTTTCAAGTAGCTTTTCTGGTTTAGAAAGGAAATGTATCACTCCCACAGGAGGGGCACTGCTGACCCTGGCAGCTCCTGGAAATGGTGAGCCCCCTACTTTGGGATGGGCTTCCCTGGTGGCTCAGAAGCTAAAGAGCCACCTGACAATGCAGGAGACGTAAGAGACACGGGATTGATCCCCAGGTCTGGAAGATCCCCTGGAGAAGGAAATGGCAACCCACTCCAGTATTCTTGCCTGGAGAATCCCAGGGACAGAGGAGCCTGGCAGGCTACAGTCCATCGGGTCGCGAAAGAGTCAGACATGACTTAGCGACTAAACAACAGCATATATAAGATAGACATAATAAAGACCTACTGTATAGCACAGGGGATTCTACTCTGTAATGACCTATATGGGAAGTGAATCTAGAAAAGAGTGGGTATGTGTATATGTATGACTTGATTCACTTTGCTGTATTGGTGGTGGTGTGTGGGCTCAGTCGTGTCTGACTCTTTGCAATCCCATGGATTGTAACTACCTTGTTCATGGTGTTCTCAAGGAAAGAATACTGCAGTGGTTTACATTCCCTTCTCCAGAGGACCACGTTTTATCAGAGCTCTCCATCATGACCTGTCTATCGTGGGTGGCCCAACATGGCATGACTCATAGTTTCATCGAGTTAGAAAAGGCTGTGATCCACGTGATCAGTTTGGTTAGTTTTCTGTGACTGTGGGTTTCCTTCTGTCTGCCCTCTGGTGGAGGAGAATGAGAGGTTTATGGAAGCTTCATGGTGAGAGGAACTGGCTGTAGGGAAAGCTAGGTCTTGCTCTGGTGGGCAAGGCCATGCTCAGTAAATCTTTAATCCAATTTTGTGCTGATGGGTGGGGCTGTGTTCCCTCCCTGTAGTTTGGTCTGAGGCCAGACTACGGTAGGGGTAATAGCAACCTCCTCCAAAAGAATGTATGCCAGCCTGCCTCGCCTCCCAGGGCTGCTGCTGTCTGTGTCCCTGACCCTGCAGCAGGCCACTGTGGGCCCACGCCTCTGCTGGAGACCCCCAAACACTCACAGGCAACTCTAGCTAGCTCAGTCTCTTATGAGGTCACTGCTCCTTTCTCCTGTGGTGTTGGAGAAGACTCTTGAGAGTCTCTTAGAATGCAAGGATATCCAGTCAATCCTAAAGGAAAGCAACACTGAATACTCATTGAAAGGACTGATGCTGAAGCTGAAGCTCCAGTACTTTGCCACGTGATGTGAAGAAGAGTCAACTCATTAGAAAAGACCCTGATGTTGGAAAAGACTGAAGACAAGAGAAGAAGGGGATGACAGTGGACAAGATGGTTGGATGGCATCACTGCCTCAGTGGACATGAGTTGGAGCAAACTTCAGGAGATGGTGAAGGACAGGGGAGCCTGGCGTGCTGTCCTTCACGCTGCCTGGTGTGGCAGAGAGTCGGCCAGGACTGAGTGACTGAACAGCAGCAGCAACAGTGCCGTCTGGGAAGCCTCACTCTGCTGTACAGAAGAAACTAATACAACATTGTAAATCGATTGTAAATTAATATTCCAATAAAAATTAATTTAAAAAAAAGACAGCATGGGACTTCCCTGGTGGTCCAGTGGGTAAAGACTCCGCCTTGCAGTGCAAGGAGCGCCGGTTCGATCACTGGCCTGGGAAGATCCCATGTGCCGCGAAGTGGCTGAACCACTGTGTCCAGTTACGAGCCAGAGCACTGGAGTGCATGTGCCCAGAGCCCATGCTCTGCAATGAGAGAGACCACTGCATGGGAGGCCCACACAGACCAAAGAATAAAGATGGATGAAAAATAAACAAAAATGAAAAATCAACAAAAAGAGAGGCCAAAATTAAAAAAGAAAAAAAGGCAGCGTGCTGGTCCATCCTACAAGTGATCCATCATTTGTGGAGCCATCATCCTTGGATGGATGTTGGGAGGCAGCCAGTCCACTGCTCCCACCTACTGCCATGTTCAAGTTTGTGTTCATAGCTAGGGAGCTTATTGAAACTAGGGACTTGAATGCTTTGTCACTAAACTTTTTCCAGTGACACTTCAATGCCCTCCTCCCAGCAGACGGTGTCCATGCAACTTAAAATACCTGGCCTGACTGCTGTGTCGGTTGGTAGAGCTCAAAGGGGACACCTAAGAGGCAGTTCTCTGAGAGCCTGGGGTTTTCTGTTGCTGCAAGCCCTGGGAATCAAGAAGAGAGTCTGGGAGCTCAGCCAGTCACAGCTAGGAGCTCTTAGACCTGTCGTACATGTGGCCAGACTTGACTCTCCCACAGCCTAGTGTTACTTCCACAATTTTCTTCAAGATGCAAATAGTCTGCTAACCTTTAGGAAGTGTTTCTGAGTTGATCCAAAATGACTCCATGAGACAACTTATGTTTCATTCTGTTGTATCCAGTGATCAAGTCCATTGTACTAGTATCAGCATAGTAACTAAAAAAGGCCACAGAGAGTATTATTGTTATTATTATTGTTATTAAACTTTTTATTTTGTATTGGGGTATAGCTAATTAACAGCGCCATGATAGTTTCAGGTGAACAGCGAGGGGACTCAGCCATGTATATATATGTATTCATTCGCGTAACATTGAGCAGAATTCCATATTCAGTGAGTATTTAATTTTAGCTCTGCCAACACATGTGACCTGAAATGGCTTGTTTCCTAGTGCCCCAGATCTTCCCATCCAGCCCACAGTGGTCGAAGTTATCCATTAACATTATAAAATAGCACAACTGTAAGCACAGACCTCTATGGTTGAGTTACTGTTTACAGAATTTTACAATTCTCAGAGAGAATGACCATTTAACAAGTGCTTTCTGTGTACTAGGTTCCTTACATGTGCCATCTCGTTCAGCCCTCAACAAAACCCTACAGATTAGAGGTGCTTATCTAACTCCTTTCAGAGTAAGGAAATTAAAACCAAAGAAGCTAAGCAACTTGCTTAATTCACATGGCTAAAACAGAGGGGGCCAGATTTGAATCGAAGTCTGCCTGACTCCAGCACCAGTATACCAACACAACCTTCAAACAAACCTGGCCTCCCTCAAGGTTGGATAAGATAGCCATTTTTAGAGATTTTTAGGGAATGTGCTTCTCCAACTTACTCACCCTAACCCAGGATCTGAAGAGCATTTCTCCTTTTATTTGTGTGATCTCCAAAGTGCTAGGACAGAGAAATACCTGGGAAGAAACCAGGCTTAAATGCTTCCCTGGAAACTTGTGAACAGTACAGAAAACATCCTACCTGGGTAGTTCATATTTTCTGGGTCTTGGCATTATTGACACTGTGGACTAGTTTATTCCTTATGGCGTATTGAGAGGAGCTGTCCTGGGCATTGTAGGATTCATTTTTGGTAGCATCCCTGGCCTCTACCCACTGTATGCACTCCCCTCAGGGGATGCAATTAAGTTGTCTCCAAGTATTTCCAAACATCTCTTGGGGGGATAATCAGCTCCCTAGCTCATAGGTCCAGGTGCAATTAAGGCTGGGAGAAAGGAAAGTCCAGCAAGGAGCAGAATGGAATGTTCTCTTGGAAGAAATGGCACCATAATTGGCCTCCTTGAGTGGCAAGAAGATATGGCTCAGAAAATATCGGCAGGGCAGGGAAGAGGCTATTGGACTGGTGCTCGCTAGAGGATCTTGGTCCTGACACACCTGTTATCGTTAGAGAAGCCTGATCTGCGAGGCCACGAACCGGGAGAAGCTCGGAACCCAAATCCTAATGGGCCAGGGGGCGTCCACTATCTCTGTCCAGGAGGAATGACTCATTTCTGATTGTGCGTTATCATAGCTCATCTGAAGGACTCACCCAGAGGCTTGTCCAAAGGTTGTTGTTAGGGTTAGAGTTAGGCAACAGGAGGGGCAGAGCTGGGTTGTATCCTGCAGGTCTCTAAGGTCTGCGCTTGCCCAGCTTTAAGACTGAAGGAAGAGCCCAGAGTCAGTTACACAGACATCAGTGGTTTAATGAATGAGGGAGTCTGAAGTGAGGTCCTGGAGCAACACCCCCACTGTATGTGGCTAACAGCAGGCAGGAAGTGGCAACCAGTTCCAGGGTGAAATTGACATCAGTTTGGCTCATTAGTTACCAGGGAAACCAGCAGAGGGATTGGCCCTTGTTGCTTTTTTGATAAGAACAACCGCTATCTGGAGCCTGGGGATCATGAAGAAAAATTTCTCCTTTAAATTTGTGTGCTTCTCCAACTTACTCACCCTAACCCAGGATCTGAAGAGCATTTCTCCTTTTATTTGTGTGATCTCCAAAGTGCTAGGACAGAGAAATACCTGGGAAGAAACCAGGCTTAAATGCTTCCCTGGAAACTTGTGAACAGTACAGAAAACATCCTACCTGGGTAGTTCATATTTTCTGGGTCTTGGCATTATTGACACTGTGGACTAGTTTATTCCTTATGGCGTATTGAGAGGAGCTGTCCTGGGCATTGTAGGATTCATTTTTGGTAGCATCCCTGGCCTCTACCCACTGTATGCACTCCCCTCAGGGGATGCAATTAAGTTGTCTCCAAGTATTTCCAAACATCTCTTGGGGGGATAATCAGCTCCCTAGCTCATAGGTCCAGGTGCAATTAAGGCTGGGAGAAAGGAAAGTCCAGCAAGGAGCAGAATGGAATGTTCTCTTGGAAGAAATGGCACCATAATTGGCCTCCTTGAGTGGCAAGAAGATATGGCTCAGAAAATATCGGCAGGGCAGGGAAGAGGCTATTGGACTGGTGCTCGCTAGAGGATCTTGGTCCTGACACACCTGTTATCGTTAGAGAAGCCTGATCTGCGAGGCCACGAACCGGGAGAAGCTCGGAACCCAAATCCTAATGGGCCAGGGGGCGTCCACTATCTCTGTCCAGGAGGAATGACTCATTTCTGATTGTGCGTTATCATAGCTCATCTGAAGGACTCACCCAGAGGCTTGTCCAAAGGTTGTTGTTAGGGTTAGAGTTAGGCAACAGGAGGGGCAGAGCTGGGTTGTACCCTGCAGGTCTCTAAGGCCTGCGCTTGCCCAGCTTTAAGACTGAAGGAAGAGCCCAGAGTCAGCGACATAGACATCAGTGGTTTAATGGATGAGGGAGTCTGAAGCAAGGTCCTAGAGCAACACCCCCACTGTATGTGGCTAACAGCAGGCAGGAAGTGGCAACCAGTTCCAGGGTGAAATTGACATCAGTTTGGCTCATTAGTTACCAGGGAAACCAGCAGAGGGACTTGGCCCTTGTTGCTTTTTTGATAAGAACAACCACTATCTGGAGCCTGGGGCAAGTAGGTAGAAAAATCAGACATGTGAGTAGGTTTTAAGTAAAGGAGGCACTGGTCCAGCAGGGGATGAACAGAGAGCAAGAAAACAGCCATCTTGAGGAACCTGACCACACAGGCACAAAAGATGTCACTTTCTCCTCTGTGGAAAACCGTGGGCAGTCCAGTGAATAAATCTCAGTCTTGGGTCCTGGCCTTTAAACCCAGGGGCGCTGGTCACACACAGGGGACCTCTGCCCCATGACCAAAGCCAATGGCATCCTAGTGACTAATATGATTGCCCTGGGGATGCTAAAGTAGTAAAGGGAAAGCAAAACCTGATTATGTGGCCACTCAACAACCAGCTGAATGATGCTGATTATGCTGATTGTGATAGTGGTAATGATACTTTGTCCAGTTCTTGGAAAAGGTTAAGGGTGAGAGGCCCTTTGCTAGGACTTTTATTTCTGGAAACAAAAAGGAAGCAGCATTAGGTTGGATTTCTTACCCCTGGCTGGAATACTCTGTGTGCACCAAGGTTAATGTCTTTGCCTCCCGGTCCCACAGCTGAGATCCTCTTTTCAGCCTCACTCATGATTAGGATCAGTCATGGAATGAAGGTGAGTAACATGCTGCACTTCCAGGCCTGGCCCATTCACACCTCCTGTGCCATCCTGCACAGTCTCTCTTCCCCCTGCTGGTGGTGTGCAGAGCATCCAAGAGTGGATTCTGAGGCTCTAGGGTCTGGTGGAGCCCCAATAAGGAAAAGTTTGGTGGGTTGCAGAGGACCACCACTGACCCCACTGCCCATTTACAAGAGCAAGAAATACATTTTTTATTTCAAGTGACTGAACTTTGTCGTGGTTATAATAGTAAATCTACCATCATTAAAACATGACCCCTCCCCCGTCCAAATCTGCCTCTGTGCTTCAAACACCAGCAAAAACATGCCTCTCACAGGAAGCTGGCCCTGACTGCCACAGTTCACTCTAGCCTTGCCACCTTCTCATTTCTAAGGTGCTCATTACAGAATCACATAACAGGTAATCACATAACATGTGCTTACCTGCTAGCACGTACTTGTTTTCAGAGTAAACTTCCTGATGAACTGCAAGTTTCTCGAGGCAAGGATCATATGTTACAGTGTTTTGCATCTTCACAGTGCCTGATAATGATTATGACTAATACGTATATATTATGTCCCAGGAATCATTATTTATACACAAACACATTTAATTTTCATAACAACTCTATGAGATGAGTATTACTATTATCGCCAAGTTCTAAATGAGGCTATTTAAGCACAGAAAGGTTAAGCAATTTGTTCAAGGTCATCACAAGTTAGAAAGTGACTGAGCTAGGATTCAACCCAGAAACTTGAGTAATGAGTGAGCTTCCAATAATTACGTCCTCTTAACCACAAGTGTTTCAGGACTGTTAGGTCCTGTTTCAGGACTTGTAGGTCCATCGAAACTGCAGCCCACTTTGGGCAGGGGGCAATGGTATTGATCCCATTTGTTCTAATATCTGAAGCTGGGCAGGTGCAGAGAAATTGTCACCCATCACCTGCTGACTGAGGGAACTGCAGGCCAGCCGGAAGCCAATTGTGTGGGCTGGGGAGGATTTGCTCAGTGCTTCTCTGTATTTATCACCCAGAGCCCTGGAAAAGTGTCAAATAATTCAGGAAAACACTGCTACTTTAAACTAGCTTTGGGGGCTTCCCTGGTGGTCCAGTGGGTAAGGACACTGCCTTGCAGTGCAAGGGGCGCCGGTTCGATCCCTGGCCTGGGACGATCCCACGTGCTGCAGAGCAGATGGACTGATGTGTCCAATCAGCGAGCCGGAGGTCTGGAGCACATGTGCCCAGAGCCAGTGCTTTTCGACAACAGAGGCCACTGCAATGGGAGGCCCACACGGGCCAAAAGAACAAAGATGGATGAAAATAGGTAAATGAAAGAGCAATAGAAGTGGCCCGCCCGCTCCCCTCCCTCCCCAACCCGACCCCCGCAAAAAATAAAATAAAATTAAAAAGTCCCTATCCAAAAAAAAAAACTAGCTTTGGAAAAAACAGCTACTTTTTTGTTTTTCTGCGCAGTCCCCAAAAGTAGAGGTTGCAACTTTCAGCAAGTTCTCTGAAATCTTCTTTTAATATAATCAACTTTTCAACTTTGTACCTCCTAATAAACTCAGACTATTAGAACCAAATGGAAAGTCTTGGATCTTGAGGCAGATAAATTCAAAAACTATTGGAACCATGGAGATATGGACGGGGCCTACCAGAATTCATTATATTATGTCCCAGGAATCATTATTTATACATAAACACATTTAATTTTCATAACAACTCTATGAGATGAGTATTACTATTATCGCCAAGTTCTAAATGAGGCTATTTAAGCACAGAAAGGTTAAGCAATTTGTTCAAGGTCATCACAAGTTAGAAAGTGACTGAGCTAGGATTCAATCCAGAAACTTGAGTAATGAGTGAGCTTCCAATAATTACACCCTCTTAACCACAAGTGTTTCAGGACTGTTAGGTCCTGTTTCAGGACTTGTAGGTCCATCAAAACTGCAGCCCACTTTGGGCAGGGGGCAATGGTATTGATCCCATTTGTTCTAATATCTGAAGCTGGGCAGGTGCAGAGGAATTGTCACCCATCAGCTGCTGACTGAGGGTACTGCAGGCCAGCTGGAAGCCAATTGTGTGGGCTGGGGAGGATTTGCTCAGTGCTTCTCTGTATTTACCACCCAGAGCCCTGGAAAAGTGTCAAATAATTCAAGAAAACACTGCTACTTTAAACTAGCTTTGGGGGCTTCCCTGGTGGTCCAGTGGGTAAGGACACTGCCTTGCAGTGCAAGGGGCGCCGGTTCGATCCCTGGCCTGGGACGATCCCACGTGCTGCAGAGCAGATGGACTGATGTGTCCAATCAGCGAGCCGGAGGTCTGGAGCACATGTGCCCAGAGCCAGTGCTTTTCGACAACAGAGGCCACTGCAATGGGAGGCCCACACGGGCCAAAAGAACAAAGATGGATGAAAATAGGTAAATGAAAGAGCAATAGAAGTGGCCCGCCCACCCCCTTCCTCCCCAGCCCGCCCCCCCCAAAAAATAAAATAAAATTAAAAAGTCCCTATCCAAAAAAAAAAACTAGCTTTGGAAAAAACAGCTACTTTTTTGTTTTTCTGCGCAGTCCCCAAAAGTAGAGGTTGCAACTTTCAGCAAGTTCTCTGAAATCTTCTTTTAATATAATCAACTTTTCAACTTTGTACCTCCTAATAAACTCAGACTATTAGAACCAAATGGAAAGTCTTGGATCTTGAGGCAGTATGTTATGGAATTGCATTTGGAGATAAGATCTTTAATGGAGAAGGAAATGGCAACCCACTCCAGTATTCTTGCCTGGAGAATTCCATGGACAGAGGAGCCTAGTGGACTACAATCCACGAGGTCACAAAAAGTTGGACACGCCTGAGTGACTAACCCTTGGAGTAAGAGCTATAAAACATAATAATTAAGGTTGTGTGTGCGTGTGCTCTTTTCAGCCCCAGGGACTGTAGCCATCAGGCTTCTCTGTCCATGGTTTATTCCAGGCAAGAATACTGGCAATTAAAGTTAAACAAGGTCATTAAGGTAGAGCCCTGATCCAATCTGACTGATGTCCTTATCAGATTAGGACAGAGACAAGAAGAGGGACAGGGCAGAGACAGAGGGAAAAGGCAGCTGCCTACAAGCCAGGAAGAGAATCCTTGGAAGAAACCAAACCTGCTGATCTTGAACTTCCCACTTCCAAAACTGTGAGGGAATAAATTCCTGCTGTTTAAGCTGCCCACTCTGTGGTATTTGTTCCATTCAGTTCAGTCACTCAGTCGTGTCCAACTCTTTGTGACCCCGTGGACTGCAGCACATCAAGCCTCCCTGTCCTTCACCATCTCCCAGAGGCTGCTCAAACTTATGTCCATTGATTCAGTGATGCCATCCAAACATTTCGTCCTCTGTCATCTCCTTCTCCTTTAGCCTTCTATTTTCCCCAACATCAGAGTCTTCCAGTGAGTTATCTCTTTGCATCAGGTGGCCAAAGTATTGCAGCTTCAGCATCAGTCCTCCCAATGAATAGTCAGGGTTGATTTCCTTTAGGATTGATTAGTTTGATCTCCCTGCAGTCCAAGGGACTCTCAAGAGTCTTCTCCAACACCACAGTTGAAAGGCATCAATTCTTCGGTGCTTAGCCTTCTTTCTGGTCCAACCCTTACAACAATGTATGACTACTGGGAAAACTATAGCTTTGACTATATGGACTTTGGTTGGCAAAGTGATCATTCTGCTTTCAAATATGCTATCTAGATTTGTTATAGCTTTTTTTCCAAGGAGCAAGCACTTATTAAGTTCATGATTACAGTCATTTTGGAGGCCAAGAAAATAAAGTCTGTCACTGTTTCCATTGTTTGTTCATCTATTTGCCATGAAGTGATAGGACTCTATGCCATAATCTTCGTTTTTTTGAATGTTGAGTTTTAGGCCAGCTTTCACTCTCCTCTTTCACCTTCCTCAAGAGGCTCTTTAGTTCTTCTTGGCTTTCTGCCGTAAGGATGATGTCATCTGCATACCTGAGTTTATTGATATTTCTCCCAGCAATCTTGATTCCAGTTTGTGCTTCATCCAGACTGGCATTTTTCATAAGGTACTCTGCATATAAATTAAATAAGCAGAGTTACGATATACAACCTTGACATAGTCCTTTCCCCATTTGGAACCAGTCCATTGTTCCAGTTCTTGCTATTGCTTCTTGTCCTGCATATAGGTTTTGCAGAAGGCATGTAAGGTGGTCTGATATTCCTATCTCTTTCAGAATTTCCCCCAGTTTATTGTCATCCACACAGTCAAAGGCTTTAGTGTAGTCAGTGAAGCAGAAGTAGTTTTTCTAGAATTCCCTCTCTCTTTCTATCATCCAACAGATGCTGGCAATTTGATCTCTTGTTCCTCTGCCTTTTCTAAACCCAGCTTGTACATCTGGAAGTTCTCAGCTCATGTACTGCTGAAGCCTAGTTTGGAGAATTTTGAGCATTACTTTGCTAGCATGTGAAATGAGTGCAATGGTGGAGTAGTTTGAACATTCTTTGATATTGCCCTTCTTTGGTATTGGACTGAAAACTGACCTTTTCTAGTCCTAAGGCCACTGCTAGGTTTTCCAAATTTGCTGGCATATTGAGTACAGCACTTTAACAGCATCATCTTTTAATGTTTGAAATAGCTCAACTGGAATTCCATCACCTCCACTAACTTTATAGGTAGTAATGCTTCCTAACGTCCACTTGACTTTGAACTCAAAGATGTCTGGCTCTAGGTGAGTGATCACAGTACTTGTAACTGGGGAAACTTCTTTCTGGTCCAACCCTTACAACAATGTATGACTACTGGGAAAACTATAGCTTTGACTATATGGACTTTGGTTGGCAAAGTGATCATTCTGCTTTCAAATATGCTATCTAGATTTGTTATAGCTTTTTTTCCAAGGAGCAAGCACTTATTAAGTTCATGATTACAGTCATTTTGGAGGCCAAGAAAATAAAGTCTGTCACTGTTTCCATTGTTTGTTCATCTATTTGCCATGAAGTGATAGGACTCTATGCCATAATCTTCGTTTTTTTGAATGTTGAGTTTTAGGCCAGCTTTCACTCTCCTCTTTCACCTTCCTCAAGAGGCTCTTTAGTTCTTCTTGGCTTTCTGCCGTAAGGATGATGTCATCTGCATACCTGAGTTTATTGATATTTCTCCCAGCAATCTTGATTCCAGTTTGTGCTTCATCCAGACTGGCATTTTCATAAGGTACTCTGCATATAAATTAAATAAGCAGAGTTACGATATACAACCTTGACATAGTCCTTTCCCCATTTGGAACCAGTCCATTGTTCCAGTTCTTGCTATTGCTTCTTGTCCTGCATATAGGTTTTGCAGAAGGCATGTAAGGTGGTCTGATATTCCTATCTCTTTCAGAATTTCCCCCAGTTTATTGTCATCCACACAGTCAAAGGCTTTAGTGTAGTCAGTGAAGCAGAAGTAGTTTTTCTAGAATTCCCTCTCTCTTTCTATCATCCAACAGATGCTGGCAATTTGATCTCTTGTTCCTCTGCCTTTTCTAAACCCAGCTTGTACATCTGGAAGTTCTCAGCTCATGTACTGCTGAAGCCTAGTTTGGAGAATTTTGAGCATTACTTTGCTAGCATGTGAAATGAGTGCAATGGTGGAGTAGTTTGAACATTCTTTGATATTGCCCTTCTTTGGTATTGGACTGAAAACTGACCTTTTCTAGTCCTAAGGCCACTGCTAGGTTTTCCAAATTTGCTGGCATATTGAGTACAGCACTTTAACAGCATCATCTTTTAATGTTTGAAATAGCTCAACTGGAATTCCATCACCTCCACTAACTTTATAGGTAGTAATGCTTCCTAACGTCCACTTGACTTTGAACTCAAAGATGTCTGGCTCTAGGTGAGTGATCACAGTATCATGGTCATCCGGTTCCTTAAAATATGTATTTTTTTTATTTTTTGGCCACTTTTATCGATCTTTCATCTATTTATTTTCATCCATCTTTGTTCTTTGGCTCACGTGGGCCTCTCATTGCAGTAGCCTCTCTTGTTGCAGAGCACGGCTCTGGGCACGTGCACTCCAGAACTCCGGCTTGGTAGTTGGACACATCAGTCTAGCCGCTCGACGGCACATAGGATCCTCCCAGGGCAGGGATCCAACCGGCGCCCCTTGCACTGCACAGTGTCTTTATCCACTGGACCACCAGGGAAGCCCTAAGATCTTTACTGTATAATTATTCTGTGTATGCTTCCCACCTCTTCTTAATATCTTCTGTCTCTGTTAGGTCCATACCATTCTGTGTTTTATTGTGCCTATCTTTGCATGAAATGTTCTCTAGATATCTCTAATTTTCTTGTAGAGATTTCTAGTTTTTTCCATTCTGTGGTATTTGTGCAGCATCCCTATCAGATCAATACACCAAATGAGCAAGTTCAACATCTCCTATGATATGTCATATTCACAGGCTGGAATGAGAACTGTATTTCACTTCGGTAGTATTCTTCCACCAAACCCACAATCCCCATCTAATCATAAGAAAAACATCAGACAAACCAAAGTGAGGGACATTCTACAAATATTTTTTCCAGAACGCCTCAAAACTGTGAAGATCACAAAAAACAAGAGAAGTCTGAGAAACTGTCATAGACTAGTGGAGACTAAGGAGACCATTAAACACAATGCAATATTCTGGTTGGATTCCCAGGACAAAGAAGGACATTAGCAGAAAAACTATTAACTTCAAATAAAGTCTTATTGTGTTGTTATTTAGTCTCTAAGTCATGTTTGACTCTTTTGCAACCCCATGGACTATAGCCTGCCAGGCTCCTCTGTCCATGGGATTACCCACTGGAGCAGAGTTAAGAGTATATGTAAGTGTTGGTTACTGGCTTTTTTTTTTTTTTTTTTTTTTTTTTTTTGGCTATTCTGGGTTTTCACTGCTGCCACAGGCTCTTCTCTAGTTGCAGAGAGTGGGGGCTACTCTCTCGTAGAGGTAAGCAGGATTCTCGTTGCGGCAAATTCCTCTGTTGTGGAACTTGGGCTCTAGGGCACACAGTCTTCAGTAGTTGCAGCACATGGGTTCCATAGTTGCGGCTCTGAGGCTCTAGAGCATAGGCTCAATATTTGTGACTCACAGGCTTAGTTGCTCTGCAGCATGTAGGATCTTCCCAGATCAGGGATTGAACTCTTGTCTCCTGCATTGGCAGGTGAACTCTTCACCACTGAGATACCAGGGATGCCTGCCCACTGTGGTTTTGATTTGCATTTTTCTAATGGCCAGTGATGTTGAGCATTTTTTTATGTGCTCACTGAGCACTTGTATATCTTCTTTGGAGTAATGTCTATCCAAGTCCTTTGCCTGTTTTTAAATTGCACTGTTTGTCCTCTTGTTACTGAGTTCTTCATATATGCTAGATATTAATTAAACCTTTATCAGCTATATCATTTGCAAAAATGTTCTCTTTTGTGGGCTATCTTTTCCCTCTCTTGGTGGTGCTCCTTTGATATACAAAAGTTTTCATTTGTATGAAATTCACCTTACTTTTGCCGTTATTGCCTATGCTTTTGGTGTCATATTTAAGAAAAGATCAATAAACCTAAGGCCACATAGATTTGCTTGTATGTTTGCTTCTAAAAGTTACATAGCTTTAGCTCTTACATCTAGATCTTTGACCAGTTTTGAATTAATTCTTCTATATAGTGTTAGGCTAAGTTTTTCTGGTATGTTGATGTCCAGTTTTCCTGTCACCATTTGTTGAAGGGATTGTTCTTTCTCCATCGAACAGTCCTGGGACCCTAGTCAAAATCAGTTGACTATAGGTGTGAGAATTTATTTCTGGATTCTCAATTCTATTCAGTCAATCTATACGTGTCTGTCCTTATGCCAGTAACACACTGTTTTGATTAATGAAGCTTTGCAGTAAACTTGGAAATCAGGAAGTGAAAGTCCCCCAACTTTGTTCTTATTCAAAGTTGTTTTGACATTTCAGGAGCTCCTTGTGACTACATATGCATTTTAGCACAGATTTTTCCATTTCTGAAAAAAAAAATACCATTAGGATTATGATAGGGTTAGCATTAAACTTGTAGCTCATTTGGGGTTGTATTGCCATTTTAATATTAAGTCTTCCAATCCATGAGCATGAAATACTTTTTAATTTATCTATATAGCCTTTGTTTTTAGAAATATTTTTTATTTCCAGTGCACAAGTCTTCCACTTCCTTGGTTAACTTTATTCCTAAGTATTTTTCTCTTTTTCATGCTCCTATACATAGAATTATTTTCTTAATTTCTTTTCAGATTGCTCATTACTCATACATGGAAAAAAACCCACTAATCTTTGTGCGTTGATTTTGTATGGCAACTTTTCTCTTCATAGCCAAAAAGTGGCAAATATTCAAGTGTTCATCAACAGAAGGATGAATACATACTGATATCCATATATACATATAATTGAATATTATTAAACCATTAAAAAATGAGATTCTGACAATTTCACAACAAGGATGAACCTTGAAAATACGCTAAGTGAAATAAGTCAGTTACAAAAGGGCAAATATTGTATGGAATGCTTAGAATAGGCAAATTCATTGAGAAAGTAGATTGGAAGTTATCAGGAGCTGTGGGTAAGGGAAAATGGGGTGTTACTGCTTAATGGAAAAGGTTAGTTTCATTCCTATCCCAAAGAAAGGCAGTGCCAAAGAATGTTCAAATTACCGTACCACTGCATTCTTGTCACATACTAGCAAGTTTATGCTCCAAATCCTTCAGGCTAGGTTTCAGCAGTACA
Organism: Tragulus kanchil; assembly: GCA_022376925.1. NCBI lineage: Eukaryota > Metazoa > Chordata > Mammalia > Artiodactyla > Tragulidae > Tragulus > Tragulus kanchil. The sequence goes on from JAIOJX010000026.1 coordinate 25,101,257, forward strand.
TGAACCAAGAACTTCCAGATGCACAAGCTGGATTTAGGAAAGGCAGAGGAATCAGAGATCAAACTGCTTTCCCTATGCTGGATCATAGACAAAGCAAGGGAATTACATAAAAACATCTATTTCTACTCCGTTGACTACACTAAAACCTTTGACTCTGTGGATCACAACAAACTGTGGAATATTCTTAAAGAGATGGGAGTACCAGACCACCTTATCTGCCTCCTGAGAAACCTGTATGCAAGACAAGAAGCAACAGTTAGAACTGAACACAGAATAATGGACTGGTTCCATTGGAAAAGGAGTATGTCAAGGCTGTATACTGTCACCCTGCTTATTTAACTTCTATGCAGAGTACATCATATAAAATGCCAGACTGGATGAAGCACAAGCTGGAATCAAGATTGCCAGGAGAAATATCAATAACCTCAATTATGCAATAATTCTATTTTGAGATGTTGTTGGCTTAGGGATTTTTAGTCTCCAAAGGAAAGAATTCCCTCTGGGACCAAAGGACTGCAGAGTCACTCAGGTCTTTGCAGCAGAGTACCTGCTTTATTTAAAGTTAAGAAGCAACAGAGAAGCTTCTAACACAGACACCAGAAAGGGGTAGGAAACAGTCCACCTTCAGCTTTCAAGACACTTTACTTTTGTTTAACCTTACTTTTTTTGTCTCAAAACATCTTTACTTTTTTTTAACCTCTTGATCTGTTACTAAAAATAGTTTTAGCATAGGATTAGGTCAGTTTGTTTCCCTCAGATCTTGTAACAAAGGCCAGTCTTCTGACAACAGCAAGAAACCTGTTCCTGTGGCCCCAGTGTTATCAATTAACAAGTTCCCTAGCTCCCATTTCTGATATGGGTTAGTGGCCGTAAATTTGAAATGGCCATAAATTTCAGGATCAGAAGGGAGGCTGGGCCCATTAACTCCCTATCAACCTTCCAAAGAATGTGATCTATTAATAACATCAATAGCATTCTAATGGAAGAAAGTGAAGAGGAATGAAAGTGCCTCTTGATGAGAGTGAAACAACTGACTTAAAACTCAACATTCAAAAAACGAAGATCATGACATCTAGTCTGATCACTTCATGGCAAATAGATGGGGGAATAGTGAAAACACTATCAGATTTCATTTTCTTGGGCTCCAAAATCAATGCAGTGACTGCATGAAATTGAAAGATGCTTGCTTCCTGGAAAAAAAGTTATGACTAAGCTATACAGCGTATTCAAAAGCAGAAACATCACTTTGCCAACAAAAGTCCACATAGTCAAAGCTATGGTTTTTCCAGTAGTCATGTACGGGTGTGAGAGTTGGGCCATAAAGAAGAGTGAGTGCCAAAGAACTGATGCCTTTGAGCTGTGGTATTGGAGAAGACTCTTGAGAGTCCCAAAGAGATCAAATCAGTCAACCCCAAGGAAATCAACCCTGACTATTCATTGGAAGGACTGATGCTGAAGCTGAAGCTGCAATAGATAACCTGCAATTAAAAAAATTTGCAATAATTCTATTTTGAGATGTTGTTGGCTTAGGGATTTTTAGTCTCCAAAGGAAAGAATTCCCTCTGGGACCAAAGGACTGCAGAGTCACTCAGGTCTTTGCAGCAGAGTACCTGCTTTATTTAAAGTTAAGAAGCAACAGAGAAGCTTCTAACACAGACACCAGAAAGGGGTAGGAAACAGTCCACCTTCAGCTTTCAAGACACTTTACTTTTGTTTAACCTTACTTTTTTTGTCTCAAAACATCTTTACTTTTTTTTAACCTCTTGATCTGTTACTAAAAATAGTTTTAGCATAGGATTAGGTCAGTTTGTTTCCCTCAGATCTTGTAACAAAGGCCAGTCTTCTGACAACAGCAAGAAACCTGTTCCTGTGGCCCCAGTGTTATCAATTAACAAGTTCCCTAGCTCCCATTTCTGATATGGGTTAGTGGCCGTAAATTTGAAATGGCCATAAATTTCAGGATCAGAAGGGAGGCTGGGCCCATTAACTCCCTATCAACCTTCCAAAGAATGTGATCTATTAATAACATCAATAGCATTCTAATGGAAGAAAGTGAAGAGGAATGAAAGTGCCTCTTGATGAGAGTGAAACAACTGACTTAAAACTCAACATTCAAAAAACGAAGATCATGACATCTAGTCTGATCACTTCATGGCAAATAGATGGGGGAATAGTGAAAACACTATCAGATTTCATTTTCTTGGGCTCCAAAATCAATGCAGTGACTGCATGAAATTGAAAGATGCTTGCTTCCTGGAAAAAAAGTTATGACTAAGCTATACAGCGTATTCAAAAGCAGAAACATCACTTTGCCAACAAAAGTCCACATAGTCAAAGCTATGGTTTTTCCAGTAGTCATGTACGGGTGTGAGAGTTGGGCCATAAAGAAGAGTGAGTGCCAAAGAACTGATGCCTTTGAGCTGTGGTATTGGAGAAGACTCTTGAGAGTCCCAAAGAGATCAAATCAGTCAACCCCAAGGAAATCAACCCTGACTATTCATTGGAAGGACTGATGCTGAAGCTGAAGCTGCAATACTTCGGCCACCTGACGCAAAGAGATAACTCATTGGAAAAGACCCTGATGTTGTTAAAAATGAAGGCAGAAGGAGAAGGGGACGACAGAGGACAAGATGGTTGGAAGGCATCACTGAGTCAATGGACATGAGTTTAAGCAAACTTCAGAAGATGGTGAAGGACAGGGAAGCCTGGCAGGCCGCAGTTGGGGTCACAAAGAGTCAGACATGACTGAGTGACTGAACTGAACACTTAAAATAGCTAAAATGGAAGCTTTATGTTATATATTTTTTCTTACCAATGTTAAAATATAGCTTAAAAAATGGCTGTGAAGTTCACTTGGTCCAACCCTTTATGACACAGGCAGTCTCTACTCCCACACTTGCCGAAAAGTGGTGCTCATCACAAACCAAAACCAAAACCAACTAAAACAAAACAAAAACAAAGAATCATTTTGTAACTTAAAACAAAAGAATTATGTTTATCAAGTCTTTGTTTATTTATTTTAACTGTATGTCATGTAGAATTTCTTAACCAGAGATCAACATATGACCCCTGCACTGGGAGTGCACAGCCTTAACCATTGGAACACCAGGGAAGTCCTTCCTTTTGTAACTTGAATGATGATTCAGCTATGTACATAATTGTGCATTGATGAGGCTTTGCTCAGGGCAGGGCACACATTTATGGTTTCTATACAAAGCAAAACCAGAATCCATGAAGATGTCTCTGACTGGATCATTGGGCTTGGAGATGGGGTCCAAACATAGCAAATTGGTCTGGGTGACTTCCACACCATGGTCAACTGTAGACTGGCACTTCAGGTTTTCAATTATGAGCGTAAGTCCATTAGTGTGGTGGGAAGTTAATTAAAACAATAAACAACCAGTTATTTCACCAGCAGAGTGGGTTTATTCAGCAAAAAACTGCAGTTCGTGACATGCAGTCTATGGTGAACTGCAGGCACACCCAAAGATCAAAGAAGAAGACCATTTTCTTTATGGAGGGGGTAATTGGGAGGGGCTGTTAAACAGAATCCATGGGATGAAACTTCTGGTTTGAAGTAACTAGTTTTTCGTTGGTTAAGTTGTGACAGCATCTCATTGGCTGACTGTTGCCAGGAGAGGAAAAATTCTTCCTCGCTCCTGCTGGGTAATGGAGCAGTAATCTTCCTGTGGGAGATGTAAAGATACTTCTCTTTCTGCTGGGTATAACTGATGTGGAGTGATAGGGCATTGGAGCTCCCCTTTCTGACCTCCTGACTCCATGGAGGCTTATCCATTTTAACAGACATAATATAACAAAATTAAATAAAGTTGAGTAGAAATTATCATGTGGTGCAAGAAGAACTCTTATGTGTTATTAACAATCTTAAAGGCTTATTGGCACCCTCTTTCCTTGTCCTCCCTTCCCCCAACAGAAAACCAATTTCTTTCTTATACAATCTCGAATTTAAAAAACATAGTTACAAGCAACAACAAATATATGCATTCTTCTCCTTTTCACAAGAAATAGCACACTCTATTCTGCACTATGCCTTTTTTCACAGCTTAAAATATTTTTGTGTATTAGTACACAAAAGAGTTTCTTCTTCCTTTAGCTATAACATTCCCTTGTCCAGAATATAATTTTGTTTATTTATTTTAACTGTATGTCATGTAGAATTTCTTAACCAGAGATCAACATATGACCCCTGCACTGGGAGTGCACAGCCTTAACCATTGGAACACCAGGGAAGTCCTTCCTTTTGTAACTTGAATGATGATTCAGCTATGTACATAATTGTGCATTGATGAGGCTTTGCTCAGGGCAGGGCACACATTTATGGTTTCTATACAAAGCAAAACCAGAATCCATGAAGATGTCTCTGACTGGATCATTGGGCTTGGAGATGGGGTCCAAACATAGCAAATTGGTCTGGGTGACTTCCACACCATGGTCAACTGTAGACTGGCACTTCAGGTTTTCAATTATGAGCGTAAGTCCATTAGTGTGGTGGGAAGTTAATTAAAACAATAAACAACCAGTTATTTCACCAGCAGAGTGGGTTTATTCAGCAAAAAACTGCAGTTCGTGACATGCAGTCTATGGTGAACTGCAGGCACACCCAAAGATCAAAGAAGAAGACCATTTTCTTTATGGAGGGGGTAATTGGGAGGGGCTGTTAAACAGAATCCATGGGATGAAACTTCTGGTTTGAAGTAACTAGTTTTTCGTTGGTTAAGTTGTGACAGCATCTCATTGGCTGACTGTTGCCAGGAGAGGAAAAATTCTTCCTCGCTCCTGCTGGGTAATGGAGCAGTAATCTTCCTGTGGGAGATGTAAAGATACTTCTCTTTCTGCTGGGTATAACTGATGTGGAGTGATAGGGCATTGGAGCTCCCCTTTCTGACCTCCTGACTCCATGGAGGCTTATCCATTTTAACAGACATAATATAACAAAATTAAATAAAGTTGAGTAGAAATTATCATGTGGTGCAAGAAGAACTCTTATGTGTTATTAACAATCTTAAAGGCTTATTGGCACCCTCTTTCCTTGTCCTCCCTTCCCCCAACAGAAAACCAATTTCTTTCTTATACAATCTCGAATTTAAAAAACATAGTTACAAGCAACAACAAATATATGCATTCTTCTCCTTTTCACAAGAAATAGCACACTCTATTCTGCACTATGCCTTTTTTCACAGCTTAAAATATTTTTGTGTATTAGTACACAAAAGAGTTTCTTTGCTTCCTGTTATAGCTATATAACATTCCCTTGTCCAGATGTATCATAATTTTGTGATCATTCCCATTTGGATACTTAGGTTATATCCAGAATTTTTCAAGTAGTACTGCAGTAAGTAATTATGCAGATACTTCATATGTATATAGTCAAGTATATCTGTAGGATACATTTTCTGAAGTTCAATTACTAGGCTAAAGAGCATATGCATTTGTAATTTTTATAAATATTGCCAGCTTTCTTTCTGTGCAGGGCAGCTCTAATATACTCCCACCAGCATTCTGTGAAAAGAGTCTCTTCCTTCATGGCCTCACCAGTGGAATACTATCAGATTTTTGCAATTTGAGAAGTAATAATTAATATCTCAATATAATTTTAATTTGCTTTTATCTTGCTTTTTAAGGATATCTTTTCATGACTCTTAGAGCCATTAATATTTTCTCTTTTGTGATTTGTTATATCCTTTGTTCATTTTTCTATTGAGTTATTAGTCTGATTGATTTCTAAGGGCTCTTTATTCATTAGGAAGATTAGCCCTTTGTTCTATGATAGTTTTTTTTTTTAAGATTTTTTTTTTTAGAGTTTTTTATTTTTTATTTCCCCCATCATGTCTCTTTATTATTATTATTATTCATGCTTATTTTCATCCATCTTTTTATTCTTTGGCCTGTGCAGGCCTCTCATTGCAGTGGCCTTTCTCACTATAGAGCACTGGCTCTGGGTGTGTGCGCTTTAGAGCGCTGGCTCACGTAATTGGACACACCAGTCCAGCTGCTCCACGACATGTGGGATCCTCCCGGGCCAGGGATCAAACCAGTGCCCCTTGCACTACAAGGCGGACTCTTTACCCACTGGACCACAAGGGAAGCCCTAAGGTTTTGTTTTTTTTTTTAATGTGGATCATTTTTTTTTTTTTAAAGATTTATTTATTTTGGGCAGGGGTCGGGTTGGGGAGGCAGGGGAGTAGGCGGGCCACTTCTATTGATCTTTCATTTCTCCATTTTCATCTGTCTTTGTTCTTTGGCTCCTGTGGGCCTCCCATCGCGGTGGCCTCTGTCGTCACAGAGCGCCGGTTCGGTAATTGGACACATCGGTCCAGCCGCTCCGCGGCACATGGGATCTTCCCAGGCCAGGGATCGAACCGGCGCCCCTTGCACTGCAAGGCAGTGTCCTTACCCACTGTACCACCAGGGGAAGTCCAATGTGGATCATTTTTTACAGTCTCTATTGAATTTGTTATAATATTGCTTCTGTTTTGTGTTTTGGTTCTTTAGCCATGAGGCATGTGGGATCTTAGCTCCTCTACCAGGGAAGGATCTTCATCTGGAAGGTGAAGTCTTAACCACTATATCACAAGAGAAGTCCCTATGATAATTGAATCAAAAATTTAATTCCTAATCATTTATCTTTTGGTTTTGATAATGGTGTGTTATTTGTGGCACACCTATGTTTTTACTTTTTACAATTATTTTAAAGCTTGTAATGTAGTCACATTTTCAGCCTTTTATGGCTTTTGGCTTTTCAATCTTTGTTGGAAAGTTCTTTTCCTCCTATTTTTATTAAGCAATTCTTAGACTGAGTTTTGTTTGCTGTTTTGTTTGTTCACATAAAGTTATGCTATTTATAGTATTCTGTGACTATTTTGTTCATTTCATATATTCTGGACATCCTCCATATGAGGATAAAACAATTAAATTGTATTAGTGGCGGTATGCTGTGCCATGATATTGATGTTTAGCAATTTGTTATCCACTATTCATGGGCTTTCAACTTGGTCCCATTTTTCAATATTACAAATGATCTGGCAGGACAAATCTTGCACGTGTGCTAGTGAAAATGTGCAAGAACGCTGCGCTGAGAGGGAGAGCAGGCTTAGAACGTGCTTGTTTCATTTGTTTCTTCACCTGCAGGGACCCCTAGTGGCTCAAGCACAAGGCAAGTAGGACTTGGAGACTGACCTGAGCCTTCTCTCACAGAGAATAATAAAATAATAATGAAACAGTAATGAAAATAGTGGTCACTCACCTAAAGCCAGAATTCTGGAATGTGAAGTCAAGTGGACCTTAGGAAGCACTGCTATGAACAAAGCTAGTGGAGGTGATGAAATTCCAGCTGAGCTGTTTCAAAACATAAAAGATGCTGCTGTTACAGTGCTGGACTCTGGGCGAGGTATATGGAAAGAGTAACATGGAAACTTACTTTATCATATGTAAAATAGATTAGCAATGGGAATTTGCTGCAAGACTAAGGGAATTCAAACAGGGCTCTGTAACAACCTAGTATGGTGGGATGAAGAGGGAGACTTTTGGAGGAGGGAACGTAAGTATACCACCAGGGGAAGTCCAATGTGGATCATTTTTTACAGTCTCTATTGAATTTGTTATAATATTGCTTCTGTTTTGTGTTTTGGTTCTTTAGCCATGAGGCATGTGGGATCTTAGCTCCTCTACCAGGGAAGGATCTTCATCTGGAAGGTGAAGTCTTAACCACTATATCACAAGAGAAGTCCCTATGATAATTGAATCAAAAATTTAATTCCTAATCATTTATCTTTTGGTTTTGATAATGGTGTGTTATTTGTGGCACACCTATGTTTTTACTTTTTACAATTATTTTAAAGCTTGTAATGTAGTCACATTTTCAGCCTTTTATGGCTTTTGGCTTTTCAATCTTTGTTGGAAAGTTCTTTTCCTCCTATTTTTATTAAGCAATTCTTAGACTGAGTTTTGTTTGCTGTTTTGTTTGTTCACATAAAGTTATGCTATTTATAGTATTCTGTGACTATTTTGTTCATTTCATATATTCTGGACATCCTCCATATGAGGATAAAACAATTAAATTGTATTAGTGGCGGTATGCTGTGCCATGATATTGATGTTTAGCAATTTGTTATCCACTATTCATGGGCTTTCAACTTGGTCCCATTTTTCAATATTACAAATGATCTGGCAGGACAAATCTTGCACGTGTGCTAGTGAAAATGTGCAAGAACGCTGCGCTGAGAGGGAGAGCAGGCTTAGAACGTGCTTGTTTCATTTGTTTCTTCACCTGCAGGGACCCCTAGTGGCTCAAGCACAAGGCAAGTAGGACTTGGAGACTGACCTGAGCCTTCTCTCACAGAGAATAATAAAATAATAATGAAACAGTAATGAAAATAGTGGTCACTCACCTAAAGCCAGAATTCTGGAATGTGAAGTCAAGTGGACCTTAGGAAGCACTGCTATGAACAAAGCTAGTGGAGGTGATGAAATTCCAGCTGAGCTGTTTCAAAACATAAAAGATGCTGCTGTTACAGTGCTGGACTCTGGGCGAGGTATATGGAAAGAGTAACATGGAAACTTACTTTATCATATGTAAAATAGATTAGCAATGGGAATTTGCTGCAAGACTAAGGGAATTCAAACAGGGGCTCTGTAACAACCTAGTATGGTGGGATGAAGAGGGAGACAGGAGGGAATTTTAGGAGGGAGGGAACGTAAGTATACTTGTGGCCGATTCATGTTGATGTTTGGCAGTAAACGATACAACTCTGTAAAGCTATTTATCCTTTGATTAAAAAAATTTTTTTTTGAGTGCTGGACTGAATATGCCAGCAAATTTGGAAAACTCAGCAGTGGCCACAGGACTGGAAAAGGTCAGTTTTCATTCCATAATGCCAAAGAATGTTCAGACTATCACACCATTGCCTCATGTCACATGCTAGCAAGGTCATGTTGAAAATCGTCCAAGCTAGGCTTCAACAGTACCTAGCTGTTGAACCAAGAACTTCCAGGTGTACAAACTGGATTTAGAAAAGGCAGAGGAACCAGAGATTAGACTGTGAACATCCACTGGATCATAGAAAAAATAAGAGAATTTGGAAAAACCAAACCCTACTTCTGCTTCATTGACTATGCTAAAGACTTTCCCTGTGTGGATCAAAACAAACTGTGGAAAATTCTGAAAGAGATAGGAATACTAGATCACCTTACCTGCCTCCTGAGAAATTTGTATGCAAGTCAAGAAGCAAGAGCTAGAATCAGATATGGGACAATGGACTAATTGGAAAAAGAGTACATCAAGGCTATATATTGTCACCATGCTTATTTAACTTCTACGCAGAATACATCATACTAAATGCTGGGCTGGATGACTCACCGGCTGGAATCAAGATTGCTGAGAGAAATATCAACAACCTCAGATGTGAAGATGAAACCATTCTACAAAAACAAGAGCCTTAAAAAAATATTGTCACCATGCCTTACTTTATCATATGAATGAATAGACTACAAAGCAGATTGGTGTGAACATGCCTTAGGAAGCACTGCTATGAACAAAGCTAGTGGAGGTGATGAAATTCCAGCTGAGCTGTTTCAAAACATAAAAGATGCTGCTGTTACAGTGCTGGACTCTGGGCGAGGTATATGGAAAGAGTAACATGGAAACTTACTTTATCATATGTAAAATAGATTAGCAATGGGAATTTGCTGCAAGACTAAGGGAATTCAAACAGGGGCTCTGTAACAACCTAGTATGGTGGGATGAAGAGGGAGACAGGAGGGAATTTTAGGAGGGAGGGAACGTAAGTATACTTGTGGCCGATTCATGTTGATGTTTGGCAGTAAACGATACAACTCTGTAAAGCTATTTATCCTTTGATTAAAAAAATTTTTTTTTGAGTGCTGGACTGAATATGCCAGCAAATTTGGAAAACTCAGCAGTGGCCACAGGACTGGAAAAGGTCAGTTTTCATTCCATAATGCCAAAGAATGTTCAGACTATCACACCATTGCCTCATGTCACATGCTAGCAAGGTCATGTTGAAAATCGTCCAAGCTAGGCTTCAACAGTACCTAGCTGTTGAACCAAGAACTTCCAGGTGTACAAACTGGATTTAGAAAAGGCAGAGGAACCAGAGATTAGACTGTGAACATCCACTGGATCATAGAAAAAATAAGAGAATTTGGAAAAAAAACCAAACCCTACTTCTGCTTCATTGACTATGCTAAAGACTTTCCCTGTGTGGATCAAAACAAACTGTGGAAAATTCTGAAAGAGATAGGAATACTAGATCACCTTACCTGCCTCCTGAGAAATTTGTATGCAAGTCAAGAAGCAAGAGCTAGAATCAGATATGGGACAATGGACTAATTGGAAAAAGAGTACATCAAGGCTATATATTGTCACCATGCTTATTTAACTTCTACGCAGAATACATCATACTAAATGCTGGGCTGGATGACTCACCGGCTGGAATCAAGATTGCTGAGAGAAATATCAACAACCTCAGATGTGAAGATGAAACCATTCTAATGGCAGAAAATGAAAAGGGACTAAAGAGCCTCTTGATGAAGGTGAAAGAGGAAAGTGAAAAAGCTACTTTGAAAACTCAACATTCAAAAAATGAAGATCATGGCATCTGGTCCTATCACTTCATGGAAAATAGATGGGGGAAAAGTGGAAACACTCTCAGATTTCATTTTCTTGGGCTCCAAAACCAATGCAGACAGTGACTGTAGCCACAAAATTAAGACGCTGGCTCCTTGGAAGAATAGCTACACCTAGACAGTGCATTAAAAAGCAGAGACATCACTTTGTTGACTAAAGTCTATATAGCCAAAGCTATGGTTTTTCTAGTCGTCATACATGGATGTGAGAGTTGGACCATGAAGAAAGCTGAATGTCAAAGAATTGATGCTTTTGAACTGGGGTGCTGGAGAAGACTCCTGAGAGTCCCTTGGAATGTAAGCAGATCAAACCACTCAATCCTAAAGGAAATCAATCCTGAATATTCATTGGAAGGACTGATGTTGAAGCTCCAATACTTTGGCCACCTGATGCAAAGAGCTGACTCATTGGAAAAGACCCTGATACTTGGAAAGACTGAGGGCAGGAAGAGAAGTGGATAACAGAGGAGATGGTTGGATGGCATCACTGACTCAATGGACATGAGTTGGAGCAAACCCCTGGACATAGTGAAGGACATGGAATAGGCGTGTTGCTTGCCTGGGTTTGCAAACAGACAGACACAACTTAGTGAATGAACAACAATAGTAAGGGGCCTTGAAATCTGATTCAACTCCCTCATTTAACACAGTAAGTTCAGAGAGCCTTATCCGGGACCCAGATCTCTGAGCCCCCAGACTGAAGTTCTTCCAGTGCCAGGCTGCTCTTTATACTGTGTAACGTTCACTCCCAGAAATGTTCAGCAAGTTACAGTGTCTCAAGGACTGAGGCTGGGACGGGGGAGGATAAGTCTTGCATGTCTCTTGACTATCCATCAAGGGAAACAGAGTTCAGGACTGCTGCAAGTTCATTTCTCCCTTTGTCTCTTCTCTATCTCTAGTATTCTTGGTGATAAGGACAGCCTCCCTTCTGGGTGGCCTCTCTATCACCAACAACATGGACCAGTTGTGCTGTGACTAGAGCAAGGAGTAAGGAAAGAGATGGTGATCTTTGAAATGCAAGGCGGCCAAGGCTCCGAAAAGCTCATCTATGTGCTGCACCAGGATTTGCCCACTGGAAGCTCTGAAGGACAGCCAGCTGGTGAAAAGGGGCTCTAGAAACCTTGCACGCCAAGCTTCAAAAGCTCTCTGACCCAAAATTAAGACGCTGGCTCCTTGGAAGAATAGCTACACCTAGACAGTGCATTAAAAGCAGAGACATCACTTTGTTGACTAAAGTCTATATAGCCAAAGCTATGGTTTTTCTAGTCGTCATACATGGATGTGAGAGTTGGACCATGAAGAAAGCTGAATGTCAAAGAATTGATGCTTTTGAACTGGGGTGCTGGAGAAGACTCCTGAGAGTCCCTTGGAATGTAAGCAGATCAAACCACTCAATCCTAAAGGAAATCAATCCTGAATATTCATTGGAAGGACTGATGTTGAAGCTCCAATACTTTGGCCACCTGATGCAAAGAGCTGACTCATTGGAAAAGACCCTGATACTTGGAAAGACTGAGGGCAGGAAGAGAAGTGGATAACAGAGGAGATGGTTGGATGGCATCACTGACTCAATGGACATGAGTTGGAGCAAACCCCTGGACATAGTGAAGGACATGGAATAGGCGTGTTGCTTGCCTGGGTTTGCAAACAGACAGACACAACTTAGTGAATGAACAACAATAGTAAGGGGCCTTGAAATCTGATTCAACTCCCTCATTTAACACAGTAAGTTCAGAGAGCCTTATCCGGGACCCAGATCTCTGAGCCCCAGACTGAAGTTCTTCCAGTGCCAGGCTGCTCTTTATACTGTGTAACGTTCACTCCCAGAAATGTTCAGCAAGTTACAGTGTCTCAAGGACTGAGGCTGGGACGGGGGAGGATAAGTCTTGCATGTCTCTTGACTATCCATCAAGGGAAACAGAGTTCAGGACTGCTGCAAGTTCATTTCTCCCTTTGTCTCTTCTCTATCTCTAGTATTCTTGGTGATAAGGACAGCCTCCCTTCTGGGTGGCCTCTCTATCACCAACAACATGGACCAGTTGTGCTGTGACTAGAGCAAGGAGTAAGGAAAGAGATGGTGATCTTTGAAATGCAAGGTGGCCAAGGCTCCGAAAAGCTCATCTATGTGCTGCACCAGGATTTGCCCACTGGAAGCTCTGAAGGACAGCCAGCTGGTGAAAAGGGGCTCTAGAAAACTCTCCTGGAGCTGTGTCTGCGTTTGCACGCACAATGCCTTCACTAAGATTCATGTGTTTATTTCCAGAAGCCTGTCCTGTCTAAATTAATGGCTCCTTGAGTACAAAAAATAGATGTGACACTTCCTCACAGCCTTCTAGGGCTCCGCATAGGACCGTGTGTTTGGTCTGCTTCTATTTCTCTATTCTCTAAACCATCAGGACAGTTTGAAACTTTATATTAAAATAAAGATTCCAGTGGTTAAGAATCTGCCTGCTAATGCAGGGAATACGGTTCCATCCCTGATCCGGGAAGATCCGACATGCCATGGGGCAACTAAGCCCGTACACCACAACTACTGAGCCCTAGAGCCTGTGCTCTGCAACAAGAGAGGCTACTGCAGTGAGAAGCCTGCACACCACAAGCAGAGAGGACGCCCTGCTTTTCGCAACTAGAGAAAGTCCTCACATAGCAACAAAGACCCAGCACAGCCAAAAATACAATAAATATTTTAAAATAAATCAACAAACAAAATTCACTAATCACCTTCTCGTAACTACATTGCTTAGCCCAATAACTTTCATGGTGGTTGGTCGGGTACCTTTTACAAGATCTTTATTGGTAGGATTTGCAGTGGGTTCTCATCTATGGAGCCTCTTCCTGGACTTCTGCCCTGTTCATCTTGCCTTATTACACAGGTTCAATCTCATCCACTCTCTTTAGAAGAGGCATTGATACTGAGGCCTTTTCTATTAAATGGGAGGAAGTGAATATTTTAATTTTCTACCTTTGTTTACAGGCACCATTAATTCTTTGCTTTTATTACCTCACAACAGCCTGAGAAGATATCATTCCTACAGCTGAAGGATAAGACTGGGCTTTCAAAGCTGGTTTCTACTATAGTAGAGAGGAAAGAATGCCTATGGACTCTCTTGCAAGAAAAGGAGAATTTCTAGAGAAACCATCCCTCTCTCTTCCTTCCCTTTCCATGCCTTTTTCTGGATCCTAGAACTGGGTTCTGCCAGTATATTCTCACTGGCCTAACAGTGTGGCTCTAGGGTTATCAAAGTTGGTATGTGGCTTCATTAATGACATTCTAAGAATTCATAACATAGTTAGAATCAGAAAATTCATGTATCTCAAATCAGAGATAGAAGGTGGAGTTTTCAGGGCACCACATGAGTCCTTACAGCAGGCTAGGTATGCCCAGAAATCCAGTCCTAGGTGTATGCTTTGCCAAATAACAACTAACAAAAGGTCCTATTTCTGCAAGTCTCCACCTCCTGTGGAATATTTCCTATACCTCTTCCAATCTAAAGGCAGTAGCATTGTCCTCTTTAAGACAAAAAGAAAGCAAGAAAATGGACTTCATTCGGTATTGCAACAGGGAGAGCAAGCCAGATATGATGAAAGTCAGCACGGGAGGGGTAATTGTCTGAGGCTTTCGTGGGGGGAAAGTCCTCACATGGGGCAACAAAAAGACCCTAGCCCGGAACAAGAGAGGCTACTGCAGTGAGAAGCCTGCACACCACAAGCAGAGAGGACGCCTGCTTTTCGCAACTAGAGAAAGTCCTCACATAGCAACAAAGACCCAGCACAGCCAAAAATACAATAAATATTTTAAAATAAATCAACAAACAAAATTCACTAATCACCTTCTCGTAACTACATTGCTTAGCCCAATAACTTTCATGGTGGTTGGTCGGGTACCTTTTACAAGATCTTTATTGGTAGGATTTGCAGTGGGTTCTCATCTATGGAGCCTCTTCCTGGACTTCTGCCCTGTTCATCTTGCCTTATTACACAGGTTCAATCTCATCCACTCTCTTTAGAAGAGGCATTGATACTGAGGCCTTTTCTATTAAATGGGAGGAAGTGAATATTTTAATTTTCTACCTTTGTTTACAGGCACCATTAATTCTTTGCTTTTATTACCTCACAACAGCCTGAGAAGATATCATTCCTACAGCTGAAGGATAAGACTGGGCTTTCAAAGCTGGTTTCTACTATAGTAGAGAGGAAAGAATGCCTATGGACTCTCTTGCAAGAAAAGGAGAATTTCTAGAGAAACCATCCCTCTCTCTTCCTTCCCTTTCCATGCCTTTTTCTGGATCCTAGAACTGGGTTCTGCCAGTATATTCTCACTGGCCTAACAGTGTGGCTCTAGGGTTATCAAAGTTGGTATGTGGCTTCATTAATGACATTCTAAGAATTCATAACATAGTTAGAATCAGAAAATTCATGTATCTCAAATCAGAGATAGAAGGTGGAGTTTTCAGGGCACCACATGAGTCCTTACAGCAGGCTAGGTATGCCCAGAAATCCAGTCCTAGGTGTATGCTTTGCCAAATAACAACTAACAAAAGGTCCTATTTCTGCAAGTCTCCACCTCCTGTGGAATATTTCCTATACCTCTTCCAATCTAAAGGCAGTAGCATTGTCCTCTTTAAGACAAAAAAGAAAGCAAGAAAATGGACTTCATTCGGGGTATTGCAACAGGGAGAGCAAGCCAGATATGATGATCAGAGTGTCCAGCACGGGGGAGGGGTAATTGTCTGAGGCTTTCGTAGGAAGGAAAGAAGAGGGAGAGCTCTTTACAGTAAGCCATCTGAAAACACTGACACGTCAGGTAGTTTCTTAACCACTGTTGTTTCTCAAAAGCATACACTGCTCAACTGAAGTTCAGCAATGTCACTTTTTCAAGATTTCATACGGAAACCCTCCTTGAAGCAAAACCCTGTGCTTCCAGTTGTTGACCAAAGGGTTTCTTAAGATGTAATTAAGTCGTTATTTTTAAAAAGAAAGGAAGAAAAATGCCTTGAAAAGAGGCCTTTTTGATCATGCTGCTTAGTAACACATCGCCGCTCGCCAGGCTCCGAACTGCAAGTCCCAGAGGGCAATGCGCCACTTCCTCCCCGTACTAAGGGCGGGAATCAAGCGCCTCGCTGCATGATGGGAACGGGAGTTACGTTCCATATGACGGAAAGTTTAGTTTTAGCGAGTCTTCATTTTTCGGAACTGTAACCCAGAAGGTTCCTGGACGAGGCGTGGACGGATAAACCATAAAGTAAGTTATCATCTCCCTGGGAAATACACCAGGCTCCTCCACGGGGAAGAGGTTAATTGCAGCCGCAGCTCCCGCTCAATTTTCCCACTAGTCTTCTTTCCGGCCGTGCCGTGCGTCATTACCGTTGAGTTTTCTCACTGGCCAGAGGACATGTGATGGCGCCTGCGCACTGTATTCTTTTGAGGGTCGTGGGCAGACGCCATTTTGCCCCAGAGGTGCTTCTGGGAAGTAGGTGGCCGACCCGCACGCCGTGCTCGCCGCCCGGGGTTTCTAGGTCCAGGCGTGCGCGGCTGCCGCCGTTGCTGCCTTTCTCTCCGCACTCTCCTAAGCCTTCAGTCGGGCGGGAGCCTCTGAGCACAGGGCCGCGCTGTCGGTGGTCACCGCGCCGGGAAGGAGGTGACGGGGGCGGCGCGGGGCGCAAACACTCCCCGCCGAGAGCCGCCTGCCATGGACTCGGAATACTACGGCGGGGACCAGTCAGGTGGGTCAGGGAGCTGGGGGACAGGGCTGCGGGGCAGAGCGGTTTCTCGGCGGAGCTTGGCCTCGCCCTCCCAAGGAGAGGAGGAGGCGTCCCCAGAGACGTTCCCTCCCGGGACCGGGCCTGCACCGAGGCGCAGCGCGGAGAGCCGGCCGACCAGCCGCGGACCCAGAAGCTAGAACCTTGGAGAGGGTGTTCTGGAGGGAAAACCGCCTTGCACACCGGCGAAAGATGTTGCAGAAATGGGAGCCACTTCCCCGTAGCAAACGCTTACGGTGTGCAAAGTGCCAGGGAAGGTCTCTCCTAATAGGGGATTTCTTTCAGGAGTTGAGAGTGATATTGGAGAATCCAGGGGAGTTAGCTATAAAGTGGGGGTGCAGCATCTTACCTAGACTTTCCACTTGGAGTTGGGACTAGTTGGATCTCGCCTGCAAACTAGTTTCTCCCATTAAGGAAAACATAGGACCCATATTTGAGTTGAGTATGTATTTTAGAATAAGGTGTATACCTGTGGGGCTTACTAGTGATTTTTGTGCCTTTCCTTCGCCTTGGGATCTTTCCCCTTTCTCTTCGCTAAAGTTCCTCCTTTTCCTGTGTATAAACACGGGGCCCTACTCTGCTAACACCTTGCTGGGCACTGGAGATCCAAAGATGAATAAGGCAGAACCTCGTGGGGACTAAAAAGGTTACTTTTGCTTTCCTGTTGTGTTATAGTTCCGTTGAGTATTGAGTATTTTCTGCCCAAACAAGTGCTATATTCTTTTCTGTTTTGAGTTCACATGGATTTTCTAAGTGTTAATAGACGCCATTTTGCCCCAGAGGTGCTTCTGGGAAGTAGGTGGCCGACCCGCACGCCGTGCTCGCCGCCCGGGGTTTCTAGGTCCAGGCGTGCGCGGCTGCCGCCGTTGCTGCCTTTCTCTCCGCACTCTCCTAAGCCTTCAGTCGGGCGGGAGCCTCTGAGCACAGGGCCGCGCTGTCGGTGGTCACCGCGCCGGGAAGGAGGTGACGGGGGCGGCGCGGGGCGCAAACACTCCCCGCCGAGAGCCGCCTGCCATGGACTCGGAATACTACGGCGGGGACCAGTCAGGTGGGTCAGGGAGCTGGGGGACAGGGCTGCGGGGCAGAGCGGTTTCTCGGCGGAGCTTGGCCTCGCCCTCCCAAGGAGAGGAGGAGGCGTCCCCAGAGACGTTCCCTCCCGGGACCGGGCCTGCACCGAGGCGCAGCGCGGAGAGCCGGCCGACCAGCCGCGGACCCAGAAGCTAGAACCTTGGAGAGGGTGTTCTGGAGGGAAAACCGCCTTGCACACCGGCGAAAGATGTTGCAGAAATGGGGAGCCACTTCCCCGTAGCAAACGCTTACGGTGTGCAAAGTGCCAGGGAAGGTCTCTCCTAATAGGGGATTTCTTTCAGGAGTTGAGAGTGATATTGGAGAATCCAGGGGAGTTAGCTATAAAGTGGGGGTGCAGCATCTTACCTAGACTTTCCACTTGGAGTTGGGACTAGTTGGATCTCGCCTGCAAACTAGTTTCTCCCATTAAGGAAAACATAGGACCCATATTTGAGTTGAGTATGTATTTTAGAATAAGGTGTATACCTGTGGGGCTTACTAGTGATTTTTGTGCCTTTCCTTCGCCTTGGGATCTTTCCCCTTTCTCTTCGCTAAAGTTCCTCCTTTTCCTGTGTATAAACACGGGGCCCTACTCTGCTAACACCTTGCTGGGCACTGGAGATCCAAAGATGAATAAGGCAGAACCTCGTGGGGACTAAAAAGGTTACTTTTGCTTTCCTGTTGTGTTATAGTTCCGTTGAGTATTGAGTATTTTCTGCCACAAGTGCTTAAGTAATTTTCTAAGTGTTAACTATATTCTTTTCTGTTTTGAGTTCACATGGATTCTTTAGTATATGACAACATATAGTAGTGACTGCAAACACGTTTCCAAACATTTTGCTGTTTTGCTTTAAACGTGTTCTTGATGGTTTTCAAATAGTTGTCAGTTCATTTGTGTCTTTAAATTACTTTTAAATAAGTAATCATGTAATATGTGTATGTAATGTGCTAAAGAGATGAAAAGTTAGTAGTTCCCTGGCTTTTCATTTTTTTAGCCTTTCTCTCTTTTTCTTTTTCTGATGCTTATCCCTGTATTCCTTAGGCTATCTTGTTGCATCATTTTTAGGCATTCTGTAATGACTTCCTGTTATGCTAGGATAAGGTTTTAGCCTCTTCTGGGTCATCCCCCCCATTCCAACCATTGAAACATAAGTTTTGTGGGGTTATTTTGATTTTGCAAATGTTTATTTAATGAATGGATGAATGAGTGAACAAATGAAGAATTCCTTCAAAAAGTAAAATTTCCAATTCATTTACAACTTACTTGATATTTACAAAAACTAAATGGGCATTTAGTTTTTGTAAACTGAACACCTGTTACACGGAAGCAGAATGGTACAGTCTTTAAGTAAAATAACCCAGCTATGAGGTGAATCTAGGAGTACATGCTTTGTGTAAGTATACACCACTCAGATGCCATGTGAAGAAGATGTCTCAGTGCCTTGAAGCATAAGTTTTCATTACACTTCAGAATTTTTTTATTACGATGATATAATAAAAGGATTAAATATATATATATATATCCATTGCTCCTTAGCTGAGTAGAGTAGTTCATTAGTATGATAGTTATTTCATTCTTATACTTCTGTTTGTTTTTCTGTAGTTGACTGGTTCATTTTTAAAATTTTACTTTAATTAAACTTTTAACCAAAAGTAAAATAAAAGTTAAAAAAAAAAAAAAAGCTAAAGACTTTTAACCAAGGCTTCCTGTATCTTCCAACAACTCTAAATTTCTCTCAGTACAATTTTACTTTGTATTTTTAAAGTATTGGTTAAAGATAGGTAGCAATTCATTTTATAGTAGTATGTGCTACTTCAGGAAGTTTACAGTATTTCTGGACTGAAATTCCTTATACTTTTCATTCATAAACAGATACTATACCAGGCAGTGTTCTGGGCCCCAGGGATTCAGCAGTGAACCAGAATCTCCGCTCTTTGGGCACTTTTATTCAAGTGAGGAAAGAACCACATAAAACAGAGTTAGCTTGAAAACTCACGTAGTACATTAGAAGGGGGTAAGTAAGTGCTGTGAGAAAATAGACTTGGTTATTTTAACATAAGTTGAAATAAAATGCACACTGTTTAGAGTTCGTTGACTTGGTCCTTAGTAACATTTCTTAAGCCTCACATTCCGTTTAATGATATATTTTCACTGCCGCGTATGTCAACAACACAAGGATTGTTGGTATTTATATAAGTATCTTACTGTTATCTTGTTCACCAATTAGCATCATCAGTTACACTTCGTCCGTGGTAACCTTTGCCCTTACCTTATTCTTGATTCATTGTGTTCATTTCAGTTGTGGATGTCATCCATCTTACTCCTTAAGTGGGTTTTTGTTTTATTTTTAAGCAGATGATGGTGGCGCTACCCCAGTACAGGATGAACGGGATTCAGGGTCAGACGTTGAGGATGATGTAAATGAGCAGCACTCTGGATCAGACACTGGAAGTGTAGACCGTCACTCAGAGGTATTGGCTCAACATCTTTGGGGAGGCTTTTCCCTTGCTTATTCTGTGAGACTTTTTATTGAGGAGATATAGAGATCTTGTCACAGGGTCTAGGCTTCTAACCCATCAGAAATCATTGAGAACTACCTTAAAAATAAATAAATAGGGCTAATCTGGTTACTAATGAAATCACAGGGAAATGAGTACTGACTGAGTCCCATCTTGGACATTAGGCAATCTCAACTGTGCTTATTGATTCAGAAAATAGGCCAGGCGTTTGATATTTGACTAGGCTTCCCCATTCCCAGAATGATGTCTTTAGTGGACCAATGAGGATTTGCAGTCTGAAGAAATACCAGTTGAAACAGGAAGTTACCACCTATTACATTTGTATCATTTTAATTTGCTTCCCTGGTTATACAGTCTGTACTGCACAGTGTTAACAAAATAAAATTGAGAGATTTTTTTTTAATTCAGCTCTTAAGTTTTCAGCAAAATACAGACTGAAACTAGGAATGATAAGGATGGCCAGTATGCCATATATTTTACTTGACGACACATGCACCAAAAATTGGTCCAATTTTAGGTCATAGATGCAGTTTTTAGAGATTGCTTTATTGACTCTGTCCTTTGACATGTCGCTAGTATAGCCATTCAGCCAACAAATATTTATTGAGCACCTGCTGTGTGTCAAGCCCTTTTGACCTATCAGTGACTTAATGATATTCCACTGCCATGAAAATCTCTCTTGGATTTGTTTTCCGGTAGCGGAAGAAAGACATTTAAAAATGTTTAAAAAATTCAGTGGTTTGTTAGATGATCAATGCTGTGGAAAAGAAGAAAGAAAGAAAGAAAGAAAGAATGGAATGAAGGGTGCAAGGATGGAGAGCAGGCTTTGGTGTTAAATGCGGAGCTACACGTAAGCCTTACTAAGCGACATTTGAATCAGGATGTGAAAGGTGAAGGAATAGCCAGGTGGCTGTGTAAGGCATACACATTCCCAGCAAAGATCTAAAGTGGGAGCTCTTGTGGCTACTGTAGAGTAATACAGGTCAGGTGAGATCAGAAGTGGGAAGAAGGCTTCTCTTTTAGCTATTCTGGTGACATTTTGGTTTTTGTATACTGTTGAAGCATTTAGACTAAATTCTAAGTCACATGTAATAGGTAGGAATTACTTGATAATGTAAACATTGTTATAGTGTAGTGTATAACATCTTAACTTTCCATTATGGAAAACAGCATCAGGAGATTGACTCATGGCTTCATGCTTCAGTTATAAATGTATAAATGTAGTGTTGATGTTTTTCTTTTTCAGCTGCTTTTTTTTAATGAGATTGATTCTAAGTAAATATGCATGTTGAAAATTTAGAAATCATGTAAAAGCTTAAAGAAAATCAAAGTCAGCCTACTCCTTGACACAACTGTTTTATATTAGGATTTGCAGTCTGAAGAAATACCAGTTGAAACAGGAAGTTACCACCTATTACATTTGTATCATTTTAATTTGCTTCCCTGGTTATACAGTCTGTACTGCACAGTGTTAACAAAATAAAATTGAGAGATTTTTTTTTAATTCAGCTCTTAAGTTTTCAGCAAAATACAGACTGAAACTAGGAATGATAAGGATGGCCAGTATGCCATATATTTTACTTGACGACACATGCACCAAAAATTGGTCCAATTTTAGGTCATAGATGCAGTTTTTAGAGATTGCTTTATTGACTCTGTCCTTTGACATGTCGCTAGTATAGCCATTCAGCCAACAAATATTTATTGAGCACCTGCTGTGTGTCAAGCCCTTTTGACCTATCAGTGACTTAATGATATTCCACTGCCATGAAAATCTCTCTTGGATTTGTTTTCCGGTAGCGGAAGAAAGACATTTAAAAATGTTTAAAAAATTCAGTGGTTTGTTAGATGATCAATGCTGTGGAAAAGAAGAAAGAAAGAAAGAAAGAAAGAATGGAATGAAGGGTGCAAGGATGGAGAGCAGGCTTTGGTGTTAAATGCGGAGCTACACGTAAGCCTTACTAAGCGACATTTGAATCAGGATGTGAAAGGTGAAGGAATAGCCAGGTGGCTGTGTAAGGCATACACATTCCCAGCAAAGATCTAAAGTGGGAGCTCTTGTGGCTACTGTAGAGTAATACAGGTCAGGTGAGATCAGAAGTGGGAAGAAGGCTTCTCTTTTAGCTATTCTGGTGACATTTTGGTTTTTGTATACTGTTGAAGCATTTAGACTAAATTCTAAGTCACATGTAATAGGTAGGAATTACTTGATAATGTAAACATTGTTATAGTGTAGTGTATAACATCTTAACTTTCCATTATGGAAAACAGCATCAGGAGATTGACTCATGGCTTCATGCTTCAGTTATAAATGTATAAATGTAGTGTTGATGTTTTTCTTTTTCAGCTGCTTTTTTTTAATGAGATTGATTCTAAGTAAATATGCATGTTGAAAATTTAGAAATCATGTAAAAGCTTAAAGAAAATCAAAGTCAGCATACTCCTGCCACAGAAATGACTACCAACTGTTTTATATTATTTCTCTTGCACTTTTATTCTTACATAGAATATATGTATACCTTTCAAGTTACTTGAGATAGATAGAACATTTTTATCTCTTAAGATTATATTTAAGTATTTCCCCATATCATTAAAGATTCTCACTAGTGTAATTTTTAATGGCTGCTTAATATTTCATATAACATGAATGAACTATTAACTTATTCAACAGTTTCCTAATTGTTAACATTTAGACTGTTTAGCTGTTGTCAGTGAAATCTGCCATAAACATATTTTTGTGCTTTTCATGGATTTACCCCCCCCCAGGAGGATTGTCCTATTTGCTAAACTACTAGTAGTTTGAGTACCAGTTGTACCCTTGGAAGAGTACAGTTGCATTATATGGAGCTACAGCCCCACAATTTAAAAGATTTGTATTTGTTTCCTACTGCTGCTATAACAACCAGATACAAATTTAGTGGCTAAAATAAAACAGATTTGTTTCTTAAAATTGGCAGAGGTCGCAAGTCCAAAGTGACTCTCACTGGGTTGAAATGAGGTTGTTCTTAGGGCTGTGTTCTTTCTCTAAGGGAGAATCTGCTTTCTTGCCTTTTCCAGCCTTGCTTGCCACTTGCATGCCACTTGGACTTGTTGGCATATGGCTTCTTCCATCTTCAGATCTCTTAGACGTTTGCTTGCTTCCTCATAGCATCTGTTTCTTTCTCTGACCTTCCTTCCTTCCCCACATAAGGACTCTTGAAATTATTGACATACTGGGCCTACTCAGGTAATCCAGGATGATCTCCCTGTCCTTAATTACATCTGCACATTGCTGTTGCCTATTTAAGGACTAAATTCTAAGTCACATGTAATAGGTAGGAATTACTTGATAATGTAAACATTGTTATAGTGTAGTGTATAACATCTTAACTTTCCATTATGGAAAACAGCATCAGGAGATTGACTCATGGCTTCATGCTTCAGTTATAAATGTATAAATGTAGTGTTGATGTTTTTCTTTTTCAGCTGCTTTTTTTTAATGAGATTGATTCTAAGTAAATATGCATGTTGAAAATTTAGAAATCATGTAAAAGCTTAAAGAAAATCAAAGTCAGCATACTCCTGCCACAGAAATGACTACCAACTGTTTTATATTATTTCTCTTGCACTTTTATTCTTACATAGAATATATGTATACCTTTCAAGTTACTTGAGATAGATAGAACATTTTTATCTCTTAAGATTATATTTAAGTATTTCCCCATATCATTAAAGATTCTCACTAGTGTAATTTTTAATGGCTGCTTAATATTTCATATAACATGAATGAACTATTAACTTATTCAACAGTTTCCTAATTGTTAACATTTAGACTGTTTAGCTGTTGTCAGTGAAATCTGCCATAAACATATTTTTGTGCTTTTCATGGATTTACCCCCCCCCAGGAGGATTGTCCTATTTGCTAAACTACTAGTAGTTTGAGTACCAGTTGTACCCTTGGAAGAGTACAGTTGCATTATATGGAGCTACAGCCCCACAATTTAAAAGATTTGTATTTGTTTCCTACTGCTGCTATAACAACCAGATACAAATTTAGTGGCTAAAATAAAACAGATTTGTTTCTTAAAATTGGCAGAGGTCGCAAGTCCAAAGTGACTCTCACTGGGTTGAAATGAGGTTGTTCTTAGGGCTGTGTTCTTTCTCTAAGGGAGAATCTGCTTTCTTGCCTTTTCCAGCCTTGCTTGCCACTTGCATGCCACTTGGACTTGTTGGCATATGGCTTCTTCCATCTTCAGATCTCTTAGACGTTTGCTTGCTTCCTCATAGCATCTGTTTCTTTCTCTGACCTTCCTTCCTTCCCCACATAAGGACTCTTGAAATTATTGACATACTGGGCCTACTCAGGTAATCCAGGATGATCTCCCTGTCCTTAATTACATCTGCACATTGCTTTTGCCTATTTACAGGTTCTGGGGATTAGGATGTGGTCATCTTTTCTGGAGCATTATTTTCTCTGATGCAAGATGGTGCTCACAGCGTGATTTTCCAAATAATGTTTTTCCCGTTTGCATTTTGGAATTCTACAGGCCAGGTTTTTGTTTGTTTTAGTTCATTTTACCTGTTGTACTCACTCTGCGTGTGTTTCTTTAGGTCTCTAAGGAAAATGTTGAAAAAGATCAAGGTAATATTTTCAAACAAAATTAATACAAATATGATGGGAAAAAATGTGAAAATCTTGAAGTCAGGATTAGTAAACAGTTCTTTAAAATGGTCCATACTGGAGCCTGAAGCAAAGGAAAAATCAGTAACATATATCCCAGAATTTACATTTGATACTTTGTTCATCATGGTCAAATTTGACCTTTAAAAATAACACCTTTTTTTCCTCCACATCTTTATGAGTGTTGTAGTTCAATGATCTTTAGTATATTCACAGTAGTACCACCATCATCAAAAGGAAACCCTTTAACTGTTACCTCCTTACCACTCCCACCCCCAAGCCGCAGCTTGTTTTGGACATTTCATATGAATAGAATTATATAACATGTGGTCCTTGTGACTGGTTTCTTTGACTTAATGCTTTCAAGGTTTATCCAAGTTGTAGCATGTTGTCAGTATTTCATTCCTTTTTGTGATCAGTAATAATCCATTCTTTGGGTAGACCACATTTTGTTTTATCCATAATGGAGACTGAAGTTGTTTCTGTTGTTTTTCAGTTGCTACATCAGTTTACATCCCCACCAGCGGTGCAGACGTGTCCCCTTTCCTCCACATCTTGGCCAGCACTTGTCATTTCTTGTCTTTTTGATAAGAGCCATTCTGACAGCTGTGAGATGATACTGACATTGTGGTTTTGATGTGTATTTCCCTAATGATGAGTCTTTTCATATCTGCCATCTGTGTGTCTTCCTTGGACAAGTATCTAGAGCCTCTGCACATTTTGTTGCTGGGTTATTTGTTTTCTTAAAGTTGAGTTGTGTGAATTCCTTGTGTATTTTGGATATTAACCGCTTAACAGACACATTTTTTGCAATCCACTCCAGTATTCTTGCCTGGAGAATTCCATGGACAGAGGAGCCTGGGAGGCTGCAGTCCATGGGGTTGCAAAGAGTGAATGTGACTGAGAGACTGTCACTGTCCCATTAAGTAGGTAGCCTTTTTGTTTTGTTGATAGTTTCCTTTGCTGTGCAAAAACTTCTTAGTTTGATACAGTTCCATTTATGTATTTTAGCTTTTGTTTCCCTTCCCTGATAATTCAGGTTCAAAAAAATATTGCTAAGACCGGTGTCAGGAGTATACTACCTGTGTTTTCTCTTAGGAGCTTTATGATTTTAGGTTTTACATTTAAGTTTTTAATGTTTTGAATATATTGTTATATATGGCGTGAAAGTAATCCAGTTTGATTCTTTTGTATGTAGTTGTCCAGTTTTCTCAACACTATTCATTGACAAGACTGTTCTTTCTTATCATGTGTTCTTGGCTTCTTTGTTGTACATTACTTGACCATAGATGCGTGGTTTATTTCTGGGCTTTCTATACTGTTGTGTTGGTCTATCTGTCTTTTTTGTACGAGTATCATACTGTTTTTTTTTTTTTTTACGTGTATGTTCCCAGATCATTCATATGCATATCCCTGGACCCTCCCCCCACCCAGTTCCCCCCCTCCCATCCCTCCAGACCATCGCCCCAAGTGGTTGTAGGTACTCCTATTCCCCTAGCACAATGACAATAGCTATCTTTTCCACACATGACAGTATAGGTTTCCATGTTACTCCCTCCATGCCTCCCTCCCACTGTTCAGTCTCCACAATGTCTTTATGTCTATTCTCTGTTTTTTCATGAGTTCACTGCGTGTGTTATCATGACCATCTTACTAGATCCCATATGTATGAGTTAGTATACTATACTTGTCTTTCTCTTTTTGACTTACTTCACTTTTTATGATAGGTTCTAGACCCAGCCACCTCATTAGGACTGAGTCTTCTGCATTTCTTTTAACAGCCGAGTAGTATTCCATTGTATATATGTACCAGAGCTTTTGGATCCATTCATTTGTCGATGGACATCTAGGTTGCTTCCATGTTCTGGCTATTGTATAGAGAGCTGCAATGAACATTGGGGTACAGGTGCCTCTTTCATTTTTGATTTCATCAGGATATAGGCCTAATAGTGGGATTGCTGGGTCATAGGGTGCTTCTATTTTTAGTTTTTTAAGGAATCTCCATATTGTCTTCCATAGAGGTTGTATCAATTTACATTCCCACCAGTAATGCAAGAGGGTTCCCTTTTCTCCGCACCCTCTCCAGCATTTGTTGTCTGTTGATTTGTTGATGATGGCCATTCTGACAGGTGTGAGGTGGTATCTCATTGTGGTTTTAATTTGCATTTCTCTGATAATAAGCGAGGTTGAGCATCGTTTCATGTATTTTGGGGCCATCTGTATGTCCTCTTTGGAGAGGCGTCTCTTTAGATCTTTTTCCCATTTTTTGATTGGGCTGCTCATTTTCCCTGTGCTGAGTTATCTGAGTTGCTTGTAGATTTTGGAGATTAATTCTTTGTCTGTTGTTTTTTGCTATGTTTTTCTCCCACTCTGTGGGGTGTCTGTTCAACTTTTTGGTGATTTCTTTTGCTGTACAAAAGCTTTTAAGTTTCATGAGGTCCCATGTGTTGACTTTTCTTTTCAGATCCACTATTGTAGTAGGTGGGTCAGAGAAGATCTTGCTTTGATTGATGTCCTTGAGGGTTTTGCCTGTATTCTCCTCTAAGAGTTTGATGGTTTCTGGTCTTCCATTTAGGTCTTTAATCCATTTTGAGTTGATCTTTGTGTATGGGGTCAGGGAATGTTCCAACTTCATTTTTTGGCATGTAGCTGTCCAGTTTTCCCAGCACCATTTGTTGAAGAGGCTGTCTTTGTCCCATTTTATAGTTTCTCCTCCTTTGTCAAAAATAAGGTACCCATAGGTGCGTGGGTTGATCTCTGGGTTCTCAATCTTGTTCCATTGATCTATAGTTCTGTTTTTGTGCCAGTACCATACTGTCTTGATAACTGTTGCTTTGTAGTAGAGTCTGAAGTTAGGGAGGCTGATCCCTCCATCTCCATTCTTCTTCCTCAGGATTGCTTTGGCTATTCGAGGTCTTTTCTGTTTCCATATGAACTGTGTTATTATTTGGTCTAGTTCTGTGAAAAATGTCAATGGTAGTTGGATAGGTTATCATACTGTTTTGACTACTGTAGCATTATAATATAGTTTGAGATCAGGGCATATGATGTCTCCAGCTTTGTTCTTTCTCAAGGTTGTTTTGGCTATTTAGGACCTTTCATGGCTTACTTTGGGATTATTTTTCCTAGCTAAGTTAAAAATGCCATTGCAGTTTTGAAAGAGATTGCACTGAACCTGTAGGTTGCTTTGGGTAGTATGGTCATTTTAACAATATCAGTGTTTCCAATCCATGAGCTTTTCTTTTTATTTGTGTCTTCAGTTTCTTCCATCAGTGTCTTACAGTTTTCAATGTACTCTCCTTGTTGGTTGGATTTATTCCTAGGTTTTTCATTCATTTTGAAGCAGTTATAAATGGGATTCTTTTCTTAATTTTTTGTTTCATTGTTCACTTTTAGTGTAAAGAAATGCAACAGATTTTTGTTTATTGACTTGTATCTTGCAACTTTACTGAATTTATTGATTAGTTCTAGCAGTTTTCTGGTGAGTCTTTAGGGTTTTCTTTATATATAATGTCATCTGCAAATGATGACAGTATTGCTTCTTTTCTGTTTTGGATCCCTTTTTTTTCTTTTTCCAGTACTATGTTGTATGAAAGTGGTGAAGGGTGGCATTTATGTCTTTTCCTGGTCTTAGAGGAAAAACTTACAGCTTTGCACTATTGGGTGATGTTGGCTGTGGACTTGTTACATGGCCTTTATTATGTTGAGATACATTCTCTCTTTACCGAGTTTGTTGAGAGTTTTTGTCATGAATCGATGTAAAATTTTGCCTGTCTCTTTTTGGGCATCTTTTGAGATGATCGTGTGATTTTAGTTTTCATTTTGTTACTATGATGTATCACATTGATTTGTGGATGTTAAACCATCCTTGCATCTGATAGTTGACAGTACGTATCTTACGGTGAACCATGTCAGATTAGTGACCTCCGAAAGAGAAAATTGCACTTTGGGATCAAAAGATGAGGCTTTGGTCACTCGGAGCTTCATGCAGCAAAAGTTTTATTAAAGTTAAAAGGGATAGAGAAAGCTTCCAGCAAAAGACACTGGAAGCAGGTAGGAGAGTGTCAGCGCAAAATGACATTTACGAATTTCATTACCAGTGACTGAACAACAGGGCACTTGCCATTTGCCTCAGGGAGATTGAACCCTTTGTTCTTGGGAGCTGCTGACCTTCAACACCCCCTCAGGTAGTTCAGGGTGGAGTGAGGCCCTATGTGCTCCAGGGAATCTGGTGGGACAGGTCTTTAGATAGGTGCATGTTTTTAGGAACAGATTTTACTATCTCAGTCCTTCTCCTTCTATCTAAAAAAGCACTAAATCCCTTCATGGTGACATCAGATCCTCATGACTAACCGAAAACCCTTAGTAAAATGACTGTTTATTGGTATTGAGCTCTCCCTTCATCAAAACCATTATGTGTTGACTTTTCCCCCACTACCTCTTTGGAGCAGTCTCTCAGAGCTACAGAGGCGCTGCCTCCCGGCTGCAGTCCTAACTGTGCCCCAAATAAAACTTAACCTGCAACTCTCAAGTCGTTCATCTTTTTTTAGTGAACAGGAGTATTCTACTTCACTAGTTTAGGCAGGACATTATGTACTTTTTTGGTTGGTTATTAACGGTAGATCCAAAGAGTATTTTAGGATTGTAAAGATCTTACAGATCTACTCCCACAACATGCATCTTGAGATAATTAACACAGGTATGAGATTAGCCCAAAGGAACATGTCCACAAGCAAGATATATTGTTGTTAATAATCATTAAATCTGGGCTTTGATAAAATAGATTATAGGTATGGCAACCAAGGTGAAGGCACCTTGGCTAAGTGTTCCCCTCTTTGTCTTCCTCCTTGGGGATCCCCTAGCTTTCTTGTCAACCTGCCTAGGAATTAGCGCTCTCACATCCATGGAAAAAATCTCATTTGACCATGATGTATAATTCTTTTACTGTCCTGTTGAGTTCAGTTTGCTAATAATTTGTTGAGAATTTTTGCATCTGTGTTCATCAGGGATCTTGGCCTATAATTTTCTTTTCTTATATCCTTGTCTGGCTTTGGTATGTTGACCAAAAAGAAGATGAACAATTTGACAGTTGCAAATTAAGTTTTATAAAGTTAAAGGGATAGAGAAAGCTTCCAGCAAAAGACACTGGAAGCAGGTAGGAGAGTGTCAGCGCAAAATGACATTTACGAATTTCATTACCAGTGACTGAACAACAGGGCACTTGCCATTTGCCTCAGGGAGATTGAACCCTTTGTTCTTGGGAGCTGCTGACCTTCAACACCCCCTCAGGTAGTTCAGGGTGGAGTGAGGCCCTATGTGCTCCAGGGAATCTGGTGGGACAGGTCTTTAGATAGGTGCATGTTTTTAGGAACAGATTTTACTATCTCAGTCCTTCTCCTTCTATCTAAAAAAGCACTAAATCCCTTCATGGTGACATCAGATC
Source organism: Tragulus kanchil (assembly GCA_022376925.1). Classification (NCBI taxonomy): domain Eukaryota; kingdom Metazoa; phylum Chordata; class Mammalia; order Artiodactyla; family Tragulidae; genus Tragulus; species Tragulus kanchil. The sequence goes on from JAIOJX010000026.1 coordinate 25,131,372, forward strand.
CTCATGACTAACCGAAAACCCTTAGTAAAATGACTGTTTATTGGTATTGAGCTCTCCCTTCATCAAAACCATTATGTGTTGACTTTTCCCCCACTACCTCTTTGGAGCAGTCTCTCAGAGCTACAGAGGCGCTGCCTCCCGGCTGCAGTCCTAACTGTGCCCCAAATAAAACTTAACCTGCAACTCTCAAGTCGTTCATCTTTTTTTAGTGAACAGGAGTATTCTACTTCACTAGTTTAGGCAGGACATTATGTACTTTTTTGGTTGGTTATTAACGGTAGATCCAAAGAGTATTTTAGGATTGTAAAGATCTTACAGATCTACTCCCACAACATGCATCTTGAGATAATTAACACAGGTATGAGATTAGCCCAAAGGAACATGTCCACAAGCAAGATATATTGTTGTTAATAATCATTAAATCTGGGCTTTGATAAAATAGATTATAGGTATGGCAACCAAGGTGAAGGCACCTTGGCTAAGTGTTCCCCTCTTTGTCTTCCTCCTTGGGGATCCCCTAGCTTTCTTGTCAACCTGCCTAGGAATTAGCGCTCTCACATCCATGGAAAAAATCTCATTTGACCATGATGTATAATTCTTTTACTGTCCTGTTGAGTTCAGTTTGCTAATAATTTGTTGAGAATTTTTGCATCTGTGTTCATCAGGGATCTTGGCCTATAATTTTCTTTTCTTATATCCTTGTCTGGCTTTGGTATGTTGACCAAAAAGAAGATGAACAATTTGACAGTTGCAAATTAAGTTTTATTTGGGGCACAATTAGAACTGCAGCCGGGAGGCAGCGCCTCTGATAGCTCTGAGAGACTGCTCCAAAGAGGTAATGGGGGAAAGGTCAATATATATAGTTTTGATGAAGGAGGAGCTCAATACCAATAAACAGTCATTTTACAAAGGGCTTTCAGTTAGTCATGAGGATCTGATGTCACCATGAAGGGATTTAGTGCTTTTTTAGACAGGAGGAGACAGAAGGATTGAGACAATAAAATCTGTTCCTAAAAACATCCACCTATCTAAAGACCTGTCCCACCAGATTCCTGGAGCACACAGGGCCTCACTCCACCCTGAACTACCTGAGGGGGTATTGAAGGTCAGCTGCTGTCACAACATGGTGGTCAGTCTCCCTGAGGCAATGGCAAATGCCCTGTTGTTCAGTCACTGGTAATGTATTTCCTAAGTGTCAGTCTGTAGTTGACACATATTAGGGTAATGCTCGTTTCATAAAATGATTTTGGAAATGTTCCCTCCTCTTCAGTTGGCACCGTTTGAGGAAGACTAGTATTAATTCCTCTTTAAATGTTTGGTAGAATTCACCAGTGAAGCCATGTGGTCCTGAACTTTCCTATGTTGGAAAGTTTTTCATTACTGATTCAGTCTCTGCACAGTAATCCATCTGTTTAAAAATTCTATTTCTTTGTATTTCAGTCATTAAGTTCTGAATTTTTTCGGTTTTGATTTTTGGTAATTTCAGTTTAGCCCAAAGGAACATGTCCACAAGCAAGATATATTGTTGTTAATAATCATTAAATCTGGGCTTTGATAAAATAGATTATAGGTATGGCAACCAAGGTGAAGGCACCTTGGCTAAGTGTTCCCCTCTTTGTCTTCCTCCTTGGGGATCCCCTAGCTTTCTTGTCAACCTGCCTAGGAATTAGCGCTCTCACATCCATGGAAAAAATCTCATTTGACCATGATGTATAATTCTTTTACTGTCCTGTTGAGTTCAGTTTGCTAATAATTTGTTGAGAATTTTTGCATCTGTGTTCATCAGGGATCTTGGCCTATAATTTTCTTTTCTTATATCCTTGTCTGGCTTTGGTATGTTGACCAAAAAGAAGATGAACAATTTGACAGTTGCAAATTAAGTTTTATTTGGGGCACAATTAGAACTGCAGCCGGGAGGCAGCGCCTCTGATAGCTCTGAGAGACTGCTCCAAAGAGGTAATGGGGGAAAGGTCAATATATATAGTTTTGATGAAGGAGGAGCTCAATACCAATAAACAGTCATTTTACAAAGGGCTTTCAGTTAGTCATGAGGATCTGATGTCACCATGAAGGGATTTAGTGCTTTTTTAGACAGGAGGAGACAGAAGGATTGAGACAATAAAATCTGTTCCTAAAAACATCCACCTATCTAAAGACCTGTCCCACCAGATTCCCTGGAGCACACAGGGCCTCACTCCACCCTGAACTACCTGAGGGGGTATTGAAGGTCAGCTGCTGTCACAACATGGTGGTCAGTCTCCCTGAGGCAATGGCAAATGCCCTGTTGTTCAGTCACTGGTAATGTATTTCCTAAGTGTCAGTCTGTAGTTGACACATATTAGGGTAATGCTCGTTTCATAAAATGATTTTGGAAATGTTCCCTCCTCTTCAGTTGGCACCGTTTGAGGAAGACTAGTATTAATTCCTCTTTAAATGTTTGGTAGAATTCACCAGTGAAGCCATGTGGTCCTGAACTTTCCTATGTTGGAAAGTTTTTCATTACTGATTCAGTCTCTGCACAGTAATCCATCTGTTTAAAAATTCTATTTCTTTGTATTTCAGTCTTAGTTTGAATGTTTCTAGGAATTTGTTTCTTGTGGATTATGGAATTTCTTGGCATACAATTGTTCTGTAGTTTTTATGGTCCTTTGTGTGGTGTCTTCTGTAATGTCTTTCCTTTCCTTTATAGTTTTAGTTCCTTTCATCCTCTTTTTTTTTTTTTTTTGGTAAGTCTAGCTGAAGGTTTGCCTATTTGTTTCTCTCTTTTTTTTTTTAAAGATTTATTTATTTATTTATTTTGGTGGGGGGAGGGAGGGGAGCAGGTGGGCCACTTCTATTGGTCTTTCATTTGTCCATTTTCATCCATCTGTTTTCCATCACGGTGGCCTCTGTTGTCGCAGAGCACCAGCTCTGGGCACATGCGCTCCAGAACTCCGGCTCAGTAATTGGACACATCAGTCCAGCTGCTCTCCAGCACGTGGGTTCTTCCCAGGCCAGGGCTCGAACCGGTGCCGCTTGCACTGCAAGGCGGTGTCCTTACCCACTGGACCACCAGAGAAACCCTTGTTTCTCTTTTTTAAAACCAGTAGTTTTATTGACCCTTTTGTTGTCTCTTTAATCTCTGTTTCATTTATTTTTTTGCTCTGATTTTTGTTACTTCTTTTGTTCTGAGAACTTTGGACTTAGTTTATTCTTTTTTTCCAGTTCCTTGGGGTATAAAGTTGTTTTTTAGGATATTTCTTTTTCCTTAATGTAGGCATCTGTTTTAACTTTCCTTCTTAGAACTTCTATAGTAGTTTTCTGTAAGTTTGAACATATTGTATTTCCATTTTCATTTATCTCAGAAGATACTGTTTGAATTCTACTCTGACTCATTGGTTATTCAGTAACATGATATTTGATCTTCAGATATTTGTGAAATTTTATTTTCTTCTCATAATTGATCTCTGCTTTCACACCATTGTGGTCAGAAAATATGTTGAAGTATGACTTAGGTCTTCTTAAATTTATTAGGACTTAGTTTTGGGCCTAACATATGGTCTATACTGGAGATTGTTCTGTGTGCAGCTGAGAAAAATGTGTACTCTGCTCCTTTTGGGTGAAACATTCGGTAGATATACGTTCAGACTGTTTGGTCTAACATGTGGTTTAAGCCCAGTATCTCCTTATTGTTTTCCTGTCTGATCTATCCATTATTGAAAGTGAGGGACTGAAGTTCCCTACTGTTACTGTGTTGATATCTTATTTCTTCTTTCAGGTCTATTAATATTTAGGTGCTCTGATGTTGTATGCATACATGTTTACAGATGTTAAATTCTCTTGCTGGAGTAACTCTTTTTTTTTTTTTTTTTTAACATTTATTTATTTATTTATTTTGGGGGAGAATGGGGTGAGGAGGGATGGGGGCAGGTGGGCCACTTCTATTGGTCTTTCATTTGTTGATTTTCATCCGCCTTTGTTCTTTGGCTCTTGTGGGCCTCCCATCGCGGTGTCCTCTGTTGTCGCAGAGCACCTGCTCTGGGCGCACGCGCTCCAGAGCTCCGGCTCAGTAATTGGACACATGGGTCTAGCCGCTCCGCGGCACGTGGGATCTTCCCAGGCCAGGGATCGAACTGGCGCCCCTTGCACTGCAAGGCGGTGTCCTTACCCACTGGACCACCAGGGAAGCCCTTGTTTGTTTTTTACTCATCCATTTAGCCACTCTTTTGGTTGGAGAATTAAGTCCATTTACATTTGAAGTAAATATTCATATGTAGGGACTTATTATTGCCATTTCGTTCATTGTTTTCTGTTTTGTCATTCCTTTTTTCTTTCTCCTGCTCGCTTCCTTTGTGGTTTGATGATTTTCTGTAGCAGTATGCTTAGATTGCCTACACATTTTTGCTTTGTGACTTACTGTAAGGCTTATGTAAAATATCTTATACCAGTCTATTTTAAGCTGATAACTTCAAGTACATGCTAAAGTTTTTCCTTACTGTAATGCAGCTTTGTTCCCATCTGCTTTCTTTGTACTGTCATTGGGAAATATACATGTTATATTCTTATAAATTACACGTTTAGCAATACAGTATATACATGCTACTTTATACACTGTTTAAGTCAATTGCATCAAGAAAGAAAAAAATACAGATTTATAGTGTCTTTTATAATTACATAGTTTCTTTTACTGGTCATTGTTTTTTTCATGTGAATTCGCTGTTTCTTTCAGTACAAAGAACTTCTTTTAGCAGTTCTTGTATGGGAGATCTGCTTAGATACAAACTGTTTCGGTTATCTGCACAAGTTTTCATTTCTTTTTTAATTATTTTTGAAAGATACCTTTTTTGTAAAAAATTTTGGCCTCTTTTATTGGTTTTTTATTTATTTATTTTCATCCATCTTTGTTCTTTGGCTCTTGTGGGCCTCCCATCGCGGTGTCCTCTGTTGTCGCAGAGCACCTGCTCTGGGCGCACGCGCTCCAGAGCTCCGGCTCAGTAATTGGACACATGGGTCTAGCCGCTCCGCGGCACGTGGGATCTTCCCAGGCCAGGGATCGAACTGGCGCCCCTTGCACTGCAAGGCGGTGTCCTTACCCACTGGACCACCAGGGAAGCCCTTGTTTGTTTTTTACTCATCCATTTAGCCACTCTTTTGGTTGGAGAATTAAGTCCATTTACATTTGAAGTAAATATTCATATGTAGGGACTTATTATTGCCATTTCGTTCATTGTTTTCTGTTTTGTCATTCCTTTTTTCTTTCTCCTGCTCGCTTCCTTTGTGGTTTGATGATTTTCTGTAGCAGTATGCTTAGATTGCCTACACATTTTTGCTTTGTGACTTACTGTAAGGCTTATGTAAAATATCTTATACCAGTCTATTTTAAGCTGATAACTTCAAGTACATGCTAAAGTTTTTCCTTACTGTAATGCAGCTTTGTTCCCATCTGCTTTCTTTGTACTGTCATTGGGAAATATACATGTTATATTCTTATAAATTACACGTTTAGCAATACAGTATATACATGCTACTTTATACACTGTTTAAGTCAATTGCATCAAGAAAGAAAAAAATACAGATTTATAGTGTCTTTTATAATTACATAGTTTCTTTTACTGGTCATTGTTTTTTTCATGTGAATTCGCTGTTTCTTTCAGTACAAAGAACTTCTTTTAGCAGTTCTTGTATGGGAGATCTGCTTAGATACAAACTGTTTCGGTTATCTGCACAAGTTTTCATTTCTTTTTTAATTATTTTTGAAAGATACCTTTTTTGTAAAAAATTTTGGCCTCTTTTATTGGCTTTTTATTTATTTATTTTCATCCATCTTTATTCTTTGGCTTGTGTGGGCCTCCCATTGCAGTGGCCCCTCTCGTTGCAGAGCACTGGCTCTAGGTGCATGCACTCCAGAGCACTGGCTCTTAATTGGGCACACCAGCCCAGCCACTCCACAGCATGTGGATTTTCCTGGGCCAGGAGTAGAACCGGTGCCCCTTATACTGCAAGGCGGACTCTTTACCCACTGGGCCACCAGGGAAGTCCTGAAAGATATCTTATTCAGTTTTTCTTTGAATTCTTTGAATATGTTGTCTCACTGTTTTCTGGTCTCCATTGTTTCCATTAAAGAGTCAGTTGTGAATCTTACTGGGTTATTCTTTCATGTGATCAGTCAAATTTCTAATTCTGTATATATTCTCTATTTGATAAATTGTCATCATGCCTTTATTTCTTGAAACACACTTACAAATGACCAGTTTTTTCCTGGTTACAGGTCATGCTTTCCTGTTTCTTTGCATTCCTTTTAATTTATTGTTGGAAACTGGATGTTTTGGATTGTTTAATGACTGACTGGATTGTTTTAGTGAATTCTGTTTCCTCACCCACAGCCTTAAATCTCTGATGTTGCCTCCTCAGAGATGTGCAGTTTGGGAAATATTGACAGTCACCTGGGATGACAGTAGTATTAATGGCGCCTTTTTTTCTCTTTCTGTGACCACGATCAGCTGTTAAAACACCACTGCTCAGTATGTTATTTTCATCATTGCTCTGTGGCATAAATTGCTCAACAAGTTAATCTAATCAAATTCTGGCTTTTTTGAAGGAATAGATTCTAAGGCCTGTGCTTGATTTGTTCTGACCCCAAGATGACTCCTCAGCTGTATTGTAATCTGCTTATCTTCTGCAGACTAGCTGGCCTAGTATCTATATTTTAGATCTCCTAAGTGCATTCCACCACAGCTTCCAGTGAAAGTGCCTTAGCCTGAACTCACCAAGCTCAGTTACCATTGAAGTTGGTTTCTTTGGGGGGAAATTAGAAGCTGTCTGGTTTACTGCCTGCGTTTTATTTTTTCTTTATTTAGCTAGGCTGGGTCTTCCTCACTGCACATAGACTCTCTCTAGTTTCAGTGAGTGTTGGCTGCTCTCTAGTTGCAGTGCTTGGGCTTCTCTTGTTGCAGAGCATGGGCTCTAGGCTCACAAGCTCAGTAGTTGTGCACGGGCTCACTTGCTCCACAGCATGTGGAATCTTCCCAGACCAAGAATCAAACCTCTGTCCTCTGCTTTGGCAGGCTGATTTCTTAACTACTGGACCACCAGAGAAGTACCTGGAGTTTGGGGCAGGGAAAGGTGATGGCAGTTTTCTCTCTGAGTGACATCCTGGTTCTAGAAGCTGAGCTCTCAGTGTGGGGTGGAGATTGGATCGCATACTGAAGTGCTTCTGGCTTGCTTCTCTTATCACATGGATTGGGGCAAAGGTGCTTAGGGTCCCTGGATTCTCAGTGTGCTAATGCCTCGGTAAAGCCTTCTTACTGTGATAGAGGGCTTGGCAGAAGATGAAAGCCACCGCTTTCAGCTACACTTGCCTGGAACTCACCTTCAGCAACAGGAGACAGAATGAAAAATACTGACATCATATTCTTCCTGGGGAGAAACCCCACCACCAGAAGCTAGAGAGAAAGAATACCCTTTGTTTTTGACTGTAGCAGCCTAGAGTAGAATCTTACTCCTGCTGAGCTATGAGGGTTGGAAGTAAAGAGAAGCCTTGGATCAAATATCAGATATTTTTGCCTGTCTTTCAGATTTTTGTAGAATCTTTTTGAATAGGTGCTTCATTTGTTCTTTGCCTTTAGTACCATTTCCAGGGTCTTTGAATGGCGGCTTTTATTTTTTTATTTACACTTAAAGATATGTCCTTATATCCCCTCAAATTTTCGGGGTTTTTTTGTTTTGTTTTGTTTTAATTTTGGCCTCTTTTATCGTTTTTTTAAATTTATTTAATTTCATCCGTCTTTGTTCTTTGGCCTGTGTGGGCCTCCCATTGTAGTGGCCTCTCCTGTTGGAGAGCACCGGCTCTGGGCGCATGCGCTTCACAGCACTCGCTGGCAATTGGACACACCAACCCAGCCATTCTGCGACACATGGGATCTTCCCAGGCCAGGGATTGAACTGGTGCCCCTTGCAGTGCAAGGTGGACTCTTTACCCACTGGGCTACTAGGGAAGCCCCAAATTTTTCGTTTTTTGGGCACACCCCATGGCATACAGCATAAAAGTTTCCTGCCCAGAGATCAAACCTTCCCCTTCTGCAGTGAAAGCACAGTCTTAACCACTGGACCACCAGAGATCTCCCTGAGTGGTTGTTTATTAAATACCTCTAACCAGTTTCAATATAGAGTGGGTCAGCAGAGCTTTTCATTTTCATACCAGAAGTCTTCATTTAGCTTCATTTTTATCTCTTTTTACTAGTTGGCTGAACCTAAAGCTCGCAGTTCACATTCCAGAAGAACCCAGGATGCTTTACTTCTCTTTACCACAATCTCAGTTGGGCCCTTTGGCTCTTTCGTCCCTTTGGTCCTCCTGCCTATATGTGGGTGTAGCCTTCCCTGCAAGGAGAGCAGCCCAGGACTAAACGGGTGGTTCTGAATAAGCCAGCTGTTGACATATAGAGTCAGGCCTTTATATTGCAGGACATTAAGTATCTTGGTTCCAGAGCATTAAATAACATGGAAGTAACATACCCTGTCCAGTCATTGCTGACCAAAGGCCCTTTGCATTCACAAATGCCCCCTTGGGGAGGACTTAGAACCACCCCATGGTTGAGAATACTGAAATGGACAAATGAAGCATTGAAAGCATAAGAAAGGAAACAAATAAGTATCCAACAATATAAAAAATTAATTATTAAAATATAAATAGACCCTTTCTGAGAATGGCATTGTAGCCATTAAAGTTGTTTTCAAAAATATATTTTGTGACATGGGAGAATTCAGTGGTATTACTTGAAAGATACCAGTCATTAAATTGTGATTCTAGATCCGTATTTACTGTTTTAAAGTTAATTCGCACAGAGAAGAGGCTGGGAGGAAATTCCTTGTAAAAAAAAAAGTAAATAATGATGATCTTTGGGTTGTGTTATTGACGATGATTTTAATATGCTTTTCTGTGTTGCACATTGATACTTGAAATCAGAGGGAGAATAATTGAAATAACTCACATCATTTTATGTGGTTACCTATTTTTATTAGCATGCATCACATAACTTTAAATGTATTTAAAAATCATATAAAAAAAATGGGGGGGGAGGCTAAGTAGGCTCTGAGGAAAGAGTGTGGCTGCCTTTTTGGGCACACCCCATGGCATACAGCATAAAAGTTTCCTGCCCAGAGATCAAACCTTCCCCTTCTGCAGTGAAAGCACAGTCTTAACCACTGGACCACCAGAGATCTCCCTGAGTGGTTGTTTATTAAATACCTCTAACCAGTTTCAATATAGAGTGGGTCAGCAGAGCTTTTCATTTTCATACCAGAAGTCTTCATTTAGCTTCATTTTTATCTCTTTTTACTAGTTGGCTGAACCTAAAGCTCGAGTTCACATTCCAGAAGAACCCAGGATGCTTTACTTCTCTTTACCACAATCTCAGTTGGGCCCTTTGGCTCTTTCGTCCCTTTGGTCCTCCTGCCTATATGTGGGTGTAGCCTTCCCTGCAAGGAGAGCAGCCCAGGACTAAACGGGTGGTTCTGAATAAGCCAGCTGTTGACATATAGAGTCAGGCCTTTATATTGCAGGACATTAAGTATCTTGGTTCCAGAGCATTAAATAACATGGAAGTAACATACCCTGTCCAGTCATTGCTGACCAAAGGCCCTTTGCATTCACAAATGCCCCCTTGGGGAGGACTTAGAACCACCCCATGGTTGAGAATACTGAAATGGACAAATGAAGCATTGAAAGCATAAGAAAGGAAACAAATAAGTATCCAACAATATAAAAAATTAATTATTAAAATATAAATAGACCCTTTCTGAGAATGGCATTGTAGCCATTAAAGTTGTTTTCAAAAATATATTTTGTGACATGGGAGAATTCAGTGGTATTACTTGAAAGATACCAGTCATTAAATTGTGATTCTAGATCCGTATTTACTGTTTTAAAGTTAATTCGCACAGAGAAGAGGCTGGGAGGAAATTCCTTGTAAAAAAAAAAGTAAATAATGATGATCTTTGGGTTGTGTTATTGACGATGATTTTAATATGCTTTTCTGTGTTGCACATTGATACTTGAAATCAGAGGGAGAATAATTGAAATAACTCACATCATTTTATGTGGTTACCTATTTTTATTAGCATGCATCACATAACTTTAAATGTATTTAAAAATCATATAAAGGGCACAAAGAAAGAGTGGGAGGGAGGGGAGGGCTAAGTAGGCTCTGAGGAAAGAGTGTGACGCTGCCAGATGGGGAAGCCGGTTTAGGGGTGGTGGTGATCATTCTAGCTGGAGAGAGCCACAGTTCCAAAAGCCTAAAACCGAGAAGGACTTGATACATTTTGGGAAAGAGTATTATGGTTTGAAAGTGGGTTTATTACTAGGTATTTTATTCTTTTTGATGCAGTGGTAAGTGGAATTGCTTCTTTAATTTCTTGTTCTGATTTTTCGTTGTTAGTGTATAGGAATGCAACAGATTTCTGTGTATTGATTTTGTAATCTGCAGCTTTACCAAATTCATTGATGAGTTCTAGTAGTTTTCTGGTAGCATTTTTAGGATCTTCTGTGTATGGCATCATGTCATCTGCAAACAGTGACAATTTAACTTCCTTGGAAACACGGTTTTGGATAAAGCAGTTTGAGCATGAATGGAACCTAGTTATAACTAGTTGACAGTTCTAATTTTTGTTGTTTTACATGAATATTCTCTTGAGCAGCATGAAATTAGTTGTGGATTGTGGTCAGCTGATTTTTCTTCCACAGAAAATATATCGAGAGTAATGTGCATTCTAGAATCCCGCTTACAGATTTCACCTGCAGAGAAAAGTAATGTTCCCCTCTTGAGGGTCTCACAGGAAAAAGTAACATATGGGACTATTGAAGAAGAGATGCCTGGCTTCCCACTGTTGGCTGATGGTGGGCAAAGCCTAGAGGGCACCAGCATCCCTGTGGCGTTGAAGTCGGTTACAGCCCTACTAACCCCAGCATTACTTTGAATTGAGTAGAGATGACAGTCTGCAGTTAATTTGGGTCTTTCCCCAGAAAGGTTGTGCTGATACAAGGAAAGCATTCCTGTAAGGACACATTGAAGCCTCCAGAAGATGCTTCTTAGACATTGCTCTCCTTGTTTACCCTGTTTATTACCACTTCCTTCCTTTGTGTTAGGTTTCAGCCTTTGTCTTTGAGTCTACCAAATTAATGAGAAAAACTTTGTTTAGTTTTTTTTTGTTAAGCATTATCTTGTGGGGTTTGTTTTGAGTATCTTCTGTATACTGGAGGTAAAAGTTTTTGTTTTAATGGTCTCTGATCTTAAGGACATTTGTTTATTCATATCATGAAGATAATTGTAAAAAATTCACCTTTTAGTGAGCTAGATACACAAGATGCTATGGGGACATGACAGGACATATGACTGACCAGCTCAGCCTTCATCGATTATGCACTTGAGCTCTATCTTCAAGGGAGAATGTTTTGTAATTAATTAGTAATTAATATTTGGTTATGGATGGTTAACAACATATGTTGAGTGCTTACAGGCGCATGTTAATGACTTTACATGGATGTGGTCCTCTCAATAAACCTCTTAAGTCATAGATAACTATTTCTGACTTTTATCAGATTGAGGACACTGAGGCTTTAGAAAGTTAATATAATTTCCCTAAATTATACAATAGAAGACGGCCACGAGCTAGAATTTGGACCCCAGATCTTACCGACTCTAAAGTCCACATTGTGAACTGTCAAATTTATATTGCACAAAATCCATTCTACCTAGAGGGAAAGATGGAAGAAGCTTCAGGAAGGGAGGTAATTTTGCCTAGTGTTGAGATATGGAAATGACACTGTGAGGCGGAAGCATGGAGGTGACGAAATGAAGTCTGTAGTTCCATGTGTCTGCAGTAAAATTTTAATGTTCAGTTAGTCACTTGGATCAGATGTCAAAACGCAGAGTCTTTGACGCCTTCCCCAGATGCACTGTATTAATATCTGGAGATGAGAAGCAACAAAAGCTGAATGCTGTCCAAGTGATTCTTATGCAAAAGTGTGGTAACTGCTGGTGCAGTACACAGAGTCAATTGATGCTGGTGAAAGGGCAGAAGTGAGTCTGAAGAGGTAGGCAGGAGTTTGCTTCATCATTATAAACCTTTTTATTTTGGACTGTGCTGGGTCTTTGTTGGTACGTGGGCTTTTCTCTAATTGCGGCAAGCAGGGTCTACTTTCTAGTTGGGCTGTGTGGGCTTCTTGCTACAGTGTCTTTTCTTAGGGAATATAGACTCTAGGGGGCTCAGGCTTCAGTAGTTGTGGTTCCTGGGCTCTAGAGCACCGGCTCAGTAGTTGTACATGGGCTTAGTTGCTCTGAGGAATGTGGGATCTTCCCAGACCAGAGATCAAGCCTGTGTCTCCTACACTGATGGGAAGATTCTTTACCACTGAACCACCTGGGAAGTCCCATTATTGTAAACTCTTAGATTTTGTGTAGACATCTTCTTTTTCTAGTACTCATCAGAAGTGTTTCTGTTTTTGATTTGATTCTAAGATCAATCTAAGATTCTAAGCTTTTGACAAAAGGCACTCTGGGATATATCTTTATTTTATTATGTGTGCTTGCTGTAAAGCTGGAGTTTCACAGAGTCAAAGCCTTGCAGCCCTCCCGGAACTGCACTGAATTAATAGCAATGTGTAATAAAAACCGGATTTCTCAGATCCTTCTTTATGCTCTTATAGTCATATGTGTCCTTAAAACTCCACAGTGAAGATTTCAAATATATCTTCTGGCACTAAGGTCCAGTGAAATATGGTTTGGAAAAAGCTCCTGTAGATATTTCCTCATAGAATTTACTGTGTGACTTGGTGTTGAATGTTTCACCAGTTTATGATGAAAGGCTAGTGTGCAAGCTCCACTGCTCTGAGTTTGATTCTTTAGTGCGTGAGGAGGAAGCACTTGTCCTGAGTTGTTTGGTTCTTTATAAGGATTTCTATTTGACATTCTTCTACTACTTTGAAATTTACAGATTGATATTTGCTTTATATCAGTGTTATTAATTTTAATTTTAAAATGTTAGTTATTTCTGTGCATGTGTATTGTGTCATCAGTTGTAAGAAATCTGTTACTATTTGCTGAGATAATCGACCAGGTCATTCATTACGGGTAACCAGTAGTTATCTATAACTACAATGTAAATAATTGTAAGAGATGGGTATGAGACATTATAGACGTTTCTAAAGCCTCTCAGGACTCTTAAGAGTGCTCAGTTTCTCTGACAGTTAAAATTGGAAATTCTTTTTATATTAAGAAAGTGTTAAAAAAAGAAAGAAAGAAGTAGCATTTAAATGGCGTGTGTGCATGCACTCAGTCGTATCCTACTTTTTGTGACCCTGTAGCCCACCAGGCTCTGTTGTTGATGTAATTCTCCAGGCAAGAATACTGGAGTGGATCACTAGGGGATCTTCCAGACACACGGATTGAACCTGTGTCTCTTGCGTCTCCTGCGTTGGCAAGAGGATTCTTTACCACAGTGCCACCTGGGAGGCCTACTATTTATTTGTTGATACCAAATATGACTTTTTAAGGTATTTTGAATTTCCAATTTAAACTAATTGCTGAAACCATTCTAAATTGTTTTAATACCATTTTTATAACTTCTGACTTTAAGCATATAATTTCTAATATACTCTTTTCCCACATCTTATGATGTTTTCACTAAAGTACATTGTCTAACTTGAGTGTATCAGTCAGTACTTTTTGACCACAGTGATTTCCCACTTTTCCCCCACTGTCCCACACATAATGGGTAGATGAGTATCTACTCAGATTTAAAACTCCTCAAAAATCTATGAGAATTCTTAAGTTCACAGTCATTATTCTAGGTAATGTCCTTGGTTGGGAAATCTAGAGTAGAGTGTAACAGATAAGTTTTGGAATGACTGTTCAGTTCATGGTGTCTCTCCTTTATTTGGGAGTGCCTTCCAAGGCTGCGCCTCTGCTCCGACTATAACCCATTGAACCATAGAGTCGTGACATCCTCTCTTGCCATGACCAGGTAGACCATGTCTCCTGGGAATTTCAAATTTAGATCCTAGACGCCTAAATTTATCAGTGGTGAGAGCTGAGTCATGTTACTGGTAGTGCTCTAGTGAAAGGTCCTTGAGTTTCCTTTCTAAGCTCTGAACTGCCTTGGCTCCTGCCCTTCTTGAGCCATTCACCTCACTTTGATTCTTAAAAGAGTGTCCTGGAGTCAGCCTGAAATGACTTCTGTTGTTTGCCGATGAGATAAACTGAGTCATAAGAACATGTTAGAGTTAGGTCATGAGCTTGTTATGGGAAGCATTCTAAAAGCCAGTTAACAATTTTCCGTTTTGCCTCCTGCTTTAGTACCTCTGCTGATAACCTGTATGCTTCACCTCCTGCCCTCAATAATGTACTTAACTTCTTAACTCAGTCATCACAAGCTAATTAAATACCTGTTATCTACACACCTTTTATAGCTTAGCCTCATGTAGATCTCTTCCTGGCTTTCAAAATACCACCTTCATAATAGTGTGTATTATACTATATTGTTATGATATCTTTAGCAATCTCAGTAGATGATGTTTCCTTAAAGTCAGGCACTGACATGTTCATGTCTTGAGCCTTGATTCCTATCACCTTGTTCATAGTAGACTTGAAACTTGTTAAGTATTCTTCACTTTAAATTACTAGCACTTAACTCTTATTATTCATTCAACAAATTCTTGCTTTGATTTTGTATACACCAGGCACCATTCTGTGCTCTGAAGCACAGGGTGTGCCTTCTCAGTGAAGACAACAGGCCAAAAACTGCCTGTCTTCTATTCTAGATTATTTCTCTTATCCTAATTTAATAAATAAATGACAGTTTTATTGGGGTCATAGGATGTATGACTGACAAGGAATGCAGTGCTGTGCTGTAAGTGACCCATGATAATAAAAGAAAAATGCCTTTGGGAAATTTGAAAAATTCTTGATTTTAGAAAGTCTCCTGAATATGTTACATTTGAATGACTGTGTTTGTAACAGTTACTGTATCTTTGGAATTCTGTACTGTCGAGATGGCAGTGACATACAAAAGGAGAAAAACCCTCAAACTTTTATATTAAAAGCTTGTTTTATCTTGTCACTGAATTCTCTTACTACTTAATTATTTCATTGCTTGATATGGTGGGCTTATACTTTGCTGCATGAAAGTTGATCTGTGGTTAAGTTCAGGCAGTGTCCGTCATATATTCTAAAGAAAATACTGGCTTGGCAAATTTCTAAGGGAGAACATTCAAACACAGAAGTACTTTACTGTTTAAGCCAGCATATTAATTACTATACTGCTGAGAGAAGATACTGGAAGGAAAAAAGCCCACATTCTAGTTATTAGTATTTGGTATGTTTAGTTTTCTGCCTTCTTGAGCCATTCACCTCACTTTGATTCTTAAAAGAGTGTCCTGGAGTCAGCCTGAAATGACTTCTGTTGTTTGCCGATGAGATAAACTGAGTCATAAGAACATGTTAGAGTTAGGTCATGAGCTTGTTATGGGAAGCATTCTAAAAGCCAGTTAACAATTTTCCGTTTTGCCTCCTGCTTTAGTACCTCTGCTGATAACCTGTATGCTTCACCTCCTGCCCTCAATAATGTACTTAACTTCTTAACTCAGTCATCACAAGCTAATTAAATACCTGTTATCTACACACCTTTTATAGCTTAGCCTCATGTAGATCTCTTCCTGGCTTTCAAAATACCACCTTCATAATAGTGTGTATTATACTATATTGTTATGATATCTTTAGCAATCTCAGTAGATGATGTTTCCTTAAAGTCAGGCACTGACATGTTCATGTCTTGAGCCTTGATTCCTATCACCTTGTTCATAGTAGACTTGAAACTTGTTAAGTATTCTTCACTTTAAATTACTAGCACTTAACTCTTATTATTCATTCAACAAATTCTTGCTTTGATTTTGTATACACCAGGCACCATTCTGTGCTCTGAAGCACAGGGTGTGCCTTCTCAGTGAAGACAACAGGCCAAAAACTGCCTGTCTTCTATTCTAGATTATTTCTCTTATCCTAATTTAATAAATAAATGACAGTTTTATTGGGGTCATAGGATGTATGACTGACAAGGAATGCAGTGCTGTGCTGTAAGTGACCCATGATAATAAAAGAAAAATGCCTTTGGGAAATTTGAAAAATTCTTGATTTTAGAAAGTCTCCTGAATATGTTACATTTGAATGACTGTGTTTGTAACAGTTACTGTATCTTTGGAATTCTGTACTGTCGAGATGGCAGTGACATACAAAAGGAGAAAAACCCTCAAACTTTTATATTAAAAGCTTGTTTTATCTTGTCACTGAATTCTCTTACTACTTAATTATTTCATTGCTTGATATGGTGGGCTTATACTTTGCTGCATGAAAGTTGATCTGTGGTTAAGTTCAGGCAGTGTCCGTCATATATTCTAAAGAAAAATACTGGCTTGGCAAATTTCTAAGGGAGAACATTCAAACACAGAAGTACTTTACTGTTTAAGCCAGCATATTAATTACTATACTGCTGAGAGAAGATACTGGAAGGGAAAAAAAGCCCACATTCTAGTTATTAGTATTTGGTATGTTTAGTTTTATTTATTTTTCTCTGCATTTTAAAAAAAACACCTATAATATGCTTGTATCACATTTGTACCCTAGAGTTTTCAGATTACTTCAAGTAACATTATATGTTAGTATTATTGGGTCAGTCAGTGTTTTCCCTAAAACTTGAACTTTCGTGTCAGGGTTACTGAATGTATGACCAAGACTGCCTTAAGCTTCAGTTTTCTTTTCAAGAAAAGCACTCTTATGAGGAGTAAATTAGCAGGAGAGAATCTAACACGCCTCATTTGTTCAGACTCAGTTGGAAGAATGTGCACTATGTATAATTCGGCCCTTTAAGTAAAGTTTTATAGTTCTTTTCCTTAAAATAATGTTAACCTTGTAAAACCCAAGAATTTTCCTTTTAAAAAAGAAGTTTGGTATATGTTTGCTTAGGTTTACTTAATACATTTAGGAGCTAGAATTATATGAGAAAGTTAAGATTTCTTTTTTCTTGTTTTTTAATCTAGCTTTTCAAAATATAACTGTGCCATAAAGTAATCTAGAGGTATGCCTTACAGATTTCACAATGGCAGATTATCTTTCCTCATTTTGAGATCCAGACCATGTTAAGCATAAGTGGGCTTCTTTAAAGTATGATGTTTCTCTGTATGTATAGTACAAGAATTCTAAGAATTCTGCATTTAAACATGCTTACTCCTACATTTTTTTTTTAAATCGCTGAAAAATTTAGCATTTTTACTATTAAACCTTTTTTTCCCCTAACTTTTCTCCCTAATTCTTTTCAGAATGAACCTAGTGATCGAGAGGATGGCCTCGACAAGAGACATCAGGTGATAGACTCTGACAATGATGACCCCTCAAATCTAAATGCCAGTGACTCTGAAAGTGAGGAACTGCAAAGACAAAAGGACAGTGACTCAGAGTCTGAGGGACATGCAGAGCCTCCTCCCAGCGATTCTGAAAATGAGGACGTCAATCACCATGGGAGCGACTCTGAAAGTGAGGGGACCCGGAAACTACCTGCAAGTGACTCTGAAAATGAGGACCTGCTTAATGGTCATGCAAGTGACTCAGAAAATGAAAATGTGAGGAAGCCTCCTGCCAGTGATTCAGAGATTGAAGAGCTCCCCAAAAGCCCTGCAAGTGACTCGGAAACAGAGGATGCTCCAAAACCTCAACACAGTGACTCTGAGAGTGAGGAGCCCCCCAGGAACCAAGCCAGTGACTCAGAAAATGAGGAGCTTCCCAAGCCTCGAGTCAGTGACTCAGAAAGTGAGGGGCCTCAGAGGACTCAGGCCAGTGACTCGGAAAATGAGGAGCTTCCCAAACCCCGTATCAGTGACTCAGAAAGTGAGGACCCGCCAAGGCACCAAGCCAGCGATTCGGAAAATGAGGAGCTTCCCAAACCCCGAATCAGTGATTCGGAGAGTGAGGGCCCACCAAGGAACCAGGCCAGTGATTCTGAAAATGAGGAGCTTCCCAAACCCCGAGTCAGTGACTCTGACAGTGAGGAGCCTCAGAAGGGACCTGCCAGTGAGTCAGAAACTGAGGATGCCTCCAGACACAAACCGAAGCCAGAGTCTGATGAGGACAGTGATGGGGAGAATAAGGGAGAGGACACAGAAGTGCAGAATGACTCTGTTCACTCAGACACCCATGTAGACAGGAAGCGGTTCAACAGTTCTGACAGCGAGGAGGAAGAACCTAAGAGGCCCAAAATTGACAGTGATGAGGATGAAGAAAAAGAAGGGGAGGAGGAGAAAGTAGCAAAGCGGAAAGCTGTTGTACTTTCTGATAGTGATGATGACGAGAAAGCATGTAAGGAATTATTTGGGGCTGTTCATCCATAGTTTACTTGTTGTCTAAGCTTATAAGTATCAAGCATTGTTTCTTTTCTGGAATGTCAGATCTGTTTTTTCACTTATGTTCTGAATACCGAATCTGAAGAGACTCGGGATAGACTCTGACAATGATGACCCTCAAATCTAAATGCCAGTGACTCTGAAAGTGAGGAACTGCAAAGACAAAAGGACAGTGACTCAGAGTCTGAGGGACATGCAGAGCCTCCTCCCAGCGATTCTGAAAATGAGGACGTCAATCACCATGGGAGCGACTCTGAAAGTGAGGGGACCCGGAAACTACCTGCAAGTGACTCTGAAAATGAGGACCTGCTTAATGGTCATGCAAGTGACTCAGAAAATGAAAATGTGAGGAAGCCTCCTGCCAGTGATTCAGAGATTGAAGAGCTCCCCAAAAGCCCTGCAAGTGACTCGGAAACAGAGGATGCTCCAAAACCTCAACACAGTGACTCTGAGAGTGAGGAGCCCCCCAGGAACCAAGCCAGTGACTCAGAAAATGAGGAGCTTCCCAAGCCTCGAGTCAGTGACTCAGAAAGTGAGGGGCCTCAGAGGACTCAGGCCAGTGACTCGGAAAATGAGGAGCTTCCCAAACCCCGTATCAGTGACTCAGAAAGTGAGGACCCGCCAAGGCACCAAGCCAGCGATTCGGAAAATGAGGAGCTTCCCAAACCCCGAATCAGTGATTCGGAGAGTGAGGGCCCACCAAGGAACCAGGCCAGTGATTCTGAAAATGAGGAGCTTCCCAAACCCCGAGTCAGTGACTCTGACAGTGAGGAGCCTCAGAAGGGACCTGCCAGTGAGTCAGAAACTGAGGATGCCTCCAGACACAAACCGAAGCCAGAGTCTGATGAGGACAGTGATGGGGAGAATAAGGGAGAGGACACAGAAGTGCAGAATGACTCTGTTCACTCAGACACCCATGTAGACAGGAAGCGGTTCAACAGTTCTGACAGCGAGGAGGAAGAACCTAAGAGGCCCAAAATTGACAGTGATGAGGATGAAGAAAAAGAAGGGGAGGAGGAGAAAGTAGCAAAGCGGAAAGCTGTTGTACTTTCTGATAGTGATGATGACGAGAAAGCATGTAAGGAATTATTTGGGGCTGTTCATCCATAGTTTACTTGTTGTCTAAGCTTATAAGTATCAAGCATTGTTTCTTTTTCTGGAATGTCAGATCTGTTTTCTCTTATTCAACTTGATGTTCTAAAATATCACCAGAGCACTGATTTTTGTTTTTTGCCACACCAAGCGGCTTACAGGGTCTTGGCAATGAAAGTGCACAGTCTTAACCAGGGGACACCAGGAAATTCCCTCCTTGACAAGTCTTAACATTAAATTTCCTTTGAGTTGTTCTAGCAACATTTGTTAAGTTCTGACTACCTCGAGCTGATAAGCTAGACTGCATGACATTGGTAATATGAAAGATTTATATGAAAATATGATTTTTTCTTTTACCGGAAAAGATTATGTTTCAAAGAAATATGTTTACATGAAAACTCAGCTGCATCCAAAGTTAGCTGTGGGTCTCTTTGACAGCAAATGCACGGCATCCCATCCAGTGACTGAGCTCCCCTGGTTACCTGTCTTTGTTTGTTAAACATTGTTGAATGCTCAAATTCAAGGAAGTTTGTGAGGGACTCTTTAAGAGTCTCCCTGTCTCCGCAGAATATTCCAGTCTTCACTACTTGATTAGTTTTTATGAAATGACTCTTTTGGAAAACATGCTCTCTTGTAACCTGGCAACTGTTAAAGAAGAAGGAAAAGAGCAGCATATGTGCAGTCTGAAATTCCAGACTGAGCAGTGATGGATTAATTGAGGATTGATTCCTGGGGATTCCACAAAGAATATCCAAACCTTCAGAGTTCTGCTAATATTAGGCAGTATAGAAGGGATTCTAGTCTTTTTCTTTGTTCCCCAAAGGAAGGGTAGCTATTGATGAGGACAGTGATGGGGAGAATAAGGAGAGGGGACAGAAGTGCAGAATGACTCTGTTCACTCAGACACCCATGTAGACAGGAAGCGGTTCAACAGTTCTGACAGCGAGGAGGAAGAACCTAAGAGGCCCAAAATTGACAGTGATGAGGATGAAGAAAAAGAAGGGGAGGAGGAGAAAGTAGCAAAGCGGAAAGCTGTTGTACTTTCTGATAGTGATGATGACGAGAAAGCATGTAAGGAATTATTTGGGGCTGTTCATCCATAGTTTACTTGTTGTCTAAGCTTATAAGTATCAAGCATTGTTTCTTTTTCTGGAATGTCAGATCTGTTTTCTCTTATTCAACTTGATGTTCTAAAATATCACCAGAGCACTGATTTTTGTTTTTTGCCACACCAAGCGGCTTACAGGGTCTTGGCAATGAAAGTGCACAGTCTTAACCAGGGGACACCAGGAAATTCCCTCCTTGACAAGTCTTAACATTAAATTTCCTTTGAGTTGTTCTAGCAACATTTGTTAAGTTCTGACTACCTCGAGCTGATAAGCTAGACTGCATGACATTGGTAATATGAAAGATTTATATGAAAATATGATTTTTTCTTTTACCGGAAAAGATTATGTTTCAAAGAAATATGTTTACATGAAAACTCAGCTGCATCCAAAGTTAGCTGTGGGTCTCTTTGACAGCAAATGCACGGCATCCCATCCAGTGACTGAGCTCCCCTGGTTACCTGTCTTTGTTTGTTAAACATTGTTGAATGCTCAAATTCAAGGAAGTTTGTGAGGGACTCTTTAAGAGTCTCCCTGTCTCCGCAGAATATTCCAGTCTTCACTACTTGATTAGTTTTTATGAAATGACTCTTTTTGGAAAACATGCTCTCTTGTAACCTGGCAACTGTTAAAGAAGAAGGGAAAAGAGCAGCATATGTGCAGTCTGAAATTCCAGACTGAGCAGTGATGGATTAATTGAGGATTGATTCCTGGGGATTCCACAAAAGAATATCCAAACCTTCAGAGTTCTGCTAATATTAGGCAGTATAGAAGGGATTCTAGTCTTTTTTCTTTGTTCCCCCAAAGGAAGGGTAGCTATTGATGCCCCTTTATTTTGATAAAAATCTTCATCTTTTTCCTGGGCAATATTCTATCATTGTAAGACAACTCTGAATGAATCTTTTAGTCTCTTTTTTTTTTTTTAAGTCTAAACTGTGTGGAGAGCCTTTGAGTTTTGCCACCGACTGCCATATAGAGCACCTGTGTACTTAGTAACACAGGTACCATGATGAACAAGATTAATGATCGTTGGTTTTTTTTTTTTTTTTCAACAGTAGCAAAGAAAAGTCGTGTTGTTTCTGATGCGGATGACTCTGACAGTGATATCATATCAGATAAAGCAAGCAAGAGAGAGAAGGCGATCGCATCTGACAGTGACGAAGATGCAGGGAAAGAATTGTCTGATAAGAAAAGTGAAGAGAAGGACCTCTTTGGGAGTGATAGTGAGTCAGGCAATGAAGAAGAGTAAGTGACTGTGTAGCTTGAACTTCCCAGAGTTTATATAAGGTGGTAGAGAGAGGTTTGTCTTTCAAGTTTTTTGAACTTAAGACATTAAAAATCTTTGTTGAAGCATAATACAATATATCCTGCCTGATTGCATGACTTTGGGGGATTCAGGTTTTAGTTTCTCAGTTACTACTACGTGCTATAACATGGATGAATCTCAAAAATTCTATCTGAAGTGAATTATAGAGGACATGTTATCTAATTCCACTTATGTGAGGTCCAAGAACAGGCAAAACTAATCTGATAGTGGGAATCAGAGTGGCGGCTGCCTCTGGTATGTTTTTCTAGGGGACTGATTAGAAAGGACCACAAGGAAACTTTCTGTGGAGATGGAATTGTTCTCTTAGGGTAATACTTACATAAATGTGTACTTTTGTCAAAACCCATTGATGTGGATACTTGATACCAGCATATTTTACTATATGTAAATTATAACTCTAGTAGAAAAAGATGTTATGATTCCTATGCAGATGAGAAGAAAACAAATGAAAGCTGTTCATATTTTTTTTCTAGAAATCTTATTGCAGACATATTTGGAGAATCTGGTGATGAGGAGGAAGAAGAATTTACAGTAAGTATAAGGCAGAAGTATTTCCTCTTTGATTATGCTTTTTTTTGTTTGTTTTTATGGCAGTGGATCTCTAATAAGAGATTCCTGTAACTAAGAGCACACAGCTATGATGTATCTAACAGAAAAAT
Organism: Tragulus kanchil; assembly: GCA_022376925.1. Lineage (NCBI taxonomy): Eukaryota > Metazoa > Chordata > Mammalia > Artiodactyla > Tragulidae > Tragulus > Tragulus kanchil. The sequence goes on from JAIOJX010000026.1 coordinate 25,153,977, forward strand.
CTAGAACAAAGGTATTCCAAAAGTGAAATAAAAGGGTCTGCCAAAAAAAAGGGTCTACAAAGCCATAAAAGGAAAATAACAGGCAAAATTGAAGTAAGGGAGAGGCTTCCCTGGTGGTCCGGTGGGTATAGAGTCCACCTTGCAGTGCAAGGAACATCGGTTGGATCTTTGGCCTGGGAAGATCCCACATGCTGGGAGTGGCTGGACTGGTGTGTCCAATTAGGAGCCAGGCTAGCACATGCGCTCAGAGCTAGCGCTCTACGAGATGCAGGGAAAGAATTGTCTGATAAGAAAAGTGAAGAGAAGGACCTCTTTGGGAGTGATAGTGAGTCAGGCAATGAAGAAGAGTAAGTGACTGTGTAGCTTGAACTTCCCAGAGTTTATATAAGGTGGTAGAGAGAGGTTTGTCTTTCAAGTTTTTTGAACTTAAGACATTAAAAATCTTTGTTGAAGCATAATACAATATATCCTGCCTGATTGCATGACTTTGGGGGATTCAGGTTTTAGTTTCTCAGTTACTACTACGTGCTATAACATGGATGAATCTCAAAAATTCTATCTGAAGTGAATTATAGAGGACATGTTATCTAATTCCACTTATGTGAGGTCCAAGAACAGGCAAAACTAATCTGATAGTGGGAATCAGAGTGGCGGCTGCCTCTGGTATGTTTTTCTAGGGGACTGATTAGAAAGGACCACAAGGAAACTTTCTGTGGAGATGGAATTGTTCTCTTAGGGTAATACTTACATAAATGTGTACTTTTGTCAAAACCCATTGATGTGGATACTTGATACCAGCATATTTTACTATATGTAAATTATAACTCTAGTAGAAAAAGATGTTATGATTCCTATGCAGATGAGAAGAAAACAAATGAAAGCTGTTCATATTTTTTTTCTAGAAATCTTATTGCAGACATATTTGGAGAATCTGGTGATGAGGAGGAAGAAGAATTTACAGTAAGTATAAGGCAGAAGTATTTCCTCTTTGATTATGCTTTTTTTTGTTTGTTTTTATGGCAGTGGATCTCTAATAAGAGATTCCTGTAACTAAGAGCACACAGCTATGATGTATCTAACAGAAAAATCTAGAACAAAGGTATTCCAAAAGTGAAATAAAAGGGTCTGCCAAAAAAAAGGGTCTACAAAGCCATAAAAGGAAAATAACAGGCAAAATTGAAGTAAGGGAGAGGCTTCCCTGGTGGTCCGGTGGGTATAGAGTCCACCTTGCAGTGCAAGGAACATCGGTTGGATCTTTGGCCTGGGAAGATCCCACATGCTGGGGAGTGGCTGGACTGGTGTGTCCAATTAGGAGCCAGCGCTCTGGAGCACATGCGCTCAGAGCTAGCGCTCTGCAACGAGATGGACTGCTGCAGTGTGAGGCCCACGCAGCCCAAAGAATGAAGATGGATGAAAATAAATAAAAAATCAATAAAAAGAGGCTAAAGTTTAAAAAAAAAAAATCTAAGGGAAAGAAGAAGCACATGAAGGTGCAATGAAAGTCACTTTATAATGCTAAAGAGGAAGAATCACAGCTATGGAACTTCTGATTATTTGTGACAAGTGATGTAATTTGTCCTTCTGCTGAGTACAACTACAAAAGCTCGACAAAAAAAGCTGCTCCTCATAAGAACAAGGTAAAACCCAGCAAAAGGTAGAAACCTAAGGAGGTAAGCTCAGCATTGAGAATTGCTTTTTCTGGCCTATTCATCCAGTCAGGCTGAGAGGGTAAATTTATTTTCAATTGCTTCAGAGCTCAAGAGACAGAACTTGGAGGTCAGGGTTAGGCGACCCTGAAAAACCCATGCTCTGGACTGAGACTCCTAAAATGAAGAGTTGAACTAAAAGTTAAAATAGCCTTTGCTCAGATTTTAGGCTACCTTTGAGTCACCCAGCAGCATGGAGGACCTCAGTCTCAGAAGTTTGATTGCAGTGATTCTTTACCTGTTGACTGGCTCTCAGGGACCTAATCTGTGCAAACAGGCATCCTCTTAGGACAAGGACTCCCTGGCAGTCCAGTGAGTAAGACTTTGTGCTTCCACCACAGGGGGCTTGGGTTTGATCCTTGGTCAGGGCCCTATGGGTCTAACTAGAGGAGGAAGAAGAATTTACAGTAAGTATAAGGCAGAAGTATTTCCTCTTTGATTATGCTTTTTTTTGTTTGTTTTTATGGCAGTGGATCTCTAATAAGAGATTCCTGTAACTAAGAGCACACAGCTATGATGTATCTAACAGAAAAATCTAGAACAAAGGTATTCCAAAAGTGAAATAAAAGGGTCTGCCAAAAAAAAGGGTCTACAAAGCCATAAAAGGAAAATAACAGGCAAAATTGAAGAAAGGGGAGAGGCTTCCCTGGTGGTCCGGTGGGTATAGAGTCCACCTTGCAGTGCAAGGAACATCGGTTGGATCTTTGGCCTGGGAAGATCCCACATGCTGGGGAGTGGCTGGACTGGTGTGTCCAATTAGGAGCCAGCGCTCTGGAGCACATGCGCTCAGAGCTAGCGCTCTGCAACGAGATGGACTGCTGCAGTGTGAGGCCCACGCAGCCCAAAGAATGAAGATGGATGAAAATAAATAAAAAATCAATAAAAAGAGGCTAAAGTTTAAAAAAAAAAAATCTAAGGGAAAGAAGAAGCACATGAAGGTGCAATGAAAGTCACTTTATAATGCTAAAGAGGAAGAATCACAGCTATGGAACTTCTGATTATTTGTGACAAGTGATGTAATTTGTCCTTCTGCTGAGTACAACTACAAAAGCTCGACAAAAAAAGCTGCTCCTCATAAGAACAAGGTAAAACCCAGCAAAAGGTAGAAACCTAAGGAGGTAAGCTCAGCATTGAGAATTGCTTTTTCTGGCCTATTCATCCAGTCAGGCTGAGAGGGTAAATTTATTTTCAATTGCTTCAGAGCTCAAGAGACAGAACTTGGAGGTCAGGGTTAGGCGACCCTGAAAAACCCATGCTCTGGACTGAGACTCCTAAAATGAAGAGTTGAACTAAAAGTTAAAATAGCCTTTGCTCAGATTTTAGGCTACCTTTGAGTCACCCAGCAGCATGGAGGACCTCAGTCTCAGAAGTTTGATTGCAGTGATTCTTTACCTGTTGACTGGCTCTCAGGGACCTAATCTGTGCAAACAGGCATCCTCTTAGGACAAGGACTCCCTGGCAGTCCAGTGAGTAAGACTTTGTGCTTCCACCACAGGGGGCTTGGGTTTGATCCTTGGTCAGGGAACTAAGATCCCATATGCCAAAATGTTTTTTAAAAAAACATGAAATCCTTGGAACACTAGTAGCATCATCATAGACCTTGAATTATTTCTGTAGTTTTTCAAGAGCATAGTACACACTTATAACAATTTAAAAGAAATCATAGTAAAAACAGGCAGTAGAAATAGACCTATGGGTTCTAGACAAAGGAATTTTAGATACTGCCTATATGCAGCAAGATAAAAGATTAAAATGTTTCTTAGTGCAAGCAGGTTTTTCTTCTTTTCTTTTAAATACTTAGAAAATAAACAAGTAGAAATTCTGGGGACTTTTCCTGGTGGTCCACTGGTTAAGAGTCCACCTTGCAATGCAGGGGACTCGGGTTCAGTCCCTTTTCGGGGAACTGATATCCCACATGCTGTGGACTGTGCCACAGCTACTGAGCCAGGGAGCTCTGGAGACCACGTGCCACAACTGGAGTCTGTGGGCCCAAACAGAAGATCGATGTAATGTGTTGAGAATCCCGTGAACCACACTGGCCCTTGGTAGGGCCAAAGAAATAAATGCTTTTTTAAAAAGAAGAAAAGAAACTCTGGAACTGTAAAAATACAGTAGCTGAAATTTAAAATTTGGTGGATGAGTTTAACAAGGTTAGACATATTTGACAGGAAAATATAAAAAACAGAACAAAATGTGCTGGAGAAGGTTAACAGGGTAACTTGAAATTTCACAAAGAGAGGAAAAAAATATATATGTGTATGTCTATCAGAAGCAGTATTTAAATAAACAATTCATAAATCATAGGGTCTAGAAGTTCTTCTGATTATAAGCAGAATAAACACAAAACAGCGTACCCCCTAAAGACATCAGAGTAAAATTGCAGGAAACCAAAGAAAACAGGGAAGTCTTTAAAGCAGCCAAAGAATAAGTAAGTATATTCAGAGAGGAAACAGTTATTTTAATAGTTGCCTTCTCAACGGAGGAGAATCCAGTAACTACAAACTTAAGAGTTCTTTTATATTCAACAAAAATGAGTACAGATTCCCTCCTTATTTCATCTTGTCAGAATGCCAATGGAAGGAAATACTAACAGCAGAAAGAAAATCTCAGGCAGAAGGTCAGGGATGCAGGAAGAAAAACAGTGGCAGAAGCATGTGGCTGTGTCTAAATGGGTAGTGACCATGCAGACCAAAGTCGCACTTGGTATGATTTGAAATGTGCTTAAAATTAAAACATACAATAGCAGAAACAAATTGGACATTTACATAGAATTGAAATGTTCACACATCTTCGCAAATGTGTGTAAAAGTACATTAGTAGTCTGGTAAGTCAGGATGCACATTATCATCTCTAAAAATATTAATGGAATGTGTAACTTCCAACCTAATGGAAAAAAAATGCTAGTCAGTGCAAAAGAAAGCAAGGGCTTCCCTGATGATCCAGTGAGCTGAGTCCACATTGCAGTGCAAGAGCTGCTGGTTCTATCCCTGACCCGGGAAGATCCCACATGCCCCGGAGCGGCTGGACCAGTGTGTCCAGTTACGAGCCAGCGCTCTGGGGCACATGCACTGAGAGCCGGTGCTCTGCAGCAAGAGAGGCCACTGCAGTGGGAGGCCCACACAGCCCAAAGAATAAAGATGGATAAAGATAAAAGATGGATGAAAATAAATACATAAATGAAACAATAAAAGAGACCAAAACATTTTTGAAGAAGGCAAGAAAAGAGAAGAAATGAATACGGAACAGGGGAACAGTTAGGAAGTGGTACATAGTGAGAAGATTCCCTTCTGGCTCAGCTGATAAAGAATTCATCCGCAATGCAGGAGACTGCAGTTCAATGGACATGAGTTTAGGCAAGCTCTAGGAGATGGTGCAGGATAGAGAAACCTGGCACGCTGCAGTCCATTGGATTTTGAGAACTCTGACTTACCTTGTTTAACCTTTAGGGTTTTAACCAAGAAGATTTGGAGGAAGAAAAACGTGAAACGCAGGTAAAAGAAGCAGAAGAGTCAGATTCTGATGATAACATAAAGAGAGGAAAACAGTAAGTTTGTTTTATTTTTTTTTTTTTAAAGGATTTTTTTAAAGAGAACTTTAAAAATGAAGGTAGAGACTGACAAACTTTGTTTTTCTTATTTTGGTTCCTGATTAAGTGTAAGAAAGGATCTTTCTTACTTCTCTATATACAGTTGCTGTCCAAAAATTGTTTGCTCATGTTTTTCTTTCATTTGCCCTGTGCTCTGCTGTCTTATTTTGTGGAGTTATTTTGTTGTCAGGCTTTTAATTCATATCTCAACTTTTCAGTACGTTCTTCTGAAAAATAACCCAATAAAAACTTGTTGAGAAAGAGAAAGTTGATTTGTAGGGGGCTAGATACAAAATACAGCTTGATTATATTTCACATATTTTTGCTGAGATGATTGAAGTATGTCTTCAGAAAAATGGTGTCTTGAAAGGTGCCAAACATAGAATGATTTGTTAGTTACTTTTATGGTTATAAAAATTATGCTGTAAACAATAGCATAATTTAATTCCTTAATTCCTAGAGACATACAAGAATTGCGCAAGTGAGTTTGGCTTACCTTTGGAAATTAAATTATGTAAACCATTTCGTCTTATTCATGTGATAGTGGCAGAGAGCATATTAGCTCCCTTGTTAAGTGTAAAGACTCAGGTGAAAGCTTATAAAGATGTTTTGAGGCTCCTAGTAGATTTGTAGTTTTCCATCTTTATCTCACTCACATGTTTTGGGAGTTGTACAAGACAAAAATCTTCAGATAACTGAACAACACTCTTTCCTCCCCCAAAAGGCAGTGCAGTTAAAGCTGAACCATGAAATGACAGGTTAAACTTGAAATTTGAAATGTAGGGCTGTTGTATTTAGTGTGTAGCAGTTGGGATAGGACAGACGTTGAGCATAAAATTTATGATCACTTGTTCTGTTAAAAGCAAAAGTACTTGTACTTTAAAAGAAAATAGCACTTCACTGAGCTAGAATTAAGAAAATTGGTGGTTCTTAGTTGTCATAAAAGAAAACGTGTACTTAAATATCTCACTTGATTTTGTGTTACTGCTCAGCATGGACTTTCTGTCAGACTTTGAGATGATGTTGCAGCGGAAAAAAAGCATGAGTGGCAAGCGCAGACGGAACCGTGATGGTGGAACTTTTATCAGTGACGCCGATGACGTCGTGAGTGCCATGATTGTCAAGATGAACGAGGCTGCTGAGGTGAGATGGGCACTTCCAGCTCCATCTTTCTTTCCCCCACGTGATTGATTATGTCACCTGTTTTGGCTTTTTGGCCACGCCTTATGGTTTATAGGATCTGACTTCCCCAACCAGGGATTGAACTCACCAGTCCCAGGTCCTAACCACTAAAACGCCAGGGAATCCATGCCTTTTTTGTTGTTGTTCCATTTTTTAAGGTTTAATTCTTGCTTAAGCTACATTAAAGATGCTTGATTTTTTTATTATAAGCATTTAATGTTGTAAATGTTAAGAGTGGAAGTAATTTTTTTTAAAATTTTTTGGTCATGTTTATTGGTCTTTCATTTATTTATTTTCATCCATCTTTGTTCTTTGGCCTGTGTGAGCCTCCCACTGCAGTGGCTTCTCGTTGCAGAGCACCAGCTCTGGGCACATGCGCTGCAGAACACTGGCTCAGTAATTGGACACATAGGTCCTGCTCTGCGGCACATGGGATCTTCCCAGGCCAGGGATTGAACCGGCGTTTCCTGCACTGCGAGGCAGAGTCTTTACCCACTGGACCATCAGGGAAGCCCTGGAAATAATTTTTTAGTGTGTTTTAGGGAGAAAAATGAAGACTTAAGTATTTAGCAAAATGAGCCTTTCATTTTATTATTTTGCTATTTTACTGTATTCATTTATTTGGCTGAGCAGTATTGGGATCTTAGTTCCTCGACCAGGGTTTGAACCTTGCACCCTCTGAATTGGAAGCAGGGCATCCTAACTACTAGACTACTAGGGAAATTCCTGGTTTGCTGTTTTTATGGAGGAATGATTTTATTCTCAGATTAGGCTAGTTTTTACCACAAAGTGGTATTTATTCACATACAAAAATTTATAAATTTATGTTTAATAAATTATAATGCCTCTGATTGAGAGATTGTATTTAACTCATTGCATTTAAAAATTGTGCTTGGGCTTCTCTGGTGGTCCAGTGGGTAAAGACTCCGCCTTGCAACGCAAGGGGGACCTGTTCGATCCCTGGCCTGGGAAGATCCCATATGCAGTAGTGTGGCTGGACTGGTGTGTCCAATTGTGAGCCAGTGCTCTGGAGCGTATGCGCCCAGAGCTGATGCTCTACAGTGAGAGAGGGCCCTGCAATGGGAGGCCTACACAGGCCAAAGAACAAAGATGGATGAAAATAAATAAACAAATAACCAATAAAAGAGGTCAAAATTTTTAAAAAAAATTGTGCTCAGATTATAAAAATATTGCCTGAATATTATGTTTAAAAACAAGTCCTAGGGACTTCCCTAGTGGTCCAGTGGTTAAGACTCTGTGTTCCCAATGCAGTGGGGCCCGGGTTCAAGCCCTGGTCAGGGAACTAGATCCCACATGCCGCAACTAAGACCCAGAGCAGCCAAATAAATAAATAATTTGACAAAAAAAAAAAAAGGCAGGTCCTGTTCTTTTAGAGACCCTTACTGAAGTATTTATGAGTTCAATGATACGTGTCTAGAATTTGTTCCAGAATAATTCAAGGGTGAAGGGGTACATAGCTAGAGAGATCATTAAAAAAGACTGGCCATGTGTGTTTAATTGTTGAAATGTATGTAAAAGGAGTATATCATTTTGTCTTCTGTGTCTACAGAATGTAAATTTTCTGTAATTAAAAAAGTAGAGGGGATTCCCTGGAGGTCCAGTGGTTAGGAATCCAAGATTTCGTTGCCAAGGATATCCGGGTTTCAGTTGCTAGTCAGGAAACTAAGACCCCATAAGCTTTGCAGTGCGGCCCCACCCACCCCCCAAAAGTAGGAAAAATAAAATTACCCAAATACCAAACATTAAGAGTCTTCTTTAGAGCTTTCCTGGTGGTCCAGTGGGTAAAGAGACTGCCTTGCAGTGCAAGGGGCACCGGTTAGATCCCTGGCCTGGGAAGATTCCACGTGTCGTGGAGCAACTGGACCAGTGTGTCCAGTGACAAGCCAGTGCTCTGGAGCGCATGAGCGCAGAGCCGTTGCTCTGTGACAACAGAGGCCCCTACAATGGGAGACCCACACGGGCCAAGGAATAAAGATGGATGAAAATAATAAATAAGAGCTCGTGGCATGAAATTGAAAAAAACATCATCTTTAATATTCTTTTTTTCTAAGCCTCATAACTGTAGAATTATTCCTGATGATAAAGCAGATTTTTATATGTGTAATTTGTACCTTGAACAAACTTTGGATACCTGACAGTTGTGCCAGTATTTTAAATTAAAATTGTTCCTCTTAACTAGGGGGGTGGGGACCAGGGATATGCATATGACTGATCTGGGAACATACATGTCTGTGAAAAACAAAACTCTGTAAAATCTTTAAAATAAAGAATTTTAAAAAAAAATTGTTCCTCTTGATTCACAGTTGTTAAAACTAATTATTCTAATAATTTTGTGGGTTTTGTCTCTACAAAAAGTCTCTTCTGTGTATAGTTGTTTTTTCTTGTAGGGGAAACCTATAGTTTCTTAGAGAAGTCGCCAGCATTATAAAGTTTAGAATTATAGTGGTAATAATTCACTATTAACAATTGCTTTCTGATAAATATGGTATATTAATGCATATATGTGGAATCTAAAAAGATGGTACTTTTAAACCTTTCTACAAGGCAGCAACGACGACATGGATGTGGAGAACAGACTTGTGGACGTGGGAGGAAGGAGAGGGTGGGAGAAACAGAGTAGCATTAAAACATATATGTGACATATGTAAAATTAGATAGCCAGTGGGAATTTTCTGTATGACACAGAGAGCTCACACCTGGTGCTCTGTGACAGCCTAGAGGGGTGGGGTGGGGTGAGGTGAGAGATGCAAAGGAGGTTCAAGAGAGGGGACATATGTACATCTATGGCTGATTCATGTTGATGTATGACAAATCAATACAATATTATAAAGCAATTTCTTCCAATGAAAAATAAATTTAAAAATTGCTTTCCTTTTTACTTTTTAAAAAAGTCTTTTTCTTCCTGTATAGGAAGACAGACAGTTGAATAATCAAAAAAAACCAGCACTGAAAAAATTAACGTTATTACCTACTGTGGTCATGCACCTTAAGAAGTAAGTATTCTGTTTTCTTAAAAACGTTATTTTCCTTTTAATGAAATTATATTCAAGCTATATACTAGTGTTCTAGAAACATTAGAGAATGCCTTCTGTCAGTTTACAGAAGAATATTAATGAATAGAATTTCCTAAATTATTACTTTCTCACAGATTTTTTAAAAATTATTAATTTATTTTTGGCTATTCTGGGTTTTCACTGCTGCCACAGGCTCTTTTCTACTTGCAGGGGTTGGGGGCTGCTCTCTAGTTGAGGTGAGCAGGCTTCTTCTTGTGATGACTTTTCTTGTTGTAGAACTTGGGTTCTAGGGCACATGGGCTTCAGTAGTTGTGGCACATGGGCTCAATAGTTGCAGCTCCAAGGCTCTAGAGCTCTGGCTCAGTAATTGTGGCTCATGGGCTTAGTTGCTCCACATCATGTGGGATCCTCCTGGATCAGGGATCGAACCCAAGTCTTCTGCATTGGCAGGCAAACTCCCTACCACTGACCTACTAGGAAAGACCTCTCAGATTTTTATTAAACTTTTATGCTGATGCAAACAAAGCAAATACCAAACTGATACCAATGAAAGAAAAACTTGGAAACCACTGATTTTGTTCCTTATAGACTGTAAATTAGGTCTGTTTTCCCAGTATGATTGAGGACAGAACAAATCCTGGGAGACTGCTTGAAGCATGTATTGAAAAAGACTTCTGTGTCCTGTTTTATCAGGGCAGGTCATCATTAAAACATATATGTTGAAAATTAGATAGCCAGTGGGAATTTTCTGTATGACACAGAGAGCTCACACCTGGTGCTCTGTGACAGCCTAGAGGGGTGGGGTGGGGTGAGGTGAGAGATGCAAAGGAGGTTCAAGAGAGGGGACATATGTACATCTATGGCTGATTCATGTTGATGTATGACAAATCAATACAATATTATAAAGCAATTTCTTCCAATGAAAAATAAATTTAAAATTGCTTTCCTTTTTACTTTTTAAAAAAGTCTTTTTCTTCCTGTATAGGAAGACAGACAGTTGAATAATCAAAAAAAACCAGCACTGAAAAAATTAACGTTATTACCTACTGTGGTCATGCACCTTAAGAAGTAAGTATTCTGTTTTCTTAAAAACGTTATTTTCCTTTTAATGAAATTATATTCAAGCTATATACTAGTGTTCTAGAAACATTAGAGAATGCCTTCTGTCAGTTTACAGAAGAATATTAATGAATAGAATTTCCTAAATTATTACTTTCTCACAGATTTTTTAAAAATTATTAATTTATTTTTGGCTATTCTGGGTTTTCACTGCTGCCACAGGCTCTTTTCTACTTGCAGGGGTTGGGGGCTGCTCTCTAGTTGAGGTGAGCAGGCTTCTTCTTGTGATGACTTTTCTTGTTGTAGAACTTGGGTTCTAGGGCACATGGGCTTCAGTAGTTGTGGCACATGGGCTCAATAGTTGCAGCTCCAAGGCTCTAGAGCTCTGGCTCAGTAATTGTGGCTCATGGGCTTAGTTGCTCCACATCATGTGGGATCCTCCTGGATCAGGGATCGAACCCAAGTCTTCTGCATTGGCAGGCAAACTCCCTACCACTGACCTACTAGGAAAGACCTCTCAGATTTTTATTAAACTTTTATGCTGATGCAAACAAAGCAAATACCAAACTGATACCAATGAAAGAAAAACTTGGAAACCACTGATTTTGTTCCTTATAGACTGTAAATTAGGTCTGTTTTCCCAGTATGATTGAGGACAGAACAAATCCTGGGAGACTGCTTGAAGCATGTATTGAAAAAGACTTCTGTGTCCTGTTTTATCAGGAGTTTTGTCTTTGGTCCTTCTGTAGGTACTTTCATTTGTTTGCTTACATTTCTAAGCAGCTTTGATCTCTCCTTGGACCTAGCCATAGCACTTTGGGGCCACAGAAATGCATTAGTACACCAATTAGCTAGCCACATGGTCTAGGGCTTTCTACTAGTAAATTGCTACCTCTGTCCCAGTGGACAAGATTTCATATATATGATATCATGTTCCCTGTTAACATTAAGTGCATCTCATACATAAAATGGAATTTGCATAGTATCAGTATTTTATAGGGATTTATTTCTGCTAGGAGAATGGTATTCTTCTTCCTGGTGTCTTATAAAACATAGCACAATTCCGGGTTTTCTATTACTTGAAACAGTTTGAGGATGACTGTTCTCATAGATTAAACATCATTTTTTTAGGTATAATAGTTAAAGCTCACTATTCTTACTGTCTGTATCATTCATAGTAGCACTAGCCTACTCATGTAATTTGGTGAGTTTTTTTCTCCTTTTTTTTTTGAGGGGAGTTGTCTTTAACAAACCATCTTTGCCTATCGTGTCTGTTTGTTTATTGAATATAAAAATATTGCTGTTGAAATCTGAATAGTGCTCAGTAAATAAATGAACAATTTTTTAATAACAGTTTTTGGAATCATCACTGTATACATACAGAAATCTAAGAAAGCTACAATAGAACCAACATTCATAGACTTGACTTTTTTTTCCTTTAATTATTATTTCAGGCAGGACCTTAAAGAAACATTTATTGACAGTGGCGTGATGTCTGCCATCAAAGAATGGCTCTCCCCTCTACCAGACAGAAGCTTGCCAGCACTAAAGATTCGAGAAGAGTTGTTGAAGATTCTTCAAGAGGTTAGAGGCAGATAATCGGACTTGTTTACTTTTCATTAATTATTTAATGTGGTTTGTATTATCATAACCTCTGCATTTTACTGTATATTTTTGTATTATGTCTGCCATAACCTACCAGAAGAGTTTCATTGGGTCTGTTTACTAGGAGGATATCAAGTAAAATGAACATAAAAGGAATCCTGGGAGACTGCTTGAAGCATGTATTGAAAAAGACTTCTGTGTCCTGTTTTATCAGGAGTTTTGTCTTTGGTCCTTCTGTAGGTACTTTCATTTGTTTGCTTACATTTCTAAGCAGCTTTGATCTCTCCTTGGACCTAGCCATAGCACTTTGGGGCCACAGAAATGCATTAGTACACCAATTAGCTAGCCACATGGTCTAGGGCTTTCTACTAGTAAATTGCTACCTCTGTCCCAGTGGACAAGATTTCATATATATGATATCATGTTCCCTGTTAACATTAAGTGCATCTCATACATAAAATGGAATTTGCATAGTATCAGTATTTTATAGGGATTTATTTCTGCTAGGAGAATGGTATTCTTCTTCCTGGTGTCTTATAAAACATAGCACAATTCCGGGTTTTCTATTACTTGAAACAGTTTGAGGATGACTGTTCTCATAGATTAAACATCATTTTTTTAGGTATAATAGTTAAAGCTCACTATTCTTACTGTCTGTATCATTCATAGTAGCACTAGCCTACTCATGTAATTTGGTGAGTTTTTTTCTCCTTTTTTTTTTGAGGGGAGTTGTCTTTAACAAACCATCTTTGCCTATCGTGTCTGTTTGTTTATTGAATATAAAAATATTGCTGTTGAAATCTGAATAGTGCTCAGTAAATAAATGAACAATTTTTTAATAACAGTTTTTGGAATCATCACTGTATACATACAGAAATCTAAGAAAGCTACAATAGAACCAACATTCATAGACTTGACTTTTTTTTCCTTTAATTATTATTTCAGGCAGGACCTTAAAGAAACATTTATTGACAGTGGCGTGATGTCTGCCATCAAAGAATGGCTCTCCCCTCTACCAGACAGAAGCTTGCCAGCACTAAAGATTCGAGAAGAGTTGTTGAAGATTCTTCAAGAGGTTAGAGGCAGATAATCGGACTTGTTTACTTTTCATTAATTATTTAATGTGGTTTGTATTATCATAACCTCTGCATTTTACTGTATATTTTTGTATTATGTCTGCCATAACCTACCAGAAGAGTTTCATTGGGTCTGTTTACTAGGAGGATATCAAGTAAAATGAACATAAAAGGAAGGCCTTTTTAAAACTTCTCGCAACTATGGTATTAAAGGAGAAAGATCTCAGAGTAGCTCTGAGAGAAGAGTGGTGTAGTAGTGGGCAGTTCGGGCAGAGACTTGAGGTGGACGGAGCACCAACTGCAGCATCACATGTGCCTTTAGATCTTATCTGGGCCACCTTTATGTGACTGTGACCCCTTGGGCAAGCTGCTTAACTTCTGAAGGAACTCCCAAGGAACCTGCTAAGTGCTAGGTAAACGTATAGGTTCATTTATTCCTCACAAAAAAATGGCAGGGTAGGTATATTATCTCTATTTTACAGATGAGGAAATTAAGACTCAGAGAAGTTAAATAACTTGTCCAAGGTCACAAGCTAGCAAGTGGCTGTAGTTGGGCTCAGACTTGGGTCTGTTTGGTTCAAAGGCCTAGAGGACCCTTATGTATGAAGCTGCCAGCCTCTGAGGATGCTTAGGTTATACTTTTTCACACTGTTAAGTTTTACTTCAACTCGGGGGTAGTACTGAAATCTGAACCCCTGATGTGAACACAGTATCTTTGTGTTCAGAGTCTGTAGATCCTGAAAATAGGACTTTTTGTTGTTTGTTCTGTTGTTAATGAACCAGGTCTTACAGGTCCTCTAGAGTAGATTGGCAGGACTCCCAGCTTCTGAATGATTAATATGTATGTATTTGTTTGTGTTCCCCAGCTACCTAGTGTGAGCCAGGAGACCCTGAAGCATAGTGGGATTGGACGAGCAGTGATGTATCTCTATAAACACCCCAAGGAATCAAGGTCCAACAAGGACATGGCAGGGAAATTAATCAGTATGTACATTTTGCTTTTTGTTTCTTATGTTTATATATGTAGTCAGATGTATATATTAAAAGCTAACTATATTTTTTAGCAGTATTTATTTAAAATGAGTCAGTGAAATGAAGTAGAAACAATTTTTGATAGCTTCTTCTAGGTACCAAGCTTTTTAACCCTTAGTCTTAAAATGCCTCTCAGTATACTTAAGTATTCTTTCCCAGTGCCTAACAAGGAAAACCATGTCTTTTCTGTTTATGGACCGTGAGTACGTTGAGTGAGGGGGATTAGAATATAGGCCCTAGCGTCAGTCTTGCCTGCGTTCAAGTTTACCGCCGGCCTTGCTGCCTCTCCTTGGGCTAGTGATTTAAACTCTAAATCAGGTTTCCTCCTCTGTAAAACAGAGAACCCAACCCACGTTGGGTTGTCTTAAAGACTACATAAGAAGATATAAATAAAGCATGGTGCTTAGAACACAATAAATCCTCAAGAGATGTTAGCCACTGCTGCTAACTTTGTTGTTACTTTTATAAAAATCTCCAAAACCTTTTGTGTGTTACTGCATAATGATACCAGAAAAGTCCAGAGGAGTCTTAACTGACATTCATCTAATCAGTTGCTGTGTTGAACACCATGTGTCTTCATCCTCCTCCTTAATTCTTCCTGTGCTTTGTGAAATTTTTTAAACTTTAAAACTAGATTGAAATATTAGCTACTTTTATATCTGAATACAATAGTTATTTCCTGTTGAATTTTTTAAGGTTATCAAAAGCTTTTAGAGAATTTTTTTATAAACTTGAGAAGTATTACGTCTTGTTAGTAATCTATAGTTTACTGCCTATTAAATAATAAACTTTTGATGCTTTGATACAGTGGTTCTCAACCTTCCTTTTGCCCTAGGCAGAGGAAGGCAGACTGTTCCCAAGAGATATAGACCCCCTGAGACTCCTTGCTTCCTTCCTAGTCTAACACCTGTGTTCTGTCTGTAAAGGTCCTTTGTTTTGATAGTGTGTACCAGGGGTCCCTATCCCCTGGATCACAGATTGCTATCAGGAACTGTTAGGAACCAGCCCAAACAGCAGGAGGTGAGCAACTGGCCAGCAAGCGAAGCTTCGTCTATACAGCTGCTCCCTGTCACTCACATTACTGCCAGAGCTCCGCCTCCTATCAGAGCAGCAGCTGCATAATAAGTGTAATGTGCTTAATTATCCCAAAGCCATCACACACACATACACGTCTGTGTAAAAACTGTCTTCCACCTAACCGGTCCCTAGTGCCAGAAAGATAGGGGACCACCAGCGTAAGGAGTGGGTATCCATGCCCTTCTCCAGGTGTTCCTCCCATCCCTGGGACCACACCATGTCTCCTACATTGCAGGCAGATTCTTTGCCGTCTGAGCCACCAGGGAAGCCCTACAAAGCAACAGTCAGAACAGAAACATCAGATGGCACCTCTGGCCTTTTGCTGGCCAAACAGTGTGCATGTAGTTGTTTTCTGTGTATTCACCTTAGTTAGCAGCTTTCTTAGACTTGATGAAACACAGACCCTATGCACTATCAAAACATAATTTTTAAACATTTAAACTACTTTGACAACTAAGTAATAAAGGAGCTTATTTGGAGTTAGAGTAAGTAGATTTCAAATTTTTCTGTTTTCAGTATTTGCAAACAACGTGGTTCGTATCCATAATGTATAGTTCATGCAACTCAATATAAAAAAAATCAGAAAATGGACAGAAGACCTAAATAGACATTATCCTATAAATAGTCCTGAAATAATGGTGTCTTTAAGGAAAGAATAGTCTGAATGCCTAGAATATGACATTGTATTAGGGTGTGATTATTTATGATAGTAGAAATGCTACCCTACCAACTAAATCATTTCTCTTTGTTGTAGATGAATGGTCTCGGCCTATATTCGGTCTTACCTCAAACTATAAAGGAATGACGAGAGAAGAAAGGGAGCAGAGAGACCTAGAACAGATGCCCCAGCGGCGAAGAATGAACAGGTATGAGGGAACAGGTATGAGTAAGTGTAGTAAATATTGCTGCGATAAGTCAGGGGGTTATAAGTAAGATGATTAAGAAACCTAAATGTCTTTCCTCTCCGCTTGCTGTCCCTGTTAGTTTAAATATGGTAGTGAGGCTCCTTACCTGCTCCCCTCCCAGACTTTTCTGGCTGGACCTGGCCCCTGCCACCATTTTGGAGGTTGCTTATGTTGTTGCAGCCATTTGCAGGAATAACTTTCTCAGTCCCAATTCCAAATTCTTAAGAGGGGAAAATATTACTGGTTCAATTTATAGCCACACTGGATCCAGTTGCATCTGGGATGCTTACTCCTGCTTACCTAACCGGTCCCTAGTGCCAGGAAGATAGGGGACCACCAGCGTAAGGAGTGGGTATCCATGCCCTTCTCCAGGTGTTCCTCCCATCCCTGGGACCACACCATGTCTCCTACATTGCAGGCAGATTCTTTGCCGTCTGAGCCACCAGGGAAGCCCTACAAAGCAACAGTCAGAACAGAAACATCAGATGGCACCTCTGGCCTTTTGCTGGCCAAACAGTGTGCATGTAGTTGTTTTCTGTGTATTCACCTTAGTTAGCAGCTTTCTTAGACTTGATGAAACACAGACCCTATGCACTATCAAAACATAATTTTTAAACATTTAAACTACTTTGACAACTAAGTAATAAAGGAGCTTATTTGGAGTTAGAGTAAGTAGATTTCAAATTTTTCTGTTTTCAGTATTTGCAAACAACGTGGTTCGTATCCATAATGTATAGTTCATGCAACTCAATATAAAAAAAATCAGAAAATGGACAGAAGACCTAAATAGACATTATCCTATAAATAGTCCTGAAATAATGGTGTCTTTAAGGAAAGAATAGTCTGAATGCCTAGAATATGACATTGTATTAGGGTGTGATTATTTATGATAGTAGAAATGCTACCCTACCAACTAAATCATTTCTCTTTGTTGTAGATGAATGGTCTCGGCCTATATTCGGTCTTACCTCAAACTATAAAGGAATGACGAGAGAAGAAAGGGAGCAGAGAGACCTAGAACAGATGCCCCAGCGGCGAAGAATGAACAGGTATGAGGGAACAGGTATGAGTAAGTGTAGTAAATATTGCTGCGATAAGTCAGGGGGTTATAAGTAAGATGATTAAGAAACCTAAATGTCTTTCCTCTCCGCTTGCTGTCCCTGTTAGTTTAAATATGGTAGTGAGGCTCCTTACCTGCTCCCCTCCCAGACTTTTCTGGCTGGACCTGGCCCCTGCCACCATTTTGGAGGTTGCTTATGTTGTTGCAGCCATTTGCAGGAATAACTTTCTCAGTCCCAATTCCAAATTCTTAAGAGGGGAAAATATTACTGGTTCAATTTATAGCCACACACTGGATCCAGTTGCATCTGGGATGGCAAGGTTGTTATGGGCGAGTGAAACCTGAGGTGCAAATGATCACTGAAATAAGTAGTACTTTTATCAGATTAGGAATCACTGTCCCTGATCCAGTGTAAAAGACCTAACTGTGATCTAAATTTGGTATTTTACTTTGCTCTTTTTCCATTACTTATAAAGTCCTAACATTCCTAATGTCTCATCAATCATTTTTCCCAGCACCGGTGGTCAGACACCCCGAAGAGATCTGGAAAAGGTGCTAACAGGAGAGGAAAAGTAAGATTTTTTTTCTATCCATTTCCTCCTTAGACTGTATTGTGTTCTGCTTGCTGCTTTAAGAAAAATAGCAAGTGAAATGATGGTACATAGTGGTTGGGGATTTCTAGTGTAGCATTTATTGAATATCCAAACTGTACTGGTGCTCTGGAGGCTGTAAGAAGATTGAAAAATAGTTCACTGAGTAAAGATTTTGTTGCCACTTGCTATATATTAAACTCTTTTAGGCTCCAGAAATAGAGAATTGAATTAAAATTAGTCCATTCTCTCAAAGTCTTTAGAGGGATTAGAGGCAAAGGGGAGAGCTTAAGCAAAGATGTGGGGTAAGCAGGCAAGGCCCCCTTTAGGGATGGCAGGTAGCCTGAAGTGATTGGACAGAAGCATGGAAGATAATGTTGGAAATGCAGATGCTATCCAAATTCTGAAGTGCTTTAAATGAAGATGAGGGATGTTTACTTCTCTTTATGGTTTCCTAGAAAGTTTTTGAGCATGGATGTGAAATCAGATTTGACTTGGAATGTGCTGCCAGTGGCGTGATGTGGGATGAAGAGCTGAAGGTAGTGATACAGCTCAACTGAGACTATAATGGAGAAGCAGAAGGTTGAGGAGAATTTGCAGGCGCAAAACTGCCAGGAGTTGGTGACTTGGTGGGCGAAGGGTTGGCTAGAGTTGACGATACCAACCAGAATTTTAAATCTAAGTAACTGAGATGATGGCATTACCCTTCACTAGAATGGAGAGGGGTAGATGTGAAGACATAGGTGAGTTTTTCTTGAGCAAAATAAGGCGTAATAGCCCAATTCCAAATTCTTAAGAGGAAAATATTACTGGTTCAATTTATAGCCAGTTGCATCTGGGATGGCAAGGTTGTTATGGGCGAGTGAAACCTGAGGTGCAAATGATCACTGAAATAAGTAGTACTTTTATCAGATTAGGAATCACTGTCCCTGATCCAGTGTAAAAGACCTAACTGTGATCTAAATTTGGTATTTTACTTTGCTCTTTTTCCATTACTTATAAAGTCCTAACATTCCTAATGTCTCATCAATCATTTTTCCCAGCACCGGTGGTCAGACACCCCGAAGAGATCTGGAAAAGGTGCTAACAGGAGAGGAAAAGTAAGATTTTTTTTCTATCCATTTCCTCCTTAGACTGTATTGTGTTCTGCTTGCTGCTTTAAGAAAAATAGCAAGTGAAATGATGGTACATAGTGGTTGGGGATTTCTAGTGTAGCATTTATTGAATATCCAAACTGTACTGGTGCTCTGGAGGCTGTAAGAAGATTGAAAAATAGTTCACTGAGTAAAGATTTTGTTGCCACTTGCTATATATTAAACTCTTTTAGGCTCCAGAAATAGAGAATTGAATTAAAATTAGTCCATTCTCTCAAAGTCTTTAGAGGGATTAGAGGCAAAGGGGAGAGCTTAAGCAAAGATGTGGGGTAAGCAGGCAAGGCCCCCTTTAGGGATGGCAGGTAGCCTGAAGTGATTGGACAGAAGCATGGAAGATAATGTTGGAAATGCAGATGCTATCCAAATTCTGAAGTGCTTTAAATGAAGATGAGGGATGTTTACTTCTCTTTATGGTTTCCTAGAAAGTTTTTGAGCATGGATGTGAAATCAGATTTGACTTGGAATGTGCTGCCAGTGGCGTGATGTGGGATGAAGAGCTGAAGGTAGTGATACAGCTCAACTGAGACTATAATGGAGAAGCAGAAGGTTGAGGAGAATTTGCAGGCGCAAAACTGCCAGGAGTTGGTGACTTGGTGGGCGAAGGGTTGGCTAGAGTTGACGATACCAACCAGAATTTTAAATCTAAGTAACTGAGATGATGGCATTACCCTTCACTAGAATGGAGAGGGGTAGATGTGAAGACATAGGTGAGTTTTTTCTTGAGCATATTAAATGTAAGGCAAATGAGATAGTCCTATAAATATCCTGGGTCCAGAGCTAGAGTTTGAGCTAGAGATATCAGTAATTGTCTCCTTAGGAAAGATTATTGAATCATGAAAGTACAGAGTAAAAAATAAACTGAACAGGGAATTCCCTAGCAGTCCAGTGGTTAGGACTTGGCACTTTCACTGCAGTTGCCTGAGTTCAGTTCCTGGTTGGAAAACTAAGATTCTGCAAGATGCATGATGTGGCCAAAAAAAAAAAAAAAAACACTAAATGTATTTTAAAAATAAAATAAACTGAATGCTTTGCAAAGGGATGTAAGCACTGAAGACCAGTGAGAGATGTTATCCTACACATTTGAGAGAACCTAGAGAAGGGCGAGGCTGCTCTAGAGGGGACTGGCGGGGAGAGTAGACTTCAGCAGCCTTGTACACTGAGTGTAGGCAGTCACACAGCACCCAGATCACAAAAGGAGAACAGGAGATGAGCTACAGGGAGCAAGTGTCATTTGCCTGCAGTAGCTGTGCTGGTGGTGGCTTTGGGGAAAAATAAGAGTTGTGGGAAATTTTCTAGTCAGTTGATCTATTGACATATATGAAAGTTACAGAAGCTTGATACTAAGAATAGAGCAAACCTTGAGTGGGAATAGAAACAATTTAGAATTTTTTTGCCTTCTCTTCAACACACACACATATCCAATCTCCATTTACCAGTGGGATGGATAATTACCTAAAAGTTGAGCGATTTGAACTCCCAGGCACTGAATAGGCTTTACCTTTTTGTTGGCCACTTCTATTGGTCTTTCGTTTCCATCTTTGTTCTTTGGCCTGTGTGGGCCTCCCATCGCAGTGGCCTCTGTTGCTGCAGAGCACTAGCTCTGGGCGCTTGCACTCCAGAGTGCTGGCTCAGTAATCGGACACATCAATCCATCCACTCCACGGCACGTGGTATCTTCCCAGCCCAGGGATTGAACCGGCACCCCTTGCACTGCAAGGCGGTGTCCTTACCCACTGGACCACCAGGGAAAGCCCTAGGTTTTACTTTTGAAGGATGGTTTAGTTTAGCATGGTAGTTGTCAAATTTGTATGTGAAAATTCCTGTATGTGACCCCATCAGATGCTATTAAGGAGGCAGAGAAACTAGATCACGCTTCCATTGCTGCAAATAAAATGGTGCAGCCACTCTAGAAAATAGTTTGGTGGTTTTTTATAAGATTAAATGTGCAACCACCATACAACCCGGCACTTGCACCAGATTATCAGGCATTTGTTCCAGAAAAATGAAAACTTCAGTTTGTGCAAAACCTTTCTATGGTGTAGCTTTATTCGTAATAGTCCGAAACTGGAAACAAACCCATATGTCCTTCAGCAAGTGAATGATTCAACAAAGTATAGTATATTCATACCATAGAGTACTGCTTAGCAATTAAATGGAATAAAATATTGACAGCTATGACAACTTGGGTGGATCCTCAAGAGCATTATGTTGAGTGGATAAAGCCAACTTCTAGACATGGTGTCTTACTCCATTTATATGACATTCTTCAAATGCCAGAATTACAGACATCAATAGATTAATGGTTACCAGAGGCTAGGGAGTAGGAAAATAGGGTAGGGAGGTGGATGTGTTTACTAAATGAGTCCATGTAAAACTGGAGAAAATGTAAATAAATGGATTATAGCAACATCAATATCCTGGTTTATGGTATTGTACTATAGTTTTTGCATGTGCTTATCTTTGGGAGAGAGACTAGATCTCTGTATTATTACAATTGAATGTGAATCTATAATTATCTCAATTTTTTTAAAAAAATAGGATACAGGCAAAAAGAATGACTGTATGGGTTGCATATGCAAACCATGTAAACTGCTTTATGGGCAGACTGAGTTTGGGAGGTCATTTTGACTGCCTGATTTTTCACCTCACAAGTGAACACAAGTGACTCCATTAGACCAGAAAACTTGGGATTCACAGTCCTGATGGAGGAACCAGCCTTGAAAAGAAATGAGGCACGATTATATCTGAAGCTGAGAAGAGGTGAAAAGGAATCCTGAAAATGCAGAGGAAGTTGGCCTTTGGCGGGAGGGGAGTTGAGCGATTGATAGGGCAGTACGAGCAGTGATGAACCATCTGTGACAGCAGGACAGTGGTGAGGACGACGTCGGGGAGGGAGAGGAGGTTTGACAAGATGCGCAGGTGAATGGCCTGGGCCCACCCGAGCTTGGCTACGGAAGCAGCGTGCTCTTCTTCCTGTTCTTAGGGCTCTCAGACCTGGAGATCCTGGATTCTGTGCCCGGGCAAGGGTCCCCATGCCCTCGAACAAGGACTATGTCGTCAGGCCCAAGTGGAATGTGGAGATGGAGTCGTCCAGGGTAAGCAAGCAGAAGACAGCACGGTGGATCTGAAATGCAGAACACCATTTGTCTTTTTACTTCCTGTTTAAGAACCCTTAAGCAGCTCTTAAGGTTTATCTGATTTGAAGAGAACTATTTTCTCTTCTCTTATCTAGCCAGATCATTTATTGCTGATGAGCTTTACTTCAGACTTGTTTATCAAGTTGGGAAGTTTCTTATTAATCCCTTTATTTCAACTGAACCTTGAAGCCTAGAGTGTTTTGGTACAGTCATTTAAAAAAAGCACCTGAGAAAAAGAACTCACCTGCTTCTGCAGACTGCCCCTCCCTTTCTGTTCAGCTGTGTTACAACAGTGGGTTGTGACGTGTTTAGGGTGGACACTTCCTCGCAATCACTGTAATTACTGCTTGGTGATCCTCATTGCTTCTCAGTAATCTTTTTTTATTCTCCATTCAAACTACTCTTTCTAGCCTGGTATTCTTAAAAAGGGCCTAAGCCGATTGGAAAAGCATAAGAGGAGATTTGCAGAACAGAAACGACTCAGCAGAGTGCACCGTGCAGTCAAGTTCAGCATTGAAGGCAACAGGATGCCCCTTTAGGCCTGACCTTACCTGAGCGTTACCTGGGAGGTATCCCCGAGGAAGTGTGCTCTGTGCATGAGCTTGAGCAGCTAGAGTGGAGACAAATGCGTGTGTGCTTTTCTAACCAGAAAAGGCCAGGACCACCTTTAATTTCTGAAATAATGACCCTCACAGGCACTTAGGGACTTAAGAGTCTGCTTGAGTATTTAGAAAATTGATAGGAGGTTCCCTTCCTTTATCAGTACCCCAGAAATTGATACATAATTACCTCACTGGTAGACATATTAGTCTTTCTGCCTGGTACGCTTTTTATTAAAAAGGTTTTTTTCAGGGCCCAGAATCATCGTGGTCTGCCTTACAGGCATGTAAGTTGGTTAGTAATCTCGGTGGAAGGGGGGTGGCTAGCTTCTTGTCGGTGGCTCAGTAACCTGCATTTGAAGGCTCATTGCATAAATTCTGGCACTGAGTATTCAGGAGATAAATAAAAGACTGAAACATTCACAAGCCAGACCCACTGAACTGCCATGCTCCCAGGTTAACAACGGCACCTTTGTTGCATTGCACACTTGAGGGTCTGAGTGTGTTGCCTTCCTTTTGTGACTCCTCCATGACCCTTGCTTGGGCCACTTTGTCCCCAGGCGCAATCACATTCCTGCCAGTTCACTTTGCTATTAAGCTGCTCTCAAAACCTTAAGTACACAGTCTTGTTTATTGGGAATAAAGGACAGAAGGGCACTGGTTCTGCATCTCCACCTTCTTCTCCTTTTTATCCCCACCACCCCTGTTTTTTGGCCAGACCTCCTGGCTTGTGGGATCTCAGTTCCCCAAACAGGAGTTGAACCCAGCCAGTGAAAACCTGAAGTCCTAACAAGGCCACCAGGGAAGTCCCCTTCCTTCCCCTTTTTCTTCTGTCCCTTGCTATTCCCTTGATCTTCCTCCCTCCCCCCACCACACCTGTTTCTTTACCTTTACTTTTCTCAGTCTCTTCCTGTCTTTTTCTCTTCTCTTTCATAATACACTTTCTTCTCCAATACACTTATTTTTGAGAACCAAGAACTACAGTAGGGCAGAGAAAAATGCAATAACAAATCTTAGTGGCCAGTCTTTTCCGGGAGGCATGTGCCGGTCTGTGGGTGTTGCTGGTTTGGATTCCACCCTCCCTGTAGGTGATGGGGAGTCGGGAAGGGCTGGCCCTGCCTCCTGCTGGAGTAAGAGGTGACTAGTATGAGGAGAGGGAAATTCA
The DNA here is from genome assembly GCA_022376925.1 of Tragulus kanchil. Classification (NCBI taxonomy): domain Eukaryota; kingdom Metazoa; phylum Chordata; class Mammalia; order Artiodactyla; family Tragulidae; genus Tragulus; species Tragulus kanchil. The sequence goes on from JAIOJX010000026.1 coordinate 25,177,945, forward strand.
AGACAAATGCGTGTGTGCTTTTCTAACCAGAAAAGGCCAGGACCACCTTTAATTTCTGAAATAATGACCCTCACAGGCACTTAGGGACTTAAGAGTCTGCTTGAGTATTTAGAAAATTGATAGGAGGTTCCCTTCCTTTATCAGTACCCCAGAAATTGATACATAATTACCTCACTGGTAGACATATTAGTCTTTCTGCCTGGTACGCTTTTTATTAAAAAGGTTTTTTTCAGGGCCCAGAATCATCGTGGTCTGCCTTACAGGCATGTAAGTTGGTTAGTAATCTCGGTGGAAGGGGGGTGGCTAGCTTCTTGTCGGTGGCTCAGTAACCTGCATTTGAAGGCTCATTGCATAAATTCTGGCACTGAGTATTCAGGAGATAAATAAAAGACTGAAACATTCACAAGCCAGACCCACTGAACTGCCATGCTCCCAGGTTAACAACGGCACCTTTGTTGCATTGCACACTTGAGGGTCTGAGTGTGTTGCCTTCCTTTTGTGACTCCTCCATGACCCTTGCTTGGGCCACTTTGTCCCCAGGCGCAATCACATTCCTGCCAGTTCACTTTGCTATTAAGCTGCTCTCAAAACCTTAAGTACACAGTCTTGTTTATTGGGAATAAAGGACAGAAGGGCACTGGTTCTGCATCTCCACCTTCTTCTCCTTTTTATCCCCACCACCCCTGTTTTTTGGCCAGACCTCCTGGCTTGTGGGATCTCAGTTCCCCAAACAGGAGTTGAACCCAGCCAGTGAAAACCTGAAGTCCTAACAAGGCCACCAGGGAAGTCCCCTTCCTTCCCCTTTTTCTTCTGTCCCTTGCTATTCCCTTGATCTTCCTCCCTCCCCCCACCACACCTGTTTCTTTACCTTTACTTTTCTCAGTCTCTTCCTGTCTTTTTCTCTTCTCTTTCATAATACACTTTCTTCTCCAATACACTTATTTTTGAGAACCAAGAACTACAGTAGGGCAGAGAAAAATGCAATAACAAATCTTAGTGGCCAGTCTTTTCCGGGAGGCATGTGCCGGTCTGTGGGTGTTGCTGGTTTGGATTCCACCCTCCCTGTAGGTGATGGGGAGTCGGGAAGGGCTGGCCCTGCCTCCTGCTGGAGTAAGAGGTGACTAGTATGAGGAGAGGGAAATTCAGAGTTCTTCATCCAACACTCCCAGTGTCAAAATGTGTTTATCTTGGCCTGTGTCTGGACAAGAGGCAGCTCTTACAGAGCTCTGTCAAAAAAGTAAATAAATACTAATAATGCATGTTTTGGGGACGGGTCATCCCATGTTACATTTCAGTAAATTGTCCTGACCCTTTTTCTCTGTAAGATTCCTTACACGTCCCCTCAAGGCTTTTATACAGTATAGACACTGATGAGTGTTACTAGAAAACATGCTTCCCAAGGAGAAATCTGGAGTAAGTTAGTGGCTTTCCAATGAAACTCTTTTTGTTTTAAATGTAATTTTTATTTTAGAGATTAAATGAGTAGATATACTGTAGAATAAACCCGATTCTCAAAGTCCTATTCTTCCTCTATGTAAATCACCACTGTTAAAACAATTTTAATGTGTTATTGTAATTTCACTAATGTTTTAGCTTTTCCTGCTTATAATTGTAGACAGTTTTGAGATTATAAAAAGAAAAATCACCACTCAAAAACAATTTGATAAAAATTTTGCCTTGTTTTCTATTGATTCTTTAATTAAAATTATATTGTATATAGTTTTGATTACTTCCTCTCATTAAACCACTTATATATTTATCATTTGTGATGACTTTGTAATATCTGTCATGTAAATATGTATTAATACTTTGTTTATTCATTCTTCTCTGGTTTCTAATTTCTCACTTCTAAATGATTCAATAACCTGCACTACATTGTATGTTTTTATGCTAATTTATTCCATGGAATGCTTTTAAAATACCATTAAAATGACAAAAACAGTGCATGTTTTTATATAAACTTCTAAATTCAAAGGCATAAATGAAATTAATGTTGCCTGTAATCCCGCCATACCTTAATAGTAACATTTTCGGTTATTTCTGTAGTCCTTTATATTTGTGTATTTAAATGTTTTATAACGGATTTGGTGTGTGTTTGGTGGTAGTGGTGTTTTGTTTTTAACTTTGCCGGTCTGTGGGTGTTGCTGGTTTGGATTCCACCCTCCCTGTAGGTGATGGGGAGTCGGGAAGGGCTGGCCCTGCCTCCTGCTGGAGTAAGAGGTGACTAGTATGAGGAGAGGGAAATTCAGAGTTCTTCATCCAACACTCCCAGTGTCAAAATGTGTTTATCTTGGCCTGTGTCTGGACAAGAGGCAGCTCTTACAGAGCTCTGTCAAAAAAGTAAATAAATACTAATAATGCATGTTTTGGGGACGGGTCATCCCATGTTACATTTCAGTAAATTGTCCTGACCCTTTTTCTCTGTAAGATTCCTTACACGTCCCCTCAAGGCTTTTATACAGTATAGACACTGATGAGTGTTACTAGAAAACATGCTTCCCAAGGAGAAATCTGGAGTAAGTTAGTGGCTTTCCAATGAAACTCTTTTTGTTTTAAATGTAATTTTTATTTTTGAGATTAAATGAGTAGATATACTGTAGAATAAACCCGATTCTCAAAGTCCTATTCTTCCTCTATGTAAATCACCACTGTTAAAACAATTTTAATGTGTTATTGTAATTTCACTAATGTTTTAGCTTTTCCTGCTTATAATTGTAGACAGTTTTGAGATTATAAAAAGAAAAATCACCACTCAAAAACAATTTGATAAAAATTTTGCCTTGTTTTCTATTGATTCTTTAATTAAAATTATATTGTATATAGTTTTGATTACTTCCTCTCATTAAACCACTTATATATTTATCATTTGTGATGACTTTGTAATATCTGTCATGTAAATATGTATTAATACTTTGTTTATTCATTCTTCTCTGGTTTCTAATTTCTCACTTCTAAATGATTCAATAACCTGCACTACATTGTATGTTTTTATGCTAATTTATTCCATGGAATGCTTTTAAAATACCATTAAAATGACAAAAACAGTGCATGTTTTTATATAAACTTCTAAATTCAAAGGCATAAATGAAATTAATGTTGCCTGTAATCCCGCCATACCTTAATAGTAACATTTTCGGTTATTTCTGTAGTCCTTTATATTTGTGTATTTAAATGTTTTATAACGGATTTGGTGTGTGTTTGGTGGTAGTGGTGTTTTGTTTTTAACTTTGAAGCAAAATTATAATGATATTCTTTTACACTATTGGGTTTGTGTTTACTTAACGTGGTAAAAATTCATTTGAGTAAACATTCTTCAGTGACTTAATACTGTATTGTAATATGATTCTACCATTTTTTTTTTAAGTAAAGCCATCTTGCTAATCTTTTAGGCTACTTTTGGGCTTTCACTGATAAAGCGAGGGTAGCCTACAATTCTGCTGTCCTAAGGAGGTTGTGTAGTGTTGGCATATCAAGAGAGAAGTCACTGAATTTGACTGCTAAATACTCAGTTCTGTGTGTTCAGGCTTGAGTTAAGCAGGCATTTGCCAGCTACAAGTCTTACGAGCTATAACAAGGAGTACATCTGCACAGCCTGGGTGTGTCCCAGTTGCTGAGGTTGAATGGCTCAAACTTAGAGAAAGTGTGGGAGTGGACAGGAAGTCCAGGCTGACATGTAGAGCTGCTGGGAGTCAGGCCGTTGGCAGGGATCTTAGCATTTAAGGATTCTGAGGTGAACTGATTGGTTACTAAAGACCAGGGCACATTGCCTTGAAAGGAAGTCAGCCATTTGGGACCGTCCAGATATCTAGGGTATTGCCTAGCATGATACCCTTTCGCATCTTATAATGAATTTTTACACTCCCTGAGAGTACTAGTGCCAAGTAAAAAATTGAGATTAATTCAGTATTTGTAATTGGAATGTACATAGAAAATCTAGGATCAGTCAGTGTAGCTATTGTTCAGGAATGACTTGGAGATCCTTGGTTATATCCGAGGTGGAAGCTGAGTCTAAAGGTAAGGTGAGCCTGGGAGGTGTTCCCCAACTCAGAACTTCACCACACTAGTGCCAACCCTACCTAGAGTGTCTCCTACTGTCTGCCTTATTTTAGCGTTCTTTGAGTTGAACTTCACAGGTGATTCCATAGTAAACTACTGGGGAGAAGAATTAGAAAAACCCATCTCTTTTTAACTACTCAGCATTTGTGAGAACTGGGATTCCTGGTATTACCATACCCAATAAGAAGAGTTTGCCCTGACTGACATAAACGGCAGACTTTTTCGGCCTTTTTTTTTTTTTAAAGGTTTAGGTTTCATCTTTTTTTTTTTTTTAAAGATTTATTTATCTATTTATTTTGGGCGGGGGTCGGGTTGGGGAGGGAGGGGAGCGGGCGGGCCACTTCCATTGGTCTTTCATTTCTCTGTTTTCATCTGTCTTTGTTCTTTGGCTCCTGTGGGCCTCCCATCGTGGTGGCGTCTGTTGTCGCAGAGCGCCAGCTCTGGGCGCATGCGCTCCAGAGCTCTGGCTCGGTGATTGGACACATCAGTCCAGCCGCTCCGCGGCACGTGGGATCTTCCCAGGCCAGGGCTCGAACCGGCGCCCCTTGCACTGCAAGGCGGTGTCCTTATCCACTGGACTACCAGGGGAAGCCCTTTTTCGGCCTTTTTAAAACATGTCCGTTTCTTGGAGACCACACCTTTTTAAGACATACAGTCTTTTCAAACTGTAGGAGAAATTACCTAAGAAAGCTTTAAATATAAAAAGCCAAGCAGGAAGAGATGGAAGAAGTAGTAAGCCTCTTGGATCAAGAGACTTAACTTACTTTCTTTTTGTGTCAAACTGATTGCAAAGTAGTAGTAATAGAAGTAACAGCTGATTATTTTGAATGTTGATTGTGTGCTTGTGTTTGTTATTGTTATCTCACTCATTTCTTCCAACAGTCCTGGGAGTAGTTTAGATAGGGACATCATTTGCACAGTGTTACAGAACTCTGGTAGTTCAACTGGTAAAGAATCCACCTGTAATGCAGGGGTTCCCAATTTGATTCCTAGGTTGGGAAGACTTCCCTGGAGAAGGGATCAGCCACCCACTCCAGTATTCTTGGGCTTCCCTGGCAGCTTGGGCAGTAAGAATCTGCCTGCAGCGCGGGAGACCTGGATTCAATCCCTGAATTGGGAAGATCCCTTGGAGGAGGGCATGGCAGCCCATTCCAGTACTCTTGCCAGGAGAATTCCTGTGGACAGAGGAGCCTGGCGGGCTACAGCCGCAAAGAATCAGACACAGGGGCTTCCCCTGATGGTCCAGTGGGTAAGGACACTGCCTTGCAGTGCAAGGGGTGCCAGTTCGATCCCTGGCCTGGGAAGATCCCATGTGCTGCGGAGCGGCTGGACTGACGTGTCTGATTACCAAGCGGGAGCTCTGGAGCGCATGTGCCCAGAGCCGGCGCTCTTGGACGACAGAGGCCACCGTGATGGGAGGCCCACAGGAGCCAAAGAACAAAGACGGATGAAAATAGAGAAATGAAAGACCAATAGAAGTGGCCCGCCCGCTCCCCTCCCTCCCCAACCTGGCCCCCGCCCAAAAATAAATAAATAAATAAATCTAAAAAAAAAGAATCAGACAAAACTGAGCATCTAAACACAATAGCACATACAACCCTGACTAGTTTCTGAAACTAGAGGTCCAGCAAACACTTAGCAGGTCTAAGGTCTAACCTCATTTGTTATGCTTAAGGTTTTTTCTTGATGACTTTCCCTTCCTTAGAAGATCATTATAATATTTTTTGTTTTAAGATCATTATTTTTGTATGCCAGCACTGTTTGAACGTATATATGTCGAGTGGTCACTTCCACATTTGGTCTTTGAAAGGGAAAAGCATACAGTCAAAAAGTAATCTCAAGGAATTAGGGGTGTCATAGTTTCAGAGCCTCTCACCCCCCACCCCCCACCCCCAGCAAATTTCCATGGACTGGAGGCAAATTTTATTTTATTTTATTTTATTTATTTATTTTTTAAACCTTTATTTTACTTTTAACTTTTACAGAGTTTTGTTGTTTACAGATATGTATGTTCTCAGATTAGTCATATGTATATCCCCCCCTTCCCTCCCCTCCCGACCATCACACAGCACCCCTGAAGGATCCCCTTTTCTCACAGAGCAATGACTAGAGCTATTTTCCTCACTTATGATAGTACAGGCCTTCATGCTACTTCCTTTGCGCCTCTCACCCACTATTCCTTCCCCACAATGTCCATATGTCCACTGTCATGTCTGTCTTTCCGTCGCTTCACTGCGTGTGCCATCATCAACATCCTACTAGATTCCATATATATGTGTTAATATACTGTATTTGTCCTTCTCTTTCTGACTGACTTCACTTTTTATGATACGTTCTAGATCCAGCCACCTCATTAGGGTTGATTCTTCTGCATTTCTCTTTATAGCTGTGTAGTATTCCATTGTATATATGTACCAGAGCGTCTTTATCCATTCATTCATCAATGGACATCTTGGTTGCTTCCATGTTCTAGCTATTGTATACAGAGCTGCAATGAACATTGGGGTACAGGTGCTTCTTTCAGTTTTGATTTCGTCAGGATATAAGCCTAAGAGTGGGATTGCTGGGTCATATGGTGCTTCTATTTTTAGTTTTTTAAGAAATCTCCAGACTGTCTTCCGTAGAGGCTGTATCAATTTACACTCCCACCAGCAATGCAGGAGTGTTCCCTTTTCTCCGCAGCCTCTCCAGCATTTATTGTCTGTCAATTTGTGGATGATGGCCATTCTGACGGGTGTGAGGTGATATCTCATTGTAGTTTTGATTTGCATTTCTCTAATAATAAGCGAGGTTGAGCATCGTTTCATGTGTTTTTGGGCCATCTGTATGTCATCGTTGGAGAGGTGTCTGTTTAGGTCCTTTTCTCATTTTTTGATTGGGTTGTTCGTTTTTCCAGTGCTGAGTCGTCTGAGTTGCTTGTAGATTTTGGAGATTAATTCTTTGTCTGTTGTTTCATTTGCTATGATTTTCTCCCACTCTGTGGGCTGTCTGTTCAGCTTTTTTGTATTTTCTTTAGCAGTACAAAAGCTTTTAAGTTTCATTAGGTCCCACATGTTCATCTGTCTTTTTAGTTCCACTATTCTAGTAGGTGGGTCAGAGAAGATCTTGCTTTGATTGATGTCCTTGAGGGTTTTGCCTATATTCTCCTCTAAGAGTTTGATGGTTTCTGGCCTTACATTTAAGTCTTTAATCCATTTTGAGTTGATCTTTGTGTATGGTGTCAGGGTATGTTCCAGTTTCATTTTCTTGCATGTAGCTGTCCAATTTTCCCAGCACCATTTGTTGAAGAGGCTGTCTTTGTCCCATTTTATATGTTCGCCTCCTTTGTCAAAAATAAGGTACCCATAGGTGCGTGGCTTTATCTCTGGGTTCTCGATCTTGTTCCATATATATGTATTAGCATACTGTATTTGTCCTGCTGACTTCACTTTTTATGATACGTTCTAGATCCAGCCACCTCATTAGGGTTGATTCTTCTGCATTTCTCTTTATAGCTGTGTAGTATTCCATTGTATATATGTACCAGAGCGTCTTTATCCATTCATTCATCAATGGACATCTTGGTTGCTTCCATGTTCTAGCTATTGTATACAGAGCTGCAATGAACATTGGGGTACAGGTGCTTCTTTCAGTTTTGATTTCGTCAGGATATAAGCCTAAGAGTGGGATTGCTGGGTCATATGGTGCTTCTATTTTTAGTTTTTTAAGAAATCTCCAGACTGTCTTCCGTAGAGGCTGTATCAATTTACACTCCCACCAGCAGTGCAGGAGTGTTCCCTTTTCTCCGCAGCCTCTCCAGCATTTATTGTCTGTCAATTTGTGGATGATGGCCATTCTGACGGGTGTGAGGTGATATCTCATTGTAGTTTTGATTTGCATTTCTCTAATAATAAGCGAGGTTGAGCATCGTTTCATGTGTTTTTGGGCCATCTGTATGTCATCGTTGGAGAGGTGTCTGTTTAGGTCCTTTTCTCATTTTTTGATTGGGTTGTTCGTTTTTCCAGTGCTGAGTCGTCTGAGTTGCTTGTAGATTTTGGAGATTAATTCTTTGTCTGTTGTTTCATTTGCTATGATTTTCTCCCACTCTGTGGGCTGTCTGTTCAGCTTTTTTGTATTTTCTTTAGCAGTACAAAAGCTTTTAAGTTTCATTAGGTCCCACATGTTCATCTGTCTTTTTAGTTCCACTATTCTAGTAGGTGGGTCAGAGAAGATCTTGCTTTGATTGATGTCCTTGAGGGTTTTGCCTATATTCTCCTCTAAGAGTTTGATGGTTTCTGGCCTTACATTTAAGTCTTTAATCCATTTTGAGTTGATCTTTGTGTATGGTGTCAGGGTATGTTCCAGTTTCATTTTCTTGCATGTAGCTGTCCAATTTTCCCAGCACCATTTGTTGAAGAGGCTGTCTTTGTCCCATTTTATATGTTCGCCTCCTTTGTCAAAAATAAGGTACCCATAGGTGCGTGGCTTTATCTCTGGGTTCTCGATCTTGTTCCATTGGTCGATATTTCTGTTTTTGTGCCAGTACCATACTGTCTTGATGACTGTTGCTTTGTAGTAGAGTCTGAAGTTGGGGAGGCTGATCCCCCCAGCTCCATTCTTCTTCCTGAGGATTGCTTTGGCTATTCGAGGTCTTTTGTGTTTCCATATGAACTGTGTTATTCATTGGTCTAGTTCTGTGAAGAATGTTATTGAAAGTTTGATAGGGATCGCATTGAATCTATAGATGACATTTGGTAGTATGGTCATTTTCACAATATTGATTCTCCCGACCCAGGAACATGGAATATCTCTCCATCTGTTTAACTCTTCTTTAATATCTCTCATGAGTGTCTTGTAATTTTCTGTGTACAGTTCTTTTGTTTCTTTGGGTAGGTTTATTCCTAGGTATTTGATTCTTTTAGTTGCGATGGTGAAGGGGATTGCCTCTTTGATTTCATTTTCTGATTTTTCATTGTTTGTGTATAGGAATGCCAGTGATTTCTGTATATTGATTTTGTATCCTGCGACTTTGCTAAATTCGCTGATTAACTTAAAAATAAGACAGATAACAAAATTGTTCTTGATTGAACGAGTTTAATATGCTTTTCTGACACTGCTCTCTATTCTTCTCTGTTATTCCCGAGGTCACCAAAGCTTGCTCTGATTATTCCAGAGCTGGGAACTCTTCTGTCTGCTGACGTTCAGATAAAAGATGGAAGACAGAAATGAATGTTCTTGTGTCAGTAATTTGCTCTTTAATTTTTACCCCACTCTTAGTTTCAGGGGACCTCCAAGAAGGGTATCAGTCGACTGGATAAACAGATGAGAAAGTTCACAGACATCAGGAAAAAAAGCAGATCCGCACATGCAGTAAAAATCAGCATCGAAGGCAATAAAATGCCTTTGTGACTCTGCCTGGGAGGCTCCCCATCGCTACTCTTACGAAATGTGCAGTGGACTCTTTGGAGAAAGATAATATTTTAAAACCTTTTTTAGTGTACCTGTAAATGATTCAGCTGTATGAAATGTCATAGGACTCCCATTTCTCTGTTATATTTAAAACCATGTGTTGTGCACTTTGTACAGAAGAATACTAGTCATACTTCTATGAACTACTCAATAAAATTTCATTCTGGTTTTGGGGGGCTGTCTCTTCATTGTGTTTGAGGATGCGTTCTCCACAGGGGTAGGTCTGTTTGTCGATTGCCATATGAACTGTTGTTTTTAGTAGAGTCTGAAGTTGGGGAGGCTGATCCCCCCAGCTCCATTCTTCTTCCTGAGGATTGCTTTGGCTATTCGAGGTCTTTTGTGTTTCCATATGAACTGTGTTATTCATTGGTCTAGTTCTGTGAAGAATGTTATTGAAAGTTTGATAGGGATCGCATTGAATCTATAGATGACATTTGGTAGTATGGTCATTTTCACAATATTGATTCTCCCGACCCAGGAACATGGAATATCTCTCCATCTGTTTAACTCTTCTTTAATATCTCTCATGAGTGTCTTGTAATTTTCTGTGTACAGTTCTTTTGTTTCTTTGGGTAGGTTTATTCCTAGGTATTTGATTCTTTTAGTTGCGATGGTGAAGGGGATTGCCTCTTTGATTTCATTTTCTGATTTTTCATTGTTTGTGTATAGGAATGCCAGTGATTTCTGTATATTGATTTTGTATCCTGCGACTTTGCTAAATTCGCTGATTAACTTAAAAATAAGACAGATAACAAAATTGTTCTTGATTGAACGAGTTTAATATGCTTTTCTGACACTGCTCTCTATTCTTCTCTGTTATTCCCGAGGTCACCAAAGCTTGCTCTGATTATTCCAGAGCTGGGAACTCTTCTGTCTGCTGACGTTCAGATAAAAGATGGAAGACAGAAATGAATGTTCTTGTGTCAGTAATTTGCTCTTTAATTTTTACCCCACTCTTAGTTTCAGGGGACCTCCAAGAAGGGTATCAGTCGACTGGATAAACAGATGAGAAAGTTCACAGACATCAGGAAAAAAAGCAGATCCGCACATGCAGTAAAAATCAGCATCGAAGGCAATAAAATGCCTTTGTGACTCTGCCTGGGAGGCTCCCCATCGCTACTCTTACGAAATGTGCAGTGGACTCTTTGGAGAAAGATAATATTTTAAAACCTTTTTTAGTGTACCTGTAAATGATTCAGCTGTATGAAATGTCATAGGACTCCCATTTCTCTGTTATATTTAAAACCATGTGTTGTGCACTTTGTACAGAAGAATACTAGTCATACTTCTATGAACTACTCAATAAAATTTCATTCTGGTTTTGGGGGGCTGTCTCTTCATTGTGTTTGAGGATGCGTTCTCCACAGGGGTGAAGATTGGTTCTTAGTGAAGAAAAACTAGCTTTTGCAGTGGTTTGTGACCCGTCCAGCTGTGGTGTGGTTTGTCTGGCCTCCATCCTCTGTTCCTGATGGTGTGCTGCTCAGACCTTTGGAATTTCCTGGGTGCTAGGAATGTCTTTGTGATGCTAATGAGGTGAGTCTTGATAGACCTCCAGATAACTAGGATGGGGCTGGTCACCAGAAAGGACCTCCCACTTGGAGGGTGAGGGTTTGGGGGGTCCTGGAGAACGACCAAGTTGTGTGCCCCGTGATGTAGTCAAATCATGCCCGAATAATGAAGCCTCAGTTGAAAACTCGGGACACTGAGGTTGAGTGGAGCTTCCTGACTCATGAACACACTGATGTGCTGCAGTGGCGATGTACCTTGTGTCCACAAAGAAAGGGTGCAAGAGCACTGTGTTTCCTCCCAGACATTAGCCTTACCCTCCACGTGCCTTCCTTTGATGGGTCCTCATTTGAATCCTTTATAATAAAACTAATTATCAGTGCAGTGCTTTTCAGAGTTCTAGGAGTCATTTTGGCAGATTCTTGAAAGGGTTGTGGGAATGCTCATATTTGTAGCTAGTTGGAAGTGGGCATGGACTCCCCATCAGGAGGACTGAACGCCTGTGGAATCCCAATTCTGACTCCAGGTGGTTAGTGTCAGAATCAGACTGCAGTTATCTTAGTGGGAGTGGAAGCAAAATACTGACAAAGTAGTCATAGTATTTCGCCTGTTAGGGAAATTTTTTTTGGCCAGAAACTCGAAGGGTCATATACAGATCAAATTGCTGCAGTTGTGTGATTTAGGCTCCCCATCGCTACTCTTACGAAATGTGCAGTGGACTCTTTGGAGAAAGATAATATTTTAAAACCTTTTTTAGTGTACCTGTAAATGATTCAGCTGTATGAAATGTCATAGGACTCCCATTTCTCTGTTATATTTAAAACCATGTGTTGTGCACTTTGTACAGAAGAATACTAGTCATACTTCTATGAACTACTCAATAAAATTTCATTCTGGTTTTGGGGGGCTGTCTCTTCATTGTGTTTGAGGATGCGTTCTCCACAGGGGTGAAGATTGGTTCTTAGTGAAGAAAAACTAGCTTTTGCAGTGGTTTGTGACCCGTCCAGCTGTGGTGTGGTTTGTCTGGCCTCCATCCTCTGTTCCTGATGGTGTGCTGCTCAGTCCTTTGGTATTTCCTGGGTTCTAGGAATGTCTTTGTGGTGCTAATGAGGTGAGTCTTGATAGACCTCCAGATAACTAGGATGGGGCTGGTCACCAGAAAGGACCTCCCACTTGGAGGGTGAGGGTTTGGGGGGTCCTGGAGAACGACCAAGTTGTGTGCCCCGTGATGTAGTCAAATCATGCCCGAATAATGAAGCCTCAGTTGAAAACTCGGGACACTGAGGTTGAGTGGAGCTTCCTGACTCATGAACACACTGATGTGCTGCAGTGGCGATGTACCTTGTGTCCACAAAGAAAGGGTGCAAGAGCACTGTGTTTCCTCCCAGACATTAGCCTTACCCTCCACGTGCCTTCCTTTGATGGGTCCTCATTTGAATCCTTTATAATAAAACTAATTATCAGTGCAGTGCTTTTCAGAGTTCTAGGAGTCATTTTGGCAGATTCTTGAAAGGGTTGTGGGAATGCTCATATTTGTAGCTAGTTGGAAGTGGGCATGGACTCCCCATCAGGAGGACTGAACGCCTGTGGAATCCCAATTCTGACTCCAGGTGGTTAGTGTCAGAATCAGACTGCAGTTATCTTAGTGGGAGTGGAAGCAAAATACTGACAAAGTAGTCATAGTATTTCGCCTGTTAGGGAAATTTTTTTTTTTTTGGCCACTTCTGTTGATCCTTCATTTATTTATCTTTGTTCTTTGGCCTGTGTGGGCCTCCCTTTGCAGTGGCCTCTGTCGCTGTAGAGCACTGGCTCTGAGCGCATGCGCTCCAGAGCTCCGGCTCGGTCGTTGGAACATGAGTCCAGCTGCTCTGCAGCCCGTGGGATCTTCCCAGGCCAGGGATCAGCTGGTGCCCCTTGCACTGCAAGGCAGTGTCCTTACCCACTGGACCACCAGGGAAGCCCCCTATATAGTCATCTTAATAGACTCTGCAGACTTATGGGAAATGTCATTAATCAAGATGACTAACTACAAGAAGTTATCTTAATTATGGAAATCTTATGATGCAAATTGAGAAAGGGTTATCTAAAGCATTGGTTTTCAAAAACATGAGAATCTTACTGTCAATAAAAGTCTTTAAACAACCAAAATATTTTCAATAAATTTTAAAGCACAAAAGTGATTGTTGTAAAAATTAGGTACATAATGCTATCAGGTCATAACCACCAGATGGAAGAACAGCTATTTTCTTCAGTGTCGTTTTTGCTTTCTATTAATACTCTCAAAAACACTTGTGAGAACAGAACAGGCATCTCCAGGCAGATGTTGATGACAATCATTAAAAACCCCAGGCACTTGAGGAGCACTTTTAAAAGACTGGGAAATTACTAGTAGACTGGAGCTTGCGTTTGATGTGGCAAGCTCCAGTCATCTAAAAATTTTACTTAAACATGGTAAAACTGACGATGCCTGGTGTTAATGTGATCATCATACCTGGGGTATATAAAATGTCAAAAAACTATAAATGGCCACCAGGTGTTAACGTTCAGCTACATTCACTTTATCACATAAAGTATAACTTGCTTACAACTTGCATCTTGATCTGAAATACTTAAACATATTTCTCCCCAAAACAAGGAACTTTAGTTTGTCCCAGTGTTGGTAGTGGTAACTTGGATACAGTGATGCAGAATAACATTTATTTTTTCAGTAAACAAGTTTTAATTGTTGACTATTTTTTAAAATTCCTTGACTCCAGGTGGTTAGTGTCAGAATCAGACTGCAGTTATCTTAGTGGGAGTACAAATTGACAAAGTAGTCATAGTATTTCGCCTGTTAGGGAAATTTTTTTTTGGCCACTTCTGTTGATCCTTCATTTATTTATCTTTGTTCTTTGGCCTGTGTGGGCCTCCCTTTGCAGTGGCCTCTGTCGCTGTAGAGCACTGGCTCTGAGCGCATGCGCTCCAGAGCTCCGGCTCGGTCGTTGGAACATGAGTCCAGCTGCTCTGCAGCCCGTGGGATCTTCCCAGGCCAGGGATCAGCTGGTGCCCCTTGCACTGCAAGGCAGTGTCCTTACCCACTGGACCACCAGGGAAGCCCCCTATATAGTCATCTTAATAGACTCTGCAGACTTATGGGAAATGTCATTAATCAAGATGACTAACTACAAGAAGTTATCTTAATTATGGAAATCTTATGATGCAAATTGAGAAAGGGTTATCTAAAGCATTGGTTTTCAAAAACATGAGAATCTTACTGTCAATAAAAGTCTTTAAACAACCAAAATATTTTCAATAAATTTTAAAGCACAAAAGTGATTGTTGTAAAAATTAGGTACATAATGCTATCAGGTCATAACCACCAGATGGAAGAACAGCTATTTTCTTCAGTGTCGTTTTTGCTTTCTATTAATACTCTCAAAAACACTTGTGAGAACAGAACAGGCATCTCCAGGCAGATGTTGATGACAATCATTAAAAACCCCAGGCACTTGAGGAGCACTTTTAAAAGACTGGGAAATTACTAGTAGACTGGAGCTTGCGTTTGATGTGGCAAGCTCCAGTCATCTAAAAATTTTACTTAAACATGGTAAAACTGACGATGCCTGGTGTTAATGTGATCATCATACCTGGGGTATATAAAATGTCAAAAAACTATAAATGGCCACCAGGTGTTAACGTTCAGCTACATTCACTTTATCACATAAAGTATAACTTGCTTACAACTTGCATCTTGATCTGAAATACTTAAACATATTTCTCCCCAAAACAAGGAACTTTAGTTTGTCCCAGTGTTGGTAGTGGTAACTTGGATACAGTGATGCAGAATAACATTTATTTTTTCAGTAAACAAGTTTTAATTGTTGACTAATTTTGATTTGGGGAAATTGTGTGTGAATATGTAAACTACCCATAAAATTTGCCGTTGATTCATAAAGGACGGTTCTTTAAGTATGCAGTTAGTAGCAGTACAAGTGTTCACTTTGTTATACAGCAGTCACTGCCTTCCATCTCCAGAACTGTCAGCTTGCAGAACTGAAACGACCCTTTGGACAGTAACTCATTCCCCTCTCCTCCCAACCTGGCAAGTGCTATTCCACTTTGTCTCCAATTCTGACTGCTCTAGGTATTTCATGTAAGTGGAATCATACATTACCCTTTTTTTGACTGGATCACTTGGCATGCTATTCCTAAAGTTGGCCCATGTTGTACCATTCATTTTAAAGCTAAATAATATTCTCTGATATGTATATACCACTTCTTGTCAGTCCGTTTGATTGATAGACACTTTGGTTGCTTCCACCTTTTGGCTCTTGTGAATACTACTGCCATGACCATGAGTATACAAATATTTCTTTGAGACTCTGCTTTCAGTTTTTTCAAGTATATACCCAGAAGGGCCATAAGGTAATTCCATTTTTAATTTTTTGAAGAACTGCCGTGCTATTTTCTATAATGGCTGCACCATTTTGCATTCTCACCAATAGTGCAAAAGAACCAACTTGTCCACATCCTCACCAAACTTATTTCTGTGTTTTTGATAGTAGCCGTCCTAAAGAGAGCTTCCCAAGTAGTTCAACTGGTAAAGAATCTGCCTGCAGTGCCGGAGACCCCGGTTCAGTTCATGGGTCGGGAAGATCCTCTGGAGAAGATAGACTACCCACTCCAGTATTCTTGGGAATTCTCAGTTGGACATGACTGAGTGACTTTTACTTCGTGCTCATGATGTGAGATGGTATTTCATTATAGTTTTTATTTGCATTTTATTTGAATTACTGGGGTTTTGGATGTCTTCTTTAAAGAAATGTCTGTTCAGGTCCTTTGCCCATTTTAAAAGTAAGTTTTTCTTTGTTGAGTTCTTTGTTGAGTTGTCAGAGTTCTTTATATATTATGGAAAACTTTGCAAATTTTTTTCCATTCCTTGGGATGCATTTTCACTCTGTTGTACCCTCTGACATACAATTGATTTTAATTTTGATGCAGTTCAATTTGTCTCTTTCCTCTTTAATTGCTTGTACTTTTTTGGCATCCAAGAAATAATTGTCAAATCCAATGTCATGAAGCTTTTCTTAACTTTCCTTATAAGAGTTTTGTCTCTTGTATTTAGGTCATTGATCCATTTTGAGTTAACTTGCATTTGATTTAAGGTAAACATACACTTTTTCTTTTATGCATGTGAATATCTAGTTTTCTCAACACCATTTGTTGGAAATATTGTGCTTTCTCATTGAATGGTCTTGGCACCCTTATCAAAAATTATTTAACCAAATATGTCTAGTATGTCTACTTCTCGACCTTATCAATCTATGTCTTTGTGCCAGTATACTTCTTTGACTACTGTAGCTTTGTATTAAAATTTTAAGTCAGAAAGTGTGTGTCTTCATACTTCATTCTTTTTTGAAACTTTTGGCTATTTGCAGTCATTTGAGACTTTTTATATGAATTTTAGTATGAATTATAATGTTTCTGCAACAAACATCATTGGGATTTTGATTTTTGTTGTTCAGTCACTCAGTCCTGCCAGACTCTTTGCAACCACATGGACTGCAGCACTCCAGTCTTCCCTGTCTTTCACCTGCCAGAACTCGCTCCAACTCATGTCTGTTGACTCTGTGATGCCATGTAACTATCTCATTCTCTTTCATCCCCCTTCTCCTACCCTCAATCTTTCCCAGCATCAGGGTATTTTCCAATGAGTCATCTCTTCGCATCAGGTGGCCAAAGTCGAAGTTTCAGCTTCAGCATCAGTCCTTCCAATGAATATTCAAGGTTAACCTTTTTTTAGGATTGACTGGTTTGATCTCCTTGCAGTCCAAGGGACTTTCAAAAGCCTTCTCCCAACACCACAGTTCAGAAACATCAACATCACAGTTCAAAAGGATGTTGATAAGGATTGTATTGGATTAGATCCCCTTGGGTAGTATTGACATCTTTAAAATCCTTCAATTTATGAACACAGAATGTCTTTATATTGTTTTCTGTAACTTCTTTCAGCAATGTTTTGTAGTTTCCAGTGCACAGATCTTTCACCTCCTTGGTTTAAGTTTAGTCCTAAGTATTTTATTCTTTTGGATGCAGTTGTAAGTTGAATTGTTTTCTTTATTCCCTTTTAGGATTTTTCATTGGTAACATGTAGAATTACAACAGTTTATTGCTTATTTTATATAATTTTAACTTTGCTGAATTTGTTTATTCTAAGAGATGTGTGTGGGTGTGGAGTGGTGAATCTTTTGGCATGTCTACATGTAAGATCATGTCTACCAACAAATTATTTTGCTTCATGCTTTCCAATTTGGTTGACTTTTTTTTTTTTGCTCAAGCTAGGACTTGTAGCTTTAAGTGTGCACACGTAGATTTTCCTGATGTTAGAGAAGGAGCTTTCAGTCTTCTGCCACTGAGGATGATGTTGTCTGTGGGCTTGTCATGTATGACCTTTATGTTATTATAGTTTCCTTCTATTCAGTTTGTTGAATTTTTTTTTTTTAATCGTGAGAAGAGGTTGAATTTTGTCAGATCCTTTCTCTGCATCAATTAAGATGGTTATGTCTTTTTTTTTTTTTTTTTTTTAAGATTTATTTATTTTATTATTTATTTTTGGGCAGGGGTCGGGTTGGGGAGGGAGGGGAGTGGGCGGGCCACTTCTGTTGGTCTTTCATTTCTCTATTTTCAGCTGTCTTTGTTCTTTGGCTCCTGTGGGCCTCCCGTCACGGTGGCCTCTGTCGCTGCAGAGCGCCGGCTCTGGGCGCATGCGCTCCAAAGCTCCGGCTCAGTAATTGGACACATCAGTCCAGCCGCTCCGCGGCACGTGGGATCTTCCCAGGCCAGGGATGGAACCGGCGCCCCTTGCACTGCAAGGCGGTGTCCTTACCCACTGGACCACCAGGGGAAGCCCCGGTTATGTCGTTTTTACCCTCTGTTCTGTTAACATGGTGTATTACGCTGGTTGATTTCCGTGTTTTGAACCATACTTGTTTTCCAAAAGTAAATTTTCTTGGCCATGGTGTATGATTCTTTTATATACTATTGAATTTTGTTGACTAAAATTTTGTTGAGTTTAAAATTTTTATTCTTAAAGAAACTTTTTAGGAAAAACATCATGATTTTGTTATTGTCATTAGCATTAACTATAAGGTGATTAAAATTTTGTTCACCTCTTTAAAAAAATTTATTGAAATCTCATGTTTATTTTATAGCATTAACATAAGGTGATTAAAATTTTGTTCACCTCTACTCTGTATGAATATTAATTGACTATTCTCTTGCTTTCACTTTTAAAAGCATTATACACCTGAATGTATTACTTGTTTAATTAAGAGATGTGTGTGGGTGTGGAGTGGTGAATCTTTTGGCATGTCTACATGTAAGATCATGTCTACCAACAAATTATTTTGCTTCATGCTTTCCAATTTGGTTGACTTTTTTTTTTTTGCTCAAGCTAGGACTTGTAGCTTTAAGTGTGCACACGTAGATTTTCCTGATGTTAGAGAAGGAGCTTTCAGTCTTCTGCCACTGAGGATGATGTTGTCTGTGGGCTTGTCATGTATGACCTTTATGTTATTATAGTTTCCTTCTATTCAGTTTGTTGAATTTTTTTTTTTTAATCGTGAGAAGAGGTTGAATTTTGTCAGATCCTTTCTCTGCATCAATTAAGATGGTTATGTCTTTTTTTTTTTTTTTTTTTTAAGATTTATTTATTTTATTATTTATTTTTGGGCAGGGGTCGGGTTGGGGAGGGAGGGGAGTGGGCGGGCCACTTCTGTTGGTCTTTCATTTCTCTATTTTCAGCTGTCTTTGTTCTTTGGCTCCTGTGGGCCTCCCGTCACGGTGGCCTCTGTCGCTGCAGAGCGCCGGCTCTGGGCGCATGCGCTCCAAAGCTCCGGCTCAGTAATTGGACACATCAGTCCAGCCGCTCCGCGGCACGTGGGATCTTCCCAGGCCAGGGATGGAACCGGCGCCCCTTGCACTGCAAGGCGGTGTCCTTACCCACTGGACCACCAGGGGAAGCCCCGGTTATGTCGTTTTTACCCTCTGTTCTGTTAACATGGTGTATTACGCTGGTTGATTTCCGTGTTTTGAACCATACTTGTTTTCCAAAAGTAAATCTCTCTTGGCCATGGTGTATGATTCTTTTATATACTATTGAATTTTGTTGACTAAAATTTTGTTGAGTTTAAAAAATTTTTGTTGAGTTTTTTTTTTCTTTTTAAAGAAACATTTATTAGGAAAAACATCATGATTTTGTTATTGTCATTAGCATTAACTATAAGGTGATTAAAATTTTTGTTCACCTCTACTCTGTATGAATATTAATTGACTATTCTCTTGCTTTCACTTTTAAAAGCATTATACACCTACGATGCCTAATGAATGTATATACTTGTTTATATTATGTGCTATAGTCAGATGATTCCTAGACAATGGCAGTGATCTTACTGCTCATTGATATTACTTACCAATTGGGCCTAAAAATTACTCTAATGGCAGCTTGTATTTTAACTTTAATTTGGCGAAGTTATTTTTCTAGCTTCTCTGGCAATGTGACCTAATTCAGCTTCTTAAATTGATGTAATACAGAATGGTATTGTATGTAGCAAGAGAATTATCATAACATATTGACTTTTTCCCTCCTCTACTGGTAGGAATAAAGAGTTAATTAACCAAATATCTATAATGGAGACAAGTTAGAATTTTAAGGGCCATCTCTAATTACTCTTTTAACATTCTTCTTTTTTTTGGCCACTTCTATTGGCCTTTCATTTATTTGTTTTCATCTGTCTTTGTTCTGTGGCCTGTGTGGGCCTCACACCACAGTGGCCTCCCTCTCTCGTTGCAGAGCACCGGCTCCAGGTGCATGTGCTCCAGAGCTCCTGCTTGATAGTTGGACACGTCGGTCCAGCCACTCTGTGGCACGTGGCATCCTCCCAGGCCAGGGATCAAACCAGCGCCCTTTGCACTGCAAGGCGATATCCTTACCCACTGGACCACCAGGGAAGCCATTCATTTTGATACAATTTATTTTTGAAAATGTTGTAATATATAGTTGGTCCATGTATAAATGTATCATTATTTAAGTGAAAGTTGAGATAATTTAGCGTCTGCATGACTTCTTTATTGCTAAGATCTTTTTTCTTAGTCATAATACACTTTTTAAAATAATACAAAGAAATTATTTACTACCAATTTCATTTTCCTAGACTGAAAATATAAAAAAGGCTATCAGCTTATGCAATTCCATTTAACAAACTTCTCAATTTTTTTGGAACAATTTGAGGAGGATTCATGTTAACTTTTCATATTTGATAGAATTCACCAGTGAAGCCATCTTTTACTGGGCTTTTCTTTGTTGAGTTGTTTTTCATTACCATTTCAATCTTCTTACTAATTACAGATCTGTTCTTACTTGTTTCTTTATGATTCTGATTTGGCCCATTTAGTTTCTAGGAATTTGTCCATCTTTATCTAGATTACCCTATTTTGATAGATAGCTCATGCTACTCGCTTATAATTCCTTTTCTTTCTGTAAAGTTGGTAGTAATATCCTTTCCTTTATTTGAAGTCTTCTCTTTTTCTTAGTCATTTTGTTGATCTAGTCAATGAACCAGCTCTTTGTTTTCCTCTTTTTCTTTTTACTCTATTCTATATTTTATCTCGACTATAGTCTTTTGTTTTCTCCAGTCTTTTTTTTTTTTTTTTTGCTTTTTTGCTTTTACAGAGTTTTGTTGTTTACAGATATGTATAATCCCAGACTAATCATTGTTGCTTTGCTCTGGGTTTAGTTTGCTATTCTTTTTCTAGTTGTTTAAGGTAGGTATCAAATTAGGTTACTGACTTAAAATTTTTTTAATTAACAATTTATGAGTATTAGTGTATCTCAGCATAACTTTGCTGCATCCCATAAGTTTTAATATGTTGTATTTTCATTTATCTCAAGATATTTTCTAACTTCTTACATGATTTCTTTGACCCATTCGTTGTTTAAGGAGGTACTGTGTAAATTCCACATATTTGCGGATCTTCCTGTTTTCTTCTTGCTATTAATTTCTTCAGTTTTTTCCATTGTGATTAGAAAAGATGCTTTGTATGGTTTCAGTCTTTTAAAATTTATTAGGACTTGTTTTGTCAGCCTTACATATCATCTATCCCAGAGAATCTTCCCTGTGTACTTGAGAAAAATGTATATTCTGCTATTGTTGGGTGACATGTCTGCTCAGTCTAATTGGTCTCTAGTGTTATTCAAGACCTGTTTCCTTCTGTCTTGCTGTTCTACCCATTTTCCTAGACTGAAAATATAAAAAAGGCTATCAGCTTATGCAATTCCATTTAACAAACTTCTCAATTTTTTTGGAACAATTTGAGGAGGATTCATGTTAACTTTTCATATTTGATAGAATTCACCAGTGAAGCCATCTTTTACTGGGCTTTTCTTTGTTGAGTTGTTTTTCATTACCATTTCAATCTTCTTACTAATTACAGATCTGTTCTTACTTGTTTCTTTATGATTCTGATTTGGCCCATTTAGTTTCTAGGAATTTGTCCATCTTTATCTAGATTACCCTATTTTGATAGATAGCTCATGCTACTCGCTTATAATTCCTTTTCTTTCTGTAAAGTTGGTAGTAATATCCTTTCCTTTATTTGAAGTCTTCTCTTTTTCTTAGTCATTTTGTTGATCTAGTCAATGAACCAGCTCTTTGTTTTCCTCTTTTTCTTTTTACTCTATTCTATATTTTATCTCGACTATAGTCTTTTGTTTTCTCCAGTCTTTTTTTTTTTTTTTGCTTTTTTGCTTTTACAGAGTTTTGTTGTTTACAGATATGTATAATCCCAGACTAATCATTGTTGCTTTGCTCTGGGTTTAGTTTGCTATTCTTTTTCTAGTTGTTTAAGGTAGGTATCAAATTAGGTTACTGACTTAAAATTTTTTTAATTAACAATTTATGAGTATTAGTGTATCTCAGCATAACTTTGCTGCATCCCATAAGTTTTAATATGTTGTATTTTCATTTATCTCAAGATATTTTCTAACTTCTTACATGATTTCTTTGACCCATTCGTTGTTTAAGGAGGTACTGTGTAAATTCCACATATTTGCGGATCTTCCTGTTTTCTTCTTGCTATTAATTTCTTCAGTTTTTTCCATTGTGATTAGAAAAGATGCTTTGTATGGTTTCAGTCTTTTAAAATTTATTAGGACTTGTTTTGTCAGCCTTACATATCATCTATCCCAGAGAATCTTCCCTGTGTACTTGAGAAAAATGTATATTCTGCTATTGTTGGGTGACATGTCTGCTCAGTCTAATTGGTCTCTAGTGTTATTCAAGACCTGTTTCCTTCTGTCTTGCTGTTCTACCCATTATTGAAAAGGGGATATTGAAGTTTTCTTCTATTTTTATAAATCTATTCCCCCTTTATTTCTGTCAATAAGAAATTATTGCTTCATATATTAAGCTCTGATGTTTGACACATGTATGTCTATAATGTTAAATCTTCTTGGTGAATTAACCTTTTTATTATTATATAATGTCCTTTGTCTCTTATGACAGATTTTGACTTAAAAGTCTGTTTTGTGTATGAAGTGTATGGAGAATCCCTTTTCTCCATATCCTTACCAACACTAATTATTTATTGTGTTTTTGATAGTAGCCATTTTGACAGGTGTGAGAAGGTAATGTCTCGTGGTTTTGATTTGGATGTCCCTGATGATTAGTGACATTGAGGATCTTTTTGTGTGTCTGTTGGCTATCATGAAGTTTTCTTTGGAAAAGTGTCTATTCAGATCTTCTGTGCTGTGCTAAGTCACTTCAGTGATGTCCAACTCATTGTGACCCTATGGACTGTAGCCTGCTAGGCTCCTCTGTCTGTGGAATTCTCCAGGCAAGAGTACTGGAGTAGATTGCCATATCAAGCTCTTTACCACTAACGCAACTGGGGAAGCCCTATTTGGGTCTTCTGCCCATACTTTAAGTCACATTGGGTTTTTTTGGTTAGACGGTTTTGCTTCTTCCTTTCCAGTTTGGATTTTTATTTCTTATCTAATTGCTGTGGCTACAGTTTCCAATACTGTATTGAATAAAAGTGCCAGGACTGGGCATCCTTGTCTTGTTCCTGATCTTAGAGGAAATGATTTCAGCTTTTTCACTGTTGTGTTTGTTAAGCTGTGGGCTTATATGACCTTTTTGATGCTGAGATGTGTTCCTGCTATACTTACTTTATGATAAATAGAAGTTTTCTATATTGAGATGAATTGCATTATTTTAATTCTTCCTTTTGTTAGTGTGCATCACATTGATTGATTTGCAAATATTAAGCCATCCTCACATCTCTGGGATATCCCATTTGATTCTGCTGTATGATTCTTTTAATAGATTGTTGGATTTGATTAGCTAGAATTTTGTTGAAGAACTTTACATTTATGTTCATCATTGGCAAATAATTGTTCATAGTAATTTCTTAATGATTTTTTATGTTTTTGTTTTGTTAGTTGTAACTTCTTTTCCATTTCTGATTTTATTGATTTTGGTCCTCTTTTTCTTAACGAGTCTAGCAAAAGCCTTCTCAATTTTGTTTAATTTTTTCAACGAACCACTCTTAGTTTCATTTATCTTTTCTAGTATATTTTTAGTCTCTATTTCATTTATTTCTGCTCTGATCTTTATAAATTTCTTTCTCCTGACATTGGGCTTTGTTTTCTTTTTTCTAGTTCTTTAGGTATGAGATTAGGTTATTTATTTGAAATTTTTCTTGTTTCTTGAGGTCAAGTCTTGTACTTCTATAAACTTTCTTCTTAGAACCACTTTTACTGCATCCCATAAATTTTGGGTCATTTTTTCATTTATTCCCAGGTGTTTCTTAATCAATCCCTCTTTGATTTCTTTAGTGCTTCATTGATTGTTTAGTAGCATATTGTTTAGCCTCCACGTTTATGTGATTTTTCTAATTTTTTTCCTTACAGTTGGTTTATAGTCTCATAAAATTTTAGTTCTAACTTTGATGATTTCAGTTTTTTAAATTACTGAGGCAAAAGCTTTACCACTAACGCAACTGAGGAAGCCCTATTTGGGTCTTCTGCCCATACTTTAAGTCACATTGGGTTTTTTTGGTTAGACGGTTTTGCTTCTTCCTTTCCAGTTTGGATTTTTATTTCTTATCTAATTGCTGTGGCTACAGTTTCCAATACTGTATTGAATAAAAGTGCCAGGACTGGGCATCCTTGTCTTGTTCCTGATCTTAGAGGAAATGATTTCAGCTTTTTCACTGTTGTGTTTGTTAAGCTGTGGGCTTATATGACCTTTTTGATGCTGAGATGTGTTCCTGCTATACTTACTTTATGATAAATAGAAGTTTTCTATATTGAGATGAATTGCATTATTTTAATTCTTCCTTTTGTTAGTGTGCATCACATTGATTGATTTGCAAATATTAAGCCATCCTCACATCTCTGGGATATCCCATTTGATTCTGCTGTATGATTCTTTTAATAGATTGTTGGATTTGATTAGCTAGAATTTTGTTGAAGAACTTTACATTTATGTTCATCATTGGCAAATAATTGTTCATAGTAATTTCTTAATGATTTTTTATGTTTTTGTTTTGTTAGTTGTAACTTCTTTTCCATTTCTGATTTTATTGATTTTGGTCCTCTTTTTCTTAACGAGTCTAGCAAAAGCCTTCTCAATTTTGTTTAATTTTTTCAACGAACCACTCTTAGTTTCATTTATCTTTTCTAGTATATTTTTAGTCTCTATTTCATTTATTTCTGCTCTGATCTTTATAAATTTCTTTCTCCTGACATTGGGCTTTGTTTTCTTTTTTCTAGTTCTTTAGGTATGAGATTAGGTTATTTATTTGAAATTTTTCTTGTTTCTTGAGGTCAAGTCTTGTACTTCTATAAACTTTCTTCTTAGAACCACTTTTACTGCATCCCATAAATTTTGGGTCATTTTTTCATTTATTCCCAGGTGTTTCTTAATCAATCCCTCTTTGATTTCTTTAGTGCTTCATTGATTGTTTAGTAGCATATTGTTTAGCCTCCACGTTTATGTGATTTTTCTAATTTTTTTCCTTACAGTTGGTTTATAGTCTCATAAAATTTTAGTTCTAACTTTGTATGATTTCAGTTTTCTTAAATTTACTGAGAATTGTTTTGTGACCTGGTATGTAATCTGTCCTGGAGAATGTTCTATGTGTACCTGAATGTATTCTTCTGCTTTTGGATGGAATGCTGTGGTGTGTATGTGTGTGTAACATGTGTGTATCTATCTGGAATGATTTGTTATTTAAGGTCATTGTTTATTGATTTTCTGTCTAGGTGATCTGTCCATTGATGTAAGTGGGATTTTAAAGTTCCCTTCTGTTATTGTATTACTGTCAATCTCTCCCTTTATGTGGGTTAATATTTACTTTATGTATTCAGATGCTTCTATTTTGGGTGCATATATATTTGTAATTGTTCTATCTTCTTGATTGACCCCTGGAGTATTATGTAATATCCACTTTTTATCTAGTTACAGTTTTTGTCTTGAAGTCTATTTTTATCTGATAGAGGTTTGGGGATAGTGCTACCCCAACTTTATCCTTTTTGTTTCCATTTACAGGGAATACATTTTTTCATCCCCCCTACTCTCTGTGTCTTTCACTCTGAAATGAGTCTCTTATAGGCGGCATGCATGTAGCTTGATTTTGTATTCATTCTGTGTCTTTTGATTGGAACATTTAGTCTGTTTACATTAAAGTAATTATTGATAGGTATGTACATAAACCATTTTGTAAATTTTAAGAGATTTTAAAATTCTTTGTTCCTTTCTTTTTATCTTCCCTTGTGATTGGATGACTGTCTTTAGTATTTAAATTCCTTTCTTCTTCCTGTATTTGTATCTATTGCAAAATTTTGGCTTGTGATTACTGTAAGGTTTATATATAGCATTCTGTATATGATATGTGGTTATTCTAAGTTGCTGCTTTCTTAAATTCAAATGCGTTTTAACAACTCTGCATTTTTACTCCCTGCCTTGTTTACTGTTTTGACATCATATTTTACATCATGTTTTGTGTGTGATTCCCTCAGCTACTTATCATGGGTATAAATGCTTTGACTCCTTTTGTCTTTAACCTTCCTATTAGTTTTATGTGTGGTTGCTTTACTACCTTTAATATACCTGTGCCTTTACCAATGAGCTTTTTCTTCATTGCCGGTCCTGCTGGCAGTCGAACAGAACCCGAAGAGAGCAGCAGCACGACTAAGAAAGAAAGAAGGACAGGAAGAATGGGGTTGAGAGGGCCAGCAAAGAGGCAGACAACTCTGCAAGTTGCTGACAAGTTTATTGAATTTGCTCATACACTTTATACTTCTTAAAATCAGATAACATACAGCAAACAGTAGTGTATACGTGCTTCAGGTCCGGTCTCTCGGACCCTGCACCTGCCATCCTCCATCTGGCATGTCACCAACTGGGTCAACTAAAAGACTACACACATTTCTTCAGATTACATTAGTTCAGGGACGTACACCCCCTCAGGCCCTTTTCATCTGTTGCCCAAGGCTCCAGGTGTCCTTTTAACAATATTTTGGCTATGTCTCCATAATACGTGGGGTGGCGGGACAGAGAGCTATGCTGTTATCAGCCCCTGTTCCCAGGGCAGCTCCCAGAGCTATGTTTCCTTAAAAGGAAACCCCTTGAAACATGGCAGCTCCCCGCACTTCATAATTTTCATGTTTATAGTTGTGACCTTTTTTTCATTTAGAGAAGTCCCTTTAACATTTTTCGTAAAGTTGTTCTGGTGATGCTTAAGTTTTTTTAGCTTTTGCTTGTCTCTAAAGTTTTTTTTTTTTTTTTAATTTTGACCTCTGTTATTGGTCTTTCATGTATTTATTTTCATCTATCTTTGTTCTTTAGCCTGTGTGGGCCTCCCATGGCAGTGGCCTCTCCTGTAGCAGAGCACCAGCTCTGGGCACATGCACTCCAGAGCGCTGGCTCGAATTGGACACACTGGTCCAGCCGCTCCACAGCATGTGGGATCTTCCTGGGCCAGAGATGGAACCAGTGCCCCTTGTGCTGCAAGGTGGACTCTTTATCCACTGGACCACCAGGGAAGGCCCTCTGGAAAGCTTTTGATGTTTCCATCAAATCTGAATGAAAACCTTGCTGGTATTCTTAGTTGTACCTATTCCTCTTTCATCACTTTAACCATATCATGCCATACCCTTCAGACCTGCAGAGGTTCTGCTGAAGTCAGCTGACAGCCTACAGGAACTCCCTTGTATATAACTTTACTTTTTCCCTTGCTACTTTTAGCAATTCTCTTTACCTTCCATTTTTCTCATTTTAATGGCAGTGTGTTTTTGTGTATTTTTCGGGCTTCTTGCTTCCTGGACCTGAATGTCGCTTTCCTTTCCCAGGTAGGTTGCCCACCTCCACTTCACTTAGTTTGTCTTCTTGCTTTTTATCCTGTTCCTGCATTTGGAGTATATTCCTCTGTTGCCTCATTGTTGTCTAATTTGCTGTTTTTAATCTCTCTATATCTGGTGAGTTGGTTACGTTTTGTGACTCCGGAGGAGTGGCCTTTTGTAGGAGACATCCTATCAGTCCCAGCAGCATGCTCCCCTGGTCAGGAGAGCTCTACGCTGTAGGGATGCCCCTATTTGGATGGCGTACGTCCCTTTGTTGTGGTAGGCTGGCTACTCTGAGTGGTCGAGTGGGTGAGATTGCCCACTGTCTATTTGCTTTCCAGACCCTGCCTTGTCCAGAGGCTGCTGGCCATTGGTGGGTAGGGCTGGGTCATGGTGCTGCTGGATACAGGCTCCTGAGGTTCCTGGGGCTAGTGCTGGCCCACTCGTGGGCAGAGCTAGATTCTGGAGTGTCCTTTGAATTTGGAGGAAGAGTGATTTATTTGTAGTTCTTGTATGGTCTATGAGCAAGAAGTTAGGTTTCTTGGCTAGGGGTGATCTAGAAATGGAGCAGGTTCTCCTGACCAGTTTTGTGTGAGACTGGCAGAGAGCACTGGTCTTTTGAGGAGCTTACCTGGGAGTTACCCAGTGCAGTTAACTGTAGCCATTCCAGTCTAACCTTTTCTGAAACCAAAGTCAGGATGAAGTGGAATCAAGTCAAAGAGACTGAGTTTCTAGGGGTCGGGGAGCAGGTCCATGTGGTTGTCTCCATTCGGTTTGCTGAGCTGAACCAACGCATGACACTTTACATTTTGAAATATATAATGTACTTACTTCTATGAGAGTGTTGTCTCTGTTTTACAGATGACGAAAATGGTGCCAAGGAACAAGGTGCTAGTTTCTTTTTTTTTTGCCATACCCTTCAGGCCTGCAGAGGTTCTGCTGAAGTCAGCTGACAGCCTACAGGAACTCCTTGTATATAACTTTACTTTTCCCTTGCTACTTTTAGCAATTCTATTTACCTTCCATTTTTCTCATTTTAATGGCAGTGTGTTTTTGTGTATTTTTCGGGCTTCTTGCTTCCTGGACCTGAATGTCGCTTTCCTTTCCCAGGTAGGTTGCCCACCTCCACTTCACTTAGTTTGTCTTCTTGCTTTTTATCCTGTTCCTGCATTTGGAGTATATTCCTCTGTTGCCTCATTGTTGTCTAATTTGCTGTTTTTAATCTCTCTATATCTGGTGAGTTGGTTACGTTTTGTGACTCCGGAGGAGTGGCCTTTTGTAGGAGACATCCTATCAGTCCCAGCAGCATGCTCCCCTGGTCAGGAGAGCTCTACGCTGTAGGGATGCCCCTATTTGGATGGCGTACGTCCCTTTGTTGTGGTAGGCTGGCTACTCTGAGTGGTCGAGTGGGTGAGATTGCCCACTGTCTATTTGCTTTCCAGACCCTGCCTTGTCCAGAGGCTGCTGGCCATTGGTGGGTAGGGCTGGGTCATGGTGCTGCTGGATACAGGCTCCTGAGGTTCCTGGGGCTAGTGCTGGCCCACTCGTGGGCAGAGCTAGATTCTGGAGTGTCCTTTGAATTTGGAGGAAGAGTGATTTATTTGTAGTTCTTGTATGGTCTATGAGCAAGAAGTTAGGTTTCTTGGCTAGGGGTGATCTAGAAATGGAGCAGGTTCTCCTGACCAGTTTTGTGTGAGACTGGCAGAGAGCACTGGTCTTTTGAGGAGCTTACCTGGGAGTTACCCAGTGCAGTTAACTGTAGCCATTCCAGTCTAACCTTTTCTGAAACCAAAGTCAGGATGAAGTGGAATCAAGTCAAAGAGACTGAGTTTCTAGGGGTCGGGGAGCAGGTCCATGTGGTTGTCTCCATTCGGTTTGCTGAGCTGAACCAACGCATGACACTTTACATTTTGAAATATATAATGTACTTACTTCTATGAGAGTGTTGTCTCTGTTTTACAGATGACGAAAATGGTGCCAAGGGAACAAGGTGCTACCCACCTGGTGAGTAGCAGAGCCAGGATTCATGCTCAAGCCTCCTGTTTCCAGATCCCATGTGCCTTCCTAACCACCTGATCAACTGGAACTTTGCCACATGGAGTATGTGATAACTTCTGTTGTCCAGACTTTTCATTCCTTGGGTTTGATTTTTGGATCATCACTAAGGATTGCTGTTATGTTTTTATTGAGAAAATCAGAGAGAAAACCATGAGGTAGATAAAGCCTTTTAAGTGTTTCTTGAGAAATAATATTGTTCAATATGAAATTGAAAAAGGAATCAGATGAAGTTTCCCTGGTGGTACAGTGAATAAGAATCCATCTCCTAATGCAGGGAACATGGCTTTGGTCTCTGGTTAGGGAAGATTCCACATGCCAGGGAGCAACTAAGCCTGTGCATCACAACTACTGAGCCCATGTGCTGCAGTTACTAAAGCCCGTGTGCCTAGAGCTTGTGCTCCGCAACAAGACAGGTCACCGCAAAGAGAAGCCTGTGTACCACAAGAGTAGCCCCCTCTGGCCACAACTAGAAAAACCCACACACAGCAAGGAAGACCCAGCACAACCATTAATATATTGAATGTGCATGCTTAGTCATCTCCAATTCTTTGTGACCCCATGGACTGTAGCCTGACAGGTTCCTCTGTCCATGGGATTTTCCAGGCAAGAATACTGGAGTGGGTAGCCATTCCCTTCTCCAGGGGATCTTCCCAACCCAGGGATCGAACCCAGGTCTCCTGCATTGCAGGCAGACTCTTTACCATCTGAATCACATAGGGAAGCCCAAGAGAAAATTCACCATAAGCAAAGGATCAGGTGACAGAACCTATATTCCCAAGAAGGTTGAATGCTGGAGGGAAAATGTAGTTCCAGGTTTGTATGTTCTGACCCAGCCAATCTGGAGGTAGGTTTGTTCCCGTCAGAGAAAGGCTGAAGGTGTGAACTGAAAGCTGTGTCTGTAGAAGCTGTAACACTGGCATTCAAGAAGTTTTGCTGTGGAGCAGCCCCAGTTGTCTCTACCCGTAGGAATGTTCTCACCTTACAGCTGTAGGTCTCCAGCACTGAGGCATAGTTGTGGCCTGGGTCCACCAGGCATGGCTTCAGAACCCCAGAATTGCAGCTTTGGCCAGCCAACCTTGCGGACAGAGAAGAGTGGATCTCCCTCAGGTGTTTCCCATAACATAGGAACAACCATCTGATTTATTCCCTGATGTATCGCCAGTAACCACAATGGTGTTTGTCACATGATACATAGTCAATTAATTTGGTTAATAGGTATCCCATCCTTCCTCCTTTTTTGATTCATTAATTCATTCAGCAGACAATGAGCCCTTCTGTGTGCCAGGGAGTGCTGAATAGCAGACAGCCAAAGATGCACAAGATTGCTTCTGCCCTTAAAAAGGTCACAGTGGGAGCAAAAACACAGATAAGCAAGTCTGATTATAAATGTGTTGGGGTGGGTTTCATGGGAAAAGATCCCAAAAAGCTTCATGGAGGAGGCAGTGGTTGAGTTGACCTGTGAAAAATGAGGATGATTACAACTGTCAACACTTATGTAGTGCTTACTGTGTGCCTTTTCTGCTGAGAAAACTTCAATATAGTATCATTTAACGCTCTTGGAAGTTTTGTGATGTAAGTGCTGGTATTACCTTTACCTCAGGGCAGAGGAAGCAGGCTTAAAAAGGACCAAGGTCATAGAGCTAGTACTTGGTAAGGCTGAGGTTCAAACTTGGTTCCTTCTGGTTCCAGATGTTTTAACCACGTACTCAACAGACAAGGAAGATATGGAGAACAGAAGAAACAATACATCCCAGGGATGGAAACTCCATAGTGTATATTCAAGAATTTGCAGAAATGCTGGACAATACTGGGAGATGAGGTAGGAATGGACCTCACTTGGATGCCTGTGCCTCCTGGTTCCTTTTGCCTTCCTCACTGTAGTGTAGCTTGCTTTTGTTACTGTATTAGGCTTCTGAATCTGCTTTGATCTAAAGATAATTCTATGATCGAAGCAGGGAGCTCAACCATGTGGTAGGAGCCCAGATGGAAGATGGAATCCTTGAATTAGAGAGTAGCTAAGTCTGTCATTTAAATCACTCAGTCTGGGGTAGGGCAGTCCTAGCCAACTAATGCTCCAGTCAAAGACAAGCTATTGACACTCTGACCACTCCCACATCCGAAGCGGAAGCCAAGCACTGAGGAGGAATGTTTGGATTCTGGTGCCAACATGCTTCTCTCTACCACTATGTGCTGCCCTGTCCCACGTAAATGTACTTTTCAGTGGATACCTATGCAGTAACAAGGCTGCTTCCCAGGTGGCTCTAGTGGTAAAAAACGTGCCTGCCAGTGCAGGAGCCGCCCGCCGCGTGGTTTCAATTCCTGGGCTGAGAAGATGTCCTGGAGGAAGAAATGGCAACACACTCCAGTATTCTTGCTGGGATAATCCCATGGATAGAGGAGCCCAGTGAGCTACAGTCCATGGGGTTGCAAAGAGTCAGACACGACTGAGCACACACACACACACAGTAGCAAGAACCAGGTACATTTAGAAAGTGGCTGTCACTTCAGTTCTTCCACTAGTGCCTTGAGGTCAAGACTTAAAAATTTCAGCCACTTCCTGGAGTCTCTGTACCAAGCACACAGGTAACATACTTCATGAGAGACTTTTGAAGAAGTTACTCTGTCTCTTCTAGCATTTAATATTGTTAAAGAGAAATTTGCTTACTCCTTTGAAGATGACCTTTAAAAAAAAAATCTCTCTAGAAGTTTTCTAGATTCTAGCTTTAATCACAAGAGTATGTGTAGGCGGGTTTTTTTTTTTCCACTTGCTTGGCACTTATTGGGCTCTTAATTTGTAAGATTTATTTATTTATTTTATTTTGGGCGGGGTCGGGTTGGGGAGGAAGGAGCGGCCGGGCCACTTCTGATCTTTTCATTTCTCTATTTTCATCTGTCTTTGTTCTTTGGCTCCTGTGGGCCTCCCATCGCGGTGGCGTCTGTCGTTGCAGAGCACCAGCTCTGGGCGCATGCGCTCCAGAGCTCCGGCTCGGTCGTTGGACACATCGGTCCAACCACTCCGCGGCACGTGGGATCTTCCCAGGCCAGGGATCGAACCGGCGCCCCTTGCACTGCAAGGCAGTGTCCTTACCCACTGGACCACCAGGGAAGCCCTNATTGGGCTCTTAATTTGAAAACTTATCTCCTCAAGTCTGGGGCATTTTTCTGTTATTTCTTCAATAATGTCTACTATTTCATTTTTTTCTATTCTGTTTCTGGTACGCTGTTTAGTCAGATGCTAGACATCTATATATATATATATTATTTTTTTTTATTTCTCCTTGTGTATTTATGTATGAATATTTTATATTTTGGGTTGTAATCTAATACTTTTTTATTTATTTTGTTGTTCAAAGTGATCCAGCTTTGACCATTTGGAGCTCTTTCATTTGGCTTCTGTGTCTCTGACGTAGCTTCATCTGTGTGTGTATGTATTTTAAATGATTTCTTACTTTTTGACAGTATAAAATATTCCAGGCTCATCTTGAATATTTCTTGCCTCTGTCCTGATATCAGACACTTCTCTGGGATCCTTGGTTCCTTTTTCTGGAGAATGGTATTGGACACCAAGATCTGGGCACTAGGCACACTCATTGCTACTGGGGTGTTGTGGCACATAGGCCCTCTCATCAAGAACTGAGACACAACGAGAGTGTAAACGTGTGAATCCATTTGAACCCTGATTTCTCTGTACCAAGCACACAGGTAACATACTTCATGAGAGACTTTTGAAGAAGTTACTCTGTCTCTTCTAGCATTTAATATTGTTAAAGAGAAATTTGCTTACTCCTTTGAAGATGACCTTTAAAAAAAAAATCTCTCTAGAAGTTTTCTAGATTCTAGCTTTAATCACAAGAGTATGTGTAGGCGGGTTTTTTTTTTTCCACTTGCTTGGCACTTATTGGGCTCTTGATTTTAGGGTTTATTTATTTATTTATTTTAGGCGGGAGTCAGGTTGGGGAGGGAGGGGAGCGGGCGGGCCACTTCTATTGGTCTTTCATTCCTCTATGTTCATCCGTTTCTGTTCTTTGGCTCCTGTGGGCCTCCCATCGCGGTGGCGTCTGTCGTTGCAGAGCACCGGCTCTGGGCGCACGCGCTCCAGAGCTCCGGCTCGGTAATTGGACACATCGGTCCAGCCGCTCCACGGCACGTGGGATCTTCCCAGGCCAGGGATCGAACCGGCGCCCCTTGCACTGCAAGGCGGTGTCCTTACCCACTGGACCACCAGGGAAGCCCTTATTGGGCTCTTAATTTGAAAACTTATCTCCTCAAGTCTGGGGCATTTTTCTGTTATTTCTTCAATAATGTCTACTATTTCATTTTTTTCTATTCTGTTTCTGGTACGCTGTTTAGTCAGATGCTAGACATCTATATATATATATATTATTTTTTTTTATTTCTCCTTGTGTATTTATGTATGAATATTTTATATTTTGGGTTGTAATCTAATACTTTTTTATTTATTTTGTTGTTCAAAGTGATCCAGCTTTGACCATTTGGAGCTCTTTCATTTGGCTTCTGTGTCTCTGACGTAGCTTCATCTGTGTGTGTATGTATTTTAAATGATTTCTTACTTTTTGACAGTATAAAATATTCCAGGCTCATCTTGAATATTTCTTGCCTCTGTCCTGATATCAGACACTTCTCTGGGATCCTTGGTTCCTTTTTCTGGAGAATGGTATTGGACACCAAGATCTGGGCACTAGGCACACTCATTGCTACTGGGGTGTTGTGGCACATAGGCCCTCTCATCAAGAACTGAGACACAACGAGAGTGTAAACGTGTGAATCCTAACCCATGTGTATTGCCACATCCCCCTACATATCTCTCTGTGTAGCCACATGTATCTTTGTTAAGCTAAACATGAATTCATACATATGTTTTCAACTCTTAGAGTCTGTTACATATGGATTATTCTAAGTTCCTCCCCATCTTTATCTGCAGGCTCCCAGTTCAACAGTGAGAACCCTGACTTCTACCCTCTGCCATCCATATACTGTTCACTTCCAGTATGCATATAAAGTCACATCAAATTTTGAGTCCCAATGACTTAAGGGTCTCCAGGATAATTTTGTCAATTGATTGTCTTACAGATTCAGTGGACCCTATATCAATTTCTTCATCATTTCCAAAATCCTACCTTTCCTTATTACCTTTGTAGTGAATTCAAGAATTTGGGGACAGACCAACAAGAAAGATATGACCCTGAAGTAGCAATAGCACACAGAAAGCTTTATTTGGACAATGCTGACTGGTGACATGTGGGGACATCTCTCACAGCATGAGACCGTCTACATGCTGAAGAGGCTGCCACCCAACGACCACCCCTCAAGAGAGGAGGAGGACGAGAGAATGCCCAAGAAAGAGAGGAATGAAAGAAGGGAATTGGGTTTCTAAATGGTGTCACTCAGTACTGCGATGGAGAGCATCTGGATCAGAGAATTCTGTGTTTGTTTTGTCTGTGTCCAGCAGATGTTGGGTGCAGTTTCCTGGATACGCAAAGCAGATAGGCTCTAAAAATCTGTTTATTGATTTCAGTTTGGCACCAGCTTTTGAGTTAACGAGTCCCAGCCTGCAGAACAGAAGTAAACAGCACAGGGTAAATATTCAGAAGCTATCGTTGGCTCATTTAAATAGAACAGCCTGATCAAGAAACAGAAAAGACACAAATCAACAATGTCAGGAAAGAGTGTCAATACCACTTTATATATATTAAAAGGATAGAAAGAAAATACTGGTATATCTTTGGTACTTGATATTTCTTGCCTCTGTCCTGATATCAGACACTTCTCTGGGATCCTTGGTTCCTTTTTCTGGAGAATGGTATTGGACACCAAGATCTGGGCACTAGGCACACTCATTGCTACTGGGGTGTTGTGGCACATAGGCCCTCTCATCAAGAACTGAGACACAACGAGAGTGTAAACGTGTGAATCCTAACCCATGTGTATTGCCACATCCCCCTACATATCTCTCTGTGTAGCCACATGTATCTTTGTTAAGCTAAACATGAATTCATACATATGTTTTCAACTCTTAGAGTCTGTTACATATGGATTATTCTAAGTTCCTCCCCATCTTTATCTGCAGGCTCCCAGTTCAACAGTGAGAACCCTGACTTCTACCCTCTGCCATCCATATACTGTTCACTTCCAGTATGCATATAAAGTCACATCAAATTTTGAGTCCCAATGACTTAAGGGTCTCCAGGATAATTTTGTCAATTGATTGTCTTACAGATTCAGTGGACCCTATATCAATTTCTTCATCATTTCCAAAATCCTACCTTTCCTTATTACCTTTGTAGTGAATTCAAGAATTTGGGGACAGACCAACAAGAAAGATATGACCCTGAAGTAGCAATAGCACACAGAAAGCTTTATTTGGACAATGCTGACTGGTGACATGTGGGGACATCTCTCACAGCATGAGACCGTCTACATGCTGAAGAGGCTGCCACCCAACGACCACCCCTCAAGAGAGGAGGAGGACGAGAGAATGCCCAAGAAAGAGAGGAATGAAAGAAGGGAATTGGGTTTCTAAATGGTGTTACTCAGTACTGCGATGGAGAGCATCTGGATCAGAGAATTCTGTGTTTGTTTTGTCTGTGTCCAGCAGATGTTGGGTGCAGTTTCCTGGATACGCAAAGCAGATAGGCTCTAAAAATCTGTTTATTGATTTCAGTTTGGCACCAGCTTTTGAGTTAACGAGTCCCAGCCTGCAGAACAGAAGTAAACAGCACAGGGTAAATATTCAGAAGCTATCGTTGGCTCATTTAAATAGAACAGCCTGATCAAGAAACAGAAAAGACACAAATCAACAATGTCAGGAAAGAGTGTCAATACCACTTTATATATATTAAAAGGATAGAAAGAAAATATTATAAATAACTTTATTCCAATAAATTTAACAATTAAATTCTTTGTAAAAGATTATAAATAATTTTATTCCAATAAATTTAACAACTTAAAACACAAACTACCAAAGTTAATTCAAAAAGAAATAGATGGGCTTCCCTGGTGGGTAAGGACACCGCCTTGCAGTGCAAGGGGTGCCAGTTCGACCCCTGGCCTGGGAAGATCCCACGTGCCGCGGAGCAGCTGGACCAATGTGTCCAATTACCGAGCCGGAGCTCTGGAGTGCATGCGCCCAGAGCCGGTGCTCTGCGACAACAGAGGCCACTGCAATTGGGAGGCCCACACGGGCCAACAAAAAAAGATGGATGAGAATAGACAAATGAAAGATCAATAGAAGTGGCCCACCTGCTCCCCTCCCCGCCCCACCCCCCAAAAAATAAATAAATAAATATTAAAAAAAAATACTCTACAAAAAATCAATAACAGAATGACTGATGCAGAAGAATGGATAAGTGAACTTGAAAATAGAATGGTGGAAATAACTGCAGAGGAGCAGAATAAAGAAAAAAGAATGAAAAGAATTGAGGACAGTCTCAGAAACCTCTGGGACAATATTAAACACACCAATACTTGAATTATAGGGAGTCCCAGAAGAACAAGAGAACAAAAATGGGTCTGAGAAATTATTTGAAGAAATTATAGTTGAAAACTTCCCTAACACCGAAAAGGAAATAGCCACCCAAGTATAAGAAGTGCAGAGTCCTGTACAGGGATAAACATCAGGAGAAACACACCATATTAATCAAACTAACAAAAACTAAATACAAAGAAAAATATTAAAAGCAACAAGAGAATAGCAAAGGAATTTGGGTTCAAAACAGTACTGTACATCTGGATCAGAGAATTCTGTGTTTGTTTTGTCTGTGTCCAGCAGATGTTGGGTGCAGTTTCCTGGATACGCAAAGCAGATAGGCTCTAAAAATCTGTTTATTGATTTCAGTTTGGCACCAGCTTTTGAGTTAACGAGTCCCAGCCTGCAGAACAGAAGTAAACAGCACAGGGTAAATATTCAGAAGCTATCGTTGGCTCATTTAAATAGAACAGCCTGATCAAGAAACAGAAAAGACACAAATCAACAATGTCAGGAAAGAGTGTCAATACCACTTTATATATATTAAAAGGATAGAAAGAAAATATTATAAATAACTTTATTCCAATAAATTTAACAATTAAATTCTTTGTAAAAGATTATAAATAATTTTATTCCAATAAATTTAACAACTTAAAACACAAACTACCAAAGTTAATTCAAAAAGAAATAGATGGGCTTCCCTGGTGGGTAAGGACACCGCCTTGCAGTGCAAGGGGTGCCAGTTCGACCCCTGGCCTGGGAAGATCCCACGTGCCGCGGAGCAGCTGGACCAATGTGTCCAATTACCGAGCCGGAGCTCTGGAGTGCATGCGCCCAGAGCCGGTGCTCTGCGACAACAGAGGCCACTGCAATTGGGAGGCCCACACGGGCCAACAAAAAAAGATGGATGAGAATAGACAAATGAAAGATCAATAGAAGTGGCCCACCTGCTCCCCTCCCCGCCCCACCCCCCAAAAAATAAATAAATAAATATTAAAAAAAAATACTCTACAAAAAATCAATAACAGAATGACTGATGCAGAAGAATGGATAAGTGAACTTGAAAATAGAATGGTGGAAATAACTGCAGAGGAGCAGAATAAAGAAAAAAGAATGAAAAGAATTGAGGACAGTCTCAGAAACCTCTGGGACAATATTAAACACACCAATACTTGAATTATAGGGAGTCCCAGAAGAACAAGAGAACAAAAATGGGTCTGAGAAATTATTTGAAGAAATTATAGTTGAAAACTTCCCTAACACAGAAAAGGAAATAGCCACCCAAGTATAAGAAGTGCAGAGTCCTGTACAGGGATAAACTCTAGGAGAAACACACCATATTAATCAAACTAACAAAAACTAAATACAAAGAAAAATATTAAAAGCAACAAGAGAATAGCAAAAAATAACATATAAAGGAATCTCCATAAGGCTGTCAGCTGATTTTTCAGCAGAAACTGCAGACCAGAAGGGAGTGGCAGGATACATTTAAAGTGATTAAAGGGGAAAAGCTACAAGATTACTCTATCCAACATGGATCCCATTCAGATTTGATGGAGAAATCAAAAGTTTTACAGACAAGCAAAAGCTAAGAGAATTCAGTACCACTGAACCAGACTTAACAACAAATGCTAGAGAACTTTTCCAGGCAGGAAACACAAGAAAAAGACCCACAAAAACAAACCGAAAACAATTAACAAAACAGCGATACTTATCAATAACTACCTTTGGGCTTCCCTGGTGGTCCAGTGGGTAAAGAGTTTGCCTTGCAGTGCAGGGGGCACCAGTTCTATTCCTGGTCTGGGAAGATCCCATGTGCCATGTAACGGTGTGTCCAATTACAAGCCAGCGCTTTGGAGCGCATGCGTCCAGAGCCAGTGCTCTGCAACAAAAGAGGCCACTACAATGAGAGGCCCACACGGGCCAAAGAATAAAAAAGATGGATGAAAATAAGTATAAATAAAGGAGGCATGATGGGGAAAAGGAAAAAAAAAAAAAAGTAACTACTTTAAAAGTGTACTGTTGGAATGCCCCAACCAAGAGACAGACTGCCTGAATGACCAGACTGACAGACTGCCAGATATAAGACATGTATACATGCTGCCTACAAGAGACCTACTTCAGAATTAGACCCACATGCAGACTGAAAGGTGGGATATAAAAAGATATTCCATTCATATGGAAATCAAAAGAAAGCTGGAGTAGCAATCCTCATATCAGACAAAATAGATTTTAAAATAAAGAAAAAGAACAAAAAGAACTGAGGATAGACCCAGACACCTCTGGGACAATATTAAACACACCAGTATTCAAGTTATAGGAGTCCCAGAAGAAGAAGAGAAAAAAAATGGGTCTGAGAAATTATTTGAAGAAATTATAGTTGAAAACTTCCCTAACACAGAAAAGGAAATAGCCACCCAAGTATAAGAAGTGCAGAGTCCTGTACAGGGATAAACTCTAGGAGAAACACACCATATTAATCAAACTAACAAAAACTAAATACAAAGAAAAATATTAAAAGCAACAAGAGAATAGCAAAAAATAACATATAAAGGAATCTCCATAAGGCTGTCAGCTGATTTTTCAGCAGAAACTGCAGACCAGAAGGGAGTGGCAGGATACATTTAAAGTGATTAAAGGGGAAAAGCTACAAGATTACTCTATCCAACATGGATCCCATTCAGATTTGATGGAGAAATCAAAAGTTTTACAGACAAGCAAAAGCTAAGAGAATTCAGTACCACTGAACCAGACTTAACAACAAATGCTAGAGAACTTTTCCAGGCAGGAAACACAAGAAAAAGACCCACAAAAACAAACCGAAAACAATTAACAAAACAGCGATACTTATCAATAACTACCTTTGGGCTTCCCTGGTGGTCCAGTGGGTAAAGAGTTTGCCTTGCAGTGCAGGGGGCACCAGTTCTATTCCTGGTCTGGGAAGATCCCATGTGCCATGTAACGGTGTGTCCAATTACAAGCCAGCGCTTTGGAGCGCATGCGTCCAGAGCCAGTGCTCTGCAACAAAAGAGGCCACTACAATGAGAGGCCCACACGGGCCAAAGAATAAAAAAGATGGATGAAAATAAGTATAAATAAAGGAGGCATGATGGGGAAAAGGAAAAAAAAAAAAAAGTAACTACTTTAAAAGTGTACTGTTGGAATGCCCCAACCAAGAGACAGACTGCCTGAATGACCAGACTGACAGACTGCCAGATATAAGACATGTATACATGCTGCCTACAAGAGACCTACTTCAGAATTAGACCCACATGCAGACTGAAAGGTGGGATATAAAAAGATATTCCATTCATATGGAAATCAAAAGAAAGCTGGAGTAGCAATCCTCATATCAGACAAAATAGATTTTAAAATAAAAACTGTTACAAGAGATAAAAAAAGGACACTACATAATGATTAAGGATCAATCCAAGAAGAACATACAACAACTGTAAATATTTATCCATCCAACATAGGAACATCTCAATACATAAGACAAATGCTAACAACAATAAAAGGGGAAATTGACAGTAACACATTAATAGTAGGGAACTTTAACACCCCGGCTTAAACTAATGAACAGATCATCCAGATAAAAAATCAATAAGGAAACACAAACCTTAAATAACACATTATACCAGATGGACCTTTTTGATATCTATAGGACATTCTATCCAAAAGCACCAGAACACATTTTTTCTCAAGTGCACACAGAACATTTTCCAGTATAGATTCTATCTTTTGTCTCAAATCAAACTTCAGTAAATCTAAGAAAATTGAAATCATACCAAGCATCTTTTCTGACCACAGTGCTATGAGATTAGAGATTAATTATAGAAGAAAAACACTGTAAAAAAAAGAAGAACACACAAGCACATGGTCACTAAACAATATGCTTCTAAATAGCAAAGAGGTTATTAAAGAAATCAGAGGAATATAAAAAATACCTAGGAATAAATGACAATGAAACACAAAGATCCAAAACCTATGAGATGCAACTAAAGCAATTCTAAGAGGAAACTTGATAGCAGTACCATCCTACCTCAAAATAATAAGAAAAGCATCAAATAAATAATCCAACCTTGCATCTAAAGCAACTAGAAAAAGAATAACAAATTTCCTAAGTTAGTAGAAGGAAAACATCATAAAGATCAGATCAGAAATAAATAAATAAAACAATAGCAAAAAATCAGTAAAATAAAAGCCGCTTCTTTGAGAAGGTAAACTAAATTGACAAACCATTATTCAGACTCATCAAGAATAAAATGGAGGCTTCCCTGGTTTCAGTGGTGAAGAGTTCACCTGCCAATGCAGGAGACATGAGTTTGATTCCTGATCTGGGAAGATCCCAAATGCTGCGGAGCAACTAAGCCCATGAGCCACAACTACTGAGCCTGTGCTTTGGTGCCTTGGAGCCACAACTACTGAACACATGTGCTGCAACTGTTGAAACCCATGTGCCCTAGAGCCCAAGTTCCACAATAAGAGAAGTCACGGCAACAGGAATCCTGCACACCTCAACTAAAGAGTAGCTCCCACTCCTTGCAACTAGAGAAGAGCCTGTAGCACCAGTGAAAATCCAGAATAGCCAAAAATAAATAAATAAACAAATAAAATTTTTAAGAAAGAATAGAAGGGAGTAACCTCTCCTTTTTCATTCCAAATTTTGTTGATTTGATTCTTCTCTCTTTTTTTCTTGATGAGTCTGGCTAAAGGTTTGTCAATTTTGTTTATCTTTTTGAAGAACCAGCTTTTGGTTTTATTAATCTTTACTATTGTTTCTTTCATTAACTTTTCATTTATTTCTGCTCTGATCTTTATGATTTGTTTTCTTCTGCTGCCTTTGTTGGGAGGAGGGGGGAGGTTGTTCTTTTTCCAGTTCTTTCATTTTTTTAATAATTTAACAAGCATTTATCAAGAACACTTTTTCGATGTTGCATGGGGTTTCCTTTTTTTTTGAACATTTTATTTTATTTATTTATCTTTTGGGGGTGGGGTGGGAGGGAGGGGGACGGGTGGGCCACTTTTATTGGTCTTTCATTTCTCTGTTTTCATCTGTATTTGTTTTTTGGCTCCTGTGGGCCTCCCATCACGGTGGCCTCTGTTGTCGCAGAGCACCGGCTCTGGGCACATACACCCCAGAGCTCCGGCTCGGTAATTGGACACATCGGTCCAGCTGCTCCACGGCACGTGGGATCTTCCCAGGCTAGGGATCGAACCGGCGCCCCTTGCACTGCAAGGCGGTGTCCTTACCCACTGGACCACCAGGGAAGCCCTCTTTTTCCAGTTCTTTTAAGTTTTGAGTTAAGTTGTCTATTCAATGTTTTTCTTGTTTCTTTAGGTAAGATTGTAATGCTATAGATTTCCCTCTTAGAACTGCTTTTGCAGCATCCCAGAGGTTTTGAGTCGTCATGTTTTCATTGTCATTTTTTCCTAGGAATTATTTTTATTTCCCTTTTGCTTTCTTTGATAATCTATTCATTACTTAGAAATGTATTGTTTGATCTCCACATGTTTGTGTTTTTTAAGGTTTTTTCTTGTAATTGATATCTAGTCTCATAACACTGTGGTCAGAAGAGATGGTTGTTATTTTTCAGTTTTCTTATTTACTGAGGTTTGATTTGTGACCCAAGATGTGGTCTATCCTACAGAATGTTCCATGTGCACTTGAGAAGAAGGTGTATTCTTCTGCATTTGGATGGAATGAACCCCAAAACTAAATAAAATAAACAAAAATAACAAATAAAATTTTTAAGAAAGAATAGAAGGGAGTAACCTCTCCTTTTTCATTCCAAATTTTGTTGATTTGATTCTTCTCTCTTTTTTTCTTGATGAGTCTGGCTAAAGGTTTGTCAATTTTGTTTATCTTTTTGAAGAACCAGCTTTTGGTTTTATTAATCTTTACTATTGTTTCTTTCATTAACTTTTCATTTATTTCTGCTCTGATCTTTATGATTTGTTTTCTTCTGCTGCCTTTGTTGGGAGGAGGGGGGAGGTTGTTCTTTTTCCAGTTCTTTCATTTTTTTAATAATTTAACAAGCATTTATCAAGAACACTTTTTCGATGTTGCATGGGGTTTCCTTTTTTTTTGAACATTTTATTTATTTATCTTTTTGGGGGGTGGGGTGGGGAGGGAGGGGGACCGGCGGGCCACTTCTATTGGTCTTTCATTTGTCCATTTTCATCCATCTTTGTTCTTTGGCCCGTGTGGGCCTCCCATCGCGGTGGCCTCTGTTGTCGCAGAGCACCGGCTCTGGGCACATGCGCCCCAGAGCTCCGGCTTGGTAATTGGACACATCGGTCCAGCTGCTCCACGGCACGTGGGATCTTCCCAGGCCAGGGATCGAACCGGCGCCCCTTGCACTGCAAGGCGGTGTCCTTACCCACTGCACCACCAGGGAAGCCCTCTTTTTCCAGTTCTTTTAAGTTTTGAGTTAAGTTGTCTATTCAATGTTTTTCTTGTTTCTTTAGGTAAGATTGTAATGCTATAGATTTCCCTCTTAGAACTGCTTTTGCAGCATCCCAGAGGTTTTGAGTCGTCATGTTTTCATTGTCATTTTTTCCTAGGAATTATTTTTATTTCCCTTTTGCTTTCTTTGATAATCTATTCATTACTTAGAAATGTATTGTTTGATCTCCACATGTTTGTGTTTTTTAAGGTTTTTTCTTGTAATTGATA
Organism: Tragulus kanchil; assembly: GCA_022376925.1. NCBI lineage: Eukaryota > Metazoa > Chordata > Mammalia > Artiodactyla > Tragulidae > Tragulus > Tragulus kanchil. Next base: position 25,221,562 of record JAIOJX010000026.1, read on the forward strand.
TCTAGTCTCATAACACTGTGGTCAGAAGAGATGGTTGTTATTGTTTCAGTTTTCTTATTTACTGAGGTTTGATTTGTGACCCAAGATGTGGTCTATCCTAGAGAATGTTCCATGTGCACTTGAGAAGAAAGTGTATTCTTCTGCATTTGGATGGAATGTCCTAAAGATATCAATGAGATCTATCTCATCTAATGTGTCATTTAAACTTGTATTTCCTTATTAATTTTCTGTTTTAGTGATCTGTCCATTGGTGTAAGTGGGGTATTAAATTCTCCTACTATTATTGTGTTACTGTCAATTTCTCCTTTTATATCTGATACTGCTTGCCTTATGTATTGAGGTGCTCCTGAGTTGGGTGCATAGATATTTATAATTGTTACATCTTCCTCTTGGATTGATCCCTTGATCATTGTGTAGTGTCCTGCCTTGTCTCTTATAATCTTCTCTATTTTAAGGTCTATTTTGTCTGATATGAGGATTGCTACTCCAGCTTTCTTTTGATTTCCATTTGCATGGAATATCTTTTTCCGTCCTCTCACTTTCAGTCTATATGTGTCTTTAGGTCTGAAGTGAGTTTCTTGTAGGCAGCATATATTTATGGGTCTTTCTTTTGTATCCATTCAGCCAGTCTGTGCCTTTTGATTGGAGCATTTGATCCATTTACATTCAAAGTAATTATTGATGCAAGTGTTCCTATTGCCATCTTCTTAAGTGTTTGCAGTTTGTAGGGTTTTTTCTCCTCTTGTATTTGCTGACTATGTAAGTCCCTTTAACATTTGTTGTAAGACTGGTTTGGTGACACTAAATTCTCTTAACTTATTCTTGTCTGTAAAACTTTTGATTTCTCCATCAATTTTGAATGATACTTTCCAGGTAATCTTTGTTGTTTTAAAAATGTCTTGATTCTGGTAGATTTCCTCTTAGAACTGCTTTTGCGCATCCCAGAGGTTTTGAGTTGTCATGTTTTCATTGTCATTTTTTCCTAGGAATTATTTTTATTTCCCTTTTGCTTTCTTTGATAATCTATTCATTACTTAGAAATGTATTGTTAATCTCCATGTGTTTGTGTTTTTTACAGATTTTTCTTGTAATTGATATCTAGTCTCATAGCATTGTGGTCAGAAAAGATGGCTGATATAATTTCAATTTTCTTAAATTTACTGAGGTTTGATTTGTGACCCAAGATGTGGTCTATCCTGGAGAATGTTCCATGTGCACTTGAGAAGAAAGTGTATTCTTCTGCATTTGGATGGTATATCCTGAAGATATCAATGAAATCCATCTCTTCTAATATTTCATTTAAGGCTTGTCTTTCCTTATTAATTTTCTGTTTTGATTATCTGTCCATTGGTGAAGTGGGATATTAAAGTCTCCTAGTATTATTTTAATACTGTCAATTTCTCCTTTTATGTCTGTTAGTGTTTACCTTATATATTGAGGTGCTCCTAAATTGGGTGCATAGATATTTATAATTGTTGTGTATTCCTCTAGGACTGATTCCTTGATCATCATGTAGTGCCTTCCTTATCTGTTGTAATATTCTTTATTTTAAGGCATATTTTGTCTGATATGAGAATTGCTCCTCCAGCTTTCTTTTGATTTCCATTTTCATGGAATATCTTTTTCCGTCCTCTCACTTTCAGTCTATATGTGTCTTTAGGTCTGAAGTGAGTTTCTTGTAGGCAGCATATATTTATGGGTCTTTCTTTTGTATCCATTCAGCCAGTCTGTGCCTTTTGATTGGAGCATTTGATCCATTTACATTCAAAGTAATTATTGATGCAAGTGTTCCTATTGCCATCTTCTTAAGTGTTTGCAGTTTGTAGGGTTTTTTCTCCTCTTGTATTTGCTGACTATGTAAGTCCCTTTAACATTTGTTGTAAGACTGGTTTGGTGACACTAAATTCTCTTAACTTATTCTTGTCTGTAAAACTTTTGATTTCTCCATCAATTTTGAATGATACTTTCCAGGCAGAGTAATCTTGGTTGTAGATTTTCCTCTTTCAGTACTTTAAATATGTCTTGCCATTCTGTTCTGGCATGCAGAGTTTCTGCTGAAAGATCAGCTGTTAGACATATGGGGTTTCCCTTGTATGTCACTTGTTGCTTTTCCCTGCTGCTTTTAATATTCTTTTTTGTGTTTAATTTGTGTTAGCTTAATTGGTATGTGTCCTGGGGTATTTCTCCTAGGGTTAATCTTGTATGGGACTCTTTGTGCTTCTTCTTCTTTTTTTTTTACTTTTTACTTTTACAGTGTTTTGTTGTTTATAAGTATGTATAATCCCAGATTAGTCACGTGTATATCCCCGGCTCCTATCCTTCCTCCAACCACCTCCCAGTCTTTGTGCTTCTCGAACTTGATTGACCATTTCCTTTCCCCTGTTGGGGAAATTTTCAACTATAATCTCTTCAAAATCTTTCTTATACCCATTCTTTCTTTCTTTCTTCTTCTGGAGCCCCTATAATTCAAATGTTGGTGTGTTTGATATTATCCCAGAGGTCTCTGAGACTATCCTCAGTTCTTCTCGTTCTTTGAACTTTATTCCATTCTTCAGCAATTATTTCCACAATTTTATCTTCCAGCTCTCTTATCTGTTCTTCTGCCTCAGATACTCTACTATTGATTCCTTCTAGAGTACTTTTAAGTTCAGTAATTGTGTTGTTTGTCTCTGTTTTTTTTCTTAATTTCTTGTAGATCTTTGTTCAATGTATTAATTGATTCTTGTATTTTTTCCATTCTATTTTCTACATTTTGGATCATCTTTACTATCTTTATTTTGAATCCATTCAACCAGTCTGTGCCTTTTGATTGGAGCATTTGATCCATTTACATTCAAAGTAATTATTGATCAAGTGTTCCTATTGCCATCTTCTTAAATGTTTGAGTTTGTAGGGTTTTCTTCTCTTGTAGTCGCTGACTATGTAAGTCCCTTTAACATTTGTTTAAGGTTGGTTTGGTGGTACTAAAATGCTCTTAACTTTTGCTTGTCTGTAAATCTTTTGATTTATCCATCGATTTTGTATGATACTTTCCAGGCAGAGTAATCTTGGTTGTAGATTTTCCTCTTTCAGTACTTTAAATATGTCTTGCCATTCTGTTCTGGCATGCAGAGTTTCTGCTGAAAGATCAGCTGTTAGACATATGGGGTTTCCCTTGTATGTCACTTGTTGCTTTTCCTGATGTTTATTTCTTTTTTGTGTTTAATTTGTGTTAGCTTAATTGGTATGTGTCCTGGGGTATTTCTCCTAGGGTTAATCTTGTATGGGACTCTTTGTGCTTCTTTTTTTTTTACTTTTTACTTTTACAGTGTTTTGTTGTTTATAAGTATGTATAATCCCAGATTAGTCACGTGTATATCCCCGGCTCCTATCCTTCCTCCAACCACCTCCCAGTCTTTGTGCTTCTCGAACTTGATTGACCATTTCCTTTCCCCTGTTGAAATTTTCAACTATAATCTCTTCAAAATCTTTCTTATACCCATTCTTTCTTTCTTTCTTCTTCTGGAGCCCCTATAATTCAAATGTTGGTGTGTTTGATATTATCCCAGAGGTCTCTGAGACTATCCTCAGTTCTTCTCGTTCTTTGAACTTTATTCCATTCTTCAGCAATTATTTCCACAATTTTATCTTCCAGCTCTCTTATCTGTTCTTCTGCCTCAGATACTCTACTATTGATTCCTTCTAGAGTACTTTTAAGTTCAGTAATTGTGTTGTTTGTCTCTGTTTTTTTTCTTAATTTCTTGTAGATCTTTGTTCAATGTATTAATTGATTCTTGTATTTTTTCCATTCTATTTTCTACATTTTGGATCATCTTTACTATCTTTATTTTGAATTCTCTTTTAGAAAGTTTGTCTAATTCGTCTTTGTTTATTTGGATTATGTGTTTGTAGATTGTTCCCTCATTTGTGCAGTATTTCTCTGTCTTTTCATTATTATTAATTTTTTAACTTACTGTGTTTGAGGTCTCTTTTTCGTAGGCTTCGAGGTTGAATGTTTTCTTCCTTTTGGTTTCTGTCCTCATAAACTTAGTCCAGTGGTTTTTGTAAGCTTTGTGTAGGTTGTGAGAGGAGATGAGCTTTTATTTGTTATTTTAATTTTTTCCCTCTGATGGGCAGGCCTGAGATAGGTCTGCAAGTGATTGGCTTTGTATTTTTTGACTTGTTTGTTGTTTAGATAAGGCATCTTGCTCAGGTGCTCCTGGTGGTTGGGTGATGCTGGATCTTGTGTACAAGTGCTTGCCCTTGTGGGAGTTCTCACTGTTTAATACTCCCTAGTGTTAGGCATTTTCTGGTAGTGTAGGATCTTGAAATCAGTCCTCTCTCTCCGAAGTCCCTGGGTTTGGTGTCTGGCCAGGGAATGGAGAATCCACGGCTGGGTTATCATGGCATTAAATGGTATTAAAACAAATATACACAAACGAGAAACAGAAGATATACTCCTGACAAATGACAGTTAAAATATCATGCAAATATTATGTACCAGACTGGAATATACACAAACATATAGAGCCATAACAAAATCCAAACAATCCAAAAAAAAAAAAACAGTAAAGTAGATTAACCCAGTGAATAGAGGAAACCAAAAATGGTATCTACCAATTAAGAACTAAATTTAACTACAGCACAATTTGGAAAACAATACTAGAGCAAGGTCCCAACTGGGGATAAAATGCCAAACAATCAAAAAAACGTAAAATGTATCCCAGAGGTTCTAGACAGTTCTTCTCACTTATTAAGTTTCCACAATTTTATCTTCCAGCTCTCTTATCTGTTCTTCTGCCTCAGATACTCTACTATTGATTCCTTCTAGAGTACTTTTAAGTTCAGTAATTGTGTTGTTTGTCTCTGTTTTTTTTCTTAATTTCTTGTAGATCTTTGTTCAATGTATTAATTGATTCTTGTATTTTTTCCATTCTATTTTCTACATTTTGGATCATCTTTACTATCTTTATTTTGAATTCTCTTTTAGAAAGTTTGTCTAATTCGTCTTTGTTTATTTGGATTATGTGTTTGTAGATTGTTCCCTCATTTGTGCAGTATTTCTCTGTCTTTTCATTATTATTAATTTTTTAACTTACTGTGTTTGAGGTCTCTTTTTCGTAGGCTTCGAGGTTGAATGTTTTCTTCCTTTTGGTTTCTGTCCTCATAAACTTAGTCCAGTGGTTTTTGTAAGCTTTGTGTAGGTTGTGAGAGGAGATGAGCTTTTATTTGTTATTTTAATTTTTTCCCTCTGATGGGCAGGCCTGAGATAGGTCTGCAAGTGATTGGCTTTGTATTTTTTGACTTGTTTGTTGTTTAGATAAGGCATCTTGCTCAGGTGCTCCTGGTGGTTGGGTGATGCTGGATCTTGTGTACAAGTGCTTGCCCTTGTGGGAGTTCTCACTGTTTAATACTCCCTAGTGTTAGGCATTTTCTGGTAGTGTAGGATCTTGAAATCAGTCCTCTCTCTCCGAAGTCCCTGGGTTTGGTGTCTGGCCAGGGAATGGAGAATCCACGGCTGGGTTATCATGGCATTAAATGGTATTAAAACAAATATACACAAACGAGAAACAGAAGATATACTCCTGACAAATGACAGTTAAAATATCATGCAAATATTATGTACCAGACTGGAATATACACAAACATATAGAGCCATAACAAAATCCAAACAATCCAAAAAAAAAAAAACAGTAAAGTAGATTAACCCAGTGAATAGAGGAAACCAAAAATGGTATCTACCAATTAAGAACTAAATTTAACTACAGCACAATTTGGAAAACAATACTAGAGCAAGGTCCCAACTGGGGATAAAGCAATGAAAACAAAACAAACTAAAAAATGTAACGAGGAAAACGAAAGATAGAAAAGAATGATAGAAAAGTAATGCAAAGTTAAGTACAGGAAGGTGACTAGGATTTGTATATATTAAGGTTTAGTGCAACAGGAAAAGAACAGTAGAGAAAGCAAAGGAACAGTTGTAGAAAAATAATAGATATAAAAATTTTAAAAATTAAAACAAAGAAATACAGAAAAACAAAACCCTCACAGAACCACAAAAAGCCAATGTAGAAGCAGAAATATATAACCAAAGCAAAATGTGTGATTTAAAAAAATCTTAAAAACTTGAATATACTTAATAGTACTAATAAGATTGGCAACTACAACAGCAGAGGGTGAAGGAAAAAAAAGAGGGTGGAAGAGGAGAAAAAAAGGAAAAACAAATCCAGAAACAACTCCAGAGCAAGTCAAAATGTAAAAACAATAAATGTTTTTGTTTCTGGGACTCTGCTGTCAGCCGCCTTTCCTGCAGTGGCTATGCAGGAGCACGGTTGGCTATTGTCCTATGAGAGCTTTTTTTAGCCTGTTGCAGGTCTGCACCAGTGAGGACTGAGGGTGAAGGAGGCGCATCAGCTTTGGTTGCAAGGACCCTGGGGGTGCCAAGTGTTTGGGAACACAGACTGCAGCCATAGGAAATGGACTCTGATAGCAGTCATATCAGAAGGCCTCTTTTACAGGTTATTTTCTGTAGCTCTGCCTTTCAAGCACTAAAATGCCTGCCCTGGCTGGGGTGCCTCAGGCTCTTGATCTTTAATCCAGTTATCTGTTGGTGGGTGGAGCTATGTTCCCTCCCTACAGTTTGACCTGAGGCCAAACTATGGTAGGGGTAATGGTGATCCTCTCCAAAAAGATCTGGGCTTCCCCATGGTCCAGTGGGTAAGGACATCGCCTTGCAGTGCAAGGGGCACTGGTTCGATCCCTGGCCTGGGAGGATCCCACGTGCGGAGCGGCTGGACCCATGTGTCCAGTTACCAAGCCAGAGCTCTGGGCGCGGCGCCCAGACGCTGCTCTGACAACAGAGGCCATGCGATGGGAGGCCCACAGGAGCCAAAACAAAAAGGGAAAAGGGAAAGGCAAGGTCCCAACTGGGGATAAAGCAATGAAAACAAAACAAACTAAAAAATGTAACGAGGAAAACGAAAGATAGAAAAGAATGATAGAAAAGTAATGCAAAGTTAAGTACAGGAAGGTGACTAGGATTTGTATATATTAAGGTTTAGTGCAACAGGAAAAGAACAGTAGAGAAAGCAAAGGAACAGTTGTAGAAAAATAATAGATATAAAAATTTTAAAAATTAAAACAAAGAAATACAGAAAAACAAAACCCTCACAGAACCACAAAAAGCCAATGTAGAAGCAGAAATATATAACCAAAGCAAAATGTGTGATTTAAAAAAATCTTAAAAACTTGAATATACTTAATAGTACTAATAAGATTGGCAACTACAACAGCAGAGGGTGAAGGAAAAAAAAGAGGGTGGAAGAGGAGAAAAAAAGGAAAAACAAATCCAGAAACAACTCCAGAGCAAGTCAAAATGTAAAAACAATAAATGTTTTTGTTTCTGGGACTCTGCTGTCAGCCGCCTTTCCTGCAGTGGCTATGCAGGAGCACGGTTGGCTATTGTCCTATGAGAGCTTTTTCTAGCCTGTTGCAGGTCTGCCCCAGTGAGGACTGAGGGTGAAGGAGGCGCATCAGCTTTGGTTGCAAGGACCCTGGGGGTGCCAAGTGTTTGGGAACACAGACTGCAGCCATAGGAAATGGACTCTGATAGCAGTCATATCAGAAGGCCTCTTTTACAGGTTATTTTCTGTAGCTCTGCCTTTCAAGCACTAAAATGCCTGCCCTGGCTGGGGTGCCTCAGGCTCTTGATCTTTAATCCAGTTATCTGTTGGTGGGTGGAGCTATGTTCCCTCCCTACAGTTTGACCTGAGGCCAAACTATGGTAGGGGTAATGGTGATCCTCTCCAAAAAGATCTGGGCTTCCCCCACTGGTCCAGTGGGTAAGGACATCGCCTTGCAGTGCAAGGGGCACCGGTTCGATCCCTGGCCTGGGAGGATCCCACGTGCCGCGGAGCGGCTGGACTGATGTGTCCAGTTACCAAGCCGGAGCTCTGGGGCGCAGGCGCCCAGAGCTGCTGCTCTGCGACAACAGAGGCCACTGCGATGGGAGGCCCACAGGAGCCAAAGAACAAAGATGGATGAAAATAGATAAATGAAAGGCCAATAGAAGTGGCCCATCCCCCTCCCGCCCCACCCCACCCCCCAAAAGATAAATAAATAAATGTTTAAAAAGAAAAAAAAAAAGATCTATTCCCCTATGTTCTATCAGGACCACTGCCTCAGTGTCCCCAACCCCTTGCCAGGCCACAGTCGAACCCTGCCACCGTCAGAGACTTCAGAACACTCAGAAGCAAGTCTGGATCAGTCTTATGTGGGGCAACTGTTACTTTCTCCTGGATCCCAGTGTGCACAAAGTTTTGTTTCTGAACAGAAAATCCAGAATTTCAAAAGGTGTAGTACGTGTAATTGGAATACCAGAAGAAGAAAGAAAGAGAAGAAATATTGGAAGTAACAATGACTGAGAATTTTCAAAATTTATTTCAGACAAGTCACAGATACTGGAAGTCTAGAAAACACCAAGTATGATAAATACTTAAAAAAAAAAAAAAAAAAAGTACTTCTACGTGTAGTACATTCAAACTACAAAAATCAAAGACAAAGAGAAAACTTGAAAATCCAAAGGGGGAAAACTCATAACCAATAGAGGAATGAGGATTAAAATTACATCAAGATTCTCTTCAGTTCTGATGCAAGAGCAAGAAGAGAGTGATATAAAACATTGAAAGTATTAAAAGAAAAAACCCACCAACCTAGAATTCTGCATCCAGAAAATTATCATCAAAAAGTGAAGGGGAAAAAAGCTTTCATGGGGGGAAAAAAATTGAGGGAGGCTTCCCTGGAGGCTCAGTGGTAAAGAATCTGCCTGCCAGTGTAAGAGACATGAGTTCGATCCCTGGTCCAGGAAGATCCCACATGCCATGGAACAACAAACCAGGTACACCACAACTGTTGAGCCTGTGCTCTAGAACCTAGGAGTAGCAACTACTGAGTTCACGTGCCACAACTACTGAAGCCCTTGTGCCCTAGGACCTGTGCTCTGCAACAAGAGAAGCCACTGCAAAGAGAAGCCCACTCATTGCAATTGAGAGTAGCCCCCATTCAGCACAACTAGAGAAAAGCCCATGCAGCAATGAAGAACAAGCACAAACAAAAATAAATAGATGAATATAATTGAGGCAAGTTGTCACCAGATTTGCCTTGCAGGAAATGTTAAAACAAAATTTTCAAAGAGAAGAAAAAGTATACCGATCAAAAAACTCATATCTGTGACTTCACTGGTGGTCCAGTGGCTAAGACTCCAAGCTCCTAATGCAGGGGGTCCAGGTTCAATCCTTGGTTGGGGAACTGCCAGCCACAGTCGAACCCTGCCACCGTCAGAGACTTCAGAACACTCAGAAGCAAGTCTGGATCAGTCTTATGTGGGGCAACTGTTACTTTCTCCTGGATCCCAGTGTGCACAAAGTTTTGTTTCTGAACAGAAAATCCAGAATTTCAAAAGGTGTAGTACGTGTAATTGGAATACCAGAAGAAGAAAGAAAGAGAAGAAATATTGGAAGTAACAATGACTGAGAATTTTCAAAATTTATTTCAGACAAGTCACAGATACTGGAAGTCTAGAAAACACCAAGTATGATAAATACTTTAAAAAAAAAAAGTACTTCTACGTGTAGTACATTCAAACTACAAAAATCAAAGACAAAGAGAAAACTTGAAAATCCAAAGGGGGAAAACTCATAACCAATAGAGGAATGAGGATTAAAATTACATCAAGATTCTCTTCAGTTCTGATGCAAGAGCAAGAAGAGTGATATAAAACATTGAAAGTATTAAAAGAAAAAACCCACCAACCTAGAATTCTGCATCCAGAAAATTATCATCAAAAAGTGAAGGGGAAAAAAGCTTTCATGGGGGGAAAAAAATTGAGGGAGGCTTCCCTGGAGGCTCAGTGGTAAAGAATCTGCCTGCCAGTGTAAGAGACATGAGTTCGATCCCTGGTCCAGGAAGATCCCACATGCCATGGAACAACAAACCAGGTACACCACAACTGTTGAGCCTGTGCTCTAGAACCTAGGAGTAGCAACTACTGAGTTCACGTGCCACAACTACTGAAGCCCTTGTGCCCTAGGACCTGTGCTCTGCAACAAGAGAAGCCACTGCAAAGAGAAGCCCACTCATTGCAATTGAGAGTAGCCCCCATTCAGCACAACTAGAGAAAAGCCCATGCAGCAATGAAGAACAAGCACAAACAAAAATAAATAGATGAATATAATTGAGGCAAGTTGTCACCAGATTTGCCTTGCAGGAAATGTTAAAACAAAATTTTCAAAGAGAAGAAAAAGTATACCGATCAAAAAACTCATATCTGTGACTTCACTGGTGGTCCAGTGGCTAAGACTCCAAGCTCCTAATGCAGGGGGTCCAGGTTCAATCCTTGGTTGGGGAACTAAAACCCACATGCCATAACTAAGAGTTCACATGCCACAACTAAGACCTGGCATGGCCAAATAAATAAATATAAATATTTTAAAAGCTTGGATCTATATAAAGAAATGAAGAGAAGAAATAATGGTAAATTAAAATCCTTGAGTTTCCTTATTCTTTTTTTTTTTGTCACTTCTATTGCTCTTTCATTTATTTATCTGTTCTTTGGCTTGTGTGGGCCTTCCATCGCAGTGGCCTCTGTCGTTGCAGAGCACCAGCTCTGGGCACATGCACTCCAGAGCTCCAACTCGGTAGTGGACACATCGGTCCAGCCACTCCATGGCGAGTGGGATTTCCCAAGGCCAGGAATCAAACCAGTGCCCTTTGCACTGCGATGTGGTGTCCTTACCCACTGGACCACCAGGAAAGCCCTCCTTATTCTTAATTGATGTAACATTTTGCTCTAAATAGTAATACTCATTATAGATTATGGATAAGTGAAGCAAATGACTACAACGTTATAGAAGATGGAGGAGAGAAATTGGGAACACTATTACAAGATATTTCTTTGCACTATCTACGAGCTAGTGTTATTTGTGTTATTTGAAAGAATACTTAAATTGGAAGTATGTGTATATTACAAGCTCAAGAGAAACAAAAATTTTTAACTTTTTCAGAAGTATAGTTGACAGTAATATAATATAAAATGCTCAATTAAAACCAGAGAAGGAAGAAAATATTGGAAGGAAAAAAAGAAACAAATAACAAGGGCAATGAATAGAAAACAGGAATCTACTTGAAATACGGATATCTGCTTAAGATACAGATAGATTAAAAGTAAAGGAATGGGGGCTTCCCCTGGTGGTCCAGTGGATAAGGACACCGCCTTGCAGTGCAAGGGGCGCCGGTTCGATCCCTGGCCTGGGAAGATCCCACGTGCCGCGGAGCGGCTGGACTGATGTGTCCAAACACCGAGCCGGAGCTCTGGCGCGCATGCGCCCAGAGCCGGTGCTCTGCAACAACAGACGCCACCGCGATGGGAGGCCCACAGGAGCCAAAGAACAAAGACAGATGAAAATAGAGAAATGAAAGACCAATAGAAGTGGCTCGCCCGCTCCCCTCCCTCTCCAACCCGACCCCCGCCCAAAATAAATAATAAATAAATAAATCTTTAAAAAAAAAAAAAAAAAGTAAAGGAATGGGGGCTTCCATGGTGGTCCAGTGGGTAAAGACTCCGCCTTGCAGTGTGAGGGGCACCAGTTCAATCCGTGGCTGGGGAAGATCCCACGTGCCACAGAGCGGCTGGACCAGTGTGTTCAATTACTGAGCAGGAGCTCTGGAGCACATGTGCCCAGAGCTGGTGCTCTGCAATGGGAGAGACCACTGCAATGGGAGGCCCACACAGGCCAAAGAAAAAGGATGAATGAAAATAAATAAATGAAAGACCAATAAAAGTGGCCAAAAACTTAAAAAATAAAATCTTAAAAAAAAAAAAAAAAGTAAAGGAATGGAGAAAGATACACCATGCTAATACCAATCGAAAGAAAACCTGAATAGTTATATGAAATTCAGACAAAACAGACTTCAGACCAAGAAAAAATATCATTGTTATTGCAAATACAAACTGGTACAGCTGCTTTGGGAAAACAGTTTGGCAGTGTCTTACAAACTAAACATAATCATACCATACAGTCCGGCGGTCATGTTTTTTGGTATTTTTCCAAATGTTACCTTCTCTTACCATAATTTGAAAATTTATGTTCATACAAAAACTTGCACACAGATGTTTTTAGTAACTTTATTCATAACTGCCAAAAGCTAGAAGCAATCAAGAAGTCATTCAATACAGAAATAGATAAACCATGGAACACCCAGACAATGGCATATTTTTCAGCAATAAAAAGAAATGAAGGCCTCTGCTATGGGGGTGATGGCCAGCCCTGGTGTCTGAGTGATTCCCTGGGCCCAGCAAAGGGACCAAGTTTCCAGAGCCTTGAAGACAAGGGGTAACACCCCAAAATACGGACTCATTTTCCACTCTACCTTCATTGGCCGAGCAGCTGCCAAGAACAAAGGCCGCATCTCCCGATACCTGGCAAACAAATGCAGTATTGCCTCACGAATTAATTGCTTCTCTGAAGTGCCCACCAGTGTGTTTGGAGAGAAGCTTCGAGAACAGGTTGAGGAGCGGCTGTCCTTCTATGAGACTGGAGAGATTCCACGAAAGAATCTGGATGTCATGAAGGAGGCAATGGTTCAGGCAGAGGAAGCGGCTGCTGAAATTACTAGGAAGCTCGAGAAATAGGAGAAGAAACGGTTGAAGAAGGAAAAGAAAAGGCTGGCTGCAATTGCCCAGGCATCTTCAGAAAATAGTAACGCCCTGGAGGAGTGTGAGGAGACAAATGAGAGACCTAGAAAGAAGAAAAAGCAAAAGCCCCAGGAAGTTCCTCAGGAAAATGGAATGGAAGACCCACCTGTCTCCATTTCCAAACCCAAGAAGAAGAAATCTTTTTCCAAGGAGGAGCTAGTTAGTAGTGAACTTGAAGAGGCTGCTGGCACTCCTCCCAAGAGGAAGAAATCTCTTCCCAAAGAGCAACCGGACAGTGACCCTGAAGAGTTGGAAAACAAGAGGGTCCCCAAGAAAAAGAGAAAACTCTCTTCCAAGGAAGAGCCACTCAGCAGTGGACCTGAAGAGGCTGCTGGTAGCAGCCTGACCAGCAGCTCCAAGAAAAAGAAAAAACTCCGAAAGCAATCCCAGGAAACCTAGAATGGACATTCCCCCAGTAATTTATAGAGGTAATCCTCATCCCGTCCCCAGAGCCCAATAAAATAAAAACAAAAAAAGTCAAAAAAAAAAAAAAAGAAATGAGCTCTCAAGCCATGAAAAGACATGAAGGAAACTTAAATGCATATTGTCTAATGAAAGAAGACAATCTCTAAAGGCTACATACCGTATGACATTCTGGAAAAGGCAAAGCTATGGAGATGGTAAAAAGATCAGTGGGTGCTAGAAGCTTGGAGGAAAGGAAGGAAAGAAATGTGGAACACAGAATTTTTAGGACAGGGGAAATTTTTTTTTTTTTTTTTTTTTTTGATTTTAGGTATACTAGGTTTTTTTTTTTTTCACTTTTGTTTTACTTTTAACTTTTACAAAGTTTTGTTGTTTACAGATATGTATGTTCCCAGATTAGTCATATGTAAATCCCCCCATTCCCACCCCTCCTGACCATCACACAGCACCCCTGAAGGATCCCCTTTTCTCACAGAGCAATGACTAGAGCTATTTTCTTCACTTATGATAGTACAGGCCTTCATGCTACTTCCTTTACACCTCCCACCCTCTTTTCCTTCCCCACAATGTCCATATGTCCACTTTCCATGTCTGTCTTTCTGTCGCTTCACTGCATGTGCCATCATCACCATCCTACTAGATTCCATATACATGTGTTAATATATTGTACTTGTCCTTCTCTTTCTGACTGACTTCACTTTTTATGATAGGTTCTAGACCCAGCCACCTCATTAGGGCTGATTCTTCTGCATTTTTTTAAACAGCTGAGTCGTATTCCATTGTATATATGTACCAGACCTTTTGTATCCATTTGTTTGTTGATGGGCATCTGGGTTGCTTCCATGTTCTAGCTAATGTATAGAGAGCTGCAATGAACATTGGGGTACAGGTGTTTCTTTCAGATTTAATTTCATCAGGGTATAAGCCTAAGAGTGGGATTGCTGGGTCATATGGTGCTTCTATATTTAGTTTTTTAAGAAATCTCCATACTGTCTTCCATAGAGGCTGTATCAATTGACATTCCCACCAGCAATGCAGGAGTGTTTCCTTTTCTCCGCACCCTGTCCAGCACTTATTGTCTGTCGATTTGTTGATGATGGCCATCCTGACGGGTGTGAGGTGATATCTCATTGTAGTTTTGATGTGCCTTTCTCTAATAATGAGCGAAGTTGAGCATTGTTTCATGTGTTTTTGGGCCATCTGTATGTAGGACAGGGAAAATATTCTGTACATTATTGTAATGTTGGATACATTTCATTCTACAGTTGTCAGCACCCATATTATGTACAACACAAAGACGGAGCCCTAATGTAAATTATAGACTTAAGTTAACAATAATGTAGCAATATTGACATATAGCAGACATACCACACCAAAGCAAATTGTTAACACAAGGGGAAACTGGCAGTGATGAGGAGGAGGAATACATGGGGACTCTGTACCTTCCATTCAGTTTTTCTGCCTAACTAAAACTGTTCCTTAAAAAGTCTATTAAAATTCTAACCATATCATTGTATGTTGAAAACCCTAAAGACGCTATCATAAAATTACTAGAGCTAATCAGCAAATTTATCAAATTCACAGGATACAAAATCAACGCACAGGAATCACTCACATTCCTATATACAATGAAAAATCAGAAAGGGAAATCAAAGAAGCAATCGCATTCACCACTACAACAAAAAGAATAAAATATCTAGGAATAAACCTACCTAAAGAGACAAAAGCACTGTACACAGACAATTATAAGACACTAATGAAAGAAATCAAAGATGACATAAACAGATGGAGAGATATTCCATGTTTCTGGGTTGGAAGAACCAATTTCGTGAAAATGACCATGCTACCAAATATCATCTACAGATTCAATGCAATCCCTATCAAATTATCAATGGCATTTTCCACAGAACTAGACCACGAAATAGCACAGTTCATATGGAAACACAGAAGACCCCAGATAGCCAAAGCAATCTTGAGAAAGAAGAATGGAGCTGGAAGGCTCACCTTTCCTAACTTGAAATTATACTACAAAGCAGCAGTCATCAAGACAGTATAGCACTGGACAAAAAAAGAAATATAGACCAATGGAACAAGATAGAGAGCCCGGAGATAAATCCATGCACCTATAGTTACCTTATTTTTGACAAAGGAGACAAAAATACACAATGGGCAAGACAGCCTCTTCAACAAATGGTGCTGGGCAAATGGGACAGCTACATGTAAAAAAAAAATGAAGTTGGAACATTCCCTGACACCATACACAAAACTAAACTCAAATTGGATTATAGACCTAACTGTAAGGCCAGAAACCATAAAACTCTTAGAGGAAAACATAGGCTGAACACCCCATGATATAAACCAAGGCAAGATCTTCTATGACTGTCTGTCTAAAGTAATGGAAATAAAAACAAATATAAACAAGTGGGACCTAATTAGATGTAAAAGCTTTTGCACAGAAAAAGAAACCATAAACAAGGTAAAGAGACAACCTTCAGGATGGGAGAACATAATAGCAAATGAAACAATTGACAAAGAATTAATTTCCAATATATACAAGCAGCTCATATAACTCTACACCAGAAAAACAAACAACCTAATCAAAAAATGGAAAAAAGACCTAAACAGACATCTCTCCATAGAAGACATACCCATGGTCAAAAAACACATGAAAAGATGCTCAACGTTGCTCATTATTAGAGAAAGGCAAATCAAAACTACAATGAGATATCACCTCACACCAGTCAGAATGGCCACCATCAAAAAATATACAGACAATAAATGTTGGAGGGAGTGTGAAAAAAGGGAACACTCTTGCATTGTTGGTGGGAATGTAAATTGATAGAGCCCTCTTGGACCTCTTTCTCTTAGACCCTGCTCCCTCTTGGACTCCCTGCTTTTGAAACTCTCTCTGACCCTCTACCTTCTCTCTTCGCCTCTCTCTCCCAGTCATGTCTGTGTAGCCAGATCCCTTATGGTGACTCCTATCTAAGCCTAATATGAATAAACCTGATCCTGCCTGGAATCCCCATCTCTGTCTCATTTTTCACACTTTTCTCACCATATGCACACACACACACACACACACACATACACATTCTTTCTCATATTCTTTTCCATTATGGTTTATCATAGGGTATTGTGCTAATTCCCTATGATATACAAGTAGGACCTTGCTGTTTATCCATCCTATAATAATAGTTCATATATCCAGCTGAGTTATTGTTTGAACCAGAAAATGAACACATTTTGTGGCACGAAAAATATATTCATCAGTTGTTGGTTTCTTTATAAATAGTTTTCAGCATAATTATAAAAATTACAAGATAGGCAAAGAAGTGGGAAATTTTAATCAATAATCAAGAGGGAAAAAATCCAATATATGTAGACTCATGGATGATCTAAATGTTGGGTTAGATGACAATGATTTAATATGACTATAACAGAGAAAATCAGTGAAAATATTGAGAATTTTTTCAGAGAGATGGAATATGCAAGAAAATCACATGGACATTCTAGAATGGAAAACTTTGACATCTGACATCAATAGCTCACTGGAAATTTTTCACAAATGTTGGACACAGAAGAAGACAGAATTAATGAGCATGAAGAAAGAATAATAAAATCTACTCAAATCAGCACAGAGAGAGAAAAAGGAGTAAATGAGGAGGGATTGTATGGCCGATAATTGACTGGTCATACTAAGTCCTCCATACTAGTTGGTTCTTTAGCCATATGCAGGTATATATATATATATATATATTTTTTTTTAAATATATATATATATTTTTTTAATTTTGGCCTCTTTTATTGTTTTTTTTTTTTCTTTTTTGTGGGGGCGGATTGGGGAGGGAGTGGGGCAGACGGGCCACTTCTATTGGTCTTTCATTTATCGGTTTTCATCCATCTTTGTTCTTTGGCCCGTGCGGGCCTCCCATCGTGGTGGCCTCTGTTGTCACAGAGCACCAACTCTGGGTGCATGTGCTCCAGAGCTCCGGCTCGGTAATTGGACACATGGGTCCAGCCTCTCCACAGCACGTGGGATCTTCCCAGGCCAGAGATCGAACCGGCGCCCCTTGCACTGCAAGGCGGTGTCCTTATCCACTGGACCACCAGGGAAGCCCTTTTATTGGGTTTTTATTTATTTATTTTCATCCTTCTTTATTCTTTGGCCTGTGGGCCTCCCATTGCAGCAGCTCTCTTGCAGAGCACCATGGCCTCTGGCTTGTAACGTCACCGTTCCAGCCTCATAGGGTATTGTGCTAATTCCCTATGATATACAAGTAGGACCTTGCTGTTTATCCATCCTATAATAATAGTTCATATATCCAGCTGAGTTATTGTTTGAACCAGAAAATGAACACATTTTGTGGCACGAAAAATATATTCATCAGTTGTTGGTTTCTTTATAAATAGTTTTCAGCATAATTATAAAAATTACAAGATAGGCAAAGAAGTGGGAAATTTTAATCAATAATCAAGAGGGAAAAAATCCAATATATGTAGACTCATGGATGATCTAGATGTTGGGTTAGATGACAATGATTTAATATGACTATAACAGAGAAAATCAGTGAAAATATTGAGAATTTTTTCAGAGAGATGGAATATGCAAGAAAATCACATGGACATTCTAGAATGGAAAACTTTGACATCTGACATCAATAGCTCACTGGAAATTTTTCACAAATGTTGGACACAGAAGAAGACAGAATTAATGAGCATGAAGAAAGAATAATAAAATCTACTCAAATCAGCACAGAGAGAGAAAAAGGAGTAAATGAGGAGGGATTGTATGGCCGATAATTGACTGGTCATACTAAGTCCTCCATACTAGTTGGTTCTTTAGCCATATGCAGGTATATATATATATATATATATATAAATATATATATATATTTTTTAATTTTGGCCTCTTTTATTGTTTTTCTTTTCTTTTTTGTGGGGGCGGATTGGGGAGGGAGTGGGGCAGACGGGCCACTTCTATTGGTCTTTCATTTATCGGTTTTCATCCATCTTTGTTCTTTGGCCCGTGCGGGCCTCCCATCGTGGTGGCCTCTGTTGTCACAGAGCACCAACTCTGGGTGCATGTGCTCCAGAGCTCCGGCTCGGTAATTGGACACATGGGTCCAGCCTCTCCACAGCACGTGGGATCTTCCCAGGCCAGAGATCGAACCGGCGCCCCTTGCACTGCAAGGCGGTGTCCTTATCCACTGGACCACCAGGGAAGCCCTTTTATTGGGTTTTTATTTATTTATTTTCATCCTTCTTTATTCTTTGGCCTGTGTGGGCCTCCCATTGCAGCAGCCTCTCTCTTGCAGAGCACCAGCTCTGGGCACACGTGCTCCAGAGCACTAGCTTGTAACTAGACTCACCGTTCCAGCCGTTCCATGGCACGTGGGATCTTCCCAGACCAGGAATTGAACTGGTGCCCCTTGCACTGCAAGGTGGACTCTCTACCCACTGGACCACCAGGGAAGCCTGCATGTATAATTTTGACTTTTTAAAAACATATGCAACATGCTTCTACCTGAGGAAAGATCCTATAGGACCTCAGCACCCACATTCTTGCCATTATGCTCATAGTATAAACTGAGTTAGATTTAGAAAAAATGGTGAAACCAGAGATCAAATTGCCAACATCTGTTGGATCATAGAAAAAGCAAAGGAATTTCAGAAAAACATCTATTTCTGCTTCATTGGAATTCCCTAGTAGCTCAGATGGTAAAGAATCTGCCTGCAATGTGGGAAACCCAAGTTCAATTCCTGGGTCAGGAAGATCTCCCAGAGAAGGGAATGGCTACCTACTCCACTATTGTTGCTTGGAGGATTCCTTGGACAGAGGAGCCTGGCAGGTTTCAGTCCATGTGGTTGCAGAGAGTGGAGCACTACTGAGTGACTAACACTTTCACTTTCTGCTTCATTGACTATGCAAAAGCCTTTGATTGTGTGGATCATGACAAACTGAACATTTCTTAAAGAGATGGGAATACCAGACCACTTAATCTGCCTCCTAATAAACTCATATGCAGGACAGAAGAAACAGCTAAAACTGAACATGAAACAATGGACTAGTTCCAAATTGGGAAAGGCTGTATATTGTCATCTTGCTTATTTAACTTAGGCGAAATATGGGCTGGATCAATCACAAGCCGGAATCAAGACTGCCTGGAGAAATAGCAACAACCTTGGATATGCAGATGGTACCACTCTAGTGGGAGAAAGCAAAGAGAAACTAAAGAGACTCTTGATGAAGGTGAAAGAAGAGAGTGAAAAACTAGCTTAAAACTCAACATTCAAAAACATTAATATCACGGCATTTAGTTCCACTTCCTGGCAAGTTAGATGAGATAGAGTGGAAATTTTTTTTCTTGGGCTCCAAAATCACTGCAGACTATAAATGCAGCTATGAAAGTAAAAGATGCTTGTTCCTTGGAAGGAAAGCTATGATAAACTTAGAAAGCATATTAAAAAGAAGAGACATCACTTTGCCGACAAAGTCCAAACTATGGTTTTTCCAGTAGTCAGGAATGGATGTGAGAGTTGGACTGGACCACCAGGAAGCCTGCATGTATAATTTTGACTTTTTAAAAACATATGCAACATGCTTCTACCTGAGGAAAGGTCCTATAGGACCTCAGCACCCACATTCTTGCCATTATGCTCATAGTATAAACTGAGTTAGATTTAGAAAAAATGGTGAAACCAGAGATCAAATTGCCAACATCTGTTGGATCATAGAAAAAGCAAAGGAATTTCAGAAAAACATCTATTTCTGCTTCATTGGAATTCCCTAGTAGCTCAGATGGTAAAGAATCTGCCTGCAATGTGGGAAACCCAAGTTCAATTCCTGGGTCAGGAAGATCTCCCAGAGAAGGGAATGGCTACCTACTCCACTATTGTTGCTTGGAGGATTCCTTGGACAGAGGAGCCTGGCAGGTTTCAGTCCATGTGGTTGCAGAGAGTGGAGCACGACTGAGTGACTAACACTTTCACTTTCTGCTTCATTGACTATGCAAAAGCCTTTGATTGTGTGGATCATGACAAACTGAACATTTCTTAAAGAGATGGGAATACCAGACCACTTAATCTGCCTCCTAATAAACTCATATGCAGGACAGAAGAAACAGCTAAAACTGAACATGAAACAATGGACTAGTTCCAAATTGGGAAAGGCTGTATATTGTCATCTTGCTTATTTAACTTAGGCGAAATATGGGCTGGATCAATCACAAGCCGGAATCAAGACTGCCTGGAGAAATAGCAACAACCTTGGATATGCAGATGGTACCACTCTAGTGGGAGAAAGCAAAGAGAAACTAAAGAGACTCTTGATGAAGGTGAAAGAAGAGAGTGAAAAACTAGCTTAAAACTCAACATTCAAAAACATTAATATCACGGCATTTAGTTCCACTTCCTGGCAAGTTAGATGAGATAGAGTGGAAATTTTTTTTCTTGGGCTCCAAAATCACTGCAGACTATAAATGCAGCTATGAAAGTAAAAGATGCTTGTTCCTTGGAAGGAAAGCTATGATAAACTTAGAAAGCATATTAAAAAGAAGAGACATCACTTTGCCGACAAAGTCCAAACTATGGTTTTTCCAGTAGTCAGGAATGGATGTGAGAGTTGGACCATGAAGAAGGATGAGAACCAAAGAACTGATGCTGTTGAATTGTGGTGTTGGAGAAGACTCTTGGGAGTCCTTTGGACTGCAAGGAGATCAAACCAGTCATTTCTAAAAGAAATCAAATCTGGAAACATACATATCTGTAAACAACAAAACTCTGTAATATTTAAAAGTAAAATAAAAGTTAAAGTAAAAAGAAAGAAGAAATAAATAAATAAAAGAAATCAACCCTGAATTTTCATTGGAAGAACTGATGTTGAAGCTCAAGCTCCAATACTTTGGCATCAATGCAAAGAGCCAACCCATTGGAAAAGACCTCTTGCTATGAAAAATTGAGGAAGAGGAGAAGGGGGCAACAGTGGATGAAATGGTTGGAAGGCATCACTGACTCTGTCGACATGAGCAAACTCTGGGAGATAGCGAAGGACAGAGAATCCTGATGTGCTGCATTCCATGGGTCGGAAATATTCAGATATGACTTAGCACTGAACAACAAACTGAGCAGGTGTAGAGGAAAGAAAACCAAGTTAGACTTGTTACTACCCAGTTACTTACACCCAGGTCCAGCTCAGATGCCTTATCTCAGGAGAGCTCTTGTTTCTGCCTCTTACACCGCACTTTGTAATAGAATCAGAACTCTGTCTGTGGAGACCACACAGCAGGGATGTGTCAGCCATCAGGAGCCTGCATTTTCAAGACTGGTCCCATTTAGCTCCAGCTTCTGCCAGTACTTGGAGGCCACCTCCACCTGCCCCTGTACCCCTGTTCCTTACTCGGCTGAGGTCCCTGTAGGACTATCATTAACTGAAGTTTCTTCACTTGGAGTCAGACAAACCTGGGAGCAGAGCCTCATTCTCTCCATATTCACTGTGCATTTTGAAAATAATTTTACTTCTCTGGGCCTCAGTTTCCTAAGATGGGCAAAATGGAAGAACATAGGTCTTTTAAGATGGCTTATAGGGGTTAAATCAAACAACTGATATGAAGGACCTAGAATAGTCCTTAGGCTTCCCAGGTGGTGCTCGTGGTAAATAATCCGCCTGCCAGTGTCCTGGGTCTGGAAGATCTCCTGGAGGTGGAAATGGCAACTCATCCAAGTATTCTTGCCTGTGAAATCCATGAACAGAGGAGCCTGGTGGGCTACAGTCCATGGGGTTGCAAAGAATCAGACATGACTGAATACACACACAATAGTCCTTGGCCCTTGGCACACGTCAAGGAGAGCAGTGAACTAGAAAGATTCTGATGTCCTTTCTTTCCCCACATTTGTAATTTAAAATAAAACAATACTAAACCACAAAAATAAGTGCAGTAAAGTCCATCAAAATTCTGACTTTTCTATGATGATTACTTTCAAAGCCTTTTTTTTCCTCTTGACAGGGTCTTTTCGAACTCATTTCCTCAACTGATTCAGCACCCAAATCGCATGCTTATTTGGCCCCTAAATCAACTGTAGTACTGTGGGTGGGAGCAGAGTGAGATATCACCTACCATGGGGGAAATTTCCTGCTCAGAGAGTGCTGCCACCTACCGGCTCCTCCATGTCAAACCCTGGGAAAGCCTCATGGAGACCCCAGCAGACAGGCAGGACCAAACTTAGGGTTCCAGTCCCCAAGGGCTGCAATCATGACGCAGGCCTGGCCCAGTGCCTGCCTGAAGGGAGCTTACCAAAGGAGAAGGCTAAGTTGGTTAATGATAGAACCATCCCAAATATTGACAGAGGCCAGGTCCTGTCACTGCCCAACCATAAGTGACTCCTCTTTCACCTGCAACCTGGCTCCATGTCACTTGAATGGAACAGGGACTTTGGAGCCAGTCACACCCCACCTGGACTCCCCAATAGGCACAGCTTGGACATCCCCTCTAGCCTCTTTTTGTGTCATCAAAATAGGAAGAGTCAGCAGTTCACCCCTCTGGTTGCTGCGAGATTTCCACCTCACTGTCCACTGTAGTGAAGGTATTCAGACCAGCTATTGTCACCCTGACCTGTGACCTCTCCAAGGACAGCTCTGGTGCCCATTTCACTGCCCAGCCTCCCTTGGCCTCCCCTGAGACTTGGTCTGCCTGTTCCTGGACCTTTGCCTACCAGTTCCTGCCACACACCACCATCTCCTCCCAGCTCATTTATGGTGCTCTTGGCCTCAGTTTAGTTAGCAGTTTCCCATCTGTCCTTCCAGGTGAATCTGGGAGGAGGGCTCCTTAGGAGGCCGAATCCCTAACCCCTCACCCCAGCGGACCTAGCATGTGCATGGCCAGCTTCCACTGGAAAACTGAAAATTTCAGCTGCTCCCCTTTCCCACATTCTGAAATTTTAGTCCTTTCTTTCCCCACATTTAATTTAAAATAAAACAATACTAAACCACAAAAATAAGTGCAGTAAAGTCCATCAAAATTCTGACTTTTCTATGATGATTACTTTCAAAGCCTTTTTTTTCCTCTTGACAGGGTCTTTTCGAACTCATTTCCTCAACTGATTCAGCACCCAAATCGCATGCTTATTTGGCCCCTAAATCAACTGTAGTACTGTGGGTGGGAGCAGAGTGAGATATCACCTACCATGGGGGAAATTTCCTGCTCAGAGAGTGCTGCCACCTACCGGCTCCTCCATGTCAAACCCTGGGAAAGCCTCATGGAGACCCCAGCAGACAGGCAGGACCAAACTTAGGGTTCCAGTCCCCAAGGGCTGCAATCATGACGCAGGCCTGGCCCAGTGCCTGCCTGAAGGGAGCTTACCAAAGGAGAAGGCTAAGTTGGTTAATGATAGAACCATCCCAAATATTGACAGAGGCCAGGTCCTGTCACTGCCCAACCGTAAGTGACTCCTCTTTCACCTGCAACCTGGCTCCATGTCACTTGAATGGAACAGGGACTTTGGAGCCAGTCACACCCCACCTGGACTCCCCCAGTAGGCACAGCTTGGACATCCCCTCTAGCCTCTTTTTGTGTCATCAAAATAGGAAGAGTCAGCAGTTCACCCCTCTGGTTGCTGCGAGATTTCCACCTCACTGTCCACTGTAGTGAAGGTATTCAGACCAGCTATTGTCACCCTGACCTGTGACCTCTCCAAGGACAGCTCTGGTGCCCATTTCACTGCCCAGCCTCCCTTGGCCTCCCCTGAGACTTGGTCTGCCTGTTCCTGGACCTTTGCCTACCAGTTCCTGCCACTACACCACCATCTCCTCCCAGCTCATTTATGGTGCTCTTGGCCTCAGTTTAGTTAGCAGTTTCCCATCTGTCCTTCCAGGTGAATCTGGGAGGAGGGCTCCTTAGGAGGCCGAATCCCTAACCCCTCACCCCAGCGGACCTAGCATGTGCATGGCCAGCTTCCACTGGAAAACTGAAAATTTCAGCTTTCATTGATCTCTGTGTCTGTGCCAATATCATACTGTTAAAAATCAGAAAGTATGGGGCTTCCCTGGTGGTCCAGTGGGTAAAGAATCCGCCTTGCAGCGCAAGAGATCCCTGGCCCGGAAAGATGCCACGTGCCGCGGAGCGGCTAAACAGGTGTGTCCAATTACAAGCCAGCGCTCTGGAGTGCATGCGCCCAGAGTCAGTGGCTTTACAACTAGAGAGGCTAATGCAATGGGAGGCCCACATAGGCCAAAGAATAAGGATGGATGAAAATAAGTAAATAAATAACCAATAAAAGAGACCAAAAAATTTTTTAAAAGTCTTAATAGAGAAAAAAAAATCAGACAGTATGATGCCTCCAGCTTTGTTCTTCTTTCTCAAGATTGCTTTGATTTAGAGAATTCTTCTGTTTTTCTATACAAATTTTAGGAGTTTTTTCCTATTTTTGAGAAAAAGTCATTAGAATTTTGATAGGAATTTCATTTTTGAGAGGAATCTGTAGATTGCTTTGAGTAATATAAGCAATTTAACAATATTAATTCTTCTAATCCTTGAGGTCAGAGTATCTTTTCATTTACTTGTGTCTTCTTTAGGGTTAAATTTATTCCTAAGAAGTACTCTTTATTATTATTATATTTTTTTATAATTTATTTTCATCCATCTTTATTCTTTGGCCTGTGTGGGCCTCTCATTGCAGTGGCCTCTCTTGGTGCAGAGCACTAGCTCTGGGCGCATGCGCTCTAGAGCGCTGGCTCATAAAATTGGACACACCAGTTCAGCCGCTCCATGGTATATGGGATCTTCCCGTACCAGGGGTCACACCGGTGCCCCCTGCACTGCAAGATGGACTCTTTACCCACTGGACCACCAGGGGAGCCCCTCTAAGAAGTACTCTTTTTGATACACTGTAAATAGGATTGTTTCCTTAATTTCCCTTTCTGGTAGTTCACCATAGTATATATTATTGCAACACGTTTTGTATGTTACTTTTCTATTCTGAAACTTTACTGAATTAGTTTAAAAGTTCTAACAGTTTTATTTGGTGAAGTCTTCAAGGTTTTCTATGTATAATATCATGTCATCTGCAAATAGTAACAGTTTTAATACTTCCTTTCCAATTTGGGTACATTTTGGTTCTTTTTCTTGCCTAATTTCTTTGGCTAGAGCTTCCAATACTATGATGAATAAAAGTGGCAAGAGTGGGCATCCTTGTCTTGCTCTAAGTCTAAACAAAAAGCTTTCAGATTTTCACCTCTGAGTATGTTAGCTGTGGATCTGTCATATTTGACCTTTATTATGTTGAGACACATTCTCTCTGTATTCACTTTGTTGAGAGCTTTTATCATAAATGGTATTGAATTTTGTCAAGCATTTTTTCCACATCTATTGAGACAATCACTTAGCCTTCATTTTGTTAAAGTCATGCATGACATTGATTTGTAGATGCTACACCATTCTTACAACCTGGTATCAAATCCCACTTGACAATGTTGTATACTCCTTTTAATGTGTTATTAAATTCAATTTGCTAATATTTTGCTGAAGTTTTTGCATCTATGTTCATCAAGGATATTGGTCTGTAATTGTCTTTTCTTGTGGTTTCATTGTCTGGTTTTTGTATTAAGGTAATGCTGACCTCATGCAATGAGTTTCAAAGTGTTCTCTTCAGTCTTTTTGATGAGTTTCAGAAGGACTGATATTAAATTGTCTTTGAGTTTTTGATAGAGATACCTATGAAGTCATCTCGTCCTGGACTTTTCTTTGTTGGGTGAATTTTGATTATTGATTCACTCTCCTTACTACTAATTGGCCTCTTCATATTTTCTATTAATATTTCTTCATGATTCAGTCTTAGTAGTTTATATGTTTCTAGGACTTTATCCACTTCTTACGAGTTGTCCAGTTTGTTATTGAATAATTGTTCATAATAGTGTATTATGCTCCTTTGTATTTTTATGGCATCTGTTTTAACATCTTTTCTTTCATTTCTGATTTAATTTATCTGCATCCTCTCTCTTCTTGGGTAGTCTAGTTAAAGGTTTCTTTAAAAAAAATTTTTTTCTTCCGGGCTTCCCTGGTGGTGCAGCGGGTAAAGATACCGCCTTGCAGTGCATGGGGCGCTGGTTCGATCCCTGGCCTGGGAAGATCCCATGTTCCGCGGAGCGGCTGGACCGATGTGTCCAACTACTGAGCCAGTGCTCTGGAGTGCATGTGCCCAGAGCTGGTCCTCTGCAACGAGAGAGGCCACTGCAATGGGAGGCCCACACAGGTCAAAGAACAAACATGGAAATAAATGAAAGACCAATGTAAGTGGCCAATAAAACACAATTTTCTTTTTCAAATTTCTTTTTTAAAAATAGCTTTTAGTTTCATTGATCTTTTCTACTATCTTTTTAGTGTCTGCTTTATTTATTTCTACTCTGGTCTTTGTTATTTCCTTCCTTCTACTAAGTTTGGGCTTTGTTTGTTTTTCGTTTCCTTGTTCCTTAAAGTATAGTTATGAACTTCCTCTTAAAAGCTGGATTCCACAGTTTTGATGCTTGTATCTCTATTTTCATTTCTATCAAGGTATTTTTTGCTTTCTATTTTGATTTCTTTAACCCCTTTGTTGTTTATTGGAATGTTGTTTAATCACCACATATTTCCTCTTGGAACTGATTTCAAGTGTCATATCATTGTGGTTGAAAATCTGCTTAGTATGACTTAAATCTTCTTGAATTTAAGATTTGCTTTGTGGACTAACATATGATCTATCCTGGAGAAAGTTCAATTGTACACTGGAGAAAAGTGTGTATTCTGTTGTTTTGGGATGGAATATTCTGTATATGTCTGTTAAGTTCATCTTGTCTAATGTGTTGTTTAAGGCCAATGTTTTCTTATTGATTTTCTGTCTGGTGTATTTATTACTTTAATGAAAGTATGATATTAAAATCCCCTACTGTTATCTATTGCTGTTTCTTTCTCTCTTTAGGGCTGTTAATATTTTTTCTTCAAAGATTTATTTATTTATTTATTTTGGGCGGGGGTCGGGTTGGGGAGGGAGGGGAGCATGCGGGCCACTTCTGTTGGTCTTTCATTTATCTATTTTCATCCGTCTTTGTTCTTTGGCTCCTGTGGGCCTCCCATCGCGGTGGCCGTCTTTAAAAAATTTTTTCTTCCGGGCTTCCCTGGTGGTGCAGCGGATAAAGACACCACCTTGCAGTGCATGGGGCACTGGTTCGATCCTGGCCTGGGAAGATCCCATGTTCCGCGGAGCGGCTGGACCGATGTGTCCAACTACTGAGCCAGTGCTCTGGAGTGCATGTGCCCAGAGCTGGTCCTCTGCAACGAGAGAGGCCACTGCAATGGGAGGCCCACACAGGTCAAAGAACAAACATGGAAATAAATGAAAGACCAATGTAAGTGGCCAATAAAACACAATTTTCTTTTTCAAATTTCTTTTTTAAAAATAGCTTTTAGTTTCATTGATCTTTTCTACTATCTTTTTAGTGTCTGCTTTATTTATTTCTACTCTGGTCTTTGTTATTTCCTTCCTTCTACTAAGTTTGGGCTTTGTTTGTTTTTCGTTTCCTTGTTCCTTAAAGTATAGTTATGAACTTCCTCTTAAAAGCTGGATTCCACAGTTTTGATGCTTGTATCTCTATTTTCATTTCTATCAAGGTATTTTTTGCTTTCTATTTTGATTTCTTTAACCCCTTTGTTGTTTATTGGAATGTTGTTTAATCACCACATATTTCCTCTTGGAACTGATTTCAAGTGTCATATCATTGTGGTTGAAAATCTGCTTAGTATGACTTAAATCTTCTTGAATTTAAGATTTGCTTTGTGGACTAACATATGATCTATCCTGGAGAAAGTTCAATTGTACACTGGAGAAAAGTGTGTATTCTGTTGTTTTGGGATGGAATATTCTGTATATGTCTGTTAAGTTCATCTTGTCTAATGTGTTGTTTAAGGCCAATGTTTTCTTATTGATTTTCTGTCTGGTGTATTTATTACTTTAATGAAAGTATGATATTAAAATCCCCTACTGTTATCTATTGCTGTTTCTTTCTCTCTTTAGGGCTGTTAATATTTTTTCTTCAAAGATTTATTTATTTATTTATTTTGGGCGGGGGTCGGGTTGGGGAGGGAGGGGAGCATGCGGGCCACTTCTGTTGGTCTTTCATTTATCTATTTTCATCCGTCTTTGTTCTTTGGCTCCTGTGGGCCTCCCATCACGGTGGCGTCTGTCGATGCAGAGCACCGGCTCTGGGCGCATGCGCCCCAGAGCTCCGGCTCGGTAATTGGACACATCAGTCCAGCCGCTCCACGGCACGTGGGATCTTCCCAGGCCAGGGATCGAATCGGCGCCCCTTGCACTGCAAGGCGGTGCCATTACCCACTGGACCACCAGGGGAAGCCCAGGGCTGTTAATATTTACTTTATTTATTTAGAACTCCCAATGTTGGTGCAGAAACACTTATAAATTATATATCATCTTGTTGGATCAGCCGCTTTATCACTATAAAATGACCATTTTTATCTTTACTATAGTTTTTGCCTTAAAAGTCTGTTTCATTGAAGATTCCTTGGTGGTCAAGTGGTTAGGACTCCATGATCTCACTGCAGAGGGCATGGGTTCAATCCCTAGTAAAGGAACTAAGATCCCACTAGCCATGCAAATATGGCTTAAAAAAAAAAAAGGTCCAGTTTGTCTAATATAGGTAAAGCTTTTTTGGTTTCCATTTGAATGGAATATATTTTCTATCCCTTCACTTTCAAGCTCTGTTGTGTCCTTAAAGTTTAAAGTCTTTATGTAGACAGCATATAGATGAGACAACTTCTTATCCATTCAGCAATAGTTACATGACACAAAATAGACTTTAAAACAAAGATTGTAACATAAGACAAAGAAAGTCATTACATAATATTTTTTTATGTTTTTTTTTTTTAAATTTTGGCCTCTTTTATCTGTTCTTCATTTGTTTATTTTCACCCATCTTAATTCTTTGGGCTGTGTGGGCCTCCCATCATGGTGGCCTCTCTCGTTGCAGAGCACCAGCTCTGGGTGCATGCACTCCAGAGCGCTGGCTCGCAATTGGACATACTGGTCCAGCTGCTCCGCGGCATACAGGATCTTCCTGTGCAAGGGATCAAACCAGTGCCCTTGTACTGCAAGGCAAACTCCTTACCCACTGGACCACCAGGGAAGCCCTCATTGCATAATACTCAAGGGATCAATCCAAGAAGAAGATATAACAATTGTAAATACATATTCCCTCGACATAGGACCACCTCAATATATAAGACAAATGTTAACAGATAAAAAAGAGAAATTGGCAGTAACACAATTATCGTGTGGGACTTTAACACTCCACTTACAGCAATGGACAGATTACCCAGACAGAAAATCAATAAGCAAATGACTTTGGAGCAGTCTCTCAAAACTAGCTGAGGTGCTGTTTCCCAGGCTGCAGTTCTCATTTTGCCCCAAATTAAACTTAACTTGAAAGAAAGAAAGCAGTGTTGGGCTTTAGCAATATATTAGATAAAATGGACTGAACAGTCATATACAGAAAAATTCATCCAAAAGCAGGAGAATAAGACTTTCTTTTCAAGTGCACATAGAATATTCTCCACATAGATCACAGGCTAGACAACAAAACAAGTCTCAATAAATTTAGGAAAACTGAAATCATACCAAGTGTATTTTCCAGTCACAGTGATATGAGGCTAAAACTCGACTTTAAAAAAAAACAAAAATACACATATGTGGAGACTAAACAACACGCTCACTAGTGAATCACTGAAAAAAAATCAAAGAAGAAATTAAAAAATATCTGAAGTGAAATGATCGAAAATCTATGGGATGCAACAAAAGCAGTCCTAAGGGAAAAGTTTATAGTGATATAAGCATACCTCAGTAAAAAAGAAAAATCTTAAATAAACAACTTAACCTTACACCTAAAGGAACTAGGAAAAGAAGAACAAACAAAATCTGTAGTTAGTAGGAGGAAAGA
This sequence comes from Tragulus kanchil, assembly GCA_022376925.1. Taxonomy (NCBI): domain Eukaryota; kingdom Metazoa; phylum Chordata; class Mammalia; order Artiodactyla; family Tragulidae; genus Tragulus; species Tragulus kanchil. The sequence continues at coordinate 25,251,693 of JAIOJX010000026.1, forward strand.
AATCATAAAGATCAAAGAGAATAAACAAGAGACTTTAAAAAAAAAAACAATAAAAAGATCAATAAAACTAAAAGATGAATCTTTGAGAAGATAAACAAAACTGATAAACCTTTAGCCAGACTCATCAAAATAATAATAATGTTGTCCAAGGCAATTAAAACTACTTTCTGTTATTAATTTCTATTTTAATTGCTTTTTCTCTAAAGGATACGTTTTATATCATTTTGAGTCGCTGGAATTTATTGAGGCTTCCTTCATGGTCCAGTATATTTTTTGTGAATATTTTTAGTGTGCTAAAAAAAACTTACTGATTTTGTTGTCCAGATCTTCTATATATCCATTTATTTTTTAATGTTTATTACTTTTGAAGGTTTTTTTTTAATTTCCAAATACAATTGATTATTTCCCCCTGCACTCTGTCAATTGTTGGCTTATATATTTTGAAGCTATATTGTTAGAGGCACATATTATTTTATCATGATTGTATCTTTATATACGATTGATTCTTTTATCATTATTTAATGTCCACCCTTGTTGTTTGTGATATTTTTCCTTGATTTCCATTTTATTAGTTATCAAAAATCACTATCTTAGCCTTCTTTTAATTCAAAATCAATGTGAAATTTCCAACTTTATTTTCAGTCTTTCAGTGTTGTTTGATTTTATGTTGTCTATAAATAATATATTCTCGGGTTTGTTTTTTTCTTATTTATTTATTTATTTTTGGCTATTCTGGGTTTTCACTGCTGCCACAGGCTCTTCTTTAGTTGCAGGGAGTGGGGGCTACTCTCTAGTTGAGGTGAGCAGGCTTCTTGTGGTGGTGACTTCTTATTGTGGAACTCAGGCTCTAGGGCTCACGGGCTTCAGTAGTTGCAGCACATGGACTCAATAGTTGTGGCTCTGAGGCTGTAGACCACAAGCTCAGTAGTTGTGGCTCATGGGCTTAGTCTGCAGCATGTGAGATCTTCCCAGATCAGGGATCGAACCCATGTCTCCTGCACTGGCAGGTGGATTCTTCACCACTCTGCTACCAGGGAAGCCCAGGTTTACTTTTAAAGGTTTTACAGAGTTTTGCTGTTCACCGACATGTATGTTCCCAGATCAGTCATATGCATATCCCTGGTTCCCCCCAACCAGGTCCCCCCAATCCTACCTCTCTGGACCATCGCACCAAGCCATTGTAAGCACTCCTATTCCCTTAGCACAATGACAATAGCTATCTTTTCCACACATGACAGTATAGGTTTCCATGTTACTCCCTCCATGCCTCCCACCCACTGTTCCTTCCCCACAATGTCCATATGTCTATTCTCTGTCTGTTTTTCCATGAGTTCACTGTGTGTGTTATCATGGCCATCCTACTAGATTCCATATATATGTGTTAGTATACTGTATTTGTCTTTCTCTTTTTGACTTACTTCACTTTTTATGATAGGTTCTAGACCCAGCCACCTCATTAGGACTGAGTCTTCTGCATTTGTTTTAACAGCTGAATAGTATTCCATCATATATATGTACCAGAGCGTCTTTATCCATTCATTCATCAATGGACATCTCGGTTGCTTCCATGTTCTAGCTATTGTATAGAGAGCTGCAATGAACATTGGGGTACTGGTGCTTCTTTCAGTTTTGATTTCATCAGTGTATAAGCCTAAGAGTGGGATTGCTGGGTCATATGGTGCTTCTATTTTTAGTTTTTAAAAAATCTCCATACTGTCTTCCATAGAGGCTGTATCAATCTACATTCCCACCAGCAATGCAAGAGTGTTCCCTTTTCTCCGCACCCTCTCCAGCATTTATAGTCTGTCGATTTGCTGATGATGGCCATTCTGACGGGTGTGAGGTGATGTCTCATTGCAGTTTTAATTTGCATTTCTCTAATGATAAGTGAGGTTGAGCATCATTTCATGTGCTTTTGGGCCATCTGTATGTCCTCTTTGGAGAGGCGTCTCTTTAGATCTTTTCCCCATTTTTTGATTGGGTTTTTCGTTTTTCCAGTGCTGAGTTGTCTGAGTTGCTTGTAGATTTTGGAGATTAATTCTTTATCCATTGTTTCATTTGCTATGATTTTCTCCCATTCTGTGGGCTGTCTGTTCAGCTTTTTTGTGATTTCTTTTGCTGTACAAAAGCTTTTAAGTTTCATTAGGTCCCACATGTTCATTTTTCTTTTTAGTTTCGCTATTCTAGTAGGTGGGTCAGAGACGATCTTGCTTTGATTGATGTCCTTGAGGGTTTTGCCTATATTCTCCTCTAAGAGTTTGATGGTTTCTGGTCTTCCATTTAGGTCTTTAATCCATTTTGAGTTGATATTTGTGTATGGTGTCAGAGAGTGTTCCAACTTCATTATTTTGCATGTAGCTGTCCAATTTTCCAAGCACCATTTGTTGAAGAGGCTATCTTGGGCTTCCCTTGGTGGTCCAGTGGGTAAGGACACCGCCTTGCAGTGCAAGGGACACCAGTTCGATCCCTGGCCTGGGAAGATCCCAAGTGCCGCGGAGCAGCTGGACCGACGTGTCCAATTACCGAGCCGGTGCTCTGCAGCGACAGACGCCACCGTGATGGGAGGCCCACAGGAGCCAAAGAACAAAGACAGATGAAAATGAAGAAATGAAAGACCAATAGAAGTGGCCCGCCCACTTCCCTCCCTCCCCAACCCGACCCCCACCCAAAATAAATAAATAAATAAATCTTTAAAAAAAAAAGAAAAAAGAAGAGGCTGTCTTTGTCCCATTTTATAGTTTCACCTCCTTTGTCAAAAATAAGGTACCCATAGGTGTGTGGGTTAATCTCTGGGTTCTCGATCTCGTTCCATTGGTCTATAGTTCTGTTTTTGTGCCAGTACCATCCAGGTCTACTTTTTATTCTGAAAAAAAAGTCTTTTTATGAAAAATTTATTTCTTCTAATTGATAAGTTTAATCTAGTTACATTATCTTTCTTATTTCATGTGCTTTTGGGCCATCTGTATGTCCTCTTTGGAGAGGCGTCTCTTTAGATCTTTTCCCCATTTTTTGATTGGGTTTTTCGTTTTTCCAGTGCTGAGTTGTCTGAGTTGCTTGTAGATTTTGGAGATTAATTCTTTATCCATTGTTTCATTTGCTATGATTTTCTCCCATTCTGTGGGCTGTCTGTTCAGCTTTTTTGTGATTTCTTTTGCTGTACAAAAGCTTTTAAGTTTCATTAGGTCCCACATGTTCATTTTTCTTTTTAGTTTCGCTATTCTAGTAGGTGGGTCAGAGACGATCTTGCTTTGATTGATGTCCTTGAGGGTTTTGCCTATATTCTCCTCTAAGAGTTTGATGGTTTCTGGTCTTCCATTTAGGTCTTTAATCCATTTTGAGTTGATATTTGTGTATGGTGTCAGAGAGTGTTCCAACTTCATTATTTTGCATGTAGCTGTCCAATTTTCCAAGCACCATTTGTTGAAGAGGCTATCTTGGGCTTCCCTTGGTGGTCCAGTGGGTAAGGACACCGCCTTGCAGTGCAAGGGACACCAGTTCGATCCCTGGCCTGGGAAGATCCCAAGTGCCGCGGAGCAGCTGGACCGACGTGTCCAATTACCGAGCCGGTGCTCTGCAGCGACAGACGCCACCGTGATGGGAGGCCCACAGGAGCCAAAGAACAAAGACAGATGAAAATGAAGAAATGAAAGACCAATAGAAGTGGCCCGCCCACTTCCCTCCCTCCCCAACCCGACCCCCACCCAAAATAAATAAATAAATAAATCTTTAAAAAAAAAAGAAAAAAGAAGAGGCTGTCTTTGTCCCATTTTATAGTTTCACCTCCTTTGTCAAAAATAAGGTACCCATAGGTGTGTGGGTTAATCTCTGGGTTCTCGATCTCGTTCCATTGGTCTATAGTTCTGTTTTTGTGCCAGTACCATCCAGGTCTACTTTTTATTCTGAAAAAAAAGTCTTTTTATGAAAAATTTATTTCTTCTAATTGATAAGTTTAATCTAGTTACATTATCTTTCTTATTTCCATCTTACTTCACAGTTTTCATTAGCTGTACTTTCTTCTTGTTTCATTTTACAGTTTTTATATGTAAGTCCATATGGAGTTAATTTTTGTATGAGACTTAGATTGAGGTGATTTTTTTTTTTTGGCCAAAAGATGCTCCATTGTACCAACACCATATGTTGACAAGGGTCTCCTTCCTCCTCAAATTGCTTTCGTACTTTTGTCAAATGGCCAATCCGATGGCCATGGCTGTGTGAGTCTATTTCTGGATTCTCTACTCCATTCTATTCATCTATCTGTCTCTCTCTTCACCAGTACCACACAATCTTAATCACTGTAGCTATATTATTATCCATAATACTGGGTAGAGTGAGATCTTCTCATTTGTTCTTCTTTTTCTAAAGTGTTTATCTCTTCAAGGTTCTTTGCATTTACACACACACACACACACACATGAAATAGTAAGCTTGCTTTTTAAAAAAGAAGTTGGGGTTTTTTATAGGAATTGTGTTAAACCTACAGTTTAATTTTGGGAAAACTGACATTGTTCACTGTGTTGAGTCTTCCATTGTCTCTCCATGTATTTAAGTCTCTATAAATGTCTTTCATTAGCACTTTGTAAATGTCATTACACAGATCTGGTATATGTTTTGTTAAATCTATGTCTGAGTCCTTCATGTTCTTTACAGTGATTGGAAGTAGTATTGTGACTTTAATTTTGATTTCCACATGCTCATTGTTAACATGTAGAAATAACCATTGATTTTTACATGCTGCTCATTTACTTTTGTTTTCCTTCTTTGCTTTCTATGGACAGATGAAGTTTTCTTATGCTGGTTTAAAAGCTGTATTTTTGTTTTTGTTGTGTTTTTCCTCAGAGCCATTTCCAGAAACTTCAAATTTTTTGTTTAATAATTTTCACTGTAGAGCAGGTCAGCACATCTTCTCAGGATCAGGTTTATGTTAATCTCTGGGTTCTCGATCTCGTTCCATTGGTCTATAGTTCTGTTTTTGTGCCAGTACCATCCAGGTCTACTTTTTATTCTGAAAAAAAAGTCTTTTTATGAAAAATTTATTTCTTCTAATTGATAAGTTTAATCTAGTTACATTATCTTTCTTATTTCCATCTTACTTCACAGTTTTCATTAGCTGTACTTTCTTCTTGTTTCATTTTACAGTTTTTATATGTAAGTCCATATGGAGTTAATTTTTGTATGAGACTTAGATTGAGGTGATTTTTTTTTTTTTGGCAATACAATAGATGCTCCATTGTACCAACACCATATGTTGACAAGGGTCTCCTTCCTCCTCAAATTGCTTTCGTACTTTTGTCAAATGGCCAATCCGATGGCCATGGCTGTGTGAGTCTATTTCTGGATTCTCTACTCCATTCTATTCATCTATCTGTCTCTCTCTTCACCAGTACCACACAATCTTAATCACTGTAGCTATATTATTATCCATAATACTGGGTAGAGTGAGATCTTCTCATTTGTTCTTCTTTTTCTAAAGTGTTTATCTCTTCAAGGTTCTTTGCATTTACACACACACACACACACACATGAAATAGTAAGCTTGCTTTTTAAAAAAGAAGTTGGGGTTTTTTATAGGAATTGTGTTAAACCTACAGTTTAATTTTGGGAAAACTGACATTGTTCACTGTGTTGAGTCTTCCATTGTCTCTCCATGTATTTAAGTCTCTATAAATGTCTTTCATTAGCACTTTGTAAATGTCATTACACAGATCTGGTATATGTTTTGTTAAATCTATGTCTGAGTCCTTCATGTTCTTTACAGTGATTGGAAGTAGTATTGTGACTTTAATTTTGATTTCCACATGCTCATTGTTAACATGTAGAAATAACCATTGATTTTTACATGCTGCTCATTTACTTTTGTTTTCCTTCTTTGCTTTCTATGGACAGATGAAGTTTTCTTATGCTGGTTTAAAAGCTGTATTTTTGTTTTTGTTGTGTTTTTCCTCAGAGCCATTTCCAGAAACTTCAAATGTTTGTTTTAATAATTTTCACTGTAGAGCAGGTCAGCACATCTTCTCAGGTGGTATGCCAGATGTTCTCTCTCCCATGCTGGTTAACCACCTTGAGACAAGACTCACCTGGGAAATCTTTCACAAGGGTAAAGACCTCGCCATGCTTTCACTCTCCGGATCTGCCATGTCCTACTGCACATGCTAGGAACACTTGCCTAAAGCACTAATCAGCAGATGGTTCTAGCTCTGGCCTGGCTTCCTCCTAGCTCCAAGCAGTCCCACCTACCCTTTCACAGGCCCTAAGGAGGTGGATTCTACAGGTCTCTTCTCAGCCATGCTTTTTTCCTTGTTTTTCACATAAAAAACTCAGTAGGTCCTGGTGTCCCCTCTGGTCTGTAAGCAGCATCTGTGTTCCTGGCAAGCAGGGTATGATCATAAGTCAAGGTCTCCTGTACCATTGACTGATGTGCACTGCACTGCTTTTTGTTTGTTTTTGTTGTTTCTTTTCTGTTTTTTTGACTGCACCCTGCGCCTTGCAGGATCTTAGTTCCCTGACCAGGGATTGAACCTGAGCCACCACCGAGTGAAAGCTTAGTGGTCCTGACCACTGGGGAACTCTGCATACTATACTTTCATTATATTCATTGACACTGAGCATCTTGGCACATATCCAAATGATCTTTAAAGATCATTTGGTCCAGTGGCTTCCTACCCTAGTCACATATTAAAATGCACTGGGATGTTCTGAAAATATCAATGTCTTGGTTCCCCACCTAAATCATCTAAACCAGAATTTCTTCGGGGGAAATTGAATACAGGTACTTTTGAAATCCCCCCCAGGAGATTCAAAAGTACAGTGAAGGTTCTCAATCTAATCTTCATTTTACTGATGCCCAGAGAAGAGAAGTGACTTGCCTGAGGCACACAGAGTTAGACTAATCTGATGTTCTTTACAGTGATTGGAAGTAGTATTGTGACTTTAATTTTGATTTCCACATGCTCATTGTTAACATGTAGAAATAACCATTGATTTTTACATGCTGCTCATTTACTTTTGTTTTCCTTCTTTGCTTTCTATGGACAGATGAAGTTTTCTTATGCTGGTTTAAAAGCTGTATTTTGTTTTTGTTGTGTTTTTCCTCAGAGCCATTTCCAGAAACTTCAAATGTTTGTTTTAATAATTTTCACTGTAGAGCAGGTCAGCACATCTTCTCAGGTGGTATGCCAGATGTTCTCTCTCCCATGCTGGTTAACCACCTTGAGACAAGACTCACCTGGGAAATCTTTCACAAGGGTAAAGACCTCGCCATGCTTTCACTCTCCGGATCTGCCATGTCCTACTGCACATGCTAGGAACACTTGCCTAAAGCACTAATCAGCAGATGGTTCTAGCTCTGGCCTGGCTTCCTCCTAGCTCCAAGCAGTCCCACCTACCCTTTCACAGGCCCTAAGGAGGTGGATTCTACAGGTCTCTTCTCAGCCATGCTTTTTTCCTTGTTTTTCACATAAAAAACTCAGTAGGTCCTGGTGTCCCCTCTGGTCTGTAAGCAGCATCTGTGTTCCTGGCAAGCAGGGTATGATCATAAGTCAAGGTCTCCTGTACCATTGACTGATGTGCACTGCACTGCTTTTTGTTTGTTTTTGTTGTTTCTTTTCTGTTTTTTTGACTGCACCCTGCGCCTTGCAGGATCTTAGTTCCCTGACCAGGGATTGAACCTGAGCCACCACCGAGTGAAAGCTTAGTGGTCCTGACCACTGGGGAACTCTGCATACTATACTTTCATTATATTCATTGACACTGAGCATCTTGGCACATATCCAAATGATCTTTAAAGATCATTTGGTCCAGTGGCTTCCTACCCTAGTCACATATTAAAATGCACTGGGATGTTCTGAAAATATCAATGTCTTGGTTCCCCACCTAAATCATCTAAACCAGAATTTCTTCGGGGGAAATTGAATACAGGTACTTTTGAAATCCCCCCCAGGAGATTCAAAAGTACAGTGAAGGTTCTCAATCTAATCTTCATTTTACTGATGCCCAGAGAAGAGAAGTGACTTGCCTGAGGCACACAGAGTTAGACTAATCTGATGACTTTAGGCTAGTTGCCTTGGCTTTGTCTCACCACTATCCTGTTTTGTTGGGGGCATCCTAACTGACTTCTCTGTGTCTTCCAGGTGCGCCTATAAGGCCAGGTCAAAACAGCTTCTTGCTTGCTGCTAGTCACGATTGTGTGACAGAGTTCTTAGACAGCTTCACTTCTTACAGTGTGAGCTCATTCTGGACTCAACCAACCCCTCGGGGTCTCTGGCTCCTCCTCACACGGTGCCAACGCTGGCCTCCACAGCCAGCAGGAAGATCAGGGGACAACCAGAAGTTTCCAGGCTCGGGAGTCAGACCTAGTTTGAGTCTTGGCTTCCCAATGCAAAACTTCCTGAAGCTCAATTTCTTCCCCTATCATATGAGCTGTGGTCTCTACCTTCAGAGCTGGGTTCACTCTGGATCAGGTTCCCTGACTCACACAAGCCCCTTCCAGAGTCCTGGAAAGGGCTCTCAGTTTTGTAATCCCATTTTTTTATTCTTGTTCATAAAGCGAGCTCCCTAGATCTTACCAGCTTCAGATGCCACAAACCTTGGATCTGCTCATCTCTACCCAACAGTTTCGATGGGAGTTAAGATTCTGTTCATAAAGTATGGGGCATGCAGTAGGTGCTCCAAAAATACTTCCCTCCAGAACAGCCTGGAAAAGGGCTGAGAAGACAGAGCCATAGCTGGTGAGCTTGCAGCAAGTTTTTTTAATGTTCAATGTCTTGCCATTCCACAACCCAGCCCCTGTCCAAGGGTGTCCTCTGGGGTCCAGACCCAAGTGATGGAGGGGACGCTAAGGCACCAGAGGGGCCTTCTCAGCTCTGATGTGGCCATGGATCCAGTCAAGGTAACGGCTGACTTTGGTGTAAATGCCGTAGTTGTTGAGGCGCCCACAGCCCTCGCCCCAGCTCACCAGGCCCACCAGGAACCAGGTGCCATGGAAGAAGGAGACCATGGGCCCCCCGCTGTCTCCCTCACAGGCATCCTGCGAGTTCCCGAGGACGCCAGCACACAGCATGTTCTCAGAGATCTTGTTCTCCATAACATCGACGCACGCATTATATGGGACCACAGGGACTTTGATGAAGTTGAGCACGGAGGTGCGGTTTCTCTTGGCCTCGTCGCGGTAGCCCCAGCCTGTCACCACAGTCTCCTGGCCGACCTGGGTGAGCGTGCGCTCGGAGAGGCCACTATCCGGGAGGCAGATGGGCACGATGGTTTGGGAGAGAGTGACAGGCTGGGCCAGGCGAAGCAGGGCAATGTCATTGTCACTGGTGCTCTTGGTGTAGTTAGGGTGGATGAGGATCTCCTTGATGTCCAGGTCCACCTCCCAGCTTTCCCAGCGCCGCCTGTCATACTCCCCTGCAAGGCAGAGGGGCTGTCAGGGTGGCCTTGTGGGAACTTCCCTCCCGGGGGCCCCCCTGAAGCCAAGGGGACTGCTGTGCTCCTGCAGGCCCTTGTGGAGGGCGAGGAGTGGGTCCATAGTGGACACCATGCATCCCTGGTACATCCTGGGCCACAGGCCTGGGCCTCAGGTCCCTATCAAAGTTAATACCCCGTGAGTGTCAGTCCTGCAGGGGCCGAACACTGCTCTGATTCAGGACAGGCTCAGAGATGCAGCAGTGACGTTTGAGAGGCGACTAGCAGTGTACAGTCAGCCGGGAAGCTCCCTGGAAACCTGGGCCATAGACCAGAGCCGCAAAGAGAAACAGGGGCACCTGCTGAGACAGGGCAGGACAAGACAGCAGGACCCAGAGAGGAGGACCAGTCGGACACAGGCTCTGCCCAGGGAAGAACGATCCAGATCACACACAAGACACAAGGTCTTCTCGGGAGAGGCGGATGGTTCCCGGAAAGTGGGGGTGGGAGCTCTCATGCCAAGCCCAGTCCCCCTGGAGGACACTGGCCTGGGGTCATGCTGGACGTGATGGCAGAGAATGTGGATCTGGTCAGTCATTCTCAATACATATCTTTGTCCTTCTTTTTCACATGAAGGTTGGAGTGAGAGACCTTCTGCCCAGAAACTGGTAGAGAGTCTTGAGAAGTCTGGGCAATGGGACGATGCAGGGGAGCAACGGGCTGCTGTGGCAGATGCCAGGGCCCCTGATACACCGTTGATCCCTGTCAATCTGGGAGAAGCATAACCCCAGGGCCAGGCTATGGGGATGCCCTCTGGATCTCTGCACCCAAGGGTGCTCTAGATACACATACACAGCCTGCTCGCACAGTGAGAGTGATGACACAGTGTGTGTGTAACCCTGTCACTTGCAAACAAATGTGTGTAAGGACCTGGCACCAGATTTAAAGAAAACCCTGTATGTGCAAACTACCTGGTGTCTTTGTGTCTAAAATCCCACCACAGGCATGGCGAGGGGAGCACACAGGCATCTTCCCACCAGATGCCTTCAGTGCGGCTCCAGCATCCTCCAGCTCAAGCCCCCCGAGCCCAGGCTCTCCACACCCGGCCATCCCTCCCGCCTGGTTCCAGCCCGTACCAAGCCTGACGATGAGCTTCCTGCGGTGCTCCAAGCAGTGAGCCACCGTCAGCACCCAGGAGACGTGGATGAGCACGGCCCCGCACACCAGTTTCTTCTTGGAGTCCAGCAGGAGCGCCTGGAATGGGGGCGAAGGGCAGTGAGGTCACAACACTGCCCTCTGATAGCTCCGCTCAGGCCCCCTGGGTCTTGGCACAGCTCTAGGTATGGTTCTCAAGCTCAACCCACTGGCTGCATAAGTCAGTCTTTCCTGGGTTTCCTGGTCACACAAGCATGGACTTTTCGGTATTTCCTTCTCCACACATTAGATAGAGTTTGCCTCTTCAAGTGTCTCCCCACCTTTGCCCAGGCTGTTCCTATAATCATCCTTATTAGCATCCAGAGTCCTTCCTGCCCTCAGTGACTCCAGCTGGGCCTCGAGTCCTCTGGGAAGCCTTTGAGGCCCCCAGGCTGCCTAAGGAGTCCCCTCCAGGTTCCCTCAGTCCTTGTTCTGCCAGCTCTCCCAGCTCTGATCCCATTGGGTTCCTGTGTGTTTAGGATCCTGACCCTCCTGGGCAGCTGTGAGAGCCCCAAGACCTACCAGTCCCCTTGTTATTGATCTCTGGGGACCCTCCCTGGCCCCAGGTTCTGGGAGTCAGAAATCAAGTAAGTGTTAGTTCCTACAGGGAAGCTGGAGAAGGACTCCAGGGTCAAGACTCCCTAGCCTTTTTCTATTCAAACACTGCTCCCCTCAGCCAGGTCCCTGCCTAACACACCACCAACAGAGAATTATCTTTCCAGCTCCATTTTTTTTGACCACTTCTATTGAATCTCTGCACCCAAGGGTGCTCTAGATACACATACACAGCCTGCTCGCACAGTGAGAGTGATGACACAGTGTGTGTGTAACCCTGTCACTTGCAAACAAATGTGTGTAAGGACCTGGCACCAGATTTAAAGAAAACCCTGTATGTGCAAACTACCTGGTGTCTTTGTGTCTAAAATCCCACCACAGGCATGGCGAGGGGAGCACACAGGCATCTTCCCACCAGATGCCTTCAGTGCGGCTCCAGCATCCTCCAGCTCAAGCCCCCCGAGCCCAGGCTCTCCACACCCGGCCATCCCTCCCGCCTGGTTCCAGCCCGTACCAAGCCTGACGATGAGCTTCCTGCGGTGCTCCAAGCAGTGAGCCACCGTCAGCACCCAGGAGACGTGGATGAGCACGGCCCCGCACACCAGTTTCTTCTTGGAGTCCAGCAGGAGCGCCTGGAATGGGGGCGAAGGGCAGTGAGGTCACAACACTGCCCTCTGATAGCTCCGCTCAGGCCCCCTGGGTCTTGGCACAGCTCTAGGTATGGTTCTCAAGCTCAACCCACTGGCTGCATAAGTCAGTCTTTCCTGGGTTTCCTGGTCACACAAGCATGGACTTTTCGGTATTTCCTTCTCCACACATTAGATAGAGTTTGCCTCTTCAAGTGTCTCCCCACCTTTGCCCAGGCTGTTCCTATAATCATCCTTATTAGCATCCAGAGTCCTTCCTGCCCTCAGTGACTCCAGCTGGGCCTCGAGTCCTCTGGGAAGCCTTTGAGGCCCCCAGGCTGCCTAAGGAGTCCCCTCCAGGTTCCCTCAGTCCTTGTTCTGCCAGCTCTCCCAGCTCTGATCCCATTGGGTTCCTGTGTGTTTAGGATCCTGACCCTCCTGGGCAGCTGTGAGAGCCCCAAGACCTACCAGTCCCCTTGTTATTGATCTCTGGGGACCCTCCCTGGCCCCAGGTTCTGGGAGTCAGAAATCAAGTAAGTGTTAGTTCCTACAGGGAAGCTGGAGAAGGACTCCAGGGTCAAGACTCCCTAGCCTTTTTCTATTCAAACACTGCTCCCCTCAGCCAGGTCCCTGCCTAACACACCACCAACAGAGAATTATCTTTCCAGCTCCATTTTTTTTTTTTTTTTGACCACTTCTATTGATCTTTCATTTATTCATTTTCATCCATCTTTGTTCTTTGGCCCACGTGAGCCTCCCATCGCAGTGGCCTCTCACTACAGAGCACTAGCTCTGGGCGCATGCGCTCTAGAGCGCTGGCTCGGTAATTGGACACATTGGTCTAGCCGCTCCGCGGCACGTGGGATCTTCCCAGGCCAGGGATCGAACTGGCACCCCTTGAACTGCAAGGCGGTGTCCTTACCCACTGCACCACCAGGGAAGTCCTCCAGCTCCTTTTTAAAGCTATCTTTCTCCTTCCTGCTTGTTCCACCCCAGCCGGCGCCTACTTCACCCTGCCCAGATGCTCCTCTCCCATCAGGCTAGCACTCTCTTTCCTCGGGACCCTCCACCCTTAGCTCTGCCCTCCCCACTCCAAGCAAAGGTTCTCTCTCCTCCCCACTGGGGCCTCCAGAGCAGGAACTGGGCTCAGTGACTCCTGACCCAGCTGGTCAACTGCTGCCTTGCCTCTCACCTGCCAAGGGCTGTCTCCCCATCCAGCCTCCTGCCCATCGATAATCCGTGGATCCAACTGGTCTTCTTTGTCTACTTGGTTTGTGTCACGTTTCAAGGTCTTGCGTTTCTTCTCCATTCGCTTTCCTAGCCTTCCGCAAGGGAATGTCACTGAAGGCAGGAGGAAGCAGCTGAGTGCCTGCTGGGCACTGCTCTCTGCTCCCAAGACCGCCCCCCATCTCTGTCCACCCCCTGCCAGCAGCCTCATTTGCTGCCCTGTGGGATAAATGATGCTTAAGACACTCAGTTCTATCAACACGCAAAGCCCCTCAGGTTAGTCAGTTGGTTAACAAACAGCGCCACTTAATGGCAAGAGTCAGACCAAGTAGCGTGTGTTCTGAGGTCGCTTGTTAAAGTTTTAGGAGTTCAGTACACCCCAGGGCTGTGGAGCTAATCCCTGGGACATGCAGCAAGGTGTCATGCTGGGATGCCGCCAAGCTCCTAAAGGAGTATGGGTAGGAGGAGGTGAGCACTCCCGGAGTGCCTCAGAGTGGCTCTGAACACAGTTGTGAGGTCCTCTGCCAGGAGGAGAGAACAGAAGTGAGGCCAGACCCACGCACGCTGGGTTGAGAGATTTGGACTCGCAGGAGCAATGGGAAACCATCAACCGGGGGCACTGCACAGTGACAGAAAATGGAGATGAGACAACAGCAACAAAATTGCAGAAGCTGGACAGCAGAGGGACATGGTGACTGACTTGACCGGCTAAGAAACCAGCAACCTCAGCCAGTAGCAGGAAATGAGGTAGCTGCTACTGCTTAGCACTGCTTGGGTGGAGGCTGCTTAGCACCAGAGACACCCAGGAAACCTCCGTGCGTGTTTGAGGAAGCGGTGCAGGGAGGGTTACAGCAGGAATGTTGAGTTTGTCAAAGAAACTGCTAGAGCCCCAGGCTTCTGTCTCGACCCCTCGTCAGAGGCGTGACTCTCCTCTCTGACCGCCGCAGAAGACCGGAGGTATATTCCCGGCGGCTCGCTCACCGCCTGGCACCCCCGGGACCCGGCGAGGGGCCTCACCCTTGGACTCGCAGAGCCGGTGGTCGTCCTCCAGCCGGTAGCCGGGCGCGCAGTCGCAGTGGCGCTGGCCCGCCTCCTCCAGGCAGTAGTGCGCACAGCCGCCGTTGTCTTCCGAGCAGTTGTAAAAGCGCACTTCTGGGCAGACACGCGGGAGGGCGCCAAGCGGGCGCGGTGGCTCTACGCGCCCGGCCCGGCCCGGCCCTGGGGAGGCCCCGCCCGCCCGCCGCCCGCCGCCCGCCGGCCCCTCACCGTGTAAGCAGAAGCGGCCCTCCCAGCCCTCGGCGCAGTCGCAGCGGAAGTCGCCCACGCCGTCGATGCACTTGCCGTGTCCGCAGCACGGGAGGTCGCACGGGTGCCCCGAGGGCGGGGTCTCACACTGGTCCCCGTCTGCGACGAGGAGTGAGGAGGTCGTCACCAGGGCCTCCGCCCTCCCGGTTCCCCCAGAGACCCGGGCGGCTCCCGTGTGGCGGCCAGGGGTCTGGAGTGCACTCACCATGGTACTGGGACCAGAAGGCCATCTGCCGAGAGAAGGGGCGGCATCAGGGGCCGTCCACCCACCTGTGCAGGTGGGGAGCCCTGAGGCCCCTCCTCGGGCTGACCCTGGTCCAGCAGGGCAGCATCTAAGTGGGCAGGGGAGCGATGACCCCACCGAAGGAGGGGCCACCCCCAGCCTCGCAGGCAGCTGTACTCTGAGAAACGCCAGGCTCCTCTTTGCCCCTCTGTCCATCTCCACCTCTCATCCCTTACTTGACCTCTGTGCCCTAGAAGCTTCCTCTGGGTGCTGGCTGCCACCAAAGAAGCTACTATAACAGGAAATGAGGTAGCTGCTACTGCTTAGCACTGCTTGGGTGGAGGCTGCTTAGCACCAGAGACACCCAGGAAACCTCCGTGCGTGTTTGAGGAAGCGGTGCAGGGAGGGTTACAGCAGGAATGTTGAGTTTGTCAAAGAAACTGCTAGAGCCCCAGGCTTCTGTCTCGACCCCTCGTCAGAGGCGTGACTCTCCTCTCTGACCGCCGCAGAAGACCGGAGGTATATTCCCGGCGGCTCGCTCACCGCCTGGCACCCCCGGGACCCGGCGAGGGGCCTCACCCTTGGACTCGCAGAGCCGGTGGTCGTCCTCCAGCCGGTAGCCGGGCGCGCAGTCGCAGTGGCGCTGGCCCGCCTCCTCCAGGCAGTAGTGCGCACAGCCGCCGTTGTCTTCCGAGCAGTTGTAAAAGCGCACTTCTGGGCAGACACGCGGGAGGGCGCCAAGCGGGCGCGGTGGCTCTACGCGCCCGGCCCGGCCCGGCCCTGGGGAGGCCCCGCCCCGCCCCGCCGCCCGCCGCCCGCCGGCCCCTCACCGTGTAAGCAGAAGCGGCCCTCCCAGCCCTCGGCGCAGTCGCAGCGGAAGTCGCCCACGCCGTCGATGCACTTGCCGTGTCCGCAGCACGGGAGGTCGCACGGGTGCCCCGAGGGCGGGGTCTCACACTGGTCCCCGTCTGCGACGAGGAGTGAGGAGGTCGTCACCAGGGCCTCCGCCCTCCCGGTTCCCCCAGAGACCCGGGCGGCTCCCGTGTGGCGGCCAGGGGTCTGGAGTGCACTCACCATGGTACTGGGACCAGAAGGCCATCTGCCGAGAGAAGGGGCGGCATCAGGGGCCGTCCACCCACCTGTGCAGGTGGGGAGCCCCTGAGGCCCCTCCTCGGGCTGACCCTGGTCCAGCAGGGCAGCATCTAAGTGGGCAGGGGAGCGATGACCCCACCGAAGGAGGGGCCACCCCCAGCCTCGCAGGCAGCTGTACTCTGAGAAACGCCAGGCTCCTCTTTGCCCCTCTGTCCATCTCCACCTCTCATCCCTTACTTGACCTCTGTGCCCTAGAAGCTTCCTCTGGGTGCTGGCTGCCACCAAAGAAGCTACTATAACAGAAGGGACCCCCAAAACCCCTAGGGTGCTCTGTCTCTTTCCAGCCCCTCCCTCCTTGCTGGGGCTGCCTGGTCTCTCCCTGAGCTGGTGTCCTCAGAGCTGAGGGAGTAGCAGGACTCCGTGGGTGAGCCACAGCTTGGTGGTTCAGAAAGTTTGCATTTGTAGCCAAGTTTGGGCTCTCCTGGTGGCTCAGTCCGTAAAGAATCCACCTGCAACACAGGAGACGCAGGTTCCACCTGCCTGGGGAAGATCCCCTGAAGAAGCAAATGGCAACCACTCCAATACTCTTGCCTGGGAAATCCCATGGACAGAGGAGCCTGGTGGGCTACAGTCCATGAGGTCACAAGAGTCGGACCCGCCTTAATGACTAAAGCATCATCCTGGTGGCACTTCTGATGTCAGGCGGGGACCACCGTTCCCTGAGATCCATTGCTTGATGCCCAGCCCACCAGGAGGGTGTGTTGTGCCCAGGCTGTGCCTGCAGAAAATCATCTGGACGTCTGCTGAGGAACCATTTGAAGAGAGGGTCCATGGGGATCTAGTCAAGGAGATGGTGAAGAGAGGAAGCCACCCAGATTCCCCCTTAAGTCTTGAAAGCCCTGAGTGGGCGGCATGCCTACAGACAGCTTGAAGGGGACCGCAGGTGGTGGCACAACCCCCAGGTGCTAGTAACTAAAGTGAGCTCTTGGGGCTGGAGGGGGTCTAAGCCACCTCCCTTACCAAGTGCGTCCCACCGCCTCAGGACCACGTCCGCAGAGCTCTGGGACCAGAGGCACAGACCCCCTACACAGTCAGATTTCACCCCTGGAGAATCTGAGGCCCAGAGTGAGTGAGTGTGCAGAGACATCCGCGTCTTGGGCCACGTGATGAGCAGGGCCAGGTGGAAACAGGGGTGATGGCTGCTTGGTGACAGGGAGGGAGGCGATGGGAGGCCGTGATGGCCAGCTGCAGGTGAACTGAGACTGAGCTGCCTCCAGCGGGACTGAGTGGGAATCCCAGCCTAAGGCCTCTGAGACGCCACGCTCACGGCCTTGTTCTGTTTCCTGGAGTCCTGTGTGGCCTGTTCACTCCGTGACTGCACCCCTGCGAGCTGGGAGGGTTAGCGGGTGGTGTCCACCACCCCTCAGGGCTCCCAAGGGCCCCAGGCTGCTCCTCCATGTCCCACCCCTGAGCCTCACGCTCTGCACGCAGTTGGGCGGCCTTACTGTATCTTCCGTGTTTTGGAAAATCTCCCGAGCCTCCTCGAAGTCACAGGTCTCCTCTGTGCACTCGCGCTCCAGGTTGCCAGCCCGCAGCTCCTCCAGGAAGGAGTTGGCTCGTTTCCGGATCCGCAGCACCTGGTGGGCACGCTGGCTGCTGGAGAACACTGAGTCTGGGATGGGGACGGGGAGCTGACTTTGGTGGGGGGCCTGCTGTGAGGGGCCCCAGCTAGGGGAACTCTAGGGAGGTCCCCTCCTCCCCTGCTCTCCTTCTCCCAAGGCATGTGGCCAGCCATCCAAGGACAGGACACTTGACCATTCAGAGTGCGCACTGAGATAAGCATCATCCTGGTGGCACTTCTGATGTCAGGCGGGGACCACCGTTCCCTGAGATCCATTGCTTGATGCCCAGCCCACCAGGAGGGTGTGTTGTGCCCAGGCTGTGCCTGCAGAAAATCATCTGGACGTCTGCTGAGGAACCATTTGAAGAGAGGGTCCATGGGGATCTAGTCAAGGAGATGGTGAAGAGAGGAAGCCACCCAGATTCCCCCTTAAGTCTTGAAAGCCCTGAGTGGGCGGCATGCCTACAGACAGCTTGAAGGGGACCGCAGGTGGTGGCACAACCCCCAGGTGCTAGTAACTAAAGTGAGCTCTTGGGGCTGGAGGGTCTAAGCCACCTCCCTTACCAAGTGCGTCCCACCGCCTCAGGACCACGTCCGCAGAGCTCTGGGACCAGAGGCACAGACCCCCTACACAGTCAGATTTCACCCCTGGAGAATCTGAGGCCCAGAGTGAGTGAGTGTGCAGAGACATCCGCGTCTTGGGCCACGTGATGAGCAGGGCCAGGTGGAAACAGGGGTGATGGCTGCTTGGTGACAGGGAGGGAGGCGATGGGAGGCCGTGATGGCCAGCTGCAGGTGAACTGAGACTGAGCTGCCTCCAGCGGGACTGAGTGGGAATCCCAGCCTAAGGCCTCTGAGACGCCACGCTCACGGCCTTGTTCTGTTTCCTGGAGTCCTGTGTGGCCTGTTCACTCCGTGACTGCACCCCTGCGAGCTGGGAGGGTTAGCGGGTGGTGTCCACCACCCCTCAGGGCTCCCAAGGGCCCCAGGCTGCTCCTCCATGTCCCACCCCTGAGCCTCACGCTCTGCACGCAGTTGGGCGGCCTTACTGTATCTTCCGTGTTTTGGAAAATCTCCCGAGCCTCCTCGAAGTCACAGGTCTCCTCTGTGCACTCGCGCTCCAGGTTGCCAGCCCGCAGCTCCTCCAGGAAGGAGTTGGCTCGTTTCCGGATCCGCAGCACCTGGTGGGCACGCTGGCTGCTGGAGAACACTGAGTCTGGGATGGGGACGGGGAGCTGACTTTGGTGGGGGGCCTGCTGTGAGGGGCCCCAGCTAGGGGAACTCTAGGGAGGTCCCCTCCTCCCCTGCTCTCCTTCTCCCAAGGCATGTGGCCAGCCATCCAAGGACAGGACACTTGACCATTCAGAGTGCGCGCACTGAGATAGACAGACCTCCCTCGGAGCCCAACCCGACCTCCATGTGACCCTGAAATCCGTCTTTACCTCTCTAAACTTTGGTTTATTCATCAAAAAATGAGGGTGAGGCAACCATATAAAACCTTCAGTACAGTGCCTGCCACAGCAGTGGGCAGCCAGTGACACACGCCGCGGGCTGCTGCTGTTCAGCTGCCAAGTGGGGCTCGCTGTTCTCCAAGCAGCCCTTGTGCCACCCAGTCCCGACAGCCTCCCTCTGCTCCCTGTCTCTCCTCTTCCCCCCATGAGGGAGTGCCCAAGCCCTTCCCCTTGGGCGGGCACACCTAGACAGCTCCCTGCCCCCCAGGGAGCACCACAAATGTCCCCAGGCTCTGAGAGCTGTCTGCTTTGGGTGCAGGGGGACAGCTGGAGTGGAGGGACCAAGTTGGGGGGACCGTGCAAGAGAGGCTCCAGGATGTGCTGGCCAGGAAGGGCATCCTCAGGAAAGGAAAGTGTGCTTGAAACTGAGTGGACCTAGGAGACACATGGACCAGGGTTGGGGGTGGGGAGGAAGGGCACCCTAGGCAGACAGGCAGCTCAGGAGGAGGCGTAAACATAGGAAAAGCACACGGTGGCTCAAAGAGGTGGGGAGTGGCCTACTTAGTAAACCAGGTAGCTTATTTCTCCCCCAGGCTTCTCGTCCCCTGGCATCCCGGCCTCCTGTTCTCTGCTGTGGGGACCAGGGGAGGCACTGGGGCAGGACAGCAGCCAGCAGATGAGCTTTTTAGGAGAGGCTGCTCTGGGGTAGTATGGTGGGCAGCCGGGCCTGGAGCTTTCACAGTTGAGGGAGGGAGTGGTAGAGGGGGAAGGCTGGGGACTCTGGGACCACCCTCTGGCGAGGAGGAAGGATGTGCCCGGGGGCTTGCAGTCTCCACTACTACTCAGACCCACGGGTCAGGTCATCCCTGCTCCTCTCAACCTGAGGCTCGGGGAAGCGGGCAAAAGGTGTCCCAGGAGGCGGAAGGGGAGCGTGGCCTTACCGGGAGGAGCTGGTATGCTGGAAATTCCCCAGACGGACACGAACAGGAAGAAGCTTGTAAGCTGCCACATTCTGAAGTTGCTGCCACCTGTCTGAGGAGGACTTCTGAGCTTCCAGCAGCCCCTGCTCTGCCCACCACCACCCTTCCCCCACAGTGGGAGCTGCCTCCCATGTGTGCTGATCGCCAGGTGAGAAGCCGGGGTCAGGGGTTCCTGGTCGCTATTCAGTCTGCTTCTCTATATGGGGCTAAGGTCACACGACCTGAGCCTGCAGGGCGAAGAGGGAAGTGGAAGGGCAGGGACCTGGCGAATCTCAAAGGGACTCAGGACAGAAGAGTGCTGGGCAGGCGTGCTGGAATGTTCATGTCCTCCCCCGGGCAGGGTTTAGGGGTGGCGCCTCTGCTGATCTGAAGGCCAGGCCAAGAGTAATAGCTACCATTTACTGGACACTCATGATGTCTTTCAAGCATTTTGTACCTGGTTCAGAGGGCAGGCCACCAGCTAGGAGCACCGAGTGAAAATCCCAGCTCTAGGACAGGATTGTTGAGCAAGATCCCTACTGCTCCTCGGTTCCCTCGCTTGTAAAATGGATGGAAAAACTGTATTTCTGTCTTACATGGTTCTTGTGAGAATTAATTTACATAAAGCTGTTGACTAGGCTTGCGCACAGCAAGTGCTCTGTAAGCACAAGCTACTCTCATCTCAGCAGAGGCTCGCCACCAGTCAAGAGGTGGGTATTCATGTTGTCACCCCAGCTCACAGAGCGGGGGACGGAGGCTTATAGGAGAAAAGTCACTTATTAAACGCCCACTACCAGGAGGCAGAAGAGCTACTCCTCGAGCCCAGGCCTGTGGCTCCAGGCCTCTGGGAGCGGGGAAAGGGGGGAATGTAGAGGGGGAAGGCTGGGGACTCTGGGACCACCCTCTGGCGAGGAGGAAGGATGTGCCCGGGGGCTTGCAGTCTCCACTACTACTCAGACCCACGGGTCAGGTCATCCCTGCTCCTCTCAACCTGAGGCTCGGGGAAGCGGGCAAAAGGTGTCCCAGGAGGCGGAAGGGGAGCGTGGCCTTACCGGGAGGAGCTGGTATGCTGGAAATTCCCCAGACGGACACGAACAGGAAGAAGCTTGTAAGCTGCCACATTCTGAAGTTGCTGCCACCTGTCTGAGGAGGACTTCTGAGCTTCCAGCAGCCCCTGCTCTGCCCACCACCACCCTTCCCCCACAGTGGGAGCTGCCTCCCATGTGTGCTGATCGCCAGGTGAGAAGCCGGGGTCAGGGGTTCCTGGTCGCTATTCAGTCTGCTTCTCTATATGGGGCTAAGGTCACACGACCTGAGCCTGCAGGGCGAAGAGGGGAAGTGGAAGGGGCAGGGACCTGGCGAATCTCAAAGGGGACTCAGGACAGAAGAGTGCTGGGCAGGCGTGCTGGAATGTTCATGTCCTCCCCAGGGGAGGGTTTAGGGGTGGCGCCTCTGCTGATCTGAAGGCCAGGCCAAGAGTAATAGCTACCATTTACTGGACACTCATGATGTCTTTCAAGCATTTTGTACCTGGTTCAGAGGGCAGGCCACCAGCTAGGAGCACCGAGTGAAAATCCCAGCTCTAGGACAGGATTGTTGAGCAAGATCCCTACTGCTCCTCGGTTCCCTCGCTTGTAAAATGGATGGAAAAACTGTATTTCTGTCTTACATGGTTCTTGTGAGAATTAATTTACATAAAGCTGTTGACTAGGCTTGCGCACAGCAAGTGCTCTGTAAGCACAAGCTACTCTCATCTCAGCAGAGGCTCGCCACCAGTCAAGAGGTGGGTATTCATGTTGTCACCCCAGCTCACAGAGCGGGGGACGGAGGCTTATAGGAGAAAAGTCACTTATTAAACGCCCACTACCAGGAGGCAGAAGAGCTACTCCTCGAGCCCAGGCCTGTGTGGCTCCAGGCCTGGAACTTCAACCCCCGGCCCAAACCTCCAGGCACGCCACAGGGTCGCTTCTGACCAGAAACCTAGGAGGCCCCGCTGCCTCCCGGGCTGGGTGGGTGCCCCACCAGCATCCCCCTCGCTGCTGACCCCACGCTCTGCCTTCACTGACTTAGGCTAGTTCTGACTTCTATATACAGGGTTTAAAAGTAGAAGTGGGTGTGGGGTGGGAACCCAGGGCTCCAAGCTGCCTTTGGTGATGGCTCTGCAGCCTGGAGGCCCTCGGCTGACTTCCATTTCCCTCAGAGTCTGGGAAGAAGGCCCCTGGGAACAGCGGCACTAGCCTGAGGAACGCCAACCAAAGTCTTGGCCTGGCCAGTGGCACAGACGCAATTTCCTTAGGTCAAGCTCCAGCCAGCATCTTGAACCCTGACTAGAAGATTCCACCTTCAGCCCTGCTCACCTTCCCCTGGCCCCTGTCACAGACCTGCCTCGAAGCGGACTTACTGGGGTGGGCCGTGAAGAAGCTGCAAGGTCTCCCTCCTGCCGCCATGACAGCCTGGAACTCAAGTTAATCCATAACCGCAAATATTTGCTTGACCTTTGGTGCAGAGGCCTCCCTCTCCACAGGTAAACAAACAAGCTCCCAGCTCAGGACAGGGCTATTTGCCCCAAGCCCCCTCTGCCCACCACGGGAGGGAGGTGAGGGACAGGCACTCCAGGTGTGGTCTCATTTTAGCCTCATACCAGCTAGCTCAAGGAGGGACACTGTCGCCTTTTTGCAGATGAGGGCATTTTTACCCAGCAGTATTGCAATTTGCTTCAGATCAGCACAACCTGTAATGATCTTTCACCAAATCTAGGATGCCATTGGGCTTCCCAGAGGGTGCTAGTGGTAAAAAAAAAAAAAAGAAAAAAAAACCACACCACAACCTGCATTGAAAAAAATGGCTACCCACTCCAGTGTCCTTGTCTGGAAAACCCCACAGACAGAGAAGCCTGGTGGGCTGCAGTCCATGGAGTCACAAAGAGTCAGACACGACTGAGCGACTTCGCACGCGTGCAGGATGCCATTAATTATAAGATGTGTCTGTTTTATGTGTCAGCATAAAAGAAACCTTGCTAATTACTCAACGGCCTGCCATCCTGATTACATCATGATTTGATGTATAACATGAAAAGATTTGCCTCTCAAGGTCTCCAGCACATGGGTGTCAAGTACTCAGCTAGACCCTCAGCTCCAGCCGTTCCTGTTGCTCCTGCCTTCCCACCCTCCACACACGCACAGCTGCTCATAGTTCCATAACCTCGAGCACACTCAGAGATCTCGTGATTTGACCAAATTTACAGAGCTGGTAACGAGGCCTTGGTTAGAACTCAGGTCTTCCTAGCACTCCTGGCACCTCATGGCTACTTTTGTGAGCAAATGAAACAAATAAATAGGATTTCGGAAATGCTACAGTCAGTCTGTGACCGGTATGTCAGGAAGGGCAGGAGCAGAAGTAAAGGGTTCCACCCGGAGCCTCTGTCCCGGCACCACGGTCCATCAGCGTTTGTTACTCATCTTCCTTCCTGTCCTGGAGATGCCCCTGCTTCCTCCAAACCCCACTCTCCTTGGAGAACTTGACCACATTCCTCAAAGTCTCAGCCCTTGCATGGCTCGTGTAACTCTGCCCTGCTGGCCTCTGACAGCACCAGGAAGTCCCCTGAGCCAGGAGTCAATCAAATTCTCTTCCCAGCCCTCAGGATTAGGGTATCAGAGTCTTAGTTCGCAGTGAGCCGGGGACGCACAGGGCTTGAACCCAGAGCCTGGACACCCATACCTGGGCCTTAGGGGCTTCCCCTGGTGATCCAGTGGGTAAGGACACCGCCTTGCAGTGCAAGGGGCGCTGGTTCGATCCCTGGCCTGGGAAGATCCCACTGATGTGTCCAATTACCGAGCCGGAGCTCTGGAGCACATGCGCCTGGAGCCGGTGCTCTGCGACGACAGAGGCCACCGCGATGGGAGACCCACAGGAGCCAAAGAACAAAGACGGATGAAAATAGAGAAATGAAAGACCAATAGAAGTGGCCTGCCCGTTCCCCTCCCTCCCCACCTCACCCCTCAAAAGATAAATAAATAAAATAAATGTTTAAAGCAGAGGAGGCTGATGAGGAGAGAAATGTAGACATGCAGAGAAAGGCTGAGAGGACGAGACCTGGAGAGTCTGGGTGAGGGGAGCGGTAGCAGGCTACCTCATCATGACTGGGGCATATCCTGCATTTGGCTTCATGGGGGTCTCCCTGCTCTCCTGGGATACCCCCTCTTTCCTTAAGTCTTCTTGCAGTCAGACACCCCCTCCTGGGGTACAGCACTGTCCCTGGCTGTGCAGTACATGGCCTTCATGCTCCCCACACGGTTCACTGGAAAAAAACCAGAGGGACAGGGTGAACATCTAACAAGGCAGGCCCAC
This sequence comes from Tragulus kanchil, assembly GCA_022376925.1. Taxonomy (NCBI): domain Eukaryota; kingdom Metazoa; phylum Chordata; class Mammalia; order Artiodactyla; family Tragulidae; genus Tragulus; species Tragulus kanchil. Next base: position 25,275,689 of record JAIOJX010000026.1, read on the forward strand.
TGGGCAGAGGCCGGGTGGCAGGTACAGATGGTGATGCCTACGAAATTCCAAGGAGAGGGAAATCAGCACAGTGATCAGGGAAGGCTGCCTGGAGGAGGAGGCAGCGCTTCAGCTGGACATCAGAGGGCAGGCAGGAGCCAAGTAATGGAGAAAGGGCCCTCAGGTGGGGAGGGGGAGGAGACAGAATTTGGGACGGAACTTCTGCAAAGTGGGGAGTCAGTGGCTGTTTGTGAGGTCTGGGGCCATTTCTTGGAGAAAGGAAATCATGGTGCTGACGACTTGAGCAGGAAGCATGAAGACCACATGTCCGACCACACAAGAGGGGCGGCTTTCACAGCCGAGGAACGCGTTAAAATGTCTCCTGCACCCCTGGGCTAGCTCCAGGGTCCTCCCCCTTGAGTCTGCAGTATCACTTCTTCTCTGCCTCCTGCTATCCCTCCCCTTTCCCTCCACGTGCAAGGCGCTGTGCTTGTTCACAGGGACTCTGGCCCATCTTCTCCTCCCCACCGTTTCCTGCTCCCACCTGCTCCCCAACCTAGCCCAGGAGGTCAGCTCCATGTGAAGTCTACGTAGGGTCCAACATAAGGGATTTCCCCTGAGGCACCCACCTCCAAACCAGCCCAGATGCTCAAAGCCTCAGCATCTAGAGGAGCCAGAGCATCTGCCATGGGAGACGTGACCACCGCTCAGGTTCCCTAACGTGGACCAGAGGAGGTCAGGAAGGTTCCTCTTGCTCTTTAGGCCTGCTGACCTGTTGGGACAGTGCAGTGAGGGTGCCTGGATCAGGAGACCCAGGTCACCTCCCTGAAGCAGAGAAGGTCGGTGCCACCAGCTATTGCCAAGTTCTGCTAGCTCTGAAAGGCAGGCATCCCCTGGAGAGTTTCGGTGAGTCCAGGAATCCAACATCTCTGCTCACTTGCACCAGGTTTCCAGCAGGGGGCGCTGCTCTGGTCCCGTGGCAAAATTCAGGCCGCTGCTCCAAGGTGCAGCAGCTTCCTCTGGCTTGGTGGATTGTGGACGTGGCCGATTGACCTTGTTATGACTCTGGGGTTTCTCTTCCTAGATGTGAGTCACTCCACATTGACCTGATTCAGTCAAGCTCGACTCAGAAAGTAGGCATCCCAGTTAGAGGGACTGAGAGACCGGAAGGAATCTGTGTGCAGGGGGAAGAGGGCCAGCGCTTCGGGGCTGGAAAAATCAGGAGGGCGAGGCAGGACCCAAAGGGGGGTAATGGAGAAAGGGCCCTCAGGTGGGGAGGGGGAGGAGACAGAATTTGGGACGGAACTTCTGCAAAGTGGGGAGTCAGTGGCTGTTTGTGAGGTCTGGGGCCATTTCTTGGAGAAAGGAAATCATGGTGCTGACGACTTGAGCAGGAAGCATGAAGACCACATGTCCGACCACACAAGAGGGGCGGCTTTCACAGCCGAGGAACGCGTTAAAATGTCTCCTGCACCCCTGGGCTAGCTCCAGGGTCCTCCCCCTTGAGTCTGCAGTATCACTTCTTCTCTGCCTCCTGCTATCCCTCCCCTTTCCCTCCACGTGCAAGGCGCTGTGCTTGTTCACAGGGACTCTGGCCCATCTTCTCCTCCCCACCGTTTCCTGCTCCCACCTGCTCCCCAACCTAGCCCAGGAGGTCAGCTCCATGTGAAGTCTACGTAGGGTCCAACATAAGGGATTTCCCCTGAGGCACCCACCTCCAAACCAGCCCAGATGCTCAAAGCCTCAGCATCTAGAGGAGCCAGAGCATCTGCCATGGGAGACGTGACCACCGCTCAGGTTCCCTAACGTGGACCAGAGGAGGTCAGGAAGGTTCCTCTTGCTCTTTAGGCCTGCTGACCTGTTGGGACAGTGCAGTGAGGGTGCCTGGATCAGGAGACCCAGGTCACCTCCCTGAAGCAGAGAAGGTCGGTGCCACCAGCTATTGCCAAGTTCTGCTAGCTCTGAAAGGCAGGCATCCCCTGGAGAGTTTCGGTGAGTCCAGGAATCCAACATCTCTGCTCACTTGCACCAGGTTTCCAGCAGGGGGCGCTGCTCTGGTCCCGTGGCAAAATTCAGGCCGCTGCTCCAAGGTGCAGCAGCTTCCTCTGGCTTGGTGGATTGTGGACGTGGCCGATTGACCTTGTTATGACTCTGGGGTTTCTCTTCCTAGATGTGAGTCACTCCACATTGACCTGATTCAGTCAAGTCGACTCAGATACTAGAGCAGAAAGTAGGCATCCCAGTTAGAGGGGACTGAGAGACCGGAAGGAATCTGTGTGCAGGGAATCCCCTGAATATTTGAGGATGCAGGCTAAGGAAGAAGCAAAGGTGTGAGGTAAAAAACAAAAGCCAGAATTATCAGATGACATTCAGCACTGCGACGCTCAGAAATCTCATCTTTGGGATCAGGCTCAAACACATTTAAACCTCATCTTGGGTCCTTCCTGACTGGGTTGTTTAACTTCCCTGGCCTCAGTTTCTACTCTGGAAATGAGACCAAGAATAGCAACCACCTCAGGTGGTTGTTATGGGATCATGTAGTGTATATATAATTTAATTTATGGCTGCGCTGGGTCTCTGTTGCTTTGCACAGGCCTTCTCCAGTTGCAGTGAGTGGGGGCTACTCTTTGTTGTGATGCATGGGCTTCCCATTGTGGTGGCTTCTCTTGTTGTGGAACACAGGCTCTAGGGTGCACAGGCTTTCAAATGGCTCTACAAGTTGGACAGGGCCTGGGACTTAACAGGTGATTGATTGAAAAGTGAAAGTGTTAGTCTCTCAATTATATCCCACTCTTTGCAAGTAGACATTCCCTTCTCCAGGGGATCTTCTTCACCCAGGGATTGAAGCCAGGTGTCTTGCATTGCAGGCAGATTCTCTACTATCTGAGCCACTAGGGAAGCCCAGGTGATTAAACAGTTTTTTCCCACAGATCCCCAAATCCCAGAGAGAAAGTGAAGACCAGAGTCCAGGGGAAATGAGTGTCCCCGTTCACGACTGCCCTGGAGGTGGGAAGGGGTTTTTGGGGAGCGGAGCAGGAGAGGAATGGCAGCTGCATCCTGCTGTGTTGCAGGTTACCAGTCGTCTACTCTGGACTCTGGGTCACCCCAGCTTCCCGGGGTCTGGAGGGCATATCTGCCTAGTGTTGGGCCCCACTATGGAAACAGGTGTCATAACCCAACGTGAGCTCATTTACTGACCAGAGTGATTAGAGGTGGGCAGGGTCTGAGGGCTGATTGGGAGCCTCCGTCCTCACTCCTTGCCGCCCCATTGCCTGTTGTCCACTCATGTCTTCTGACAAAGAAGCCAGACTCCTCGGGGGCTCACCCTGGGAAGGATGGAGAGAGGAGAGAGCCCTGGTTGGGTTCTCCATTAAGAAATGGAGATGCATGGGTACAGTCTGATGTCAACAGCACAATGACACATTGATTCTTTTTTAAAAAATTTTACCTGGAGCACAGTTGATTCACAAGGCTATGTTAGTTTTAGGCATACAATAAAGTGATTTAATTATACATATTTGTATATCTATTCTTTGTCATATTCTTTTCCCGTAGAGGTTATTACAGACTACTGCGTATAATTCCCTGAGTTCTGCAGTAGGTCCTTGTGGATGACCTGTTTTTCACATAGTAGTGTACCCGTGCCAATCCCCACCTCCCGATTCAGCCTTCCCCCCACCTCTCCCCCTCGGCAACTGCCAGCCTTCCCTCTAAGTCTGTGAGTCTTTCTGTCTTATAGACAAGTTCGTCTGCACCATTTTCTTAGATTCCACATATAAGTGACATCATATGATATTTGTCTTTCTCTGACTTACTTCACTTAGTATGATAATCTCTAGGTCCATCCATGTTGCTGCAAATGGCATTATTTCATTCTCATTTTAAAAATAGGTTTTTAATATAATTTTCATGCAGTAAAATTCACTCTTCTTGAGTGAATAGTTGTGTCTTGACAACTGTATGTAATAGTGTAACCACCAGCACAATCATTAAACGGGTCAGTTCTAACACCCCCCAAATGTCCCCTGTGTATCCTCCTGGCCCCTAGCAGTCACTGATCTGATTTCTGTTATTTTCTGTAGAATGATTATATAAACGGAATCCTTACAGTGTGTAGCTGGCTTCTTTCACTCAACATGAAGCTTTTCAGGTTTATGCATGTTGACATGTATATCAGTAGTTTCTATTGTTGAGTAGTTTCCATGATATTGAGATACCAAAAATTGTTATCTGTTTGCCAGATATTGGCTATTGTTACATAAAACTGCTAACACATTCACACATGGGTTTTTGTGTGGGTATATGTTTTCTTTTCTTGTGGGCAAATACCCAGGAATGGGATTGCTGAGTCATGTGGTAAGTACGTGTGTTTACTTTTAAAAAGAGAGAGAGAGAGTGAGAGCAAAGCTGTTATAAAAAATGGCTTACACCATTTTGCATTCCCACCAGCAACATTTTGTTGTTGTTGTTCAGTCGCTAGGTTGTGTCCAATTCTCTGTGACCTCGTGGACTGTAGAACACCAAGCTCCTCTGTCCTTCACCATCTCCTGGATTTTGCTCAAATTCGTGTCCATTGGGTCTGTGATGCTATTTACCATCTCGTCCTAACAGAAGCAGAAGAGATTAAGAAGAGGTGGCAAGAATTCACTGAAGAACTATACCAGCAAGGTCTTAATAATTTGGATAACCATGATGGTGTGGTCACTCACCTAGAGCCACACATCCTGGAGTGTGAAGTCAAGTGGGCCTTAGGCAGCATCACTATGAACAAAGCTAATGGAGGTGAAGGAATTCCAGCTGAACTATTTCAAATCCTGAAAGATGACGCTGCTAAAGTGTTGCGCTCAGTTTGTCAGCAAATTTGGAAAACCAGCCCACATACCCATGTTCTAATTGCTCTGCATTCTCCCAGCATTTGGTGTGGTCCATTCTTTGGGTTTTGTTTTTTAACTTCTAGCTATTCTGGTAGGTGTGTTGTAGGATCACATTGTAGCTTGAATTTTGACTCCCCTAATTACTAATGATGCTAAGCATCTTTTCATGTGCTTATGCACCATATATATAGCTTCTTCTGTCTACATGACTGTTTAAATCTTTGAGGTACTGTTTAAATTGGGTTTTAAGAGTTTTCATATATTCCGGCATTAAGTCTATTGTCAAATGAGATTTTCTTTTAGTTGATGTTTGTCTTTTACTACTTAATAGTGTCTTTTCATGAGCAAATATTTTTAATTTTGATGAAGTCCAATTATCAATATTTTCTGTGGCTTGTGTTTTTGAGTCCTACCTAAGATGTCTTTGCCTTAGATCACAGAAGTCCCAAAGGCTTTCTCTTAGGCTTTCTTCTAGAAGCCTTAATGGTTTTAGCTTTTGCATTTAAATCCCACCCCATTTTGAATTTACGAATTTTTGTATACAGTGAGAGGCAGGGGTCGGTTCTTTTTTTCTGTGTGGGTATCTAGTTGTTCCAGCAGCCTGTGCGGCGAGCACTCTTGTGGTCCCAACAGCGTCATCACTAGGCACTTTGTTAGAACATCAATTGACCGTATATGCATGTGTCTACATCAGGATTCAATTTTTTATTTAAGGTTTTTCTGTCTTATTTTTATGTGTACTGGGTCTTTATTGCTTTGCGTGGACTTTCTCTGGCTGCAGCAAGTGGTGACTTCACTATTGTTGCGGAGCACAGGCTCTAGACGCATGGACTTCACTAGTTGCAGTATGGGGGCTTAGCTGCTCAGCAGCATATGGAATTCTCCCACACCTGGTGTTGAACCCCTGTCTCTTGCATTGGCAGGTGGATTCCTATCCCCTGTGCCACCAGGAGTCTGTATTTTATTCTATTGAGCTATCTGTTTCTCCTTATGCCTACATCATATTGTCTTAATTTCTTGATCACTGTTATGAGATTCTACTGAGTAATGAAATAAGGCAGTCTAAATCCTCCAACTTTGTTTTTTTGTTTTTCCAAAATTCTTTTGGCTATTCTAGGTCCTTTGTGTTTCTACATACATTTTAGAATCAGCCTGTCAAATTTCTACCTAAAGAATGCTTGCTGAATTTTTGATTGGAGATGAGTTGACACCATAGAAAACAATATGAGCAGAAGAGACATCTCAACATTGAGTCTTCTGATCTTTTTTTTTTTTTTTAAGGGGGTTTAACTTCTGATCTATTAACATGGTGTTTCTTTCCATTTTTTTGAGGTCTTCGTTAATTTCTCTCACCGAAGTTTGATAGTTTTCAGTCTGAAGGTCTTAAATATCTTCTGTTAAAGTTATCTCTACTTAATTCATGTTTTATTTTTAAGATTTATTTGTTTTTGGCTGCATTGGGTCTTTGTCGTTGTGTGCTGGCTTTCTCTAATTGCAGTGTGTGGGCTTCTCATTGTGGTGGTTTCTCTTGTTGTGGAGCATGGGCTTTAGGGTACACAGCCTCAATAGTTGTGACTGTGGGCTCATTAGTTGTGACACACAGTCTTAGTTGTGCCACAGCATGTGGGATCTTCCTGGACCAGGAATCAAACCCCTGACTCCAGCATTGGCAGGTGAATTCTTAACCTCTGGACCACCAGGGAAGCTCTTGTGTCTTTATTATAAATGGAATTCTAAAGATTACAATTTACAACTTGCTGATTACTAGAGTAAAGAAACACGGTTGATTTTTTAATGTGGAGACATTTCTTTTTTTCAGTTTTATTGAGATACAGTTAACATATAACAATGTGTTAGTTTCAGGTATACAACATGATCTGATACATGGATATTTTACAAAAGAATCACTACAATAAGTTTAGTTAGCATCCATCACTTCACCTAATTACAATTTTTGTCTTATGATGAGAACTTTTAAGATCTAATTTCATTCCAGTTTTCATATATGCAATACACCATTGTTAACTATAGTTACCATTCTCTACATTACATCCCAGAATTTATCTTATAACTGACCTCCTTCGACCATTCCCCCAAACCCCACTTCTGACCAATCCATTCCCATAATCTATGAGTTAAATTGTTTTTTGAATTTCACACATTAGTGAGATCATACAGTGTTTATCTTGAAACTGAGTTCTTTTTTTTTTTTAATTTTATTTATTTATGTACTTATTTTTGGCTAGCCTGGGTTTTCACTGCTGCAGGCTCCTCCCTAGTTGCAGGGAGTTGGGGCTCCTCTCTAGTTGAGGTGAGCAGGCTTCTTGTTGCAGTGACTTCTCTTATTGTGGAACTCAGTCTCTAGAGCACACGGGCTTCAGTAGTTGTGGCACATGGGCTCCATAGTTGCGGCGCCGAGGCTCTAGAGCACAGGCTCCATAGTTGTGGCTCACAGGCTTAATTGCTCTGCATCATGTGGGATCTTCCCGCATCAGGGATTGAACTCGTGTCTCCTGCAATGGCAGGCCGACTCTTCACCACTGAGCTACCAGGGAAGCCCTGAAACTGAGTTCTTGATTCTGCAAACATTAGCTAGCGTCAACAGCCATCCCAGTTTGTGTGGGATGGTCCTGATTTTAGCAGTAAAAGCCCAACAGCAAACTCTTCCCTGGGATGAGAAAACTCTCGGTTTTCAGTGATGAGCACAGAAGGTTAGGGGAAGGGTACGAAACCCAAAGGTGACCCCAGAAAGAGAGGCTGAAAGCTGCACTGATCTTATTGCCAAATAGACACGGCACTTTCCCTAGTTTCTGCTGCTGCCGACAGTAACCACAATTGGCAGTTCCTGATAATGGATCATTCATTATGACTGCTGCTTCCCCAGGGATTCAGCTTGAGCCCACCGTAATGGAAAGCATGAACATCCCCTGGGCCTGTAAACTGACCATTGTGACTGGTGCTGAGACAGTGCTAGTATAATTTTTAACATGGTGAACATCGTGGCCATGTTTTTTAGAACTTCGGTGAATGAAAATGAGAATGATGGCAGTACCAACCAGTGCCCGCAGAAGCCAGAAATGAGGACCATTTAGAAGTCCAAGCAACTGTCACTTTAAAAAATTATCTACTTGGCTGCGTTGGGCCCTAGTTGTGCTATGTGGGCTTCTCTAGATGCAGTGCACAGGCTTAGCTGCCCCCCAGCATGTGGGATATTAGTGCCTCAGGTGTGGATCGAACTGGTGTCCTGTGCATTGGAAGGTGGGTTCTTAATCACTGGACCATCAGGGAAGTCCCAAAACTGTGCTACTTTAACGACAACTGGCATAACACATACAACTGGTTTAGAGAAATAAAAGAATCAAAAAGAGCATATTTCACAATATGTAGAACTGAATTTGAGGTTGGCCATGATTGAGAAAGGAGTGCAAAATCATTGCGTAGAAAATCATTCTCACAACTCCCCAATGAGACTGGCAAGGGCTTCTAAATGAATCAAAAGAGTTTTCTTGGTGTCTCCCAACCAATTTGTAGTTAAAAATAGCGGCCACTGTAAGAATCATGGTCCCTGACTTTAGACTATACAACAAACTTACAGTAATCAAAACAGTATGGTCCTGGAACAAAGCCAGACTATATAGAGAGCTCAGAAATAAATCCATTCATTTATGGTCAATTAAGATCTTGCTTGCTAAGTGTCTTGCAAAATTGCCCACAGCACAGCTGTCAGAGTGTGGGTTGCTTCCTGGGTTACTGAGGCATTCACGATAAAAGACATGGTGATTTCTGTTTCCTTAAATCATGTAAAAACGTTTAGTGAGCCATGTGAGGTTCTAGAAATGGAAGGAGATGGTCTCCTGCAGACATGTGCCCACAAGATGGCTGTCACTGTGGTCAGTCATAGAAGAGATGTTAAAAAGTTAGCCTGCCTTAGATGTGAACATTTATACGTACCATAGATAAACAACAAAGTCCTAGATAGCAATATCCCATGATAAACCATAATGGAAAAGAATATGATAAAGTTTTATATATGTACATATGAAACTGAGTTACTTTGTTGTACAGCTGTAATTAATACAACATTGTAGATCAACTAGACTTCAGTTTTTTCTAAAAAACATAGCTTTTCACAAAACCATCTTTTCAAAATGTGGGACAGGAAGAACATCTGTCTCTAACTTGGGGATAGACTGAGAATGACAATGGAGAAAAGGATTGCAAGTAGAAATTTCTAAACTGTTCCTCTGAAACTGCTTGATCTCTGAAGAGACCATACAGGCACTAAAAATGGGTAAGCTGACTGCACCTAATTTGTTCAATGTGATACGCAGGTAGTGACAAAAACTCATATCATGAGAAATGACTCAGTCTGAGGGAAAGAAAACAAAATGTCACCAGAAAAGGAAAACCAATTTAAAAAGGACTTTTAAAAAATTAAAATTGGAAATTATTTGTCATTCGACTTTAATTTCCTAAGTTCAAATACCACTGTGCTTTAAAACCATTGTTCCTAAGATATAGAGGTCTAGCTTATGACATTCAGAATGCTTCAAAATGTTTAAAAAGAAGGATATTTTAGACATGAATGTCCTATATACTCAATTTATAGATGCAAAGAAGCTGACAAACAGCTGGGCTACTGAAATCAGCCTGTGAGTACAAAGTGGCTGGACATTTTTAGAAAGCTGGAAACTAATCCCTATAGTCTAAAAACCTGCTGTTGCTAGTAAGACCCTAAGTATTCCATGCTCAAATGATTTGATAGAGAGGATTGTTAGCTTGATGCCATTACATTGAACTAACAGCCGGAATCAGTAGAAAGTTAGCTTAATAACAGCAGTGTCAAAGAATTTTATGTTTAACTGCATTCAGTTTGATCACTACATAAAAGAAGGACTTCTGAAAGCCTGCAGACAAGGAAATAGAGGCAAAAAGAGCCTTTGTATCACAGCACAGAAATGTCATCCTTTTTTTTTGAATTAAATATTGGCAATATCTGCTTGCACGCTAAGTCGCTCCAGTGCTGTTCCACTCTTTGTGATCCATGGACTGTAGCCCACCTGGCTGCTCTGTCCATGTGATTTTCCAGGCAAGAATACTGCAGTGGATTGCCATCTCCTTCCGCAGGGGATCTTCCTGATCCAAAGTTCAAACCCCGGTCTCCTATATTGCAGGCAGATTCTTTACCAGCTGAGCTACTAGGGAAGCCCCAAATAGCTGCTGAATTAGTCCTATTATATCTGCATTTTCCTTTTACATGTAAGACATGTAAAAGTCTTACAAGTATTTATCTTTTTAAAAAACTGATTTTTGTACAGCAGTTTTAGGTTCACAGCAAAATCCAGGATAGAGTACAGGGACTGCCTGTATACGCCCTGCCCTGACGCATGCGCAGCCGCCTCATTATCTACATCCCTACATAGTGATGCACTTGCTGCAGCTGAGAACCTGCACTGACACAACATCACCAGCTAAAGCCCGGAGATTACCTTAGGACTCCCTCTTGATGTTGTGCTTCACCTACTCACCACTGGCCTATCCCCACCCTCTACCCCTGGAAGCTACTGATCTTTTCATTCTCCTTTTCCAGAATGACATATAGTTGCAATCATTCAGGAAAAGGCCTTTATATATATACATATTTTTTAATACAAAATTTAAGTAACTCACCATGGATTAAAGTAAATTGCCCTATCAGAAGACAGAAACATTATAAAACTATTTTCATATTCGTTCTTATACATATTATTTGTTTAATGAGTCCTATTATTAGTTAATTGCCATTGTTCTAAGCCTGTGGTTTAAACAACAGCATTTATGTAACAGAAAAGTAAATACAGAATATATAATTTCAAATATACACCTCTTTTTTTAAATAATGTGTAACTTTAATATATATTATTTCAAATGAACGATTTGTTCATTTTCTATGTTAAAGAAATACATTCACGTGTAGAATTTTTACCTATTATATTACTGTGGGTATAACAACAGTGCATTTTTTACTTACTGTATTATTATGGGTTTGGGGGATCTGGCATGCCTGTGTCTCAAGTGGGATCTGTAAAGTTGGTCGCTCCAACACACCTCCACCTCCTCCTCTGCCCGGGCTCTGTTTAAGCCCCAGGGATACAGAGCCAGCTGACACCAGGTCGCTGCCCTCCAGGGCCTCACAGTCTAGTGATGAAGCCAGACACAAAACAGGCCTACGAAGAGTGAAGTCAAAAGTGTCTGGAAGAGGGCTGCCCAGGCAACCTTGGGCAGGCCCTACCTAGCCCCGAGGAAGCCGGGAGGGAGGGCTGCCTGGAGGAGGCCAGCCGAGGCAGGGCGGGGGGCGAAGGCCGGGTCGGGGGCGTGGCTGGAATTCCGGGCGGGGCCGTGTGATCCGGTGGGCGGAGCCGCCGCCGGGTCTCTCCGGGGACGGGTCCCAGTGGACCTGCGCAGCCCGGGTCTTCCAACCCGTCCCCAGCCCTGCGCCCCCGGGGTATTATGCGCCTGAACTGCTCCAAGAGGTCGCCGTCCTTCGCAGCCCAGCCTCTAGCAAGGCGACCGCGCCGGGCAACGCGGATCGTCCGGGACCCACAGAAGTCAAGAGCCCGCAAGGCTGCTTCTGTGGCGGGCGTGCTGCGTGCCCGGCGCGACAGCCGCCACGCCCCTACCTCCGCCGGCAGCGCCGCCCGTCTGGCGCCCCGCTGCCCGGCCCGGGCGTGTGCTGGGTGCGCGCCAGCAGCTGAGTCAGCCTGTGAGTCAGCGCCCCCTGACCGCCGGCCGCTGCGTCTGGGCTGCAGTTGGGGACCGGCGTGGGGAGCAGGAGAGGAGGGAGGAAGAGGGGAGAAGGAGAGGGCAGGAAGCAAGGGTTTGCGGCCTATGGCCTGCGGGCGAAATGCGGCCGTCTCGTGTTCTTGTTCAGCCCAGAAGCCACAAATGATTTGTACGTTTTTTAATGGTTGAGTAGTGCCCAAAAACGATTTATTTTGTGACATATTTATATAAAATTCAAACCTCAGCGTCCATGAAAAGGTTTATTGAAACAGCAGTGCTTATTTGTTTATGTATTGTCCGTGGCAGCCTTGCACGACAGCTGCAGAGCCGAGCAGTTGGGAGGGGCTGTGTGGCCCCCAGAGCCTAGATTCTTCCCTGTCCACACCTCGGAAGGCATGCTCAGCTTAGGGTGTTAAGGAGACAGCTCAGTCTGCAGAGAACTAGTCCTGAGGAGGGAGTGGGGAATGGAGACTCAGGCCTGACGGGGATTCCCACCCTGGGAACCATTCCAGCCCAACTGAGCTGCCTCAGGGTTCAGCAGGCAGGAGAGCCCCCGGGCTGCCTTTGTGGTTGAACTTGCTAGGAGAGCCCTCCTTGCTCTCCCCTGCAGGCCCAGGAGGGCTCCTCCCTGAGACCCTGGGACCCCAATTTGTCTCACACCACCCCTGGGAGCCCTATACACTGCGGTGTGGCAGGGTTCCCCATAGGGCCACAGACTCCCAGCTGAGTGGTTTTTGCTCCTGGTTACTCATTAACTGGCTAGTCCTCGCTTAAAGTTTCAAGGAAGTCAGACCTGCATGTTTATTGCCTGGTGGATCCCAGGGACGTGACCTACCCTATCACTTGCAGCCTCTCGGGTAAGCTGTCTTGGTGAACCTTTATGACAGTTGTGGCTTAAGGCAGTGTTTTTCAAACTGTAAAACAACAACAGCAAATGCTCAAGCCTCAGTAAGAAATACATTTTACATGGTAAGAAGTTTCACAAAATTACCGCTAGTACAGTGATGTCCTCTTGCCATTGTCAGTTACTTTCTTCCCCTCTCACTCTCTCTTTGAAAAGAAAAGCTTCCTAGGAGATACATTTTTACAGAGACTATTGCGGAAAGTCTCGAACACAGAAAAGAGAATAATGTAATCGGCTTTCATGTACCAGTCCCGCAGCTTCAACGATAAACGTTTCATCCAAATTGTTTCATTTATTCCCCTCCCTTTTTCCTAGAATATTTTTCCTATTTTTCAAAAATGATGACCATGGGGGCTTCCCTGGTGGTGCAGTGGGTAAGGACACCGCCTTGCAGTGCAAGGGGCGCCGGTTCGATCCCTGGCCTGGGAAGATCCCATGTGCTGCGGAGCGGCTGGACCTATGTGTCCAATTACCGAGCTGGAGCTCTGGAGCGCATGCGCCCAGAGCCGGTGCTCAGCAACAACAGAGGCCACTGCGATGGGAGGCCCACAGGAGCCAAAGAACAAAGATGGATGAAAATAGAGAAATGAAAGACCAATAGAAGTGGCCCGTCCGTCCCCCTCCCTCCCCAACCCGCCCCCTCCCCCACTAAAAATGATGACCATGAAACACTAAACTGATTCTCTGACCTACAGATAGGTTGCAACACAAAAGTGTCTGATGGTATCCAGACATACCTGTCTCTTTCCCGTTTCATTTCAAAGCACAGCAGCAGGATAGATCCTCCTTCACCTGCTGGCTGAAGCTTCTGGCTCTCAGTCACCATGACCCTCCTTGACTTCCTTTGACCCAAGTTAGAGCCCCCAGCCTCTATGGGCAATAAACACTGCTTGCCTGTTTCTTCTTCTTCTTCTTCTTTTGCCTGTTGATTATTATCTGATGTGCATTGACTCCTCAGCAATTAACTGAGATAACCTGGGAATTAGGGAAGGGAAGTAAGGTTGGGGTGGGAGGAGCTGGGGATAGGAAGAAGACTTTTCACTGTTGTGTTTAAATTTTGTCGCATGTATATTACTTTAAAATTTTTATTTAAAAATATTTCAAACCTATACAAAGGTGTCAGGAACAAATGTAACACCGCCAAGGTCACATTCTCAAGGCTTCCTCTCACTCTCCCTTCCCTCCTTCTCCCCACAGAAACTCCTACCCTGCCCCTGGGAGTGGATGAAGCCAAAGGAATTAGCATTCAGGGCAACCCTGAGTTAAAAGTTATTTGCCATCTTGTAGGCTGTCCCCTCCCAATACTGTCTACCACCACCCAATCTTTTACTTTTGAAAATCCCATATGTCATTTGGTTGTCATGTCTCCTGGGTCTCCTCCCGTCTGGGACAGTCCGTCAGTCCTCGTCACTGGGACACTTTGGCCAGTTGTTTTGTAAGACAGCCCTCACTTTGGGTCTGTCTGACTTTTTTTTTTTTCATTGCTCGAATGATGTTATGCACTTTAGGCAAGAATATCATGGAAGCTATGTTGTGCCTGTCTCAGGATACCACAGCACGTGTTATTGTGTCTAGTCATTGTTCTTTGCTTTCATTGTACTTCACTGATGTTGCCTTTTTTTTTTTTTTTGGCCACTTCTATTGGTCTTTAGTTTATCTGTTTTCACCCATCTTTGTTCTTTGGCCCGTGTGGGCCTCCCATCGCGGCGGCCTCTGTTGTTGCAGAGCACCGGCTCTGGGCGCATGCGCTCCAGAGCTCTGGCTCGGTAGTTGGACACATCAGTCCAGCCGCTCCAAGGCATGTGGGATCTTCCCAGGCCATGGATCAAACCAGCATCCCTTGCACTGCAAGGTGGAGTCTTTACCCACTGGACCACCAGGGAAGCCTGATGTTGCCTTTTTTACTGTTGTTAACAAATTGAAGGTTATGGCAGTCCCGCATCAAGTACATCTGTTGCACCATTTTTCCAACAGCATTTGCCCACTGTGTCACACTTTGGCAATTCTCACAATATTTTTAATTATTCCTTATTATGATATTTGTTATGGTGGTCTCTGATTGGTGGCCTTTCATGTTCCTACTACCACTCTCTGAAGGCCCAGAAGATAGCACTCTTCAGCAACAAAGTATCTTTAAATTAAGGTCCATATGTATTTTTTTAGACATAATGCTATTGCAAACTTTAATAGGCTAAGACATAGTATAAAGATAACTTTTATATGCACTGGGAAAAGAAAGTGTGATTTGCTTTGTTGCCGTATTTGCTTTGTTGCAACAGTCTGGAGCCCAACCCAAAATATCTCCAGTGTGGGCCTGTACCAGTCCTGGTAACTTTGATTTTGATCACTTAGTGAAACTGATGTCTTCCTGAAGTTTCTGCACTGTGAAGTTACTGTTTTCCTTTATAATTAATAAACATCCTGTGGGAGAAGCCTATGACTATGTAAATATACTGTTTCTCATCCTACTTTTTCCTTCTAATGTTAGATTAGATCATACTTGTTTGTAACAGCTATTACTGTGGTTTTCACCAAACGGTGGTTTTTCTAAATATTACCATTGTTATTTCTACATATGTTCATGGTGATTCTTCTATAAAAAAAGAGCTGTCTCTTTCCCTCATTTCCTTATGTATCCCATTATTTCTATATTTATATGGACTTTGGGGTGCTTATTTCATTCTGTGGGTTATAATCCGTCACCTCTTTGGTTTTGCTCAGACTGTACCATGGCTAGCTATAAGGATCGCCTGCAAGTTGGTCTCTGTGCCTGTGTTGTGTCCCTCACCCTCTGAACACTTCTTTGTTGTCTAACACAAGATGTTCCAGGCTGATCGGTATTTTCCCTGTTCCAGCTCTGGGGTCAACCCTTTCTTTGAGTCCTGGTTTGTTTCACTGGAGAACAGTAAGAAAGTCTGAGAGTCAGCTGTTGCACCATTTTTCCCAACAACGCATTTGCCCAAATTTTTGGGAAATGTTGCCTTTTTACTGTTGTTAACAAATTGAAGGTTATGGCAGTCCCGCATCAAGTACATCTGTTGCACCATTTTTCCAACAGCATTTGCCCACTGTGTCACACTTTGGCAATTCTCACAATATTTTTAATTATTCCTTATTATGATATTTGTTATGGTGGTCTCTGATTGGTGGCCTTTCATGTTCCTACTACCACTCTCTGAAGGCCCAGAAGATAGCACTCTTCAGCAACAAAGTATCTTTAAATTAAGGTCCATATGTATTTTTTTAGACATAATGCTATTGCAAACTTTAATAGGCTAAGACATAGTATAAAGATAACTTTTATATGCACCGGGAAAAGAAAGTGTGATTTGCTTTGTTGCCGTTTGCTTTGTTGCAACAGTCTGGAGCCCAACCCAAAATATCTCCAGTGTGGGCCTGTACCAGTCCTGGTAACTTTGATTTTGATCACTTAGTGAAACTGATGTCTTCCTGAAGTTTCTGCACTGTGAAGTTACTGTTTTCCTTTATAATTAATAAACATCCTGTGGGAGAAGCCTATGACTATGTAAATATACTGTTTCTCATCCTACTTTTTCCTTCTAATGTTAGATTAGATCATACTTGTTTGTAACAGCTATTACTGTGGTTTTCACCAAACGGTGGTTTTTCTAAATATTACCATTGTTATTTCTACATATGTTCATGGTGATTCTTCTATAAAAAAAGAGCTGTCTCTTTCCCTCATTTCCTTATGTATCCCATTATTTCTATATTTATATGGACTTTGGGGTGCTTATTTCATTCTGTGGGTTATAATCCGTCACCTCTTTGGTTTTGCTCAGACTGTACCATGGCTAGCTATAAGGATCGCCTGCAAGTTGGTCTCTGTGCCTGTGTTGTGTCCCCTCACCCTCTGAACACTTCTTTGTTGTCTAACACAAGATGTTCCAGGCTCATCGGTACTTTCCCTGTTCCAGCTCTGGGGTCAACCCTTTCTTTGAGTCCTGGTTTGTTTCACTGGAGAACAGTAAGAAAGTAAGATCTAGGAGTGAGTCACATTCACCTTGGTCAAATGAAAATGCAGAACTGGGCTGGCATGGGTGCCACTTGGGAAGGCGAGGGGCAAGGTGCAGGGCTGAGGAGAGAGGAGAGGGTCACAGAGACTGTGGGACTGAGAGCAAGTCATCGCAAGGGAGGACAGCTTGGCCCTTCGACCCTTGGCTGGGAGCACCTATGGGGACCTGGCCTCTGTGAAGATGAAAGGGTAAATTCAGAGTAGCGGTGCCCCTCAGTCTACAGGGCTCCACACAGAGCTTGCCTCTCGGGCGTGCACCTGGGACCTAGAGTTGAAAGGGAGAGAATGGCTTTTCTTTTTCTCCCTTTGCCTCAATACTGTGTGAAAAAAATTTTTTTAACCTCAGCATCTATTATTTTTAAACAGTACAGAAAAGATCTACTATTCTGTTCGGTTTTTTTTTTTTCTTTAACAATGTCTGCATTGTTTCGTTTTCTTAAAGGGAAAAACTGCGGAAGGGATGTGGATGGATTGTTAGAGTAGGGTTCACCACCTGCAAAAAGTGTTTGTGGTGGGGGGTCCACCTGCACTTCAGTTCTGAATGATGAACTCCTTGGGGCTCAGAGGGAGAAGGGGCTTTCAAATTCTCCGGATTGTCACTCAGAGTTAAAAATGTATTTTATAAAATGCTCTACCATAGAGACACATGTTCGACTTAAATTTTCATAACATAATAATCACTTTTGTTTGAGTGATTTCCCACTGCTTTGATTTCACAACTTACTAGTGAATGGATCAGGACCTGCAGTTTGAAAAACACCTCATAGGCCAACTTGTTACTGTGAACATGGGGAAAATGAGGCAGTGAGTGCCCAAACTGCTGCAGCTTTTCAGGGTACATTTACTTACAGTATTTAAAACTGCTTTTTTACAACTTTCGGGGAGAAATGGTATGAGTGATAAGACTAGATTGTTGAAAGTATTCAGAACTAGACGAAATTAGGCCAAGCGTCCTGAACCAGAGAATTCCTGCTGTTACTCTGTAGTTTCAAATTTCTACTGTTGGAGGCTTTCAGCTCTTTAAAATAAACATTTTGGGACTTTCCTGGTGGTCCAGTGGTTAAGAATCCACCTGCCAATGCAGGGGACATGGGTTTGATGCCTGGTTGAGGAAGAGTCTTCACGCCGCCCAGCAGCTGAGCCTGTGTGTGACAACTACTGAGGCTTCTCTCTAGAGTCTGCGAGCTGCAACTACCGAAGCCTGTGAGCCTAGAGCCAGTGCTCTGCAAGAGAAGCCACCGCAATGAGAAGCCTGAACACTGCAAAGAAGAGTAGCCCCTGCTCACTGGAACTAGAGAAAGCCTGTGAACAGCCATGAAGACCTAGTGCAACCAAAAAATATATATAATTAAAAAGAAATAAAAAGTTTTGTCCTTCACCTACCCATGTATCTGCTTACTCAGCAAATATACACAGACAGTCCTAGGCAGAAGCAGGCATGTAAGATGAAGGGAAGGGGGTGCCTTGCCCTTGAGGTGCTTTAGTCTCATTGGGAGGCAGCTCTAAACGCAGCCACGGAGAACGTTGCAGTGACAAAGGTGAAGAGGGTGAGAGTGAGGGCTGTTAGCCTGAGAGTCTGACGGTTGAAAAGTCATCTTTCTGAGCCTCAGTTTCCTCTCCTGTAAAATGGGGCAGCTGAGACCTGCCTCCATGATTCGTCATGAGTTGGGAAGCACCCAGCACAGGGAGACTGGGGAGGGCCTCAGGAGAACCTTGTTAGTAGGCCTGTGAGGGAGCAGGAGGAGAGAGGAGGCATTCTTCAGGGGACATGCAGGCCTGAGAGGTGGGCCCGGTTGAGAATTTGGGGTCTAGAGAACAGAGGGTGAGGAGAACACAAGGAGGGCTGGAGATGTGGAGGTCCCGGATGGAGGTCTTGGCTGCCTGCTGCGCAGTGGAGTTTACGCTTCATCCTATGGGCAAGGAGGCCAACGAGGTGCTCCCTGGAGGGTTGCTGAGACAGGCTGGGACCTGGGACACTTTGCTGCAGTTTTTACATTTGGACAAATGTCTCCTAGAGTAACCAAATGCAAAGAAACTATAAGGGACTAAAAATAACTATGTACATGTGTAGTTGGGGCAGATTACGGCTTCACCCGCCCAGCAGCTTTGTTGGAGCCTCTTTAAAATAAACATTTTGGGACTTTCCTGGTGGTCCAGTGGTTAAGAATCCACCTGCCAATGCAGGGGACATGGGTTTGATGCCTGGTTGAGGAAGAGTCTTCACGCCGCCCAGCAGCTGAGCCTGTGTGTGACAACTACTGAGGCTTCTCTCTAGAGTCTGCGAGCTGCAACTACCGAAGCCTGTGAGCCTAGAGCCAGTGCTCTGCAAGAGAAGCCACCGCAATGAGAAGCCTGAACACTGCAAAGAAGAGTAGCCCCTGCTCACTGGAACTAGAGAAAGCCTGTGAACAGCCATGAAGACCTAGTGCAACCAAAAAATATATATAATTAAAAAGAAATAAAAAGTTTTGTCCTTCACCTACCCATGTATCTGCTTACTCAGCAAATATACACAGACAGTCCTAGGCAGAAGCAGGCATGTAAGATGAAGGGAAGGGGGTGCCTTGCCCTTGAGGTGCTTTAGTCTCATTGGGAGGCAGCTCTAAACGCAGCCACGGAGAACGTTGCAGTGACAAAGGTGAAGAGGGTGAGAGTGAGGGCTGTTAGCCTGAGAGTCTGACGGTTGAAAAGTCATCTTTCTGAGCCTCAGTTTCCTCTCCTGTAAAATGGGGCAGCTGAGACCTGCCTCCATGATTCGTCATGAGTTGGGAAGCACCCAGCACAGGGAGACTGGGAGGGCCTCAGGAGAACCTTGTTAGTAGGCCTGTGAGGGAGCAGGAGGAGAGAGGAGGCATTCTTCAGGGGACATGCAGGCCTGAGAGGTGGGCCCGGTTGAGAATTTGGGGTCTAGAGAACAGAGGGTGAGGAGAACACAAGGAGGGCTGGAGATGTGGAGGTCCCGGATGGAGGTCTTGGCTGCCTGCTGCGCAGTGGAGTTTACGCTTCATCCTATGGGCAAGGAGGCCAACGAGGTGCTCCCTGGAGGGTTGCTGAGACAGGCTGGGACCTGGGACACTTTGCTGCAGTTTTTACATTTGGACAAATGTCTCCTAGAGTAACCAAATGCAAAGAAACTATAAGGGACTAAAAATAACTATGTACATGTGTAGTTGGGGCAGATTACGGACAAAAAGAAAGAAAAAGATCAAAAACCCGAACTGCCACTTCAAAAGAGCTGGGAGCAAAAGCAGAGCACAGCCGGTGTTGCCTACACTCAACGCCACCAAAGGGGGTGGACAAACCACCTAAGCCATCCCTCTAGGCCAACCCTCACCCCATATAAGGAGCCAGCTCACTTTCAAGCAAGCAAGGGAACCCATTACTTGTTCTTCGTCCCCCCTTGCTGCAGCAAGGCCTCAGTAAAGCCTTGCCCGAATTTCTTGTTTAACCCCTTACCAATTCCTATTGACTAAGGAGGCCAAGAACCCTGGCCTGTAACAGAATGACATGGCTAAACCTGTACCCTTTACACTGACTCCAGATTCCTGCAGCTTTTAAGGATACTGGTGATAATCTGACACCATGCAGCACTTGGAAGACAGCTGGTGAGATGAGTTAAGAACAGAAAAGGGAAGCCGGAGTTTCCAGTGAGAGCAGGAAAGCTGAGGCACAGGGCAGCTGCAGCCTCCCCTGGCCAAGTGTGGGGACCATCTGCAAGCCTAAGACTTGGGCCCTGTTGCTAGAGGGAATTCTCCAACCCTCTATCTGTGGGACTGCCCTGGAGAATCGCTGCAGGCTGAGCCAAGGAACCCAGTCTCTGAGTCCCTGGGAGAAACCAGTTATTTGAACACTTAAGGCAGGGAATCAGTGAAAAGAGGGCACTGCACCACAGAGAGCTGGATCCTGGTTCTTCCACCTACAAATTAGGTGATTTTAGCAGTTAGTTTACTTTGCCCCAGATGACAGTTTCCTCACTGGGGGGAGGGGGAAAGTGTGAATGAGGTAATAATGTTTAAAGTCTGTTGTAAGCCCCCAATAAGGAGTCACTCAATGTGATCTCATACTCTTCCTTTCATGATACGGAGGCTGAGGTCAGAGGTTAAGGGACTTGCCCAAGGCTACACAGCTGGCAAAACCAGGCAGCCAGCGGGAGGAGGGGGGAGTGTCTCTGTACCCCGTGTTCCTTCCAGGAGATGTGCTGCTCCAGACTCGGTTCCACAAGAGGAACCCTGGCTGGCTGTACCCAGCCTGAAACAACGTGTACCTGGTAACCTCATCCCAGGGGCCACAGTGCGCAGGGATGAGTCACTGCAACCCACTCCCGCAAGGGGACCCCTCCTCCCCAGCCCGCTCACGCCCCAGACCTGGTTGCTAAGCAACAAGACACAACACACAAAAACACACTGCGGTCCCTCGCTGTAAACCGTGAGGCCGTCTGTGGCGCTGCTGTCTTTCCCCTGCCCTCCCCGCCAGCCCCGACCCTGGAGCAGGTCTGAGGCTTCCAGACCTGAGTGAACGTGTCCTCCCCGGCGTGGATGCGGGGCTCTGCCTGAGCGAGCGCAAGAATAGGGACGAGGCTGCGCAGGGCAGGGTGGAGGGAGGGGCGGCTGAAGGCGTGGGCGGCGGCCAGCAGCGTGGACTTTCACCATTCCGGCCGGGTGAGGTGGTGCCCGGACAGGACTTCCTGAGTGCGAATCAAAAGACAGCAGGATGGCTCCGCAAATGAGGGTGCGTGCCAATTTCCCAGGCACGAGGCACTTCTGCTGCTCTTGGTGCCCCGAGGGCCGGGACGGTGTCCTGCGTGGGGCTTCAGGACTCCGCAGCCCCTCTCCTAGAACCTGCCGCCCTGTGCTTTCTCCACCACGAATCATCTGATTACCCGGTTCAGCTGCGAACGTCTTGAGAAGGTGGCTCCCCTGAGCAGACTCTAGCCTGTACACTTGCCTGCGTGGCCAAAGACTGTGCGCGTGGTTAGCAGCTATTATTTTAGACCTCCTGTCCTACTCAGGCATTCAACTGGGGGCTGCATACATATCATTCCATTAACCCTCACAAGGGCACTGTAAAGTCGCTCTTTTAAAATCACTCTTATTTTAATTTACAACAAAAATTAAGCAATTTTGTGTATGCAACAGTGAATTTTGACAAAATGTACAAGCTTTTAGCCACCACCACCAGCACGTTCACGACATATATCCAGCATTCTCAGTCCTCCCCCCCGGCCCCCAAGCGGCACCTTGATCATACTCTTCCTTTCATGGGATGAGTAAAACTGCCAACTACACAGCTAAACCGCACAGGGAAACCCTGTTCCTTCCAGGAGATGTGCTGCTCAGACTCGGTTCCACAAGAGGAACCCTGGCTGGCTGTACCCAGCCTGAAACAACGTGTACCTGGTAACCTCATCCCAGGGGCCACAGTGCGCAGGGATGAGTCACTGCAACCCACTCCCGCAAGGGGACCCCTCCTCCCCAGCCCGCTCACGCCCCAGACCTGGTTGCTAAGCAACAAGACACAACACACAAAAACACACTGCGGTCCCTCGCTGTAAACCGTGAGGCCGTCTGTGGCGCTGCTGTCTTTCCCCTGCCCTCCCCGCCAGCCCCGACCCTGGAGCAGGTCTGAGGCTTCCAGACCTGAGTGAACGTGTCCTCCCCGGCGTGGATGCGGGGCTCTGCCTGAGCGAGCGCAAGAATAGGACGAGGCTGCGCAGGGCAGGGTGGAGGGAGGGGCGGCTGAAGGCGTGGGCGGCGGCCAGCAGCGTGGACTTTCACCATTCCGGCCGGGTGAGGTGGTGCCCGGACAGGACTTCCTGAGTGCGAATCAAAAGACAGCAGGATGGCTCCGCAAATGAGGGTGCGTGCCAATTTCCCAGGCACGAGGCACTTCTGCTGCTCTTGGTGCCCCGAGGGCCGGGACGGTGTCCTGCGTGGGGCTTCAGGACTCCGCAGCCCCTCTCCTAGAACCTGCCGCCCTGTGCTTTCTCCACCACGAATCATCTGATTACCCGGTTCAGCTGCGAACGTCTTGAGAAGGTGGCTCCCCTGAGCAGACTCTAGCCTGTACACTTGCCTGCGTGGCCAAAGACTGTGCGCGTGGTTAGCAGCTATTATTTTAGACCTCCTGTCCTACTCAGGCATTCAACTGGGGGCTGCATACATATCATTCCATTAACCCTCACAAGGGCACTGTAAAGTCGCTCTTTTAAAATCAATTTTATTTTAATTTACAACAAAAATTAAGCAATTTTGTGTATGCAACAGTGAATTTTGACAAAAATGTACAAGCTTTTAGCCACCACCACCAGCACGTTCACGACATATTAAGTCCAGCATTCCCTCAGTCCTCCGCAGACAATTCTCCCCTCTTGGTCCCTGGCAACCACTGATCACTATAGCATTACCGATTCTAGACCTTCATGTAAATGGAATCATGACTCTGCAGTCTTTTAACTTCTTTAACTTAGCATAATGCTTTTGAAATTCATTCAAGTGATCCCTGGTTTGTTCCTTTCTTCACTCACCAGTGAATATTTGAATTGCTTCCAGTTTGGGGCAGTCATGAAAGAAAGCAGCTGTGAACATACATATTTAAGTCTTTGTGTGGACAGTGTTTTCATTTCTCTTGAGGAAATACGAGGAGTGAAATTTCTGACTCATTCAGTAGGTATTATTATTATCATCTCCATTGTATAGATGAAAGATTGAAGCTCAGAGAGATTAAGCAACTTGCCTGAGCTCACACAGCGTGGCAGAAAGTCAAAGTCAAGTCTGACCTGTATGCCAAGGGGCCACCCATAGGAAACAGGTATTTTTTGAGTTGAAAGTACTTTGGCTAGTCATCACTGTGGTAGTGCGTACGTGGGCTGAATTCAGTTGTACTTGAGTGCATAGCCTGACACTGTGCACAAGTTGCTGAACACAGCATGTGCACAGGGACAAAGGTCACCCCCAGCGGGCACTTCAGCAGGTGACTTCTGGAAGCCTAAGTGGCAGAGCTGCAGGCTGTTTCTTTGGTAAAGGTGATGTTTTCCAGGTTTCTCCACCATGAAGTTTCTATTTTCCCTTAATTAATAATGTGAGAAGAGAGGCTTTTGAAAGTACGTGTCCTTTTTCTCATCAAGCTTTAACCCACAGGTTGAAATATGCAACATGAATGACCTAAGGTTGTCCACCATCCCTTTCACTTGTTCACTGACATTCTTCTGCTATGGAAGGTTTTCCCTTCTTCCTCCTTTATGTGTCAGTATGACTCATGGGTTATTTTATAATATGGGATAGAATTCACTACTATAATAACACTGTTTTAATGTTTAATGTTTCAATATGTCCCATATTTGGCCAGAAGCCGTTCCTTTAAGCTGATTCCTGAGGCTATTTAATATGCGTTCATGGTTTTCTAAGCACTTCCTTGCTTTCTGATGTAAGATGGTCCAGGTCCTCCCACGACTGCTCCAGCCCTGGTCCTGTCCATGGAGAATGGCATTCAGAAAACCAAACTAGGGCATTAAGTATCTTCATCATCACTGGGATGTCTGACTCATAGGCCCCCTCAGGCTACAGGGTCCTGTGGCAGTAGGGTTAGGTGAAAGGCAGGGCCCAGAGATTGGACTGGCAAGTGAGGGCTCACTGAAGTCAGGCATCGGATTGTACAGGATTTTACTAAAGCCCGTTCCTGGCCATGGGAACCCAAGCCAGGCTCACAGTGCAGTTTTCATTTCTCTTGAGGAAATGAGGAGTGAAATTTCTGACTCATTCAGTAGGTATTATTATTATCATCTCCATTGTATAGATGAAAGATTGAAGCTCAGAGAGATTAAGCAACTTGCCTGAGCTCACACAGCGTGGCAGAAAGTCAAAGTCAAGTCTGACCTGTATGCCAAGGGGCCACCCATAGGAAACAGGTATTTTTTGAGTTGAAAGTACTTTGGCTAGTCATCACTGTGGTAGTGCGTACGTGGGCTGAATTCAGTTGTACTTGAGTGCATAGCCTGACACTGTGCACAAGTTGCTGAACACAGCATGTGCACAGGGACAAAGGTCACCCCCAGCGGGCACTTCAGCAGGTGACTTCTGGAAGCCTAAGTGGCAGAGCTGCAGGCTGTTTCTTTGGTAAAGGTGATGTTTTCCAGGTTTCTCCACCATGAAGTTTCTATTTTCCCTTAATTAATAATGTGAGAAGAGAGGCTTTTGAAAGTACGTGTCCTTTTTCTCATCAAGCTTTAACCCACAGGTTGAAATATGCAACATGAATGACCTAAGGTTGTCCACCATCCCTTTCACTTGTTCACTGACATTCTTCTGCTATGGAAGGTTTTCCCTTCTTCCTCCTTTATGTGTCAGTATGACTCATGGGTTATTTTATAATATGGGATAGAATTCACTACTATAATAACACTGTTTTAATGTTTAATGTTTCAATATGTCCCATATTTGGCCAGAAGCCGTTCCTTTAAGCTGATTCCTGAGGCTATTTAATATGCGTTCATGGTTTTCTAAGCACTTCCTTGCTTTCTGATGTAAGATGGTCCAGGTCCTCCCACGACTGCTCCAGCCCTGGTCCTGTCCATGGAGAATGGCATTCAGAAAACCAAACTAGGGCATTAAGTATCTTCATCATCACTGGGATGTCTGACTCATAGGCCCCCTCAGGCTACAGGGTCCTGTGGCAGTAGGGTTAGGTGAAAGGCAGGGCCCAGAGATTGGACTGGCAAGTGAGGGCTCACTGAAGTCAGGCATCGGATTGTACAGGGATTTTACTAAGAGCCCCGTTCCCTGGCCATGGGAACCCAAGCCAGGCCAATCACAGTGCAGTTTTTCTGCTCAAAAATGTCTCTACAACTTCATGACTTTGTAAGCCTCTGGGAGTAACATCTTTCAGCATTTCTTGCTTTGGTGTGAATTATTTCCAGGGCAGAGGACATGCTAAGCTGGTTCTCAAGGATGGTGGAAGAGGCTCAGGGAGACTGAGGGAAGGGCAGGCTCCGGGGCTCCAGATGATTGGCTGTGTCTCCCACGGTGATAGAAAACCACACAGATTTCTCCTGGCACAGACTCTGTTCCGTGCTTAAGGCTGACTGGCCAGCTGGCTCATCAGAGCTTGATCATTGGCATGAGCTCCATGAAGGAGAGTTGGTGACTCATAATGCGGTGCCATAACTGTACTTTCCAGTTTTGTTGGGTGATCTCCATTCTGAAGGGCCTGCTGGCTCTGTAGTCTAGCAGGGACGGGCAGTGCTGGGCTTCTGTGGGCAGCAGGTGGGGACAAGTGCTGTTTCCGATGGCTTTACATGCCTTACCTCACTGTGCCCACCACAACCCTGGCCCAGGATGCCTTCCTGTCTCAGACAAGGATGTGAGCCAAGCGACCGAGAAGAGCAGGCACTAGTGTCTGCCAATGCCAGTGTTCTGTGTGGTTAGCCTGGCCAGAGATACCAGGCCTGGCCTCATGGCAGGATGATCACCATTTGAGGGCACAGGGAATTCCACTCTCTGGCACTGGTCTGAGCATTCTGGAGGGCTTGAAGGGTCAGTGGGACACTGTCTCTTGGATCACTGAACCCTGCTCCACTCAGCTTCAGCCAAGCTGGCCTACAATGTAGAACTAGTTGAGGAAAGGACACCAACCCTTTTGACTTGCCTTATAGAAACCACCTGTAGAAGGAGCTAGATCACGCTGGGTTGAGGAGGTATGATGAGTCCTAAGGATGGAAGTGGCTAACTCTTTACTTGCCTCTGCTGATGTCAACACCCTTGATGGTGCTTAGGGTCCTGCAAAGCAGCTCTAAGAGGGGGCTGGGAAGGCTTGGAGAGAAGGACCCTGGTTTCAGAAGTGGTGAGAGCAAAGCACTGGTGCTGGGAGGGGCCCAGGGCATTGGGGAGGGACCTGGCATCAGGAGCCAAGTCAGCCACAGGACCAGAGAGAGCCAGACAAGCAGACTCCAGTTCAAGGCTGCTCGATTTGGCATTCCAGGGGCCTGGTAACAGCAACCCAACCTTTCTCTGCCACTTTTTCCTCATAGGTAAATGAGGGCAATAATTCTGCTGACTTACTTCTTAGGATATGTGTAAAACATAACTAATAAAATTTGATAAAGGAGCATGGGGAAGAGGCAGAGAAAGAAGGAAAGAGAGGAACAGGAAAAGAATAAGAAGATGGTATTAATGCAAACTGGAGGGAGGGAGAAACAGTCAATCCTTGTTTTGTTGATGGAAACCAGAAGTAAGAAGCCCACAGCAGTGAGGGGTTGCTGCAGTAGTGGAGGCCCCCAGGAGGCCCCAAAGCAAATAGCCACCTTCTAAAGAAATAATTATTATTGTTCACAATTTGATTTTTTAAAATAATATTTATTTGGCTGTGCTGGGTCCCAGAGTTTCAATCTTTGCTGTGGCATGTAAACTCCTAGTTGCAGTATGTGGGATCTAATTCCCTAACCAGTGATCGAACCAGTCTTGGGAGCATGGAGTCTTAACCACTGAACCCCCAGGGAAGAGACCACAATTTGATGTTTTTAAAGCATATCATGGGACTTCTCTCAGGGTCCCATGATTAATACCCTGTGCTTCCAGTGTAGGGGGTTTGGGTTTGATCCCCGGTCAGGGAACTAAGATCCCATATGCCATAAGGTACAGCTTCCTGCCCTAAGAAAAAGCTTATCTTTTACTAGACAGTCTTAGAGTGCATTAACTCAGATAAAATATATAATTTAAGTACCTTTGGGTTCTTTCCCAAAACAGGATGTTCTCACCAATGGTAGTCCATAATATTCTTTTGGTCTTATAAGCAAAATTAGATCACTCTGGGTAAAGGCTAATGGAATGTAAAAGATGAACTTACTTCTCAGATCTGAGGTCAACACCCTTGGTTTGGGCCAAGCATCTAAGAGGGCTGGGAAGGCTTGGAGAAGGACCCTGGTTTCAGAAGTGGTGAGAGCAAAGCACTGGGGCGGGGGGGGGCCCAGGGCATTGGGGAGGGACCTGGCATCAGGAGCCAAGTCAGCCACAGGACCAGAGAGAGCCAGACAAGCAGACTCCAGTTCAAGGCTGCTCGATTTGGCATTCCAGGGCCTGGTAACAGCAACCCAACCTTTCTCTGCCACTTTTTCCTCATAGGTAAATGAGGGCAATAATTCTGCTGACTTACTTCTTAGGATATGTGTAAAACATAACTAATAAAATTTGATAAAGGAGCATGGGGAAGAGGCAGAGAAAGAAGGAAAGAGAGGAACAGGAAAAGAATAAGAAGATGGTATTAATGCAAACTGGAGGGAGGGAGAAACAGTCAATCCTTGTTTTGTTGATGGAAACCAGAAGTAAGAAGCCCACAGCAGTGAGGGGTTGCTGCAGTAGTGGAGGCCCCCAGGAGGCCCCAAAGCAAATAGCCACCTTCTAAAGAAATAATTATTATTGTTCACAATTTGATTTTTTAAAATAATATTTATTTGGCTGTGCTGGGTCCCAGAGTTTCAATCTTTGCTGTGGCATGTAAACTCCTAGTTGCAGTATGTGGGATCTAATTCCCTAACCAGTGATCGAACCAGTCTTGGGAGCATGGAGTCTTAACCACTGAACCCCCAGGGAAGAGACCACAATTTGATGTTTTTAAAGCATATCATGGGACTTCTCTCAGGGTCCCATGATTAATACCCTGTGCTTCCAGTGTAGGGGGTTTGGGTTTGATCCCCGGTCAGGGAACTAAGATCCCATATGCCATAAGGTACAGCTTCCTGCCCTAAGAAAAAGCTTATCTTTTACTAGACAGTCTTAGAGTGCATTAACTCAGATAAAATATATAATTTAAGTACCTTTGGGTTCTTTCCCAAAACAGGATGTTCTCACCAATGGTAGTCCATAATATTCTTTTGGTCTTATAAGCAAAATTAGATCACTCTGGGTAAAGGCTAATGGAATGTAAAAGGGACAATCGTTCCCTGTATGAACTTACTTCTCAGATCTGAGTGAGCAGTGGAATCTCCATGGTTGCTCTCACCGCGTCAAATTCTAAGAGCAAAAGGGAAATCTCTAATGTGTTCCATGGCAGCCAAGAGACTGTCATTGGCTCTACATATACTCATTTTGTGAACATTTTCCATTTAAAATATTAGAATAAAAGTAAAACTTTAAGTATATATACCACCTGTTCAAATTTGTTTGCAAGGGAAAATAAAGTCAAACTACTTATGCTGTGTAAGTGAAAAAAAGTAGGATACAAAATTACATGTGTAATTACCTAAAGACTATCTAACAATGCATCTAAAAGTAAAAAGCATCCCCACAACAAAGATCTATATATACAGAAAAGACAGGATGGAAACAGAGCTACAGAAGGAATTAGAGGGTTTTCCCTTGCGTTTTCCATATTTTCTATTAATATGTATTACAGAAAATATGTAACAAATATAATTTTAAAGAAATGTATGCATTGGCAACAGGTAAATGAAAGAATTGTAGATAATCAAGGTCACAGAAAATTCAAGATAAGCCTCTGTTAGAAATCCTTCATATGGCCTCTTATCAAACTCAGAAAACTTCTTGGGCAATTCCAAATAGCAGAAATCCAAGAAGTGATTTTTCTTTGATTGTGGCAGCACTGTGCACTTTTATCAGGAGGCTTATCTTACTAATGTTTTGCTTTTTGAAAGAGCAAAGTGAGTTTCAAGCGCAGCTGCCCTGAGGATGACAGGGATAACAGACTTGGCACAGATCATGTACACGGCTCACGATACGCTTACGGGGCCCTGCTCTGCCTCCCCACAACCTGACTCTCCAAGCACTTCTCAGGCAGACCCCACTGGCCATCCATCCCTTGGCTTCCCTGTGCCCTAACCCAGGTTCCTGTCCAGAGGTGGCCTGGCAGTGTGCCCAGTCCTAGGGCGGGCCTCCTGTGGGCTGAACGCATTGGGGTACACATGGCCCAGCTCCTACCAAGGAGACGCTTTTAGGAATAGGTTCAGCTACTGGTAACAGGCATTTTCTCCTCTTCATGAGAAAGTACAGAGCCCTGAGAAGAGGGCTCTGCTTCCAGCCCTACCATTCCTGTTCATTGTCACTCTCCAAGATGGCCAGGAGGTATTCCATGAAGGAAGGAATGAAGACAGAGGGGCAAAAGCAGTAGTCTGTTGCCAAAGGGTCTTTGAAGGCACGTACTTGGACTAGATACTTCCCCTGATCTCCCTTTAGACAGTGCTTAGTCACATGGCTACCATGAGCCACAAGCAAGCCTGGGAAATGGACTCTAGGTGGAACCTGCATCTCTCCTGTCTCTTGCATTGGTGGGCTTCCTTGGTGGCTCAGATGGCGAAGAATCTGCCTGCAATGCAGGAGACCCAGGTTCAGTCGCTGGGTTGGGAAGATCCCCTAGAGAAGGGAACGGCTACTCATTCCAGTATTCTTGCCTGGAGGATTCCAGGGACAGAAGAACCTGGTAGGCTACAGTCCAAGGTGTTCTAAACAGTCAGATACAACTGAGGAGATAGCCAAATAAAGTTCAGGTCTCAACTTAGCTTATCAGTGGCATTTGAAAGAATTGTAGATAATCAAGGTCACAGAAAATTCAAGATAAGCCTCTGTTAGAAATCCTTCATATGGCCTCTTATCAAACTCAGAAAACTTCTTGGGCAATTCCAAATAGCAGAAATCCAAGAAGTGATTTTTCTTTGATTGTGGCAGCACTGTGCACTTTTATCAGGAGGCTTATCTTACTAATGTTTTGCTTTTTGAAAGAGCAAAGTGAGTTTCAAGCGCAGCTGCCCTGAGGATGACAGGGATAACAGACTTGGCACAGATCATGTACACGGCTCACGATACGCTTACGGGGCCCTGCTCTGCCTCCCCACAACCTGACTCTCCAAGCACTTCTCAGGCAGACCCCACTGGCCATCCATCCCTTGGCTTCCCTGTGCCCCTAACCCAGGTTCCTGTCCAGAGGTGGCCTGGCAGTGTGCCCAGTCCTAGGGCGGGCCTCCTGTGGGCTGAACGCATTGGGGTACACATGGCCCAGCTCCTACCAAGGAGACGCTTTTAGGAATAGGTTCAGCTACTGGTAACAGGCATTTTCTCCTCTTCATGAGAAAGTACAGAGCCCTGAGAAGAGGGCTCTGCTTCCAGCCCTACCATTCCTGTTCATTGTCACTCTCCAAGATGGCCAGGAGGTATTCCATGAAGGAAGGAATGAAGACAGAGGGGCAAAAGCAGTAGTCTGTTGCCAAAGGGTCTTTGAAGGCACGTACTTGGACTAGATACTTCCCCTGATCTCCCTTTAGACAGTGCTTAGTCACATGGCTACCATGAGCCACAAGCAAGCCTGGGAAATGGACTCTAGGTGGAACCTGCATCTCTCCTGTCTCTTGCATTGGTGGGCTTCCTTGGTGGCTCAGATGGCGAAGAATCTGCCTGCAATGCAGGAGACCCAGGTTCAGTCGCTGGGTTGGGAAGATCCCCTAGAGAAGGGAACGGCTACTCATTCCAGTATTCTTGCCTGGAGGATTCCAGGGACAGAAGAACCTGGTAGGCTACAGTCCACGGTGTTCTAAACAGTCAGATACAACTGAGCAGATAGCCAAATAAAGTTCAGGTCTCAACTTAGCTTATCAGTGGCATTTGACATTTGGCATTCGCAGATCCTACTGTAAAAACAAAAGAGGCAGCCTTCTGGGGAGGGCAGATGTGAGATCATCCTTAAAAGTGAATCCCAAGCATACTCAGCCTCAGATTTGTTCCTAATGCAGTCTCCAATAAAAGGAAACAGTGCTCCTTGGAGAAATAAGCTGAATCTAAGACATGGGCAGGAAATAGTCAAAAATGAACCTGGCACATCCGTAAGATCAGAAAGTAGGGGAGTGCTCAAAAAGTAAATACGAAACAAAACAAAAAAATGCTCAGCCCCCCAGAACAAACCAAAACAAAAAAACACACCACATGATGGGAGTAGGTCAAAGGGCCATAAATGTCAATGGAAAGAGTTCCTAATGCCCGAACCTGGAGCAACTTGGACAAAATAAGAGATGTGGTACTGGATTATAAACCAGAGATAACATAAATACCTGTGAGTCCACAGTAATGTAAACAAATGACTCCATAAGTAACTAACTGAGGGAGAATGGACACGGCTCTCACGCTGAGGAATTCCATGCAATTCATGTTGATACTCTGTACTCCAGGGCATGGAGGGTAATTTCCCACTCTGCAGGTGTGAGAAGGGTGACTTCTTTGTATGGAAAGAGTAGGAAGAAAACTTACCAACAATACCTCAAGCAGACAGGCAAGGTCAAGTTCAACAGCCATAGTCATGTGGAGAGGAATATCCTTGAAAGGCTGTGGTGAGAAAGACATGTTACCTTGGTGATGTGTCTCCCCCAAACCCACAGCCCTGGTGTAATCGCCAGAAAAACAGCACACCTTCAGTCGTGTCCGACGTGTGTGACCCCATAGACTGCAGCCCGCCAGGCTCCTCTGTCTAAGGGATTCTCCAGGCCAGAATACTGGAGTGGGTTGCTGTGCCCTCCTCCAGGGGGATCCTCCCAACCCAGGATGGAACCCAGGTCTCCTGCATGGCAGGCATATTCCTCACCACTGAGCCACCAGGGAAGCCCTATAAAGATATAGATATACATATATATATATATATAAACACACACACAAACACACACACATATATGTATTTGAGCCCTATGTATATATACTTATATATATATAGTTTATAGCTTGTATACATAGCTTTATATATATATATGTATATAGTTGTAGCTTGCCAGGCTTCCCTGTCCATGGAATTAAGAATACTGGCGTGGGCTGACATTTCCTTCTCTAGTAGACACACCAGAGTGAAGGGATATTCCATGAAATACCTGACAAGCGTATGACAAGTCCTCCGAACTGTCAAGGTCATCAAAAGTGAGGGACGTCACGGCCGAGAGGAGCCTAAGGAGGCATGAGGACTAAGTGTAATGTGGTGTCCTGGATGGGATTCTGAAACAGGAAAAAGACGTTAGGTAACAACTAAGGAAATCTGAGTAAAGGATGGGTTTCAGTTAATGATAGTGCATTGATACTGGTTCCCTAATTGTGACAAACTTTCATTTTAGTGTAAGATAGGAACTATAGATGAAACTGGATGTGGGGTATTCAGGAACTGTCTGTAAGACTAATCTTCTAGACTTTTCACCTCATAAATACCTGTCAAAAGAACAAATGACTCCATAAGTAACTAACTGAGGGAGAATGGACACGGCTCTCACGCTGAGGAATTCCATGCAATTCATGTTGATACTCTGTACTCCAGGGCATGGAGGGTAATTTCCCACTCTGCAGGTGTGAGAAGGGTGACTTCTTTGTATGGAAAGAGTAGGAAGAAAACTTACCAACAATACCTCAAGCAGACAGGCAAGGTCAAGTTCAACAGCCATAGTCATGTGGAGAGGAATATCCTTGAAAGGCTGTGGTGAGAAAGACATGTTACCTTGGTGATGTGTCTCCCCCAAACCCACAGCCCTGGTGTAATCGCCAGAAAAACAGCACACCTTCAGTCGTGTCCGACGTGTGTGACCCCATAGACTGCAGCCCGCCAGGCTCCTCTGTCTAAGGGATTCTCCAGGCCAGAATACTGGAGTGGGTTGCTGTGCCCTCCTCCAGGGGGATCCTCCCAACCCAGGATGGAACCCAGGTCTCCTGCATGGCAGGCATATTCCTCACCACTGAGCCACCAGGGAAGCCCTATAAAGATATAGATATACATATATATATATATATAAACACACACACAAACACACACACACATATATGTATTTGAGCCCTATGTATATATACTTATATATATATAGTTTATAGCTTGTATACATAGCTTTATATATATATATGTATATAGTTGTAGCTTGCCAGGCTTCCCTGTCCATGGAATTAAGAATACTGGCGTGGGCTGACATTTCCTTCTCTAGTAGACACACCAGAGTGAAGGGATATTCCATGAAATACCTGACAAGCGTATGACAAGTCCTCCGAACTGTCAAGGTCATCAAAAGTGAGGGACGTCACGGCCGAGAGGAGCCTAAGGAGGCATGAGGACTAAGTGTAATGTGGTGTCCTGGATGGGATTCTGAAACAGGAAAAAGACGTTAGGTAACAACTAAGGAAATCTGAGTAAAGGATGGGTTTCAGTTAATGATAGTGCATTGATACTGGTTCCCTAATTGTGACAAACTTTCATTTTAGTGTAAGATAGGAACTATAGATGAAACTGGATGTGGGGTATTCAGGAACTGTCTGTACTATCTTCTAGACTTTTCTGTAAATCTAAGACTATTCTAAAAGTAAAAAAAAAAAAATTTTATTTTTAAAGCTTTTTCTGTTGTTTTTAAAATTTTGGCCTCTTTTATTGGTTATTTATCTATTTTCATCCATCTTTGTTCTTTGGCCTGTGTGGGCCTCCCATTGCAGTGGCCTCTCTTGTAGCAGAACACCCGCTCTGGGCGCATGCACTCCAGAGTGCTGGCTCGCAATTGAAAACATCAGTCCAGTCGCTCCGCGGCACGTGGGATCTTTGCGGGCCAGGGATCAACCTGGCGCCCCTTGCACTGCAAGGCAGACTCTTTACCCACTGGACCACCAGGGAAGCCCTAAAAGTGAGACTTTAATTGAAGAGAGAGTGAGGAGGCAAAGACTTTTCTCCCTGTCCCGAGAGGGGAAGGGAGGCCATGTCTGAAGCTGAGGCTGTCATCTTCTGACTGCAGAGATGACAATTCATAGCCCTAACCCACTTTGGGCCCATCTACTGAATTTTTGTTATGTGAGCAGTTTAAGCTGTTTTGTTTCTTGCAGCTGAAAAAAATTTCCAAGATCACTAATTTGTAATTGTACAAACCGAAATAACCCAGGATGCCAGAGATTCAATGTCTGAGCAAGAGTCTCATCAATGTAAAAAGAAACTGGAGAAAAAGAAAAAAGAGACTTACTAATATACACGTGTGGTGGAACCAATGGTAGCTGAACTCCACCACTGGGTAGGGTAGGGAGAGGGAAAAGTGAGCAGGGGTATGAGGAAAAATCCATCTTCATCTTGAAGTTATTTAGTAAACAAGTATTTATTGAGTGACTGCTATGTGGTTGGGCCAGGAACCACGGAAAGTAATATAAAAGTTTAAGATTTAAATCCTGCCCAGTGCATTGATATCCTTTATTTTTATGTGGCATACCAGGCTTAGATGTTAGAACCAAAAGCCATCTTAAAGGCCGTTGTTGTTGCTTTTTCTTTTTTGGTTGCTCTTTTTGTTTTGCATGTTGTCTTAAACAAGTCTTTATTTGATTTTTTAATATTTTTTTCTTTTCCCTATGTCTCTTTTTTATTTATATTTATTTTCATCCATATTTTCACTCTTCAGCATGTAAGGGCCTCCCGTTGCAGTGGTCTTTCTCACTGCAGAGCACCTGCTTCTGGGCGCATGTGCTCCAGAGCGCTGGCTCATAACTGGACACACCGGTGTCCAGTTCTGCGGCACGTGGGATCTTCCCTGGCCAGGGATCAAAACGGTGCCCCTTGCACGGCAAGGCAGACTCTTTACCCACTGGACCACCAGGGAAGCCCACAAGTCTTTAATTTTTAGTAGGACAAAAGTAGTACAAAATTAAGCAGGTCCTCAAAGGATGCCTTGGGGCTAGAAAATCTATCCTGAACCTGAAAGTATTAGTTGGTAAGTCGTATGCCATGGACAGGACTTTGTGATCCAATGGAGTGTAGCCCACCAGGCTCCTCTGTCCATGGGGTTTCCCAGGCAAGAATACTGGAGTGGGTTGACATTTCCTTCTTCCAAGACCGGTTCTCTGCGTATATAAAAGTCTTCCACTTTTTAAATAAGTGGGAGCACACTGCTTTTCTATTTAGCATTAGCCTTTCTTTGTGGTGGCTGCCTGGTTCTCTGCAGAGCAGATAAAGCATCTTAGAGTCGGCCTTAGGTTTCCAGGCTTCATCACACTTGCCAATGAACACCTCTGTTCTTGCTCCTTTGACCACTCCACCAATGAGTCTGAAACAAAAATCCCATGAAGGGGACCTAGGTATCTTGTTATTACATAATACCCTTTCCCTCAGTCCCTGCTCCATGGGTGCCAACTCCCCTGCTCTCTAGGGCCACAAGTTGGGCACCTGTTTATCTCTGGGTGGGCGCTGCTCCCATGTCATTCCAACTGTTCAAGTGGATATGTGGTCTGGAAAAGGCAGGAAGCAGGTGGGATCCATAACGTACTGAGAAACCAAGTAGATGCTACAAGAGGGAAGAAACGGCACAGGAAGCCGTAAGGGGTATTTGAGGAAAGAAGAGGTGGGTCGGGACACCGGATGAGAGTAGTGTAGGCTAAAGACAATCAGAATGCAAGTCAGGCTCACGACAGAGACCTCCAAAGCCAACGCGATTAATTTGTATTTAATACTGCGGGGCGACAGAGAGTGAAGAAAAGATCCAGTGAAACGACGTTAATTGGCTAGTTCTTTTCCCTATGTCTCTTTTTTATTTATATTTATTTTCATCCATATTTTCACTCTTCAGCATGTAAGGGCCTCCCGTTGCAGTGGTCTTTCTCACTGCAGAGCACCTGCTTCTGGGCGCATGTGCTCCAGAGCGCTGGCTCATAACTGGACACACCGGTGTCCAGTTCTGCGGCACGTGGGATCTTCCCTGGCCAGGGATCAAAACGGTGCCCCTTGCACGGCAAGGCAGACTCTTTACCCACTGGACCACCAGGGAAGCCCACAAGTCTTTAATTTTTAGTAGGACAAAAGTAGTACAAAATTAAGCAGGTCCTCAAAGGATGCCTTGGGGCTAGAAAATCTATCCTGAACCTGAAAGTATTAGTTGGTAAGTCGTATGCCATGGACAGGACTTTGTGATCCAATGGAGTGTAGCCCACCAGGCTCCTCTGTCCATGGGGTTTCCCAGGCAAGAATACTGGAGTGGGTTGACATTTCCTTCTTCCAAGACCGGTTCTCTCATGATATAAAAGTCTTCCACTTTTTAAATAAGTGGGAGCACACTGCTTTTCTATTTAGCATTAGCCTTTCTTTGTGGTGGCTGCCTGGTTCTCTGCAGAGCAGATAAAGCATCTTAGAGTCGGCCTTAGGTTTCCAGGCTTCATCAC
Source organism: Tragulus kanchil (assembly GCA_022376925.1). Lineage (NCBI taxonomy): Eukaryota > Metazoa > Chordata > Mammalia > Artiodactyla > Tragulidae > Tragulus > Tragulus kanchil. Next base: position 25,312,364 of record JAIOJX010000026.1, read on the forward strand.
ACTTGCCAATGAACACCTCTGTTCTTGCTCCTTTGACCACTCCACCAATGAGTCTGAAACAAAAATCCCATGAAGGGGACCTAGGTATCTTGTTATTACATAATACCCTTTCCCTCAGTCCCTGCTCCATGGGTGCCAACTCCCTGCTCTCTAGGGCCACAAGTTGGGCACCTGTTTATCTCTGGGTGGGCGCTGCTCCCATGTCATTCCAACTGTTCAAGTGGATATGTGGTCTGGAAAAGGCAGGAAGCAGGTGGGATCCATAACGTACTGAGAAACCAAGTAGATGCTACAAGAGGGAAGAAACGGCACAGGAAGCCGTAAGGGGTATTTGAGGAAAGAAGAGGTGGGTCGGGACACCGGATGAGAGTAGTGTAGGCTAAAGACAATCAGAATGCAAGTCAGGCTCACGACAGAGACCTCCAAAGCCAACGCGATTAATTTGTATTTAATACTGCGGGGCGACAGAGAGTGAAGAAAAGATCCAGTGAAAGCGACTGGCTTTTAAACTTTGTCGCTAGTTCTGGAGGTGGAGTGTCAATTCACCCTCCAGCACAGAGATCTGTTACATTGAAAAAGTAATACTTGCTGGGCCGATCTGGAATACATACAAGTAAACAGAGAACAACCGTAAAACTCTGAACGCCGATCTCCAGAGGAGTGCTTAACGTGGTAAACTGACAAAAATTTAAGCCTGTAAGAAAAGAATTCTGAAACCAAGTCCAAAAATGAAGAGGCAGATGGCTTTTCGCTTGCAAACGACTTGCTACAGACTTGAAGTGGGTCGCTGTTTCTTCTCGCTCTGCTGTCCCCGCTCTGCCCGAAGCCCACGTGGGAGACCATTTTCAAGGTTTGCTTTGCAGTCTCGGCGCCGAGGACTCCCGCGGACGCGAGGGGACCGAGGTGCGTCTGCGCAGGGCGCACGGCCCGGAGCCGGCTGCCACGAGCTAAGGACAAAGTGGCGCAAGAGCCCGGCGGGGCCAGGAATCTCCGCACTGCATAGCCGGCGTGGGCGACCGGGCGTGCGTGGGCGCAGACAGCCACTACGCAGGCGCGGACACGCTCCCTCCGGCCTGCACTCGGAGCGCTGGGCGGGCGCACGCCCCCGGCAGGTTCCGCTCGCGACAGGCGGAGGGCTGCGCGCGCACGAGAGAGCCGGCCGTGACGTGCGCCGCGCTACGCCCGACGTCACGAGTCCGTGTGTAGTGGCGGCCCGGCTGCCCTCAGCAGCAGCTCCCGACGAGGGTGGTGTGGCCGCTGGGTGCGGCGTTGTGGGTCTTGCGACCCGCAGCGGCGGCGACGACGACGACGAGACGATCGGGAGGCCCTGCGCTCCCTGCCGCGGAATCGCCACTCCCGCCTCTTCTCCGGCCTCGGCGGCGCCCGGCCCGCGGCTTCCTCCTTTCCTGCCCAGCTTCCCGCGGGCCTCAGGGCCGCGGCAGCGAGAAGGACCTAGGGGCGCGGAGAAGCGCCGGCCGGCCGCCACGGTCCACGCGCCCGACTTGGGCTCCATGTGAAGGAGGGACGCCCCCGGCCCGCGCCTGACTCCTCGTGCACCCCTCCGGCCCCCGGGGGCCCGCGGCCTCCCCCAACCGGGGGGCGCGGTGACAGGCCGCGCGGGGGCGGAGGGGTGGGCCTTCGTCTCCCTACGTCCCCGCGGAGCGGCCGGTAAGTGCGTGTGTGTGTGCGTGCGTGCGTGTGTATGTGTGTGTGTGTGTGTGTGTGTGTGTGGTGTGGCGTGTGTGCGCGCACCCGCGCGTGTGTGGCGGTGGGGGTGGGGGCGGGGTGCGCGCCCGACGTGGGGAGGGGGCGGACACCGGCCTGGGCGCAGCCCCTGGGGCGGAGATTTTGCTAGGTGAAATCTTGCTTTGCTTGCATCGCTCCGGGTGGGCGGACCTCGGCCCCGGTGCAGCCTGTCCTGAAATCCAGGTCCGAGCGAGCGAAGTAGACCGCAGGGCGGTGGAGCTGTCAGAGGCGTACTCTGCAGTGCTTTTAGAAGGAAGGTTGCTCCTGGTCCTTGGGAGAAGCAAAAATGTTACAGGCAGTAAGCGAGAAAGTGCTTGTCTTTGCTACATTGTGGTGCGCTAGTGATTTGGGTTGATAGTCCTTTCTCTTTACGGCCCGCTTTTAGCGAGCGCTTATTTTCGCTCTCAGTACTTTATCGTGCATTGTCTCACCTCACCTTCGAATCCTAGTAAGGTTGGGTATGTGTCTCGTGATTTTCCGGATGAGGGTCAAATTCAGGAATTTGCCCAAGGTCATGCAATTTAGTAATCTGGGAAAGCCTTGATTCAGATACGTCTTTTCTGTAGAACTGTATTTCTGGGTCTTGCGAAAATAAATATATAAGGAAAATGAGCAAAACTGGAAAGTTTCTTCTTGGGAGTAAAGTCTAAACATTTACATAGGTAGATCGAGCTCCTACTGTAAACTGTTCGATGTGTTTTGCTGTAGCCTAGCCAGATGATTTTCTTGGTTCTTTTTTTCCTTCTTTTCTTTTTAAAATTACTTTTAGAAAGTGACTCCATGCACCTTTACCTTTTTTGCAGTGGAACCGAATGAACAGAATATATTTCCCCTCTTACCTAAAAGAAGAAATAGATTTAGTAAAACCCCCCATGTTTCTCGAAAAGTTGCAGTTTTATTTGTGCAGTTTATTCTTGATGCATACAGGGAACTCGCAGCTGGGTTATTTGCTTGAGATTTCCTTATTGCAAAATTTGTTGCTGGAGTATGTGGCAATGGCAACATGCTTAGTAATTTGTGCATTAACTTGTGCAATATCTGAGTGGAGTGTCAAAATTTAATGTGTAGAGTATTGTAAAAAGCTATCTTTCAATGTTGTGATTTCTTTCTTATGTATGTAGCAGCTAATGAGTGTTTATAATGTGTGGTGTGGCGTGTGTGCGCACCCGCGCGTGTGTGGCGGTGGGGGTGGGGGCGGGTGCGCGCCCGACGTGGGGAGGGGGCGGACACCGGCCTGGGCGCAGCCCCTGGGGCGGAGATTTTGCTAGGTGAAATCTTGCTTTGCTTGCATCGCTCCGGGTGGGCGGACCTCGGCCCCGGTGCAGCCTGTCCTGAAATCCAGGTCCGAGCGAGCGAAGTAGACCGCAGGGCGGTGGAGCTGTCAGAGGCGTACTCTGCAGTGCTTTTAGAAGGAAGGTTGCTCCTGGTCCTTGGGAGAAGCAAAAATGTTACAGGCAGTAAGCGAGAAAGTGCTTGTCTTTGCTACATTGTGGTGCGCTAGTGATTTGGGTTGATAGTCCTTTCTCTTTACGGCCCGCTTTTAGCGAGCGCTTATTTTCGCTCTCAGTACTTTATCGTGCATTGTCTCACCTCACCTTCGAATCCTAGTAAGGTTGGGTATGTGTCTCGTGATTTTCCGGATGAGGGTCAAATTCAGGAATTTGCCCAAGGTCATGCAATTTAGTAATCTGGGAAAGCCTTGATTCAGATACGTCTTTTCTGTAGAACTGTATTTCTGGGTCTTGCGAAAATAAATATATAAGGAAAATGAGCAAAACTGGAAAGTTTCTTCTTGGGAGTAAAGTCTAAACATTTACATAGGTAGATCGAGCTCCTACTGTAAACTGTTCGATGTGTTTTGCTGTAGCCTAGCCAGATGATTTTCTTGGTTCTTTTTTTCCTTCTTTTCTTTTTAAAATTACTTTTAGAAAGTGACTCCATGCACCTTTACCTTTTTTGCAGTGGAACCGAATGAACAGAATATATTTCCCCTCTTACCTAAAAGAAGAAATAGATTTAGTAAAACCCCCCATGTTTCTCGAAAAGTTGCAGTTTTATTTGTGCAGTTTATTCTTGATGCATACAGGGAACTCGCAGCTGGGTTATTTGCTTGAGATTTCCTTATTGCAAAATTTGTTGCTGGAGTATGTGGCAATGGCAACATGCTTAGTAATTTGTGCATTAACTTGTGCAATATCTGAGTGGAGTGTCAAAATTTAATGTGTAGAGTATTGTAAAAAGCTATCTTTCAATGTTGTGATTTCTTTCTTATGTATGTAGCAGCTAATGAGTGTTTATAAACTAACTGAAATTTGCATTGGCCTATACTGTTTCTTTGATTATAGTTAGAGAAAAACTAGAGTGTTTATATTTCTCTTTACAGAAAAAAGTGTTGATGAAGTTCTTTTGAGTAATTTCAGTTTCATGCATAGTTGTAAATGTTTAAGAAATATATTGATGCCCCAAATTGTGGTAATTTATAATTTTCTTTAATGTATTATCAGGTTTAAGAAAATTTGTAATGGGATGTGTTTGTTATGTCTGTAGAGAAAAGACCGAATTACAGAGTTAAGAAGTGGTTGGTTCTCAGGTTGATTTGTCGTTTGGTTAAAATATCAACGCATGTTGAGTCTTGTTGAATGTGATATCATTATAGAATGCTTATTTAGTCATGCTCTCCATGAATCTCTCCGGAAAGAAATAGCTATTAAAGATTTATCTTGGGCTTCCCTGTTGGTCCAGTGGGTAAGGACACCGCCTTGCAGTGCAAGGGGCGCCGGTTTGAGCCCTGGTCTGGGAAGATTCCACGTGCCGCGGAGCGGCTGGACCCATGTGTCCAATTACCAGGCCTGAGCTCTGGAGCGCATGCGCTCAGAACCGGTGCTCTGCGACAACAGAGGTCACTGCGATGGGAGGCCCACACGGGCCAAAGAATAAAGATGGATGAAAATAGACAAATGAAAGACCAATAGAAGTGGCCCACCTGCTCCCCTCCCTCCCCACCCCCCCAAATAAATAAATAAATAAATCTTAAAAAAAAAAAAGATTTATCTTAAAAAATGGCATTACCTTATAGATTAAGTCTTTTAAACTGTGTTTTAGTTGGAGCTTTCATTCCTCACTTTACCTAATTGCTACCAGAGGGGTAAATTCTATTTAGTGGATGCTGTATTAAAATGTAATTATGGGGCTTCCCTGGTGGTCCAGTGGGTAAGGACACCGCCTTGCAGTGCAAGGGGCGCTGGTTCGATCCCTGGCCTTGGAAGATCCCACACGCCGCGGAGCGGCTGGACCAATGTGTCCAATCACTGAGCCGGTGCTCAGTGACAAGAGAGGCTGCTGCGATGGGAGGCCCACACGGGTCAAAGAACAAAGATGAATGAAAACAGGTAAATGAAAGACCAATAGAAGTAGCCCGCCCGCCCCCTTCCCTCCTCACCCCCCCAAAAAACAGAAAAGAAAGAAAACAATTCTTTTAATGTAATTATGTTTGGTTCTAGACAAGTCCCACTGCTTTGGTTTCAGATTGATTTTATTTTTTGCTTGTAGAATTGGAGCTCTCTAAGCTTCCTACTACCCACCATCCCTCAACCCAACCCCAACTTTTTATTATGAAACAGTTTCAGGTACAAAGGAATTTGGTTAATATCAAACATCCATATGATAATCCTATAGATTGATTTGTTGACATCTTGCCATAATGTGTAGAGTAATATTTGGCCATGCGAGTGTGTGTGCTCAGTTGATCAGTTATGTGCCACTCTTTGTGACCTCTTGGACTGTAGCCCGCCAGGCTCCTCTGTCCATGGCATTTTCCGGGTAAGAATACTGGAGTGGGCTGCCATTTCCTGCTCCAGGGGATCTTTCCGACCCAGGGATTGAACGCAGGTCTCGTGCTTTGTAGTTGGATTCTTTACCACTGAGCCACTTGGGAAGCATTTTTGGCATATCATTTGGAAACTAAACTGTAGACACTCTTGACACTTTACCCCTAAATACGTCAACTTGCCTCCAAAGACAAGGATATTTTCTTTTTATTGTATTTATTTATTTATTTTTATTTGGCTGCCCCAGGTTTTAATGGCAGCATGTGGGGTCTAGTTCCCTGACCAGGGATCGAACCCAGGCCCCCTGCGTTGGGAGCTCAGTGTCTTAGCCACTGGACCATGAGGGAATCCCAAGGACATTTTCTTACATAGCGAAAGACATAACATATCATTATTGTTATGCTTCTAATTAATGCTTTCTTTTTATTTGCTACCAGAGGTAAATTCTATTTAGTGGATGCTGTATTAAAATGTAATTATGGGGCTTCCCTGGTGGTCCAGTGGGTAAGGACACCGCCTTGCAGTGCAAGGGGCGCTGGTTCGATCCCTGGCCTTGGAAGATCCCACACGCCGCGGAGCGGCTGGACCAATGTGTCCAATCACTGAGCCGGTGCTCAGTGACAAGAGAGGCTGCTGCGATGGGAGGCCCACACGGGTCAAAGAACAAAGATGAATGAAAACAGGTAAATGAAAGACCAATAGAAGTAGCCCGCCCCCTTCCCTCCTCACCCCCCCAAAAAACAGAAAAGAAAGAAAACAATTCTTTTAATGTAATTATGTTTGGTTCTAGACAAGTCCCACTGCTTTGGTTTCAGATTGATTTTATTTTTTGCTTGTAGAATTGGAGCTCTCTAAGCTTCCTACTACCCACCATCCCTCAACCCAACCCCAACTTTTTATTATGAAACAGTTTCAGGTACAAAGGAATTTGGTTAATATCAAACATCCATATGATAATCCTATAGATTGATTTGTTGACATCTTGCCATAATGTGTAGAGTAATATTTGGCCATGCGAGTGTGTGTGCTCAGTTGATCAGTTATGTGCCACTCTTTGTGACCTCTTGGACTGTAGCCCGCCAGGCTCCTCTGTCCATGGCATTTTCCGGGTAAGAATACTGGAGTGGGCTGCCATTTCCTGCTCCAGGGGATCTTTCCGACCCAGGGATTGAACGCAGGTCTCGTGCTTTGTAGTTGGATTCTTTACCACTGAGCCACTTGGGAAGCATTTTTGGCATATCATTTGGAAACTAAACTGTAGACACTCTTGACACTTTACCCCTAAATACGTCAACTTGCCTCCAAAGACAAGGATATTTTCTTTTTTTATTGTATTTATTTATTTATTTTTATTTGGCTGCCCCAGGTTTTAATGGCAGCATGTGGGGTCTAGTTCCCTGACCAGGGATCGAACCCAGGCCCCCTGCGTTGGGAGCTCAGTGTCTTAGCCACTGGACCATGAGGGAATCCCAAGGACATTTTCTTACATAGCGAAAGACATAACATATCATTATTGTTATGCTTCTAATTAATGCTTTCTTATTGATAATATCTTTTTGTAATCTAGTGTCTATCCTTGTTTAAATCTCCTCATGTGTGCTGGCAAGGTCTTTTATGGCTTTTTATACTCAGTCACACCAAACCAGGATCCCATCAAGGTTTATTCACTAAATGGTTAAATTTCTTGGGTAAATTTCTTTGATCTCTTCTAGTCTAAAACAGCCTCATACCTCCTTTTTATTTGTTATTTTAATTTATTTTTTGACCATGTAACACATTATGTGGGATCTGAGTTTCCTGGTCAGGGATTGAACCTGTGGCCCCTGCTGTGGAAGCACAGAGTCTTTACTGGACTACCATTGAAGTCCCACCATCTCTCCATTTCAAAATGCCCCCTCCCCGTTTTTTCTTATTTTTAAAGAAATCAAGCCAGTTTTCTTATAAAATGAGTCACATTCTGGATTTGTCTGAATTTTTTTTTCCCCTCATGGTGTCATTTAGCATGTTCCTCTTTGCCTTGTACATTAGCTAATTGTAAGCTAGGTTTAAAGAATTGATTAGTTTGAGGTTAAATATTTGAGGCAAGACTAACTACTGAATGTTGCTGTGTACTTTATATTGCTTCCCACCAGGGGTCATATATTGTTGAGTCCTGTTGTTTGTGATGGTGTGTTTGATCACTTAGTTGTGGGGATTGCTGTTTGAAGGGTTCTCTTTTTTGTTATGGTTTTTTAGTTGTTTGATCACTTTCCGACCCAGGGATTGAACGCAGGTCTCGTGCTTTGTAGTTGGATTCTTTACCACTGAGCCACTTGGGAAGCATTTTTGGCATATCATTTGGAAACTAAACTGTAGACACTCTTGACACTTTACCCTAAATACGTCAACTTGCCTCCAAAGACAAGGATATTTTCTTTTTTTATTGTATTTATTTATTTATTTTTATTTGGCTGCCCCAGGTTTTAATGGCAGCATGTGGGGTCTAGTTCCCTGACCAGGGATCGAACCCAGGCCCCCTGCGTTGGGAGCTCAGTGTCTTAGCCACTGGACCATGAGGGAATCCCAAGGACATTTTCTTACATAGCGAAAGACATAACATATCATTATTGTTATGCTTCTAATTAATGCTTTCTTATTGATAATATCTTTTTGTAATCTAGTGTCTATCCTTGTTTAAATCTCCTCATGTGTGCTGGCAAGGTCTTTTATGGCTTTTTATACTCAGTCACACCAAACCAGGATCCCATCAAGGTTTATTCACTAAATGGTTAAATTTCTTGGGTAAATTTCTTTGATCTCTTCTAGTCTAAAACAGCCTCATACCTCCTTTTTATTTGTTATTTTAATTTATTTTTGACCATGTAACACATTATGTGGGATCTGAGTTTCCTGGTCAGGGATTGAACCTGTGGCCCCTGCTGTGGAAGCACAGAGTCTTTACTGGACTACCATTGAAGTCCCACCATCTCTCCATTTCAAAATGCCCCCTCCCCGTTTTTTCTTATTTTTAAAGAAATCAAGCCAGTTTTCTTATAAAATGAGTCACATTCTGGATTTGTCTGAATTTTTTTTTCCCCTCATGGTGTCATTTAGCATGTTCCTCTTTGCCTTGTACATTAGCTAATTGTAAGCTAGGTTTAAAGAATTGATTAGTTTGAGGTTAAATATTTGAGGCAAGACTAACTACTGAATGTTGCTGTGTACTTTATATTGCTTCCCACCAGGGGTCATATATTGTTGAGTCCTGTTGTTTGTGATGGTGTGTTTGATCACTTAGTTGTGGGGATTGCTGTTTAGTCTCTAAGTTGTTGTCTGACTCTTTGTGACCTGTGGTCTGCAGTATGCCAGGCTTCCCTGTCTTCCACTTATCCCCACAGTTTGCTTAAACTCAAATCCATTGAATCGGTGATACTGTCCAGTCTCATCCTCTGTTGCCCCCTTCTCCTCCTACCCACAGTCTTTCTTAGCATCAGGTTCTTTTCCATCAAGTTGGCTCTTTGCATCAGGCAGCCAGAGTATTGGAACTTTATCTTCAGCATCAGTCCTTCCAGTGAGTATTCAGGGCTGATTTCCTTTAGAATGGACTGATTTGATCTCCTTCCAGTTGAAGGGAGTCTCAGGAGTCTTCTTCAGCACGAGTTCAAAAGCTTTGACTGTATGGACCTTTGTCAGCAAGGTGATGTCTCTGCTTTTTAATATGCTGTCTAGGTTTGTCATAGCTTTCCTTCCAAGGAGTCTTTTAATTTCGTGTCTGCAGTCACTATCTTTTGTGACTTTGGAGCCCAAGGACATTAAATCTGCCACTGTTTTCACTTTTTCCCCATCTCTTTGCCATGAAGTGATGTGACTGGATGCCATGAACTTAGTTTTTTGAATGTTGAGTTTTAAGCCACTTTTTCAGTCTTCTCTTTAGGTGAGGTATATTTTCCCCACTGCAGTTGGCAAGTAGTCTGGCATGATAAATTAGCACTGTAGCGCTAGCCTGTTCTCCAGTAATCTTTAAGCTATCAGAAAGTAGTTGTATCTATTGATGCATCTGTTGCTGATTCTTGGCAAGCTTGCTTTTGAATTTCAGTGTTAACATAACAATCTTTTATTGATTTATAGACAGCAACAGAATCTCAGGAATTGTAAACATATTCTGTGCACCTGTATTAATCAGGTTCTGATTTGGGGAATTTTTAAAGATTTTTAATTATGGATTCAACGTATTTTCTTTTTTCTCTTTTCTGACTTGAGAAAACTGAGAACAGTTCAGTGCCTGTGTTTTTCTGTACTCTCTCTCAAGATGTGTGTGTAGTGCGTGTTTTGGCTTTTTTGAGTTTGTTCTCTGACTAGGATTGAACCTTGGCCCTTGGCAGTAAAAGCATGAAGTCCTAACCACTGGACACCATGCTGTTTAGTCTCTAAGTTGTTGCTGACTCTTTGTCCTTGTCTATAGCCAGGCTTCTGTCTTCCACTTATCCCCACAGTTTGCTTAAACTCAAATCCATTGAATCGGTGATACTGTCCAGTCTCATCCTCTGTTGCCCCCTTCTCCTCCTACCCACAGTCTTTCTTAGCATCAGGTTCTTTTCCATCAAGTTGGCTCTTTGCATCAGGCAGCCAGAGTATTGGAACTTTATCTTCAGCATCAGTCCTTCCAGTGAGTATTCAGGGCTGATTTCCTTTAGAATGGACTGATTTGATCTCCTTCCAGTTGAAGGGAGTCTCAGGAGTCTTCTTCAGCACGAGTTCAAAAGCTTTGACTGTATGGACCTTTGTCAGCAAGGTGATGTCTCTGCTTTTTAATATGCTGTCTAGGTTTGTCATAGCTTTCCTTCCAAGGAGTCTTTTAATTTCGTGTCTGCAGTCACTATCTTTTGTGACTTTGGAGCCCAAGGACATTAAATCTGCCACTGTTTTCACTTTTTCCCCATCTCTTTGCCATGAAGTGATGTGACTGGATGCCATGAACTTAGTTTTTTGAATGTTGAGTTTTAAGCCACTTTTTCAGTCTTCTCTTTAGGTGAGGTATATTTTCCCCACTGCAGTTGGCAAGTAGTCTGGCATGATAAATTAGCACTGTAGCGCTAGCCTGTTCTCCAGTAATCTTTAAGCTATCAGAAAGTAGTTGTATCTATTGATGCATCTGTTGCTGATTCTTGGCAAGCTTGCTTTTGAATTTCAGTGTTAACATAACAATCTTTTATTGATTTATAGACAGCAACAGAATCTCAGGAATTGTAAACATATTCTGTGCACCTGTATTAATCAGGTTCTGATTTGGGGAATTTTTAAAGATTTTTAATTATGGATTCAACGTATTTTCTTTTTTCTCTTTTCTGACTTGAGAAAACTGAGAACAGTTCAGTGCCTGTGTTTTTCTGTACTCTCTCTCAAGATGTGTGTGTATGTGCGTGTTTTGGCTGTGAGGCTTGAGTGTCTTATGAGATCTTAGTTCTCTGACTAGGGATTGAACCTTGGCCCTTGGCAGTAAAAGCATGAAGTCCTAACCACTGGACCACCAGGGAATTCCCTCAAGGAATATGTTTACATTTTTCTTAGCCAATATTTGTTGCACAGGAATAGCTGAAATATAATAAACGGAGAGTTACTTTACTAAAAAATATTTTGAGAAAACTGTTTTCTGGTATAATGCAAAGGAGAACTGGATTGAGAATTAGTTCTAAACCCTAGGCCTAGTTCTACCATTTTATGAAGTTCAAGGATTGTAAACTTTTTTTCCAAAGATTCTAAATCTTTTTTTCCAAAGATTTATTTATTTATTTATTTTTGGGCGGGGCTCGGGTTGGGGAGGGAGGGGAACAGGCAGACCACTTCTATTGGTCTTTCGTTTCTCTCTGTTCATCCGTCTTTGTTCTTTGGCTCCTGTGGGCCTCCCATCGCGGTGGCGTCTGTTGTTGCAGAGCGCCGGCTCTGGGTGCATGCACTCCAGAGCTCCGGCTCGGTAATTGGACACATGGGTCCAGCCGCTCTGCGGCACGTGGGATCTTCCCAGGCCAGGGCTCGAACCGGCGCCCCTTGCACTGCAAGGCGGTGTCCTTACCCACTGGACCACCAGGGGAAGCCCGATTGTAAACTTTTTGCCTTTACTTTGTGTTCGTGATTGTTAGTAAACATGTGAGTTTCTAATAATGAGTCATATTGGTTATATTTAGAGGCAAACCTCACTTTAAACCAGATAGAAATAAATCAACTGTGTTAATATAAAATTAAATTTATTTCCCAATGAATTAACTGACATTTAGTATGTGCTTTTTTTTTTTTTAAGATTTATTTATTTATTTATTTTGGGCGGGGGTTGGGTTGGGGAGGGAGGGGAGCGGGCGGGCCACTTCTATTGGTCTTTCATTTCTCCATTTTCATCCGTCTTTGTTCTTTGGCTCCTGTGGGCCTCCCATCGCAGTGGCGTCTGTCGCTGCAGAGCTCCGGCTCGTGATTGGACACATCGGTCCAGCCGCTCCGCGGCACGTGGGATCTTCCCAGGCCAGGGATCGAACCGGCACCCCTTGCACTGCAAGGCGGTGTCCTCACCCACTGGACCACCAGGGGAAGGCCAGTATGTGCTTGTTTTAATGAAGGGTTCATAGTAGGACTTATGTAAGTAACATATTCTTATTAAAAATATGATTTAATTCAAGAAACAAGTTTACATTAAGTTTGTCCATGTATCTCTTTTATAAACAGGATGAACTGTACATAGGAAATTTAAAAACTTTCTTCATTCTCGTTATGAAAGATATGCCTCTTTATACACACATATTTGTAAGAAATGTATAATTTTATCTTGTGTCTAGGATATCCCTGGGATTTATTGGGAATATTGGCTGATTCTGTTTCTCATAGTGGTTAATCACATATTTGCTTTGTAACATCTCTTGTATTGTCTGTCACCTTGATTGTTGCTTAACTCTCCTTACTTCCTTTTTTTGTATCCATACTTTGTCAGGAGGATAGGAGTAGAGTCTTCCTTGGAATGCTTCCCATAACTGGCCCACCACTTCTCTTATAAGTGCTCAAGAGTGTTACACTTGAGATTCAAAAAGAACTTGGTGGTTTATAAACTTCAGAAATTTTTTTAAAAGGTAATTTTTCCCCAAATTTGTGTAGTTAGTCATTTATTGTGGACTTCAGTAATTATTAGTGACAAATTAAAAGAATAGTCTAAGGTATGATTTTATTGGCATTTCTTTGATAGTTCCCACATGGAGTCTCCTCAGCGCCACTGCCTCAGGTAGGATGCTCCTTGAGTGCTCTGCACTACCCGCTGCCTGCTTTGCACCATAGTCACCTCTGCATCCTCCACTGAGAAGTGAGCTCCTCAAGGACAGAGGCAGTGCTTTATTGACTTTGGTGCTCCAACACGTAGTGCAGTTCTTGTGGACGAGTGTTTACTAAATGAATAGGAAATTGACAAAAGAGACCTCCTTTTACAGTGTTCTCAGATTCTTAAAAGAATAAGTTGAACAGGGTGGAATAGTTTGATAAATATTTTGGTATGCTCAGAAAAATGAGGTATTTGTGAACAGCTTTACCACAGAGGCAAGACTGGGGGAGTTGTTGAAAATTATTAATAGGAGTCATTGGGAGAATGTGAGATAATATTTATTATTTTTGTAAGTCTTTGAAAACAGATCCACAGTCTAAGGTGAAGTCAGTTTTTAATTGTTTCTGTGTAATTTAACAATAGTTACAGCTCCCAACTCATATTGTATTTTAGATTTGTGACTTGAAGATGCTTCATTATCATTATTATTATTTGATAAATTTGTTGTTACCCTTACTTTGACTGACTCAGCTACATTTTAATAATATTTGTGGATGTTTAACCCAAAATATTTTGTTCTTTTGTTTTAATATGAAAGATGATTTAATGCATTTTAAAATCAGTTTAGGCATTTTTAGACCTGTTGACTCCTTTGTAAAATTAGTAGTAATTATTATGTAGTATGACATAATGTACAAGAACAGTATGTCAAACAACATTTACAAACTTGCTGATTTGGTTAGATATTATAAGGAAATGAAAAAAGGTAGCTTAGCTTTAGTGTTGATGAAGATCTACTTTGAGAGATGGTGCATCATTAACCATCCAATCTGTCACTAGTACTTATTGATTTTAAGGTAGGATATGTCTTCCCCATAACTGGCCCACCACTTCTCTTATAAGTGCTCAAGAGTGTTACACTTGAGATTCAAAAAGAACTTGGTGGTTTATAAACTTCAGAAATTTTTTTAAAAGGTAATTTTTCCCCAAATTTGTGTAGTTAGTCATTTATTGTGGACTTCAGTAATTATTAGTGACAAATTAAAAGAATAGTCTAAGGTATGATTTTATTGGCATTTCTTTGATAGTTCCCACATGGAGTCTCCTCAGCGCCACTGCCTCAGGTAGGATGCTCCTTGAGTGCTCTGCACTACCCGCTGCCTGCTTTGCACCATAGTCACCTCTGCATCCTCCACTGAGAAGTGAGCTCCTCAAGGACAGAGGCAGTGCTTTATTGACTTTGGTGCTCCAACACGTAGTGCAGTTCTTGTGGACGAGTGTTTACTAAATGAATAGGAAATTGACAAAGAGACCCCCTTTTTACAGTGTTCTCAGATTCTTAAAAGAATAAGTTGAACAGGGTGGAATAGTTTGATAAATATTTTGGTATGCTCAGAAAAATGAGGTATTTGTGAACAGCTTTACCACAGAGGCAAGACTGGGGGAGTTGTTGAAAATTATTAATAGGAGTCATTGGGAGAATGTGAGATAATATTTATTATTTTTGTAAGTCTTTGAAAACAGATCCACAGTCTAAGGTGAAGTCAGTTTTTAATTGTTTCTGTGTAATTTAACAATAGTTACAGCTCCCAACTCATATTGTATTTTAGATTTGTGACTTGAAGATGCTTCATTATCATTATTATTATTTGATAAATTTGTTGTTACCCTTACTTTGACTGACTCAGCTACATTTTAATAATATTTGTGGATGTTTAACCCAAAATATTTTGTTCTTTTGTTTTAATATGAAAGATGATTTAATGCATTTTAAAATCAGTTTAGGCATTTTTAGACCTGTTGACTCCTTTGTAAAATTAGTAGTAATTATTATGTAGTATGACATAATGTACAAGAACAGTATGTCAAACAACATTTACAAACTTGCTGATTTGGTTAGATATTATAAGGAAATGAAAAAAGGTAGCTTAGCTTTAGTGTTGATGAAGATCTACTTTGAGAGATGGTGCATCATTAACCATCCAATCTGTCACTAGTACTTATTGATTTTGAATGTACCTATTGGCATTCTGTTGACATCACCTCCAAATGATCGTGTACCTTCATATATAAATCTTTCCCCATGATTTGAGAAAGGGTAGATTAATTATGTGTTCTGAGAATCATGTAATACATATTAATCAGCATCTTAAAGTTTTGTCCCTAGTTATGGACTGTTGCATACTGCCTTAGGGTTAGAAGGTTTACTCGAGGTTGTACCTGATGAGTCTCTTGCCTAGAATGCTCATGAAGTGAATACCACAGACTGCAAATTGTATTTCATACTATTTGTTGAATACTGACAGTAGGTAGGAAGCCTGAGCTTAGTCTCAAATCTGCCACTAATTAGAAATGGGCTATGACAAAGTGACTTCAATAATTTAAAAAATTAATATTTCAGAACGTAGTGGGTACACACAGCTCTTTGTTGTGTCACGTGGGATCTTTCTTTGCAGCACAGGGACTCTCTAGTTGTGGTCCATGGGCTCAGTACTTGCAGCACTTGGGCTTAGTTGCTCTGTACCATGTGTAATGTTAGTCTCCAAACCAGGGATCCAGCCTGTGTCCCCTGCATTGCAAGGTGGATTCTTAACCACTGGACCACCTGGAAAGTCCCTGGTTCAACATTTCTGAGTTTGAAAAAGTTTCTATAGTTGACTTCTTCTTTAAAATTTTTATTTATTTTTTGGCTATGGTGGGTCTTTAATGCTGTATGGGGGCTACTCTGTTGCAGTGTGTGGGCTTCTCATTGTGGTGGCTTCTCTTGTTGTGGACCACAGGCTCTAGGGTGGGGGTGGGCTTGTCATATTGTATTTTAGATTTGTGACTTGAAGATGCTTCATTATCATTATTATTATTTGATAAATTTGTTGTTACCCTTACTTTGACTGACTCAGCTACATTTTAATAATATTTGTGGATGTTTAACCCAAAATATTTTGTTCTTTTGTTTTAATATGAAAGATGATTTAATGCATTTTAAAATCAGTGTAGGCATTTTAGACCTGTTGACTCCTTTGTAAAATTAGTAGTAATTATTATGTAGTATGACATAATGTACAAGAACAGTATGTCAAACAACATTTACAAACTTGCTGATTTGGTTAGATATTATAAGGAAATGAAAAAAGGTAGCTTAGCTTTAGTGTTGATGAAGATCTACTTTGAGAGATGGTGCATCATTAACCATCCAATCTGTCACTAGTACTTATTGATTTTGAATGTACCTATTGGCATTCTGTTGACATCACCTCCAAATGATCGTGTACCTTCATATATAAATCTTTCCCCATGATTTGAGAAAGGGTAGATTAATTATGTGTTCTGAGAATCATGTAATACATATTAATCAGCATCTTAAAGTTTTGTCCCTAGTTATGGACTGTTGCATACTGCCTTAGGGTTAGAAGGTTTACTCGAGGTTGTACCTGATGAGTCTCTTGCCTAGAATGCTCATGAAGTGAATACCACAGACTGCAAATTGTATTTCATACTATTTGTTGAATACTGACAGTAGGTAGGAAGCCTGAGCTTAGTCTCAAATCTGCCACTAATTAGAAATGGGCTATGACAAAGTGACTTCAATAATTTTTAAAAAATTAATATTTCAGAACGTAGTGGGTACACACAGCTCTTTGTTGTGTCACGTGGGATCTTTCTTTGCAGCACAGGGACTCTCTAGTTGTGGTCCATGGGCTCAGTACTTGCAGCACTTGGGCTTAGTTGCTCTGTACCATGTGTAATGTTAGTCTCCAAACCAGGGATCCAGCCTGTGTCCCCTGCATTGCAAGGTGGATTCTTAACCACTGGACCACCTGGAAAGTCCCTGGTTCAACATTTCTGAGTTTGAAAAAGTTTCTATAGTTGACTTCTTCTTTAAAATTTTTATTTATTTTTTGGCTATGGTGGGTCTTTAATGCTGTATGGGGGCTACTCTGTTGCAGTGTGTGGGCTTCTCATTGTGGTGGCTTCTCTTGTTGTGGACCACAGGCTCTAGGTGCGTGGGCTTCGAGTAGTTGCAGTGCATGAGCTCAGTAATTGTGGCCTGTGGGCTCTAGAGCTTGGGCTCAATAGTTGTGATGCATGGGCTTAGTTGCTCTGCAGCGTGTGGGATCTTCCCAGACCAGGGATTGAACCTGTGTGCCTTGTATTGCAAGGTGGATTCTTAACCACTGGACCACCAGGGAAGCCCCCCTAGTTGATTTCTTAAGGACTTATCTAACCTGCGATTCTGTGAGCTCCACAGAATAATAGAAAATAGTAAAGAGTCAAGAGAGATACAAGTTAACTTGCTTGGGAAGTTGTTAAGATGACAACAGACCAGGGAAGATTTATTACAGGGCAACATTTGGAAGGTAAATATAGCTCTGTTTAAATGTAATTTTATCAGAATGAGATCTTTTACTTAAGGGTATTTTATAGCTAGGTACGTTGTGTTGAACTGTGATGACCTCTAGTAGGTTCTCAGTAAATACTTGTTGAAAGAGTGAGTGAATAACTCAGGACTGATGTGATTGTAATCAGAATCACCCAGTGATATTTTAGTGATAAAATCCAGGATAGTAATCATTGAGTCCTAGAAAATAACAGAACAGAACTATGTTATTCTCATGGATGGGGAACCAAGACTAGTGAAATACATTTTTGGAAATACTTTAGTCAAAAAGAGAGGGAAGATCTTTCTGGAAAAGAAAAAATAGTACTGGAAAAATTGTACATGTAGTCTTTTATGCCACTAGAAATTTTAAAATAATTTATGGATGTACTTGAATAAACCCCAAATGATTACATTAAAAAATGAAGCTTCCTACCTCCCAATGGAAAAAAAAAATAGGGACAAACCATACATCAGCAATTAAAAAAATATATACATATATATATATATATATATGTATATTTCTGCCAAGTCATTTGGGAATCTTTTTTTAAAAAAATTCTTTATTTTTTAAAAGGTTTTACAGAGTTTTGTTGTTCACAGACACATGCGGGAATCTTAGTTCCCTAACCAAGGCTTGAACATTGGCCCCCTGTGGTCTTAACCATTGAACCTCAAGGGAAGTCCCAGCATTTTTTTTTTTTCTCTTAGAATCTTTCTGTATCTTTATTCTTCCTTTCTCCATCTTCACATATCTAACCAAAGCATAGATTTACATTAAGTGTTCTTAACTGATTTCGTTCTTAGGTAATAAATTTGTATCGACATTTGTTAATATGATACCCACTCTGGTGTTTTTTCTTATATAAATCTTGCTTTTTTGCAAGTGGAAAGATCAAGTTTGGGTGATATGACTTCTTAGAATGTGGCCTTTTCATCCTGTTTTCAAAGGCAGGCAACTCAGAACTGATAAAGGAAGGCTTGTTTGACCATTGTGAAAGGACTGAGTGGCTTAGATTTGGTTATTCAGGAAGATCTCAAGGGAAAGTTGCAGAGCTCTTGGTCAGTAGGTTGGGGGAAGGAGGATGCTTGAGTAGTTGCATGAATTAGGAGTCAGTCACAGAGGAAGAACTGCTGTGGTATTAATGGAATCAAGGGATTTATGAAAGGTGGAAGATCTTACAAGAGTTGTGGGAGAAGCTTGGAAATCAGTCTGTAAGAGGAAATTGGCAGATCAGAGAAGTCACTAATCATCCTTCCTGAAGCAGCGGTGCAGTGGGCAAGTCAGAGTTTGCAGGTGAATCTAGAGAAGCTAGTTGCACCCAGCTACTGGAGTGTGAACCACACAGTAGAGCTGGTGGAAAGTATGGAAAGCTGTGGTCTCTACATAGCTACTTCTTCTGTAGTCTTCAGTCAAGCTTTTGATGGTGGGGCTGAGGTTGCTGTTTGGTTGGTAGGGTTGGCAGTAAGGAAAAAAGCTACATGCAGCACAGGGAGGAGCAGAGACACGGTGAAATCTCTGTCAACTCTGCATTTGTCTGTCTAACATAGTACACACTGTCACAGCAGTGAGAGTTGGGGTGGGAAACCACAGTGGAGGCTGTGATCATTGTGGCAGTCCACCGTGATATTGCATCCTACTGCGAGAGAGCGAGTTCTTTAAAATCTCAACCTTTTTCCCCGCTCTGTGAAATGGGGAGATAATACCTACTTCAGGGATTATTGTGATTAAATGAAATGTTTGTAAAGCATTTAACAGGGCTGTCAGCACAGTGTAAAACATTATAAATAGTAGCTTTTATTACTAGTAGTAATTGTGGTAGTAATGAGAAGGGATTGAGAAATAGGAAGGGTATAGTCTGAAAGGGAGAGAATTAGAGATGATGAATGGAGATAAGAGAGAAGTAGAAGACAGAGTTCCTGTATTTGAGAATGTGATAGTCAAGCTGCAAAGAACACATGTCAACATATAGCATGTTGGAGGGCTGTTAAATAATACCCGTTAAGAAAAAAGAAAAATGAGTCTGCCATGATGCGTGGAGAGACAGCAAGTGCTGTCACTCCCAGGTGCTCAATCTTGTCTGACTCTTTGCAACTCCATGGACTTGTAGCCTGCCAGGCTCCTCTGTCCATGGGATTTTCCAGGTAGGAGTTCCGGATTGGATTGTCATTTCCTTCTCCAGGGTGTAGTTAAGGTTAAAAGTGGTAATGTATGTGAAATTCCTAGTACACTGGCAATCCACAGAGGTTATTTTTCACTTCTTATTATTTAGAAAGATGGCCAGATGAGGGGAGTAAGGAAGGCTGAAGCTGGGTCCTTGTTTAGACAGGTAGGATAGGAGGAAGCATTTCAGATAGCAGAAATAGGAGGAGGCGTCAACAAGGTATGTAGTACTTCATTAGCATGATTTGGTACCTACTGACTATTGCTCTTTGCCATTGGTAGTCTGTAGTTTCTAAAGGTGGTCCAATTTGCTCCTGCTTGGGCCAGTTGCACACCTCTGGACTATCAGTTACGGTGTGGGACCACCCTGAGCTAATTTGGTGACATTTAGTAATCAAGTGGATGTTGGAGGTGGAGGTGGTAGTCAGAAAAGCTACATGCAGCACAGGGAGGAGCAGAGACACGGTGAAATCTCTGTCAACTCTGCATTTGTCTGTCTAACATAGTACACACTGTCACAGCAGTGAGAGTTGGGGTGGGAAACCACAGTGGAGGCTGTGATCATTGTGGCAGTCCACCGTGATATTGCATCCTACTGCGAGAGAGCGAGTTCTTTAAAATCTCAACCTTTTTCCCCGCTCTGTGAAATGGGGAGATAATACCTACTTCAGGGATTATTGTGATTAAATGAAATGTTTGTAAAGCATTTAACAGGGCTGTCAGCACAGTGTAAAACATTATAAATAGTAGCTTTTATTACTAGTAGTAATTGTGGTAGTAATGAGAAGGGATTGAGAAATAGGAAGGGTATAGTCTGAAAGGGAGAGAATTAGAGATGATGAATGGAGATAAGAGAGAAGTAGAAGACAGAGTTCCTGTATTTGAGAATGTGATAGTCAAGCTGCAAAGAACACATGTCAACATATAGCATGTTGGAGGGCTGTTAAATAATACCCGTTAAGAAAAAAGAAAAATGAGTCTGCCATGATGCGTGGAGAGACAGCAAGTGCTGTCACTCCCAGGTGCTCAATCTTGTCTGACTCTTTGCAACTCCATGGACTTGTAGCCTGCCAGGCTCCTCTGTCCATGGGATTTTCCAGGTAGGAGTTCCGGATTGGATTGTCATTTCCTTCTCCAGGGTGTAGTTAAGGTTAAAAGTGGTAATGTATGTGAAATTCCTAGTACACTGGCAATCCACAGAGGTTATTTTTCACTTCTTATTATTTAGAAAGATGGCCAGATGAGGGGAGTAAGGAAGGCTGAAGCTGGGTCCTTGTTTAGACAGGTAGGATAGGAGGAAGCATTTCAGATAGCAGAAATAGGAGGAGGCGTCAACAAGGTATGTAGTACTTCATTAGCATGATTTGGTACCTACTGACTATTGCTCTTTGCCATTGGTAGTCTGTAGTTTCTAAAGGTGGTCCAATTTGCTCCTGCTTGGGCCAGTTGCACACCTCTGGACTATCAGTTACGGTGTGGGACCACCCTGAGCTAATTTGGTGACATTTAGTAATCAAGTGGATGTTGGAGGTGGAGGTGGTAGAAAGAATAAGCTTCTGGAAGAAGGCCACTAGAGCGAATCACTCATAGTCAATTTAGTATAATTCTACCTTGTTATATTCAGTTCTTTGAATTTAGCATTTTATTCCTTTATTACAGTTAATATGTAAGTTAAATTTCTTTTTTTTCACTTCTTCACCAACCTCTTGCTAGCTTTTGTTCTCCTGGAGTCACTTCCTTCTTCATGAAGTATACCCTTTATCCATGGTCTTCTTTTTAATACTTATTTATTATTTTTGGTCAAGCTTGGGGCTTTGTTGCTATGTGTAGGTCTTCTCTAGTTGTGGCAAAAGGGAACTACTCTCTAGTTGGGGTGCACAGGTTTCTCGTTGCCATGGCTTCTCTTGTTGCAGAGCGCAGACTCCAGGTGCACTGTCTTCAATAGTTGTGACATGCAGTCTCTGTAGTTGCGGGGCATGGACTAATTGCTCTGAGGCATGTGGAATTTTCCGAGACCAGGGATTGAACCCCTGTACCTTGCATTGGTAGGTGGATTCTTAACCACTGGACCACAAGGGAAGTCCAAAACCTATGGTTTTTTGTTTCTGTTTTTTGTAAGTGTTTTGTATTGGGATATAGCTGATTAACAAGCAGTGTTCTGATAGTTTCAGGTGAACTTTGAAGGACTCAGCCATTCATTTACATGTATCCATTTTCCTCAAATGCCCTCCCATCCAGACTGCCACACAATTGATCAGAGTTCCAAAACCCAGTCTTATTTATTTGTTTATTAATTCATTTTTAAAGTGTAGGAGGAAGGCACTTCTTATTATTTAGAAAGATGGCCAGATGAGGAGTGAGGAAGGCTGAAGCTGGGTCCTTGTTTAGACAGGTAGGATAGGAGGAAGCATTTCAGATAGCAGAAATAGGAGGAGGCGTCAACAAGGTATGTAGTACTTCATTAGCATGATTTGGTACCTACTGACTATTGCTCTTTGCCATTGGTAGTCTGTAGTTTCTAAAGGTGGTCCAATTTGCTCCTGCTTGGGCCAGTTGCACACCTCTGGACTATCAGTTACGGTGTGGGACCACCCTGAGCTAATTTGGTGACATTTAGTAATCAAGTGGATGTTGGAGGTGGAGGTGGTAGAAAGAATAAGCTTCTGGAAGAAGGCCACTAGAGCGAATCACTCATAGTCAATTTAGTATAATTCTACCTTGTTATATTCAGTTCTTTGAATTTAGCATTTTATTCCTTTATTACAGTTAATATGTAAGTTAAATTTCTTTTTTTTCACTTCTTCACCAACCTCTTGCTAGCTTTTGTTCTCCTGGAGTCACTTCCTTCTTCATGAAGTATACCCTTTATCCATGGTCTTCTTTTTAATACTTATTTATTATTTTTGGTCAAGCTTGGGGCTTTGTTGCTATGTGTAGGTCTTCTCTAGTTGTGGCAAAAGGGAACTACTCTCTAGTTGGGGTGCACAGGTTTCTCGTTGCCATGGCTTCTCTTGTTGCAGAGCGCAGACTCCAGGTGCACTGTCTTCAATAGTTGTGACATGCAGTCTCTGTAGTTGCGGGGCATGGACTAATTGCTCTGAGGCATGTGGAATTTTCCGAGACCAGGGATTGAACCCCTGTACCTTGCATTGGTAGGTGGATTCTTAACCACTGGACCACAAGGGAAGTCCAAAACCTATGGTTTTTTGTTTCTGTTTTTTGTAAGTGTTTTGTATTGGGATATAGCTGATTAACAAGCAGTGTTCTGATAGTTTCAGGTGAACTTTGAAGGGACTCAGCCATTCATTTACATGTATCCATTTTCCCCTCAAATGCCCTCCCATCCAGACTGCCACACAATTGATCAGAGTTCCAAAACCCATAGTCTTATTTATTTGTTTATTAATTTTGGGCTATTCTGGGTTTTCACTGCTGCCACAGGCTCTTCTGTAGTTGCAGGAAGGGAGGGGGTGGCTACTCTCTAGTTGAGATGAGCAGGCTTCTTGTTACGGTGACTTTTCTTGTTGTAGAACTTGGGCTCTAAGGCTCACGGGCTTCAGTAGCTGTGACACATGGGCTCTGTAATTGCAACTCTAAGGCTCTAGAGCACAGACTCCATAGTTGTGGCTCGTGGGTTTAGTTGCTCCGTAGCATGTGGGACCTTCCCAGATCAGGGATTGAACTCGTGTCTCCTACATTGTCAGGCGAACTCTTCACCACTAAGCTACCAGGGAAGCCCCCAAACCTATAGTCTTTTAACTGAGGTTTCACCTTCATTAAGCTCAGAATCTTGATGTCTCATCATGGAAAGCAGTCACTGAAAGACAAAGCGATATGTAAGAATTGTATTTAGGGGCTTTCCTGGTGATCCAGTGGGTAAGAGTCTGCCATGCAGTGCAAGGGGCATTGGTTAGATCCCTGGTCCGGGAGGATCCCACATGCTGCAGAGTGGCTGTACCAGTGTGTCCAGTTAGGAGCCAGCGTTCTGGAGCGCATGCACACAGAGCTGGTGCTCTTCAACGAGAGGCCACTGCAATGGGAGACCCACACAGGCCGGGAATAAAGATGGATGAACATAAATAAATAAAAAACCAATAAAGGAGGCCAAATTAAATAATAATAAAAAAAAGACTTGTATTTATTTAGAGAGAAACACTCTCTGTAGATGGAGTGTGGGCCATCTTAGAAAGTGAGACTAGCCATGAAGCATGTCCTTTGGAAGTTCCTTGATTAAGGGTCTGATGGTGGCAAGTTACAATTTCTGTTTGTTGGAAATCTTTAGCTCTTGGTCTTGAAGATATTTTAGTTGTGAATGGAAGTCTGGGTTGGCAGTCATTTTTTCTTCAGCATTTTGAAGATACTATTCCATTCTGTTTTCTGCTGTATAATCAGACCTAAAAGACTGTATGGGTGTGCTTTTAATTTATTTTTGACTTGTAATTTTAAAGTTTCAGGTGAACTTTGAAGACTCAGCCATTCATTTACATGTATCCATTTTCCCCTCAAATGCCCTCCCATCCAGACTGCCACACAATTGATCAGAGTTCCAAAACCCATAGTCTTATTTATTTGTTTATTAATTTTGGGCTATTCTGGGTTTTCACTGCTGCCACAGGCTCTTCTGTAGTTGCAGGAAGGGAGGGGGTGGCTACTCTCTAGTTGAGATGAGCAGGCTTCTTGTTACGGTGACTTTTCTTGTTGTAGAACTTGGGCTCTAAGGCTCACGGGCTTCAGTAGCTGTGACACATGGGCTCTGTAATTGCAACTCTAAGGCTCTAGAGCACAGACTCCATAGTTGTGGCTCGTGGGTTTAGTTGCTCCGTAGCATGTGGGACCTTCCCAGATCAGGGATTGAACTCGTGTCTCCTACATTGTCAGGCGAACTCTTCACCACTAAGCTACCAGGGAAGCCCCCAAACCTATAGTCTTTTAACTGAGGTTTCACCTTCATTAAGCTCAGAATCTTGATGTCTCATCATGGAAAGCAGTCACTGAAAGACAAAGCGATATGTAAGAATTGTATTTAGGGGCTTTCCTGGTGATCCAGTGGGTAAGAGTCTGCCATGCAGTGCAAGGGGCATTGGTTAGATCCCTGGTCCGGGAGGATCCCACATGCTGCAGAGTGGCTGTACCAGTGTGTCCAGTTAGGAGCCAGCGTTCTGGAGCGCATGCACACAGAGCTGGTGCTCTTCAACGAGAGAGGCCACTGCAATGGGAGACCCACACAGGCCGGGAATAAAGATGGATGAACATAAATAAATAAAAAACCAATAAAGGAGGCCAAATTAAATAATAATAAAAAAAAGACTTGTATTTATTTAGAGAGAAACACTCTCTGTAGATGGAGTGTGGGCCATCTTAGAAAGTGAGACTAGCCATGAAGCATGTCCTTTGGAAGTTCCTTGATTAAGGGTCTGATGGTGGCAAGTTACAATTTCTGTTTGTTGGAAATCTTTAGCTCTTGGTCTTGAAGATATTTTAGTTGTGAATGGAAGTCTGGGTTGGCAGTCATTTTTTCTTCAGCATTTTGAAGATACTATTCCATTCTGTTTTCTGCTGTATAATCAGACCTAAAAGACTGTATGGGTGTGCTTTTTAATTTATTTTTGACTTGTAATTTTAAAAAATATTTATTTATTTATTGGGCCACATCAGGTTTTAGTTCCATCGTGTGGGCTCCAAACTGCATGGGCTTATTTGCTCCATGGCACTTGGGATCTCAGTTCCCTGACCAGGGATTGAACCCACATCCCTTGCAATGCATATTTTTTTCTTTTTTTGATGATTTTTTCTACCTTTCCTATTCCTTGTATCTTTTTTTTTTAATTTTTAAAAAATTTTTATTTTCCTTTTACAGAGTTTTGTTGTTTACAGATATGTATGATCACAGATTAGCCATATGTATATCCCCCCCATCACACCCCTCCAAGGCTGTTGCACAGTGCCCCTGCAGGATCCCCTTTTCTCACAGAGCAATGGCAGTAGCTATTTTTTTCACATATGATAGTATAGGTTTTCATGCCAAGGCAGATTTTTAACCACTTGACCACCAGGGAAGCCCATGGATGTTTCATTAATAGTAATTTTTTAATTGTATATAATTGACTTTTTAATGGAAGCATTCACTTTGGTTTTTCTTTTTTATTTCTATTTTAATTTTTAAAGTTATTTAATCTTATTGAAAATATTAGGAATGTTTTTGTTGTTGTTGTTCAGTCACCCAGTTGTGTCTGACTCTTTGCAACCTCATGGACTGCAGCACGCCAGGCCTGTCTCTCACTATCTCCCACTATCTCCCAGAGTTTGCCCAAGTTCATGTCCATTGCATTGTTGGTGCCATCCAGCCACTTCGTCCTTTGCCCTCCATCTTTCCCAGCATCAGGGACTTTTCCAATGAGTCAGCTATTTGCATCAGATGACCAAAATGCTGGAGCTTCAGCATCAGTCCTTCCAATGAGTATTTATGGTTGATTTCTCTTATGATTGACTGGTTTGGACTTCCCTGGTAGCTCAGTGGTGAAGAGTTCATCTGCCATTGCAGAAGACATGGGTTCAATCCCTGATCCAGGAAGATGCCACATGCTGCAGAGCAACTAAGCCTGTGAGGCACAACTGTTGAGCCTGTGCTCTAGAGCCTCAGAGCTGCAACTGTTGAGCCCATGTGCTGCAACTATTGAAGCCTGTGTGCTTTAGAGCCTCAGTTCCACAAGAGAAATCATTGCAACAAGAAGCCTGCTCACCTCAACTAGAGAATAGCCCCTACTCCCTGCAACTGGAGAAGAGCCTGCAGCAGCAGTGAAAACCCAGAATAGCCAAAAATAAATTATTTATTAAAAAGATTGACTGGTTTGATTTCCTTGCTGTCCAAGGGACTCTGAAGAGTCTTCTCTAGCACCACGGTTTGAAGGCATTGATTCTTAGTAACTCTGCTTTCTTTATGGTCCAGCTCTCCCAACTGTGCGTGACCCCTGGGAAGACCATAGCCTTGACCATAAGGGCCTTTGTTGGCAGAGTAATGTCTCTGCTTTTCAACACACTGTTTAGGTTTTTCATAGCTTTCTTTCCAAGAAACAATTGTCTTCTGATTTCATGGCTACAGTCACCACCACAGTGATTTAAGAGCCCAACTAGAGGAACTCTCTGTCGCTGCTTCCACCTTTTCCCCTTCTATTTGCCATGAAGTAATGGGGCCAGATGCCATGATCTTAGTTTTTTTAAGACTTAGTTTTAAACCAGTTCTTTCACTCACCACCTTCACCCTTATCAAGAGGCTATTTAACTCCTCTTCACTTTCTAACATTAGAGTGGTATCATTCCCATATCTGAGGTTGTTGATGTTTCTCCTGCCTATCTTGATTCCAGCTTGTAACTCATTCAGCCCAGCATTTCTTATGATGTGCTTTGCATATAGGTTAAACAAACAGGGTGACAGCAGACAGCCCTGTCCATTGGTACTCCTTTCTCAATCTTGAACCAGTCAGTTCCATACAGGGTTTTAATTGTTTCTTGACCGCACACAGGTCTCTCAGGAGACAGGTAAGATGGTCTGGTATTCAGTCTCTTTAAGAGCTTTCCATAGTTTGTTATGATCCGTGCAGTCAAAAGCTTTAACTTAGTCAATGAAGCAGAGGTAGATGTTTTTTTGGAAATCCCTTGCTTTCTCTATGATCCAGCAGATTTTGGCAATTGGATCTCTGGTTCCTCTGCCCTTTCTAAACCCAGCTTGGACATCTGGAAGTCCTTGGTTTGCATAATGCTGAAGCCTAGCATTCAAGATTTAAACATGACCTTACTAGCATGGGAGGTGAGCACAATTGTCCAATGGTTACACATTCTTGAGTACTGCTCTTCTTGGGAATTGGGATGAGGATTGACCTTTTCCAGTTCTGTGGCCATTGCTGGTCTTCCAGGTTTGTTGACATAGCAAATGCAACATCTTAATGACATCATTCTTCAGGGTTTTGAATAACTCTACTGGAATTCCATCGCATCTACTAACTTTATTAACTGCAGTGCTTCCTAAGGCCGACTTGACTTCAGACTCCAGAATGTCTGACTGTGAGTTACTGACCACACCGTTGTAGTAATCTGGTTCATTAAGATCTTTTTTATACAGTTCTTCTGTGTATTCTTTCCACGTCTTCTTGAGCTCTTCTGCTTCTGCTTGGTCTCTACCATTTCTGTCCTTTATTGTTCCCATCTTTGGGAGAAATGTTCCCTTGATGTTTCCAGTCTTCTTGAAGAGATCTCTGGTCTTTCCCTTTCTGTTGTTTTCTTCTACTTTTATGTATTGTTCGTTGAAGAAGGCTTTCTTGTCTGTCCTTGCTGTTTGGAACTCTGCATTTAGTTGGATGTACCTTCCCCTTTCCTCCCTTGCTTTTCACTTCTCTTCTTTCTTCAGCTGTTTGTAAGACCTCCTCAGGTAATCATTTTGCCTTTTTGCTTTTCTTTTTCTTTGGGATGGTTTTATTCACTGCCTCCTGTACAGTATTGCAGACCTCTGTCCATAGTTCTTCAGGTATTCTGTATACTAGATCTAATCCCTTGAATCTGTTTGTTACCTCCACTGTATATTCATAGATTTGATTTAAGTTATACCTGGCTAGCCTAGTGGTTTCCCCTGCTTTCTTTAGTTTAAGCCTGAATTTTGCTATGAGAAGCTGATGATCTGAGCCACAGTTGACTCCAGGTCTTGTTTCTGCTGACTATGCAGCTTCTCCATCTTTGGCTACAAAGAATGTAATCAATTTGATTTCATTATTGACCGTTGGTGTCCATGTATAGAGTCGCAGTCATCTCTTGGGTTCTCTGCCCTTTCTAAACCCAGCTTGGACATTTTTCTTGGAAAAGGGTTTCCTTGGTTTTCCCCCAAATTAATTTGGGCCGGGGAAAGCCCTAGCATTCAAGATTTAAACATGACCTTACTAGCATGGGAGGTGAGCACAATTGTCCAATGGTTACACATTCTTGAGTACTGCTCTTCTTGGGAATTGGGATGAGGATTGACCTTTTCCAGTTCTGTGGCCATTGCTGGTCTTCCAGGTTTGTTGACATAGCAAATGCAACATCTTAATGACATCATTCTTCAGGGTTTTGAATAACTCTACTGGAATTCCATCGCATCTACTAACTTTATTAACTGCAGTGCTTCCTAAGGCCGACTTGACTTCAGACTCCAGAATGTCTGACTGTGAGTTACTGACCACACCGTTGTAGTAATCTGGTTCATTAAGATCTTTTTTATACAGTTCTTCTGTGTATTCTTTCCACGTCTTCTTGAGCTCTTCTGCTTCTGCTTGGTCTCTACCATTTCTGTCCTTTATTGTTCCCATCTTTGGGAGAAATGTTCCCTTGATGTTTCCAGTCTTCTTGAAGAGATCTCTGGTCTTTCCCTTTCTGTTGTTTTCTTCTACTTTTATGTATTGTTCGTTGAAGAAGGCTTTCTTGTCTGTCCTTGCTGTTTGGAACTCTGCATTTAGTTGGATGTACCTTCCCCTTTCCTCCCTTGCTTTTCACTTCTCTTCTTTCTTCAGCTGTTTGTAAGACCTCCTCAGGTAATCATTTTGCCTTTTTGCTTTTCTTTTTCTTTGGGATGGTTTTATTCACTGCCTCCTGTACAGTATTGCAGACCTCTGTCCATAGTTCTTCAGGTATTCTGTATACTAGATCTAATCCCTTGAATCTGTTTGTTACCTCCACTGTATATTCATAGATTTGATTTAAGTTATACCTGGCTAGCCTAGTGGTTTCCCCTGCTTTCTTTAGTTTAAGCCTGAATTTTGCTATGAGAAGCTGATGATCTGAGCCACAGTTGACTCCAGGTCTTGTTTCTGCTGACTATGCAGCTTCTCCATCTTTGGCTACAAAGAATGTAATCAATTTGATTTCATTATTGACCGTTTGGTGTCCATGTATAGAGTCGCAGTCATCTCTTGTGTTGTTGAAAAAGGGTGTTTGCTAAGACCAGTCCATTCTCTTGATAGAATTCAGTTAGCCTTTGCTCTATTTCATTTTGTTCTCTAAGGCCAAACTTGCCCGTTACTCTAGGTATCTCTTAACTTCCTACTTTTGCATTCCAATCCCCAGTGATGAAAAGAACATCTTTTTCTGATGTTAGTTCTAGGAGATCTTCTAGATCTTCATACAACTGATCAGTTTCTTCAGCATCAGTGGTGGGAACCTAGATTTGAATTATTGTGATGTTGAATGACTTGCCTTGGAAATTAACTAAGATCATTCTGTCATTTTTGAGGTGGCACCTAGCTACTGCATTTCAGACTCTTTTGTTAATTATGAGGACTGCTCCATTTCTTCTGTTGGATTCTTGCCCACTGTCGTAGATACAGTGGTTGTCTGAAAGGAATCAGTAAAATAAGCCTTTAATAAATTTGTTGTTCAGTTTTAACTGTGTGCACAATTATTACTAAAATGTTTGACTTCTCTATGTTAGCACTGAAAACAAATGAATTGTTTCTATAATTATAGAGCTCTATTCTGGTGTGGAAGAGAAACAGGCATGTTAGGGAGACCTCATAATTTGTTAGGGCTTCCCAGGTGGCTCAGTGGTAAAGAATTTACCAGTCCAGAAAACTCGAGTTCAATCCCTGGATTGGAATGAACCCCTGGAGGATGAAAATGGCAACCCATTCCAGTGTTCTTGTCTGAAAATTGCATGGAGAAGCCTGGCAGACTGAAATCCATGGCATTGCAAACAGGTGGACATGACTGAGCGAACTAAGCAGTATACATAATTGGTTATCCAGACTAGGCTACTTTTGAGAGTGAAAGGATACTGTTTTAATAGTTATCTTGGAGCAACAAAAATAAACTGGAATTGTCCTTAGCAAACTGGGATTTATGGTTTATCATACATATGTGCAGATGAGTATGATATAGTGAAATATGTACAAAGTACCATGGGAATATTATAGATAATATAAAATATGAAAACAATATCAAATACAAATGTGTAGGTAGTAATATAACAAATACTGAAACTGTATTTAATTACAAAGAAGATGGCAAAAGTACTTTTGATCTTACAGGAATGAAGCATACCTAGATGTCAGCTTAGCCTAATAAAAACATGACAGAAGCCACAGTGGATAAAAAATTTTAAGAAATTTCATATTGGGGGCTTCCCCTGGTGGTCCAGTGGGTAAGGACACCGCCTTGCAGTGCAAGGGGCGCCGGTTCGAGCCTTGGCCTGGGAAGATCCCACGTGCCGCGGAGCGGCTGGACTGATGTGTCCAATTGCCGAGCCAGAGTTCTGGAGTGCATGCGCCCAGAGCCGGCGCTCTGCAAGGACAGACGCCACCGCGATGGGGGGCCCACGGGAGCCAAAGAACAAAGATGGATGAAAATGGAGAAATGAAAGACCAATAGAAGTGGCCCGTCCGCTCCTCTCCCTCCCCAACCCAACCCCCGCCCAAAATAAATAAACAAATAAATCTTTAAAAAAAAAAAAAGAAATTTCAAATTGGGTATGTAAGAGATAATAGCAGAGATGAGGGAAATGGGTTACAAAGTTCTCAGAGTATCAGTTAAGTTAAATGGGAAAGATCTCATGAATAACTTTATGTGAGGTGAAAGTTAGGAATAAGAATTCCTAACGAGAAGGACAAAATGGGCATTCAGGGTAAGAGCAGAAGCCAAGGCCCAGGAAGTGGGATCTGTCAAGTCCTTTGCGAAAGGCAGGTAGATTGGACTGAGTGAAACATGTGCCGTCTATGTTACAGTGTGTTAGAAGATTTAGATTTGAGGTTTAAGGCTTTGTTAATGGCCTCACTATTTTACAGAGTGCCTTTAGGTGCTGTGGAAGACATAAAGATTTGTAAATAATGTTTCTTGCCCTCTTGGAACTTCCTGTATAAGCTTGGTTGTTGTTATTGTTCAGTTGCTCAGTCACGTCTGACTCTTTCAGACCCTATGGACTGCAGCACATCAGACTTCCCTGTCCATCACCATCTCTGGCTCAAATTCATGTCCATTGAGTCGGTGATACCATCCAACCATCTATCTCATCCTCTGTTATCCCCTTTCTCCTGCCTTCAGTCTTTCTCAGCATCAGGGTCTTTTCCAGTGCGTTGTCTCTTTTCAATAGGTGGCCACAGTATTGGAGCTTCAACTTCAACATCATTCCTTCCAATGAATATTCAGGGTTGATTTATTTTAGGATTGATTGGTTTGATCTCATTGCTCTCCGAGGGTCTCTGAAGAGTCTTCTCTAGCACCATAGTTCAAAGGTATCACTTCTTTGGTGCTCAACCTTTTTTTATTGTCCAGCTGTCATGTACATGACTACTGGGAAACCATAACTTTAACTAACTGGATCTTTGTCGGCAAAGTGATGTCTGCTTTTTTTTTTGGAAGAACCACAGTGTATTTATTTTAACAGTGCTTGCTCATGGTTTTTCTTCCAAGGAGCAGTCTTTTTTTTGTGATACAAAACATGAAAACATGAAAGGGATTTTGGAAATTGATTTGAAGAAAATTGGCTAGCCTTGGGTTTTTGGTTTTGTACTGTGTTTTTTATTTGTTTGTTTGTTTTTGGTTGTGTTGAGTCTTTGTTGTTGTGAAAGCTTTTCTTTAGTTGTGGCAAGATGTGTAGTCTAGTTTCCGTACGCACGCTTCTCAATTGCAGTTTTTTGGTTTTCTTTTTTTAGGATTTGTTTTTTCTTTTTTTCCTTTTTGGCCACTTCTATTGGTCTTTCATTTATTTATTTTCATCCATCTTTTTTCTTTGGCCTGTGGGCCTCCCACTGCAGTGGCCTCTCCCACTGCAGAGCACTGGCTCTGGGCGCATGCCCTCCAGAGCTCCTTCTTGGTAATTGGACACTTAGGTCCAGCCGCTCCGCGGCACGTGGGATCTTCCCAGGCCAGGGATCGAACTGGCGCCCCTTGCATTGCAAGGCAGTGTCTTTACCCACTGGACCACCAGGGAAGCCCTGCAGTTGGTTTTGTCGTTAGGGAACATAGTCTCTAGAATGTGTGGGCTCAGTAGTTTTGGCTCCCAGACTCTAGAGCATAGGCTTAGTTGTTCCATGGCACGTGGAGTTCTCCAAGATCAGGGATCGAACCCTTGTCTCCAGCATTGGCAGGCAGTTCTTCACTACTGAGCCACCAGGGAAGCCCTGCCTTGGGGTTTTATGTTGGCATTTGAGGTTCTTAGCAATATATACTGACTTTAAGAGTTCTGACTGAGAAGTACTATATTTCGTATTATTTGGCAGCTTTGATTCATATGATAAGCAGTAGAAAGTGTTTGACTCCTACCAGCAAAATGAATGTGCTCAACATAATTCTATTTTGACTATAACCCTGGCCATGATTTTACTGTACCCAGTATAGGGTATATATATTTGCTTACTTTTTAAGCTTTAGATAGATTTTAGAAGTTTAAAAAGACATTAGTATTTTAGAATTTGGTGTTCTGTCATTTTTTAAATCCAGGAGATTAGCAAGGGGAATAAATCAGTACACAGTAGACCTGGGCAAAGTGTTGTTGAACAAATGAGTAAATGAGAGGCAATCAAATGTAGCATGTAAGAGTTGATGGCAAACAAGACTGTCTTGAGTTCCCAAGGTGACCTTAATAAATGCATAAGCTTAGCCCTTATTATTATTTTTTTGAGTATTCACTGTGCTTTGGTATTGTTCTTAAGTGCTTTACAAATAGTATTTCATTCATGCCTTGTAATAATTGCATGAAATAGGTACAGTTACTATTCCCATTTTATAGATGAGGAATTGTGCACTGAGAGTTGCATAATTATTGTCAATTAATTTTGAGTGGCATCTTTGGTAAACTAATGATATATTTTTTCTCTCTGCTAACTGATAGAAATATCAGGGAATGACAAATAATTCATCATCAGCCTACAGTAATTTGAGTTTTTTCATAGATTATTGACTGAAGAGCTACTTCATTCTCCTTTAGGGTTTGTTTAATAAAATGTAAAAAAGAATTAAGATGTGTAGACATTTAAAATAAATTTCCCTACATGTATATGTATGGCTCAGTCCCTTTGCTCTCCACCTGAATCTATCATAGCATTGTTAATTGGCTATACTTCAGTACAAAGTAAAAAGTTTGAAAAAAAATTCCCCAGCATTTTCAGTATGATTTAAGATTTAAGGAAGAGGAAAAAAAAAACTCTTTAGAGTTTAATTTGGGGAGGGGGGGGGCTTAATTGAAATCAACAAGGATTTGAAATTTGGGTTCTATAGCCATGGTGAGCCCAATATCAACTTAATTTTACAAGCATTTACATAATGATTATCATATGCTAGTCCCATTCTAAGCATTTTACAAGCATTAACTTATTTAATCTCCATGGCAATCTGGTGATGGTTGTACCTATATAAATCTTCCTATTACAGATAAGGAAACTAAGGCAAAGAGAGATTGTCATTTGCCTAAGATTATATGGCTAGCAAGTGGCAGGTGCAAATTTCATACCCAGGCAGTTTTGCTTCCCAGGCTGAGCTCTTAACCACCGTGCTTGCTGTCTTTATTTTTACAGAGAGCGTGACCTGTTGAATATTAAAATGCAGGTGAATGGACGTAATCTTGTAGATCACAAGTGTGTACTGTAATGCTTGAAAAGGAAAAAATTAGCATGTAAGAGTTGATGGCAAACAAGACTGTCTTGAGTTCCCAAGGTGACCTTAATAAATGCATAAGCTTAGCCCTTATTATTATTTTTTTGAGTATTCACTGTGCTTTGGTATTGTTCTTAAGTGCTTTACAAATAGTATTTCATTCATGCCTTGTAATAATTGCATGAAATAGGTACAGTTACTATTCCCATTTTATAGATGAGGAATTGTGCACTGAGAGTTGCATAATTATTGTCAATTAATTTTGAGTGGCATCTTTGGTAAACTAATGATATATTTTTTCTCTCTGCTAACTGATAGAAATATCAGGGAATGACAAATAATTCATCATCAGCCTACAGTAATTTGAGTTTTTTCATAGATTATTGACTGAAGAGCTACTTCATTCTCCTTTAGGGTTTGTTTAATAAAATGTAAAAAAGAATTAAGATGTGTAGACATTTAAAATAAATTTCCCTACATGTATATGTATGGCTCAGTCCCTTTGCTCTCCACCTGAATCTATCATAGCATTGTTAATTGGCTATACTTCAGTACAAAGTAAAAAGTTTGAAAAAAAATTCCCCAGCATTTTCAGTATGATTTAAGATTTAAGGAAGAGGAAAAAAACTCTTTAGAGTTTAATTTGGGGAGGGGGGGGGCCTTAATTGAAATCAACAAGGATTTGAAATTTGGGTTCTATAGCCATGGTGAGCCCAATATCAACTTAATTTTACAAGCATTTACATAATGATTATCATATGCTAGTCCCATTCTAAGCATTTTACAAGCATTAACTTATTTAATCTCCATGGCAATCTGGTGATGGTTGTACCTATATAAATCTTCCTATTACAGATAAGGAAACTAAGGCAAAGAGAGATTGTCATTTGCCTAAGATTATATGGCTAGCAAGTGGCAGGTGCAAATTTCATACCCAGGCAGTTTTGCTTCCCAGGCTGAGCTCTTAACCACCGTGCTTGCTGTCTTTATTTTTACAGAGAGCGTGACCTGTTGAATATTAAAATGCAGGTGAATGGACGTAATCTTGTAGATCACAAGTGTGTAGTTTCTGTGTAATGCTTGAAAAAGGAAAAAAATTAGAACTTGCTTTTTAAAGTTTAATGTGCCTTTTGCTCTCAGTTGGTTGGTAGAGGAGAAGACAACCAGAAACTATTAAATTAGAATGTCTATGTCAGGTATTTGTGGTAGGTGCTATCCCTATCATTTTATTCAGTGCTTAAAGCAAACCTGGAATGATCTCTGATACTTTCATTTTATAAGCAAGACTATGACTACTTTGATTGTATTCAGAATGGTTAGAGTTTTGAAAGCAAGTCCCTGTATGACTCTAAAATATTCTACTACAATACTCTACTTCCCAAGGAAAATAAAACATTTTATTTTGTATTAGAGTATAGCTGATTAACAATGCTGTGTTAGTTTCAGGTGAACAGTGAAGAGACTCAACCATACATATAGATGTATCCAGTCTCCCCCAAGTCCTCCGTCCGATCCAGGCTAGCATGTAACATTGAGTGAAAATTCCAATTTGATTTGCCAGATAAACTACATGTTCTTTTGAAGTGTCCTTTCAGTAAATAATAAAACATTTTATTAACTGAAAAATCTTTTAGAACAAAAAGCATCCTAAATATCCTAAAATAGAGAAAAAAATCTAAATAGGAAGCAAAAGCATCCTAAATATGATGATCATCATGACAACAAGAACTACTGGATGAACATTGGATTTTTCTCTGCTTTTCTGAGGATGTGCAAGTTTGTTCACAAATGATTGCCACTTTATGTTAGGGTGATCATTCAGCCAGTTTGAAATTACGTTAGAGTTAGGGCTGTTAAGTTATTATTAATTATTAGCCAAATATACTGCATCTAGGTATTTTTCTTTAATCTTTCTAGGAGGCTATGTGTTGTTGTTATTAAATGTTTTAGGAACACTTTTAAGGTTCTCTTTCTCTCTTTTTGTTTTTTGTCTGTGCCATGCTGCATGTGGGCTCTTAGTTCTCCAACCAGGAATCAAACCCACACCTCTAGCATTGGAAGCGTGGACTCTTGACCACAGGACTGCCAGGGAAGTCCCTAAAATTCTCTTGAAATTTGCATACTATATGATTTTGAGTAGATAATATGGTACAATGTTAAGCAACTATGAAAAGATGAACAGTGCAAGTCTCCCTCCCCAGCTACCCAGTTCTTCCTAACTGGAAAGTGACCAATGTTACTAGGGAAATACCCTTTTGAAGTTGTCTTCAGAATTTTTAAATGAAGTTGAGATGTGTCTGATAAATGATGACAGATTTTAGTTTTTAGAGGCAGAATTCATTTGTAGTCTGGCAAATAAAGGGGCTACTAGTCCCTTTATTTTTTGATATTTTAAAAAATCAGAAGCAAGGGATGTGTGTAAGATAGTGAGATGTGTGTAGCTTATAAATTGGCCAGTGGTCAGAGTTACAGTGCCAGTAATGTTACAGAATAAAATTTGTAGCTAAATTGAGGTAATTGACAGACTACACGTTTAAGGTTTATGATTTGGTAAAATTGGATGTATGCATATGCCTGTGAAACTGTCACCTCATTGAGATAGTGACCATATCCATGACCTCCAGAAGCTTTTTCATGCCCTTTTGTAGCCCCATTACTGTCTTGCCTCTTTCCGTTTTCTTTAGGCAACCAGTGATCTGCCTTTTGTTACCATAAATTAACTGTTCACTTGGTAATGAGCATTTGAGTTTCCTTTTTGGGGCTATCACATAATAACACTGTTATGAATATTTTTGTACAAGTATTTGTGTGGTACAGTCCATGGGATCACAAAGAATCAGACACTACTTATCCACATAAAATAATTGCCACTTTATGTTAGGGTGATCATTCAGCCAGTTTGAAATTACGTTAGAGTTAGGGCTGTTAAGTTATTATTAATTATTAGCCAAATATACTGCATCTAGGTATTTTTCTTTAATCTTTCTAGGAGGCTATGTGTTGTTGTTATTAAATGTTTTAGGAACACTTTTAAGGTTCTCTTTCTCTTTTTGTTTTTTGTCTGTGCCATGCTGCATGTGGGCTCTTAGTTCTCCAACCAGGAATCAAACCCACACCTCTAGCATTGGAAGCGTGGACTCTTGACCACAGGACTGCCAGGGAAGTCCCTAAAATTCTCTTGAAATTTGCATACTATATGATTTTGAGTAGATAATATGGTACAATGTTAAGCAACTATGAAAAGATGAACAGTGCAAGTCTCCCTCCCCAGCTACCCAGTTCTTCCTAACTGGAAAGTGACCAATGTTACTAGGGAAATACCCTTTTGAAGTTGTCTTCAGAATTTTTAAATGAAGTTGAGATGTGTCTGATAAATGATGACAGATTTTAGTTTTTAGAGGCAGAATTCATTTGTAGTCTGGCAAATAAAGGGGCTACTAGTCCCTTTATTTTTTGATATTTTAAAAAATCAGAAGCAAGGGATGTGTGTAAGATAGTGAGATGTGTGTAGCTTATAAATTGGCCAGTGGTCAGAGTTACAGTGCCAGTAATGTTACAGAATAAAATTTGTAGCTAAATTGAGGTAATTGACAGACTACACGTTTAAGGTTTATGATTTGGTAAAATTGGATGTATGCATATGCCTGTGAAACTGTCACCTCATTGAGATAGTGACCATATCCATGACCTCCAGAAGCTTTTTCATGCCCTTTTGTAGCCCCATTACTGTCTTGCCTCTTTCCGTTTTCTTTAGGCAACCAGTGATCTGCCTTTTGTTACCATAAATTAACTGTTCACTTGGTAATGAGCATTTGAGTTTCCTTTTTGGGGCTATCACATAATAACACTGTTATGAATATTTTTGTACAAGTATTTGTGTGGTACAGTCCATGGGATCACAAAGAATCAGACACTACTTACCACCTGAACAGCAGCAACAATAAACAATCTGTATGGACTTATGCTTCATTTTTCTTGAGTAAATATCTAGGATTGGAATGGGTGAGTGGTAAGATTTTGCCAAACTGTCTCACAGAGAAGTTATACCATTTGACATTTGACATGCTTACCAGCACTGTGAATGTTTTCATTGCACAGCATCCTTGCTAACACTTCATATGGCCGTTCTTTTGGAATCTCATTGTGTTTTATTCCCCACCTGCCCTCGTTCCTGAAAGTGAAAAGGAAGGACTTTAAGGTTTTTTTTATTTGAGAAGTTTTAGATTTACAGAAAAATTGAGGGTAGAGTTCCCTGCCCTTCCCTCCCAATTTTCCCTATTATTGACATTTTGTATCATCTGATACATTTGTTACATTTACTGAGCCTATATTGATACATTCTTATTAACTGAAGTTCAGAGTTTACACTAGGGTTTACTCTTTGTGTTATTTATTGTGTGAGTTCTGACAAATATGTAATGACTTGTATCTACCATTATTACAATATCGTAAAGAATAGTTTCATTGTGCCAAAAATCTGTGATCCACCTATTCATCCCTCCCTTCCTGGCTGTCACTGGCAGGCACAGATCTTTTTTTTTTTTTTTAAAGATTGATTTATTTATTTATTTTGGGCGGGGGTCGGGTTGGGGAGGGAGGGGAGCGGGTGGGCCACATCTATTGGTCTTTCATTTCTCTGTGTTCATCCGTCTTTGTTCTTTGGCTCCTGTGGGCCTCCCATAGCGATGCCGTCTGTCGCTGCAGAGCTCCGGCTCTGGGTACATGTGCTCCAGAGCTCCGGCTCGGTAATTGGACACATCGGTCCGGCCTCTCCGCGGCAAGTGGGATATTCCCAGGCCAGGGATCGAACCGGCACCCGTTGCACTGCCAGGCGGTGTCCTTACCACTGGACCACCAGGGAAAGCCCCAGGCACAGATCTTTTTACTGTCTCCATAGTTTTGCCTTACCCGGGATGTCCTGTGGTTGGAGTCATACCGTACATAGCCCTTTCAAATTGACTTCTTTCACTTTGTAATATGCATTTAAGGTTCCTCCATGTCTTTTTCGTAGCTCGAGAGCTCATTTCCTTTTAGCATTGAATATTCTATCGCTTGAATGTATTACAGTTTATTTATCCACCAACATAAAAGAAAAAGAATCATTCTCATCACCATATGAGGGTTTGGAATGAAAACAGGCTGATTAGATGGGAGGGTATTGGAAGTAATCCGGCACAGAGATGATAATGCCTTGGAATGGAATGGTGGTAATGGAGATATATATTTAAGGAAAAGCTAACAAGATTTACTTATCATATGGAATGTAGAAAGAAAAAGAGGAATCAAGGCAGTCTCCAAATTTTTGTCTTGAACCAACTGGAAAAACAGATTTTATTTCATGAGATAGTAAAGATTGACGAGGGAGTACTAATGTTTATATTTTCCCAAGTTTGTTTAAAATTTTTTCTTCAGAATTTTTTTGAAGTTACACAGTGGTTATAAAGGAATTTCTTTTCTGATCATTTGAGAGTAAGTTGCCAGTATTGAGGCCCCATCAGCCTAGAGCACTTTAGTTTGTAATTGCTGTTGGCAATTACAATTTCTTACATAATCTGGAATACAACCATCAAAATCACAAAGTTCAGATTAATAGAATAGTATCATATCATCTACAGAACCTATTCAGGTTTTTGCCAGTGGTTTCAATAATGTCCTTTTTAGTGAAATAATTCACTCTAGGACTGTATTTTATATTTAGTGTCTCTTTAGGATTTTCCAATCTGGGAACATTTCTTTCATGTTCCTTGACTTTCATGATCTTGATAGTTTTGAAATTAGTCGTTAACTCTTAAAATATTCCTCAGTTAAGGTTTGTCCTATGGTTCCCCTGTGATTCAATTTAGGTTATATTTTTGGCACAAACATCACAGAGGTGATGTGATAGTCTTCTCAGTGTATCCTATCAGGTATAAATGATTTTAATTTGCCCATTCCTGGTGATCTTGATCACTTAACTAAGAGTTCTGCTGGATTTGTGCATTTTAAACATACATTTTTCCTTTATAAGTAATAAATATTAGGGAGAAAGGTATTTCAAGACTAAGTATTTCATTTCTCATCATTTTATCTACAAGTTTTAGCAGTTACTGGTTTTTCTCAGCTGACTTATTACTTTTGATGATTGCCAACTAATAATCTTGTTATTTTATTATATTATTATAATTTATTAACACTCAAATACCCATGCCTTGAATGTCAAAAAAAAAAAAGTGAAACTTCTTTCTCTTCTCTCATTTATTGATTCATTTTTTAATTGAGTATTGTGGACTCATGTATTCGCCCCCCCCCCCTTTTTTTGTTCAGTGGGTTGTAATCTATCATCATTTATTTTGAAGCTTGAATTGTCCCGTATTTGGATGACGGGAGCCCCTTCAAAGTGGTTCCTGTGTCCTTTTGACATGTCCCATGATTCTTTGTATACTTTCTTTCTGGCATAGTAAGATGTTCTAGGCTTACCTTGCAGTTACTTGATGCAGGCATGGAAATAACCTGTATTTTCAAGGAGCTCTCATTCCCCGTAGTGGAGGTTGGTATTTAGAAACAGTATCTAACAGAGGTACTCATTATGAGGAGAATGTCACTGCTTGCAGGTCTCCATAGACAGAGCTGAAAAACATATAGACCTGCAAATGTGTATTTTTTTGTGCATCTATGTATCTGTTTCTTTACGTATTTCAAAACCGAGGTTTCAAGATGATACCTTCAATACCAGTTCTATGCCATGGAGTTCATTCTTACCTTACCCCATCCGTATTTGCAAGAGCTCAAAGGACATTGGACGGTACAGCTGTTGGGCAGGGGGAGGTGGGTGTAATAGTAACCCACTGTGTTGCTGTGATTTTTCCTCTCATCACTTCCTTACCTGTGTAAGTTTAGCATGTTAAATATTATACATTTATATATATTCTATATTTAATGTTATATATTTAAACACTAGTTTAACATATTATTTTTCCATTTAGTTGTATATATGTTTAAAAGTTTGTTGAGACTTTCTCTTTTAGCTGCAGATTATTCTTTAAATATGTTGTTTCACTTGAAGATGTTTGGAGATTTTTCCTGTTGTCTTTCTGTTATTACTGGGTTGCTTCCATTATACTCACAGAACATAGGTTATATGATTTTAATTCTTTTAAGTGTGCTGTAATTTCTTTTATGGCCCAGGATGTGCCCCAGGTCTGCCTAGGTGCATGTTCCATGGGTGCTTGAAAAGAATGTGTAATCTGCCAGTAATGGATGGAATGGGTGGGTGGGTGTGTGTGGGTGTGAGTGTGGGGGTGTGTGTGTACTAGTGTTATACAGTCCTATGTTTTTAAAGGAGCTTAAGAGGAAAAAAATTTAAATAATCTTTGAACTTATTCTTAAATTTAATTCTTTCTAGTGTTCTTCATTTTGTCTGCTGGCTTTGAGTTACCTCATCTGATGTCAATTCTCAGTCTGAAGAACTCCCCTTAGTATTTTTTTTTTTTTTCTTTTTCCCCTCAGTATTTCTTATAAGGCAGTTCTTACAAAAAATTCTCTCAGTTTCTGTTTATGTAGGAATGTCTTTATTTCACCTTCTATTTTGAAGAATAGTCTTGCTGAATATATGATTCTTGTTGATGTTTTTGTTTTTTTCTCATTGCACATGCCTTTCCAACTTCATCTGACTCAGTTATTTACGCTAGAAGTTGGTAGTTAATTATATTTTTCGCTCTAGCAAAATGAGTTTTCCGTTTCTGCTTTTAAGATTTTCTTTAGGGCTTCCCTGGTGGTCCAGTGGGTAAAGAGTCTACGTTGCAGTGCAAGGGGCACCAGTTCGATCCCTGGCCCAGGAAGATCCCACGTGCCACAGAGCGATTGGACCGGTGTGTCCAATTACAAGCCAGCGCTCTGGAGTGTGTGAGCCCAGAGCTGGTGCTCTGCAACAATAGAGTCCATTGCAATGGACACACAGTCCACTGCAGGGGACACACGGGCCAAAGAATAAAGGTGGATGAAAATAAATAAATAAATAACCAATAAAAGAGGCCAAAATTTAAAAAAAATTCTTTATCTTTGGCTTTCTATAGTTTAACAATAATGTGTATCTAGGTGTGGCTTTCTTTTTATTTTTTAAAGATTTTTCAAATGACATTTTAAAAAATTCAGGGTAGATATCTTAGTCTTTATTGTATTTAGGGTTTCTATTTTTCATGAAATTTGAGAACTTTTTGTTTTCTTCAAATATTTTTTCTGTCTACATTTTTCTTCTTTCCTTGTGGTACACACAAAGTATTGGTCTGCTTAATGTCTTACAGGTTTCTGAGACTTCATTAATTTTTCTCTAGTCTTATTTCTCTCTGTTCTTCAGATTAGATGGGTGATCCTTTTGTGGAGTTTAATTCTTTCTTCTGCTATCTCTGATTTACTGTCGAGTCCATCTGGTACATTTTACTTTTGATATGGTATTTTTCAACTCTAAAATTTCCATTTTAGTTCTTGTTTATAGTTTATAGTTGTTGATATTTCCTGTTTGTGGAGTAATTTTCACCAGGTTTTCCTTTCTTTTAAATATATTTAGAATAATAGAATAACTGCTTTGAAGTCTTCGCTAATTCCTACATCTTTACCTACCCAGAATTTGTCTCAACAGCTTTTTTTTTTTCTTTTTTTAAATCTTAAGCATGGGTCCCACTTTACTCTTTCTTTGCCTCACTTTTTTCTTTTCTTTTTTTTTTTTTTAGAGCTAGACATATGATGATGTATGAATTTTGGACTGGGATTTCTTTTTTTTTTTTTGTAACCAGTTTTAAATTTAACTTAATCTGTGGAATACATTGTTGCCCACGCTTGTTTGTTACTGTATTTGCTTAGTTATTTTTGTTTATTTTTCTGTCTGTGTCTTTTAAACCACACTTCTTTTAGGAATTTCCTTGTAACCACAAAACTTAGTGGTCAGTCAGTGATTGGGCAGAGATTGCACTCAAATACCTCAAGCCTGAGGATGACTTTAACCATCTTCTTATGGATATGTATGAATTAGAGGACACAAATTTAAGGCACTAGCCTAGTAGACCTTAGTTTTTGTTTTGTACATGGCCCTCTTGGCTCTCCTCTGTCTCTGCATACTCAGTTCCCTACTCAGCCAGGATTGTAGAGTCCATCCAGCACTTCTGTGGCTCTCTCATTTTCAGGACCTTCCCATTAAAGTTTTTGGCTGATTTGCCTTTGCTTCCAACTAAGACACGTTCTCCTCCTCCTAGCAGAGTTACCGGTTTTCCCCATTCGTTTTTACTGTGGTTTTCCCTTTTAGTGATAGTGTCAGTATTCAGTGTGACTTTTCAAAATCTTTCACTCTAAATCAAGAGAACCCCTCCATCAAGAGCTGCTGAATTTCAGAACTGTTGAAAGTTCTTCTGTAGACCAAGCTGGGCTAGTTTTGGAAATATACTGACTCCCACTGCTTCACCTGAGGTTCTGGTAGTTTTCCATGAATAATACTTCTCAGTTTGTTGTTTATGTTTTGGCAGTTTCTAAATCCCTAAAATAGTTTTTGGCAATTTGACCAGTTTTATTCTTTCTTTTGGTGAAGAGGATTTGCTGACTTCTTTATTCTGCATTAAGTGGAAAGCCAAGTTCTTTTTAAAAAAATACTTATGTATTTATTATTTTGGGCAGTCATGGGTCTTATTGCTGTGCTAGTCTTTCTAATTAGGGCACGCAGGGGCTACTCTTCATTGCAGTGTCCAAGTTGCTCATTGTGTTGGCTTCTCTTATTGGGGAGCACAGGCTCTAGGGTGCGTAGGCTTTAGTAGTTGTGGCATGTAGGCTCAAAAGTTGTGGGTCTCGGACTCCAGAGCACAGGCTCAGTAGTTAACGGCACACTGGCTTAATTGCTCTGTGGCATGTGGGATGTTTCTGGA
The DNA here is from genome assembly GCA_022376925.1 of Tragulus kanchil. NCBI lineage: Eukaryota > Metazoa > Chordata > Mammalia > Artiodactyla > Tragulidae > Tragulus > Tragulus kanchil. Next base: position 25,356,234 of record JAIOJX010000026.1, read on the forward strand.
CCAGCTATCAAACTTGTTTTTTTACTGTATTTGCTTAGTTATTTTTGTTTATTTTTCTGTCTGTGTCTTTTAAACCACACTTCTTTTAGGAATTTCCTTGTAACCACAAAACTTAGTGGTCAGTCAGTGATTGGGCAGAGATTGCACTCAAATACCTCAAGCCTGAGGATGACTTTAACCATCTTCTTATGGATATGTATGAATTAGAGGACACAAATTTAAGGCACTAGCCTAGTAGACCTTAGTTTTTGTTTTGTACATGGCCCTCTTGGCTCTCCTCTGTCTCTGCATACTCAGTTCCCTACTCAGCCAGGATTGTAGAGTCCATCCAGCACTTCTGTGGCTCTCTCATTTTCAGGACCTTCCCATTAAAGTTTTTGGCTGATTTGCCTTTGCTTCCAACTAAGACACGTTCTCCTCCTCCTAGCAGAGTTACCGGTTTTCCCCATTCGTTTTTACTGTGGTTTTCCCTTTTAGTGATAGTGTCAGTATTCAGTGTGACTTTTCAAAATCTTTCACTCTAAATCAAGAGAACCCCTCCATCAAGAGCTGCTGAATTTCAGAACTGTTGAAAGTTCTTCTGTAGACCAAGCTGGGCTAGTTTTGGAAATATACTGACTCCCACTGCTTCACCTGAGGTTCTGGTAGTTTTCCATGAATAATACTTCTCAGTTTGTTGTTTATGTTTTGGCAGTTTCTAAATCCCTAAAATAGTTTTTGGCAATTTGACCAGTTTTATTCTTTCTTTTGGTGAAGAGGATTTGCTGACTTCTTTATTCTGCATTAAGTGGAAAGCCAAGTTCTTTTTAAAAAAATACTTATGTATTTATTATTTTGGGCAGTCATGGGTCTTATTGCTGTGCTAGTCTTTCTAATTAGGGCACGCAGGGGCTACTCTTCATTGCAGTGTCCAAGTTGCTCATTGTGTTGGCTTCTCTTATTGGGGAGCACAGGCTCTAGGGTGCGTAGGCTTTAGTAGTTGTGGCATGTAGGCTCAAAAGTTGTGGGTCTCGGACTCCAGAGCACAGGCTCAGTAGTTAACGGCACACTGGCTTAATTGCTCTGTGGCATGTGGGATGTTTCTGGACCAGCTATCAAACCCGTCTCCTGCGTTGGCAGACAGATTCTTTACCACTGAGCCACCAGGGAAGCCCCCCAAGTTCTTTTTATTCTGTCCTGAAAATATGCCTTGAATTCATCTTTTTTTTCCCCTCCATCTTCTCTGCTGCCATATTAGTCTAAACATTTTAATATATCATCATCTCCTTCTGGACCTTAAGTAATCTTGTAACTGGTTTTTGCTGCTTCTGTTCCTCTTATAGTTCATTCTTTAAATAATCTTTTTTGGGGGGCTAAATAAATTTCCATTTTTAAATAATCTTTTGAGTTTCCAAATGTTTTATTTTTTTTTTTTAACGTCTTCCTTTTTTTTTTTTTTTTTTAAGATTTATTTATTTATTTATTTTGGGTGGGGGTCGGGTTGGGGAGGGAGGGGAGCGGGCGGGCCACTTCTGTTGGTCTTTCGTTTCTCTATGCTCATCCGTCTTTGTTCTTTGGCTCCTGTGGACCTCCCATCGCGGTGGCGTCGGTTGTCACAGAGCGCCGGCTCTGGGCGCATGCGCTCCAGAACTCCGGCTCGGTAATTGGACACATCAGTCCAGCCGCTCTGCGGCACGTGGGATCTTCCCAGGCCAGGGCTCGAACTGGCGCCCCTTGCACTGCAAGGCGGTGTCCTTACCCACTGGACCACCAGGGGAAGCCCCAAATGTTTTAGATTGACGGGAAACTTATAGTTCAGAGCGGTCTCACTAGTGTTAATATCTTATGATACATCTGTCACCAATAAGGAAGCAATATTGATTGTTTTTGTTGTTTAGTTGTTAAGTTGTGTCTGACTCTTTATGACCCCCATGGACTGTAGCTTTCTGGGTCCTCTGTCCATGGGATTTTCCAGGCAAGAATACTGTAGTGGGCTGCCATTTCCCTCTCCAGGCAATAATGATACATCATTATTAGCATAATACTTTATTCAGATTTTATTGACCTTTGTCTGTTCCACGATCTCATCCAGAATACAAGATTGCATTTGGTTTTTATAATGCTTTAATTCCTCTGGATTGTGGCAGTTTCTCAAATATTCGTTTTTTTTAAAATTCATTTTTATTTTCCCTTTACAGAGTTTTGTTGTTTATTGCTGTCCATAAACCCCATTCAGTCATAGGTATGCACTTGACCCCTCCCACTTGAACTTCCCTCCCATCTTCCTCCCCACTCCACCCCTCCAGGTTGTGGCATAGCTCCTGTATAAATTCCCTTAGTCTTAGAGCATATATTCACATTGGTTGTCTCTTTTACATATGGTAGCGTAGGTTTCTGTGTTACTCTTTCCATACCTCTCAGCCACTCCTCCTTCCCACAATGTCCACAAGTCTATCTCTATGTTTGTTTCTCCATTGCTGCTCTATGTATACCTTTATCAGTAACCATCTTTCTAGATTCCATATATGTGTGTTAGTATACTGTATTTGTCCTCTTTCTAGCTTACTTCACTTTATATAATAGGTTTTAAGTTCATCCACCTCATTGGGACTGACTCTTTTTATCGCTGAGAAATATTCCATTGTATATATGTACTACAGCTTCTTTATCCATTCATTTGTTGATGGACATCCAGGTTGTTTCCACATTCTAGCTATTGTAAAGACTGCTGCAATGAACATTGGTGTGCATATGTTTCTTTCAATTTTGATTTCCTCAGGGTATATGTCTAATAGTAGGATTGCTGGGTCATATCGTGGTTCTATTCCTAGTTTTTCAAGGAATCTCCATAGTGTCTTCCATAGTGACTGTATCAATTTACATTCTCACCAACAATGCAATACTGTTCCCTTTTCTCCACACCCTCTCCAGCGTTTATTATCTGTAGATTTTTTGATGGTGGCCATTTTGACTGGTGTGAGGTGATACCTCATTGTAGTTTTAATTTGCCTTTCTCTAATAATGAGCGACGTTGAGGATCTTTTCATGTGTTTTTTGGCCATGTGTATGTCTTTTTTGGAAAGATGTCTGTTCAGGTCTTTTTCCCATTTTTTGATTGGGTTGTCAAATATTCCTTATTTTGAATGACCTTGACAGTTTTGAAGAATATTGATCAGGTATTTCATAGACAGTCTCTCAAATTTCCTTTTGGCTAATGTTTTCTTATGTTACTTAGTTTTTTTTTTTGTGGGGAGGGGTTGCTGTTGGGGAGGGAGGGGGGTGGGCAGGCCACTTCTATTGGTCTTTCATTTATCCATTTTCATCCTTCTTTGTTCTTTGGCTCGTGTGGGCCTCCTATCGCAGAGCACCGGCTCCAGGCGCATGCACTCCAGAGCTCCGGCTCGCTGATTGGACACATCAGTCCAGCCGCTCCGCGGCACGTGGGATCTTCCCAGGCCAGGGATCAAACTGGCGCCCCTTGCAGTGCAAGGCAGTGTCCTTACCCACTGGACCACCAGTGAAGCCCTTATGTTACTTAGTTTTTGAGTTCTTGGAGGATGATCACAACAGTAAAGTGCAGTTCATCACATTTTATAGCATCGTATTAAAGGTTGAGTATAAACATGATTTAGCAATGTAATGTTGATACTGGTCACCTGGCTCAGTAGTTTTTGTTATGTTTCTGCTCTGTAAAGTCACTCCTCCCCTCTTTTACAGATAAAAACACACTGTAAATATTTTTTTTGTTTGTTTGCTTTTTTGCCCAACATATTTTTTAATTAATTTATTTGGCTGTACTGAGTCTTAGGTGTAATACTTAGGATCTTCTATCTTTGTTGTAGCATGAGGGATCTTTAGTTTTGGCATATAGATTCTTAGTTGTGACATGTGGGATCTAGTTCCCTGATCAGGGATCAAACCCAGGCCCTCTTCATTGGGAGTGTGGCATCTTAGCCACTGGACCGCTAGGGAAGTTACCAACGTATTTTTTTTTTTTTGACATTTTGATAATTCTTTATTGTAGGGGAATATTTCAGCATTGTAGGGTGATTGGCATCTCTCCCCACTGGATACCAGTAGAAGTTCCCCTGAGTCATGACAACGAAAAACATCTCCAGACATGACACATGACCCCTGTTTGGAAATCACTGCTTCAACGTCAAATTGTGATTACAGAATGTACCTTATAGGTGTGGGAGGCAGAATCGTAGTGTGTGAAGATGTCCATATCCTCAAGCTTAGAACCTATGAAACATGTTACCTTACACATTAAAGGGCGTTACGATTGCAGATGGAACTGTGGTTGCTCATCAGGTGACCTTATAACAGGGAGATTATTCTGGATTATCTGGGTGGACCCAGTATAATCACAAGTGTCCTTGTAAGTAAAAGGGTGAAGCAGAAGAGGTCAGAGTGATATGAAGTGAAAAGAACGGTGAGTTTATGTTTTTAACTTTAAGCATTTTTTGCTCAATATGAGTAAATACTCATGTTCTGTAACGTGTCTGTAGTAAAGCAAATGAACAAGCTAAATAACATTCGGTGTTTGACTTTATGTCATTTCTATGCCTAATAGTCATTTTGGCTATTCACTGAGCAGCCAGTGTGACATTTAAAAATAAATAAAAAACAGAAACAAGACCCAACCAAGCAAATAAAAGAAACCCCTCAGACCAAATTATGTCTTACCTTTGCTTAAAACCATTTATTGGCCTTTTGTTGTATTACATGTGATATCTAGGTTGCTTTATGAACTTCCATGGTTGTAGTTCTAGCTTACATTTTCAGGTTATTTCTTGCTCTTCCCTCTTTGCTTTGTAAAGTATTGCTCCCACAGGTCTTCCTACAATTCCTGGAACATGCAGAACCTTTTGGTCATTTGTGCATGCTTTTCTTCAGCCTTGAGAGTCTTCCCACTGACTGTTCTTAAGACAGATACCTTCTCAGTTTTAAGAGCTTTTACTTATTTTCTCATTCACTGGGTTCGTTTTCTTCATGGGCACTTTACAGTCACATGTATGTCTTTCTCATTAAAGTGTAAGTCCCAAGAGTACAGAGATTTGTTTACCACAGTGTAAGTGGCACATAGTGGGAGTAGACACTTTAATAAAGTTTTTTTTTTTTTTTTTTTTTTAAGAAATCAGTGAATAATAGTCTGCAAAGCATATGAAATGGAGGAATTTACAATGTTAGTAGATCATTTGAAATACACAGTCAGATTCTACACTGAAAAAAGTAAATGGTTGCATTTTAAGGAAAGCACAGTGTAGGGTCATTAAGTTTTAGAGTTGTTGGGATTTTGTAAGAAATAAGGTTGGTTTTTTAATTGTGATGGTGGTTTGATTCAGAATCGTAGTGTGTGAAGATGTCCATATCCTCAAGCTTAGAACCTATGAAACATGTTACCTTACACATTAAAGGGCGTTACGATTGCAGATGGAACTGTGGTTGCTCATCAGGTGACCTTATAACAGGGAGATTATTCTGGATTATCTGGGTGGACCCAGTATAATCACAAGTGTCCTTGTAAGTAAAAGGGTGAAGCAGAAGAGGTCAGAGTGATATGAAGTGAAAAGAACGGTGAGTTTATGTTTTTAACTTTAAGCATTTTTTGCTCAATATGAGTAAATACTCATGTTCTGTAACGTGTCTGTAGTAAAGCAAATGAACAAGCTAAATAACATTCGGTGTTTGACTTTATGTCATTTCTATGCCTAATAGTCATTTTGGCTATTCACTGAGCAGCCAGTGTGACATTTAAAAATAAATAAAAAACAGAAACAAGACCCAACCAAGCAAATAAAAGAAACCCCTCAGACCAAATTATGTCTTACCTTTGCTTAAAACCATTTATTGGCCTTTTGTTGTATTACATGTGATATCTAGGTTGCTTTATGAACTTCCATGGTTGTAGTTCTAGCTTACATTTTCAGGTTATTTCTTGCTCTTCCCTCTTTGCTTTGTAAAGTATTGCTCCCACAGGTCTTCCTACAATTCCTGGAACATGCAGAACCTTTTGGTCATTTGTGCATGCTTTTCTTCAGCCTTGAGAGTCTTCCCACTGACTGTTCTTAAGACAGATACCTTCTCAGTTTTAAGAGCTTTTACTTATTTTCTCATTCACTGGGTTCGTTTTCTTCATGGGCACTTTACAGTCACATGTATGTCTTTCTCATTAAAGTGTAAGTCCCAAGAGTACAGAGATTTGTTTACCACAGTGTAAGTGGCACATAGTGGGAGTAGACACTTTAATAAAGTTTTTTTTTTTTTTTTTTTTTAAGAAATCAGTGAATAATAGTCTGCAAAGCATATGAAATGGAGGAATTTACAATGTTAGTAGATCATTTGAAATACACAGTCAGATTCTACACTGAAAAAAGTAAATGGTTGCATTTTAAGGAAAGCACAGTGTAGGGTCATTAAGTTTTAGAGTTGTTGGGATTTTGTAAGAAATAAGGTTGGTTTTTTTTTTAATTGTGATGGTGGTTTGATTGCTAAGTCATGTCTGATTTTTGCAACCCCATGGACTGTAGCCTGTCAGGCTCTTCTGTCCATGGGATTTCCCAGGCAAGAATACTGGAGCAGGTTGTTTAAACTTGTGGTATAATACAAATAATTTAAAATTTACCATATTCAGTATTTTTTTTAAGTATATCGTGCAGCGACATTAAATATACTAGCATCGTTACATAATAATGCTATTGCATTTCACCATTACCATCATCCATTTCTAGAACTCTTTCATTTTACAGAACTGAAACTCTAGACTCATTAAATAAAGCTCTGCATTTTCCTCTGACAACCACCTTTCTACTTCCTTTCTTCTAGGTACCTTAAAGAAAGTAGAATCATACAGTATTTACATTTTTGTTGACTGGCTTATTTCACTTAGAAAAATGTCTTTAAAGTTTACCTGTGTTGGGCTTCCCTGGTGGTCCAGTGGGTAAGGACACCGCCTTGCAGTGCAAGGGGCGCCGGTTCGATCCCTGGCCTGGGAAGATCCCACATGCCGCGGAGCGGTTGGACCGATGTGTCCAATCACCGAGCCAGAGCTCTGGAGCACATGCGCCCAGAGACGGTGCTCTGCGATGACAGAGGCCACCGCGATGGGAGGCCCACAAGGGCCAAAGAACAATGATGGATGAGCATAGAGAAACGAAAGACCAATAGAAGTGGCCTGCCCGTCCCTTTCCCTACCCAACCCGCCCCCCCAAAAAAAATTAAAAAAAAAAAAAGTTTACCTGTGTTGTAGCATGTGTCAAAATCTTCCTTTTTATGGCTGAATAATTCTCTATTATACATACACACACACATGCACCATGTTTTGTTTATTCACCTTTCAAAGGGCACTTGACTTGCTTTAACTTTTTGGCTATTGTGAATACTGCTCCTATAAAAGAAAGTGAAGTGGAAGTGTTAGTTCTGTCTGACCTTTACAACATAATGGGCAGCTTGCCAGGCTCTTCTCTCCATGGAATTCTCCATGTAGGAATACTAAAGTGGGTTGCCATTCCTTTCTCCAGAGGATCTTCCTGACCCAGGGATTGAATCCGGCTCTCCTGCATTGCAGGCAGATTCTTTACTGTCTGAGCCACCTACCTGCTTGAATCTTTGCTTTGAAAACTGGAATTGCTGGATCGTATTGTAGCTTAGTTTTTGATTTTTGAGGAACCACCATACTGTTTTCCATAGTGACTGCACATTCCTGCCAGCAGTATACAAGGGCTCCAAATCGTCCACATTTTTGCCAACATTTATTGTTTCTATTTTTTTTAATAGTAGCCATTGTAATGGGTATGAGATGATGTTTCTTTGTGGTTTTGATTTGCATTAGTGTCCCTAATGATTAGTGTTGTTGTTCTTTAGAGAAATGACTTGAGTCATTTTTTAGTGCATTATTTGTGCATTTTTAGTTATGTTTTTTGTTGAATTGTGAGAGTTCTTGATAAATTTGGACATTAACTTCTTATCAGATAAATGATTTGCAAACATTTTCTCCCATTCCATGGATTATTTTTTAACCCTACTGATTATATCCTTTGATGCATAGAATTTTTAAAAATTTTGAACAATTTTATTGAGGTATAAATGACAAAATAACTGCACATATTTAATGTGTATGATTTTTGAGTTTGAACATATGTGAACACTTACGATACCGTCACCATAGAGTAGTAGACATATGCAAATACCTCCCCCAGATTCCTTGTTTCCCCCTCCCTGCTTTCTTTTTTGGTGGTGGGAAAAGAATAAGTCATGGCTGTATGTTGTCACCCTGCTTACTTACATGATATGCAGAGTATTTCATGTGAAATGCTGGACTGGATGTATCACAAGCTGGAGTCAATATTGCCGGGAGACAATGTTCATTGCAGCTCTTTATACAACAGCTAAAACATGGAAGCAACCTAGATGCCCATCGACGAACGAATGGATACAAAACCCCTGGTACATATATACAATGGAATACTACACAGCTGTAAAGAGAAATGCAGAAGAATCAGCCATAATGAGGTGGCTGGATCTAGAATGTATCATAAAAAGTGAAGTCAGTCAGAAAGAGAAGGACAAATACAATATATTAATGCATATATGTGGAATTTGGTAGGATGGTGATAATGGCACATGCAGTGAAGCGATGGAGAGACAGACATGGACAGTGGACATGTGGACATCGTGGGGAAGGAACAGAGGGTGGGAGGCTTAAAGGAAGTGGCATGAAGGCCTGTACTATCATAAGTGAAGAAAATAGCTATAGTCATTGCTCTGTGAATAAAGGAGATCCTTCAGGGGTGCTGTGTGATAGTCGGGAGGGGTGGGAATGGGAGGATATACATATGACTAATCTGGGAACATACATATCTGTAAACAACAAAACTCTGTAAAAGTTAAAAGTAAAATAAAAGTTAAAAAAAAAAGATTGCTGGGAGAAATACCAACAACTCAGATATGCGGATGATACCACTCTCGTGGCAGAAAGTAAAGAAGAACTAAAGAGCCTCTTGATGAGGGTGAAAGAAGAGTGAAAAAGTTGGGTTAAAACTCAGCATTCGGGCTTCCCCTGGTGGTCCAGTGGGTAAGGACACCGCCTTGCAGTGCAAGGGGCGCCGGTTCGAGCCCTGGCCTGGGAAGATCCCACATGCCGTGGAGCAGCTGGACTGATGTGTCCAATCACCGAGCTGGAGCTGTGGAGCGCATGCGCCCAGAGCCGGCGCTCTGCAATGACAGACGCCATCGTGATGGGAGGCCCACAGGAGCCAAAGAACAAAGACGGATGAAAACAGAGAAATGAAAGACCAATAGAAGTGGCCCGCCTGCTCCCCTCCCTCCCCAACCCGACCCCCGCCCAAAATAAATAAATAAATAAATCTTTTAAAAAAAAACCAAAAAACTCAGCATTCAAAAAACAAAGATCATGGCATCCGGCCCCATCATTTCCTGGCAAATAGATGGGGGATAAAGTGGAAACAATGGCAGACTTTATTTTCTTGGGCTCCACAATCACTGTGGATAGTGACTACAACCATGAAATTAAAAGACACTCGCTCCTTGGAAGAAAAGGTATGATAGACTTAGACCACATATTAGAAAAAACAGACATCACTTTGCCTATGAAAGTCTGTCTAGTCAAAGCTGTGGTTTTTCCAATAAGCATGTCCCATATGTGAGAGTTAGACCATAAAGAAGGCTTTTAGCATTGAAGAATTGATGCTGGAGAAGAGTCCTGAGAGTCCCTTGGCCAGCACAGAAATCAAATCAGTCAATCTTGAAGGAAATCAACCCTGAATAGTCATTGGAAGGATTGAATACTGAAGCACTAATTTGGTAGATGGCAGTGAAGCGATGGAGAGACAGACATGGACAGTGGACATGTGGACATCGTGGGGAAGGAACAGAGGGTGGGAGGCTTAAAGGAAGTGGCATGAAGGCCTGTACTATCATAAGTGAAGAAAATAGCTATAGTCATTGCTCTGTGAATAAAGGAGATCCTTCAGGGGTGCTGTGTGATAGTCGGGAGGGGTGGGAATGGGAGGATATACATATGACTAATCTGGGAACATACATATCTGTAAACAACAAAACTCTGTAAAAGTTAAAAGTAAAATAAAAGTTAAAAAAAAAAGATTGCTGGGAGAAATACCAACAACTCAGATATGCGGATGATACCACTCTCGTGGCAGAAAGTAAAGAAGAACTAAAGAGCCTCTTGATGAGGGTGAAAGAAGAGTGCAAAAGTTGGGTTAAAACTCAGCATTCGGGCTTCCCCTGGTGGTCCAGTGGGTAAGGACACCGCCTTGCAGTGCAAGGGGCGCCGGTTCGAGCCCTGGCCTGGGAAGATCCCACATGCCGTGGAGCAGCTGGACTGATGTGTCCAATCACCGAGCTGGAGCTGTGGAGCGCATGCGCCCAGAGCCGGCGCTCTGCAATGACAGACGCCATCGTGATGGGAGGCCCACAGGAGCCAAAGAACAAAGACGGATGAAAACAGAGAAATGAAAGACCAATAGAAGTGGCCCGCCTGCTCCCCTCCCTCCCCAACCCGACCCCCGCCCAAAATAAATAAATAAAATAAAACTTTAAAAAAACAAATAAACTCAGCATTCAAAAAACAAAGATCATGGCATCCGGCCCCATCATTTCCTGGCAAATAGATGGGGGATAAAGTGGAAACAATGGCAGACTTTATTTTCTTGGGCTCCACAATCACTGTGGATAGTGACTACAACCATGAAATTAAAAGACACTCGCTCCTTGGAAGAAAAGGTATGATAGACTTAGACCACATATTAGAAAAAACAGACATCACTTTGCCTATGAAAGTCTGTCTAGTCAAAGCTGTGGTTTTTCCAATAAGCATGTCCCATATGTGAGAGTTAGACCATAAAGAAGGCTTTTAGCATTGAAGAATTGATGCTGGAGAAGAGTCCTGAGAGTCCCTTGGCCAGCACAGAAATCAAATCAGTCAATCTTGAAGGAAATCAACCCTGAATAGTCATTGGAAGGATTGAATACTGAAGCACTAATACTTTGGCCAACTGATGCGAAGAGCCCTCTCACTGGAAAAGATCCTGATGCTGGGAAAGATTGAGGCCAAGAGGTGAAGAGGGCAGTAGAGGATAAGATGTTAGATTGCCACCCAACATGGACAGGTCATGGTGGAGAGTTCTGACAAAATGTGATCCACTAGAGAAGAGAATGGCAAACCACTTGAGTATTCTTGCCTTGAGAACCCCATGAACTTACTGACTAGACAACAGGAATACCTAACATGATATCGACCTTCTTAACAAAATTTGAAGTGCACAATACCATATTAGTAACTTTAATATGGAATTAAAAAAGGTTTTTTTGGCCTTTTTATTGATTTTTAAAATTTTTAAAATTTATTTTGGGGCGGGGAGGGAGGGGGATGGGCGGGCCACTTCTACTGGTCTTTCATTTATCCATTTTCATCCATCTTTTTGTTCTTTGGCCTGTGTGGGCCTCCCATTGCATTGGCCTCTCGTCGCAGAGCACCAGGTCTGGGCACATGCGCTCCAGAGCTCTGGCTTGGTAATAGGACACATGGGTCCAGCCGCTCCGTGGCACGTGGGATCTTCCCAGGCCAGGGATCGAACCGGCGCCCCTTGCAGTGCAAGGCGGTGTCCTTACCCACTGGATCACCAGGGAAACCCTTTTTATTGATTTTTTAAATTTATTTTTCATCCATCTTTGTTCTTTGGCCTCTGTGGGCCTCCCATTGCAGTGACCTCCCTCGCTGCAGAGTACTGGCTCTGGGCACACGCACTCCAGAGCGCTGGTTCCTAATTGGACACAATGGTCCAGCTGCTCCATGGCATATGGGGTCTTCTGGGGCCAGGGATCGAACCAGTCCCCTTGCACTGCAAGGCAGACTCTTTACCCACTGGACTACCAGTGAAGCCCCATGTTAATAACTTTAGGAACTATGTTGTGCAGCAGATTTCTAGAGCTTAATCATCAGCATAACTGAGATTTTCTAAATAAAAATGCCCCATTTTTGCCACCAGCCTTCCCCAACCCAACAGCCATGTTGTTTTATTCTCTTTTATTCTGTTTCTATGAATTTGACTATTTTAGATAACTCATATCTAAATATTCTAGTATTCATTGGAAGGACTGATGCTGAAACTGAAGTTCAAATACTCTGACCCCTGATCTAAAGAACCGACTCATTGGAAAAGACCTTGATACTAGGAAAGATTGAAGGCACGAAAAGAAGGGGACAAGAGAGGATGAGATGTTTGGATGGCATCACTGACTCAGTGTGTATGAGTTTTAGCAGGCTCTGGGAGTTGGTGAAAGACAGAGAAGCCTGGTGTACTGCAGTCTATGGGGTTGCAAAGAGAAGGACAGAACTAAGCAATTGAACAACTGGATACCTCGAATAAGTGGAGTCATGCCTCATTTGCCTTTCTGTAACTGGATTATTTCATCTGGGTTCATCCATGAGATGTTTTAAATTTTGATTAACTATACTTTATTTTTTCTCTTGTTGACTGCTTTTGGTGTCACGGTCAAGACATTGTTGCAAAAATAAACCTTTCCCTTTTATACTTCCTTAGAAGAGTTCTATAGTTTTAGCTCTTATGTTGAGTTTATAATCCATTTTAAGGTAATTTTTGTATTTGGTGTTAAGTACAGACTGCTGCTGTTTTTCATTTGCTCAGTCATGTCCGACTCTGAGACGTCATGGACTGCAGCACGCCAGGCTTCCCCATCCTTCACTGTCTCCTGGAATTTGCTCAAACTCATATCCATTTGGTGATGCCATCCAACCATCCCATCCTCTTTTGCTGTCTTTTCCACCTGCCTTCAGTCTTTCCTAGCATCAGGGTCTTTTTTCAGTGAGGCAGCTCTTCTTTTTTTTTTTTTTTTTTAAGGTTTCAGGTATACTTTATTTCTTCAAACATGCCATATTTTAATGGGTACACAGTACATTTACTTGGCGTCAATTATGAGTTGATTTTGAAACAATTCAGTATTAAACCAGCTGGGATGATTACTGTTCTCTCTATTCCTTTGAGATGACTCTGCCAACAGGCGACAGGTTCAACTCTATTCCAATTTGTGTTGCCATATATACCCATACAGCAACACAGAAAGTGGCTCCACTAGCTAATACAGCGTTACCATATTTGTCATGGAAATCAGGTGCCCGCTTCTGTGGCTCTGCCTTGCCATTGCTTGCTGAATGCTTCGAACTCTGAGACGACTTAGTGCGTTTTTGGCCAAGGGAAACACTGTGAAGCTGCACACAAAACATGGCAACTACAGCTGCTGGCCTCTGGCAATTCCACCTCTAGCACCCTTGCAGAGTCCTGAGGCAGCTCTTATCAAGTGGCCAAAGTATTGGAGCTTCGGCATCAGTCCTTCCAATGAATATTCAGAGTTGATTTCCTTTAGGATTGACTGGCTTGATATCTTTACTGTCCAAGGGACTCTTAAGGAGTCCTTTCCAGCATCACAACTCAAAAGCATCAATTCTTTGGCACTCAGCCTTCTCTATGGTCCAACTGTCACATCCATACATAACTACTGGAAAAACCATAGCTTTGACTATTGGAACTTTGTTGGCAAAGTGGTGTCTGTTTTTTTTAATATGCTGTCATGGTTTGTCATAGCTTTTCTTCCAGGGAGCAAGTGTCTTTTAATTTCATGGCTGCAGTCACCATCTCCAGTGATTTCTGAGCCCAAGAAAATAAAGTCTATCACTGTTCCTGTGTTTTTTTGCCATGAAGTGATAGGGCCGGATACCATGATCTTAAGTTTTTGAATGTTGAGTTTAAGCCAGCTTTTTCACTGTTGTCTTTCACCTTCATCAGGAGTTCCTCTTTGGGAAAAAAAAGAGTTTCTCTTTGTTTTCTGCCATAACGGTGGTACCATCTGCATATCGGATGCTATTGCTGTTTCTCTGGGCAGTCTTTTTTTTTTTTTTTTAACCTTTTTATGTATTTATTTATTTATTTATTTATTTATGGGGGTGGGGTTGGGGAGGGAGGGGGGCGGGCGGGCCACTTCTATTGGTCTTTCATTTATCGGTTTTCATCCATCTTTGTTCTTTGGCCTGTGTGGGCCTCCCTTCGCAGTGGCCTCTGTTGTAGCAGAGCACCGGCTCTGGGCGCATGCACTCCAGAGCTCCAGCTCTGTAGTTGGACACACTGGTTCAGCCGCTCCGCGGCATGTGGGATCTTCCCAGGCCAGGGATCGAACCGGCGCCCCTTGCACTGCAAGGCGGTGTCCTTGCCCACTGGACCACCAGGAAAGCCCTCTGGGGATTCCAGCTTGGGATTGATCCAGCCTATATTTCACATAAGTTAAATAAACAGGGTGAGAACATGCCGTCTTGACGTACTCCTTTCCCAGTTTTGAACCAGTCCATTATTCCATGTCCAGTTTGAACTGTTGCTTCTTTTGTTCATACAGGTTTCTTAGGAGGCTATTTCTCCATTCTTCTCCAGTAGCATATTGGACACCTACTGGGAGGTTCATCTTTCAGTGTCATAGCTTTTTGCTTTTTATTACTGTTCACGGGGTTCTCAAGACAAGAATGATGAAGTGGTTTGCCATTCCTTTCTCCAGTTGACCATATTTTGTCAGAACTCTCCACTGTGACCCATCTTGGGTGGCCTTGCGCGACATGGCTCATAGTTTCATTAAGTCACACAAAGCTACTGTCTGTGTGATTAGTTTGGTTAGTTTTCTGTGACTGTAGTTTTCATTCTGTCTGCCCACTGATGCATGAAGGTAAGCCTTGTGTAAGCTTCGTGATGGGAGGGACTGACTATGGGGAAAACTGAATATTGCTCTGGTGGGCGAGGCTATGTTTAGTCTTTAACCCAATTTTCTGTTGATGTGTGGGGCTGTGTTCCCTCCCCTGAGGCCAAGCTCTGGTAGGGATAATGGCAACTTCCTCCAAAAGGGCTCATGCCAGCCTGTCACACCTCCCAAGGCTGCTGCTGTCAGTGTCCCTGACCCCGTGGCAGGCCACTGTTGACCCATGGCTCCACTGGAGCCTCCAGACATTCGCAGGCAAGTCTGGTTCAGTCTCTTGTGGGATCACTGTTCCTTTCTCCTGGTTCTTGATGTGCACAGGGTTTTGTTTGTTGTGCCCTCCAGGAATCTGTTTCCCTAGTCCTGTTAAAGTTTGTAATCAAATTTCGCTGACTTTTGAAGTCAGATTCTCTGGGAGTTCTCAGTCCCTTTGCTGGATCCCCAGTTGGGAAGTCAGTTGTAGGGCCTAGAGTTTTCGAAATAGTGTGAGAAGTTCTTTGGTGTAATTGTTCTCCAGTTGGTTTTGAATGTGGTTATCTGATTTTTTTGATCATCATATGTTTTTAAAAAACTGTTATTTACTTCTAAAACAGTCTTGACATTCTTGTCAAAAATTATTTGATTAAATATGCTAGAGTATAATCCTAGATTTTATTCCATTGGTCTTTAACAGTAGTGTGTTGTTATGATTACTGTAAGTTTGTAGTGAGTTTTGAAATCAGGTAGTGTAAATCCTCTAGTTTTGTTCATTTTCAGGATTGTTTTGGCTATTTGGGATCCCTTGAGATTCCATACGAACCTTTGGATGGATTTTTCTATTTCTTCAGAAAGCATCATTGAGATTTTGATAGGGTTTACGTTGGATCTTTTTTTTTTTTTTTTTTAAAGATTTATTTATTTATTTATTTTTGGGCGGGAGTCAGGTTGGGGAAGGAGGGGAGTGGGTGGGCCACTTCTATTGGTCTTTCATTTCTCTATTTTCATCCGTCTTTGTTCTTTTTGGCTCTTGTGGGCCTCCCATTGTGGTGGCGTCTGTCGTCGCGGAGCACCGGCTCTGGGCGCATGCGCTCCAGAGCTCCAGCTCGGCAATTGGACACATAGGTTCAGCCGCTCTAAGGCATGTGGGATCTTCCCAGGCCAGGGATCAAACCGGCGCCCCTTGCACTGCAAGGCGGTGTCCTTATCCACTGGACCACTAGGGGAAGCCCTTACGTTGGATCTTATAGATCACTTTGGATAGTATTGACATTTTAGTATTAATAAGTCTTCTAATCCATGACATGGGCTATGTTTCTATTTATTTGTATCTTTATTTCGGCAACATTCTGTAATTTTCATTGTATAAATCTTTTACTGCCTTGGTTAATTCCTAAGTATTTTATTCTTTTTGATACTGTTACAAATGGAATTTTCTTAATTTCATTTTCAGATTGTTCAGTATGCTAGAAATGTGATTGATTTTTGTGTATCGATACCTTCAGTGTTGTTGAATTTATTGATTAGCTCCAGCACCATTGTGTGTACGTGTGTGGGTGCAAAATCTTTCGTCACTTCTGTAGTTAAGATCATGTCACCTTCAGAGATAATTTTACTTTGTTCATTCTGATTTGAAAGCCTATTTCTTTTCATGCCTAATTGCTCTTACTACAGCTTACTATGTTAAATAAAAGTGGCAAAGACTTGTTTTTCCCTAAAATTTAAGTCTTTTGTGTTAGGCTTTCTTTTGATCTTTTTTAAATATGCTAGAGTATAATCCTAGATTTTATTCCATTGGTCTTTAACAGTAGTGTGTTGTTATGATTACTGTAAGTTTGTAGTGAGTTTTGAAATCAGGTAGTGTAAATCCTCTAGTTTTGTTCATTTTCAGGATTGTTTTGGCTATTTGGGATCCCTTGAGATTCCATACGAACCTTTGGATGGATTTTTCTATTTCTTCAGAAAGCATCATTGAGATTTTGATAGGGTTTACGTTGGATCTTTTTTTTTTTTTTTTTTAAAGATTTATTTATTTATTTATTTTTGGGCGGGAGTCAGGTTGGGGAAGGAGGGGAGTGGGTGGGCCACTTCTATTGGTCTTTCATTTCTCTATTTTCATCCGTCTTTGTTCTTTTTGGCTCTTGTGGGCCTCCCATTGTGGTGGCGTCTGTCGTCGCGGAGCACCGGCTCTGGGCGCATGCGCTCCAGAGCTCCAGCTCGGCAATTGGACACATAGGTTCAGCCGCTCTAAGGCATGTGGGATCTTCCCAGGCCAGGGATCAAACAGGCGCCCCTTGCACTGCAAGGCGGTGTCCTTATCCACTGGACCACTAGGGGAAGCCCTTACGTTGGATCTTATAGATCACTTTGGATAGTATTGACATTTTAGTATTAATAAGTCTTCTAATCCATGACATGGGCTATGTTTCTATTTATTTGTATCTTTATTTCGGCAACATTCTGTAATTTTCATTGTATAAATCTTTTACTGCCTTGGTTAATTCCTAAGTATTTTATTCTTTTTGATACTGTTACAAATGGAATTTTCTTAATTTCATTTTCAGATTGTTCAGTATGCTAGAAATGTGATTGATTTTTGTGTATCGATACCTTCAGTGTTGTTGAATTTATTGATTAGCTCCAGCACCATTGTGTGTACGTGTGTGGGTGCAAAATCTTTCGTCACTTCTGTAGTTAAGATCATGTCACCTTCAGAGATAATTTTACTTTGTTCATTCTGATTTGAAAGCCTATTTCTTTTCATGCCTAATTGCTCTTACTACAGCTTACTATGTTAAATAAAAGTGGCAAAGACTTGTTCCTAATCTGAAGCAGGAGAAGCTTAGGGGGAAAGCTTTCAGAAGTCTTTTGTCCTTGAGTATGATGTTAGGCTTTTCTTATATGATCTTTATTATGTTTAGGAAATATATTTCTGTTACTAGTTTCTCAACTGTTTTATCATAAGAATATTAAATTTTGTTAAATTTTTTGTGCATCAATTGAGATGATTGTGTTTTTCCTGCTTCCTTCTCTTAATATGATATATTACATTGATTTTTTTTCATGTGTTGAACCATCCTTGCCTTTTAATATTCAGTCTCAGTTGTGATGCATAATCTTTTTGATATGCTGCTTAGTTTTGGTTCCTAGTACTTTGTTGAGGATTTTTGTATTAGTGTTCCCAGGAGATAGTTGTCCTGTAGTTTTTTTTTTTTAATCCTTTTTTTTTCCCCAGCCACTTCTATTGGTCTTTCATCTATTTATCTTTGTTTTTTGGCCTGTGTCGGCCTCCCATCTCAGTGGCCTCTCTTGCTGCAGAGCACCAGCTCTGGGCGCATGCGCTGCAAAGCTCTGGCTCGGTAGTTGGACACATTGGTCCAGTTGTTCTGCGGCACTTGGGATCTTCCCAGACCAGGGATCTAACCAGTGCCCCCTGCACTGCAGCGACCACCAGGGAAGCCCTGTCCTGTAGTTTTCCTGTGCTGGCTTTGTCTGGTTTGCTGTCTTGGTAATCTTGGCCTCATCTAGTGAGTTAGTAAATGTTCCTTCCTCTTTGTTTTTTGGGAAGAATTTCTTCTAACGTTGAGTATTACCAGTGAAACCATCTGGCCATGGGCTTTTCTTGTTGGGAGGTTTTTGTTTGTTTGTTCATGTGGGTTTTTTGTTGGTTTGTTTAGTTGCACCACATGGCGTATGGGATCTTAGTTTCCCAACCAGTAATTGAACTTGTGTACCCACTGCAGAGGAAGTATGGAATCCTCACCACTGAACTGCTAAGAAATTCCCTGATTTTTGTGTATCGATACCTTCAGTGTTGTTGAATTTATTGATTAGCTCCAGCACCATTGTGTGTACGTGTGTGGGTGCAAAATCTTCGTCACTTCTGTAGTTAAGATCATGTCACCTTCAGAGATAATTTTACTTTGTTCATTCTGATTTGAAAGCCTATTTCTTTTCATGCCTAATTGCTCTTACTACAGCTTACTATGTTAAATAAAAGTGGCAAAGACTTGTTCCTAATCTGAAGCAGGAGAAGCTTAGGGGGAAAGCTTTCAGAAGTCTTTTGTCCTTGAGTATGATGTTAGGCTTTTCTTATATGATCTTTATTATGTTTAGGAAATATATTTCTGTTACTAGTTTCTCAACTGTTTTATCATAAGAATATTAAATTTTGTTAAATTTTTTGTGCATCAATTGAGATGATTGTGTTTTTCCTGCTTCCTTCTCTTAATATGATATATTACATTGATTTTTTTTCATGTGTTGAACCATCCTTGCCTTTTAATATTCAGTCTCAGTTGTGATGCATAATCTTTTTGATATGCTGCTTAGTTTTGGTTCCTAGTACTTTGTTGAGGATTTTTGTATTAGTGTTCCCAGGAGATAGTTGTCCTGTAGTTTTTTTTTTTTAATCCTTTTTTTTTCCCCAGCCACTTCTATTGGTCTTTCATCTATTTATCTTTGTTTTTTGGCCTGTGTCGGCCTCCCATCTCAGTGGCCTCTCTTGCTGCAGAGCACCAGCTCTGGGCGCATGCGCTGCAAAGCTCTGGCTCGGTAGTTGGACACATTGGTCCAGTTGTTCTGCGGCACTTGGGATCTTCCCAGACCAGGGATCTAACCAGTGCCCCCTGCACTGCAGCGACCACCAGGGAAGCCCTGTCCTGTAGTTTTCCTGTGCTGGCTTTGTCTGGTTTGCTGTCTTGGTAATCTTGGCCTCATCTAGTGAGTTAGTAAATGTTCCTTCCTCTTTGTTTTTTGGGAAGAATTTCTTCTAACGTTGAGTATTACCAGTGAAACCATCTGGCCATGGGCTTTTCTTGTTGGGAGGTTTTTGTTTGTTTGTTCATGTGGGTTTTTTGTTGGTTTGTTTAGTTGCACCACATGGCGTATGGGATCTTAGTTTCCCAACCAGTAATTGAACTTGTGTACCCACTGCAGAGGAAGTATGGAATCCTCACCACTGAACTGCTAAGAAATTCCCTGATTTTTAAAAATTTCTGTAATGTTTCCTCTTTCAATTTTGATCTTAGTTATTTGAATCTTTTCTTTATTCTTAGTCTAGCAGAAGGTTTATCCATTTTTGTTGATCTTTTCAAAGAATTAACTCTTGGTTTTATTGATTTTTCTTTATTATTTATCTCACCTATAAAAATATAAAATATATAAAATTTCTCTGCTCAGTCTTTATTGTTTTTTCCTTCTGCTAGCTTTGGGTTTAGTTTGTTCTTTTTCTAGTTCCTTAAGATGTAGAGTTGGGTAGATTTTTGAACTTCTGATCTGTAGTCAGACGTGTTATCCATTGCGCCACTGGCCCCACTAGGTTGATTTTAAATCTTCTTTTTAATGTATACATTTGCAGCTATAAATTTGTCTTAGCACAGCTTTCACTGCATTATAGCTATAAGTTTCTCTCTTAGCACTGCTTGGTTTTTTTTTGGCCACTTCTGTTCTTTCATTTATTCATTTTCATCCATCTTTGTTCTTTGGCCTGTGTGGGCCTCCCATCGCAGTGGCCTCCCTTGCTGCAGAGTACCAGCTCTGGGTGCACACACTCCAGAGCTCTGGCTTGGTAGTTGGGGTACATCGTTCCAGTTGCTCCGCAGCAGGTGGGATCTTCCCAGGCCAAGGATTGAACTGGCGTCCCTTGCACTGCAAGGTGGTGTCCTTACCCACTGGACCACCAGGGAAGCCCCAGCACTGCTTTTATATATGGTAATATGTGTGCTTCCATGCTGCTCTCTCCATTCATCCCACTCTCTTCTTCCCCTGCTCCCTCCCATGTCCTTAAGTCTGTTCTCTATGTCTGTATCTCCATTACTGCCCTGCAGACAGGATCATCAGTATCATCTTTCTAGATTCCATATATATACATATATATGTATTAATATACAATATTTGCTTTTCTCTTTCTGATTTCACTCTAGATAATAGACTCCAGGTTCATCCACCACATTAGCACTGACTCGGATGGGTTATTTGTTATGGCTGAGTAATATTCCACTCTGTATATGTACCACAGCTTCTTTATCCATTCATCTGTTGCTGGACATCTAGTTTGCTTCCATGTCCTAGCTATGGTAAAGCTATAGTAAACAGTGCTGGAATGAACATTCGGTAAATGTGTCTTTTTCTGTTACGGTTTTCTCAGGGTAAATGCCCAGTAGTGGGATTGTTGGTCCTTTGATTTTATTCCTGGTTTTCTGAGGAATCTTCATATTGTCTTCCATAGTGGCTGCATTGATTTACATTCCCACCAAGAATGCAAGAGGATTCCCTTTTCTTCACATCCTCTCCAGCATTTATTGTTTATAGAATTTTTGATGATGGCCATTCTGACCAGTGTAAGGTGATATCTCATTGTAGTTTTGATTTGCATTTCTCTAATAATGAGGAGTGTTGAGCATCTTTTCATGCATTTATTAGCCATCTGTATGTCTTCTTTGGAGAAATGTCTGTTTATGTCTTTTTCCCACTTTCTGATTGGGTTGTTTTTCTGGTATTGACTTGTATGAGCTGCTTGTGTATTTTGGAAATTAGTCCTTTGTCAGTTGTTTCATTTGCTATTGTTTTCACCCATTCTGAGGGTTGTCTCTTCACCTTCTTTATAGTTTCCTTTGCTGTGGGAAAGCTTTTAGGTTTAATTAGGTCATTTTCATTTTTATTTACATTATTCCAGAAGGTGTGGCATAGAGGATCTTGCTGTGATTATGTCATGGAGTATTCTGCCTATGTTTTTCTCAAAGAGTTTTATAGTTTCTCATCTTACTCTCTACTCTATTTTGAATTTATTTTTGTGCATGATACAAGGAAGTGCTCTAATTTCAGTCTTTTACATGTACCTGTCCAGGGTTCTCAGCACCACTTAATGAAGAGGCTGTCTTTTCTCCATTGTATATTCTTGTTTCTTTTGTCAATAAGGTATCTGTAGGTGTGTGGCTTTACCTCTTGACTTTCTATCTTGTTCCATTGGTCTATATTTCAGTTTTTGTGCTGGTACCATACTATCTTGGTAACTGTAGCTTTGTAGTATAGTCTGAAGTCCAGAAGGTTGATTCGTCCAGCTCCATTCATCTTTCTTAAGGTTGCTTTGGCTATTCATGGTCTTTGTGTTTCCGTATGAATTGTCAAAATTTGTAGTTCTAGTTCTGTGAAAAATGCCATTATCTTATACGGGTTGCATTGAATCTGCAGTTTGCATTGGGTAGTGTAGTCATTTTCACAATTTTGATTCTCCCAACCAAGGAATGTGGACCAGGTGTTCATGTTGCCTTTGATTAAGTTTCATGAGGTCCCACATGTTCATTTTTCTTTTTAGTTTTGCTATTCTAGTAGGTGGGTCAGAGAAGATCTTGATTTATGTCCTTGAGTGTTTTGCCTATATTCTCCTCTAAGAGTTTTAGGGTTTCTGGCCTTACATTTAGGTCTTTGCTGCATTTTGAGCTTATCTTTGTGTATGGTGTCAGGGAATGTTCCAAGTTCATTTTTTTGCATGTAGCTGTCCAATTTTCCCAGCACCATTTGTTGAAGAGGCTGTCTTTGTCCCATTTTATAGTTTTGCCTCCTTTGTCAAAAATAAGGTACCCATAGGTTCATGGGTTTATCTCTGGGTTCTCTATCTTGTTCCATTGGTCTATATTTCTGTTTTTGTGCCAGTACCATACTGTCTTGATGACTGTTGCTTTGTAATATAGTCTGAAGTTAGGGAGGCTGATCCCTCCATCTCCATTTTTCTTCCTCAGGATTGCTTTGGCTATTTGAGGTCTTTTGTGTTTCCGTATGAAGTGTGTTATTCTTTGATCTAGTTCTGTGAAGAATGTCATTGGTAGTTTGATAGGGATTGCATTGAATCTGTAGATGACATTTGGTAGTATGGTCATTTTGCCAATATTGATTCTTCCGACCCAGGAACATGGACTATCTCTCTATCTGTTTAAGTCTTCTTTAATTTCTCTCATGAGTGTCTTGTAATTTTCTGTGTACAGTTCTTTTGTTTCTTTGGGTCGGCTTATTCCTAGATATTTTATTCTTTTGGTTGCAATGGTGAAGGGGAGTGCCTCTTTGATTTCGTTTTCTGATTTTTCGTTGTTTGTATATAGGAATGCCAGTGATTTCTGTGTATTGATTTTGTATCCTGCAACTTTGCTGAATTCGTCAATTAGCTCTAGTAGTTTTTGTGATAGTGTCTTTGGGATTTTCTATGTATAATATCATGTCATCTGCGAATAGAGAGAATTTTACTTCTTCAACAGACAGAGTTCTTATATTTACATTTTTTTTTAAATTTTGACCTCTTTTCATTGATTTTTTTATCCATTTATTGTCATTTACTTTACTCTTTGGCCTATATGGGCCTCCCGTGCTCCAGTGGGCTCGTATGCAGAGCACTGGCTCTGGACTCATGCACTCCAGAGCGCTGGCTTGTAATTGGACATACTGGTCCAGCTGCTCCGCGGAAAATGGGATCTTCCCAGGCCAAGGATCGAACTGGTGCCCCTTGCACTGCAAGGCAGACTCTTTACCCACTGGAAAGCCCTGTATTTAAAATTTTTTAATGTACAGAAAAACAGTCACTTTACAAAAGAGGGTATCAGAATGGCCAGTAAACCAGTGAAAATGGTACTCAACATCATTAATCAACAGGTAAGTATAAATTAAAGCTATAGTGATGTGATACACAGCCACCTCCTTTTGTCAAAAATAAGGTACCCATAGGTTCATGGGTTTATCTCTGGGTTCTCTATCTTGTTCCATTGGTCTATATTTCTGTTTTTGTGCCAGTACCATACTGTCTTGATGACTGTTGCTTTGTAATATAGTCTGAAGTTAGGGAGGCTGATCCCTCCATCTCCATTTTTCTTCCTCAGGATTGCTTTGGCTATTTGAGGTCTTTTGTGTTTCCGTATGAAGTGTGTTATTCTTTGATCTAGTTCTGTGAAGAATGTCATTGGTAGTTTGATAGGGATTGCATTGAATCTGTAGATGACATTTGGTAGTATGGTCATTTTGCCAATATTGATTCTTCCGACCCAGGAACATGGACTATCTCTCTATCTGTTTAAGTCTTCTTTAATTTCTCTCATGAGTGTCTTGTAATTTTCTGTGTACAGTTCTTTTGTTTCTTTGGGTCGGCTTATTCCTAGATATTTTATTCTTTTGGTTGCAATGGTGAAGGGGAGTGCCTCTTTGATTTCGTTTTCTGATTTTTCGTTGTTTGTATATAGGAATGCCAGTGATTTCTGTGTATTGATTTTGTATCCTGCAACTTTGCTGAATTCGTCAATTAGCTCTAGTAGTTTTTGTGATAGTGTCTTTGGGATTTTCTATGTATAATATCATGTCATCTGCGAATAGAGAGAATTTTACTTCTTCAACAGACAGAGTTCTTATATTTACATTTTTTTTTAAATTTTGACCTCTTTTCATTGATTTTTTTATCCATTTATTGTCATTTACTTTACTCTTTGGCCTATATGGGCCTCCCGTTCCAGTGGGCTCGTATGCAGAGCACTGGCTCTGGACTCATGCACTCCAGAGCGCTGGCTTGTAATTGGACATACTGGTCCAGCTGCTCCGCGGAAAATGGGATCTTCCCAGGCCAAGGATCGAACTGGTGCCCCTTGCACTGCAAGGCAGACTCTTTACCCACTGGAAAGCCCTGTATTTAAAATTTTTTAATGTACAGAAAAACAGTCACTTTACAAAAGAGGGTATCAGAATGGCCAGTAAACCAGTGAAAATGGTACTCAACATCATTAATCAACAGGTAAGTATAAATTAAAGCTATAGTGATGTGATACACAGCCACCAGATGACTAGTAGAGTGGTGAGGATGATGTGGAAGAACTGGAACTCTCTTACTTTACTGATGAGAGTATATATATATTTAACATTGCCACTTTGAAGATATGTTCCATCAAAGCTGCTAAAGCTAACTAATATATGCATGTCTTGGATATTTAGCAGTTCCCTCCTTGGGTATATATCCAACAGAAATACGTATTTATGTTTACCAAAAGGCATGTTCAGGAAGTTCAAAGAAGTCTTGTTTGTAATAGCCATTAACTGGAGACAGTCTTCATGTCCATCAGCAGTAGAATGGGTAAATTAGTTGAGGTATAGGCTTATAATGGAGTATTATGCAGTGATGAAAGTGAATAGAATATGTATACAGATAATGTTGCAGAATTTCAGGGACATAAGATATACAAGGAATTCTCTGGTGGTCCAGTGGTTAGGGCTTCACAGGCTTTCACTGCCAGGAGCATGGTTTCAATCCCTGTTCAGGGAACTAAGATCCTGTAAATTGCGCAGCATGACTGAAAGCATAAAAGAAATACGAAGAATATGTCTTGTATGATTTAATTAACATGAAATGTTAAAAGGCGAAACTAATCTATGGCAATAAATGTAAAGACAATGGTCTCCTTGTGGGGAAATGGTGACTTACAGGGATTAGGTACAAGGGAGCCTTCATGGGTCCTGGAAATTTCTGTAGTTTTGTATGTTTGGTGGTTATGTGGGTGAATGTATATGTAAAATGTATATTTAAAATTTGTGGACTTTAGGTAAGTTCTGCATTCAAAGACTCAAGGTGGAGGATAAAAAATGATGTTTATACCTGTGTTTCCTTCTAAGAGTTTTATACATTTAGCTTTTCCATTTAGTCTGATCCACTTTGAATTAATTTTTGCATAATGTGTTGAGTTCAGGGTCCAGCTTCGTGATGTGGCATGTGGATATCTAGTTGTCTAGCACCATTTATTGCTGATGGTTGCTTCCCTCATTGTCCTGGCACTCATTTGACTGTAGATGTCTGGGTTCATTTCTGGACCCTCACTTCTGTTCTGCCAGTCTCTCTCCTTATGTCAGTACCCCCGGTATTTTGATTGTTGTAACTTTGCAATAATTTTTAAAATCAGGGAGTGTTAAGTCCTCCAACTTTTTCTTTTTAATATTGTTTTCACTCTTCAGGGTCACTTTTAGGTCCATTTGCATTTAAGTACCACCTTTTCCATTTCTGTAAAGAAAAGCCATTGAAATTGTGATAGAGATTGTTTTGGATCTGTAGGTGATTTTGAGAGTTTTACCATGTTAAAAGTATTTTTTTTCCAATCCATGAACATGGGATATCTTTCTCTAACTTAGATCTGTTTTAATTTCTTTTAATAGTGTTTTCAGTGTACAAGTTTTCAGTGTACAAGATCATTGTTAAATGTACTCCTAAAATCATATCATTTTGATGCTATTATAAATGGAATTTATTTCTAAATTTTACTTCTGTATTGTTCATTGCTTGTGTATAGAAATACAACTGATTTTTTAGTACTGACCTTGCATCCTGCACCTGTGCAGAACTCATTCATTAACCCTTCACCTTCAAATAGAGATACTTTTGCTTCAGTCTGAAAATTCTTTTATTAAAGCTAATATATGGAATAATGAAGAATATGTCTTGTATGATTTAATTAACATGAAATGTTAAAAGCGAAACTAATCTATGGCAATAAATGTAAAGACAATGGTCTCCTTGTGGGGAAATGGTGACTTACAGGGATTAGGTACAAGGGAGCCTTCATGGGTCCTGGAAATTTCTGTAGTTTTGTATGTTTGGTGGTTATGTGGGTGAATGTATATGTAAAATGTATATTTAAAATTTGTGGACTTTAGGTAAGTTCTGCATTCAAAGACTCAAGGTGGAGGATAAAAAATGATGTTTATACCTGTGTTTCCTTCTAAGAGTTTTATACATTTAGCTTTTCCATTTAGTCTGATCCACTTTGAATTAATTTTTGCATAATGTGTTGAGTTCAGGGTCCAGCTTCGTGATGTGGCATGTGGATATCTAGTTGTCTAGCACCATTTATTGCTGATGGTTGCTTCCCTCATTGTCCTGGCACTCATTTGACTGTAGATGTCTGGGTTCATTTCTGGACCCTCACTTCTGTTCTGCCAGTCTCTCTCCTTATGTCAGTACCCCCGGTATTTTGATTGTTGTAACTTTGCAATAATTTTTAAAATCAGGGAGTGTTAAGTCCTCCAACTTTTTCTTTTTAATATTGTTTTCACTCTTCAGGGTCACTTTTAGGTCCATTTGCATTTAAGTACCACCTTTTCCATTTCTGTAAAGAAAAGCCATTGAAATTGTGATAGAGATTGTTTTGGATCTGTAGGTGATTTTGAGAGTTTTACCATGTTAAAAGTATTTTTTTTCCAATCCATGAACATGGGATATCTTTCTCTAACTTAGATCTGTTTTAATTTCTTTTAATAGTGTTTTCAGTGTACAAGTTTTCAGTGTACAAGATCATTGTTAAATGTACTCCTAAAATCATATCATTTTGATGCTATTATAAATGGAATTTATTTCTAAATTTTACTTCTGTATTGTTCATTGCTTGTGTATAGAAATACAACTGATTTTTTAGTACTGACCTTGCATCCTGCACCTGTGCAGAACTCATTCATTAACCCTTCACCTTCAAATAGAGATACTTTTGCTTCTTACTCAGTCTGAATTCCTTTTATTACATTTCTCATTTTCATGCCTCATCTTTTGATTAGAACCTCCAGTACAATATTACAGTGGCAGGACTGGGCGTCCTTCTCCCTGATCTTAGGGGGCACATACCCAGTTTTTCATCATTAAGTATGATGTTAGCTGAGGGTTTTTCATGGTTGCCCTGATCAGCTGGAGGCAGCTCCCTTCTCATCCTACTCTTTGGAGTATTTTCTTTGTCTTGAGATGATTATGGATTTTTCTTTTATCTGTGGTTTATTACACTGATCTTGTATGCTGAATCTACCTTGCTTTTGAGCGATATATCCTACATGTTCATAGTGTAGAAACCCCCTTTTTAACATTGTGGATTACATTTGCTAGTATTTTGTTATGATTCTTCTATATTCACAGAGTTACCTGTCTGTAGTTTTCTCTTAGTATATCTTTGTCTGATTTGATTATCAGAGTAATACTGGGGGTCAGTTTCTGTCCCTTTTTTTTTTTCTAAAAATATTAATAATTGATGGCAATTCTTCCTTAAATATTTGAAGCCATCTACCTCGGTTAGGACTTCTTATTTGTGAAAAGTGTTAAAATTTCTAATTCACTTTTCTTCATCCAGATGATCTAATTCACTGATATACAGTTACAGTTGTTCATAATGTTTCTTTGTCCTTTTTATTTCCGTAAAGTTGGTAGTAATTCTCCTTTAATACCTGAGTTTAGATATTTGAGTCTTACCTCCCATCCTCTGGGTTAATCCAGCCAAATTGTGATAGAGATTGTTTTGGATCTGTAGGTGATTTTGAGAGTTTTACCATGTTAAAAGTATTTTTTTTCCAATCCATGAACATGGGATATCTTTCTCTAACTTAGATCTGTTTTAATTTCTTTTAATAGTGTTTTCAGTGTACAAGTTTTCAGTGTACAAGATCATTGTTAAATGTACTCCTAAAATCATATCATTTTGATGCTATTATAAATGGAATTTATTTCTAAATTTTACTTCTGTATTGTTCATTGCTTGTGTATAGAAATACAACTGATTTTTTAGTACTGACCTTGCATCCTGCACCTGTGCAGAACTCATTCATTAACCCTTCACCTTCAAATAGAGATACTTTTGCTTCTTACTCAGTCTGAATTCCTTTTATTACATTTCTCATTTTCATGCCTCATCTTTTGATTAGAACCTCCAGTACAATATTACAGTGGCAGGACTGGGCGTCCTTCTCCCTGATCTTATGGGGCACATACCCAGTTTTTCATCATTAAGTATGATGTTAGCTGAGGGTTTTTCATGGTTGCCCTGATCAGCTGGAGGCAGCTCCCTTCTCATCCTACTCTTTGGAGTATTTTCTTTGTCTTGAGATGATTATGGATTTTTCTTTTATCTGTGGTTTATTACACTGATCTTGTATGCTGAATCTACCTTGCTTTTGAGCGATATATCCTACATGTTCATAGTGTAGAAACCCCCTTTTTAACATTGTGGATTACATTTGCTAGTATTTTGTTATGATTCTTCTATATTCACAGAGTTACCTGTCTGTAGTTTTCTCTTAGTATATCTTTGTCTGATTTGATTATCAGAGTAATACTGGGGGTCAGTTTCTGTCCCTTTTTTTTTTTCTAAAAATATTAATAATTGATGGCAATTCTTCCTTAAATATTTGAAGCCATCTACCTCGGTTAGGACTTCTTATTTGTGAAAAGTGTTAAAATTTCTAATTCACTTTTCTTCATCCAGATGATCTAATTCACTGATATACAGTTACAGTTGTTCATAATGTTTCTTTGTCCTTTTTATTTCCGTAAAGTTGGTAGTAATTCTCCTTTAATACCTGAGTTTAGATATTTGAGTCTTACCTCCCATCCTCTGGGTTAATCCAGCCAAAAATTTGTCAGTTGTACTGATATTTTCAAATAACCGACTTTTTGTTTCATTGATTTCAGAAATTTCTGTTGTGCTTTATTTTCTGGCTTGTTTCCATTTCCAATCCTTATTGTTTCTTTCCTTCTACTTGCTTTGGATTTAACATGCTCTTCTACCTTAAGGTAGAAGGTTAGGTTATTGATTTGAGATCTTTCTTATTTTTTATTTATTTATTCTTTTTTTTTAATAGAAACATTAACAGTTATAAATTTGTCTCTAATTTTGGTGGGGCGGGCATGCTGTGCAGTTGGTGGACCCTTACTTCCTCAACCAGGGACTGAACTCAGGACCTTGCAGTGAGAGTGCTAAGTCCTAACCATTGGACTACCAGTGAATTCCCACCAGTTTAACTGGTTTAAAATTTATCTCTAAATTATACTTTCAGTGCACTTCAGTTTGTTTTTCTTTATAGACTGAATTATACTTTACCGTGCATCCAGTAATTTTTCAGTATATTTTAAAATTTTCATTCATTTCAAAGAATATTCTGATTACCCATTTTACTTCTTTTTTGTCACATTGGTTCTTTAGGAGAGTGTTGTTTGTTTGTCACATGTTTGTAAATTCCCCAGACTTCTATTATCAGTTTCTCATTTCATTACGTTGTTGTCAGAGAACATTCATCATATTTCTTTTTTTCTATTCAGTTGTATATATTTTTTTAAGGTTTATTTATCTATTTATTTTGGGCGGGGGTCGGGTTTGGGAGGGAGGGGAGCAGGTGGGCCACTTCTATTGGTCCTTCATTTATCTATTTTCATCCATCTTTGTTCCTTGGCTCCTGTGGGCCTCCCATCGCGGTGGCGTCTGTCGCTGCAGAGCGCCGGCTCTGGGCGCATGCGCGCCAGAGCTCCGGCTCGGTAATTGGGCACATCGGTCTAGCCGCTCCGCGGCACGTGGGATCTTCCGAGGCCAGGGATCGAACCGGCGCCCCTTGCACTGCAAGGCGGTGTCCTTACCCACTGGACCACCAGGGGAAGCCCTGTATTTTTATTCTACTGACAAAAGTGGGGAAAAGTCTGTTTATGATTTACCTTTTATGCATATGGTTATCTAAAGTTCTGTATTCAAAGCTATAAACCTTTATAGTTGAGAAGGGCTTGATAACACTTTGTTATAATAGGTATTTTATAAATAGTCACAATCATGGTTTCCCAGTATAGCTTACGTATGTTTCACTTTATAGTTTCTTTTGTTGCTGCACATTTATTTATTTATTTTTTGTTTTATAAACTTTTTTTTATATTGAAGTATAACCAATTATTAGAGAAGGAAATCGCAACCTACTCCAGTATTCTTGTCTGGAAAATTCCATGAACAGAGAAGCCTGGCATGCTACACAGTCCAGGAGGTCTCAAATATACACACACACATACATACATACATACATACATACATACATACATATATACAGCGTACATATATAGGGCTTCCCTGGTGGCTCAGTGGTGAGGAATCTGCCTGCAATGCAGAGACCCAGGTTCTCTCCCTGGTTTGGGAAGATCCCTCTGGAGAAGGACATGGCAACCCACTCCAGTATTCTTGCCTGGAGAATTCCATGGGTGGAGGAGTCTGGCAGGCTGCTGTTCATGGGATCACACAAAGTCGGGCACTACTGAAGTGATTATGCTGCAGCAGCAGCAGCATAGCCAATTATGGCTTCCCTGGTGGCTCAGATGGTAAAGAATCTGCCTACAATGAAGGAGACCTGGGTTCGATCCCTGGTTGGGAAGATCCCTTCGAGAAGGGAATGGCTACTCACTCCAGTATTCTTGCTTGGAATATTGCATGGACAGAGGCACCTGGATGAGCAGCAGTCCATGAAGTCGTAAAGAGTCAGACAGAACTAAGCAACTAACACTTTCACTCACTGCTGTAACTATAGTTGATTAATTGTAATAGTTTCAGGACAGCAAGGGGACTCATGTATACATGTACATGTATCCATTCTCCCCCCAACTCTCCTTTCATCCAGGCTGCCACATAAGATGGAGCAGAGTTGCCTATGCTGTACAGTTGGATCTGATTGGTTATCCATTTTAAATATAGCAGTGTATACATGTCTATTCCAAACTTCCTAACTATTCCTCCCTCCCATTCTTCCCCCCTGGCAACCATATGTTTGTTCTCCAAGTCTGTGAGTCTGTTTCTGTTTGTAAATAAGTTCATGTGTGTCCTTTCTTTTTGGATTCTGCATATAAGGGATTGATTGACTTTACCTTCTCTGTCTGACTTATTTACTTCACTTATTATGACAATCTCTAGGTCCATCATGTTGCTGCAAGTGGCATTGTTTCATTCTTTTTTAATGACTGAGTAATAGTCTATTATATATATGTACTAGATCTTCTTTATCCATTCTTCTGTTGATGGACATTTAGGTTGCTTCCATGTCTTAGCTATTGTAAACAGTTTTGCACTGAACATTGGGGTGCATGTATCCTTTCAGACCATGTGTTTCTCTGGGTATATGCCCAAGAATATTTATTAAGTCTATTTATACTTAATGCCCTGGAGAAGGAAATGGCAACCCACTATAGTACTATTGCCTGGAAAATTCCATGGACAGAGGATCCTGGTGGACTACAGTCCATGGTCTCACAAAGAATCAGACATGACTGAGTGACTAAACAATAGAGATAAGTTTTATTGCCTAACATGTGATCTGTCCTGGAAAATATTCTGCATGCATTTGAGAAGAATATGTGTTTTGCTCTTTTGGGGTGGAGTGTACTATAGG
Source organism: Tragulus kanchil (assembly GCA_022376925.1). NCBI lineage: Eukaryota > Metazoa > Chordata > Mammalia > Artiodactyla > Tragulidae > Tragulus > Tragulus kanchil. The sequence goes on from JAIOJX010000026.1 coordinate 25,388,157, forward strand.
TATTGTACTCTGTATCTAAATAATATTATTTTATCTATATAGGATATTATAGGTTACTTACATCTTTCTTTTCTTTTTAGGGGGAGTGGGTTGGCGAGGGAGGGGGTGCGGGTGGGCCTCTTCTATTGGTCTTTCATTTATCTATTTTCATCCATCTTTGTTCTTTGGCCCATGTGGGCCTCCCATCGCGGTGGCCTCTGGTGTCGCAGAGCACCGGCTCTGGGCACATGCGCTCCAGAGCTCCGGCTTGGTAATTGGACACATGGGTCCAGCCGCTCCGCGGCACGTGGGATCTTCCCAGGCCAGGGATCGAACCGACGCTCCTTGCACTGCAAGGCGGTGTCCTTACCCGCTGGACTGACAGGGAAGCTGCCTATCTTTGTTTTCTTAATTGATTTTTCTGTCTACTTGTTTATCCATTATTGAAAATTGAAGCATTGAAGTCTCCCACTGTCCTAATTTAATTATTTATTTCATATCTGCTTCTTTTCATGTATTTTGAGAGACTATTGTTAGGTGCTTACATGTTTATAATTACTGTATCTTGTTGATAAGTTGGCTGTTTTTTCCACTATAGATGTCCTTCTTTGCCACTAATAACCATTTCTGTAATATATTCTCTTTTTCTACTATTAGTGTAGCCAGATCTCTTTTGGCTACTGTTTGCATGGTATATCTTTTTATAGTCTTTTAAACTTTCAGCCTGCTTTGTGCTTGAATCTAAAATGTGTCTGTTGTAAACAGTTTTGCACTGAACATTGGGGTGCATGTATCCTTTCAGACCATGTGTTTCTCTGGGTATATGCCCAAGAATATTTATTAAGTCTATTTATACTTAATGCCCTGGAGAAGGAAATGGCAACCCACTATAGTACTATTGCCTGGAAAATTCCATGGACAGAGGATCCTGGTGGACTACAGTCCATGGTCTCACAAAGAATCAGACATGACTGAGTGACTAAACAATAGAGATAAGTTTTATTGCCTAACATGTGATCTGTCCTGGAAAATATTCTGCATGCATTTGAGAAGAATATGTGTTTTGCTCTTTTGGGGTGGAGTGTACTATAGGTATTGTACTCTGTATCTAAATAATATTATTTTATCTATATAGGATATTATAGGTTACTTACATCTTTCTTTTCTTTTTAGGGGGAGTGGGTTGGCGAGGGAGGGGGTGCGGGTGGGCCTCTTCTATTGGTCTTTCATTTATCTATTTTCATCCATCTTTGTTCTTTGGCCCATGTGGGCCTCCCATCGCGGTGGCCTCTGGTGTCGCAGAGCACCGGCTCTGGGCACATGCGCTCCAGAGCTCCGGCTTGGTAATTGGACACATGGGTCCAGCCGCTCCGCGGCACGTGGGATCTTCCCAGGCCAGGGATCGAACCGACGCTCCTTGCACTGCAAGGCGGTGTCCTTACCCGCTGGACTGACAGGGAAGCTGCCTATCTTTGTTTTCTTAATTGATTTTTCTGTCTACTTGTTTATCCATTATTGAAAATTGAAGCATTGAAGTCTCCCACTGTCCTAATTTAATTATTTATTTCATATCTGCTTCTTTTCATGTATTTTGAGAGACTATTGTTAGGTGCTTACATGTTTATAATTACTGTATCTTGTTGATAAGTTGGCTGTTTTTTCCACTATAGATGTCCTTCTTTGCCACTAATAACCATTTCTGTAATATATTCTCTTTTTCTACTATTAGTGTAGCCAGATCTCTTTTGGCTACTGTTTGCATGGTATATCTTTTTATAGTCTTTTAAACTTTCAGCCTGCTTTGTGCTTGAATCTAAAATGTGTCTGTTGTAAACAGTAAATGGTGAAGTCGAATTATTTCGGCAAGTCTGCTAATTTCTGCCTTCAGTTCAGTCAGTCATGTCCAACTCTTTGCGACCCCATGGACTGCAGCATGCCAGGCTTCCCTGTCCTTCACCATCTCCTGGAGCCTGCTCAGACTCATGTCCATTGACTCAGTGATGCCAACCAACCATCTCGTCCTTTCTTGTCCCCCTCTCCTTTTGCTTTCTGTTTTTCCCAACATCAAGCTCTTTTCCAGTGAGTCAGTTCTTTGATCAGGTGGCAAAAGTATTGGAGCTTCAGCTTCAGCATCATTCTTTCTAATGAATATTCAGGGTTGATTATCTTTAAGATTGACTGATTTGATCTCTTTGCAGTCCAAGGGACTCTCAAGAGCCTTCTCCAACACTATAGTTCAAAGGCATCAATTCTTCGGCGCTTGGCCTTCTCAATGGTCCAGCTCTCACATCCATACAGGACTGCTGGGAAAACCATAGCTTTGACTATACAGACTTTTGTCAGCAAGGTGAGGTCTCTGCTTTTTAACACACTGCCTAGGTTTGTCATAGCTTTTCTTGCAAGAAGCGTGTGTCTTTTTAATTTCATCGCTACAGTCACCATCTCCAGTGATTTTCGAGTCCAGGAAAATAAAGACCGTCACTGTTTCTGTTGTTTGCCCATCTATTTGCCATGAAGTGATGGGACTAGATGCTGTGATCTTATTTTTCTGAATGTTGAGTTTTAGGCTGGCTTTTTTGCTCTCCTTTTTTATCTTCATCAAAAGGCTTTTTAGTTAGTTCCTCTTTGCTTTCTGCTATTAGTGTAGCCAGATCTCTTTTGGCTACTGTTTGCATGGTATATCTTTTTATAGTCTTTTAAACTTTCAGCCTGCTTTGTGCTTGAATCTAAAATGTGTCTGTTGTAAACAGTAAATGGTGAAGTCGAATTATTTCGGCAAGTCTGCTAATTTCTGCCTTCAGTTCAGTCAGTCATGTCCAACTCTTTGCGACCCCATGGACTGCAGCATGCCAGGCTTCCCTGTCCTTCACCATCTCCTGGAGCCTGCTCAGACTCATGTCCATTGACTCAGTGATGCCAACCAACCATCTCGTCCTTTCTTGTCCCCCTCTCCTTTTGCTTTCTGTTTTTCCCAACATCAAGCTCTTTTCCAGTGAGTCAGTTCTTTGATCAGGTGGCAAAAGTATTGGAGCTTCAGCTTCAGCATCATTCTTTCTAATGAATATTCAGGGTTGATTATCTTTAAGATTGACTGATTTGATCTCTTTGCAGTCCAAGGGACTCTCAAGAGCCTTCTCCAACTCTATAGTTCAAAGGCATCAATTCTTCGGCGCTTGGCCTTCTCAATGGTCCAGCTCTCACATCCATACAGGACTGCTGGGAAAACCATAGCTTTGACTATACAGACTTTTGTCAGCAAGGTGAGGTCTCTGCTTTTTAACACACTGCCTAGGTTTGTCATAGCTTTTCTTGCAAGAAGCGTGTGTCTTTTTAATTTCATCGCTACAGTCACCATCTCCAGTGATTTTCGAGTCCAGGAAAATAAAGACCGTCACTGTTTCTGTTGTTTGCCCATCTATTTGCCATGAAGTGATGGGACTAGATGCTGTGATCTTATTTTTCTGAATGTTGAGTTTTAGGCTGGCTTTTTTGCTCTCCTTTTTTATCTTCATCAAAAGGCTTTTTAGTTAGTTCCTCTTTGCTTTCTGCTATTAGGGTGGTGTCATCTGCCTACCTGAGGTTATTTATATTTCTCCCAGAAATCTTGATTCCAGCTTGTGCTTCATCCAGATCAGCATTTTTCATGATGTACTATGCATATAAATGACATAAACAAGGTGACATACAGCCTTGACATACTCCTTTTCCAGTGTGGAACCAGTCCCTTGTTCCATGTCCAGTTCCAGCTGTTGCTTCTTGTTCTGTATACAGGTTGTACAGGAGGCAAGTAAGGTGGTCTGGTATTCCCATCTCTTTCAGAATTTTCCACAGATTGTTGTGGTCCATGCAGTCAAAGGCTTTAGTGTAGTCAGTAAAACAAAAGTAGACGGTTTTTTTTTTTTTTTGGAATTCCCTTGCTCTTCCTATGATTCAATGGATTCTGGCAATTTGATCTCTGTTTCCTCTGCTTTTTCTAAATCCAGCTGGTACATCTGGAAGTTCTCCATTCATGTACTGTTGAAGCCTAGCTTGGAGGATTTTTAAGCATTACTTTGCTAGCATGTGAAATGAATACAATGGTGCAGTAGTTTGAACATTCTTTGGCATTACCTTTCTTTGGGATTGGAATGAAAAGTGACCTTTTCCAGTCCTAAGGCCACTGCTTAGTTTTCCAAATTTGCTGGCATATGGAGTGTAGCACTTTAATGCATCATCTTTTAATGTTTGAAATAGCTCAGCTAGAATCCCACCACCTCCACTAGCTATGTTTGTAGTAATGTTTCCTAGGGCGCACTTGACTTCACAGTAAGATGTCTGGCTCTTAGTGAGTGATCAAACCATCGTGCTCATCTTTGTCATTAAGTCCTTTTTGTATAGTTTTCTGTATTCTTGCCACCTTTCTTAAGATCTTCTTGTTCTGTTAGATTCATACTGTTTCTTTTATTGTGCCTGCATGAAATGTTCCCTTGGTATCTCTAATTTTCTTGTAGAGATCTCTAGTCTTTCCCATTCGGTTATTTTCCTCTATTTCTTTGCATTGTTCATGATGTACTATGCATTTTTTTGAAAGTTTTAGGCTGGCTTTTTGCTCTCCTTTTTATCTTCATCAAAAGGCTTTTAGTTAGTTCCTCTTTGCTTTCTGCTATTAGGGTGGTGTCATCTGCCTACCTGAGGTTATTTATATTTCTCCCAGAAATCTTGATTCCAGCTTGTGCTTCATCCAGATCAGCATTTTTCATGATGTACTATGCATATAAATGACATAAACAAGGTGACATACAGCCTTGACATACTCCTTTTCCAGTGTGGAACCAGTCCCTTGTTCCATGTCCAGTTCCAGCTGTTGCTTCTTGTTCTGTATACAGGTTGTACAGGAGGCAAGTAAGGTGGTCTGGTATTCCCATCTCTTTCAGAATTTTCCACAGATTGTTGTGGTCCATGCAGTCAAAGGCTTTAGTGTAGTCAGTAAAACAAAAGTAGACGGTTTTTTTTTTTTTTTGGAATTCCCTTGCTCTTCCTATGATTCAATGGATTCTGGCAATTTGATCTCTGTTTCCTCTGCTTTTTCTAAATCCAGCTGGTACATCTGGAAGTTCTCCATTCATGTACTGTTGAAGCCTAGCTTGGAGGATTTTTAAGCATTACTTTGCTAGCATGTGAAATGAATACAATGGTGCAGTAGTTTGAACATTCTTTGGCATTACCTTTCTTTGGGATTGGAATGAAAAGTGACCTTTTCCAGTCCTAAGGCCACTGCTTAGTTTTCCAAATTTGCTGGCATATGGAGTGTAGCACTTTAATGCATCATCTTTTAATGTTTGAAATAGCTCAGCTAGAATCCCACCACCTCCACTAGCTATGTTTGTAGTAATGTTTCCTAGGGCGCACTTGACTTCACAGTAAGATGTCTGGCTCTTAGTGAGTGATCAAACCATCGTGCTCATCTTTGTCATTAAGTCCTTTTTTGTATAGTTTTCTGTATTCTTGCCACCTTTCTTAAGATCTTCTTGTTCTGTTAGATTCATACTGTTTCTTTTATTGTGCCTGCATGAAATGTTCCCTTGGTATCTCTAATTTTCTTGTAGAGATCTCTAGTCTTTCCCATTCGGTTATTTTCCTCTATTTCTTTGCATTGTTCACTTAAGAAGACCCTCTTATCTCCTTGCTATTCTCTGGAACTCTGCATTCAGATGGGTATATCTTTCCTTTTCTCCTTTTCTTTTTACATCTCTTCTCAGCTCTTTGTAAGGCCTCCTCAGACAACCATTTTCTTGGGGATGGTTTTGATCGCTGCCTCCTGTACAGTGTACGAACCTCTCCATAGTTTTTCAGAGGCTCTGTCTATCAGATCTAATCCCTTGAATTTCTTTGTAGCTTCCACTGTATAATCATAAGAAATTTGATTTAGGTCATACTTGAATGGCCAAGTGGTTTTCCCTTCTTTCTCCAATTTTAAGTCTGAATTGATCTGAGCCACAGTCAGCTCCAGGTCTTGTTTATGCTGACTGTACAGAGCTTCTCCATCTTCGACTGCAAAGAATATAATCAATCTGATTATGGTACTGACTATTTGGCAGTGTCCATGTGTAGTAGTTTATACATTCTCTTATATTTAATGTAATTACACATAAGGTAGGTTTACATCTGACATTTTATAGTTGTGTTCTGTATGTTTTATATCTCTTTCTGTTCCTCATTCCTTCATTAGTGCCTCCTTTTTGTTAAATATTTTCTAGTGTGCTATTTTAATTCTCCTGTTTCTTTTGCCACTGGAATAAATGTATACTTTAGTAGTTGATCTGGGCATTAAAACTAACATCTCAACCTAAAACAGTATAGTTGAGTTAATGCCACTTAATTAGAGTGGCTTATGAAACTTTCCTTCTAACTCCATCGCTTGTCTTTCTTTTGTGTTATTGGTGTTATACACATTACATCTACATACTGTGGACCAAGCAACATGCTTATAATTACTGCTTTATGCAGTTTCTTCAAACTTGCCTATTAATTTCCTGCTGCTGCTTTTGTAGAAGAGAGTTAAGGCAGACCTTGCTGCTTATCCTTGAAATGAACAGCTTATGAGGCCTACCCTTGATTGGCATCTGAAAACTTGGATTTCAGGAGGGGTTCCCCCCTCCCTAACTAATAAGAATGACTTACTATGCCTAAGCTCCTTATATAAACAATGTAGTTTATGCTGAACACTTGCTTTTCATCTGGGAATTTGGAATTTTGATACATGTCTACTTAGTCTGACGTTTGGACTTTGTCAGGGTCAGTTTCTATTGATTGCGTATTCTTTGTATGGACTAATGTCTCTGTATATCTCTTTTTTTTTTCCTCTTGAAAACTGGACATTTAAAATATTTTAATACACCATCTCTGGAAATGTGATTCTTCTCCCTCCCCAGTATTTTTCTGAATTGTTAAAATTGTTTGCTTCGTGACATTTCAGAACTCATTTTTTAAAGTCTGTATTTTTTGTCATATGTGGTCTCTGAAGACTGCTTTTACTTTGGTTGTCAGCTAGCGATTAGACAGAAACTTCCTTAGGTACTTGGAACCTGTAAGTCTCATAGTCTTTCAAGGTTTAAATCTGCTGTGTGTGTGTTGGGGCTAGCCTTTAGCATTCTCTCAGGCATTTACAGCTCTGCTGTGTCCTTCACTTACTGCTGTGCAGAGCCTCAGTTAGCCAGAGGTGAAAGAAAGCTGAAGGTTTTTTGGGGCCTTTCTTGAGAATGCGACAGCCTTGGTCTATTGCATAACTTCTAGATTTCTAGGAATTTGTTGGAGCCTTTCAGAGTTCCCTACTGATATCTCATTCCTCAGTTTTTCTGAGAAAAGTATTTTTCTTAATCCGTTGCTTGCCCCAACTATTTCCCCCTTCTTCTGACAGCTGAGATATGTGGCAGTTGTCCCTGATTGATTTCAGCAAATACCCCAAGTTTTTTGCACTGAAAAAAGTTTCACTCAGGTTAAATAAAGGCAAACTTTCAAATGGGCTCTATCAGCCAACCATTAGATAGGTCAAATATGACAGTTTTGGGGGAATCCGTTCTGCCTTCTCCAGTGGCTGCTAGGCTGCTCATTTTCATAGAGACTTGGGGCTTGTTGAGGTTTTTTTTGTTTGTTTCTTGGCTGCACTACATTACATGGAATCTTAGTTCCCCATTGCATGCTCAGTTGTATATGACTCTTTACAGCCCCACGGACTGTAGCCCACCAGGCTCCTCTGTCCGTAGGATTTTCCAGGCAAGAATACCAGAGTGGGCTGCCATTTCCTACTCCAAGGGATCTCCTCAACTCAGGGATCGAACCTGTGTCTCTTGTGTCTCTTGCATTGCCAGGTGGATTCTTTACCACTTGCCACCTAGGAATTTCCATAGTTCCCTGATCAGGGATCAGGCCTACAATCCCCTGCATTGTAAGTGCAGAGTCTTAATCTCTGGACTGACAGGGAAGTCTCTGGGCTTGTTGGTTTAAAATGCTAGCTGGGAGGAAAGGGTGGAAGGATAGGGATAGGGGAGGTCAAAGCACCACAAGGCTCTCTTATTTTACTGAGTCTCCAAGGAAGCCTTTGGTTAATTCCTTTGTGTTGATTCTGATGATTTTTTCTTTTATGGAGGGGAGAATTTTTGTGGGTCTTTACTACTTTGTTGATGTCCTTTTTGTCTCTAAACATAACCTTTTTCTTTCATCTTTATATGTGCCGTGTGTGTGTTGGGGCTAGCCTTTAGCATTCTCTCAGGCATTTACAGCTCTGCTGTGTCCTTCACTTACTGCTGTGCAGAGCCTCAGTTAGCCAGAGGTGAAAGAAAGCTGAAGGTTTTTTGGGGCCTTTCTTGAGAATGCGACAGCCTTGGTCTATTGCATAACTTCTAGATTTCTAGGAATTTGTTGGAGCCTTTCAGAGTTCCCTACTGATATCTCATTCCTCAGTTTTTCTGAGAAAAGTATTTTTCTTAATCCGTTGCTTGCCCCAACTATTTCCCCCTTCTTCTGACAGCTGAGATATGTGGCAGTTGTCCCTGATTGATTTCAGCAAATACCCCAAGTTTTTTGCACTGAAAAAAGTTTCACTCAGGTTAAATAAAGGCAAACTTTCAAATGGGCTCTATCAGCCAACCATTAGATAGGTCAAATATGACAGTTTTGGGGGAATCCGTTCTGCCTTCTCCAGTGGCTGCTAGGCTGCTCATTTTCATAGAGACTTGGGGCTTGTTGAGGTTTTTTTTGTTTGTTTCTTGGCTGCACTACATTACATGGAATCTTAGTTCCCCATTGCATGCTCAGTTGTATATGACTCTTTACAGCCCCACGGACTGTAGCCCACCAGGCTCCTCTGTCCGTAGGATTTTCCAGGCAAGAATACCAGAGTGGGCTGCCATTTCCTACTCCAAGGGATCTCCTCAACTCAGGGATCGAACCTGTGTCTCTTGTGTCTCTTGCATTGCCAGGTGGATTCTTTACCACTTGCCACCTAGGAATTTCCATAGTTCCCTGATCAGGGATCAGGCCTACAATCCCCTGCATTGTAAGTGCAGAGTCTTAATCTCTGGACTGACAGGGAAGTCTCTGGGCTTGTTGGTTTAAAATGCTAGCTGGGAGGAAAGGGTGGAAGGATAGGGATAGGGGAGGTCAAAGCACCACAAGGCTCTCTTATTTTACTGAGTCTCCAAGGAAGCCTTTGGTTAATTCCTTTGTGTTGATTCTGATGATTTTTTCTTTTATGGAGGGGAGAATTTTTGTGGGTCTTTACTACTTTGTTGATGTCCTTTTTGTCTCTAAACATAACCTTTTTCTTTCATCTTTATATGTGCCGTTGCTCTGTGGGAGCTTGAGTTTATTCAGTTATCTTTTAAGCTTTTTAACTGTCAAAAACTGTTCTGTTTTGCTTTAGCTTAGACAGGAATCTGAACAATACTGAAGTAAATTTAATATAAAGTAATAATGATTTTTAATTCATTCTCAATAATTGAATATCTGGGAAGAATAAAGCACTTTTCTCCAGAAAAATGTATAAAATATTAACATTATGCATTCTCATAGTGTTATTTATACTGACTTTTTTCTTCTTATGGCGACTTCTTTTTCTTATTACCATGTTCATTTTTTACCTCTTTAGGCAACGGAGAATGTTGGTGGGAGAACCATTTCCCTAATTTCCAAGTAGTTGAGCTGATTGCCATGATGGGTAAGTTCCAACTAAAAGCCTTTCTTATCTAGGATGATATGGGATGGGAGCTTTCTCCGTGTGTATGATAAGCTTCTTATGAAGAAATGTTATGATTTAGTAGCTTTTTATGTAAGTTTTAAAAAATTTTGGCCTCTTTTATTGATTTTTTATTTATTTATTTTCATCCATCTTTATTCTTTGGTCTGTGTGGGCCTCCTACTGCAGTGGCCTTTCTCACTGCAGAGCACCGACTCTAGGCTCATGCACTCCAGAGTGCTGGCTCTTAATTGGACACACAGGTCCAGCTGTTCCGCGGCATGTGGGATCTTCCCAGGCCAGGGATCAAACTGGTGCCCCTTGCATTGCAAGGCGGTGTCCTTACTCACCGGACCACCAGGGAAGCCCTTATGTAATGTTTTATATTTATTTACCTAATAGATTTTCAGTTAAAGCACTTTTTATGACTTTTACAGTTTGGGGATAACCAGTTTTTATAGGACTTGATACAGACATTCAAAATAAACTGTTGTGGATTATGATTTTCCTTCTTTCTTTCTTTCTTTTTTAATACCAGTATCTTAATTCTGACCTGCATTTGCCAATGTTTGTCTTTGTCACAGTTTTCATGCCACTTGCTTAACAAAGGTGTTATTCACTCTTACATGTCATTATTCACTCTTACATGACATTGGGGCCAAAGAACTTAAGATTTTTTGTTTTGTTTCTTTTTTTTTTAATTGTGATTTTCTTAGAGTTTGATGGCCAGAGAAAATTCTTGATTAAAGAAACCTGACTTTTAAAGATTCAGTAAATGCTGAGGAATGAATTATTATATAATTACTCAACAATGTAGTAATATAGTTAGACTAAAGAAAACAACTGCAATAAAAACGATGAATCATAAAACTTTATAACAGAACAGAGGAGTGAATCATTGGTGCTCAAGGAAGATATATTTTACAACTCTTGTGAATTTCCTATGGTGTCATAATGTTAATGGAAAGGAAAGCTAAAGTATGGGAATGGATTGTGGGGTTTCAGTTTATATGTCATCTTGTTTTCTTCTTTACTTTTTTTTTTTCTCCTTTTCTCCTTGGAATTGAGGGTTCCAGTGTAAGGCGAGGAATGGATAGGGAAAGCCTAGAAAGAAATGGAGCAAATGGCCCACCCTATTCCTAAAGGTGGAAAAATGGATTGGGTAGTTGGAAGTTAAGATTTTAAACTTGCACCAGTGTCTTATACTGATATTTTAATTCTGACCTGCATTTGCCAGTGTTTGTCTTTGTCACAGTTTTCATGCCACTTGCTTAACAAAGGTGTTATTCACTCTTACACATGTGTACATGACATTGGGGGCAAAGACCTTGAATTTGCCTGTGTTTTTACACTGCATAGTAGTTTTTTGTTTTTTTTTTTTTTTGGCCACTTCTATTGGTCTTTCATTTATTTCCATCTTTCTTCTTTGGCCTGTGTGGGCCTCCCATCGCAGTGGCCTCTCTCGCCGCAGAGCACCGGCTCTGAGCACGTGTGCTTCAGAATTCTGGCTGGCAGTTGGACACACTGGCCCAGCCACTTCTCAGCATGTGGGATCTTCCCAGGCCAGGGACCAAACCTGTGCAGTTCATGGTTCATGGTCATTTCACTCAGTTTTATGGATTCAGTACTTTTTTCTAAGAAGTGGATGTTTCTTTCATTGTTACCTTTTAAGTTGTTAGTGGCTGAGATCATTAGTCTGTTAAATGTACTCTTTTTGAACCTTATGGTGAAGATATTAAAAAGAACAAACAAACATTTCCAGATATCAGTAGGCTTTTATCTACAGATAAAGCTTTTCTTTGTAAAAGAAGTACTGATGAAAGAGAAAAACTCTGAAAGGAATTCTGTATTTTAAACGTAAATGCTAAATAAATGATGGTATTTATAGGAAGCTGTTTATTTTTTCCCCACTTTTTTAAATTAAGATTTTAAACAATCTCAATTTTTCAGTTTTAAACAATGTCTTGTTTCAGAGTCCTAGCCAAGTATTTGTCATAACAGGGTTGTTTTGACCCATATCCTAGGATGACATCATTGTAAGAGCCAGAATGACTTTACTTGACTTATAAATGTCTTGTGTGAACACCTAGTATGATGCAAGTGCTTGATCTAGTGCAGTTTTTTTTTTTTTCAATTTTTTTTTTTTGGCGGGGGGCTGGTTGGGGAGGGGGGGGTGCGGGCGGGCCACTTCTGTTGGTCTTTCATTTATTTATTTTCCTCCATCTTTGTTCTTTGGCCCGTGTGGGCCTCCCATGTGTGGCCTCTGTTGTCACAGAGCACTTGCTGTGAGCTCATGCGCTCCAGAGCTCCAGCTTGGTAGTTGGACACATCCATCCAGCTGCTCCGCAGCACGTGGGATCCTCCCAGGCCAGGGATCGAACTGGCGCCCCTTGCACTGCAAGGCAGTGTCCTTACCCACTGGACCACCAGGGAAGCCCGATCTAGTGCAGTTTTAATGCTGCTTGACATCAGTTTTTTAAAAAACTAAATTTTTATTTCATCAAAATAACAAATGCAGACATTGAAAATGTTCTAAATGCATTTTCGTTGAACTTTATTATAAATTTTGTATTGATGTCTATGATAAATACATACTGAAATCGTAATTCTGTATTATGTTATTGTAAAAATACCCAGATGATCAGCAAGCTTTGAACTCAATTATGCAAGATTTGGCTGTTCTTCATAAGGCCAGTCGACCAGCATTATCCTTACAGGAATCCAGAAAACAAAATCCTCATCACCAAAAAGCAGGTATTTATCTTAATAATTTTTTTATAGTTTAATGTATTTTAATAGCAAACTAACAGGAATAGCACAGAAGACAGACAACATTAAAAAACATGTACTTGCATGTAGGACCAGAACAAACTTTCAAACATAGCTTATTCAGATAAAGCTTTTCTTTTTTGTAAAAGAAGTACTGATGAAAGAGAAAAACTCTGAAAGGAATTCTGTATTTTAAACGTAAATGCTAAATAAATGATGGTATTTATAGGAAGCTGTTTATTTTTTCCCCACTTTTTTAAATTAAGATTTTAAACAATCTCAATTTTTCAGTTTTAAACAATGTCTTGTTTCAGAGTCCTAGCCAAGTATTTGTCATAACAGGGTTGTTTTGACCCATATCCTAGGATGACATCATTGTAAGAGCCAGAATGACTTTACTTGACTTATAAATGTCTTGTGTGAACACCTAGTATGATGCAAGTGCTTGATCTAGTGCAGTTTTTTTTTTTTTCAATTTTTTTTTTTTGGCGGGGGGCTGGTTGGGGAGGGCGGGGGTTGGGCGGGCCACTTCTGTTGGTCTTTCATTTATTTATTTTCCTCCATCTTTGTTCTTTGGCCCGTGTGGGCCTCCCATCGCGGTGGCCTCTGTTGTCACAGAGCACTTGCTGTGAGCTCATGCGCTCCAGAGCTCCAGCTTGGTAGTTGGACACATCCATCCAGCTGCTCCGCAGCACGTGGGATCCTCCCAGGCCAGGGATCGAACTGGCGCCCCTTGCACTGCAAGGCAGTGTCCTTACCCACTGGACCACCAGGGAAGCCCGATCTAGTGCAGTTTTAATGCTGCTTGACATCAGTTTTTAAATAACTAAATTTTTATTTCATCAAAATAACAAATGCAGACATTGAAAATGTTCTAAATGCATTTTTCGTTGAACTTTATTATAAATTTTGTATTGATGTCTATGATAAATACATACTGAAATCGTAATTCTGTATTATGTTATTGTAAAAATACCCAGATGATCAGCAAGCTTTGAACTCAATTATGCAAGATTTGGCTGTTCTTCATAAGGCCAGTCGACCAGCATTATCCTTACAGGAATCCAGAAAAACAAAATCCTCATCACCAAAAAAGCAGGTATTTATCTTAATAATTTTTTTTATAGTTTAATGTATTTTAATAGCAAACTAACAGGAATAGCACAGAAGACAGACAACATTAAAAAACATGTACTTGCATGTAGGACAACTCAGAAAAGTATAGTGAATAATGGATGGAATCTATTGTATGATAAAAATGCTGCAAACAACAGCCTGGAGGGGTGGGACTGGGGGAGGGGACCAGGTATATGCATATGACTGATCTGGGAACATACATGTCTGTGAACAACAAAACTCTGTGAAAACTTAAAAAAATAAATAAAAATTAAAAATGCCGCAAACACCATTTACTCACAGTCAATAAGAAATTTACTTATTTTAAAAGAAATCCAAACGCTGGTATTGTCCAGAAAAATTTTGCAGGTTTATTTATAATTGTAATAAAGTTGAACTGCTGAAACTTGTTCACTGGAACATTTTGACTTGCATTAATGCTTATGTCCCCTGTGTTTATATTAAAAATTCACACACAAATGAAAATGGAAAAACTGCCAATACCTGATTTCTGTCCCCTATTTTTCCACTTCCAGTCATGTACTTAAGTGCCTTTTGACCCTATGGAAACAGAATATCTAACATTGAGAACTACCAGTAACAAGAAGAAGATAATTTTTTTTTTGTAAGCAATGAAATGTTTCCCATCATAGTGGATTCTTAAGCACGCTCTCCACCTATGTGGCATGCTAGCTGAATGTCTTTTCACATAATTGTTACACATTTGGTATGGATAACACACAGGTTGGTATCTTCAAAAGGCCAATTAAGGACTTCCCTTGTGGTCCAATGGGTGAAGAGTTTTATGCAGGGTCAACTGGCGCCTTGCACTGCAAGGCAGTGTCCTTACCCACTGGATTTCTTTTCAAAATAACAATTTTTTGCAGACATTGAAAATGTTCTAAATGCATTTTCGTTGAACTTTATTATAAATTTTGTATTGATGTCTATGATAAATACATACTGAAATCGTAATTCTGTATTATGTTATTGTAAAAATACCCAGATGATCAGCAAGCTTTGAACTCAATGATGCAAGATTTGGCTGTTCTTCATAAGGCCAGTCGACCAGCATTATCCTTACAGGAATCCAAAAAAACAAAATCCTCATCACCAAAAAGCAGGTATTTATCTTAATAATTTTTTTTATAGTTTAATGTATTTTAATAGCAAACTAACAGGAATAGCACAGAAGACAGACAACATTAAAAAACATGTACTTGCATGTAGGACAACTCAGAAAAGTATAGTGAATAATGGATGGAATCTATTGTATGATAAAAATGCTGCAAACAACAGCCTGGAGGGGTGGGACTGGGGGAGGGGACCAGGTATATGCATATGACTGATCTGGGAACATACATGTCTGTGAACAACAAAACTCTGTGAAAACTTAAAAAAATAAATAAAACTAAAATGCCGCAAAACACCATTTACTCACAGTCAATAAGATATTTACTTATTTTAAAAGAAATCCAAACGCTGGTATTGTCCAGAAAAATTTTGCAGGTTTATTTATAATTGTAATAAAGTTGAACTGCTGAAACTTGTTCACTGGAACATTTTGACTTGCATTAATGCTTATGTCCCCTGTGTTTATATTAAAAATTCACACACAAATGAAAATGGAAAAACTGCCAATACCTGATTTCTGTCCCCTATTTTTCCACTTCCAGTCATGTACTTAAGTGCCTTTTGACCCTATGGAAACAGAATATCTAACATTGAGAACTACCAGTAACAAGAAGAAGATAATTTTTTTTTTGTAAGCAATGAAATGTTTCCCATCATAGTGGATTCTTAAGCACGCTCTCCACCTATGTGGCATGCTAGCTGAATGTCTTTTTCACATAATTGTTACACATTTGGTATGGATAACACACAGGTTGGTATCTTCAAAAAGGCCAATTAAGGACTTCCCTTGTGGTCCAATGGGTGAAGAGTCTGCCTTGCAGTGCAAGGGCTACCGGTTCTGTCCCTGGTCCGGTAAGATCTCACGTGCGGTGGAGCAGCTGGACCGGTGTGTCCAATTACGAGCCAGCACTCTGGAGCGCATGTGCCGACAGCCAGTGCTCTGCAGTGAGAGAGGCCACTGTAATGGGAGACCCACAGAGGCCAAAGAATAAAAAGATGGATGAACGGCTTCCCTGGTGGTCCAATGGGTAAAGAGTCCGCCTTGCAGTGCAAGGGCTACCGGTTCTGTCCCTGGCCCGGGAAGATCCCACATGACGCGGAGCAGCTGGACCGGTGTGTCCAGTTATGCGCCAGCGATCTGAAGTGCATGCGCTCAGAGCTGGTGGTCTGCACGGAGAGAGTTCACTGCGATGGGAGGCCCACACAGGCAAAGAATTGAGATGGATGAAAATAAATAAACGAAGGGCCAACAAAAGAGGCCAAAAATTAAAAAAAAAAAAAAATTATATTAAAGATTTTTTAAAAGATGGATGAAAATAAATATAAATAATAATTTTTTTAAAAGGCCAACCAGATAGGCCTCACTTGCCTCCTGCAAAGCACCAGTAGCTGCACTGGGGAAGTGCAGATCTGTTTTGAAGTCCTGAGCAATTTCTTAAACCAGACGCTGGAAGGGAAGTAAGTTTGTGAATCAGAAGTTCAGTAGACTTCTGATAACGCCTAATTTCAGGAAGTGCCACAGTACCAGGCCTGTAATGATGAGGTTTCTTCACCCTTCCAGTAGAGGGTGCACTCTTGGGAGTGGCTTTTGTAGCCAGTTGCAACCACTGGTTGATGTGCAGGCAGGTTTGGGATGGTTTCTTCAAAATGAAACCAATACCTGATTTCTGTCCCCTATTTTTCCACTTCCAGTCATGTACTTAAGTGCCTTTTGACCCTATGGAAACAGAATATCTAACATTGAGAACTACCAGTAACAAGAAGAAGATAATTTTTTTTTTGTAAGCAATGAAATGTTTCCCATCATAGTGGATTCTTAAGCACGCTCTCCACCTATGTGGCATGCTAGCTGAATGTCTTTTTCACATAATTGTTACACATTTGGTATGGATAACACACAGGTTGGTATCTTCAAAAAGGCCAATTAAGGACTTCCCTTGTGGTCCAATGGGTGAAGAGTCTGCCTTGCAGTGCAAGGGCTACCGGTTCTGTCCCTGGTCCGGTAAGATCTCACGTGCGGTGGAGCAGCTGGACCGGTGTGTCCAATTACGAGCCAGCACTCTGGAGCGCATGTGCCGACAGCCAGTGCTCTGCAGTGAGAGAGGCCACTGTAATGGGAGACCCACAGAGGCCAAAGAATAAAAAGATGGATGAACGGCTTCCCTGGTGGTCCAATGGGTAAAGAGTCCGCCTTGCAGTGCAAGGGCTACCGGTTCTGTCCCTGGCCCGGGAAGATCCCACATGACGCGGAGCAGCTGGACCGGTGTGTCCAGTTATGCGCCAGCGATCTGAAGTGCATGCGCTCAGAGCTGGTGGTCTGCACGGAGAGAGTTCACTGCGATGGGAGGCCCACACAGGCAAAGAATTGAGATGGATGAAAATAAATAAACGAAGGGCCAACAAAAGAGGCCAAAAATTAAAAAAAAAAAAAAATTATATTAAAGATTTTTTAAAAGATGGATGAAAATAAATATAAATAATAATTTTTTTAAAAGGCCAACCAGATAGGCCTCACTTGCCTCCTGCAAAGCACCAGTAGCTGCACTGGGGAAGTGCAGATCTGTTTTGAAGTCCTGAGCAATTTCTTAAACCAGACGCTGGAAGGGAAGTAAGTTTGTGAATCAGAAGTTCAGTAGACTTCTGATAACGTCTAATTTCAGGAAGTGCCACAGTACCAGGCCTGTAATGATGAGGTTTCTTCACCCTTCCAGTAGAGGGTGCACTCTTGGGAGTGGCTTTTGTAGCCAGTTGCAACCACTGGTTGATGTGCAGGCAGTCTGCTTTGTAGGAGCCATGGTGTAGAGACCTCCTTACATACCCTCTTCTCCTTTGGCTGGAGCTTGGTGAGCTAGCGGCAGCACTGGCGTTGGAGAGTGATAGTGACACGGCGGCAGCTGCAAACACAATTATTAATAATATGTTAATAAATATAGTTGCTTTGTGAATTATTTTCATTGAATATTCTAATTGTATAGAGGGTTTGTTTAAAGTGATCAGCTTTTATACTTTTGAATCAAGTATTTTGTCATTTGTCATATTTTTCCATAAGGGTGTCTTTTTTTTTTTTTTAGTAATATCATTTAATATGGTAACTTCTCTGTAGAGTTGATATTTCATCAATTCTTAAGCCATGTAACACAAGCAAATAGCTTTGTTTTTTTTTGCCAGATAAACACATATTTATAAAAATAGACCAACTCAAAGAACAATCTTAAATAGCTAACAACACGTGCGTGCGTGCTCAGTCATGTCTGACTCTTTGCAACCCCAAGAACCATAGCCCACCGGCTCCTCTGTCCATGGGATTCTCTGGGCAAGAGTACTGGGGTGGGTTGCCATTTCCTTCCCCTAAATGGCTTTTATTTAAATCTGTTAATTCTGTCTGTTTACAGATGAAGATCATTTTGATTCTTATAAATAAAATTTGTTCGGGATGTTTAACATAAAAAGTGAAAGTATAATATTCTGTATTGACTTTGAACAGAATTAGCAAGTGTCTCTTACTAGGAATGCCATCACTAATAGATCTTGGTGCTCTTTCCTGTTGAGCCCAGATTAAGCAACCTAATTCTCTCAACTTAGCTCTTTGGTAGACGCTGTCAGTTGATTGGAGTTGACACTGATCCAGATCTCCTTTCTCGGTCTTAAATGAGTGACTAAGATGAAAAGTGATTTAGAAATTCTGGAGATTTTATCTGATCTCTTACATGATTTATCATTTCATAAAAATTCAGCTGCACTGATCTGTTTTGAAGTCCTGAGCAATTTCTTAAACCAGACGCTGGAAGGAAGTAAGTTTGTGAATCAGAAGTTCAGTAGACTTCTGATAACGTCTAATTTCAGGAAGTGCCACAGTACCAGGCCTGTAATGATGAGGTTTCTTCACCCTTCCAGTAGAGGGTGCACTCTTGGGAGTGGCTTTTGTAGCCAGTTGCAACCACTGGTTGATGTGCAGGCAGTCTGCTTTGTAGGAGCCATGGTGTAGAGACCTCCTTACATACCCTCTTCTCCTTTGGCTGGAGCTTGGTGAGCTAGCGGCAGCACTGGCGTTGGAGAGTGATAGTGACACGGCGGCAGCTGCAAACACAATTATTAATAATATGTTAATAAATATAGTTGCTTTGTGAATTATTTTCATTGAATATTCTAATTGTATAGAGGGTTTGTTTAAAGTGATCAGCTTTTATACTTTTGAATCAAGTATTTTGTCATTTGTCATATTTTTCCATAAGGGTGTCTTTTTTTTTTTTTTAGTAATATCATTTAATATGGTAACTTCTCTGTAGAGTTGATATTTCATCAATTCTTAAGCCATGTAACACAAGCAAATAGCTTTGTTTTTTTTTGCCAGATAAACACATATTTATAAAAATAGACCAACTCAAAGAACAATCTTAAATAGCTAACAACACGTGCGTGCTCAGTCATGTCTGACTCTTTGCAACCCCAAGAACCATAGCCCACCGGCTCCTCTGTCCATGGGATTCTCTGGGCAAGAGTACTGGGGTGGGTTGCCATTTCCTTCCCCTAAATGGCTTTTATTTAAATCTGTTAATTCTGTCTGTTTACAGATGAAGATCATTTTGATTCTTATAAATAAAATTTGTTCGGGATGTTTAACATAAAAAGTGAAAGTATAATATTCTGTATTGACTTTGAACAGAATTAGCAAGTGTCTCTTACTAGGAATGCCATCACTAATAGATCTTGGTGCTCTTTCCTGTTGAGCCCAGATTAAGCAACCTAATTCTCTCAACTTAGCTCTTTGGTAGACGCTGTCAGTTGATTGGAGTTGACACTGATCCAGATCTCCTTTCTCGGTCTTAAATGAGTGACTAAGATGAAAAGTGATTTAGAAATTCTGGAGATTTTATCTGATCTCTTACATGATTTATCATTTCATTACAGAATGATGTCCGAGTCAAATTTGAACACAGAGGTGAAAAAAGGTAAGGAAGGAAACATATGTCAGTTTATTGACTTAATGAAATGCATGTCCTAGTTAAGACATTGGAGGTTCTTTTTAGATTTTTTGGTGGGGGGCGGGGGGGCGGGTTGGGGACAGAGGCGGGTGGGCGGGCCACTTCTATTGGTCTTTCATTTGTCTGTTTTCATCCATCTTTGTTCTTTGGCCTGTGTGGGCCTCCCATCGCAGTGGCCTCTCTTGTCAAGGGCGCGTGCACTGCAGAGCTCAGGCTCAGTAATTGGACACATCGGTCCAGCTGCTCTGCAGCACGTGGGATCTTCCCAGGCCAGGGATCGAACCGGTGCCCTTTGCACTGCCAGGCGGTGTCCTTACCCACTGGAGCACCAGGGAAGCCCATCTTTTTAGATTTTAATGAAGGTTCATGACTTACAAATTGAGAATAGAATAGTCCTTAGTAACTAACGTGTATTTGGACTTTATTTATTTATTTTTTTTAATAAAACTGTTCATAGCAGCTTTATTCATAGTTTCAAACTGGAAACAAAGCCAGTGACAGGAGAGTAGGTAAGCTACTTAGCATATACTTACACAAAAATATGGAACGCTTCACGAATTTGCGTGTCATCCTTGTGCAGGTGCCATGCTAATCTTCTCTGTATCGTTCCAATTTTAGTATATGTGCTGCCGAAGCGAGCACGTATTTGGACTTTAGATAGAATCTATCAGAATTCAAGCTAAGCCTCAGAAATGATTCAGGATTTTACTTTGCAGTGTTAGGAAATAAGTAAGATCGTCACATAATGCAGTTTTAAACGTTAGCATATTTTTTAAATTTTGGCCTCTTTTATTGGCTTTTTATTTATTTATTTTCATTCCTGTTTATTCCTTGGCCTGTGTGAGCCTACCATTGCAGCAGCCTCTCTCGCTCACTGCAGAGCACCAGCTCTGGGTGCATGTGCTCCAGAGCACTGGTTCATGACTGGACACACTGGTCCAGCCGCTCTCCAGCACATGGGATCCTCTCCGGCCTGGAATCGAACTGGCGCCCCCTCCACTACAAGGTGGACTCTTTACCCACTGGACCACCAGGGAAACCCTAAATATTAGCGTTTTTAAAAAGTTTTACTCAATAGAAATTTAAGTATTTTTCTCCTTATAATTGTGTTATACCTTCAAATGCTATGCAGAGTTTAGTTGTATGGACTTAAATTCACAGTTTTGATTATACACAGCTTTAATCATTTGACCTGTATTTAATTAATAACATTGAGAAAAGTGTTGTAATGGTGACTCTAAATTATTCAGCAAAGGTGGAAGCGTACCCTTCAGCTGGGTATCTGTATCTCAGTGGAATGGTGGAAATGGTGGTAGTGGTGGTTGACAACAGAATTGCTAACAAGACCTCATAGAAGTTAAAGAAGATAGAGTTTATTTTTATTATTAGTGTGTATTAAGTTAATTAAACGGAAGACCTGTCCATTTTAAGGATTTTTAGAGAGCTCACAAATTATATAATCTGAAGATTCAAAAATGTTTTACACAGAGATGTTTAGAAAAAAAATGTGGTGGCTTCCCTGGTGGTCCAGTGGGTGAGGACACCGCCTTGCAGTGCAAGGGTTACCAGTTCGATCCCTGGCCTGGGAAGATCCCATGTGCCACAGAGTGGCTGGACTGATGTGTCCAGTTACCGAGCCGGAGCTCTGGAGCACATGCACCCAGAGCTGGTACTCTGCGACAAGAGAGGCCACTGTGATGGGAGGCCCACACGGGCCAAAAAAGAACAAAGATGGATGGAAAAATAGATAATGAAAGACCAACAGAAGTGGCCCGCCCGCCCCTCTCCCTCCCCAACCCGCCCCCACTGCAAAAAATTTAAAAAAAAAAATGGTTCACTTGAAAACTTTATAAAAAAATTAGTAAGTAAACTTAAAGAAAAGAAGGAGGTAGGAGATACCAGATACACCATGCAAGTATTCTCCAGTCTACTATTTCACCGTTTACAGCTTTTAGGGATTTTTTCTCATTTTTTTTAAAGTTTGTTGAGCACTGTTTATTGAGTACTTACTATATGCTGGGCTATAAGGGAATGAAGTAAGTGAAGTATACTGGATCCCTCCTGTTACAAAGCTTACAGTATAGTAGAGCCGTCTTCAAACTTAGATGCATAGTCCCTGGGGGCATACAAGTCAGTCCTTTGTGTGATTTAGGAAAAAAAATTTAGAATTTAAAATTTTTAACTCTTTAAAAATACTCATCTGGGGAAGAATAAGGGCTTCCCAGGTGATGCAGTTGGAACTGCAGTGTAACAGACTCAAGAGACATGGGTTCAATCCCTGGGTTGAAATGATCCCCTGGAGAAGAAAATGTTTCTTTCCAGTTTCACTCCAGTTTCTTTCTTGAAAAATTCCATGGACAGAGGAGCCTGGCGGGCTACAGTTCCCGGGGTCGCAAAGAGTTGGACATGACTGAGCACACATGCATATGTTTATGTGATACATATATATGTGCTCAGAAATGTTGAGTTGATAAGGGTACAGAAATCAAAACTTGCATTCCCAAATAACAGCTTTATTCTTTTGAACAGTTTCATTGTATGGATGTCACATTTGTTAAGTTTAATCACTTTTCTTTTACATTGTTCTTTAATATCTTCATATGACACAGTACAAATTATAAACTGAAGAATATTTTGAGACTTTCCTTTTATAATTTTTATTAGGATAGAACAGACTTCAGAATTACTGAACTTTGTGTTAAAGTATGAGTGCCCTTGATCAAAAATGAGCCATTGTGATGTTTAAGTAAAGTGAATATTTACGTTTTAACTTGATTTTGTATTTCTCTATCCAGGAGATAACTATTGCAAGTAAGTTGTTTAATTATGCCTAAGAAAATAAAATATATTAAAATTCTATTTCTATAGAATCCTTCAGTTCCCCAGACCAGTTAAACTGGAAGATCTGAGGTCTAAAGCTAAAATTGCTTTTGGACAGTCTATGGATCTGCATTATACCAATAATGAGGTAAATATGTATAGTTTAAATTTCAGTAGTTATTTTTTTGAAAAGATGGTGTGTTTATTTAGTAGATTGTTTTGGGATGGTTGTGCTTTTGTTTGAGGATTGATAAGTATATGATATTTTAGAGGAATAAGATATAAAAAGCAAATTATAACTTACGAAAATTAAGTAAGTGGAAGATACTGAAAGGTGGAAGATACTTCCAACCTTTGTGGAAGATACTGAAAGGTGTTGCTGTGCAAATAATTGAGAATCTGTTAAAGGAGGAAATATGTATATTACTTAGATGTTTGCTGCTTATTTATGCTTATTTTTATTCTTTGTTCTTTATTGATGAACTTTCTTTTTCACACTGTATACTTGCCTACAGAGACAACAGGGTTTTGGTAGCTGGACAGTTCAGTTAAAATTTAAAGGATACTTTTATGCTGATAAGGACACAATTAGGTTGTTAGTTTATGTTTGGGAGTCAGTACATGGGCTCTCAAGGGCTCACTCTGACACTGAGGAGGTCTGTGTTCTGGGGAATTCCTTTTGAACCTTCTGTAAAATTTGGATTGCAAATCCCAGAGATATCTTTCAGATCCCGTGGTCTCAGATCAAAGTCCTGAGATTTAAAACATTTTAGGGACAGTTTAGTTAATTGGTTAATTTGTTGTTGTTGTTGTTTTCCCTGTTCAGAAATACCGCTTAATTTGCCAGGCATAATGGCTGTGATTTATGAGCCTAGTGGAGTTTATAGACTTGTGGTAGAAGTAGACAGTTAATAAGTGAATTGTTTAAATATGTGGGGTCTTTAAAGGAAATGCATAAAATATTATGATAAAAGTTAAAGGCAAGGGCAGTATGTGCCTTATTTAGGTAGTACTAAGAAAAAGCTGAATGAGGTCATAATATTAAATTGTTGAGATTTGAAGTATGAAAAGCCAGCCCTACAAAGAGTTTGAGGGGAATAACATTCCTGATAGAGAGCAGCTTGAGAGCAGAGCATACAGAAATCCTAGGAAGGAAAAGACTTGTGCATCAGGAATATAAAAAAATGTCGGTGGGAATGGAGTGACAGTGGAAAGTTTGGTAAAAATTAGAGAAAACTTGGAAGGACTTTCCAAATGTTAAAACATGTGTTCTAATAAAAATATTTTAAATATTAGATTTTCAAATTAATTAGTGTGTTTTTTTTTTTTAAAGATTTATTTATTTAATTATTTTGGGCGGGCGTCAGTTTGGGGTGAGAGGGGAGCGGGCGGGTCACTTCTATTGGTCTTTCATTTCTCTATTTTCACCGTCTTTGTTCTTTGGATCCTGTGGGCCTCCCATCACGGTGGCCTCTGTCGTTGTAAAGCGCCGGCTCTGGGCGCATGCGCTCCAGAGCTCCAGCTCAGTAATTGGACACATCGGTCCAGCCGCTCCGCGGCATGTGGGATCTTCCCAGGCCAGGGATCGAACCGGCGCCCCTTGCACTGCAAGGCGGTGTCCTTACCCACTGGACCACCAGGGGAAGCCCAATTAGTGTTATTTTTAAGCAAAAGGGCTTGCAAATGTAGCTTGTCTGAAGAAACCACTTATAGCTGAAAGTGGAAAATATTTTGATTAAGTGTATAAATCCTATTTCTGACAAAGTGATGAGTATTATACTATGGTAATACCTTAAAATGTTATTTTCAAATACCTTCTGGGTTTTTGATTAGCCATGAACACCTCTTGTTGCCTGACCCTGTCTTGGCACTTACTTACGTTTGTGCTGGCCTGATTTCCGACTGCTAGCCTCTGAGACTCAGGGCTTTTCAGAGATATGACCATAGGGTGTAAGCCAAAGTGCATATGGGAGGGAATGGGGATTGGTGACATCGGCTCACAAATGGCGTGGCAGGTAGGGGTGGTTGGGCCCACTGTGGTAACTTGCTGGATGTTACACCCTTTATGGGCCTCCTACTCTTCCTTTTCTTCCCCCTCCCCCTACCAGTGTTTTCTACTATTTTTTGTAGGACCAAAAAGTAAGATTCATACTTGAATCTTTATCTCATGGTATGATTCTAGGGCAACTCAGATACATCTTTGTTTTGGTTTTCTTTGGTCTGAAATTGTATCGTGGAAAATTTTCAAATGCCAAGGTATATTGACTGCAATTTTGTCTTGACCTCCAAGCCTAGTAGGTCTATCAAGAAAAATTAGGTTAGATTGACATGACTTGTTCATATTGTACCTGTCTGAGCTCCTTAAATTGCTCTTTCTTTTTCTGAGTTCTCCAGTTTGTTTACAGACATACCTTGCAGATTCACTTCAAGACCACTAAAATAAAGTGACTGTTACAATTGTTTTCCCAGTGCGCATAGCAGTTAATGCTTGCACTGGATTACAGTCTCTCGAGTGTGTGGTATTAAAAAAAATACTTTGTAACTAAAAATGCTGGCTGTCATCTTAGCCTTAAGATTATAATCTTTTTGCAATAGTAACATCAGAGATCACTGACCATAGGTCACCATAACAATTATAATAATAATGAAAACGTTTGAAATATTTTGAAGAATTACCAAAATGTGACATAGACACACGAGGAATAAATGCTGTTGGAAAAATGGTGCCAGTTGACCCAGGAGCAGGGTAGCCACAAACCTTCAATTTGTAAAAAAAAACCATAGTATCTATGAAGAGCTGTAAGGTGATGTACACTGAACAAGGGGTGCGTGCATGCATTTTTTTTCTAGGGTTTTCTTGAGGATTGACATAGAGCCAGTTGACCTATATTTCTGGCAACCTGCTCCCATCTTCTAAAGCCAGGGAAATTTCTCCATGTCAGTTTCTTTTTTTCATGCGTTCTGAAAGATTTCACAGAGTGCTTTTGCCATTTTATCTGGATGGCCTCTGGGCCAGAAGTATGGTAGAGGAAACATTAGGGTACACCATTACGTTGCTTAACATTTTCCTGCAGCTGTGAGTTTCTGTGAGAATTTGTAACTCTGTGAGTTAATCATATCCTGATTCACAGAGTGACAAGTTCAGAGCATGTCTTTGGACATTGAGGGTACTAGAGAAAGGCTCACAAGAGGTACTAGTTTTGTGGTGTTTCTGTAGACATGAAGGAAACTCATTTACATTGCTTTTATTCCAGTTCTGTAGATATTTTTTCTTCTGTAATACAAACTCCCTCTGTTCTAAAAGGATTATTATTCTATAGACTTTAGTTTGTCAGAATTGAAACAAAGAAATTTAAGCTGGGATTAAGTTTGTAAATTAGGCGACATTTTATCTCATAAAGTTTCAGGCGAGTGATGCACAAAGTGAGTGGATTTTCTAAGACCTTTCCCATTTTAGATGGGTAAAGGACAAACCTTTTTATGGATAGCTTTCATGTTTCAGTATGTAATGTTAGAAAGACAATTCACTTATTTCAGATGTAGGTCCTATTTAATGAGGTTTTGGACTCAATTTTTAGTTTCCTTTCCAGAAAGTATTTTTATTAACAAACAACTGATTTATCAGTAATAAGCCATAGGCAAATCGATTTGAAATGAATTCACCAAGCAGGAAAATATTGGGTGACTTATTTAGTATAACTTAGAAAAGGTGGAACTCGTTCTTGACTCATAGTCTTCGTTTTAAAATTTGTAAAAGGTGCCCTTAGCTCATATGAGGGATTACATTAGAGCTGTAGACAATAGTCCAGGCTGCCATTCCAGGTGCTCCTCCAGAATGTCCAGGTTCAGTGTAGCAACTCAAGACGAGTAGAATCATTTATGGTAATATTTTGTTACTGTGATTTAAACTAGTGTCTTTTCCTTCAAAAGCAATGTTATCTTGGAGAAGTGAACAGTCCAATTATAAATAATGTGTAGTTAACATAAATGTTCAGGTTTTCTCCTTAAATGAAAAATTGGCAAAATAATCATCATTGCTTAAAATACAATTTAAAAACTAAAGATAGGAACAATGGATTCATATCTGATAAAAAATTAAAGGGAATTTTATTAAGTAGATCAGACTTGTTCTTTGATACCAAATAGTTAATATTCTTTTTTATTAGAAAAAACTTCTCACAGAGAAGAAAAGAGCCTGTAATAATTCTTTTTCCTGCAGCTGTGAGTTTCTGTGAGAATTTGTAACTCTGTGAGTTAATCTTGATAGACATTCAGAGCATGTCTTTGGACATTGAGGGTACTAGAGAAAGGCTCACAAGAGGTACTAGTTTTGTGGTGTTTCTGTAGACATGAAGGAAACTCATTTACATTGCTTTTATTCCAGTTCTGTAGATATTTTTTCTTCTGTAATACAAACTCCCTCTGTTCTAAAAGGATTATTATTCTATAGACTTTAGTTTGTCAGAATTGAAACAAAGAAATTTAAGCTGGGATTAAGTTTGTAAATTAGGCGACATTTTATCTCATAAAGTTTCAGGCGAGTGATGCACAAAGTGAGTGGATTTTCTAAGACCTTTCCCATTTTAGATGGGTAAAGGACAAACCTTTTTATGGATAGCTTTCATGTTTCAGTATGTAATGTTAGAAAGACAATTCACTTATTTCAGATGTAGGTCCTATTTAATGAGGTTTTGGACTCAATTTTTAGTTTCCTTTCCAGAAAGTATTTTTATTAACAAACAACTGATTTATCAGTAATAAGCCATAGGCAAATCGATTTGAAATGAATTCACCAAGCAGGAAAATATTGGGTGACTTATTTAGTATAACTTAGAAAAGGTGGAACTCGTTCTTGACTCATAGTCTTCGTTTTAAAATTTGTAAAAGGTGCCCTTAGCTCATATGAGGGATTACATTAGAGCTGTAGACAATAGTCCAGGCTGCCATTCCAGGTGCTCCTCCAGAATGTCCAGGTTCAGTGTAGCAACTCAAGACGAGTAGAATCATTTATGGTAATATTTTGTTACTGTGATTTAAACTAGTGTCTTTTCCTTCAAAAGCAATGTTATCTTGGAGAAGTGAACAGTCCAATTATAAATAATGTGTAGTTAACATAAATGTTCAGGTTTTCTCCTTAAATGAAAAATTGGCAAAATAATCATCATTGCTTAAAATACAATTTAAAAACTAAAGATAGGAACAATGGATTCATATCTGATAAAAAATTAAAGGGAATTTTATTAAGTAGATCAGACTTGTTCTTTGATACCAAATAGTTAATATTCTTTTTTATTAGAAAAAACTTCTCACAGAGAAGAAAAGAGCCTGATAGTAGATAAATTGTAACAGTATAAAGTTAACTATGAACAGAAATTGGGAATATAATTTCAAGTAGAGAGGAAGTAAATGTGAGCAGATTGTATGATGTAATTCACATTAGTCCTGCTTTGTATTTGTGTCTGGCAGCCTTTCTTAAAACAAGGAATAGTTTTCTTAAGAGAAATGTACGGAGAATCAGTGCACACCATGTCAACTAGTGGGTTTGAGTGCAAATGAAGCTTTTTCCTTATGATATTTATTAAACAGTATTTACAAGAATTTGTTTTTTTGCTGTGCCCTGCGTTTGTTTTATGCTGGTTTAGTGGGACTTATCTGCAAGGCACTTATACTGTACTAGTTAACTAAGCCTTTACGTTTGCATGGCCTGTATACTGTGTGTGTTAGTGCAGGCTCACAAGTGTGGAATATGTTCACTTGTTTTTATTCTGTCCTTTTAATGAAATGGAATGTACTTTGAGGATTATTGACAGAGTTATCTCAAGCTACTAAGTTTACCTTAAAAAAAATATTTTGTTAAGTAGTACGAATCTTGCTTTTCTCTCTCACAGACTGTTTACTTACTTCTGTCCCTTATAACATCTGATCCATGAGCAGACTAATGAAAGCAGATTTCAGACTTCAGGACTTACTCTAGGATGAGTCACCGGTTTAGCTTATTTGTATTAGACGGTAGTGGTCAAGTCACCAGGGTCGGAGATAGGAGTGCCAGGTGGGCTGTAGACTGCAGGCACATTAGTAGTGGTGCCCCACTGTGGTGTCTGCCACTGGTGCTCATTTCTATTTTGTATGTTGGTAAGCACACTGGTGAGAATGCATATCTGTGGTTACTATTTAAAAAAAAAAAAGTAAAAATTTCATCAGTGCTGGTGAAAGATAATACTTTTATATAGTTTTCATGTATGTTCTTTAATGCTGTTTTGAGATGAAGATACTATAACTTTAACAATATTATGGAAATATCCTAGAAAATTGATCTTTCAGTGTGTTTTCTAGAATAATTATAATAAAGCAAAAAATTCATTTATTCATACTCACTTTACGATTTCAGTGGTAGAGTGAGAAGAAAAAACCTAGATACATGTATTCACTCAAAATTTCATTACTGATAATTGAAAGAGCAAAGTATTTTGAGATTTATAATTCCATAGTAATGCAGGTACTCCTGGAAGGACTTGACCTGGTGAGATGGCTACACAGTTCCTTGTGTTTGCTTTTGTTTAGTTGGTAATTCCACTAACCACCCAAGATGACTTGGACAAAGCTGTGGAACTGCTGGATCGTAGTATTCATATGAAGAGCCTCAAAGTACTGCTTGTAATAAACGGAAGTACACAGGTATGGGGAGTTTTTCTTTTCAGTGAGGATTATGAATTTATGCCTCTAAGAAGTCCATATATGTCAGTCAGAAAGAGAAATACAAATACAGTATATTAACACATATATATGGAATCTAGTAGGATGGTGATGATGGCACACGCAGTGAAGCGACGGAAAGACAGACATGGACAATGGACATATGGACATTGTGGGGAAGGAACAGAGGGTGGGAGGTGTAAAGGAAGTAGCATGAAGGCCTGTACTATCATAAGTGAAGAAAATAGCTATAGTCATTGCTCTGTGAGAAAAGGGGATCCTTCAGGGGTGCTGTGTGATGATTGGGAGGGGTGGGAAGGGGGGATATACATATGACTAATCTGGGAAAATACATATCTGTAAACAACAAAATTCTGTAAAAGTTAAAAGCAAAATAAAGGTTTTAAAAAAAAAAGAAACATAGTTAAATTCTATAGTCACTGATGTATTTTCAATATGATTAAATTTAAACTTACACATTGTAATCGCTGTAGTTCAGTATCCTTGCTCCTGAAAACTATATAGCCCAAATTACAGACAAGTATAGAGTATACTGTACTGATATTAATAGAAACTGAGAACTTGAGAAGAATTTTGTTAGAATTAAAATTTCAGCAGTGGACTTGCTAAGACCCAGAAAGAGAATATTTGGATTGTATTTGATAGGGGAAGGATTCTGCTTAAAGCCCTGAAGGAGAAGAATAATATTAATCTTTGTTTTTTCTTTGCAGGCTCCTAATTTAGAGCCATTGCCATCACTAGAAGATTTGGATAACACAGTATTTGGAGCAGAGAGGAAGAAAAGACTTTCTGTAGTAGGTAAGAAAGCTAGTATCTAAATCATGCAGTGAGTGGTTTCTTGGTTTCATTTCTATCCTTTAATGTAGGGCAGCACCTAAACATAATCCTGATAAATGGCCCATCTCTTTGTGTTCTCTGTAATTTACTTCATTCATCTACGTTCTAGTATCCGATATCCCTTGAAAAGCTGTGTCAGGTATTATAGGATTAGCATGCTGCATGCTTAGTCATTCAATCGTGTCTGACTCTTTGTGACCCCATTGAGTGCAGCCTCTCCTTGGGGATTCTCCAGGCAATAATACTGGAGTGGCTTGCAATTTTCTCCTCCAGTGGATCTTCCTGATCCAGGGATTGGACCTGTGTCTCCTGAGTCTCCTGTATTGGCAGGCAGATTCTTCACCAGTGTACCACATGGAAAGGCCTAGCAGTGTTAGTCACTCAGTCATGTCCAGCTCTTTGCGACACTGTGGACTGTTCCCTGCCAGGCTCCTCTGTCCATGGAATTCTCCAGGCAAGAATACTGGAGTGGGTAACCATTCCCTTCTCCAGGGGATCTTCCCAACCCAGGGATCGAACTCAGGTCTTTTACATTTTTAGGCGGATTCTTTGCTGTCTGAGCCATCAGGGAACCCTATTTTACGAAATTTTAAGTGTCTGTCTTGTGTACTAATCTGGGAAAATACATATCTGTAAACAACAAAATTCTGTAAAAGTTAAAAGCAAAATAAAGGTTTTAAAAAAAAAAGAAACATAGTTAAATTCTATAGTCACTGATGTATTTTCAATATGATTAAATTTAAACTTACACATTGTAATCGCTGTAGTTCAGTATCCTTGCTCCTGAAAACTATATAGCCCAAATTACAGACAAGTATAGAGTATACTGTACTGATATTAATAGAAACTGAGAACTTGAGAAGAATTTTGTTAGAATTAAAATTTCAGCAGTGGACTTGCTAAGACCCAGAAAGAGAATATTTGGATTGTATTTGATAGGGGAAGGATTCTGCTTAAAGCCCTGAAGGAGAAGAATAATATTAATCTTTGTTTTTTCTTTGCAGGCTCCTAATTTAGAGCCATTGCCATCACTAGAAGATTTGGATAACACAGTATTTGGAGCAGAGAGGAAGAAAAGACTTTCTGTAGTAGGTAAGAAAGCTAGTATCTAAATCATGCAGTGAGTGGTTTCTTGGTTTCATTTCTATCCTTTAATGTAGGGCAGCACCTAAACATAATCCTGATAAATGGCCCATCTCTTTGTGTTCTCTGTAATTTACTTCATTCATCTACGTTCTAGTATCCGATATCCCTTGAAAAGCTGTGTCAGGTATTATAGGATTAGCATGCTGCATGCTTAGTCATTCAATCGTGTCTGACTCTTTGTGACCCCATTGAGTGCAGCCTCTCCTTGGGGATTCTCCAGGCAATAATACTGGAGTGGCTTGCAATTTTCTCCTCCAGTGGATCTTCCTGATCCAGGGATTGGACCTGTGTCTCCTGAGTCTCCTGTATTGGCAGGCAGATTCTTCACCAGTGTACCACATGGAAAGGCCTAGCAGTGTTAGTCACTCAGTCATGTCCAGCTCTTTGCGACACTGTGGACTGTTCCCTGCCAGGCTCCTCTGTCCATGGAATTCTCCAGGCAAGAATACTGGAGTGGGTAACCATTCCCTTCTCCAGGGGATCTTCCCAACCCAGGGATCGAACTCAGGTCTTTTACATTTTTAGGCGGATTCTTTGCTGTCTGAGCCATCAGGGAACCCTATTTTACGACTATGTCTAAGTGTCTGTCTTGTGTAAGTCTTACCTTGGGTTTCAGAAGTGTTAGAAATATGAGCAGTGGAGATAATATCCAAGTAAAATAATAACTGCTTGTCTTCATTCGGATATATTTTTAAATAATTAAGTTTTTGATGAAAGAACATTAGAGGTACCTGAATTCAAATTCCAGCTCTCTAATTAACCTGCAACCAGTAACGTCCTCATCTTTAAATCATGGGATTGTTGTAGCAACCAATTTGAGAAAATACTTTTAAAGTACATTTTGCTTTCACACTAGAAAGCATAAATGTTATTAATTATTCATTTATTTTTGTATTCTCTTTTCTTATCATTATAGTGCCTGTCATTTTAAGGCAAAAAATTCCCGATTCACCTTAGTTGTATTAGACAGAACAATCTAAATACATTAGTTAAATTGACATTTTTAATTCATTTTGATTGATTGAAAACTGTGCTGAAGGCCTCACTTTGGTTCTACTGATAAGTATTTTTGTTTGACATCAGTGCCTGTGTAAGAAGAAACTGGAAATTATAAAGTATAAAATCACTAGTCTTTTCTTGGTCTCTCTTTGAACTTGAAATGCCTTTGAAAGATATGACCATTATCTTTTCTCCTATTTATTTATTGAAAATTATTTCCTTTAATTATTTTGACAAAAAATAGAGGGAGAACTTCCCAGGGTATATGCTGGTGTGCTGGTCTCGACCAAAAGTGCGTTGGAATACCACTACTAACAAAGGTTCAAAAACAGGTTCTCAAGTACAGAGATGAAGAAATGTTTAAAGCCTTTTTTCTTCTATATATGTTTTGAATAATGAATGTATTTATCTTCTTTTATAAATAAGGGCATATGGGAGGAATAAAAATATTAGGGACATTGGCTTTTTAGTGGATTTGGACCTGTGCTTCCTGAGTCTCCTGTATTGCCAGGCAGATTCTCCACCAGTGTACCACATGGAAAGGCCTAGCAGTGTTAGTCACTCAGTCATGTCCAGCTCTTTGCGACACTGTGGACTGTTCCCTGCCAGGCTCCTCTGTCCATGGAATTCTCCAGGCAAGAATACTGGAGTGGGTAACCATTCCCTTCTCCAGGGGATCTTCCCAACCCAGGGATCGAACTCAGGTCTTTTACATTTTTAGGCGGATTCTTTGCTGTCTGAGCCATCAGGGAACCCTATTTTACGACTATGTCTAAGTGTCTGTCTTGTGTAAGTCTTACCTTGGGTTTCAGAAGTGTTAGAAATATGAGCAGTGGAGATAATATCCAAGTAAAATAATAACTGCTTGTCTTCATTCGGATATATTTTTAAATAATTAAGTTTTTGATGAAAGAACATTAGAGGTACCTGAATTCAAATTCCAGCTCTCTAATTAACCTGCAACCAGTAACGCCTCATCTTTAAATCATGGGATTGTTGTAGCAACCAATTTGAGAAAATACTTTTAAAGTACATTTTGCTTTCACACTAGAAAGCATAAATGTTATTAATTATTCATTTATTTTTGTATTCTCTTTTCTTATCATTATAGTGCCTGTCATTTTAAGGCAAAAAATTCCCGATTCACCTTAGTTGTATTAGACAGAACAATCTAAATACATTAGTTAAATTGACATTTTTAATTCATTTTGATTGATTGAAAACTGTGCTGAAGGCCTCACTTTGGTTCTACTGATAAGTATTTTTGTTTGACATCAGTGCCTGTGTAAGAAGAAACTGGAAATTATAAAGTATAAAATCACTAGTCTTTTCTTGGTCTCTCTTTGAACTTGAAATGCCTTTGAAAGATATGACCATTATCTTTTCTCCTATTTATTTATTGAAAATTATTTCCTTTAATTATTTTGACAAAAAATAGAGGGAGAACTTCCCAGGGTATATGCTGGTGTGCTGGTCTCGACCAAAAGTGCGTTGGAATACCACTACTAACAAAGGTTCAAAAACAGGTTCTCAAGTACAGAGATGAAGAAATGTTTAAAGCCTTTTTTCTTCTATATATGTTTTGAATAATGAATGTATTTATCTTCTTTTATAAATAAGGGCATATGGGAGGAATAAAAATATTAGGGACATTGTGAGCATAGCTGTTACAAAGTCCAAATCAGTCCCTGGCTCAGGAGTCCCTAATAATTTTAGAGTCAGGTATAGAAACTTATCTTTTTTATGTGTATCTCTTGATAATCATTTTGTTCTCTTTCTCCCTATCTCTTCATTAACAAATGCCAACATATATTTACAGTGACCCTTTTACATGAGGCAAGAACCTTTTTTGCTTTAAATCTGACCAGAATGTGAATTCTCACATAACTTTCTCCAATTTTTTTTGTAGCTTAATCTGAAAAAATTAGGAGGAAAGCAGAGAAACTGTGTCATAACCCAATGAGATTAACTATACTATATTTTCTGATTTCCTAAATTATGAAGAAATTTAAATTCCAGGACCGTGGCTTGCCACCAAAAGCCTAATTTTAAATATCCAAGAATAAAATCCAGGCTTCAAAATTGGCAGCATTCTAATATTGGTAAATGACCAAGAAGTAATCTCAGTTTAGGTTTCTAAAGACTAAAGAGAGGCAGTGGGAAGAACATCATGTAGACACGTGTGCATAGCGTATGTTCACTATGAATACTTTTGCCATCACAACACCCTTGCAAAGGAGAGATGGAATCCCATGTTTACAGATGAGGAAACAGGTCTGTGGAGATTAGATAGCTTTCCCAAAGACACAGAGCTGGTAAATAACTGGAACTGGGATTTAAACTGAGATTGGACTGTAAAGCTTATATTGTTTCTACTCCAATATGATGCCTTTCATAAATTAATTGAAAGGGTAGCATTTATCCAGGTACAAGTGACCTTTGGAAGTGTAAAAGCGGTGGCATTTGTCTAAAAATATAAGATCCCCTGGAGAAGGGAATAGCTGCCCACATCAATATTCTTGCCTGGAGAATTCAATGAACAGAGGATCCTGGCTGACTACAGTCCATGGGGTCTCAAAGAGCCAGACACAACCGAATGACTTTCAGTTTTTTTCATTGTATTACCAGCCTCGTAAGTTGTTTTGTTGATTTATCAGCCTCATAGTTGTCAGCAGAAAGAAAAACATACCACCTAATAAGTATAAATGAATATTACAGTAAGGTTAATTGTAGTAAGGTGGGAGTTTAGAAAAGAGTAAGAACATGTGAAGTTTTATAGACATGAGTGCTCTGATAAGTTTTAATTAAAACTGGATTTTAATCCAGTTTTTAAGCTGCTAAATCATTGGTACTATAGTTCAGGAGTTCTTGGTGTATATTTACTGTAAATAAGAATTGGTCCCCTGCTGGAGTTTATAACATTTACAATTTTTCTCTTTTGAGGTCCCACTAGTAGAGATAGAAGCTCCCCTCCCCCTGGATACATTCCAGATGAATTGCACCAGGTTGCCCGGAATGGGTCATTTACCAGTATCAACAGTGAAGGAGAGTTCATTCCAGAGAGCATGGACCAAGTAAGCAAAATATGGATGATGTTTTTCATTTCATTTAAAGGGATGTTGTCAGGGGATAGTGTTGTTTGGCAGGTATATGGAAGAGGGTGTTTGTTTTACCTCTTCTCCAGTCCTATAGCTTCCTTTTTAAGTGAACAAAATAGTCTAAATATAAGAAAATACCCACTAATTTACATGTGTCAGTATGCATTCATGTATAAAGAAAGGTGATTTAAAGGCTGATTTTCTTATGTTGTTCATCCATAAATGAGTGAATGCATTTGTTTTCTAGTCCTGATATTAACATTCAGTTTAGTAAATATTTAACTTTGTGAAGCTGAGGTCTGTCTACTTCCTGAAACATTTAAAAAATTTTAATCATTTTAAAAATATTTATTTATTTGTATCTTTGTTTCTGGCTGTACTGGGTCTTTGTTGCTCCAGGCTTTCTCTAGTAGTGGCAAGCAGGGCTACACTTTGTTCTGGTGCATGGGCTTCTTGTTTCAGTGGCGTCTCTTGTTGCAGAGTATGGGCCCTAGCTCGTGCATGCTTCAGTAGTTGTGATACTCAGGCTCAGTAGATCTTGGGTTTGGTAGTTGTATACAAGTTTCATGAACGGCTCATTTGTTTGATTTAAAGAGCCAGACACAACCGAATGACTTTCAGTTTTTTTCATTGTATTACCAGCCTCGTAAGTTGTTTTGTTGATTTATCAGCCTCATAGTTGTCAGCAGAAAGAAAAACATACCACCTAATAAGTATAAATGAATATTACAGTAAGGTTAATTGTAGTAAGGTGGGAGTTTAGAAAAGAGTAAGAACATGTGAAGTTTTATAGACATGAGTGCTCTGATAAGTTTTAATTAAAACTGGATTTTAATCCAGTTTTTAAGCTGCTAAATCATTGGTACTATAGTTCAGGAGTTCTTGGTGTATATTTACTGTAAATAAGAATTGGTCCCCTGCTGGAGTTTATAACATTTACAATTTTTCTCTTTTGAGGTCCCACTAGTAGAGATAGAAGCTCCCCTCCCCCTGGATACATTCCAGATGAATTGCACCAGGTTGCCCGGAATGGGTCATTTACCAGTATCAACAGTGAAGGAGAGTTCATTCCAGAGAGCATGGACCAAGTAAGCAAAATATGGATGATGTTTTTCATTTCATTTAAAGGGATGTTGTCAGGGGATAGTGTTGTTTGGCAGGTATATGGAAGAGGGTGTTTGTTTTACCTCTTCTCCAGTCCTATAGCTTCCTTTTTAAGTGAACAAAATAGTCTAAATATAAGAAAATACCCACTAATTTACATGTGTCAGTATGCATTCATGTATAAAGAAAGGTGATTTAAAGGCTGATTTTCTTATGTTGTTCATCCATAAATGAGTGAATGCATTTGTTTTCTAGTCCTGATATTAACATTCAGTTTAGTAAATATTTAACTTTGTGAAGCTGAGGTCTGTCTACTTCCTGAAACATTTAAAAAATTTTAATCATTTTAAAAATATTTATTTATTTGTATCTTTGTTTCTGGCTGTACTGGGTCTTTGTTGCTCCAGGCTTTCTCTAGTAGTGGCAAGCAGGGCTACACTTTGTTCTGGTGCATGGGCTTCTTGTTTCAGTGGCGTCTCTTGTTGCAGAGTATGGGCCCTAGCTCGTGCATGCTTCAGTAGTTGTGATACTCAGGCTCAGTAGATCTTGGGTTTGGTAGTTGTATACAGTGCATAGGATTAGTTGCCTTTATGCCATGTGAGATCTTTCTAACGGGATGGAACTTGGATCTCCTGCATTGGCAGGCAGATTCTTAACCCCTGGACCACCAGAGAAACCCTTAACATGTTTTTTAAAGTTTTGTAGTATTGAAGTATTTTTATGGAGTTGCTGTTAACTTTCTTAATATTGTATTGGCTGCTAATATATTATAGGACTTTATAGTTTTTAATAATTAGCAGTTGTGGTGTCATTTGTTTCAGTTTGGGTGGTGCCATTGTTCAGTTTTCAGTAAACAAAAGTGTCTGAAGTGTTTAGCTTTTAAGTATTTAGATAATAATCCAGAGAGAGAGAAACAGAAAGTTCCTATTCTTGTATTAGGAAATTTAGCAGTTGTAGCCCACCTACAAGGGGTCAACAAGTTTTAAAACATTTAAATGGGGACGGCTGCTCTTGGATATGGAGTTTCTTTTTTTAGGTACTGGAAGTGTTCTGAGATTTTGGTGTGAGTTAGACATTCTGAATATTAACCGCTGAATTGCATTGTATGCTTTAAATGGGTGAATTTTATGATGCATGAATTGTGTCTCAGTAAAGCTCTTTTTATAAAACAGTAACTTTAGTTATGTATGTCAAGATGAACTCTTTATTCTTCTAGATGCTGGACCCATTATCTTTAAGCAGCCCTGAAAATTCTGGCTCAGGAAGTTGTCCATCACTTGATAGCCCTCTGGATGGGTAATGTTGATGTCATTTTTGATTTTTAACATATGTGGGTTTTTTTTTTTTTAAAAGATATTAACATTCAGTTTAGTAAATATTTAACTTTGTGAAGCTGAGGTCTGTCTACTTCCTGAAACATTTAAAAAATTTTAATCATTTTAAAAATATTTATTTATTTGTATCTTTGTTTCTGGCTGTACTGGGTCTTTGTTGCTCCAGGCTTTCTCTAGTAGTGGCAAGCAGGGCTACACTTTGTTCTGGTGCATGGGCTTCTTGTTTCAGTGGCGTCTCTTGTTGCAGAGTATGGGCCCTAGCTCGTGCATGCTTCAGTAGTTGTGATACTCAGGCTCAGTAGATCTTGGGTTTGGTAGTTGTATACAGTGCATAGGATTAGTTGCCTTTATGCCATGTGAGATCTTTCTAACGGGATGGAACTTGGATCTCCTGCATTGGCAGGCAGATTCTTAACCCCTGGACCACCAGAGAAACCCTTAACATGTTTTTTAAAGTTTTGTAGTATTGAAGTATTTTTATGGAGTTGCTGTTAACTTTCTTAATATTGTATTGGCTGCTAATATATTATAGGACTTTATAGTTTTTAATAATTAGCAGTTGTGGTGTCATTTGTTTCAGTTTGGGTGGTGCCATTGTTCAGTTTTCAGTAAACAAAAGTGTCTGAAGTGTTTAGCTTTTAAGTATTTAGATAATAATCCAGAGAGAGAGAAACAGAAAGTTCCTATTCTTGTATTAGGAAATTTAGCAGTTGTAGCCCACCTACAAGGGGTCAACAAGTTTTAAAACATTTAAATGGGGACGGCTGCTCTTGGATATGGAGTTTCTTTTTTTAGGTACTGGAAGTGTTCTGAGATTTTGGTGTGAGTTAGACATTCTGAATATTAACCGCTGAATTGCATTGTATGCTTTAAATGGGTGAATTTTATGATGCATGAATTGTGTCTCAGTAAAGCTCTTTTTATAAAACAGTAACTTTAGTTATGTATGTCAAGATGAACTCTTTATTCTTCTAGATGCTGGACCCATTATCTTTAAGCAGCCCTGAAAATTCTGGCTCAGGAAGTTGTCCATCACTTGATAGCCCTCTGGATGGGTAATGTTGATGTCATTTTTGATTTTTAACATATGTGGGTAAATATGCATAAATCTTAGTAGCATGTTGAATTATCAGCTCTTTTTATGCTCCAATCAGAGGAATGGAGTTCATACTCATGTATACTTAAGGAAAATTGTTTTTTCATTCAATATCTCTTTTACTTAAAAAGATACTGATTATAATATTTTGAGTTTCCTGTGAGCTAAATTGTGTTTGAAACTAAAGACAAACTTAAGAGTTTGTATGTATTTACTTTTAGACCTGTGTTGGTGAAACCACTGTCAAATTTTTCATAGTAGGTTTGATTTTGGAGATTCTTGGGTTTCTCCTGTTCAGGGTTATTTTTCTTCTGGTACCAAATTATAAATACAGTACATTATTGGTAATTATGTCCCAGTTTTGGTTGTCAGTTAAAATTTTAAATAGTTTTGTGAGATAGCTGTTTAGGATTACAAGCACAGTCAAGTTGCATCTATAAATTCCCTCTCTCCTGGTCTCAGTAGGACAGTGCTCACCAGTAGCATGCACAGCCAGTCCCTGTTTAATCTCCTCTGAGATTGCTATTGAAGGCAGCTTCTGAAAATATAACAACTGTTGTTTGAAAATACACATTTAATTTTCTGTTACCCATATACATTGTCTGTGTCCATGTCTGTCTCCAGATAGATACTTAAAACATTTAAGAAATTCCAGGGAATAGTGAGGTGAAAACTACATATTGAGTACTTAGTATTTGAAGGACAGTGTCCTGAGATAGATAGGTATAAAATTGCTGAGTTCGACAGTATTATCTTCTTGTTATAAATGTGGAAATCGTCTCAGAAAGATGATTTTGCCAAGGTTGCAATAGCTAGTTTAAGTGGCAGAGCTAGGGCTGAAGCAACATGAAAAAGACTTTTGGTGTGAGTTAGACATTCTGAATATTAACCGCTGAATTGCATTGTATGCTTTAAATGGGTGAATTTTATGATGCATGAATTGTGTCTCAGTAAAGCTCTTTTTATAAAACAGTAACTTTAGTTATGTATGTCAAGATGAACTCTTTATTCTTCTAGATGCTGGACCCATTATCTTTAAGCAGCCCTGAAAATTCTGGCTCAGGAAGTTGTCCATCACTTGATAGCCCTCTGGATGGGTAATGTTGATGTCATTTTTGATTTTTAACATATGTGGGTAAATATGCATAAATCTTAGTAGCATGTTGAATTATCAGCTCTTTTTATGCTCCAATCAGAGGAATGGAGTTCATACTCATGTATACTTAAGGAAAATTGTTTTTTCATTCAATATCTCTTTTACTTAAAAAGATACTGATTATAATATTTTGAGTTTCCTGTGAGCTAAATTGTGTTTGAAACTAAAGACAAACTTAAGAGTTTGTATGTATTTACTTTTAGACCTGTGTTGGTGAAACCACTGTCAAATTTTTCATAGTAGGTTTGATTTTGGAGATTCTTGGGTTTCTCCTGTTCAGGGTTATTTTTCTTCTGGTACCAAATTATAAATACAGTACATTATTGGTAATTATGTCCCAGTTTTGGTTGTCAGTTAAAATTTTAAATAGTTTTGTGAGATAGCTGTTTAGGATTACAAGCACAGTCAAGTTGCATCTATAAATTCCCTCTCTCCTGGTCTCAGTAGGACAGTGCTCACCAGTAGCATGCACAGCCAGTCCCTGTTTAATCTCCTCTGAGATTGCTATTGAAGGCAGCTTCTGAAAATATAACAACTGTTGTTTGAAAATACACATTTAATTTTCTGTTACCCATATACATTGTCTGTGTCCATGTCTGTCTCCAGATAGATACTTAAAACATTTAAGAAATTCCAGGGAATAGTGAGGTGAAAACTACATATTGAGTACTTAGTATTTGAAGGACAGTGTCCTGAGATAGATAGGTATAAAATTGCTGAGTTCGACAGTATTATCTTCTTGTTATAAATGTGGAAATCGTCTCAGAAAGATGATTTTGCCAAGGTTGCAATAGCTAGTTTAAGTGGCAGAGCTAGGGCTGAAGCACAGGTGTTTCCATGCATCTATAATTCCAAAATGTTATCATCCTTAACACTACACTCTGTGGGTTAATTCTAAAAGCGAGGCTTTTTGTGTGCATGTACCAAAAATGTGTTTGGAAAAAAAGTTGTCTTTTTTCAGTTAATGTTTAAGAGTCTGAGTGCTGTATGTGTGTTTATATATATGTATATACTATATTTGTGTATATATGTGCTATTTTATGTATATATGTGTAGCTCTACATATAGACAGATATTGATATTACATAAAGATTTTTTTAAAATATCATAAATACTTTCTCTTAAAATAATGAGACTTTTTCTACTTTTTAGAGAGAGCTATCCAAAATCACGAATGCCTAGGGCTCAGAGCTACCCAGATAATCATCAGGAATTTTCAGGTTAGACTGTTCACATTCTAAATGTTTAAATATTTATGTCATTACAT
Source organism: Tragulus kanchil (assembly GCA_022376925.1). Lineage (NCBI taxonomy): Eukaryota > Metazoa > Chordata > Mammalia > Artiodactyla > Tragulidae > Tragulus > Tragulus kanchil. Next base: position 25,429,420 of record JAIOJX010000026.1, read on the forward strand.
CATATTTTGGCTGGGAGAGCGAGAGAAATTTTTTTAAAAAATCAAAAGTGTGTAAATGTTATTTTTCATCACTAGAAATATTTGACTTTTTAAAATAATTTATAAATTTTCTTGTATGTCAATAGACTATGATAACCCTATATTTGAAAAATTTGGAAAAGGAGGAACATATCCAAGAAGGTATCATGTTTCATATCACCATCAAGACTATAATGATGGTAAGTCGATTAGATCAAAAAAGTTTGTTAAAACTCTCACAGACAATAAGTCTGTTCCTATATGACTTAGTTTTCTGCTTAAAACCTTTTTAAATGCCTTTGGATCATAAAACTGCAATAACAGCTTTATGCCAGCTTACCTCAAAGACTTACCATAGAAAGCAAAAGAGTAGTAAAAAGTGATATTTATTTTAAAATTACTTCTTGGTGATGAAATGCATATTTCTATTGTCCTTTTAAGGAAAAAATACTACCTATAAACTTGCCAGTTTTTGTTTATATTTTAAATTTTGTTATTGAATCGATAAAAGTGGAAATACTACATATTGAGTACTTAGTATTTGAAGGACAGTGTCCTGAGATAGATAGGTATAAAATTGCTGAGTTCGCAGTATTATCTTCTTGTTATAAATGTGGAAATCGTCTCAGAAAGATGATTTTGCCAAGGTTGCAATAGCTAGTTTAAGTGGCAGAGCTAGGGCTGAAGCACAGGTGTTTCCATGCATCTATAATTCCAAAATGTTATCATCCTTAACACTACACTCTGTGGGTTAATTCTAAAAGCGAGGCTTTTTGTGTGCATGTACCAAAAATGTGTTTGGAAAAAAAGTTGTCTTTTTTCAGTTAATGTTTAAGAGTCTGAGTGCTGTATGTGTGTTTATATATATGTATATACTATATTTGTGTATATATGTGCTATTTTATGTATATATGTGTAGCTCTACATATAGACAGATATTGATATTACATAAAGATTTTTTTAAAATATCATAAATACTTTCTCTTAAAATAATGAGACTTTTTCTACTTTTTAGAGAGAGCTATCCAAAATCACGAATGCCTAGGGCTCAGAGCTACCCAGATAATCATCAGGAATTTTCAGGTTAGACTGTTCACATTCTAAATGTTTAAATATTTATGTCATTACATCATATTTTGGCTGGGAGAGCGAGAGAAATTTTTTTAAAAAATCAAAAGTGTGTAAATGTTATTTTTCATCACTAGAAATATTTGACTTTTTAAAATAATTTATAAATTTTCTTGTATGTCAATAGACTATGATAACCCTATATTTGAAAAATTTGGAAAAGGAGGAACATATCCAAGAAGGTATCATGTTTCATATCACCATCAAGACTATAATGATGGTAAGTCGATTAGATCAAAAAAGTTTGTTAAAACTCTCACAGACAATAAGTCTGTTCCTATATGACTTAGTTTTCTGCTTAAAACCTTTTTAAATGCCTTTGGATCATAAAACTGCAATAACAGCTTTATGCCAGCTTACCTCAAAGACTTACCATAGAAAGCAAAAGAGTAGTAAAAAGTGATATTTATTTTAAAATTACTTCTTGGTGATGAAATGCATATTTCTATTGTCCTTTTAAGGAAAAAATACTACCTATAAACTTGCCAGTTTTTGTTTATATTTTAAATCGTTATTGAAAACAAAAATAAAATACATGCTTTTCTCTGTTTTATGCAAACTGAGGAAGTTTTGTCTATGCTTTTAAGACTGTGTGAGTGTGTTAACATAAGAAGTTATTTTAATTTGTATTCAGATTCTGTTTCTTTTTTCCCCACTTTTCATTTCTGCTTATACCTTTCTCTCTTTTTTTTAAATTTTTTGCTTCATGATTCAGTATCAGCAAGGATATTTCCTGGAACTCTTACAAATACTGTTCTTAAGTTTAAAACAGAATCAGTCATTGCTGTTTTAGTTTCTTAACCTAGTCACAAAGCAAATTTCTGTTCAGTATGTTACAAATTTTAAATATTTTCCATTATAATATAATATTTAAAGTTGCAAGGTAATTCTGTTTTCATTTTGTAGGTCGTAAAACTTTTCCAAGAGCTAGAAGGACCCAGGGGACCAGCTTCCGGTCTCCTGTGAGCTTTAGTCCTACTGACCACTCCTTAAGCACTAGTAGTGGAAGCAGTGTCTTTACCCCAGAGTATGAAGAGAGTCGAATAAGAAGAAGGGGGAGTGACATAGATAATCCTACTTTGACTGTGATGGACATCAGCCCCCCCAGCCGCTGTGAGTAGTAGAAATGGACATAGTGAGATGTGCAGCCAAACCTTCGCAGAATTTTACAACATTCATAGGAGTATATGCGAAGCCAGTCCTCAGGGTGAGACCAGGTTCTGAAAAGGGAATAAATGGTATTTCTAAAGGTGATTGTAATGTCAGATATAAGCATGGTATTACTGCCAATTACTTTAAATGATTCTGTCTTTTGCTTTTGTTAGGAAAATTGTTACCAGTTAGTCATTCATTCATTCATTCATTCCACCTATCCTTATTGAATGCTTAGCTCTGAGATTTCAAACATGACCTCCAAGATGTAATCTAATGGGGAGTATGATATGTGGAGAAGTCATGATAGCATCAGATCTAGACCTCTGTTGTGAGTGGAATTTGCCAGTTAAGGAGATGACATACACTTGAGGCCATGTCCTTTATTAGCTGATGTGGAAGATACCTTATTTGAAACAGGACAAATAGAACTAGAATGGGAACTAAGGCCAGACTGTAAAGTATGTGCACTTTATCTTCTGAACAACAAAGATTCATGCTGAAGGATGTTTACTGCAGCAGTGTTTTTATACTCCGAATTCCTTGCTTGTGTGCTAGTGCTATTGCATTTTACTTTTACACCTGCAACTTCCATTACATTGCTACCCTTTTTGCTTTAGACAAATATGTTTTAAAGTGATTAAAAATAAGAGAAGAGGGGGCTTCCCCAGTGGTCCAGTGGGTAAAGAGTCCGCCTTGCAGTGCAAGGGGCGCTGTTTCGATCCCTGGCCCGGGAAGATTCCACATGCTGCAGAGCAGCTGGACCGGTGTGTGCAACACGAGCCAGCGCTCTGGAGCACATGCGCCCAGAGCCAGTGCTCTGCTACAGAAGAGGCCACTGCAGTGGAGGCCCACACAGGCCAAAGAACAAAGATGGATGAAAATAAATAAATGAAAGACCAATAAAAGTGGCCAAAAAATTTAAAAAAAAAAGAAAAAGAAAAGAGGGCTTCCCTGGTGGTCCAGTGGGTAAAGAGTCTGCCTTGCAGTGCAAGATTCAATCCCTGGCCCAGGAAAATCCCATGTGCTGCGAAGCAGCTGGACCAGTGTGTCCAATTAAAAGCCAGCGCTCTGTAGCACATGTGCCCAGAGCAGGTGCTCTACAAGAGAGGCCACTGCAGTGGGGGCCCACACAGGCCAAAGAATAAAGATGGATGAAAATAAATAAATGAAAGACCAATAAAAGTGGCCAAAAAATTTAAAAAAAAAAGAAAAAGAAAAGAGGGCTTCCCTGGTGGTCCAGTGGGTAAAGAGTCTGCCTTGCAGTGCAAGATTCAATCCCTGGCCCAGGAAAATCCCATGTGCTGCGAAGCAGCTGGACCAGTGTGTCCAATTAAAAGCCAGCGCTCTGTAGCACATGTGCCCAGAGCAGGTGCTCTACAAGAGAGGCCACTGCAGTGGGGGCCCACACAGGCCAAAGAATAAAGATGGATGAAAATATAAATAAATAAATAAACCAATAAAAGAGGCCAAAATTAAAAAAAAAATAAGAATGCCTTCTATGTATACCTCTGGTTTATTTCTGTAGATCTGTACTTAGGTAGATCCAACATTCTGTCAACTATCAGATTCCTTTTGCCTGAAGAATTATTCTTGACCTTTTCTTCTGAGTCTACTTATAACAAAATTCTTTCAGCTTTTGTTTGAAAAACTTTTATTCCTTTGTTTTTGAAAGATACATACTTTATCTGGGTATGGAATTCTGGGCAGTTGTTGCTTTTTTTTTTTTTCCAGCCCTTTAAAGCTGTTTCTCTGTTGTCTTCTGGCTTGGATAATTTCTGTGGAGAAGTCTTTTGTATTTCTTTGTTCCCTTGTAGTGTGCTTTTTTCTCCCTCTGGCTGCTTTCAAGATTTCCTATTGTTAGAATTAGAGTGATGGTCTTCTAGCTCTCTACATTGTAGACACATGAAAATTTATTGCAAATATTACTGCAATAAAGATTAGAAATAGTGCATCATACATAATCAGTGTCATCTTAAGTTGAAAGATACTATTACATCTATAATCAAGTAAAAAAAACTTCACTGGAAGAAATTAGTCATAGGAACCTGAGCCTTGTTTGATTTTAGAGTTCTTAAAGTTTTCAAAGATGATGATCATTATGAATTTGGATGAACATGATTTTCTCTTAATATATTCAATTAAGGATATCACTAATGCAATCGTTCTTAACCATTGTGTGCTATTGGGCTATTCCATTTTAAGAAAATGTTCTTTTTTAGCACCTCGTGCTCCAACCAACTGGAGATTGGGCAAGCTGCTTGGCCAGGGAGCCTTTGGCAGGGTCTACCTCTGTTATGATGTTGATACAGGAAGAGAACTGGCTGTTAAGCAAGTTCAGTTTGACCCAGATAGCCCTGAGACCAGCAAGGTAAGAATCATTCAACAAGCTTGTCACGTTATAAGAAGCATTTTTGCTAAAATAAATATAGCACATGATAGAATTTTTTTGTTTTTCCTCAGTACAGATTATTTGAAAACAATAGATAATAGACATGTTTATTTACAGTATATTACATGTACATATACTCTGGATTTTCTCTGTTATTACTCATTAGTATTCCTAATCTGATTTAGTGTTGCTTGAGCATGCCATCAAGGACTGTTGCAAAGTTATTGTTTAGAGACTTTAAATGTTTACTCTTTGGAAAGTGAAAATTTCAAAATGAAATCACCTTGATGGCCCATGAAATTTGAATTTTTTTGCTTTTACTAGTAATGCTGTAAAGACTTAACAGAGAGTTCTGTCTTTCAGGAAGTAAATGCACTTGAGTGTGAAATTCAGTTGTTGAAAAACTTGCTGCATGAGCGAATTGTTCAGTATTATGGCTGTTTGAGGGATCCCCAAGAAAAGACACTTTCCATATTTATGGAATATATGCCAGGGGTAAGTTAGTACATCCTTTGAAAATAGAGGTATTCTATTTCAAATCTTAGCTGAGGATAAAGAAAAACAACAAAACTTTGATTACAAAATGTTAAGGATGTTTGGGAAGAGTTTTAAATTTAATATAGTTTTATTTTCTATCTTCTTCACTTATCTTTTTTTTTTAAACTTATTTTTCTAAATACTGAAGTATACTAAAGTCGGTTATAAACATCATAGCAGTCTCTACTCAGATTTCCCTAACTGCCCTAAAAATAGCACAGAATCACTGGTCTATCCACGCGGGACCGGACCCAGTCCAGAACCACCCCGTACATTTACTACTACATTTACTCTTTCTCCTCTTTTCACCTCGAGCAGTGTTTAGGTGACATAGATCTGACAAGAGGCCAAGCTAGTTGTTCTGTTGACACTCTCACCTGATAGATTTCTCTGATCACATCTTCATGGTGGTATTAGTTTGTTCTTTATCCCCATATTTCCTATAAACTCTAAATTAGATCTAAGATCTAAATTATATTCAAATGCAGCTTTTATTAGCTTGCATCCCAGATGATACCATGCATCCACTAGGAGACACAATTTCTGGTTGTTCTGCTGACAGTGATGCCAAGATTGATGACATGATTAGGGTGATTGCCATCCTGATTCCTCCATTAAAGCTTTGTTTTTCCTGAAGACCAGAAAGTAATCTGAGCTGAGACAGTGGCACATAGCAGTATCCCATTCTTTTGCAACCATCCACCTAATGTTTTTAACACAGATTAATAGTAATTGCTTGAGTCAGTAATTTCATTAGGTCTGAAAATGTGATTTGTAAAAGCTCATTCCTTCTACTTTTTAAAATGGCACATGAAATTTGAATTTTTGCTTTTACTAGTAATGCTGTAAAGACTTAACAGAGAGTTCTGTCTTTCAGGAAGTAAATGCACTTGAGTGTGAAATTCAGTTGTTGAAAACTTGCTGCATGAGCGAATTGTTCAGTATTATGGCTGTTTGAGGGATCCCCAAGAAAAGACACTTTCCATATTTATGGAATATATGCCAGGGGTAAGTTAGTACATCCTTTGAAAATAGAGGTATTCTATTTCAAATCTTAGCTGAGGATAAAGAAAAACAACAAAACTTTGATTACAAAATGTTAAGGATGTTTGGGAAGAGTTTTAAATTTAATATAGTTTTATTTTCTATCTTCTTCACTTATCTTTTTTTTTTAAACTTATTTTTCTAAATACTGAAGTATACTAAAGTCGGTTATAAACATCATAGCAGTCTCTACTCAGATTTCCCTAACTGCCCTAAAAATAGCACAGAATCACTGGTCTATCCACGCGGGACCGGACCCAGTCCAGAACCACCCCGTACATTTACTACTACATTTACTCTTTCTCCTCTTTTCACCTCGAGCAGTGTTTAGGTGACATAGATCTGACAAGAGGCCAAGCTAGTTGTTCTGTTGACACTCTCACCTGATAGATTTCTCTGATCACATCTTCATGGTGGTATTAGTTTGTTCTTTATCCCCATATTTCCTATAAACTCTAAATTAGATCTAAGATCTAAATTATATTCAAATGCAGCTTTTATTAGCTTGCATCCCAGATGATACCATGCATCCACTAGGAGACACAATTTCTGGTTGTTCTGCTGACAGTGATGCCAAGATTGATGACATGATTAGGGTGATTGCCATCCTGATTCCTCCATTAAAGCTTTGTTTTTCCTGAAGACCAGAAAGTAATCTGAGCTGAGACAGTGGCACATAGCAGTATCCCATTCTTTTGCAACCATCCACCTAATGTTTTTAACACAGATTAATAGTAATTGCTTGAGTCAGTAATTTCATTAGGGCTGAAAATGTGATTTGTAAAAAGCTCATTCCTTCTACATTATTTTTAGTATATGTAGAGTACATTCTAATAGTAACAGTTTTCAAGATGGTGGTATATTTACTCATTTAAAAATATATTCATTCTCATAATAGGCAATGTATGTTACAAAAAGGTTTGATTTATGGATCTTTAGGGGAACAGCTTATTAGGATTGTATGTAGAATGTACATGTTGCAGTTTAATCTTATGCATCAACACAACTGTGGACCAGTGTCTGATAGTATAGTTGTCCCTTGGTATCCCCAAGAAATGGCCTTGGGACCTCCCACAGATACTAGAATCCAGAGATGTTCAAAATAAGGGTATACTATTTGCATGTAATCTACATCCTCCCATATACTCTGTCATCTCTACAGAGATGACATTATAATACCTAATACACTGTAAAATGCTACATCAATAGTTGCCAGTTCAGCAGATTCAAGTTTTGCTTTATGGAAGTTTCTGGAAAATTTTGTTTCAAATATTTTCAACCTGTAGTTGGTTGAATCTGCAGATGTGGAGTCTGAGAATACAGAGAGCTGATTGTAATGGCCTTAACCATCCTCAGTCTTAAAAGAATAACAGTAAACTTTATTTTGATTTTTATCTTCATAAATAATTGTTTATAGAGACACCATTGTTACTCATAATTGCTGCTTTTCTGTTTTCAGAGATTATGTTGGCAGTGCAAATTGTTCTTTAAAATATAGTCTATATAAGTAATCCAAAAGAAGAAAGCTGTGTACCTTTGTTTCAGTCCTGCCTGTGATGGGAATAATGGAAATATCAGTGCCCCCATTGGAAGTAAATAATGATGGCATTGTCCAAGAGAATATATATTAAATATTAAAATTGTGAAAGTCATATAACAAAGTTGGGGGAAATACTGAGAGAGGGAAAAATAATATAGAATGCTTTTTAATAGTGGTGATGATATTTTAAAAGTATCTATATTTGAACAGTAACAGAAGAAGCTTAACTGAAAATGAATTAAGTTGGTATCATGATTTTTTTTCTTGTTCACATTTCCAACTATTTATGCAGTAAATTAAATAAAAAATAACTGAATAAATGTGACAAGAGACCCAGATTGTTGAATATAAAATTAATTAAAAGTTTGTTGGCTTGAACCAATTTATGTCACAATTAGAGATATAGGTAATCTTTATATATTTTGTAATCTTAAAACTAAACTTAGACTATTCAGGAAGAGGTGTTAGATCACGTTTCTTGGTAGGTTCTATAAAGGTAGCTATCTTTTCAAACTACAGATTGTCAGTCCTTGAATCTGCAAAGTATGTTACTGGATTAATTATATAGTTCTTGACGATCTAAGTGAATTATATGTATAAACAGCCTGTGGCATATGTGGGCAGGACATAAATGTTCCTAGACTTCCGTGAATCTCCAAGTCTGTGAATGCTATATAATTTCCTTTAGTAAATTTGGTATAATGGAGCCCTTCATACCCTAGATCCAAGCTTTGTCAAAATTGTCATTCCATTCTTTAATTTTCCCAAACATAGCATTCCATTCTTTCGTTAATCCAGAACTGTTTTCCTATCAGAACCAGAACTTCCTTTTATTTCCAATACCTGCATTAGTAGGTCACTTCTCTCTCTTACTCCCCTACAAACAGTTTTTATCTGGCACAATGCTCTCCAACCCATTCCAGTTATTCACACTGAAGACGCTGGCATTTTCGTGTTACACAGCAGTATACAGACTACATTGAGGGGGCTGTTCGCACCACGGCCCACTGGTCTAGCTGCCTGAACGCCCAGAGGATCCATAAGTCTGACACTCATGTGCAGCTACAAGTATTTGAGGGCTTATGATTTGAAAAGCGCAGTTCTGGCTATGGTATTATGTGCATTACTGCCATAAAGACCTAGTAAGTTGACTGAACAAGTCACATTGAGTTATAGGTATGCCTGCTTGTCTGGCTTGACTCACTGTCAAAGGCTTTCCACACATGTCTGCAAATCAGGGTTAGCAGAAATGCATCGTACTATCCCCTCAGGGATTTCTGTCTTTTAAAGTGGTGATTATTTATCAAATTTGGACATTGGAAGTATCATGGAAGCTTTTTCAAAATTCTGATGCTTATGTCTTACCTCAAATTGGTTGCCTTTTCTCAGAAATGGCACCTCATCCTGCCTGAAAACACTTTTAAGAAAAGTAAAAATTCCTTTAAAATAGATTTTTCTCATTTTGGGGCTAAAATGGTGAGTGTATAAAAGAAAATATGTTTTATATCCTTTAAAATCTCATCTGTGTCCTGATCTTCTGATTATATGCATTCTTTCTCCTGAGAAGTACATTTTCAGATATCAATAAAACAGTGTTTGGAAAACAGAGTAAGAACAAAAATGAATAAAATTAAGGTAAGACATATATAGAAAAGCAAGTAGGAAAATAAAAAATGTATTCGGAGCAAAACCAAGCAAGATAAAAGTACTAGAGAATTTTTAAGAATACATTTGTAAGGGAACAGGAGATAGAACCAATGTAGTCATGGAAACTAGGGTGTCAGTCAAAAAATAATTTAAAGACTTCCTTCAGCTATGACCCTTAGTTCTTCACAGTTCTAATCCAAGGACATAGTAGAGTTGTTTGTTTTTTTTTTTTAAATTTTGGGCGGGGGTCGGGTTGGGGAGGGAGGGGAGTGGGTGTGCCACTTCTATTGGTCTTTCATTTCTCTGTTTTCATCCGTCTTTGTTCTTTGGCTCCTGTGGGCCTCCCATCGCGGTGGCGTCTGTCGTTGTAGAGCGCCGGCTCCGGGCACATGCGCTCCAGAGCTCCAGCTCAGTGATTGGACACATCGGTCCAACCGCTCCGCGGCACGTGGGATCTTCCCAGGCCAGGGCTCAAACCGGCGCCCCTTGCACTGCAAGGCGGTGTCCTTACCCACTGGACCACCAGGGAAGCCCCCATAGTAGAGTTTTATGTTAAATTAATGGCATATAATGTCCTTCCTAAGAATTTCAGTGTTCTCCAACTAACGCCTTCTTTTCGTTAACTAGGATTCTCCAAATTAAAACATCTAGTTTTAAATAAGTAAGTCATGGGGATATACAACATAAGGCATATAGTCAGTATACTGTAATGACTTTGTACAGAGAGAGATGGTTACCAGGGATGAGCATAATGATGATCATTTTGTAGTGTATTTAAAAGTTGAGTCTCAGTGTTATACTCCTGAAACTGACATGCCATTATTAAACTTCAATTAGATCAAATAAAGAACACTTTATTTAGTTGATAAGAATAATAAATAAATATAGGTGCACAAGTCTTAAAAATAAAGATTTACTAGTACTTTTCATTTCAAACCATACTATAGTTTTCTTTTGTTTTCTTTTGTCCTAGGGCTCAATTAAGGACCAATTAAAAGCATATGGAGCTCTTACTGAGAATGTGACTAGGAAATATACCCGTCAGATTCTTGAGGGAGTCCATTATTTGCACAGTAATATGATTGTTCATAGAGATATAAAAGGTAAGTAATGAGGTATTTTTTAAGTACACAGGGTTTTTTTTTTTTAATGAAACATGCTATGGTTAAGAAATTCAAAATTTAAATTCATTTCTCTACCTTTAAAATACCAGAGGAAAACAATTCTAACTAATCTTACTGTTCAGGTTTATTCTTTAAGAGGGACAGTCTCCTGTGGAGGTCCACAGAATCAGTAAAATTCAAATGAGCAAGAATGAGACTTGTATTTTCATACATAATACCTAGGCTTAAAATATAGTGGCTAAGAATCGAGGCTCTTGGGGTGAGAAGGGGGTGGGATGAATTGAGAAAGCAGCACTGCAGCACACACGTTACCAGGAATAAGTAGATAGCTGGTGGGAAACCGCAGAATGACACAGGGAGCTCTTCTGGAGCTCTGTGACGACAGAGCGGGGTGGGACGGCAGGAATGGTCAAGAAGGAGGGGGTACATGTGTACTTACAGCTGATTCACATTGTTGTACCGCAGAAACCAACACAAGATAGTAAAGCAGTTATCCTCCAAGTAAAGGTAAAAGAGAATAGGGACTTTGAATTTGATCCAATTCAAATTCAGGCTTAATCCATCATCACATGTGTAACCTTGGACAAAGCACTTCATCTTTGTATGCCTCAGCTCATTTTTTTTTTTTAAGATTTATTTATTTATTTATTTATTTTGGTGGGGGTGGGGGTAGGGAGGGAGGGGAGCAGGCGGGCCACTTCTATTGGTCTTTCATTTGTCCATTTTCATCCATCTTTTTTGTGTGGGCCTCCCATCGCAGCGGCCTCTGTTGTCGCAGAGGGCCGGCTCTGGGCGCATGTGCTCCAGAGCTCTGGCTCGGTAGTTGGACACATCAGTCCAGCCGCTCTGCGGCATGTGGGATCTTCCCAGGCCAGGGCTCAAACCGGTGCCCCTTGCACTGCAAGGCGGTATCCTTACCCACTGGACCACCAGGGAAGCCCCTCAGCTCCTCATTTTTAAGGAGGGTGATAATGGTGTACAGCTTACAGAATTCTGAGAGGATTGAATGAGTTAATGCATATACCATCCTTAAAATCATACCTGTTATCTAGAAAGCACTCAAAAGTTAGTTATGATGATGTCCTGTCTGTTGAGATTGTATTTAAAGCTGTGGGAATGGACCTCGTTACCTAAGGAGAGACTAAGAAGAGAGCCCAAAACTGAGCTTTGATAAACTCCAACTCAGTTAAGCTCACTTTTTAAAACTCAAAAACTCAGCTGTTTCCATGGATCAGATACATAGGTAACTCATGAAATGGGACATGATGGTGGTGGTGATGTGTAAGTCTGAGAGTCTTCAAACTCTCTACTGCAGAGCATACTGGGAGGCTTCATTCTGTAAAAACCAGGTTGTAAAGATCAGTTTATTCAATCAGTTGACAAGAATGATGAACAGATACACTCATTGATAAACAATAAATTAAAATTATTTTCATCAGTCTTACTGGGGGCTCTTATGAAGTACCAGAAATTTACTTCCTTATTTTGGTGTGTCACACCCTGAATATGACCACATTCAGACTAAAGAGAACATTTCTAACCAGTGTCTGGTCATAGAGTAGAATCTGCTGAATGTGCCTAAGCTGAATCACGTGTATAGAATGGACCTTACTACTGACTCTCAGAGGATGACAACATGACTCATGATCTGAAAGGAATAGGAGCCCGTCTTTCACCTCAAAATCTTCCCTGCTTAGGCAGACTTCAGTTGTCAAGTTCAAAACCCAGGAGTTCAAAGATCTACATAAGGTGGTGAACATTTTATAATGTATAGAAGTATTGGATCACGGTGTTGTCTACCCTGGAACTAACATAGTGTTGTAGATCAGGTATTCCTTTTTTTTTTTTTTTTTTTAAGATTTATTTATTTATTTTGGGCGGGGGTCGGGTTGGGGAGGGAGGGGAGCGGGCAGGCCACTTCCATTGGTCTTTCATTTCTCTATTTTCATCCGTCTTTGTTCTTTGGCTCCTGTGGGCCTCCCATTGCTGTGGCGTCTGTCGTTGCAGAGCGCCGGCTCTGGGCGCATGCGCTCCAGAGCTCCGGCTCGGTATTTGGACACATCAGTCCAGCCGCTCTGCGGCACGTGGGATCTTCCCAGGCCAGGGCTCAAACCGGCGCCCCTTGCACTGCAAGGCGGTGTCCTTACCCACTGGACCACCAGGGGAAGCCCCCATTTTTTTTTTTTAATTTTTATTTTACTTGTAACTTTCACAGAGTTTTGTTGTTTACAGATATGTATGTTCCCAGATTAGTCATATGTATATCCCCCCCATCCCGCCCCTCCAGACCGTCGCACAGCACCCCTGCAGGATCCCCTTTTCTCACTGTGCAATGACTGTAGCTATTTTCTTCACATATGATAGTACAGGTTTTCATGCTACTTAGATCAGGTATTCTTCAGTGAAGTATACTCCCTGTACTTCGTAGAGAAATTATTTGATTGTGAATTACTTTGTGAGGAATAATGTCTATTCAAGCCAGTTTCTCTTTAGCCTTCGTGATAAGGTAAAAGGAACCAAGGGGAGCTACTACCCCCCAAGTGGATCCTCTTCTGACCTTGCTAGTAGCATGAGGAAGTTGGAAACAAGCTGGTTTAAAAACATCGGACAGGGGCTTCCCCTGGTGGTCCAGGGGGTAAGGACACCGCCTTGCAGTGCAAGGGGCGTCGGTTCGATCCCTGGCCTGGGAAGATCCCACGTGCCACGGAGTGGCTGGACTGATGTGTCCGATCACCGAGCCGGAGCTCTGGAGCGCATGCGCCCAGAGCTGGCGCTCTGTGAGACGCCACTGCGATGGGAGGCCCGCAGGAGCCAAAGAACAAAGACGGATGAAAAATAGAGAAATGAAAGACCAGTAGAAGTGGCACGCCCACTCCCCTCCCTCCCTAACCCGACCCCCGCCCAAAATAAATAAATAAATAAATCTTAAAATAAAAATAAAAAAAAATAAAAACATAGGACAGGGGCTTCGCCTGGTGGTCCAGTGGGTAAGGACACCGCCTTGCAGTGCAAGGGGCGCCAGTTCGATCCCTGGCCTGGGAAGATCCCACGTGCCGCGGAGCAGCTGTACTGATGTGTCCGACGACCAAGCAGGAGCTCTGGAGCACATGCGCCCAGAGCCGGCGCTCTGTAACAACAGAGGCCGCTGCGATGGGAGGCCCACACGGGCCAAAGAACAAGTGGCCTGCCTGCTCCCCACCCTCCCCAACCCGTCCCCCGCCCAAAATAAATAATAAATAAATAAACCTTAAAAAAAAATAGGACAATATATTGATAAGAAAAAATGTAAGATAAAAAATAGAATATATAGTATGATTCAGGTTTATAAAATTAAAGTATGACCTAGAATAACAATTTCTATATGATTAGTGGTGGTTATTTCCAAGTAGCCAGATAAGTGGTAATTGTTTATTTCCCTCATAGTTTTTACTTCTGTATTCTCTAAATTTTTATACCAAACTTTTTTTTAATTAAAGAAAAATCTTTATTATTCTTTATTCTTGGCTGCGCCTGGTCTTTGTTGCTTTGTCTGGGCTTTCTCTAGTTGCAGTGAGTATGGACTGCTCTTTGTTGTGGTGGGTGGGCTTCTCACTGTGTGCCTTCTCCTGTTGTGGAGCATGAGCTCTGGGTGCCCAGGCTTCAGTGGTTGCAGCTCACAGGCTCAGTGGTTGTGGCACACGGACTTAGTTGCTGAGCCGCCTGTGGAATATTCTCGGGCCAGGGATTGAACCTGTGTCCTCTGCATTGGCAGGTGAATTCTTATTCACTGCACTAGCAGGGAAGTCCTATAATGGGCACGTTTTAAATGACAAGGGTAAAGGAAAACTAGTTGATTACTTTTAAGTTTAGATTCATGACTTCATAATGAAATGCAAGGTAAACATTAATTGATTATTGTTGCTAAGAAACCAGCTCATTATTTCATAATAGACCTTCTTTATTTGACCTAATTTTATGAACTCTACTACTGAGAACTAAATAGTGGATGCTGTATAAAAATGTTTTGGCTAACAAGTAAAGAAGGAATGACGGAATAGTACCATTTTACAGCTACTAATGGGATGAATTTGATAAGTGCACAGCTGCTAACATCACTTTACAGAGACAGTCTGTCACTGCATACTTCGTAGACTATATCATTATCTACAAAGTGGTTTTGCCCAAAAAAAAAGAAAAAGAAAAAAAAATTTTTTTAACCTGAATCTGATCAAGCCTCTAGACTCAACTACCAGACTGTAAAATTATAGAACATATATAGAGAATAAGTCAATGTTAAATAACTCCTTTGGATGGACTGAGCAAAACTTAGACAATAAGAAAGTTATAGGCAGACAACATCGATTCTTCATAAATTGCAAAGGAAAAAGATTGGAAGGAACTTTAGGAAAGACTTAAAAGGTGTATCAGTGATTCTCAACGTAAGGTCTTTATTTGGATTTAGATTTTAAAACAACTGTAGAGAAAACTGAGTATATATTTAATGATATCAAGGAGTTATTGTCTATTCTCTTATGTGTGATAAGAGTCCTTATTTACTGAACTAATAAGGACTTATTAAGAACTATTTATTGATCATGATGTCTTTGCTTTGATTCAGATAATATAAGAGGGGAAGGAGTGGCTGGTAGTGTGGTTAGAAGAAGTTACCCAGATGGCTGCTGGGTTAGGTGAGGTGATCTTATGGTATTCTGTCTGTTTTTGTGTGTATTTGAAAAGTCCCCTTGATAGCTTACTTTAACATATGCAAAGTAAGTTTTTAAAAATTAGGTCACTATATTGGGAACGTGCTATACATTTTCTCCTCAGCCCTTTGTACAGATGGGCATTGGTTCAGCATTGGTGATGACTCCCCAGAGATGGCTCTTCTTGTCTGTGACCTGCCTGGGATGGTTTCTGCCTCGCTGGTAGCCATTAAAAAAAAAACTGACTTCTTTGTTGTCCTTCCCTAGCTTAAATAGTTTAGACACAGTGCCTTTTTTTTCTTTTTTTTTTTTTTGACAGAATCCTTCATAAGTGTTGGACATTGGGAGGGGTTATAAAGGCAGTGCTGTGGGCTTCCCTGGTGGTCCAGTGGGTTAAGAGTCTGCCTTGCAGTGCAAAGGGCACCGGTTCGATCCCTGGCCCGGGAAGATCCCATGTGCCGCGGAGTGGCTGGACCGGCGTGTCCAATTACGAACCGGTGCTCTGGAGTGATGAAAAAGATGGATGAAAAATAAATAAATGGAAAAGAGGCCAAATTAAAAAAAACAAGTTGGCAAAAAAAGGCAGTGCTGTTTTAGAGAATCACTGGTACCAAGCATAGTTTGTCTTATGCATGCAGAGAGTGAATCCTTGACTCTCCCCTCAAGAGAGGCTCTGGAGAGCCTTAATTGACTAGACTGGGAAATTTGGTGGGAGAACAGAAAGACAAGGCCAGAAGTTCATGGTGGGGACAGACAGTCTGCATTCTCTCAGTCTATATATAGATTTTCTCCACTTTTCACTCTCCTTCTTAGAGGCTGTATTTTTAAAAAAGTAGAAAAAGATAAGACAAGGAATTTTTTTTAAATTTTGGCCTCTTTTATTGATTTTTATTTATTTTCATTCATCTTTATTCTTTGGCCTGTGTGGGCCTCCCATTGCAATGGCCTCTCTCGTTGCAGAGCACTAGCTCTGGGCGCATGTGCTCCAGAGTGCCAGCTTGTTAGTTGGACACACTGGTCCAGCCGCTCTGCGGCACATGGGGTTTTCCCAGGCCAGGGATTGAACTGGCGTCCCCTGCACTGCAAGGCGGACTCTTAATCCACTGGACCACCAGGGAAGCCAGGAATTTTTTTTTTAGTATAAAATTTCATTAAGGTTAGGAAGACTTTAGGTAAAGTTTAGCAACAAAAGCCAATAAACTAAGTTGCTTGTTTAAAAATAGGGAGTTTGTAGAAAAAGTTAAAAATGAGAATAGAGATAATGTGTATATGAAGAAACTAGACTTATAATCCTAGACAAAAGATTGAGTTTAAAGAATGATGAAGGGGAAAATAGAGAATAACAATCCATGAATTTCACTCCTAGATCTTGGTTTCTGATAGCATTCTTCACTAACAGGAACTAGTGCTCCTTGGAGAAACGGCTGGGTTAAGACCTGGTGCAGGAGATGCACAGAGTGAGTGTGGGCATCTTCTAGCAACAGAATGTAAGCCAGTGCTAACAGATAAACAGTCCAGAAGTCAGATCAAGTGAGAGCACAGTGATTATGACAGAGGGACACAGCAGCCAGTAGCGAGAACTCCCAGTGACCAAAGCTGGAACAGCCTGAGCAAAAACAAATAAATAAATAAAGTGAAAAATATCCATTTTTAGACTGATAGAAATGTATGGTCGAGTAAATAGGAAAAAGAGACACATCTCCCAGGCAGAATAGATCCAAATCAAATATGTAACTCCTGAGCCTGGAGCACAGCTTCTCACTTCCGTCCACATAGTGAGCTTCCAGAGAGCATGGCATCAACAGGGGAAAGAGTAACTTTACAGTGGAGGACCCTGGAACACTGCCTCAGCCAAGCAGTCGAGGTCAGTTTATAATAAATAAAAGTGTGTTCTAGAAGCAGATGAAATTTTAAAACAAAAACCTCCATGTCTCCTTAGAATAGGTTTAAATACACTGTACAGAAGTTGAGAATGAAACATTTGGATTATGAAGGCTCCTGAGGAGCTGCTAGGTTCACAGGGAAATAATCCGTAGGCACGGCGTCTTGCTCTACCCTGGAGAGGCCGGGCCAGGAGCCTGCTGTTGCTTTCTTCGTCATCCTCTGAACTCCTCGTTCTTACTCCTTTCCCCTTTCTCTTCTTTTTCATCCTCATCTCCCCCTTACACCAGTCCTTTCCAGTGGGAGAACTTTCTTAGGTGCTGAAGCACACACAGTGACTCTTAAATATTCATTATTTATGTAAGAAATCTTTAATGCACTCGGTATGCCTGGCAGTATGCCAGCTACTGCTCAAAAGGTGAAAAGTAGCTCGACTTTTGGAGACAGATTGAAGCATCTAAGTAATTTTCTCCCATTGCTCTTTTATGTTATATTCCAAATTGCCAGTAAAACTAATGAAGTCAGGGTGTCTCTTGTTTTAGGTGCAAATATTCTGCGAGATTCAACAGGCAGCGTCAAACTAGGATATTTGGGGGCCAGCAAGCGGCTTCAAACCATCTGTCTTTCGGGAACAGGAATGAAGTCTGTCACAGGCACACCATATTGGATGAGCCCTGAAGTGATCAGTGGAAAAGGCTATGGCAGAAAAGCAGATATCTGGTAGGTTTTGATTTGCCTGAAAACACAGCCCTTCTTAACATATTTCCACCCAGGATGGAAATTACTGAAACAGACTTAAATTCTTTTTTGTACTTTTGAAATAGAATGTCAGGATTACAAGGATTGATTATTGTTTTAATTATGCCTCTTTGAAGCTTAATAATTGGCCAAATAAATAGAGCTCTTAGATCTGCATCCTTTTGGAAGGATTTCATCTTAAGCAGATTTCAGCATTAGAAAGATGTCTTCATTTTATTTCTCTGATGAACTTTTAAAGTAGTCTTTATTGTTAGGTCTTATAATTCAGGTCAGCTTTACTTGCTTAATAATTTTAAGTTAGAACATAAAGTGGTTGTTTCCTGCTGGTACTCACTGGGAAAGCTGGGGTTTTTTTGGCGTTTACTGGTGTTTATTGAAGTGGAAAATAAGAGTTTCTCCCTGTGGTCACTGCAGAGCCAGAGAGGCGAGTCTTCCTCTTCCTGCCATTCACCAAAGGTCGCTCTGGTTCCCACTTACTCAGTTCTCACTGCCAGCCCCTGAGCCCGGTGCTGGGGCACCTGAGGGGTCAGCAGTTCTCCAAACCCTTTACAGCCTGCACTCTGGAGTCTCTCCTGCCTGCTGCTCAGCCCCAGCTGCTTACATGAGCTCTTTTGAGAAGTTTTTAATAGATACTCATTTTAGGTACCTAGAAACAAAGAACTTCTAATGTGTGTATTCTTTGTAAGATAAAGACAAAAAAAAACTTAGTGTCATCTTAGAGAATTATATAAAGCAAAAATTATGAGATGGATTATATTCTTTGCTTAACAAATTTGGGAGCTTAAATTGTAGTTTATTTTCATTGATTTTTATGTTTAAAGTACAGATTTGGTTTTTGGTTTTGATTTTTAGCTCAAACATAGCTGCTTACTTTATTTCTTTAACAAGATAATAACACAGTGATTTACTTACAACATAGCCATCAGCAGAGCAATATAAACACAAAGCTAAATATAGGCATTGCTTCACATTGGTTATCTCCTTTAAGTAGGGAAAACCACCGTTAGTCTAGTGGTTCTCAAACCAATCCACACATTTGAGAAATGGAAGGAAGCAGAAGGATTGATGCTTAAAAATAAGCTATACCCAAAGCCCATCTCAGAACAGTTAAATGTGAATGTCTCAAGAATGGGGCCCAGGCAGAGATTTTTAAAGTATTGTTAGGGTTGAGAACTACAAGTCTAAAGTAATAAGCAATAAAAAACCGTGCCTTGAAAGCACTTCAAAAGCACAAAATTAAAAAAATTAATATGCTAAATTTCTTGCCTCTTATTCTAGCAAAGGGAGGAGGGAAGCATTTATTCATTTCTCATTTTTAAAAATTTAATCCATTTTTGACTGTCCAAAGTGGGGTTTAACAAACATATTGGAAGTTACACAAACATGTTACATGCTAGTTTCCACTACTCTATATCTAGAAAGCTCTTGTAAGACAGTATCAACTTCAGAAAGAAAAGCACATTTTAAGTTTGCATAGATGTTTAAGTCAGCTCTTTGTTCAACTAATAATATTGAATATAATGCACTAAATTGCATTTTATTAATAACAAGTTACTATAAAGGACTATTCATTTCCATGTACCACAAAATAATTTTTTGGTGCAACAAGAGAAATATTTGAGTGTTTCCCATCTATTTCTGCAGCTGTCAGAATTTAATGAAATGTAGAATCCAAACATAAATTTTTCTCCAAGGCTGCATACACATAAAATACTTTCCCTATAAGTGCACCATATCCCTGACAAATTCTTGTTGAGGAGTTCAGTAGTGACTACAGGCATATTTATCTTTAGAACAGCCTTTCTTTGTTTTTCAGGTTGGAGATTGATATCACATCAAGTATGGAAAATGAGAGTTTTCCTTAATACATAAATTTACTTAAAAATGTCTTCTCAATGTCAAAAACTCCATTTTTTCAGCTCCTTCTGTCAGGTTTCCGTTTTAGTGGCTCTAACTGCATCATTCTTGCCCTGGAGCTATCTTCTCTCAGGTTGTCTTTATCTGCACCTTCAGTGGCTTTTGCTCCAGTACTGGAAGGGGGCCTGGTGCCTGGGAACAGGTGTCCCAGCCATCACCATGATGGCCAGGCCAGCTAAGGCCTCAATCACCCCCTGCATCTCTTTGGTGCTTTACAGTGGCTCTGGGACACCTCAGGACTGCTGGGGATATGAAAAGTGGAGGGCAGGAGCCACCTCAGAGGCATGTAGAATGTTAATTAGCCTCAGACCCCAGAAGCTCCAGGTGGAAGTCAGAGGGCCTTGACTTCAGTTGCAGTTTTCTATAATTGCATCATGTTAGTGAGACTTTACACTTGAAACCCAGTCATGTTTCAGCGTATATGGACTTCACACGTTTTTCATTTTGTAGGTAGTTTTACTTTTGTGATGATGTTGTTTGTGTACATTCTTTTTTCCCCTCCTAGGAGCGTGGGCTGTACTGTGGTAGAAATGCTAACTGAAAAGCCTCCTTGGACGGAGTTTGAAGCAATGGCTGCCGTCTTTAAAATTGCCACTCAGCCAACGAACCCAAAGCTGCCACCTCATGTCTCAGACTATACTCGAGACTTCCTCAAACGAATTTTTGTAGGAGCAAAACTGAGACCTACAGCTGATGAACTTCTAAGGCACCTGTTCGTGCACTATCACTAGCAGCCAGTAACCTCTCGTGGGCCTCTCCCCAGTTCCCATCTATTCATTGACCTTCTCTCTGACTGCACTTTTCTTTTTTATAAAAAAGAGAGATGGGGGAGAAAATGAAGACAAGAGGGAAAGTGTTTCTCTTGATTCTTGGTTAAATTTGATTAATAATAATGGTAACCTAAATTTTTTATATTTAATCTTTTTTTTCCCTTACAAGAACTTGAAACTTTTTTTTTTAATTTTTATAATGTACTGATGTGGTTCAGAGACATACAGCACTTTAGTACATAGTCACTCTTTTTAGTATAAAAAAATCATTGGAATACCTGAAGATTGTAGAGTCTTTCCGTGTGTCACTGACAGATTGGCAGTGATGGGGAGACATGGAAAACAAGAAGAAAATGGTGTATAATTTGTAGTTTTTAGTGATAGTATTTAAAATAGATTCTCGTTTGTGAGGTTGAGCCCTAAACTTGAGTTTAAGATAGGTACTCAACTGAAAGAATATTGGTTCTTTCTTGTATCTGTATTCTTTAGATCCTAACTTCTGTCTACAAGCTTTTTGCTCAGTAGGAATCTTGGTAGAAAATATGAATCTCTAGAGGTATTGTTTATTTGTTAATCCTAACCAGTATAATAAGCAAATACACTATAATAGATCCATGTTACTGGAATCTATAAACCTTGAGGGATAGCTTTCTGCTTAAAAAAAAAAAAACAGCTTTTATTTTAAAGCAAATATGTGAAGTCAATAAGGAAATCCAAATTAAAGACAAAAGGTGATTGCTCTAATTAAATATGTGAGAAGTAGAAGAAACCACATTTGCCAGTCAACAGAAATAATTAAAAGACCTGAGTGTTGTTTAGTGTATTTTAAACTGTGTTCTTACCTGAGGGGGAAGTCCCAAAATTAAGGGAAGGAGAAATAAAATCATGTATACTGTATCTTTCAGATTCTAGCTCCTGGTTCCCCATACATAAACATTCTTTAGGAACTAAGTGTTTAACCTGGAGTATCCGTGACTTAAAAGCTAATGTTGTGACGTAAAACCCTTGTTCTTTGGATCACAGGATACTAAAGTACCTCAAAACACAGTTGTCACGTAAAACAGTGGTTCTCACGGCTGGGGTGAGGATAGTTTTTCTGGGCATTTGGCAGTGTCTGGAGACATTTTTCAGTTGTCACGACAAGAAGGATGCTAGAGGCATCTAGTGGTTAAGAAGCCAGGCATGTGGCTACAATACACAAGAACAGCACCTTCCTCCCCCCACCGTCAAAGAATTATCCTTCCCTAATATTAGAACTACTGAAGCTGAGAACATGAATACCAGCTCTGGTTATAAACCAAAAATGCCTATGTACAAAGCAGGTTCTTTGCGAAAGGTAAATTTCAGAGTGTGACATAAAGCATAATGAGGGTTTTACAAGAGCAGATACCACTACTTCAAGTCAAGGGTCACTTATCTCAACAAACAGCAGTAGAAGTCCTTTCCTTACCAGCTGTATATCGCACCCAAACCAGTAACTTCCATTTTAGAAACAAAATTAACTTAAACATGGAGCCTATTGAACCCAGCCATCTGGTATGTATGTGTTCTTTCCTCAAAAGTCAATTCATAATTGTGGGAAAAGAAAGGTGTATAAAAACAAGTATTAACTACTTTAAACGAAGGTTGAAAACTGCCAGATATTTCTAGTGTAAGAGCCAAGGACATTAAGCAGAAAGAGACAGCTGGGAAACTCCCACTGTCTCTGATGGACTTGGGCTACTGAGAAACATGAATGATATCCGTGATTTGGCCCCTTGCAGATTTTTCAGCGTATTAAAGCACGTGCTAAGTACTTTAAGGGTCTAGAAAATAGTATTCTTCTCGGAAGCCCTAAATGTGATGCCTTTCATGGGATTCATAAGGGACTCAGACATTTTATTTTCTGCTAAAAGGTACTCTCATTTAGGAACTCTTTTAAAATATTTTGTTTCTGCAGTTAAGTAGATCTTGGTTTACTGTATCAAGGTCCCATCTGGCATTCCCTGTAGGAATATTTGAAATTTCCCTAGCAAGTCTGAGAATTCAAAGCACAAATACAGCTGTTATAGCTTCTCCCATACCCTTAGAATGAAAGGAAGCAGCTTGCAAGGAAGAACATGAATTAGTAGCCTACTCCCCACCCCCCAGAAAATCAACTGCCAAATCTTGTGCTATAGACACAGTCCCCAAGGATGTGGATCTATTATCATTTCTTTATCTTTTATCAGTGAAGGTATCTCTTCTACTTGAGCAAGATCGTGGTATCAGGACCAGTGGGCTTTTCCTTTGTGTTGTGTGGTTGTAATTTCCTTTTGGCTCATTTTTGGTCTGTCAGGGTAACCAGCAGTGCAGAATATGAGACAAGTGCTCTTTAAAGAGAAACCTTGGGAGGCTGTGAACCCCAAAGCAACAAGTTTGCTTTTTTCAGTCTCTTTCTTTTCAAAATGCTATAGAAAATAAAATCACCTGAAAAGAAACTACTACTTTAACACTGCTGCACAAGACCTTTGTTTTATAAGAAAAATATTATTAGCTATGGAAAAGTATTGTTCCTTATGTAAAGACTTTAAGATAGACTAATAGTTTACAGAGTTATATAAAAATATGATGTGAATTTATTTCAGACAAGTTGTAAAGGTACCAAAAACCACAGTAAAAGTTTATATATATATATGTAAACTACTAGAACGAAAAAGCTTAAAGTGGGGTGGGGTATAGAAGACCAAAATTAAATTTGAAAAAGTTTTGAAGGAAACATGTCTATCAGGGGCAATTAAATGTAACACTCCAGTTTTTTTTCCTTTCTAATAATGGTATGGATCAACAGATGAAATCTGAACTTTTTAAAATGACTCTAAATGTATTTTGTTTTTTAAATGCACAGCCTGATTCTTCTATACTGTAATGTTTCTTTGCCAAGGCTGGAAAATGACCAGACTGCTAACTTTGTGCCTTTAAAATGCATTCTGCTTTGATAGTGGCAGACTTCTTGGTGCTGGAGAAGATTCCCTAGTAGTCTTACATGTGCTTTTTAGAATGTACCTTTCTACTTGGGCCTTGAGAGATTTAAGATGGCATGACTAAGGCCTGAACCAAATGCAAGATCTTCGACGTTGCACACAAAGTGTAATGAATAAGAGGGTTGAGAAAATATCATAATGACTAGTGGAAAATTTTGATGTTTTTTAAAATATGCAGACTTCGAAAGTTTCAGTATAACAGTCTTTAATCTTCCTTGTTTACAAAACATGTTTCTCACCTGAAAAATGGTTAAAGACTACTGCCTTAGAAAGTTTTCAAAGGCACAGTCAACCTTACATAATTTATATAAGAGATTGAAGTGTTACTGCACAGAAAAGAAAATTAAAACTTATTTCATAGTAAATTGAATTGGCTTTGAAGGAGTCTTTATCTTATTTCCAATAGAAGCTACATTAAAGGGTGAAATTACTTCTTTAGGGTAGCTTTCTCTGCTACGTCAGCTCTTGTATATGTCAAGTCTGGTGTGTGGTATTTCTGAGATGGAGGTGTAATAAGGTACATGAAATTACTGAGAAAATCAAGTCTGAATAGTTTATAAGGACAACCAAGCTTGGGAGCAAAAGCAAAGACATTGCCAGATGCAGACTCCTTGGCCCACAGCAAAGTTCTTTGTCAGTGATTTCATTTGGGACCAGTAACTTGATATAAAATCACCTGGGGGACTTCCCTGGTGGTCCAGTGGTTAAGACTCTGTGTTCCCAATGCAGGGGGCTCGGGTTTGATCCCTGGCCAGGGAACTAGATCCCACATGCCACAACTAAGACCCAGCACAGCCAAATAAATAAATAATTTAAAAAATTTAAAAACAAAAACATGTTGGTTAATTTTTAAAAAATAAATCACCTGGTATCAACCAAGTATATGGACCTACCAATTTTTTTTTGAACATGGTGAATCATTTTTACTTATTCAGAATTGTGACTGTCTGTATCAGGTACTAAATTAACTTGTCTTAAGGAGGCCACAATCTAGGAGGAAAAATGGGCAGTTAATTATTTTTATGACATATCCTAACTCTGAAAAGTCCATCAGTGGTGTTTTAAAATGTTGGGGAAAACAATTTGGAGCAGCCATTGGCTATTATGAATTAAAACAACAAAGATTAAAAGTGTCCCCAACTTGGAGAGATCCACATAGATTGGGCCGCCTCTCTCTCAGGATTCCCTCTTATAAAACCCAGCCTCTGTTCAAACTGTTCCAGTGATGGGGGTGGGGAGCGTTTATTCCATTACATAGTATTTTTTTCCTGCTTTTTCTTTTAAAGAAAAAATGTGGGTTTTTGGTCTAAACTATTACAATGCCCAAAATATATGAAAGAAATTGAATTCTGCCAACAGTGTTATTTATACGAAGATCAGGAAAATTTCTTGAAATCTTACTGTTTTATATGAAGTTTGGCCTTTGTTACAAATGTAAGGTTCATATTTATTTGAATCATAAGATTGGTTAAAATGTTAATGAAAACAATTTAATTGCTAATTTTTCGTAGTGCCTTTTTCTCTGTATGCCTTAATTTTGGTTTATGTCAATAATAATTCAAGTTACCCACCAAACTGAAGGTTTCTCCAAAATCAGTAGACTTCAAGAGTTCCTTTGGCCTTAGACTATGTATTGGCTCTTAAACATGTCTATATGCCTGCTTCCTCCTACCCCTTTCTACCTATTTTTTAAAAAATATGTTAGAAGAGAAACATAAGCATTGTTTGTGATGGACACACTGCAGTTTTACTAAACACAAATTCCCAAGATAAGGATAGAAAAGAGAGATTTTAATTCTAAAGTAAATTGTTTTCCAGGTTGATTACTTGATTTTTAATCATGTTAGCACTGTCCAAATTCTTCGCATGTCATGGTTCAGTTAGAATTTTCAAAGCAGAACTAGAATGGTGGTTTTTGTCCTAAAGAGATTATTTAAGTCATTTACGGACATTAAGGCAATGAGACTTAGGGCAATGAGCAAGAAATCCAGGGATAGCAAATTCTAATCCTTACTTTTAAAGTAACATTTTGACTAAAACTCTAACTTTTCTGTGAAGTGTATCTGTGTATGTGTGTGAGTGTGTGTGTGTGTGTGTGGAGTTGGGGCAAAGGTGAGAAGGAAGGAAAGGTGTGAATGTCCAGTTAGATTAGCCTCTCTTCTTGGAAGAACAACTTAAATGTGTATAACCTACTGATGATGGAATGCCAGCACATTTTCCATAAGTAGCTAGTACAAACAGTTGTTTAATAAAAGGTATTTATTGTAAATTGCCAAGCTCTTGGTTGCTAAAAGTAGATTGAAATTGAATTTGTATGTGTGTATAATAGCTTATATATAATTCTTAAATAGAAAGTAATTGGTTTTGCATAGTTCTTCACGAGCTCTTTGGAATAGAAATTCTGCCAGATGTTATTAGAACAAGCTTCCTTAGCTTACCAAGTGTTCAAAAGGAAATTGTTTTATACCTCTTTTTGGTTGGCTAGGGAAGGCATGCTGTGAAGCCACTGTTCCTACTTCATAGTCTTCTTTAACTCTTCATAGTCTTCTTTGACTTCTGCTGCAGTCTGGACAGGATGCCATAGCGGGTGTGGAAGTGTCAGGGCCAACCATCTCTCTGTATTCACCTTTCAGAGCTGGAGAAGGTAGTGAACTCTCAGGGGAGTCTAGAGAACCTTCCCTTGGTGGTAATGAGAGTGGACGTGGATTAGTTTTACAAAGTTAATAGAGGAATCATAGCTGTAGTAAAGAGTAAACTTTATCTGTTGCTTGTATTACAGTCTCTTATGTGATTCTTCATGTTTTTCATAATTGTGCATTTTAATTGGCGGCAGTGATATTTTTGTTAATAACAGAAAAGGCATTAAATCAGTGAGTACTATTATTCACTATGCCTGATGACTTCTTGTTTGTATTTGCAATCTATATTATCAGAATCACTTTAAACCAAAGCTTTTATATTCTCTGCACACATAGCCAAAATGATTAGCACTGTTACTTCTGCCCACCTGTAAGCTAATAATATAAAAATGATAAAACAGGTACTCATAGAATTTGTGTCTCAATCTATCCTTCAAGGTAAAGGACAGGTGCTTGGTGTTTGCATTTAGACAAATGAGAATTTACTTCAACTATTACAAGACTATATAGACATTAACAGACTTGTGCTTGTACATGTGCCAATCTTATTCATGTCACTTGACCATAGGTGCATATACATATACATTGACATGTGATGCCTCAGGTTGGTGACCTACTTTCTCCTAGTGTCTTAACATTTATGAACTTGTGTTGGGCTTGAGGGGTGTTTCAGAAAGATGTGAAGTAGGTTATGGACTTTTTGTGCCATAGACATTTGGACATAAGGACAAGTCTGCTCTCCAGCATACATACAGAATTTGTCCCCAAGTAGGATTTCTGAGTCCCTTAATGCCAGTTGAGGACAGTAAAGTTTGTGACTGTACTGAAAAGCACTTTTGTTTTCACTTACTTATGTGACTAACTGTTGGTGATTTTTAGCATTAGCATTGCTTGAAGGGGAGAGATAGGTAACAAAATAACATCTTAACTCTGTTAGATACTTAGGCTCCAAAATAAATTTGTCATGTTCTCATTTTTCCCAAAGACCTCTTTTCCACCTGGAATAAGAGAGTAATAGTGGAATCATTGAGTTGCAAAGGTTATGGGCAAAAGAAAGTAGCCCAAACCCTTGCAGTATACCCTGTTCAAGTGAAAGTGCAGTGTCTAAGGATAAGAATCCTTCTTTAAAAACAAATAGTTCTTTTTAATAGAATTTTAATTAGTAAGTACAAGGTTTACATTTTTTCTATTGCTGTTGGTTTTAAAATTTGCTACCCTGCATTCTGAAACAGTATAAGAGTTAATACCAAAAATACTTTTAATGTCTGACATCTCTTACATTTCACATGGTTCTTTTTATTCAAATATCATTGTAAATAAAAGTAAACTTGGATAAATCTGAGAATAAACTTTTAATTGTTGCAAACTAGGATTATCAATTTGTAAATTTACCCTTTGACCTAATGTACATTTTTTAATTCAGCCATTGAATTCTCTCTATTTAATCTATTAGTTTCTCTCTGTAAACATTTTTAATCTCAGTTGTATGCTGGGCAGTTTATAATTATGTACAAAGCTGTTCTTTTTACTATTAAGGTTGACTTTTTTGCACATTTTCGGAAATGTTTAATTTGTACACTGATATACTACTCTGACCAATAATTGTTGGGTGTGTGAGCATCATGAATGCGTGCATTGAACTACTGTCTGTGTTTCTATGTTTAAATTTCTTTCAAGATGTAGCCATCAATAACTGCATTGCTATTACTGACTTAAATGGACTTTCTTCCTTTTACAAACTATACTTATCTGTGGTTCTGTCTTTGTTGAGGAACTCAGGAGTTCAACATCACTTTCTGATTTTATATGTATTCTAAAGTCTGTGACTACATTGAAAGTATGCTTGTAACTCTGTGTATCAGGGGATGTATGTGTGGAGATGTCTTTTTCTGTGTGTAGGTACATGTATATATCCCAGTAATTTCTTATTTTCATTTCTACATTTTTATGAACTTGTTTTATAAGGGTACTATTTAGTTAGAATAATTAAATATATATAAAGCTTTCTGAGAGATTATTTACTATATGAATATATTTTCAGCTGGCTGATCGAAACTATTTTTTTATTTTGTTTTTAACCATTCAAAATGTATTTGTATTTCCACAATTGGATGCAGATTTACTTAGGTATCTATCAATTAAAATACTCTTGCAGAGAAGAACATTGAATTCTCATAGAGGATTCTATGAAATGCAAATTAAGAGAAAAAAATAGGATTTAAGCAGTAGCAAAAAACACTATCCACTTAAAACAGTCTTTGAATTCTCAGAGCTGTGAAAAAATGTGAGAAAATAAATGATCTTGAAGAGATGTCAAGGTTTTTATATCTCCAGTGCTTTGGCCTGTCCTACTATTGTTTTCGAGTATTTCCTTTATTCTGCCCCAAAGGTTTAAACTTTCAGGTTTTTTTTTTCTTACAGGGCAAGATCAGACCTCATTCATAAAACAGTACATTGACAAATTGTTATTCTCTGTAATTGACTATAAATTGGTTTAGAAATGTCCAAACATACATTGTTGTGTCTTTATAATACTATATTGTGTATTTTAAGTAACTGGCAGAAAAAGAATTGGGAGTTAAATTTCCAGTCCAACAATGTTGTTGTGCTTAAGGAAAACTTTGATTTTAATATGCGGTACCGTGTAAAATGACTTGCATTAGGAATAAAATCCACTTTGAAGTTGAATGTCATAAGCTTATGTTACAGGGAGCCAATATGATTAGAAAAACCTACAGAAGCCAGATGCAGTGTGGTATGTGCCACGTTTCATGCACATTTTGACTTTGTGTTCATTCAAAATTGTGCTTGTAAAAATGTATAAAATTCTGAGTTTTACAGTTTTTATGTACTTGTTTTTTCTTGCTGGTAAATAGCCTTTTTTTTTCTTTTAAATCTAATGTGAAAGAAACCATGTTTATATTTTGTTAGTGATCAATGACTTTGTTTATATGGAAATTTGTATATTGTTAGCACACATCTTTGTTTAGATTTATTGTGCATGAAGGCCTGTAATAATTAGCACAATGAAAATTACTTTTTCTTACATGTTCATTTTTTGAAAGATTGTGGTGCAAAGGCTTACTCTAAGTAACCTGGACTATGAAATGAATATAAATGAATGGCACTTTGAGTGTTAATAAAGCTGATATTTATTTCCACTGTGATTGCTTTGTCCAGATCTGTTCTTGGACACAGTGTGCTCACAGTTGACTCTCCTTTGCCTGACTTGATCACTTTATAGGAGACCAATAACAGACCAACCTAGAAGCACTGCAACTAAATCTTCCCAGGATACAAGTCTGTAAGGTTCCACCCAGCATTCTCTGGCATATTTGTCTAGACATTTTGATTACCCAAATTAGAAATTAACAGTGATTTAAAACAAAAAGCCTACTGTCAGAGGGTAAGGAATGGATGTTTCTATGGTATTGGAGATCATTTAAGTTACTACTGTCATATAGAGGGCAGCTTAGCAGTGCAAGTCAAAAGCCTCAGAGTCTTGTATATCCTCTGACCCAGCAGTTTTTTATGTAGGAATATGATTGCAGATGTGCTAAAACACATCCATACAAGCCCATAATTGAGTTCAACGTGTCCAGCAGTGGAGAGCTGTTGTAACAAAGGACTGCAGATTGGGTGACTTGTCTTAGCTCTTGAGGCTCTAAGACCAAAGGTAAGGTGGGCTTCCCAGGTGGCTCAGTGGGAAAGAATTCACTTGCAGTGCAGGAGCTGCAGGAATCGTGCGTTCAGTCCCACGGTCAGGAAGATCCCCTGGAGGAGGAAATGGCAACCCAGGCCGGTATTCTTGCTAGGAAAATTCCATGGGCAGGAGCCTGAGGGGGCTACAGACTGTGGAGCCACAATGAGTGGGACATGACTATGTGACAGCAACATACACAAGGTGTCAGCAGGGCCGTGCTCCGTCCGTCCTTGCCTCTTCTAGCTTCTGGTAGCCCCAGGCATTCCAAATACTTTCATGCCATCCCAACTCCCCCACCCCCTACCCCAAGTCTTAGTCTTTCCAACATCAACTTTTAAGTCTAAAATCTCATTGAAACCACAGCAACTCAAATGGTTCCTGAATTATCCAAATCAATTTTGAGTAAGAAGGATGATAAATGCTACAGCAGAATTCCTTCCCATGTGTGAACCTGTGGAACCAGACTGGTTATCTGCTTCTAAAGGTAATGGTAGAGGCAGCCAGAGATAGGAGAGACAGTTTCATTCCAGAAGGGGGACGTCAGAAGGAAAAACCGAACACGAGTCCCAGGTAGATCTGAAATTTAACAGGGCATGGTTCACTAGATCTTAGAGAAGAATCTTCACTGACTCCATGCCTTGTCCTCTGGAGCCTGCCAGAGTGGTTGCTCTGCTCCCTCAGAATCAAGAAGGTGATCTGAAGAGTCAGGAGCCTTGTACCCTGGTCCGTCTCTTCAGGGCCTGAGGGGGCAACCGCAGCCCCGCTGGCCTCAGAGCTGCCCTTAAGTCTGTCTTCCCTCTTCTTGAATGATAACATATTGGCAACCCAAAAGCTCTACCAGTCCATTTCCTGCCTGTAGAATACCTGACATCTACCAGCCTTCCTTTTGTCCCATCTACATCCTTTTCCAAGCAGTCAGGGTTTCTGCTGAAGTGGATTGGACTCACAGATCACAAGCCTAATCTCTTTAGTAAGTGGCTGTCCAGCCACACCTTGGGGTTTTCTCCAGAGCATCCTTTCTAGATGTTTGTCATATGCATAATCTGAGAACTCTCCAAATCTTCGAATTGTGGTCTCTTTTTGCCTGAGAACTCCATCATCAATTTATCTGTTTCTTCTCAAATTTCATTATTAACACCAAGGAGAAATGAGGCCATACCTTCAAACTTGGCTAACAAACCTTCCCAGCTTATCCAAATTTTATCCAAGTTCATGACTTACAAGTCCTACTTTCCACCCAACAGAAACAGTTCAGCCAAATTCTCTGCCACTTTATAGCAAAGAATCATCTTCCTCCAGCTTCCAGTAGCATAATCCTCATTTCAGTCCGAGTCCTCGGCACCATTACCTTTAAAGTCCGTGTTTCTACCACCTGCCTCTTCAGGGAAACCTAGGTGTTCTCTGTCATGCATCACAAACTTCTTGCAGCCTCTACCTGTTATTCAAGTTCAAAGACACGTTTGCAAAAAATTTAGTCTTTCCAACATCAACTTTTAAGTCCAAAATCTCATCGAAACCACAGCAACTCAAATGATTCCTGAATTATCCAAATCAATTTTGAGTAAGAAGGATGATAAATGCTACAGCAGAATTCCTTCCCATTTGTGAACCTGTGGAACCAGACTGGTTATCTGCTTCTAAAGGTAATGGTAGAGGCAGCCAGAGATAGGAGAGACAGTTTCATTCCAGAAGGGGGACGTCAGAAGGAAAAACCGAACATGAGTCCCAGGTAGATCTGAAATTTAACAGGGCACGGTTCACTAGATCTTAGAGAAGAATCTTCACTGACTCCATGCCTTGACCTCTGGAGCCTGCCAGAGTGGTTGCTCTGCTCCCTCAGAATCAAGAAGGTGATCTAAAGAGTCAGGAGCCTTGTACCCTGGTCCGTCTCTTCAGGGCCTGAGGGGGCAACCGCAGCCCCGCTGGCCTCAGAGCTGCCCTTAAGTCTGTCTTCCCTCTTCTTGAATGATAACATATTGGCAACCCAAAAGCTCTACCAGTCCATTTCCTGCCTGTAGAATACCTGACATCTACCAGCCTTCCTTTTGTCCCATCTACATCCTTTTCCAAGCAGTCAGGGTTTCTGCTGAAGTGGATTGGACTCACAGATCACAAGCCTAATCTCTTTAGTAAGTGGCTGTCCAGCCACACCTTGGGGTTTTCTCCAGAGCATCCTTTCTAGATGTTTGTCATATGCATAATCTGAGAACTCTCCAAATCTTCGAATTGTGGTCTCTTTTTGCCTGAGAACTCCATCATCAATTTATCTGTTTCTTCTCAAATTTCATTATTAACACCAAGGAGAAATGAGGCCATACCTTCAAACTTGGCTAACAAACCTTCCCAGCTTATCCAAATTTTATCCAAGTTCATGACTTACAAGTCCTACTTTCCACCCAACAGAAACAGTTCAGCCAAATTCTCTGCCACTTTATAGCAAAGAATCATCTTCCCTCCAGCTTCCAGTAGCATAATCCTCATTTCAGTCCGAGTCCTCGGCACCATTACCTTTAAAGTCCGTGTTTCTACCACCTGCCTCTTCAGGGAAACCTAGGTGTTCTCTGTCATGCATCACAAACTTCTTGCAGCCTCTACCTGTTATTCAAGTTCAAAGACACGTTTGCATTTTGGAGTATTTATTACAGCACTTCCATTTACCAAAATTTGTACTGGCCAAGGTTCTCAGAGAGGCACAACTTCAATGTTGCAGTCTTCAGGCAGAATTCCTTTTTCTTTTGGAAACTCTTTGCTCTTAAGGCCTTCAACTGATTGGATGGGGCCTGCCCACATTATTGAGGGCATTCTGCTTTATTTAACTCTACTAATTGTAAATGTTAATTGTATATATATATAAAATCTTAATAGCAACATCTATACTGTGTTTGACCAAACTGGACACCAGAGTCTAGCCAACTGACACATAAAAGGAACTATAACACAGATGGAGCAAGTAAATAGTGGTGTATCCATACCATGGGACTCTTCACCATGTAGCACTGACTGAAAGCAAGTAATATGAGATGTATAGTGTGATTCCACTTTTTGTTTAAAATAGAAAAACTCCTGGGACAAAACTACATGTCACTCAAGTAAGTGGTTGTTAAATTTGCTTATCTATGTTTTTAAACCTTTTATGATACAAGTGCTTTTGTTTTGTACAAAATACTTTCTTTCCCCCTCCCAGCTCTGCTGAGATATAACTGACATAAACCACTGCATGTAAGTTTCAGATTGCAACGTGTTGACTTGATACACTCACATATTGCAGTACGATAACCACCATAGCACTAAATTGTCACAGAATTACCATTTCTTTTTTGTGATAAGAAGATTAAGATCTCCTCTCTTAGCAACTTGCAGATATTTAATATAGTGTTATCAACTACGAGCACAATCCTCTACTTTAGAGCCCCCAAACTTACTCATCTTCTAACAGGAAGTTTTCATCTTTGATCAATATCTTCCCATTTCTTCCTCCCCTTGAACTCGTCCTGATCACCACTCTAATCTCTATTTCTATGAGCTCAGAGTTTTATAGATTTTACATATAACTAATATCATAAAATGTTTGTCACAAATGGCAGGGTGTCCTTCTTTCTCATGACTGAATAATATTCCATTACATATATATATATATATATATATATATATATATATATATATGCCAAATATCTTTTATCCATTCATCCACAGACAGACACTGACGTGGCTTCCATAACTTGGCTATAGTGAACACTGCTGCAATGAACATGGCATGCAGAAATCTCTTCAAGACCCTGTTTTCATTTACTTTGGTTACATATCCAGAAGTGGAATTCCTGGATTACATGTTAGTCCTATTTACAAATTTTTGAGGAACCCCTGTTTTTGATAGTGGCTAGATTAATTTATACTCCCAGTAACAGTAATGAAGGTTCCTTGTCTCCACACCCTCCAGCATTTGTTATTTGTAGGCTTAAAAATATTTTTACTGTGTTTGACCAAACTGGACACCAGAGTCTAGCCAACTGACACATAAAAGGAACTATAACACAGATGGAGCAAGTAAATAGTGGTGTATCCATACCATGGGACTCTTCACCATGTAGCACTGACTGAAAGCAAGTAATATGAGATGTATAGTGTGATTCCACTTTTTGTTTAAAATAGAAAAACTCCTGGGACAAAACTACATGTCACTCAAGTAAGTGGTTGTTAAATTTGCTTATCTATGTTTTTAAACCTTTTATGATACAAGTGCTTTTGTTTTGTACAAAATACTTTCTTTCCCCCTCCCAGCTCTGCTGAGATATAACTGACATAAACCACTGCATGTAAGTTTCAGATTGCAACGTGTTGACTTGATACACTCACATATTGCAGTACGATAACCACCATAGCACTAAATTGTCACAGAATTACCATTTCTTTTTTGTGATAAGAAGATTAAGATCTCCTCTCTTAGCAACTTGCAGATATTTAATATAGTGTTATCAACTACGAGCACAATCCTCTACTTTAGAGCCCCCAAACTTACTCATCTTCTAACAGGAAGTTTTCATCTTTGATCAATATCTTCCCATTTCTTCCTCCCCTTGAACTCGTCCTGATCACCACTCTAATCTCTATTTCTATGAGTTCAGAGTTTTATAGATTTTACATATAACTAATATCATAAAATGTTTGTCACAAATGGCAGGGTGTCCTTCTTTCTCATGACTGAATAATATTCCATTACATATATATATATATATATATATATATATATATATATATGCCAAATATCTTTTATCCATTCATCCACAGACAGACACTGACGTGGCTTCCATAACTTGGCTATAGTGAACACTGCTGCAATGAACATGGCATGCAGAAATCTCTTCAAGACCCTGTTTTCATTTACTTTGGTTACATATCCAGAAGTGGAATTCCTGGATTACATGTTAGTCCTATTTACAAATTTTTGAGGAACCCCTGTTTTTGATAGTGGCTAGATTAATTTATACTCCCAGTAACAGTAATGAAGGTTCCTTGTCTCCACACCCTCTCCAGCATTTGTTATTTGTAGGCTTAAAAAATATTTTTTATTGGAGTATAGTTGTATTGGAGTATAATATATTAGTTTCTGGTGTAGTACAGCAAAGTGAATCAGTTATACATATACATATACCCATTCTTAGATTGTTTTCCCATCTAGGCTATTACAGAGTATTGAGTAGAGTTCCCTGTGCTATACAGTAGGTCCTTATTAGTTCTCTGTTTTATATATAGTGGTGTGTATATGTCAGTCTCAATCTTCCAACTTATCTTGGCCCCTATTTCCCTCCTGCTGACCATAAGTTTGTTTTTTACATCTGTGACTCTTATTTTGTAAATATGTTCATTTGTACCATTTTTGAAAGATTCTGCATGTAAGTGATATATATTTGTCTTTCTCTGTCTGACTTACTTCAGTCAGTATGATAACCTATAGGTCTATCCATGTTGCTGCATGTGGCATTATTTTGTTCTTTTTGTGGATCAGTAATATTCCATTGTGGCTTCCCAGGTGGAGCAGTGGTAAAGAATCTGCCTGCCAATGCAGGAGACACAAGAGACTCTGGTTTGAACCCTGAGTTGGGAAGATCCCCCAAAGTAGGAACTGGCAACCTGATCCAGTATTCTTGCTTGGAAAACTCCATGGACAGAGGAGGCTGGCAGGGTACAGTCCCTGGGGTCACAAAGAATTGGAAATGACTAGGCATGTGTGCACATGTGTGCATGTGCGCACCCACCCATACCTACGCCCACACCCACACAATACTCCATTGTGTATATGTACCACGTCTACCCTACCCATCCTCTGCTGGTGGACATTTACGTTGCTTCCATGTCCTGGCTATGGTATATAGTGTTGCCGTGAACTCTGGGGTGCATGTATCTTTTCCAATTGTCTTTCTCTGGATATATGTCCAGGAGTGGGATTGCTGGCTTTTATGAAAGCTCCATGTTAAACCTCCATGTTCTTCATAGTGGCCGCACCAATTCATGTTCGCATCCATAGTGTAGTACCCTTTTCTTTGGATCCTCACCAGCATTTATTGTGTACAGATTTTTTCATGATGGCCATTCTGACTGATGTGAGGTGATACCTCATTTTAGTTTTGATTTGCATTTCTCTGATATTTAGTGATGTTGAGCATGTTTTCATGTGCCTGTTAGCCATCTGTACGTTTTCTTTGGAGAAATGTCTATTTAGATCTTCCACCTATTTTTTCATTGAGTTTTTTTTGAATACTGAGCTGCATGAACAATTTATATATTTTGAGATTAATCCCTTTGTCAGTTGATTCATCTCCAAAGATTTTCTCCTATCCTGTGGGTTGTTTCTTTGTTTTATTTGTGGTTTCCTTGGCTATGTAAAAGCTTTTAAGTTTAATGAGATCTCATTTGTTTATTTTGTTGTAACTGTCATTACTCTAGGAGGTGAATGCAAAAAGATTTTGCTGCGTTTTATGTCAGACAGTGTTCTGCTTATGTTTTCCTCTAAGAGTTTTACAGTATCCGCCTTACATTTAGATTTTAATCCATTTTGAGTTTAATTTTGTGTATGATGTTAGAGGTGTTCTCATTTCATTCTTTTGCATGTCAGTCAGCCTCAGTCCTCATTTAAATCTGCTCCAGGTGGATTTGCAGTGGTAAAGTAATTCCATTGTGGCTTCCCAGGTGGAGCAGTGGTAAGAATCTGCCTGCCAATGCAGGAGACACAAGAGACTCTGGTTTGAACCCTGAGTTGGGAAGATCCCCCAAAGTAGGAACTGGCAACCTGATCCAGTATTCTTGCTTGGAAAACTCCATGGACAGAGGAGGCTGGCAGGGTACAGTCCCTGGGGTCACAAAGAATTGGAAATGACTAGGCATGTGTGCACATGTGTGCATGTGCGCACCCACCCATACCTACGCCCACACCCACACAATACTCCATTGTGTATATGTACCACGTCTACCCTACCCATCCTCTGCTGGTGGACATTTACGTTGCTTCCATGTCCTGGCTATGGTATATAGTGTTGCCGTGAACTCTGGGGTGCATGTATCTTTTCCAATTGTCTTTCTCTGGATATATGTCCAGGAGTGGGATTGCTGGCTTTTATGAAAGCTCCATGTTAAACCTCCATGTTCTTCATAGTGGCCGCACCAATTCATGTTCGCATCCATAGTGTAGTACCCTTTTCTTTGGATCCTCACCAGCATTTATTGTGTACAGATTTTTTCATGATGGCCATTCTGACTGATGTGAGGTGATACCTCATTTTAGTTTTGATTTGCATTTCTCTGATATTTAGTGATGTTGAGCATGTTTTCATGTGCCTGTTAGCCATCTGTACGTTTTCTTTGGAGAAATGTCTATTTAGATCTTCCACCTATTTTTTCATTGAGTTTTTTTTGAATACTGAGCTGCATGAACAATTTATATATTTTCGAGATTAATCCCTTTGTCAGTTGATTCATCTCCAAAGATTTTCTCCTATCCTGTGGGTTGTTTCTTTGTTTTATTTGTGGTTTCCTTGGCTATGTAAAAGCTTTTAAGTTTAATGAGATCTCATTTGTTTATTTTGTTGTAACTGTCATTACTCTAGGAGGTGAATGCAAAAAGATTTTGCTGCGTTTTATGTCAGACAGTGTTCTGCTTATGTTTTCCTCTAAGAGTTTTACAGTATCCGGCCTTACATTTAGATTTTTAATCCATTTTGAGTTTAATTTTGTGTATGATGTTAGAGGTGTTCTCATTTCATTCTTTTGCATGTCAGTGCAGTTCAGTCCCTCAGTCATGTCTCACTCTTTGCGACCCCATGGACTGCAGCACACCCGGCTTCCCTGTCCTTCACCATCTCCTGCAGCTTGCTCAAACTCATGTCCATTGAGTCAGTGATACCATCCAGCCATCTCATCCTCTGTTGCCCCCGTCTCCTTCTGCCTTCTATTGTTTCCAGCATCAGGGTCTTTTCCAATGAGCTGACCATCAGGCAGTCAAACTATTGGAGCTTCAGCTTTAGCATCAGTCCTTTCAATGAATATTCAGGGTTGATTTCCTTTAGGATTGACTGCTTTGATCTCCTTGCTGTCCAACGGACTTTCAAGAGTCTTCTTCAGCACCACAGTGGGAAGGGATTAATTCTTTGGTGCTCAGCCTTCTTTATGGTCCAACTCTCACATCCATACATAACAACTGGAAAAACCCTAGCTTTGACTATATAGACCTTTGTCATATAGTGATGTCTCTGCCTTTCAATATGCTCTCTAGGTTTGGAATAGGTTTTCTTCCAACGAGCAAGTGTCTTTAATTTTATGGCTGCATTCATTGTCTGCAGTGATTTTTGAATGTAACTCCCAGTTTGCCCAGCACCATTCGCTGAAGAGGCTGTCTTTTCTCCGTTACATTTTCTCACTTCCTTTGCTGTATATTAGGTGACCATAGGTGTATGAGTTTATCTCTGGACTTTCTGTCCTGTTCTATTGATATATCTGTAGACTGTTCAATGACAGCCATTCTAAGCAGAGTGAGGCAATACCTCAGTGTAGTTTTGATTCCTCTAATAGTGATGTTGAGCATCTTTTCACATGCCTGGTAGCCGTCTGTATGTCTTTCTTAGGGAAAATGTCTATTTTGGTCTTCTGCCCATTTTTCTTATTGGATTGTGTCTTGTTTTTGTTTTCCTCCACTTTCTTGCCAGCATTTGTTACCCTTTGTCTTTTTGATGCTAGCCATTTGTCATTACTCTAGGAGGTGAATGCAAAAGATTTTGCTGCTTTATGTCGTCTTTGCCAGCTATGCTCATTTAAAATTTTTTGTTTTTTTTGGGGTTCTCATTTCATTCTTTTGCATGTCAGTGCAGTTCAGTCCCTCAGTCATGTCTGGCTCTTTGTGACCCCATGGGCTGCAGCACACCAGGCTTCCCTGTCCTTCACCATCTCCTGCACTTGCTCAAACTCATATACATAGAATTGGTGATGCCATCCAACCATCTCATCCTCCGTAGCCCCCTTCTCCTCTTGCCTTCTATTGTTTCCAGCATCAGGGTCTTTTCCAATGAGCTGACCATCAGGCAGTCAAACTATTGGAGCTTCAGCTTTAGCATCAGTCCTTTCAATGAATATTCAGGGTTGATTTCCTTTAGGATTGACTGCTTTGATCTCCTTGCTGTCCAACGGACTTTCAAGAGTCTTCTTCAGCACCACAGTGGGAAGGGATTAATTCTTTGGTGCTCAGCCTTCTTTATGGTCCAACTCTCACATCCATACATAACAACTGGAAAAACCCTAGCTTTGACTATATAGACCTTTGTCATATAGTGATGTCTCTGCCTTTCAATATGCTCTCTAGGTTTGGAATAGGTTTTCTTCCAACGAGCAAGTGTCTTTAATTTTATGGCTGCATTCATTGTCTGCAGTGATTTTTGAATGTAACTCCCAGTTTGCCCAGCACCATTCGCTGAAGAGGCTGTCTTTTCTCCGTTACATTTTCTCACTTCCTTTGCTGTATATTAGGTGACCATAGGTGTATGAGTTTATCTCTGGACTTTCTGTCCTGTTCTATTGATATATCTGTAGACTGTTCAATGACAGCCATTCTAAGCAGAGTGAGGCAATACCTCAGTGTAGTTTTGATTCCTCTAATAGTGATGTTGAGCATCTTTTCACATGCCTGGTAGCCGTCTGTATGTCTTTCTTAGGGAAAATGTCTATTTTGGTCTTCTGCCCATTTTTCTTATTGGATTGTGTCTTGTTTTTGTTTTCCTCCACTTTCTTGCCAGCATTTGTTACCCTTTGTCTTTTTGATGCTAGCCATTCTGAACAGTGTGAGGTGATATCTCATGGAGATTTTTATTTGCACTTCTTTGATGATTAGTGATGTTGAGCATCTTTTCATGTATCTGTTGGTCATTAATACTCTTTGAAAAAAAGAGAAGGCTTTTCAGTTGCTCTGCCCATTTTTATTTTGTACATGTGTGTGTGTGTGTGTGTGTGTGTATTTTCTATTTCTCTTCCCCTTTTTAAATTGAACATTTTTGTGTTGAGCTGTATAAATTCTTTATATATCTTGGATATTAACCCATTATCAGATATATGGTTGAGAAATATTTCCTCTCATTCTGTAGGTTGTCTTTTCACTTTGTTGTTGTTCATTTGCTGGGCAGGCTTTTAGTCTATTGTAGTCCAATTTACTTATTTTTGCCATTGTTTCTTGTGCTTTTTTTAAAAAAAAACCTTTTATTTATTTATTTTTTAATGATGTATTTATTTGGCTGCACTGGGTCTTTGTTGTGGCATGTGGGATCTAGTTCCCTGACCAGGGATCGAACTTGGGCCCTCTGCATTGGAAACAGAGAGTCTTTTTTTTTTTTGAATTTTAGGAAGATTTTATTTATGTGAGACTGTTTAGAATGGTGCTCTAATGGCAAAATCTATTTGCTTCTCCTTTAAGTCCCTTCAAATAAAAAAAATATATTTTCATTTACTTATCTTTTTTTTTTTTTTGAATTCTTTATTTTAAAGGTTTTACAGAGTTTTGTTGTTCACTGACATGTATGTTCCCAGATCAGTCATATGTATATCCCTGGTCCCCACCCCCCCAATTTCCCCCCATCCCACCCCTCCAGACCATCGCACCAAGCCATTGTAAGCACTCCTATTCCCTTGGCACAATGACACTAGCTATCTTTTCCACACATGACAGTATAGGTTTCCATGTTACTCCCTCCATGCCTCCCCCTCACTGTTTCTTCCCCACAATGTCCATCTGTCTATTCTTTGTCTGGGAAACACAGAGTCTTAACCACTGGACCACCAGGGACGTC
Organism: Tragulus kanchil; assembly: GCA_022376925.1. Lineage (NCBI taxonomy): Eukaryota > Metazoa > Chordata > Mammalia > Artiodactyla > Tragulidae > Tragulus > Tragulus kanchil. The sequence continues at coordinate 25,470,172 of JAIOJX010000026.1, forward strand.
CCTTGCTTGTGCTTTTGGTGTCATATGCAAAATGTTGTTGCCAAGACCAATGTCAAGCAGCTTTTACCTTGTTTTTTCTTCCCCACTAATGATTTTAGGTCTTATCTGTAAGTCTTTAATCTACTTTTGAGTTAATCTTTGTGAGTGGTATAAGATAGGGGCTCAGTTTCACTTTTATACACATGATTATTCAGTTTTCTCATTAAAGTTTGTTGAATAGACTGTCCTTTTCACATGGAATGTTCTTGTCAAATATCAATTCACAAAATATTTTCTTAACTATGACACTGTCAGATTACTCATTCTTCCTCATCAACTCCTTTGGGAAAATCAACCAGGTTTGGCAGTTAGAGCTTAAACAAAGGCCATATATTCAAGGCACTCTTTATTTTTCTTTTTGTTTGGCTGCTCCATGTGGCTTGCGGGACCTTAGTTCCCCAGCCAGGGATCGAACCCATGCCCTCCAAAGAGGAAGTGCAGAGTCCTAACCATTGGACTGCCAGGGCATTCCCAAGGCCATTATTTCTATTTCTTAAAATTTGTCTTAAAAAATTTCAATATCTCAATTTCATTTCAATATGAAGATTAACATCCAATAATATTCATTACAAAGCTATTTATAATAGGATATTGAAAGTCGCTCAGTCATGTTCGACTCTGTGACCCCGTGGACTGTAGCCTGCTGGGCCATGGAATTCTCCAGGGAATTCTATGGAATGGGTAGCCATTCCCTTCTTTCCAACTCAGGCGTCAAACCCAGGTCTCCCTCATTGCAGGCACATTCTTTACTGCCTGAGGCACTAGGGAAGCCCAAGAATTCTGGAGTGGGTAGCCTATCCCTTTTCCAGGGGAATCTTCCCAACCCAGGAATTGAACTGGGGTCTCCTGCATTGCAGGTGGATTCTTTACTGGCTGATCTACCAGAGAAACCATAATAGGATAACCTGGAATTAACTATTCTAATGCCGTCAAATTAGGGTTTGGTTAAATAAATTATATTACCATACATTAAAAAACTAAATAGTCATTAAACATTCATTTTAGTGAGAAGTGAACAAAGCTTAAGAAGATAAAAGATTATATGTCCAAGCAACAGCCTATCAGTGTTAAAAAACACCTATTCACAGGAAAAAAGCCTGGAAAAAAATAAACTACAATGTAGATAGCTAGGTGTAGCATTATGTATGATCTAAATAGCCTTCACCATGCTTTGCTCTGTTTTCACACAGCAGCAAGCATTACTTTCATCAGAGGGAAAATATAAAAATGCAAAAGTCAGTTTTAGTGGTGTTAAGTTTCTGTTTCTTGAGAAAATGAAATTCATTTAGAGTAGGGAACAACAAAGCTTCAATTTACTGAAGGTCATTTATCTGAGAACTTACCTCTGTGTTGCAGATTTTCTGGCTGAGTCTCAGTCTCCAATTTGCTCAGTGGATCAGCAGCATCTAACACAGTAGATCAGTTCCTTGATCCTGAAATGAGATGAACAATAGGATTTCCAGGACTCCCAATATTCCTGTCTCACTGACTGTTCTTCAGCGGATGTTGAAAACCTCTCCATTTCCCAGCTTCTTCTGAGAAGTGTTCCCAGATATTTCCTTTACTTAACATTCATTCCCTGGGTAATTTTAATCAGTTCCATAGTTTCAATACCATAGATATGATGGCAATTCCCAGACAATATACCATTAGATGCTGACACAAAGCTATTTATAATAGGATATTGAAAGTCGCTCAGTCATGTTCGACTCTGTGACCCCGTGGACTGTAGCCTGCTGGGCCATGGAATTCTCCAGGGAATTCTATGGAATGGGTAGCCATTCCCTTCTTTCCAACTCAGGCGTCAAACCCAGGTCTCCCTCATTGCAGGCACATTCTTTACTGCCTGAGGCACTAGGGAAGCCCAAGAATTCTGGAGTGGGTAGCCTATCCCTTTTCCAGGGGAATCTTCCCAACCCAGGAATTGAACTGGGGTCTCCTGCATTGCAGGTGGATTCTTTACTGGCTGATCTACCAGAGAAACCATAATAGGATAACCTGGAATTAACTATTCTAATGCCGTCAAATTAGGGTTTGGTTAAATAAATTATATTACCATACATTAAAAAACTAAATAGTCATTAAACATTCATTTTAGTGAGAAGTGAACAAAGCTTAAGAAGATAAAAGATTATATGTCCAAGCAACAGCCTATCAGTGTTAAAAAACACCTATTCACAGGAAAAAAGCCTGGAAAAAAATAAACTACAATGTAGATAGCTAGGTGTAGCATTATGTATGATCTAAATAGCCTTCACCATGCTTTGCTCTGTTTTCACACAGCAGCAAGCATTACTTTCATCAGAGGGAAAATATAAAAATGCAAAAGTCAGTTTTAGTGGTGTTAAGTTTCTGTTTCTTGAGAAAATGAAATTCATTTAGAGTAGGGAACAACAAAGCTTCAATTTACTGAAGGTCATTTATCTGAGAACTTACCTCTGTGTTGCAGATTTTCTGGCTGAGTCTCAGTCTCCAATTTGCTCAGTGGATCAGCAGCATCTAACACAGTAGATCAGTTCCTTGATCCTGAAATGAGATGAACAATAGGATTTCCAGGACTCCCAATATTCCTGTCTCACTGACTGTTCTTCAGCGGATGTTGAAAACCTCTCCATTTCCCAGCTTCTTCTGAGAAGTGTTCCCAGATATTTCCTTTACTTAACATTCATTCCCTGGGTAATTTTAATCAGTTCCATAGTTTCAATACCATAGATATGATGGCAATTCCCAGACATATATCTAGGTCCCTGAACTTCAGACTTCCACCCAGCAGCTGCCTGCTCGACACTTCTTTTTTGATTGTGAATTAGGCTTCTTCTGTGAATTCCATACCCCAAATTTATGCATTGAAGCTTTAAATCCCAGTGTGACTGTATTTGAAGAAAAAGCCTGTGAGGAGGTGATAAAAGTTAAATGAGGTCATATGGCTGAGACCCTAATCTGACAGAGCCGGTGCCCTGTGTGAAGAGAAGACACCAGAGTTTTTCCTTCCCTCAGTCCCCATGTGAGGACATAGTGAGAAGGTGGCCATCTTCAAGCCAGAAAGAGAGCAGAACCTTAAACTTGGACTTCCAGATGCCAGAATTGTTGCAAAATCGGTTTCATTGTTCAAGTCACATACTCTGGTGTTTTGTTACAGCACTTGGGCAAGCCAGTATAGTCACTCACATTCAATATGTCCAGAACCACTATTCAAATCTGTCCCTTTTAAGGTAGGAGGAGATGGCTTGGAAGAGCCCAGGAGAGGACAGTGCTGAGGTCAGGGGTCCAACCCCACAGATTTCTACCTTTAGATTTTTTCAAGGTGTTGGGAAAGATGCAGCCCAGCAGGGATGCATCATTTCTGAAAGGATGGTGTGGATCCTGGCCACTGGTGAAACAGTACAGGATGAAGACACTCACGTGAGGACCACTTCCCAGCCTTGCTGTGGCACCTCCATAGAGCTTTCTCAATAGGAACTATGGTCTCTGAAATCTTTGAAGTAGGAACAAAACAAGGGGCCTTCAATTTACTGAAGGTCATTTATCTGAGAACTTACCTCTGTGTTGCAGATTTTCTGGCTGAGTCTCAGTCTCCAATTTGCTCAGTGGATCAGCAGCATCTAACACAGTAGATCAGTTCCTTGATCCTGAAATGAGATGAACAATAGGATTTCCAGGACTCCCAATATTCCTGTCTCACTGACTGTTCTTCAGCGGATGTTGAAAACCTCTCCATTTCCCAGCTTCTTCTGAGAAGTGTTCCCAGATATTTCCTTTACTTAACATTCATTCCCTGGGTAATTTTAATCAGTTCCATAGTTTCAATACCATAGATATGATGGCAATTCCCAGACATATATCTAGGTCCCTGAACTTCAGACTTCCACCCAGCAGCTGCCTGCTCGACACTTCTTTTTTGATTGTGAATTAGGCTTCTTCTGTGAATTCCATACCCCAAATTTATGCATTGAAGCTTTAAATCCCAGTGTGACTGTATTTGAAGAAAAAGCCTGTGAGGAGGTGATAAAAGTTAAATGAGGTCATATGGCTGAGACCCTAATCTGACAGAGCCGGTGCCCTGTGTGAAGAGAAGACACCAGAGTTTTTCCTTCCCTCAGTCCCCATGTGAGGACATAGTGAGAAGGTGGCCATCTTCAAGCCAGAAAGAGAGCAGAACCTTAAACTTGGACTTCCAGATGCCAGAATTGTTGCAAAATCGGTTTCATTGTTCAAGTCACATACTCTGGTGTTTTGTTACAGCACTTGGGCAAGCCAGTATAGTCACTCACATTCAATATGTCCAGAACCACTATTCAAATCTGTCCCTTTTAAGGTAGGAGGAGATGGCTTGGAAGAGCCCAGGAGAGGACAGTGCTGAGGTCAGGGGTCCAACCCCACAGATTTCTACCTTTAGATTTTTTCAAGGTGTTGGGAAAGATGCAGCCCAGCAGGGATGCATCATTTCTGAAAGGATGGTGTGGATCCTGGCCACTGGTGAAACAGTACAGGATGAAGACACTCACGTGAGGACCACTTCCCAGCCTTGCTGTGGCACCTCCATAGAGCTTTCTCAATAGGAACTATGGTCTCCCCATGGTGGGGGTGCCTAGCCCTCACAAGCAGTACACTGATACCAGACTGGGTGCTGCTCAGTCCTCCTTATCAAAAAAAAAAAAAAATCTGTACCTTCCCTGAGGTGCATCATTTTTACAGTTGCTCAGGTCAGAATCCTTGGTTTTCCTTTACCCCTCTCACTCACCTTCCAGAGCTAGTCAGTCAGCAGTCCTGTGCTATCTTAAAATAGATTCAGAACGGAACCACTGTTCACCACCTTTACCCTTATAAAGCCAGTGATTTCTCAACTGGAGCACTACAATAGCTGCCCTTGAACTTTGAAAAGTCTGTCTTTAACAGCTAGTGCAGAGTCTTTAGCAGCTAGTGCAGAGTGATCTTTTAACACTAAATCAGATTGTCATTTCTCTGCTCAAAATTATCCAATAGCTTCCCCTTTCATAATGAAATCCACAGGTTTTGCCACAAGGTGCTGCATTAGTTTGTTCTCAGGTTGATGTCACAGTCTTCCAGAGGTCAAGATTGTTGCCATGGCATGCAGAATTTTATGATTCACCTGTCTTGCATTTGTGCCTTTCTAACCAATTTGAACTAGTTTTCATACGATGTCATATCGGACACAGAACAATGGACTGGTTCAAAATCAGGAAAGGAAGCTTTATATTGTCACTCTGTTTACTTATCTTAAAGCAGAAAATACATCAAGTAAAATGCTGAGAAGGTGGCCATCTTCAAGCCAGAAAGAGAGCAGAACCTTAAACTTGGACTTCCAGATGCCAGAATTGTTGCAAAATCGGTTTCATTGTTCAAGTCACATACTCTGGTGTTTTGTTACAGCACTTGGGCAAGCCAGTATAGTCACTCACATTCAATATGTCCAGAACCACTATTCAAATCTGTCCCTTTTAAGGTAGGAGGAGATGGCTTGGAAGAGCCCAGGAGAGGACAGTGCTGAGGTCAGGGGTCCAACCCCACAGATTTCTACCTTTAGATTTTTTCAAGGTGTTGGGAAAGATGCAGCCCAGCAGGGATGCATCATTTCTGAAAGGATGGTGTGGATCCTGGCCACTGGTGAAACAGTACAGGATGAAGACACTCACGTGAGGACCACTTCCCAGCCTTGCTGTGGCACCTCCATAGAGCTTTCTCAATAGGAACTATGGTCTCCCCATGGTGGGGGTGCCTAGCCCTCACAAGCAGTACACTGATACCAGACTGGGTGCTGCTCAGTCCTCCTTATCAAAAAAAAAAAAAAATCTGTACCTTCCCTGAGGTGCATCATTTTTACAGTTGCTCAGGTCAGAATCCTTGGTTTTCCTTTACCCCTCTCACTCACCTTCCAGAGCTAGTCAGTCAGCAGTCCTGTGCTATCTTAAAATAGATTCAGAACGGAACCACTGTTCACCACCTTTACCCTTATAAAGCCAGTGATTTCTCAACTGGAGCACTACAATAGCTGCCCTTGAACTTTGAAAAGTCTGTCTTTAACAGCTAGTGCAGAGTCTTTAGCAGCTAGTGCAGAGTGATCTTTTAACACTAAATCAGATTGTCATTTCTCTGCTCAAAATTATCCAATAGCTTCCCCTTTCATAATGAAATCCACAGGTTTTGCCACAAGGTGCTGCATTAGTTTGTTCTCAGGTTGATGTCACAGTCTTCCAGAGGTCAAGATTGTTGCCATGGCATGCAGAATTTTATGATTCACCTGTCTTGCATTTGTGCCTTTCTAACCAATTTGAACTAGTTTTCATACGATGTCATATCGGACACAGAACAATGGACTGGTTCAAAATCAGGAAAGGAAGCTTTATATTGTCACTCTGTTTACTTATCTTATGCAGAGTACATCAAGTAAAATGCTGGATTGGATGAATCACAAGTTGGAATCAAGAAATACTGATTGGCTGGGAGAAAAATCAACAACCTCAGATATGCAGATGGTATCACTCTAATGGCAGAAAATAAAGAGGAACTAAAGAGTCTTTTGATAAGGGTGAAAAAAAGAGAGTGAAAAAAAACTGGGTTAGAACTCAGCATTCAGAAAACAAAGATCAGGGACTTCCCTGGTGGTCCAGTGGTTAAGATTCTGTGTTCCCAATGCAGGGGGCCTGGGTTCAATCCCTGGTCAGGGAACTAGATCCCACATGCCACAACTAAGACCCAGCACAACCACATAAATACATAGTAATAATAAAAACATTAAAAAAGAAAAAGATCATGGCATCTTGTCCAATCACTTTCTAACAAATAGGTGGGGATAAAGTGGCAACAGTGAAAGATTTTATTTTCTTGGGCTTCAAAATCACTGCAGACAGTGATAGCAGTAATGAAATTAAGATGCTTGCTCTTTGGAAGGAAAGCTATGACAAACCTAGACAGTGTATTAAAAAGCAGAGACATCACTTTGCCAGCAAAGGTCTGTATAGTCAAAGCTATGGTTTTTCCCACGTGAGACTTTGACCATTGTGAAGACTGAGTACCAAAAAATCGATGCGTTCAAATTGCGGTGCTGGAGAAGACTCTTAGTGCTCAATTAGCATGACCCCTACACAAGGATGACACACACATTTGCGAAGTGTTCTGTATTTTTTTTAGCCTGGTGTGCTACAGTTCATGGGACTGCAACGAGTGGGACACAACTCAGCAACTGAACAACAACAAGAAGACTCTTGGGAGTCCCTTGGACAGCAATGAGATCAAACCAGTCAATCCTAAAGGAAATTAACCCTGACTATTCATTGGAAAGACTCATGCTGAAGCTGAAGCTTCAGTATGCTGGCTACCTGACGCAAAGAGCTGACTCATTGGACAAGACCTTGATGCCTGGAAAGATTGAAGACAGGAGAAGAAGGGGTGACAGAGAATGAGATGACTTAATGGCATCACCAACTCAATGGCCATGGGTTTGAGCAAACTCAGAGAGACAGTGAAGGAGATGGAAGCCTGGCATGCTTCAGTTGGTACGGTAAAAAAGAGCCAGACACGAAGTAGTGACTGAACAACAATGTGATGTCGACGAGCCAGGGGACTCCATTCTGAGAATCATATTACTATACAGACGATCCTGCCTCCTGTCCCCCATCTCACCCAGCCAGGCTGCTCTCTTTAAGCATCAAACCTGTGTCGGTCCCTCGGCCGGTACTGCTCCTATCTGGTATTTGCATAGGAGATTGTTCACTTTCATGATCATTCGCTCAATTAGCATCCCTTCAGAGAGACATTCTGGGACCAACCATTTAGAATAGCACTACTTGTCATTCTGTTTTATTTTTCCTTCCAGAGCTTGACATTTGTTTACTGCTCACTTTTCTCTATTCTGGGAGGCCAAGGCCTTTACTCTGTTCACTATCCTGCCCGAGGGGTTAAAAGAGCAGTGTCTGGACGATCATAACAGGTACTCGAAAAATATTTCATCGACTAGGATTAAAAATGGAGAGAAAGCGCCTGCAGCGCGGGAAAGCTGACAGGATTGGCTCAGCTGACAGGTTCTGCAACCGAGAGCGAGCCCGAGCTCTTGGAGGCGGGACATCCTGGACGGTGGCCGGAAGAGCTTCCGGTGTGAGCCGGAAGTCCGTCCGAGAGCTGCCGCTGCGGTAGGCTTGGGGCACTGGCCAGCTGCAGCGAACGCCGCCATGGGCAAGAGAGACCGTGGGGACCGCGGTGAGATGTGGCGCGGGCGTGTTTCGGGGTGCCTGCACCTGCCGTCCCCCTCATCCTGTGTGGTAGCTGCTTAGGGCTTCTTGGAGGCGGTGAACCCCAGAGTCGCTGGCGGCCGGTGCCTGCTGTCCGGATTGGCCGCTGGGCCGGGTCGACCCCGACCACCGGAGAGCCCTGCACCCAGGCTAGGTGGGCAGCGTTGAGGGAGAGGGCGCCTGCGGCGCACAGTGGCTCCCGGCCAGGGGTGGTTGGCGCTGACGAAGTCCAGTTGCAGTGAGGTTCCCCCAGACTGCGGCTAGTCAGTGCCGGGGGAAACCATGGCTCCCGCAGGGCTCACGTGTGTGTCCGTGTCTGTGTCTGCAGAGAGGAAGAAGTCCAAGAAACGGCACCATGAGGATGAGGAAGAGGAGGAAGACGACGCCCCTGGGAACGACACCCAGGAAGCCGTTCCCTCCGCGGCAGGGAAGCAGGTGGATGAATCCGGCACCAAAGTGGATGAGTATGGAGCCAAGGACTACCGGCTGCAGATGCCGCTGAAGGACGACCACACCTCCAGACCCCTTTGGGTGGTAAGCTCGCCCTCCGCCAGGGCCCAAGAACTTGTGGAGCCCGAATAGGAATGCAGGATTGTGTGCTCTCAGAGCCCACTGGGAGCGAGCCTTCACAGGCGCGGCTTGAAACAGCCAAGAAAGGAATGAGCGTGTTGGCACACATGTGCTGGCTGGTCTGGGCCTTCCCTCCTCACTAACCACTGCTTTTACTCACCTGACTCTCCCGGTTTTGCCGCATGATTGAAAGTAACTTTATAGAACGATGGCATTTATTATGTAACATTTTAATTCCTTTGAAAAGGTTAATGAGACATCTGTTTACTAGGCAGCTATTTTGCTCAACTTGAAGTAATTAATGGTCTCCATTCGTGGGAAATCTAGCCAGAAGGATAGCCCGCAAGGTCATTGGGTTCTCCTGTGAAGAGCAGTGGGAGACAGCCGCGGACTTTGGGAGCTTTTTGTTCTGTTCTCTCTACGCAGCAGGCCTTACAGTTGTGCTTACAAAAATATTCTTGTCGTTGGCTAGACAGATCACTAGATCTTTATAGTTCCCTTTCTGGGGAGTTTATCCTTTCTAGATAATGACGTGGGAAAGAGTTTCATCGTCTTATTAGCTTCCTTGCCTGTTGTGTCCATTTGGTGTTTCTCAGGCTCCTGATGGCCACATCTTCTTAGAAGCCTTCTCTCCAGTTTACAAATATGCTCAAGACTTCCTGGTGGCTATTGCAGAGCCGGTCTGCCGACCAACCCATGTGCATGAGTACAAGCTAACTGCCTACTCCCTGTATGCAGCTGTCAGCGTCGGGCTGCAGACCAGTGACATCACTGAGTACCTCCGGAAGCTCAGCAAGACTGGAGTCCCAGAGGGAATCATTCAGTTTATTAAGGCAAGCAGGGGCTGAGGGTTGCTTTTCGGCCCTCCTTCTTAGTGTAGTGACAGTGGGGACAAGTGCTGTACGTTGTCGGCCTGGGCCAGTCAGGAAAATGCTGTTCCCATCCGGTGTAGGGAGCAGAATAGCTGCTCACCCTGGCTGCTGCTCGTCTGGATCGAGCATTGTGCTTGGCTGAGGCCTTACTTCCCATGAGCTGCTTTTAGCCAGTGGCTACTAATGCAGTGGGTTTACTCATTAGCCCCATTCTGGCCTGGGTTATTTGGGAATACAGCTCAGTGTGAATGGTGTTATAAACTGAATTGTGCCCTTTTTAGAATTTGTGTGTTGAGGATCTAACCTGTAATGTGGTTGTATTTGGAGTAAGGAATTAAAGTTAAATGTGGGCCAACAGGATTAGCGTCCTTATAAGGAAAGCTACCAGAAAGCTTGTATGCTCTTTCTCTCTGCATTTGTACAAGGAAGAGGTGATGTGTGTGCAGAGGTAGAGGGTAGCCCTCTACAAGCCAGGAAGAGAACCTTCACAGGACATGAAATTGCTGGGATCATGATCCTCTACTTCTAGAAATAAGTTTCTATGGTTAAACAACTCAGTCAGTGGTGTGCCATATGGTAACATGAGCATACTAGTACAGATGATAAACTTCCTTTAAATCCAAGAAACATGAGACCACTAGTCAACAACTTCCATTAGAGAAAGTCAAAACGGCCATCAGATGTGGAAAAGGATAGGATTCTATGTGAAGAGCGCTCGAACATGCATGGGCTTGTTCTGAGAAATGGTGAATACCATTCGAAAGAGATGGACAGTGGCTTTCATTTTCCTCTGCTGATCCAGAGGCAGTTGGATTCAGACCCCAGGTCTGGAGTGGCAGTGGATGAGCGCCACAGACATCCAGAGCAGTAATGAAGCCAGTCTCAGAGGAGCTGGTGGGAGCCCTGGAGAGAGGTCTCTTTTCTTGTGATATGCAAAGGATGTCTTGGGAGAAGCACTTGCACCTTGTAAAATAAGCCTGCTTCAGAAACCGGGCTCTTCTCAGTCTTTTTTTTTATTATTTATTTATCTCGTTCTTTGGTCCGTGTGGGCCTCCCATCGCAATGGCCCATCTTGTCTCAGAGCACTGGCTCTGGGCGCATGCGCTCCAGAGCTCTGGCTCGGTAGTCGGACACATCAGTCCAGCTGCTCCACGACACGTGGGATCTTCCCCGGCCAGGGATCGAACCGGCGCCCCTTGCACTGCAAGGCGGTGTCCTTACCCACTGGACCACCAGGGAAGCCCTCTTCTCAGTCTTGGCTAGGAGCTGCCTGCAGGAATGTGGGTGTTGGTTAGTGCAGGTGTGGATCCAGAGGGCAGCAGTGGGCCAGGCAGCAACCGAGATCTGGGTTGCAAATGGCATGACCACTGCCTACTGTGTGCTGCATTCCATCCTAAAGACCGTTGGGGACCTGGGAGGATTTTCTGCCGTCAAGAAGCTTAGGTCTAATTGAGGAAGTAGGAATGTGTGTGCAGAGGTAGAGGGTAGCCCTCTACAAGCCAGGAAGAGAACCTTCACAGGACATGAAATTGCTGGGATCATGATCCTCTACTTCTAGAAATAAGTTTCTATGGTTAAACAACTCAGTCAGTGGTGTGCCATATGGTAACATGAGCATACTAGTACAGATGATAAACTTCCTTTAAATCCAAGAAACATGAGACCACTAGTCAACAACTTCCATTAGAGAAAGTCAAAACGGCCATCAGATGTGGAAAAGGATAGGATTCTATGTGAAGAGCGCTCGAACATGCATGGGCTTGTTCTGAGAAATGGTGAATACCATTCGAAAGAGATGGACAGTGGCTTTCATTTTCCTCTGCTGATCCAGAGGCAGTTGGATTCAGACCCCAGGTCTGGAGTGGCAGTGGATGAGCGCCACAGACATCCAGAGCAGTAATGAAGCCAGTCTCAGAGGAGCTGGTGGGAGCCCTGGAGAGAGGTCTCTTTTCTTGTGATATGCAAAGGATGTCTTGGGAGAAGCACTTGCACCTTGTAAAATAAGCCTGCTTCAGAAACCGGGCTCTTCTCAGTCTTTTTTTTTATTATTTATTTATCTCGTTCTTTGGTCCGTGTGGGCCTCCCATCGCAATGGCCCATCTTGTCTCAGAGCACTGGCTCTGGGCGCATGCGCTCCAGAGCTCTGGCTCGGTAGTCGGACACATCAGTCCAGCTGCTCCACGACACGTGGGATCTTCCCCGGCCAGGGATCGAACCGGCGCCCCTTGCACTGCAAGGCGGTGTCCTTACCCACTGGACCACCAGGGAAGCCCTCTTCTCAGTCTTGGCTAGGAGCTGCCTGCAGGAATGTGGGTGTTGGTTAGTGCAGGTGTGGATCCAGAGGGCAGCAGTGGGCCAGGCAGCAACCGAGATCTGGGTTGCAAATGGCATGACCACTGCCTACTGTGTGCTGCATTCCATCCTAAAGACCGTTGGGGACCTGGGAGGATTTTCTGCCGTCAAGAAGCTTAGGTCTAATTGAGGAAGTAGGAATGTAGGCGAGGAGGCCAGAGACTTCTGTTTAACTTACACAGTGACCGTACACACGTTGTGCCAGCTTTGTATCGGGAGCTGTGGCCATGCGGATACAGTGGGATAAACCTCTGGATCAGGATGGAGCCTCTTGAAATGGAGAATAAAGGGAAAGGGAATATAACAGAAAGATCTTAAGCAGCGTTTTGTAGGTTAAGGGGCATGCATCTGCATTAGCCAGGCAGAAAGTAGAAGCTAATAGAAAAAGCTCAATTTAGGCAGATTTACCCCTTTAGGGTTGCACATTGGATTTTCCTAAGGAAAAACGAACCCTTCACTTGGCTGATAGGTAGTAAAGTGCACCCAGTAATGCACTTGTTCTGAGCAAGCTGCACGTTGCTGATTTTGCCTGTCTGCTGTTTTCACTCCTTGCAGTTGTGTACTGTCAGCTATGGGAAAGTCAAGCTGGTCCTGAAGCACAACAGGTAAGGGGCTCTGTGATAGGCCCACCAAGGCGCTTTCACCCGCTGCATATCAGATGGCCAGGAGCCAAGGTCTGTGGACTGTCTGCTCTGTACTAACACCTACTCCCGGAGTAGGCGGCTGAAAGGAATAAGTGAAGCGGTATGGCCGGAACTGTAAATTCAGTCACTGACCACTGTATTCTCCTAGCAATGGAGCTGGGGTTCAGATCTCGCTAGTTTGTCTTCAAAGTGGGGCTTTGCCAGCAACCCTTTTGTGTGATGTCATGGCCAGGAGCACGTCGCTCAGCTTGGGTGAAAGATTGGGAGAGAGTTAGTGTGGAGAGAGGCCCGAGGCCACTGTCTCCAGACCATCTTAGGAATGCAGAATGGACCCTTTTGCAAACGCGGTACTGATCAGGAGTCTCCCCTTCCTCCCCTTTTATAGGTACTTCGTTGAAAGTTCTCACCCTGATGTCATCCAGCATCTTCTCCAGGATCCCGTGATCCGGGAGTGCCGCCTGCGGAACTCTGAGGGGGAGGCCACTGAGCTCATCACCGAGACTTTCACGAGCAAATCTGCTGTAAGTGGGCTTCTGGGTTACCCTTGGGAGTGGCTGTGTTTAGGATTTTAACTCGCTTAAGTGCTTTTGGTCCAGCATTTGTAACCTGGTAGTCCTGCAGTTTTCTCAGTTTTCTTGCGACATTGATTGTTCTTGGTAACAGTAGAGTTAAATGTTTCGTGCAAGTCCAGATCCTACCTTTCTCTTTCAGATTGCTAAGAGTGCTGAAGGTAGTGGAGGGCCCTCCACTTCCCGGGTGACAGATCCACAGGGTAAATCTGACATCCCCACAGACCTGTTTGACTTTTATGAGCAAATGGACAAGGATGAGGAGGAAGAAGAAGAGACACAAACGGTATCTTTTGAAGTCAAGCAGGTTAGTGAACAGACCCCCTCCTGGTTGCTTCTCTAAGCTGGTGTCAGAAAGTGGTCCAGCCCTGCATGGACCGTCCCTTGTCTGGGTGAGAGGAGGGAGCCCTCTAGCTCCAGATTTGGGGGTCTGTGTGCTACAGCATCATTCTTCCTGAGGAGGTTACCTCTTGAGTGTTTCATTCTTCAGGCTCATGGGTCAGTGTTCACAAGTGCCTGGGGGATGTAAAAACAGTGCCTGGAGGGGATTTTGGTGGCTGATTGGATTTAACCTTGTTCATTACCTTACTTTGGGATGCATTCCTATGCTTTTACCCAACTGTTATCAAGCAGGATCTGAAACTGCAAAAGTCTAGGTCAGCTTCTCTTTTCTTTTTATCATTAGGTACTGTAGGATATGCTCTGTTTGTGAGCATGCTTTGGCATTAACAAACTTATAAGACCTTCATGCCCACTTTCCAGGAAATGATTGAGGAGCTCCAGAAACGCTGCATCCACCTGGAGTACCCTCTGTTGGCGGAATATGACTTCCGGAATGACTCTGTCAACCCTGATATCAACATTGACCTGAAGCCCACCGCTGTCCTCAGACCTTACCAGGAGAAGAGCTTGCGGAAGATGTTTGGGAACGGCCGTGCACGGTCCGGGGTCATCGTCCTTCCCTGTGGTGAGTGACTGAAGAAGAAGATGGCTAGGCCGCTCTGTCCGCATCTGCCTGACGCTCTTCCTGAGCACCTTTCTCAGAATCCCAGCCAGCAGGGAGCGGCCTGGGTCACATGGCGCCCCAGTTCACGACTTGACAAATGCTTGACTGCTCGCCCTCTGTAGGGCCCCAACCTCGGCACCAGGGATATCGTGGTGGCTAGAACAGCACTTCTGACCGAATGGAACTCATTCTGGTCAGGTGGAGACACACGGCAAACAGATTCGCCAAGCAGAGTCAAGTCCTGGATGGTGGGGATGGACGGAGTTATGAGAAGTGGCTGGTTTACACTCTGGGGTTGGAGTCTGGTTCTTTGCCACCAGTCTTGTGAGTCATGTGTATTTGGAGGCTCCTTAGCACAGAAACTCTGTTCCTGGACTGCTTATTACAGTGTGTGTGTCCAAGAAAGGGCAGTGGCAGCCCCCTAGGCCCTTGTCTGAGAGCTTTTGTCCTGAGTTGGTCCAGTCTGGCCTAGGTTCTTGGCCAGAAGTCACAGTAGCCTCAGCTGGGGCCGTACCCCAGACTCTGGAGGGTGAACTTGGGGACAGGCCTGCACCTTCAGTTTTTCTTTCTTTCTTTCTTTCTTTTTTTTCGTTTAAGCCCCATGGATTATTTTAATGCACATCTCTGGTTAAGGAAGAATTGCTTTTTAAAGGAACAGCTTGATTTACAATCTTGATCTTCTAATGGTAGATGAAGTGAACTCAGAAGCCCTGGAATTTCACCTTCCTGTGTCTTTGCCAGTAGCAACGTACATGCTACTGCGTTCCTGAGTGCTCAGCCCCGGTTACTGTGTGATCCTAGTAGTCTTTTACTCAATCCCTCCTAAGGCTGTCCGTGTGTGAGGCACCCTGAACCCCAGCAGCACCGCTGTTCCAGCGTCTCGGGCAGGTGGCACCTTTTCCCATGTTTAAAACGGCAGTAATAGGCGTGCCTCTGACTCATGGTTGGTTTTGACAGATGTTGTTTCTAACATATAAACAAGATGCCTGCACACTGTTTAATAGGGCCTGGCACTTGTCTCTTTTTTCACATTTGTGTGTGAAGTGGGCGTGCCTCCTTTTCTCTAAAGAAGTTAACAGGTTTGGAGCAGTAAAAACTGCCTGAACAGTGTCAGCTCTGAGGATCATCATAAATGATTTAGGCCAGATTGGTGTGCTGACGAGTCTGTCTGTCTGTCTCTGCCCCTCATTTCAACCTGACTTGGGTGGGATTGCCCTTTGGTGTCTTGTAGGTGCCGGGAAGTCCCTGGTTGGTGTGACAGCTGCGTGCACGGTCAGAAAACGCTGTCTGGTGCTGGGCAACTCTGCTGTGTCTGTGGAGCAGTGGAAAGCCCAGTTCAAGATGTGGTCCACGACCCCTAAGGGGTTGGAGGTTTCTGGTTCTTTGCCACCAGTCTTGTGAGTCATGTGTATTTGGAGGCTCCTTAGCACAGAAACTCTGTTCCTGGACTGCTTATTACAGTGTGTGTGTCCAAGAAAGGGCAGTGGCAGCCCCCTAGGCCCTTGTCTGAGAGCTTTTGTCCTGAGTTGGTCCAGTCTGGCCTAGGTTCTTGGCCAGAAGTCACAGTAGCCTCAGCTGGGGCCGTACCCCAGACTCTGGAGGGTGAACTTGGGGACAGGCCTGCACCTTCAGTTTTTCTTTCTTTCTTTCTTTCTTTTTTTTCGTTTAAGCCCCATGGATTATTTTAATGCACATCTCTGGTTAAGGAAGAATTGCTTTTTAAAGGAACAGCTTGATTTACAATCTTGATCTTCTAATGGTAGATGAAGTGAACTCAGAAGCCCTGGAATTTCACCTTCCTGTGTCTTTGCCAGTAGCAACGTACATGCTACTGCGTTCCTGAGTGCTCAGCCCCGGTTACTGTGTGATCCTAGTAGTCTTTTACTCAATCCCTCCTAAGGCTGTCCGTGTGTGAGGCACCCTGAACCCCAGCAGCACCGCTGTTCCAGCGTCTCGGGCAGGTGGCACCTTTTCCCATGTTTAAAACGGCAGTAATAGGCGTGCCTCTGACTCATGGTTGGTTTTGACAGATGTTGTTTCTAACATATAAACAAGATGCCTGCACACTGTTTAATAGGGCCTGGCACTTGTCTCTTTTTTCACATTTGTGTGTGAAGTGGGCGTGCCTCCTTTTCTCTAAAGAAGTTAACAGGTTTGGAGCAGTAAAAACTGCCTGAACAGTGTCAGCTCTGAGGATCATCATAAATGATTTAGGCCAGATTGGTGTGCTGACGAGTCTGTCTGTCTGTCTCTGCCCCTCATTTCAACCTGACTTGGGTGGGATTGCCCTTTGGTGTCTTGTAGGTGCCGGGAAGTCCCTGGTTGGTGTGACAGCTGCGTGCACGGTCAGAAAACGCTGTCTGGTGCTGGGCAACTCTGCTGTGTCTGTGGAGCAGTGGAAAGCCCAGTTCAAGATGTGGTCCACCATCGACGACAGCCAGATCTGTCGCTTTACCTCAGACGCCAAGGACAAGCCCATAGGCTGCTCTGTGGCCATCAGCACCTACTCCATGCTGGGCCACACCACCAAAAGGTCCTGGGAGGCCGAGCGGGTGATGGAGTGGCTCAAGACTCAGGAGTGGGGCCTCATGATCCTGGATGAAGTACACACCATACCAGGTAAGCAGGCCGAGAGCTGGGATACCCTCTCACCGTAGGCCAGACAGATTTCCAGTTCTTGGGTTGAGGTGGGCACTGCTGTGTAGTACATCTTCCTTGCTAGAGAGACTTGCTAGGTGAAGCTCTCAGATACGTCATGTGCCTGTGTGGGGTGGGGTTAGTGGGTGGGTGGCCATACACACCAACAGCCTCCTTACCCTGGCTCAGGGTGGTATTCAGAAAGGGAGACTTTTTCCCTCCTCTATTTTTGTGTCACAATTTATTCTTAACACCATTTGTGTTAAAATTTTTTTTTGAATTTTAATTTTTTTTTTTTAAATTTTGGCCTCTGTTATTGGCCTTTCATTTATTTATTTTTCATTGATCTTTGTTCTTTGGCCTGTGTGGGCCTCCCACTGCAATGGCCTCTCTGGTTCACGAGTACCAACTCTGGGCGCATGCGCTCCAGAGCCCTGGTTCATAATTGGACACACGGGTCCAGCCGCTCCACGGCACATGGGATCTTCCTGGGCCAGGGATCGAACCGGTGCCCCCTGCACTGCAAGGCGGACTCTTTACCCACTGGACCACCAGGGAAGCCCAATTTTAATTTTTTTAATACCAAAAACATTTTATATTGGGGTATAGCTAATCAAAAATTTTGTGATAGTTTCAGGTGACCAGTGAAGGGGCTCAGCCGTTCATATGCACGTATCCATCCTCCCTCTAACCCCCTCCTATCAGGGCTAGTACATAGCATTGAGCAGAGTTCCATGTGCTATACAGTAGATTTTTGTTGTGTATCCATTTCAAGCATTGCAGTAACACCTTTTTTAAAAATTATTATGTTATAGAAGTCCTACTTATCCAAGTATTACAGACAGTCCTTTTCAATAGCCATATTGATATACTTTATAAGCCATAAAATCCACCCCCTCTAAGCGCCTGACTTAGGATCTTTAGTGAAGTGAAGTTTGTGCAGCCGTCAGCACAGTCTAGTGGTAGAGCATCTTCCTCACACTCACCATTGCTGTGTGCATTCTTAGCCCCAGGCCGTCACTGAATCGCTGTTTCTGGAGACATGCCTTGTCTGGAAATATATTTACAGAATCAAATAATACATATTTTCTTTTATCTGGCTGCATTCACTTCACATAATGGTTTATCCACATTGTGACATGTACTGACGGTGTGTGCCTTTTATTACTGAGTAGTATTCCAGG